>OY982949.1:44484390-45961890 GCA_963890685.1 Plagodis pulveraria
CGGATCGTCCACTGCTGAAAACAGCTTCGCCTATTAAAGGGATACTTGCCATAATCCCCACGCTTGGCAGACTGCTTGGGGAACCCAGTGTAAGATGGCAGTTCTTTAGAAGGCGCTGCTGCCCACCTTCCAGTATTTTTGTCTTAGTCGCCTCTTACTACACCCACGGGATGATATAGGGAGGTGCAATACTTACCCGGTACCCCACAGGGATTTCGGATTAATACCACGGATTCTCTACGTAACCCTGTGCAATCAGTAGGTACGTACCTACTTTAATCTGAAAAAAACATTAGTATACCTAGGTATCTAACGTCTACGTAGGTACACATTTTTACACACATATACAACGCTAATTTGTTTATTTGTATTAGGTATAGGGATCCTCAAAAGTTATAGGTACCTATCGCTTTTCCTAATCCAATCTGCCGTTTGCAAAATAATTAATCAATAAAGGTATTGTTCTACCTAGTATAGCCATTCATGGATTCGCGTACAAATCGTGTGTTTGTGTATGGAGTAGATATAGCTTGTTCGTAGACCGCGGTTGTCGTTTCTATTATTCGTAAAATCGCCAACGTGCCACAGCTTAAACATGAGTGGAACACCTATCGTTCTTTAACCATCGTATTGGGATGTAGCGATACCTATAGTACTACTTACGTAGTATAAACTATAAACAAGACCAGTTTTGCAATTGGTTTTATACTTGTAAATGATGACGCAACCTTATAATTTTAATATTGTTAGGTTTGCAATAACGCCTGCTATGCGAATAACATTACAAAATTACAAATGTATAGTGCATACCCCGGCTACAGGGGTGGATGGAAGCGGGTTCTAATCCCGCACATGACTTAAATATTTCCTATCGTATATTTATAATTTTGTAATGTAATCCGCATAGCAGGCGTTATTGCAAACATAACAATATTAAAAATGAGTGGAACACATTCAATTATCGATACCACACCACCACAGTATTGCTGATATATCAATAGCCACCATAAATAAACAATTGTTTCCATGAGACAAAAGACTACAAGTGGAGTTGAAAAACTGACTACAGTTTTTCAATAAACAACGTCTCTTGGAAAAAAATGTTTATTAAGGAATTTAGACGATCTTTATTTAACATAATTTATACATTTTCCTATCATTCAATTGATTTTTACACTGTCATTGTATTTATAAATATATAAAGAGTAATATTTAGCCAGGTTTTTTAAATTAAATTCTCGTGAGCTTCACATGTATTCAAATTAAACCTGCAAAAACAGTCACGTTGAGGATCGAATACGTCTCGCGGGTTTCGAGCATATCAGATGCTCATCATCAGGGCGAGTGCTCGCCCGCCCCTGCGGCTCGGCTCGATACCGGCGCCGGCGGCGGCAGCGGGGAGCTGGGTGGGGGTGGAGCGAGTCCCGCGCTGCTGGTGCTAGGTGATGAAGTCCTAGCGTGCCCGGCTGAAGACGGTGGGCCTACTTCGTCGTCTGTGTGAGCATCATCATCATCAGCACACGTACCGTGACATACAAAACTGACTGTGTCGCTCTCTAGACTGCCCGACAACTTCTGCGTCGAGGTGACATTAAGGGTAGGAATCCAGGCTGGTGGAAGCGTCCAACCCCCCTCTCTGTTAAAATTAGGAATCCCGTGTCGACGTATTCGATCCCCGAACTGAGTGTCTTTGCCGGTTTAATTTATAATATTTAAAAATTAAGCCAGACCAATTTGTTTGGTGTCAGTAAACTGCCTAAGTGCAAATTTACACCATTCCCTTATTAGACTTTAATATTTATAATCATAATGATTCAAATTCATATAATATCCATAGTTTCAATAAATTAGTTTATTACATTTAATTTATAATATGTTAATGATTGTTTCTTAGTCTCTTCTATAAGAAGTACTCTTGAATTTGTAAACTCTTATATCTCTATATGAGTAGCGGCCTTTATTTTATTTTGTTTAGTAAAACCAAGCAAATAACATTAATTCTGTATATTGTATAATATATTTTAATAATTATGATTTTGAAGAAACATTTAGGACCCTCTGGGTGGAACTAATTTGATGCGGTTCGTCACTTGTGTCGAACTGCACTGCGCCCATCACCATGAGACAATGTTGTTAAGGCACCCATTCTAACCGAAACATTAACTGTTTGGCGGTAGAACGTATGATGACAGTACTTCCCGGACGACCTCGTTCACAAACAGTCTTAAGAATTCATGTATTCATAACCAATATTGTTTGTTTAAAAGAATAGTTGTTTTAAATCTAGTTGCTTAACATGTAGCAGTATGATATTTTATTTATCTGATGCTTGATAGACGGGACCATTGAAAAAAAGGATAAGGGAGACCTAGATAACCGTACCTCGCTAACATCTCCCTGGGAGACTTACAGAATTCAGGAAGCTTCTAGTATATACGCGGCTGGGGTCGTGTTATGTTTAACTATTACGTCGATATGAGGCTAGCTGCAAACAGATCCTGTCTACAGAAATTAATTATTGTTTTTATCCAGGAAATATACATTCCAATGTCGCGTGAGTGCCACAGTTTATAATCAGGGGCCTTGCTTGAAGTTTGCGACATCGTTCCAGTCACAAAATGTGTACGTGGCATGAATTTATGAGATTGAATTTTTTCTGAATATGCTCCCATGGTGTTTGTGTTTGTCTTGTTTCTCTTTCTCGTTGTTAACTTATTAATGCCCAAGAAACTATTAACGATTTATAAGTGATAATAAGTGTTGACTTGAACACTGAATTTGGATACAATTGAACGTTTAACTCTTCAAGGATGTTCGGATTTATGGAATCTAGCTTTTGTGTGGGAGAATGTATGTGTGCTAGGATCGCTATGTGTGATTTGTGCCTGGCGTTCATTGAAGCAGGCAGTAATGATCGGTATTGAAATGAACTGCGCTATTTTAGGGTTCTTTGAAAACAACTTTAGGTAATTTACAATTATTACTATAAGTTATATGTAAGATGTTAAACAAAACACCACATAGAAATTATAAATATCACAGCTTTAAAGCTAATGTTAAAATTGACATTCATTTGGAAATAATAACTTACATGGTAAATTTAACTATATTAGCAAAGTGCAGTCAAAGGCAACTAACTGCCGGAGCTATGCACTTATATAATCGAAGTGTTTTATTGTGCCACCATATATTTTCGGCAATCATTATTTTATACAAATTTACACTTATTTTAAGCATTAGGTTATTGACTTTATTTTTCAAATATGTTTTATTATTATTTATTCAAATATAAAGTAAGTTTAAGGTTTGTACATTTAATTAGATTTTAAGTGGAATAGTCTTTACATAATATTTCAGATTCACACCGATTAGAGTTCTTTAACGGAAGTCAAATCTTCGTTACCTGTTGTATATTGTACGTCTTGATTATCTGATCGTTGTATGTAATGTTTAAAATACTCGAATTGATCGTTTATATATTAAATCACACAAGCATTGTTTTAATACGAATTATATATTCCTTAAACCGAGTAGAACCGAGTTGAAAACATGTTGTAAACTCAGTTTTCTAATAATGTCTCACAACTTGTTGGAACGAAAAATATCTGTCAATTTTTAATGTTTGATAATTAGAATTCTCCTGGTTTTCTTGCAGTTCGAACGCAACGCCGACAAAATAAGTTGTGTGAGATTAAAATTTGTATCACAAATCAAGTTTACAAATATACAGGGTTACTGGTTAATATACCTATTCCTGATAGGAGGTTGTAGGGGAGGTTATTACCGATGAATTAGAATATTATGTCCCCAAGCAAAAGTAGCACCTTCTAAAGAAATACAATCTTAAGCTGCGATCCCCAAGCCGCCTGCCAAGCGTGGGGATTATGGCAAATACCCCCTCAATAGGGGAGGCTGTGTTGAGCAGTGGACGAGTCGGCTGTTACAGTAAGCAAAAGTAGACCATCACTCAGGAAAAAAAAAACGTTTTTTTTTTCAATTTACCGAGGTGATAATAAAATATAAATTAAAGAATATAATAAAAGTTGGAACAGTTTTTTAAAATATTTTTTAAACGTTTCACCTCGATAAATTGAAAAAAAAACTGAATTATGTTTTGCCTCAGAAATGGTCAACATTTCGTTAGGGTCATAATTTTTTTAATTTATCGGTAATAACCCCCTTTACAACCTCCTAGCAGGAATAGGTCTATTAACCAGTAACCCTGTATACTTACCAGTGTTAAATGTTTTCTGGTGAGAATGCGGCGATAGCTTACATTGTACGATAACTGATAAGCAATGTTTTATATATCATCAAATGAGTGTCGTGCTAGCTTTAATTCGTGAGTTGCGGCTGTACTCGCCAGACTCTATTATCTACTCTAGAAAAAAAACGCGCTCGAAATTGTAATAGCTGGAATTATATGGAATTATATATGTTGCCTCGAGGCGAAGCCGCTTTACAGTAAAAGTCCGAGCAGCTGTCTAAATACTTCATCTTCTTAATCGCCTTACTAGCATGTCGCCAAATTAACCAAATACCTAACCGTCAATGAAAAGTCGAAACTCCTTGTCTTCCTAGTGAGTATAATTCCAACCTAAATGAACATTTTCTACTGAACTACTAGAAAGTACCTACCTGTATATGTTTTTTTTTAAATTAAATTATCAATGTATAAAGTTTCGCAAATACATAAAATATAGTTTGGTAATTAAATGAACTCTGAGGAATTCACTAATATTCTAGTTTGGTCGTAAGTCGATGTGTACACATCGCCCTTCTCGAAAATTCATGCGATATTGACATGGCGTTGAAAGTTTACTAGTATTAATGTATGTGAACAGGAAAGCTACTCAAAAGGATTGCTCTGATTTTTTGTCTTTCTACGTTTTGACATTCTAGCCCTACGGGAAAATACAATATCACAAACCCACTGTAAGTGGTTTCATAAGTAGATACGATTGCGCCATTATAAGTCCTTGGTCCTTGTTTAAATATATACTTTACAAGACAACATATTAGCAATACTCGCTTAAATTATCGTATATATGTCGCTTTTTATTGAAGACTGCATGCTGTGACAATCACATTAAGGCCCAGTTTCACTAATCTAGGGTTTAATTAATAGGTTTAATTAATACCATTACAACGTGGTAGGGCTTAGTTACCATTGAACGTCAAACCTAATAGCAGAAGGGCATTTTTCGAATGCCCGCCTGGCTAGCGACCTCAAGTAGAAAATCTGTCGCCAAGCATCTAACGGTGTGTTCCGGCAGCATGTCTTGAGAGCCAGTGAATTTACAGGCACATGAGACTACTATGTCTCAAAGTGACGGGAGCAGTGCAATTCGTGACTAGTGATGAAATGCATCTGTTATAGGCAGAGGTTAGTCCGCTTAACATCAGGTGGGCCTCGAGATATATGGCCATCACAATAACATAAAAAAAAATAAAAAAAAAAGATTCTCGATTTGTTGGATTCCAACCGTTGAAAAAATGAAAATGCTTGGCATTGACTTTTATGACATGTGACAGCAGCGTCGACATAGAAATAGTATGTACTGTCGGCTGTAGCAAAGTGGAGATAGTTGTCGTTCGTTTCTGGAGCCGCCGAGCGCTATATATTTTTATTTCGTAAAAGTCAATACCACTACAAGTTTAAAATCGTGGATGTATAAATATATGTCCATCTTTAAAATTACTGGACATCTATGGTGACAGTCTTTATTATTTGAGTTAGTAGTATCCGCTTAAACCCCAGGCTGGTGAAATTGGATTTAGTGGAGGACACGGAAATAAATAATAGCCATTAGTGGCATTGTAATATAACGACTTAACAGCGTTCCTGCGTCATAATATACCCGGCGGCCTCGTTTGCACCTTAACGGCCATAAAAATACTAAATTATTATCTTCATTTTAAGTGTCAGTAAAACTATCATATTTTGGTAATACTTAAAAAATAACCGGCTTAACTGACCTTGGTACTAGTTCTTAATAACCCGATAATGGCAACAAAACTAGTCTTCTTTGTTTTAAACCGTTTTTCTATGACTCGGTGCTAATTTTGGTAGAGTTGCTGTACGGCTGCGGCAGGTGGCGCTTATTAAAAGTCGTACGATTATAATATGTTCGTAAAAACAATATCTACAGACCCACCAACTTATCTGTTCAGGTGGCAGAAAAAAGAACTACAACATTCCTTCAAATTGTGACAGTTTGTATATGATTTCCTTGATCAGCAGCGCCCTCGCCAACTGCACAGTTAAGTTGGTGGTACTATACCTACAAGTATAAACCTCGTTACGAGAAATATCCCCTTTTGGTAACCCCAATAATACGATATATGTGTGACAATAATTTATCTTTGTCTTGAAAATTCTGTCCATTACGGTATATTGATATTGCAATAAAAAATAATATTTTAGATGTTTCATAAGTTAAGTAAATAGTCATAAAATTGTATTTTTAGAAACAGAGCGGAGCTATTCTTGATGCTGAAAGATTTGTGTGACTGTTCTATTGTGCAAAGGCTTCCTCACTCTATGAGGCGTGTGCGGTACTAGTCTGCCTTTTCCGGAGTAGTAACACTTCTTGCATTCGAATAGAAACGAACACATTTTCCAAAGTACCGACAACAGGACTCGCACCAGTCTCGCGTCCTCTTCATTGTAACGTGTTACGTATGTTTAATAGCACCTATTATAGTTTCCCCCACCACGTACGAAGCGGGCACACCCCACCTTCTATTAATCCAAATTATATATATATAGTGTGTGGAAGCCTTTAAGATTATAGGGAAAATATGATGTGTTCACTGTATGCAATAATAATGTAAACAGTAATTACTCTTGACAATTTATTATAATGTAAGTTGCTGTATTTATGTCGGTACTCGTAAGGTACCGTGAATTTAAAGTAAACTTATAATTATTTTTACTCGGCCTTTGATTCACATAACACCAAATAAATTAGCTTATAGATATTTTCACACAAAATGTTTAAACCAAACTTATAGGCCTAATTAATTCAAAAAGAAAATAAAACTTTGACAAAATTTATTTTAGATTACATATTCTTTGTTAATATGATTTTCGCTAAATTCACAACACCTTGATTGGATCTCGATAAAATTTTAGAAAATAATGTTTTTGTTCAACTTCCAATGTGTACAACAATGGTGGGCTGATGAACAATGAAAAATATCTTAGTTATCCCCCTCAACAGATCGGGTTATTCCTTTTGTCTCCTAACTCTTCGCTCCCATAGGGACGAACAGGAATGTATATCTTCAATGTTGGTGCGACGGTGTTTCGTAGGAAATGTAAATACCAAAATTCAATGTAATTGTATATTTATTTTAATTGTTCATTAATTTTATCTAATATCAACTGTTATAGTAGGCCAATAAATGCCAAACTTTTCAACACATTAAAATTCTTGTTTTATTTCGTACATGAACCTACAACATTATCAAGACACGGTTTTTCAATCATCAGATAAATATTATTCATAAGAATTAATGTATACACAACCAATTATTCCTCGTAACACCAGCCATTAATATATTTAAAGGATAACAGTAAATGTATGTTTCAATTAATTACCGTTCCATAGAGATTAAGAGAACGATTGTTGTTTGTTTAAAATAGCAGTTCAAGTGTTTGGTTCTAATTTGGTCGGTACACATTAAATCAGTGTGATATTTTTATCTGATGATTCACGAACCGGGACTCAGTATAAGTACTTAACTACCTATATACAATTATAAAATAGTGAGTGGTTACATAAAATAGCAGTTGGGTACGCTAACGTTACAATGTCCGTCACCAGGGCGGGCAACACCGTCTCTGATTTGGCTCGAAAGATTCGACGAAAGGACGATGGAAAAAAACAATTAAACCGCGGACCCATTAGCCAATGGCACCACGGAAAATAACTTACTCCAGTATCGTTTTTCTATGAAACCTTTAATTTGTTGAGTTGTGCTGACTTTGCTTATGCTCTTATCGTATTTTACAGCTCCGGGAACCACTACTGCGTCCACTTCATTTTTAGAAACATCTTGCTAACGACACAATATGTTTATAAAATGTGTATATATATATATACATATATATGTGTGTGTGCATATGATCTGCTTGTATGGGCTCCTGAGTAAGCTGAATTTTGTACGCATGAAGGTAGAGGTCTTTTGTCAAAATTCGCTGCGTAGTGTTTCTTGAAACATGAAATTGTTTGTTCACAAAATTTTACGAAAATCAGGAGAATTGCGACCTGTTGGAGAAAGTAGCTAGACAGACACGTTAGACAAAAAAACGGCCAATTGAGCACAGTACCTAGGGCTCGCGCACGGAGGGTGCCGTGCCTTATCTGTAGGGAAAAGGCGTACAAAATAACACAGGCGGACCTAACGACACACCGGCTTTATTTCTTAATCGTAAGAAGTATCGGAACAGACGCTAGAGGTCCGCCTAGTTACCGGGCAAATTACATACACCTACAACATTAGCCACTATATTAATAACCGTAAAACAGGGTGAATAGATAATAACAAATATTTTAAAAGTATTTTAAGAAAACATTTAATTAATTATTTAATAAAACACTTAAAAAATCTTTATAAAAATGATATATATCTAGTGACAATTCTGCCTAATTTCCTATTAAGCCGACGTGACGTCACAAACGCCACGCAGCCAAACCGGAAGAGTATTCGACGCGTTTCGCGGGGTGAATAGACACAATTTTGAACTTTGATCTCATTTTCATAAAGTTTTTAATACAGAAGAGAACATTATATTGTGCTTATATCATGTCTCTTAGCTGTTTTAATAGTTTTTAGTGATTTATATTAGCAATTATTCCGTAATAACAACACAAAATGCAAAAATCTGTGCCGTTTCTATTGACCCTTACATGGGTTCAATAGACACGAGATATGGGGTGAACAGAAAAAAATGCTAAGGTTGGCAACTTATACGTATGTGCCTACCTTCCTAAGTAGCTAACGTAGGTGTGAAAAGTAGGTAGGTACCTAGTTAATGTTAGATAACTAATCGTCGAATTAGTTTAAGAAACTTTTTAATAATTTATTCGTTATTTTGTCTGTGGGACCAATTATTTATCGAAATCTTCATAATCGATCAGTTAATTGCTTATTACTTAATTGCCCAAAAACAAGTTATAATTATAAGGAACAGACTCATTAATACCTACGTAGTTAATATATCAAATTATTAATATTTCAATAATCAACATTTAAAACTAGGTAGGGACTAAATCAATCATACTTTTTAACATTAGCACACACATTAGCAGTCACTCAGTCATTATCTAATACTGTCACGTAAATAGGTACCTACCAACAAACGAATCAGTCAGTTAGAAGTAACTTTTTCATAATAGTAATATCTAATATATTTTCATTAGATACGTTATTTTCAGTATTTTTTCATTTATTTTTTCCGCTGCATGTTTTTTGTTTCATAGTTATTTCTACTCGGTTTCTTTCAGCATCTCGTTTATTTCTATATCATTTATAACCATTTCATTTTTTTTATGAATATAGTTCAATAGGCGCTGCCCTAACAGTCTTTTTCTAATCACCTCTTACTCGTTTCTGTTGAACCCTTTCACCTGTCTATTGGACCCTACTATGTATCTATTCACCCCATATTTCGTATCTATTTGCCCCTTCCCCGTGTCTATTCACCTCAATCAGTTATAAAAATTGGATTACAATTTTACAAATATTTTGAAATTTACATCACTAACGCTTTAACCTATTTATTCACCTAGGTCAGAAGGAACCAACAAATTACATTAACAAGTTTTGATAACACAACACACTTCATTTCACAATGAAAATAGTAATGTTTACAGGTCCCAGTTTAATCTGCATTCAAGGCCATAGTGGGAAAGTTTACGAGTCAGAGTGCAGTGTTCTACACAGTCGAATGCCTTGGAAAGATCACAAAATACGCCAATAGCATCATGTGAACTCTCCCAGGCTTCCAGTATATGCGACATCAATTGAACACCTGCATCCGTTGTGGATTTGCTCTTTGTGAAACCAAACTGATTCTCATTCAATAAATTATGTTCATTAAAATGGGATAGAAGTTGTATGAGCATAATTTTTTCTTATACTTTACTCAGAACAGATAAGAATCAGAATATATTTATTGTCAACTGATAAAATTATACAATTCTGCCAGATCTTACGGCAATAGAGTAATAATCAGTTTGCCCACATCGAGCATTCAATATTAATCATAATTATATGAATACCTACATGAATAATCTGATTGTTAAATAACTATTAATATTGTTACTAATATGTATATCAAAAAACATTCTTATATTACATAATATGTTATCAATCATTATAAATATACATACAATTCAAACATGTCAGTAAAGTAAATTTAATAAAATTACAATAATTATAAATCAATAAATTGGCATATGTTACTGTTACACACATAATATTATTGTCATAAACTCATCAATCGTATATGTCAGCTAACTTATCACTATTCAGAAACTCATTGTAATTATAAAAACATGATTAGTTAGCCAACGTTTTAGTGTTGTCTTATATGTCTTATTATTTATTATATCCCTAATGTAACTTAGCAATGAGTTGTACACATGTATAGATCTGCTATACGTGCTTTTCTTATAAATCATACAATTTAGTCTGGGTGCATACAAACAATCGGGCCCTCTTAATTGTGTGTTCCTTACTCGCATATCAGATTTATTTTTGTATAAGTGCATACTATTTCTTACAAAAACAGCCAATTCTAATGTATAAATTCCCATCAAGGTCAAGTATATTTTTTCCTTAAATAAATCTCGTAACGTTTAATCGCTTTTTTTACTATATATAACTCGTAGGCTCCTTTTTTGTATAATAAAAGTTTTCTGGGCAACGACCGAGTTTCCCCAAAATATAATCCCATAAGTTAACAAAAGGTAGATGTTTCCATAGTATGCATTTTTGGCGACATCTACCGAAGATACATCAATCAATACCGATAGCGCGTTGCAATAACCTGAGATTCTATTATTGATTTTTTTGATGGAAATATGTCTATAATTGCAAGGGTCAGATGTAGACCCCGACTTTAAAATTGAAGTGATTTTACTTTGTTTCATTAAGTCGGGGAAGTTTCCTATATCGACACAAAGATTGAATATTGTTTCTAAATATGGTGCAATAATGCAAATTATAGACTCTACCACTTTAACTGACATACCCCACCAGTCTTCGGTAATCTTTATGTTTAAACTTTTGAATGTTTTTATAATTTCAAATCTTGTGGTGTGTCTGAAAGAAAAGTCTGGTGATTCGCTGGGAAAATTATGTTTTCACAGAGTTTCTGCTACATTGGGACAAGAATCCAATGACTTAGGGGCTTCTAGGAGTTAAAGAGAAAAAAAAATCAAATATATTCGCCATTTGTATTGAATAAGAGATTTGATTTTTATCAATAGTTAAAACATTTATGTTGAATCTCTATCTTTATTTTTACCATTCACACTATTTATAGTCTTCCAAATGGTTTTTATTTTATTTTATACTTGATAATTTTCTTTCTAATAAAAAGAGATTTAGCACACAAGCAAACAGACTTGAACATTTTTGAATACTTCCTAACATAATCATGAAACTGCTTGCAAGATATTAAATTATTCCTGCGATACAGATCAAACAAATAATCTCTACTTTTTCGAATACCTGGAGTTGCCCATCACCGAACTTCAACTTTCCATCTATTTGTTTCTTTATTATTGGACATACTTTTTGAAACTCCTTGTTTACTAAATAAAATAAGCTATTATAAATGTCATTCGGGTCACTATGAGAAAAATTTTTAATGCTTGGCTTAGCTTCTATGTTGGTACTGAGTATTTCTAGCCTACTAGTTGTTAATGGTCTATGTTCAATTTCATACCTCTCTGTTTCCCTGATTCCATAAAATTTTATCGCAAGGCCCTCATGATCAGATCTACAACCTTCATTGTTGACTTTTCTTTAGTCTTACAGTTTGAGTATGTATAGTCTATACAGGTAGCTGATGTTTCAAAATCACAAATATACGATTGGAAAAGTTTAAGTCATGTGCGGGATTCGAACTCGCGTCCATTCACCTCTTGAGCCGGGCTATTCTCTAACCAATTGAGCTAACATGACAAGACGTCATAACTCAAATCTTTCTTATCGTTCTTTAACCATCGTATTGTGATGGAGCGACATCTATAGTACCACTTGCGTTGTACTACAAACAAGACCAATTTTACAATTGGTTTTATACCTGTAAATGATGACGCAATCGTATAATTTTAATATTGTTAGGTTTGCAATAACGCCTGCTATGCGGATTACAAATTTTAGTCATGTGCGGGATTCGAACCCGCGTCCATTCACCCCTTGAGCCGGGGTATGCTCTAACCAATTGAGCTAACATGACATGACGTCATAACTCAAATCAGGAAAGATCGTATTTTAACCATCGTATTGGGGTGGAGGATGACGTGTCTGATATCTTAGTGGGCTAAAAAAAGCTGATCTTATTTCATTGTAAATGACTTAAACAATGAAATAAGATCAGTCTTATTGTTAGTATTCAATAAAATATATATATTTAAATCACCACATACAAATATGGGTTTTGTGCATTTTTATATTTTCTGTAGTATATTTTCCAAAGTGGATAAAAATTCTGTAAAATTTTGAGCACGACCTTCATCTGTTGGTGGTCAATATACACACAACACGTGATTCCTGTCCAACTCCACACAAGCAACCTCACACACACGTTCGACAGAATAACTGACCAGGTAACGGCATTCTTTAAATTTAAAATTATTTTTTACAAGAATAATACACTCTCCTCCTTCTGCAGATCAGGTGTTAAAGGCACTGCCTACACTTAAATTCTTTACATTAAATAACATTTTATCTGCTCTAAGCCAAGTTTCAGTGAAACATAATATATCAAACGGATATTTATCTAAGAATATTTCAATTTCAAATATCCAAGGAATTTTTATTTTAGGAACAATTCCAAGGAAGCGATTTATATTTTGGTAGTACAGTGCTGTGTCAGAACACTTCCCTGTTGTCTGCCCTAAAAGTTTAAACTGTTTGACTGAAAATTACATGTACTAAAATCTGTAGTTGGATGGGTGACCGCTAGTGACATTACTGCTAAGCGTTTCCGTGCTTCGGAGGGCACGTTAAGCCGTCGGTCCCGGTTGTCGTCTTTGGATGGCAGTCGTTATAGCATGATGGTAGTCCATTTTGCGAATGCCCGCCTGGCTAGCTACCATCCTCAAGTAGAAAATCTGTCGCCAAGTACCTAACGGTGTGTTCCAGCAGCTGTCCTTGAGAGCCAGTACTTCTAGGTTAGCCTGAACAACATCTTCGAGCACATCATCACTTACCATCAGGTGAGATAGTGGTCAAAGGCTAACCTATCATGCATTAATAAAAAAATTAGAACTGAAAAAACCTGTTATTTTTTATATATATGTGGTAAATAAATTCTAGTATATGGTTGCATTGGATCAATTTGCCGCCTACAGTGCGGGCAATTCATTGCATTTGACAACCATTCATTAATACATTGCATGCAGAATAAATGACCGCACGGCGTCGCCACTGGATCCCGCAGTCGGTCCCTACATAAGACGCACTCTAAGCAGCAAATCTCTGTGCTCGCAGTGACGCCCGAGCAATGTGTCCTATTAGAACTGCCCGCCTCCGTCTACAACAAACATAAGAAAATATATACACAAGAGTGATCAAAACTAGTAGGTATACTATACCAATATAAATTAAACTGAAATGGATATGTTAGTAAATAAATATCCCAGTGGTATTGACACGCTGTAGCCCTATAGGTTACAGCTAAATGGGCCGGTTTGACCGGGGCAGTACCATTCTCCCACATAATATCGACGTAAAGATACGCGTTTTGATCGACTTCTGGACCCGGAGGTCCTATACCTCCCAATGGATTATGGCAGCACAGTTTCAAGAGGCCCAGGAGGGTGCCAGCCACGAGAGCGCTGAGAATCCCTTTCGGGGCATCCACCTCCAGGACCTGTACCTGTAGTTGGACGCTTGTACTGCTTACAGATTGTACGATTAGGTACAAAATTAGGTTTAAGAAACATATTTTTTATTAGAAGAGAAATAATTCTATGACAGCTCCGGCGCTGCGGGCACGCGGTGCTTTAGTCTTCTCGCTACCTCGTCGCAGTACTCGCTTCAAGCTGGTGTGGAAGTGTCCAGGTTGAAGCGATTACCGGTTTTGTGTCCGAGTCTCTTGTATTGCTCAGACACAAAACCGGTTTGAGCCGGCTCAGTAAGCGGATGTGTCATACAGCGATACGACGTGAATGTAGGTACTTATGGCATCATACATACAAACACGTAATAACACGAATTTAGTTAAAATATAAATACCACCTATTTTATTTATTTATATATTAACAAAATCCACAGCTCTTCGAGATAAACAGTAAAACATAATTTCTGAACCTACAGCCAATAACGGATTTAGGTACATTATATGCTGTATCATATGTAAGTAAGTCGACAACAGCCATCAAGCAAGAACATACATAATATGGAAATAACTGTAAATTTATACAATGTCTATGGCAAAAATGTAAGGATCAAAATAGGCATAACATACTTAAAACTAATTTAGTAGTTGTGTTTTGTGTATTTTATTATGTGTATGAATTATGATGTATTTAAAAAAAATGTGTAATGTATTTTAAATGTGACTTCTCTTGATAATACTAGTCTCGTAAGAGTCTGGGTATAATACCATGACCATGGGTGGTATACATGCATGTGTAATGTGCGCGGGAGGGTGTGTGTGTGTGTGTATGTGTGTAATTGAAGTCTGTAAAAGGTGAAGAATATTTGAATGTGTAATATAAATGTATTTATGTAATATTTTATAACAGTTATGGAAAAAGCAAGATCAGTTATTATGTATATTCATTATTTTTAGAATTTCTTGCTTAAAGACACACCTGCTGCAGTGGAAAATATCAACGGAATCAAACATTTTGTTATAATTTCTGTGCATTCTGCTAACAATCAAATTTTTACTGTAATTAGTTTCTGTGAGTGGAGACGCAAATAACTTCGTATGTCTTGTTCTAGATATAGGACAGCGAGACTTAAGGTGTTTGTTTGTTGTATTAATTCTGGACTATCAATGTACCCATTACATAAACCATGCAGGAATGACATGTCACTTAACAACAACACACGACGGTTTTTTAGTGTAGTCAGATGATAATGACTACAAGATTCTTCATAGTCTCTAAAGCTACGAAAAGAGCGATAATTTAAATGTTTGACAAATTTTTGTTGAATACTTTTAATGCTCTGGATATATGTAATATACTGTGGGTTCCATGCAGTACTGCAGTATTCTAAGATGCTTCTGACATACGAATAATACAGGATTTTTAAGCAAATCACATCAGTGAAGGGGCGACTTACTCTTAATATAAATCCTAAGCTTTTGTAGGCTTTACTCACACCAGTAGCTATATGATCAGAAAATAATAATTTTTCGTCCATCATTACTTTTAAGTCTCTAGTTGATATCTTTTTACTGATTCTTATGCCATCGATTTCTTAATTATATATTAGTGGGCTTCTTTTCCGAGTAAATGAAACGAAGTGACACTAACTTATATTAACTCCTATGCGATTCAGTGTATAGTAAATACTAAGTCTGTTAAGGTCTTCTTGTAGTAGATATAACGGGATATATAGATATGAGAGTGAAGAACTCGTTCAAACATTTTACTCAGCACGTTAAGAATTGAGATCGGACGATAATTCTCCACTGACGTCTTCAATCCTTTCTTATAAACAGTAACAATATGTGCTTTTTTCCATTCATTAGGGAAATATCCCTTTCGAAGGTATCTATTAAAGATCATTGTGATAGGGACATGGGCGGGATTTTGTCACTTCCTGCACCCTTGGTAACGTCTAAGTTTTTCATAATTTTCAGTATAGTATCTTCACTACCTAACACAGATTGAATGAATGGTATTAAGTTGAAGACTATCATCTAACAGATTAAAAGAATACTGGGGAGCCGGATTACAAAAATTCCCTTGAAAGAACAAGTTAAATGCAGAACAGATATCTACTTGTTTATTGAAGATGCTGTCACCAAGCATCATCTGCTGTGGGTAGGAATAGCAATTATTTCTCCTTTGTTTAACATAAGACCAAAAGTATTTAGGATGGCTTTTTATTTTATCCTGGGCAAACTTTAGATAACTTTGATAGCACAAACTTTGGCATCAACTTAAGATCAGCAAAGTCAGCATAGTCTACTATTTTTGTATTTTTTCGAAACGCTATGTAGTAAGTACAGAAATCTAGTGAACTCATTTTGTACTTAGCTTCGTGTGGAGACCACATCACCGAGTTGTATTCGAGCTGACTTCGGACAAGAGCATCATAAAGGGCCGATATCTCTTTTATGGATTTGAAACCTGCTGATCGCTGTAGGACAAAACCTAAGCTTCTGTACGATTTTTTACAAACTTGTACGACGTGGTCTCTAAAAGTCAACTCTCTATCTACCTGGACCCCTAGATCTTTTTCGGCGACTACTCGCATCACGCTTTCGCCATCGAGCATGTAGTCGAAGTGCAGCGGCTGCAGGTGTCTGCCAAAAGAGCACTTTGAGACATTTAATTGAAGTTTATTATTTTTACTCCACTCGGCAACTCTGTCTACGTCCTCCTGCAGCCGTTGACCTTCATATTTTACTGCCCTCAGCAACTTGAGGTCATCCGCGAACAATAAACATTGAACGTTCTGAATGACATCCGAAGGTCATTTATCATGATGATAAATTCAATGGGTCCAAGATTTGAATCTTGGCTTACTCCTGTTCTCGTGACATATGGTTCAGATCTGCACCCAGCATACTCCACGTATTGCATATGACTATAGAACAAAGATGCCAAACTGTTGTTCTATAGTCATGTGGGTAAAGTGTGCGGAGCGACTAAGTGTGCGCATTCCACTGGGGTTCGTCTTCGTTCCATCCTGCGTGGATGTGGTTTTATTGGGACCCTACCACGGCACTATTTTGTACCGTCACTGTTAGCTATTACCAATTCCTATCATACTTATAGTTAATAGCAGTGTCAGGTCGTGAAACAAGCAATATTGTAAGGTGACTGACATGTGTGTGTGTGAGTTTTCATTGCATCTACAACTATAGTACCTACATTCTTCGTTGGAATGGTTCATTCGGCGTGTTACCATATGTACCTTAAAGTACGTTATGAATAATTGTAAAACGGTATTTACGGTTGGTATAGATATGTGATTCAGACTAACACTTGACTGTTTCTAATATTATGTGCACTTTACGATTATAATACAATGAAAATAATACTTACTTCGACGGACGCCATATACGGTTGTTGGATTGGGTTAGCGCTGGAATCGAAATCACCCAATCCCATTCTCCTAAAGATTTCGATAGTTAATTCTGAAATAGAATATACAATAACTTTAGCTTTAGATATACAGCATTTTCTACAAATTGATAAGACTTTCGAAACTTTAAACATAAAGAAAAGAACCAAAAACTTGTGGGTTATGTCAGTTAAAGCTACAGAGTCTTGTAATAGTACCCTCTCCGCCGTATTTAGTAACACCTTTCATTTTTCGTTTCGACATAGGAACCATTCCATATTTTTTTGGTTGATGTGATTGAGCTTAACGTGACAGTACAAAGTAGAATAGGTATTTCATTAATAAAATTTGTAATTGACCTTCATAAGAGCATCGTAGACGCCTAAAGTCAATAATAATTTGACTTTGACTTTGACCTCCCAAGAGACAGCAAAACTGAATTACGTATGATAGTTCGATAGTTTAGCGGTAAACTATTTATTTTAGGTTTACATTGGACTAAGTTCAATCTCAATTAACAACAGGGTCTCGACATCAGACACAAGCTTGTTCTGACTCTTGTTAAAGTATTCCCGACATATTTTTTGTCCGATACTGTTAGCATAGCAATGAAATAACTAACCGGAACATTAAGGTTTGGAGGACTTTACCAGCTTTGTTAATAGATTCCTGAATTAATTAACAATGAAACACATACAATATTGTGTTGTTACTTACCTTCCGTGTTATCCAAGATACGCAAGAAGCTTTGAGGTGGTTCTATAACATAAGAAACTTGCTTTAGATTGATAACAGCACGTAATTATACTAGAAATAAGAAAAAATATCTTCTCAGCACATAATTATACCAGAAATAAGAAAAAATATCTTATGCCCACATAATTGAAAACAGATCATCATGGACTACATATACGTTAATACGTTGCAGTACAGACTCAGCGCACTATTCGCCTTGCGCGTCTCGCTAGCGAGCAGCCAATAACAGCGCTGTCCGAAAGGAACACGAGCCGTAGGCCGTGTAGGCTCGGCTCGTCTTAGCTCGGCACGAGCCTATGCTGATAAACGTAAGATTATGTCAGGAACGGGCAAAGATGATGTGTATTTACAAGCCCTTGAGCGGACCAAATGCATTGAAGCATGGTCATTAAAACCTGAAACTTCTACTTAAAACGTACATAACTCTCAACTCTCAGAGAGTAGATATAAACGCAAACTGCACGGTTGAGAAACTGCTTTGTAATTTGGTGCCCAGAAGGTTTGTATGACAAGATATGATTCGCCGACTGCTTGGCCGTCGCGAGTGACGATTTCGGAGTGGTTTATTAGTAGGCCCCGCGTCGAATGGGGCTTGCAAGCTGCTTGCAGTACCTCACGCGCATCCATCTCTGTGTGAAAGAGCCACAACGACACGCAATAACAATGCGCGTCATCCTATGCTCGACAAGTGGTGTGCCATCAAAATATTGCTTCAATACAAAATAAAGTTGCAAGATTAGAGGTGATGCTAACAATCAGTATGCAGTGTGACGTGCTTGGCTTAGCTGAGCATTGGTTAAGTAAATCTAACCTTAAGTGTGTAGACAAGTAGAAGCAGGTTCATGTATATTTACGAAAAATTATTTGAAGTTACCTACTCGAGAACATCGACCTAGTCCAATGAGCTTTACTGCTAAATATCAGCTATAGATTATAACTTCACTGTAGCTGTTACTCCTGCAGGAAACTAGGCGCAGTGAAAAAAAAACCTCGTCTACACCGAAGGTCCAGAAAGACATGAGCGACATATTGTTCTCCTGTATCTACATACTTCGCGATATGTGATGTTAGATCAAGAACAGCATCATCAGTGGATTTTTTTGTTCGGAAGCCGTACACCTAATAGAAGTTTTTCTTTTTCTAGTAAAAATATAAATTTATATTTTTACTATACTTATATAAAGTGATCTAACATCACATATCGCGAAGTATGTAGATACAGGAGAACAATATGTCGCTCATGTCTTTCTGGACCTTCGGTGTAGACGAGGTTTTTTTTTCACTGCGCCTAGTTTCCTGCAGGAGTAACAGCTACAGTGAAGTCTCTCTGTGCAGGAACGGTAAAGATGACTGACAAAAATTCTTCTGGGCAGCCCTGGCAAGAGACCAGAACGTACGTGTTCCTGAAGGAAGGCGGGGTAATCTCTCGCCAATTCTGCTGATATGCTCCGACTTCGCTTTTGCAATTACTCTTTTGCAGGACCTGGAGGCAAAATTATATCCTTTTTTGAGATCGCTACAGAGCAACCAAACCAGGACTGGGACGTGCCACCGATGGGAACTGCAGAATATGGAATAAATAATTCCATACCTTGAAGCACTACATCAGCAACAAGGTCAGCAGTAACATCTGGATCATCCGGCAAGAAGAAAACTTGCCCCCATGGGTAGGATGCAAAAAAGGACCGCATCCCGTCCCAATCTGCAGACCTATAATGCCACACGCGACGACAACCTATAATACGGGATCGAGTTTGGCGTGTAACTGGAACTGAACTCCGGCTCAGGCCGGGGTCCGACGATCCCAGAGGAGCGTGAACGGATACTGAGCAGTTGTCTGGGAGAGGTCAGCAGAAGGTCCAACAGGGAAGGTGTATGGTCTTCCACATCTGGGATACGCGTAGGCGAGGTGACCAGTTGTGTTACATCCTACGCTAAAGCGAAGTTGTAAACAGATCTTTTCGCATGATCGGTGGTGCGCGAACCAAGCCATTCAGCATGGTAGGCGTTAAAATCGCCAAGTAGCACGATCTCTGCGGTGGGGATCTGCTCAAGCACGGAATCTGTAGCCATCTGCAGGGGCTCCATGAGCTTTTGTGCGGGTTTACTTTTATTCGTGTTGTATATTTGGAATGATAAATAAGTTCTGTTCTTCAAATTGTATATTAATAGGCTATGAACAGAGGCAGCTTATACTAGTTTTTTATCATTAAATTGTTATGAACTTTGCGTGTCAAATTTTTATTTGAAGAAGAACTTGACCCGTAAGAATTTTGGCCGTGTTGCCGAAAGGGCACGTCGAAACTACACAAACTTAAAAAATTGGCTGGAACTTAAAACGAGTCTTACCGAAACTTTCGCAGATGAATCACGCTACTACGAGGACTTTATGGAGTTCACCAGCGTAGTCGTAGCGAAGTACGCACCAGAAAATGGGAGTTGGTGAAAATGGCAATTAGTGTGGAGATGACTGAGTAGCACATAGTGGAAGCAGTTGTTTCTGGTATGTCAGACTTTCGTATTCGTTCTGATTTCTGACGACTCACACCTAATTGTCACAGTTAATGCAAAGCCTCAATTCTTATAAACTTAAAGGACCTGGTATAGATTCGAATAGCTCTAAAAATTAAGTACCCACGTTAACACTTTGATCAAGCGTAACAAGAATACGTATACTATCGAAATTCATGACAGTGATTATTCATGTTTGATTAAGTGGTAAATAAGGTGGCAATCTGCTGAAAACTTATTGCATTATGTATTCCGAATCCTAAGCTCGTAACATTACATTGCTTCATAAAAAAATACATTTTCATTTCTGACAGACCTTATAGCCGGACTAGGTATATGGGTATATGTAAAAATTTGAATAAATGACTTTCCAGAGTGTGTTCGATACGTGAGAAGGTATCCGGAAAACATAAGCTTTTTAACACACTAGCATGAGGGGTGCCATCGTCTAGTACTCAGTGAGTACAGTTCAAGTATAAAAGCAATTAACCCATTGGCATCGGCGATAATGATAACAATAGAATTTCATTCATTACTAGGACATAGTGGTCCTGATGATGCCAACTTATTAATGTGGGTGAGATTCTAGCGCGGCACAGACGGGGCAAATATATATGTATACACATATATTATATATATAAGTAGACAAACTTATATAACTCAAAAGATAATATGGCACGTTTGTCTACTGGGCCGTACACTGTGTTATTATTGTGAGTACACTGTCGAGACGTCATACTGTTTCTCTTCTCTCTACTGTGCTCGAGTACCGAAGTGGTAGGGTATATTTCTCTTGATTATGTTATTTAAGGTGTCAGGATGTTGGTCTCTACACGTTTTTATATTATGGTCCTGACTGATTCTCATCTAGACTTGACAGCTAGTATAATTAGATGTAACTTACCACTTAAGGCGCCCAAGGTGGCGTCACTCAGGTTCGGCATTATGGTAGATAACGACCCTGCAGCAAATTGTAAAGTAATTTTGCAAATACAGCAACAGGTAGCTGGCAGTGCTTCAAACATAAGAAGTTCAAAGGCATCACGATATCATGTTATTATTAAAACTATATTGCAATTTTTGAGTTTCAAGGGGTTGCATTTAGTGTGATGTAAAGTTCTTTAAATAGGAATATTCAAATTGTGTGAGGAAATGATCAAACTTCTCATAGAATCTTTACCTATGCAAGAGCTAAAGAAGTTTTACAAACAGTTCACGACCTGATATCGTTAGTTTTATATCTCTATGCTCTCTCTCTATGCGAGTAGATACTCGCATAGACTTTAATTTACTCGTAATCATGGCACTGGCAACAGTTCCGAAATATAGTATCTAATAATAACTATAGTGTTAATGTTTGTTACAATTTAAAAACTCATACTTCGCATAATTGCCTACTATCGAATAAAATAAATACAATCAATATTGATTCAGCAGTTTTGAAGCAACTATGCTCCGAGGCAATCAAACACTTACCCCTTACTTATAGAAATCTGCTAAGTAGTTGCCAAGTAATGGATAACTAAACAGTGTATAAGTAATACCCTAGGTTTGGGATGTGAATTGACTCTCACTATATATAATTAGTGTGATATACTTTACAAACAATCAACAACATTTTGAGGCAATTGGTCTGGATGTAGTGTGCGTCTGGCCAACAAACACTAATATTCTTTAAAAACGCATTAAAATGTAATGTGATTTGGCAGGTATAGAATTGTCATGTGATTTGACACTAGTCATATGATATGGCAGGATTTAAATTGTGATGTGATTTGACAAGTATTTTTAACACCATGTTGTTAATTTAATATTTGGAAGTCATGCTATTTATACCTTGTATATTATTTTCAAATGATCTATAAGCATCGAGAATAATCAAATGGATGTTCTGTTTTTCGCGAGCCAAAGGCTGCTCGTCAAAATTGCCTGTGGGAGATAAAATATCAACTCATATGTTTTTGGAACATTACTATTTCGAACATTAGCTGTGGTTATAATTTATGCTTAATCTCTCTGTGATGGGTTTATTCTCTATGATAAAAGTCTGTGTTAAAAGACGTGCAACTGACTATTCGTTGTATCCCCTCTGTTAATTTGTTTCAAAAGTTGTGCAGTTGACTAGTTGTTGACTACTGTCGAGACGTCATACTGTTCCTCTTCTCTGTACTGTGCTCAAATACCGAAGTGGTAGGGTATATTTCTCTTGATTATGTTATTTAAGGTATCAGGATGTTAGTCTCTACACGTTTTTGTATTATGGTCCTGACTGATTCTCATCTAGACTTGACAGCTAGTATAATTAGATGTAACTTACCACATAAGGCGTCCAAGGTGGCGTCACTCAGGTTCGGCATTATGGTAGATAACGACCCTGCAGCAAATAGTAAAGTAATTTTGCAAATACAGCAACAGGTAGCTGGCAGTGCTTCAAACATAAGAAGTTCAAAGGCATCACGATATCATGTTATTTTTAAAACTTTATTGCATTTTTTTGAGTTTCAAGTGGTTGCATTTAGTGTGATGAAAAGTTCTTTAAATAGAAATATTCAAATTGTGTGAGGAAATGATCAAACTGCTCATAGAATTTTTACCTATGCAAGAGCTAAAGAAGTTTTACAAACAGTTCACGATCTGATATCGTTAGTTTTGCATGTTGAAATTTAATTTTTATTGTATTGGTTTGAGAGACAGTGACAATAATAGCATCACCTTGTCGAAAAAACGTACAAGAAAGAAGGTACGAGTAGACTGGTTCGTTTGCTCTTAGTGCTGGCAATCCACTCGCATAGACTTTAGTTTACTCGTAATCATGGCGCTGGCAACAGTTCCGAAATATGGTATTTCCCGTTTCTAATAATAACTAAAGTGTAAATATCCGTTACAATTTAAAAACTTATACTTCGCATAATTGCCTACTATCAAATAAAATAAACACAATCAATATCGATTCAGCAGTTTTGAAGCAACTATGCTCCGAGGCAATCAAACACTTACCCCCTTACTTATAAAATCTGCTAAGTAGTTGCTAAGTAATGGATAACTAAACAGTATTTAAGTAATACCCCAGGTTTGGGATGTGAATTGACTCTCACTACATATTAGGTCCTTACATATGAAATTGGCGTTTTTCGTACTGGCCACTTTAATCACGAATTTTTCCTCTTTGGTAAGGAATTCCAAATTCAAATTTGTACAGCTATAGACTCATGTATTTGTGCTTCGATGATCGTCATTCATTTGTTTTTTTTCTTCTGTTTTTTTCTGTTTGCGTCACTCATTTTACAAAATGGAAAACCTTAAATATCGCATTATTTACGAGTACGAGTTCCGCCGTGGCACTAGTGCTGCGGAAACAACTCGAAGGGTGAATGATGTGTATGGCGGTCGTGTTGCAAAAGAAAACACAGTTCGTTTTTGGTTCCAACGTTTTCGTTCTGGAAATTTCGACCTGCAGAACAAGCCCCGTGGACGGCCTGAGACTCAAGTTGATAATGAAGAGTTGAAGGCTATTGTGGAAGCGGATCCATCGCAAACCACGTCCGAGTTAGCTGCAGGCTGCAATGTTAGTGATAAAACTGTTTTAATTCACTTGAAGCAAATTGGGAAGATTAAAAAGCTTGAAAGGTGGGTACCTCACGAATTGACTGAAACAAACCGGCAAACGCGCGTCGACTGCTGCGTTACATTACTAAACCGGCACAATAATGAAGGTATTTTAAACCGAATCATTACCTATGATGAAAAATGGGTTCTTTACAATAATCGGAAGCGCTCAGCACAATGGTTAGATCCTGGCCAGCCAGCCAAATCCTGCCCCAAGCGAAAATTAACCCCAAAAAAGTTACTTGTAAGCGTTTGGTGGACTAGTGCCGGTATTGTTCATTACAGTTTTTTCAAATCTGGCCAGACTATTACGGCTGATGTCTATTGTCAGGAATTGCAAACCATGATGGAAAAGCTAGCGGCTAAACAACCTAGGCTGGTCAATCGCTCCACGCCACTGCTGCTTCACGACAACGCTAGACCACACACTGCGCTACAGACAGCTACTAAATTAGAAGAGCTTCAATTGGAAAGTCTAAGACATCCTCCGTACTCCCCGGACCTTGCTCCAACAGATTACCATTTTTTTCGAAATTTGGATAACTTCTTGCAAGGGAAAAAATTCAACTCCGATGGGGCAGTCCAAATCGCCTTCAAAGATTTTATTGATTCCCGTCCGACTGGTTTTTTTAGTAAAGGGATCAATGAACTACCTATGAGATGGCAAAAGTGCATAGAAAATAATGGTTCATACTTTGATTAATTAAATATATTATATTAAAAAATATTCGACTTTTTGTTCCTCCCATACAAAACGCCAATTTCATATGTAAGGACCTAATATAATTAGTGTGATATACTTTACAAACAATCAACAACATTTTGAGGCAATTGGTCTGGATGTAGTGTGCGTCTGGCCACCGAACACTAATATTCTTTTAAAACGCATTGAAATGTATTAAACAAAAATGGGATAAGATTGTCATGTGACTTGACATGCCATGTGATTTGGCTGATATCTCATCTCGAAGCTATGTGACTTGGCGAAATTCTATGTAATTATCATGTAATTTGACAAACTGTCATGTTATAATTTTTATGTGATTTGACAAAATGTCATGCGATTTGGCAGGTATCTAATTGTCATATGATTTGACAATCTGGTATATAATTTGGAAGGTATATACAGTCCCAATTGTTTGTGATTGTGCCCGGATTGAACTTTTGATAGAGTGTATTATTTGTGACTTTGAAGAGTCTCAAGAGCAAAACATGATCCCTCGCCCAGGCAGTAAGTACTTAATTGATGTATAGTTGGCCAACTTTCCATTACTTAGGGAAACGCTAGGGTGGGGTCGTCGAAGGAAGAAGACCGGAATAATTCGTAAGTTGTTGACAGTATTTGTTAATTTCAGCCCCGCGTATCGCGGGCAGTTGAGATTCAGAACAGGTTGTCCAGGTGGAGGACTCTGCTTACCATGCCTGCCTGGGCAATCTGGAATCTTTACATAGTAGGTTTTGCTTTCGTGTCATATTGATTCTTACTTGTATTAGTAGCAATGCTAAGTAAGATAGGTGTGCAGTCATTTAGTTTGTTAACAACAAAACTCCGCCATTTGCTTGATGTTTTTACCATAAAATGGTCAAGGCATGTTAAAAGCCTAGTGGGCAAAGTTATGCTTTGTATCAAACCATATGACGCCATAATATCGAGGTATTCTGAGGCCAGGTAGATATGGACCTGTTAAGACATTCAAATTGATATCACCGGTAAATATGACATGGTTTTTATGTTTGATACTTTTCAATATACCAAGATACCATCTAAAAATGTATGTAAGCTGCAGGATCTTTAAATTCACAAGATATGAACAAATTATACAATATATATAATTTAGCTCTAGAATTAAGCGATTTCCTTCTACCATATCTGTTTCGGTCACATTAACGGAATACTAATTTCGGACATAAACAACTACTACGCCGATGATGATTTAGCAATTTTTTTGTCAATAACATGTTATTATAGTTATATAGAGGGTCATATACCAGCATTCGGAAGAAACTATGAAGTCAATTTGAACGTCTGGACCATGTTACTCATAAAAACAAGAAATATATGCAAATTCTAATGAATGCTACAAATATTTATATAGTGAAATTATATTCAGACTGTTAATACAGTTATCATATTTTAAAAATTGTGAAGTTTTGGATAGATCATTTATAAATTTGCAGTCAACGGAGTTTATCTATGTCACATGGTCAATTATTGTGAATTAAATCAAACATTGTAATTATTGTCATACATGGTAAGTATAATATATTATGTACTATACTAAAATAAGTATCGATTTTTATTATAATGGCGCAAAACATGCTGTGTTTTATTTGTTTAACATATGTGCACTTTTGGAGCGGGTTTATAGCAGTACTCTATGAAATATATTTTAATTACGTTGGTATATTCATGCTTTTCTCTGGGTTGGTTATAACAATGATATAATATTATATACTGATTATGGGTAAGTGCCATATTTGAGAAAATAAAAACAACTTACTAACTTCGTACTGGAAACTGCAAGCATTACCTACGTTCGAAGAGAAAAACAAAAAGGGGTATCTGTTAAGTTGCTAAGAACGGATTTTAGTGACAAATGGAAAGGAGCAAAACAAAGAGCTCAACAGGATGACACAGACATTTGCCCTATCCTGGATTGGATTAACGGTGGTGTCAATAAACCCAAGTGAAACGATGTAGCTGCAAAGAGCGTAATGACGAAGAGTTATTGGGCACAGTGGGACAGCTTGGTTATTAAAGATGGAGTACTGTACCGAAAATGGGGAAATGTTCGAGGGACAAAGTGTCATCTCCAAATGGTTGTTCCCAAAGAAATTTCCTGAAGTTCTTCTGAACTTTCACACGAAGGATGCTCTGGAAGTCATATGGGTGTGAAAAAGACTCTGGTGAAGATAAGGGAACGTTTTTATTGGATTTACTGCCGCGACGATGTCATGTGTATTGAACATTCTGGAAACTATGACTTTTGGGTATAAATAAGGTCGAGTCCGGACCGACCAGTTACTTTGATTTCGATACGAGCTACCGTGCAATATTTGGACCAAGTGCTCCAAGCGTTACATTGCTTCGTAAAAAAATACATTTTCATTTCTGACAGACCTTATAGCCAGACTAGGTATAATGGTATATGTAAAAATTTGAATAAATAACTTGTCAGAGTGTCTCCAATATGTGAGAAGGTATCCGTAAAACATAAGCTTTTTTACACCCAAGCATGAGGGGTACCATCGTCTAGTACTCAATGAGTACAGTTCAAGTATAAAAGCAATTAACCCATTGGCATCGGCGATAATGATACCAATAGAATTTCATTCATTACTAGAACATAGTGGTCCTGATGATGCCAACTTATTAATGTGGGTATTAATGTGGATGAGATTCTAGCCCGGCACAAACAGGGCAAATATATATGTATACACATATATATAAGTAGACAAACTAGTTTATATAACTCAAAATATAATATGGCACGTTTGTCTACTGGGACGTCTTATTATTGCGAGAACACTATCGAGACGTCATACTGTTTCTCTTCTCTGTACTGTGCTTGAGTACCGAAGTAGTAGGGTATATTTCTCTTGATTATGTTATTTAAGGTGTCAGGATGTTAGTCTCTACTCGTTTTTATATTATAGTCCTGACTGATGTAACTTACACCTTGAGGGATCCGATGTGGCGTCACTCAGGCTCGGCATTATGGGAGATAACGACCCTGCAACAATTTGTAAAGGCATTTTGCAAATACAGCAATAGGTAGCTGGCAGTGCTTCAAACATAAGAAGTTCAAAGGCATTACGATATCATGTTATTATTAAAACTTTATTGCATTTTTTTGAGTTTCAAGTGGTTGCATTTAGTGTGATGAAAACTTCTTTAAATGGGAGTACTAAAATTGTGTAAGGAAATGATCAAACTTCTCATGGTATCTTTACCTATGCAAGAGCCAAAGAAGTGTTACAAACAGTTCATGATCTGATATCGTTAGTTTTGCATGTTGAAATTTAATTTTTATTGTATTGGTTTGAGTGACAGTCACAACACAATAATAGCACCACCTTGCCGAAAAAACGTACAAGAAGGAAGAAGGTAGACTGGTTCGTTTGCTCTTAGTGCCGGCCATCCACTCGCATAGACTTTAGTTTACTCGTAATCACGGCGCTGGCAACAGTTCCGAAATATAGTTTATACCGTTCCTAATAATAACTATAGTGTAAAAGTCCGTTACAATTTAAGTTTTTATTTAACTCATACTTTGCATAATTGCCTACTATCGAATAAAATAAACACAATTGATATCGATTCAGCAGTTTTGAAGCAACTGTGCTCCGAGGCAATCAAACACTTACTTTTAAAAAATCCGCTAAGTAGTTGCTAAGTAATGGATAAATAAACAGTGTTTAAGTAATGTTTAAACATTTCTTACTTATAAACGCTACTTAGCAACTTCTTAGCTAAGCAATGGATAATGAGGTCGAACGTATTTTAAAATGACAACATTGAACTAAAAGGTATTATGAAAGACCCAAATTGCCAAAAAGCATGTATCTAGTGCTAAATATCTAAACTTTAAAAGTAGAAATACTATTCTTTGCAGGTCCTGTTTTTTGTACATAATATGGTAAGGTATACTGGAGACTTCTGTAGCGTGTTTTTATTTTGCAATATGATAAATTCAAAGTGCCCTAATAATCTATGAATTCGATTGGCCAGCAACCTATTCCGTAGCATAATTTGAAATGCATTATGTTGTTACGGCGGTGTAACACCAGAATACCGTCAAATCCCGCTGGAAGTCATCTTTTTCCATCCAAAATAATACCTATGCCTGATTATGTCTACTTTTTTTTCCTTGTATGAAGCCAAGATTCTAATGTTCATTTTTTTATTATTACATTATTGAATCACAGAAGTATTATACAGGCCGTAAAATGTTCTTGTGTTTCGTAGTGTGCTAGAGATGACATTTTGTATGGCCCTGAAACTGTGCCCGGTGAATGGCAATAGGCTTGCCCCCTATTACATGGGACCATAACCCAATTGGCGAAACGTGGGTGTTAACACACCTCTGCCTACCCCTTCGGGGAATACAGGAGTGATTATATGTATGTATGTAAAGTTTATGAGTATGTGTTGTTGTCTTCTATTCACGTTTCAACGGCTTCAGGGTTTGGATGAAGCAACGGCATAGTTGGTTCAGGTTCTCCATACTTTTCATCATTGTCTACGCGGCTGAAACCGCGTGGCGCGGCTAGCTAATAAGAAAATTACAATGAGTTCGATCACCGGATCGGATCTGATATTGGGTTTTTCTGAGAAAGTGATTTTCCGTAGCAATCCGGTGTCTAATTTGGACCAGTAAATGGTAATAAACTCGCACCCTATTAAATGAGGCCCTTTATACAATTAAGAATATTTCGACTCCTAAAATAAAATGTATTTTGCTGAACTGAATCCACATCTATGCTGCAATTCGCAAATAAGTACTCAAGTCTGATTTTAAATTGAATCTCTAGTTATGTACATTATTTACGTCTTCTTACTGGTATTCCATACTATAGTATAGAGTAATATTGAGTTGTGTAGCTATAGGTCCTCAACTATTCAATCTTCCTACCCTAAGAAGGATTATATATTACTTACAATTATTAGTCAATTATATCCCCGTAATGCAGGGTCAGTATGTATCTCAGCTATATCAATACAAAAGACAAAGCAACAAAATATTTATAATATTCGCTAACAACACATATAACAACACAAGAACAAAAATTTTAAAAGTGTTGGCTTTGATTTTATAATCGACCACCAACTTTATTAGTAGCAGGTATAGTATACCCGTGATCTTTCGGGCCATAATCGCGACATTAAGATTGTATGGAGAACTGTTTTGCACCCCATTTTCAGCAACACCCTACTCACATCTACGTGAATAGTGGTTCATCATAGGGAAAAACCTAAAATTCATTGAGCGCATCATTTCCCAAGTTGCATTTTAATACATCCATTAGGAAGATACGAGTATGGCACCGTTCTTATATTCTGAATTCAGGAACTGTACCTACGGTATACTCTTCAATAAGATCACGAAAAGTAGATAGGTACCTATGAATAATATTTATTCGTAGGTAGGTACGCATAACATTTATTTCATCATCCAATGTATGTTTCAATTTGATATTTTTTTTACAATTTATTAACAGAGTATGTTTGTTTATAGTTTTGTGTGCCTACTCAACAATAACCTCATTAGTAACTAAATCAGCTGACCAGAAATATGAACGCCATCTGTGATTTAATCTTTTAAACAAGGGTGGGAAGGTGTAAATTGACAGCTGATTTAAGCAGTACTTATTTAGGTACCTACTCGATAAAGTTGTGTCGCGTTTATGAGTAAGATTTTTACTAAACGGCGGCTAAGTAATGCATAAAATTTATGTAACGTTTATAAGTAAGACTGTAAGTTTTAATATTATTATATTTGCAATAACGCCTGCTATGCGGATTACAATACAAAATTACAAATATACGATAGAAAAAATTTAATTCATGTGCGGGATTCGAACCCGCGTTCATCCACCCTTTTAGCCGGGGTATGCTCTAACCAATTGAGCTAACATGACATGACGTCATAACTCAAATCTTTCCTATCGTTTTTTAACCATCGTATATGGATGGAGCGACATCTATAGTAGGTACCACTTACGTTGTGCTACAAAGAATACTGATGTAATAAATGTACTATAAAATGGCAGACGTTATTGCAAACATAGCAATATTAAAATTATAAGGTTGCGTCATCATTTACAAGTATAAAACCAATTGCAAAATTGGTCTTGTTTGTAGTACAACGTTAGTAGTACTACAAATGTCACTCCATCCCAATACGATGGTTAAAGAACGATAAGAAATATTTGAGTTATGACGTCATCGTATATTTGTAATTTTGTAAGACTGTAAGAGTATGATTGCCTCTCAGTCTAAGTCTTAGAGCTTTCAAACTAAGAGGACTGCTATTGTTTCAATTATCTGCACCCGCCACCATTAACATGATATTGGTTAAACTTACCTATCTCGGGATTCCAGCAGTGACTATTGTAAGTGCGATTGGGATCTGTAACAGAACGCACATGCTTTAATTTGTTCTAAGCACATAGTTACGACAGAAATAATGAGAAATATCTTATACCCACGTAATTGAAAACAAACCTTAATGGACTACAAGCATTTAATAACCATTACAGGTAAGTTATAGTAAGGTCTATGTATAGTATACCTAGTATTAACTTATAGAAAGAACAAAAGATATACTAAACTGAACAGAATACATTATTACGTTTGACAGCACAGTGCATAAGCACTCTACACTACACACCTAAAAAAGTACTTATATAATAAAGTATTTATATTACTTTTTTTATGACGTGATCGTTTAACGGAAAAAACACGAAGCCAGAAGCGATGACATGTGCCTTTAACATGTGTTTCGTCAAAGTGACGAACTGCACGACGACGTCCTGAGACAAAGATCTTAAGTCCAATGTGCCTGTTATTTCATAGGCATCCATACCCTTCTAACCAGATTACAGTATGAATTCTGTTGAACACAGTGATGTGGGGTTTCAGTTATCTAGGTGTTTTTGATTTAAATTTGATACCTTAACAATTAACAACATAAGTTTACAGCAAAAATCTTGTGAAAAATATCTTGGTCTGAGAGTAGATAGCGCTCTAACATGGAATACACACATAGATCACCTCAAAGATAAGCTTTTATCGTTTCTCGGATCTTTACGTAATATTTCAAAATGTATCCGCAGAACTTCAAATTTTACAAAATAAAATTATTAAAATACTTTTTAAATACCCACATCTTACTAAAACCACAAAAAATTACAAAGCCCTTAAAATAATGAATATCATACAGCTCTATGTGTATAATGTCTGTATCTTTATCCGGAAATGTCTAAACAAAACTGTTCGCTCAAATTTGAAGTTCACTATAATGAAACAAATAAGTAAGCGCAGTAACCGATATACTAGTTACTTAGTCCTACCAAAGTACCGAACTAATTATGGCAAAAAAGTGCTAACATTTAAAGGAGTACAACTGTACAACATGATACCCTCAAAAATTAAAAGTGTCAACTCATTTAATACATTTAAGACCCAACTAGCTCAACATGTCATCAATGATTTTATGTAAATAATGCATTGGATGGGTGGCTACTATAGTATTATTAATGATAGACGGCATGACTAATGTATAGTTATAATTTATGTTTAAGCAATGTTCTCAAGTCAGTGACTGTATTGTCTTATTGGGAATAAATCTCTTTAAACCTAAACCTATAGATACACTTATAAAAACCTTTTCCCTAAAATGGTGGTTTTGTTTATGGACAAGAAATAAGATCGTATGTTATTATTGTTGTTGTTGTTGATATTACTACTATATAGCTTTAAAAAAGAAATGTATGTTGTTACTGAATATTAAAACTCATTGTATATTGGTTTACGAAACATGTAATTTAATAATTTTTCAGGACGGCTTTAATAGATGAGAAGGTAGCCGAAAAACGTAAGCTTTTTTACATCCTGACATGAGCGATGCTATCTTCTAGAACGCGATGAGTAAAGTTTAAATATAAAAGTAATATATGGAGGTCCGTTAATGTTGTAAATTACAAAGCATTTTTCTTTACGGAACTATCTCAAAAACCAAACTAGATCTATATCATCACAAGCAGAGTACCTTATGACGTACTTATTACTTTATATAAAGCACTCGTTGAAAGTATTATATCGTACGGGCTCAGTTGCTACGGACGTACTGTAACCGTTCTAAAAAATCGGAAAACTTAATAAATAAAATTTAAATAAAATTAATTAAACTAAATTAATTTATATCAGCGCCATCTGTAGTTTAGCGCACAATCGACTATCTATCTAAAGCTTCCATTGAATCACTGAACCTAACTACCTGCTGCGCGCGGAGGTAGTTCAGCGACACACCGATAGAGGTCGCATATCACAATCTAAAGTCTCGGATACCTTCCGATAGAAGAAACTTTCTACACGAGATGATAGATGTCGCCGTGGTACTTATAACTTTTCAGAATATATCAGCATTACTAAATAATTATTTAAACGTTAAAATAAATACCAAACATTATTTGGACTATATAATAAGAAAAATATAGTTCCAAAAATCTAAAATATTTGATAGTATTTACTCGTCTATCTACTCATATCGTTGACAACTATGCGCAACTGTCAAGCTAGCTGATGTCAGAAAAAATACCACGATAGATTTTGGAACTTCCGATAGACGAACGTTGATTTAAAAAAAAACATTTAAATTCAGTGTAGTGGTTGGAGTGATGACTCTAACGGCTTTGAGGCTTGTGTACCTTACCATATAAGGCCATGAATCGGACATGAGACTTCCAGCAAACCTCGGATGTCTTTCCTCAAAGATAATTGGCTCACTTTGCCACCAGCCACTCAACGTGCAACTTCATAAACTCAATTTCAAATTATTACGTTGAATATTGATTACTAAAATCTTTAAATATTATAAATTAAACCGGCAAAAAACACTCACGTTGAGGATCGAATACGTCGACCCGGGTTTCGAGCATATCAGATGCTCATCATCAGGGCGAGTGCGCAGCTGCGTCTGCGAGCTCCCGGCGGGTCGCGCGGCTCGGCTCGATACCGGCGCCGGCGGCGGCAGCAGGGAGCTGGGTGGGGGTGAACCGAGCCCTGCGCTGCTGGTGCTAGGTGATGAAGTCCTAGCGTGCCCGGCTGAAGACGGTGGGCCTACTTCGTCGTCTGTGATCTCATCATCATCATCAGCACACGTACCGTGACATACAAAACTGACTGTGTCGCTCTCTAGACTGCCTGACAACTCCTGCGTTGAGGTGACATTAAGGGTAGGAATCCAGGCTGGTGGTAGCGTCCAACCCCCATCTCTGTTAAAATTGGGATGTCGGTTGATTTCTATAGCCTCACGTATTTTGCGAGGCACATAAAACTTTTCTCTAGCTAATACGGAGGCTTTATCAAAACGAATATAATGATTGGAGTCCAAGAGATGAGCATGTTCCGCAAGGGCCGATTTAGTAATGTCCATGTTCTTAATGCTCCTAATGTGTTCGGTCAGTCTAGTAGCGATGTTGCGTCGAGTCTCTCCGACGTAACTCTTGCCACAGTCGCATGGTACTTTATATACACCCGGTACGTTAAGGCGGTCTTTGTCCTTCGGTGAACGTAGCATCTGTCTTATTTGACCGGGTGGACGGAAGAACGTTCTGATATCATATTTCCGTCGCAAGAGATATCCGATTTTGTCCGTTATTCCTCTTACAAACGGAAGATAAGCAGGAGAACGCTCCACTCTTGTTGGTCGCTTACGTTCACTTGTCTTTGCCCAGCGGCAACATTGTCGCCAACTGTACCCGTTGTCCTCCAGTACCCCTCTCACGTGCTGGAGCTCTTTTTGTATGTATAGAGGGTCACATAGCCTAAGTGCTCGGTCCATCAATGCTCTTGGTACGGAGGACAAATGTGCAGGATGATGATGTGAGCTAGCATGAGCCATTTTTGCCGGTTTAATTTATAATATTTAAATATGTGTGAAACTCACGACAATTTCAATTCAAAAATAGCTAACCGTTACGGCACGGAATGGCTCAACAAAGTAAAAGAGTTCGCGCGATTAAGATTGAAACGTACAAAACTTGAGTGCAGTCTGGTTTTCTTAGTGAAGTGTCGGGATAGTGGTGTAATTCCTAAGTTTCTAATAATAAAACCAGTAAAATGTATTCGGGAATACGATCAATTTTTTCGTGTCGCGAGTGGGAAATTGCTTCGTAATGTGATCGCAGAAAATCGGCGACATCTAATGTGTGTCAACAAAAAGATGTACGATTTGCATCTCCAACTGTCGCAGACACTACAACAGGATCTATGGGAAATATTGGATGCTATGTCATACAGTAGATCAAATATTACCGGATCGAACATCAACGAGAGGCATAACAAAAAGTTATCGTATCTCAAGCGGCAACAGAGGGGCGACGGTTCGTGCGCCTACCCTCGAAATATAAATAAAAATGATGATGGGTCGTACGCGAAGAATGAGACCGTTGTTAATTTGTCATCATGCCGCTTAGATGATAATGCACGCAATGTTCTTTCCCGAGGACTTAACTACGCACCAGCACCTAAGAAGATTCCTGTGGAGAACATTATTTCCAGTATTGAGGACACTATCGTACGTAATAAAATTCCATACAATGACGCGGAATGTATGAGGCAAGATATCTCGTCGTTATTACGTAGATCTAAACCACCTAAAAGTAATGTTACGAAAGGTGAGTTTGCAGCATTACACGATCTGCGTAATAATACCGAAATTTTAGTGCTACCTGCCGACAAAGGGAACGCAACAGTAGTTGTAGATACGGAGGCGTACGAACACAAGATCTCGCAAATGGTGAGTGACAACACTACATACAAGAAGGTGAACTATAATCCTACAGCCAGAGTTTCCTCAAAAGTAGTGAACTTGTTACGCAATAATGCAGATATAGATGTGTAGGCACGTCCAACACCACCAAAAATCTACGGCCTACCTAAAATACATAAGCCAGACTGGCCATTACGCCCTATAGTTAGCCAAATAGATTCGCCGACCTACAAGCTATCAAAATACCTAGCTTCTGTCCTGCTAAGGTTCACAGGTCAGAGCAATAGCTTTGTGAAAGATTCAACGCATTTCGTTCAACTGCTAGAAGATGTGCGAATCCAACCCACAGAAGTTATGGTAAGTTTCGACGTAACTTCTCTGTTCACTAGTGTACCAGTAGACGAAACTATAGAAATGATAAGCCGTAAGATACAGAACTCACCCTTACCTACTGAGTACATTGAGTGGATATCGTTATGTCTGAAGAGTGGATACTTCGTGTGGAGAGGAGAATTCTACCTGCAGGTGGATGGAGTAGCGATGGGCTCACCTGTAGCTCCAGTGGTAGCCAACATATTTATGGAGTGGTACGAATCCCTGGCCCTTAGCACTGCACACGTAAAACCGCGCTATTGGTGGAGGTATGTAGATGACATCTTCGCAATTATAGACAAAGAAGGATTATCTGGTTTTACGGATCACCTCAATAACTTACATCATAAGATCAGCATCACCGTAGAAGAAGAAAAGGAAGGGGTATTGCCGTTCTTAGATGTGCGTGTTATCCGTATGCCAGACAACAGTCTGACGCACACGATTCATCGAAAACCGACACACACGGATCGATATCTTCATGCTAGCTCACATCATCATCCTGCACATTTGTCCTCCGTACCAAGAGCATTGATGGACCGAGCACTTAGGCTATGTGACCCTCTATACATACAAAAAGAGCTCCAGCACGTAAGAGGGGTACTGGAGGACAACGGGTACAGTTGGCGACAATGTTGCCGCTGGGCAAAGACAAGTGAACGTAAGCGACCAACAAGAGTGGAGCGTTCTCCTGCTTATCTTCCGTTTGTAAGAGGAATAACGGACAAAATCGGATATCTCTTGCGACGGAAATATGATATCAGAACGTTCTTCCGTCCACCCGGTCAAATAAGACAGATGCTACGTTCACCGAAGGACAAAGACCGCCTTAACGTACCGGGTGTATATAAAGTACCATGCGACTGTGGCAAGAGTTACGTCGGAGAGACTCGACGCAACATCGCTACTAGACTGACCGAACACATTAGGAGCATTAAGAACATGGACATTACTAAATCGGCCCTTGCGGAACATGCTCATCTCTTGGACTCCAATCATTATATTCGTTTTGATAAAGCCTCCGTATTAGCTAGAGAAAAGTTTTATGTGCCTCGCAAAATACGTGAGGCTATAGAAATCAACCGACATCCCAATTTTAACAGAGATGGGGGTTGGACGCTACCACCAGCCTGGATTCCTACCCTTAATGTCACCTCAACGCAGAAGTTGTCGGGCAGTCTAGAGAGCGACACAGTCAGTTTTGTATGTCACGGTACGTGTGCTGATAATGATGATGAGATCACAGACGACGAAGTAGGCCCACCGTCTTCAGCCGGGCACGCTAGGACTTCATCACCTAGCACCAGCAGCGCGGGACTCGCTCCACCCCCACCTAGCTCCCTGCTGCCGCCGCCGGCGCCGGTATCGAGCCGAGCCGCGCGACCCGCCGGGAGCTCGCAGACGCAGCTGCGCACTCGCCCTGATGATGAGCATCTGATATGCTCGAAACCCGGGTCGACGTATTCGATCCTCAACGTGAGTGTTTTTTGCCGGTTTAATTTATAATATTTAAATATGTGTGAAACTCACGAGAATTTCAATTCAAAAATACTAAAATCTTCATTGAACTCGACTCTAATCTTCTGAAAAACCCCAAATCTGGGTAAGTGTGTTTGTAGTGAATATGTATTTGACCACCCTAAATTCTAACCTACAATTTGCAATCGTTGGTATGTACTTACATCTTATTTTTCTGTATTTCTATTATGTGTCTTACTTGCTCTCTCTTGTTTAATTTATATATTTTTCTGTGTTTTCTGTTGCTTCTCAACTTTCTACTTGTATTTCTTTTTACGCCCTTCTGGCAAACTTTAAAGGGTGTTGCTGGTAGCTCGCAATTCACGAGGTACCTAGGCTAGTCCCTTTTACTCGGTAGTGAACGGACCTCGTGGATTGTGCGCATCTTTACCAGCAACACACCTACTTGGCCCTTCTGGCATTCTGAGCGGCTGGTGGTTCGCATCCGCGAAGGGCCTAGCTAGTCCCTTTATGCTCGGTAGCGGAAGCCTTAGCGGATGCGAATTCTTCACCAGCAGCACTACTCTTTGGCCCTTATGGCATATCTCTGTTTGCTGGCGGGCCACATCCCTAAAGGCCCTCTGCGAGTCACTACATGCTCAGTAGCAGAGGGACAGTGTACCCACCAGCTCAGCACTTTACTGGACCCATTGTGACCGGAAACATCTAATTCCAGGGTTCCAGTACACGGCTACGAGTATACGCATTCCAGTACACGGCTACGAGTATACGCATTCCAGTACACGGCTGCCAGTATACGGCATTCGAGTATACGGCTTTCCAGGACCTTATACCTGACCTTCTGAAATCCGGCCGTCCTCTGACCTCCAGCACCGACTGCGGCCATTCGTCTCTACAGCGACTAGCTGGGACTTTCTACCGGCGCGGCGGTGTGGAGCTGAGCCCCTGCACGGCGGACCTGCTGCTGAGCATCGACTCGAATACTAGCGGACCGGAGATAAGTCCTTAAACAAGGAAGCTTGTCAAATTGCCAAACCTGTCTGTGATCCACGACCCTTCTCTCTAATATACTTATACTAAATTTTCTTCTCTTCTTTCTTTTATGCTCCCTACTACCGACCTTAGGTAGGCAGGCGACAGTACGTTCAAATCATACCTTGATGAAATTTACAACATTCAACTTAGATTACTTAAAGTAATAGTGCCCCTTAAAATTAAAAATAAATATAGGAATGATGATATGGTACTTTTTCAACACTGTAAAGTCATCCTCAATCATTAAAAAGTTAAATTAAACCTACTCATTGAACAATATTTTCAAAGCGAAATTCAAACCCCTATTAATCACTCAATAGTCACTAGAAGCATAACTCATAAAAAGCTAAATTACACCTCAATATGTACAATAACTTTTGCGGCAAAAGAACCACTAATTATATGATCCCTCGCCTTATTAATAATTTACCTAATGAAATTAAAAATAAAATGAACGCAACAAATAATAACATATTCTAAGATAATATTTTACTAGAAAACAATATAGCGTAAATCGGAGCACCCTTTGCAATGCGTAAACGCACACAACTATAAGACACTGACGTTGTGCATTGTGCACCTCACGTATACCAAACTGGTTCTGTTGCTTGCTGCTACAGTGCCGGCCGCTGCATATCGCTCCAAACATTAGCGATATTGTATGTAATGTTTGTGTTAAATCTACCTGTTTTGTAAGTTTTATTTTGTGTTTACAATTGTCGATATCTTTAAAGATAACAATGAGAACTTAATGTCTAGACAAACCTAATGTAGGTAATTAAGGACATTATTAACTAACCCCTTTGATTTGTATTACTATATTTCGATGAATAAATAAATAAATAGATAAACAATCACAGATGATTTTTGGAAATATTATAGATGTAATCAATATGAGTATCCAGGCTTGTAGGTTTTGATTTTTATCATTATATTAAAGGAATTTGAAATAATGGGTATTTAAATACCTATATTTTCAAAAAACTTGTATCTCTAGTTTGTGAATTATTTGTAGAAAATAATGATTAATAAAGAAAAAGGAAAACCTATAAACCTAGTTTATTGTGTCAGTTATAAAATAAGACTAACATTTTTAGATTTGATTAATGTTTTTTTGAGAAAAGTTTTCTCCTAGAACGGAAATTATGCGCAAATTCTAAGTCAAAATGAAGAAGCTGCAATTGTCCTTATCGCACAATTCTGTTCCGGCGTTTAGAGGCAAGACAGCATCACTTTGTTAAAATACCTATTTTTCTGTAGAAGTTTCACTTCCTGTACCTCTTTTTTCATTTATATCGCAGAAAACGGTCCCGTGTAGAAGGGGTGATATTATTTCTGCCAAAATAATGATCCACAACATCCCCCGTGAGACAAGAACGTGACCACAACCTGGCTATTATCACGTTTTGGCGTGTTCGTATATGGCATCAATTTAGTAAATACTAGTAAAACAAATAATAAGCTCATACTGTTTCTCTTCTCTGTACTGTACTCGCGAACCGAAGTTGTAGGGTACATTTCTCTTGATTATGTTATTTCAAGTGTCAGAATGTTAGTCTCTACACGTTCTTTTAATTATAGTTATTATATGTTCTATGATTATAGTCCTGATTCTCAGCTACAAGTAGGCGACAGTGCTTCATACATAAGAAATTCAAAGGGTTTGGATAGTTTGCAACAATACTGTTATATATATTAATAAAATTGCCGTTTTAATATTTTAAGGTGTTGAAATTGTGTCAGTAAATTATCAAACTTCTTAGTCCCGAATGTGCGATATGCCAATAGGGGGCAAATGCTACAAAGGTGAAACCTGGGTCCAATATATTCTATACTTATAATAAAACTGTAACAGATCCAATTCTGTACATGGCAGATATTTAGAAAAAAAAAATTGAGAGCACTCTGTAGCTGACTCTGATGCCAAAACTGTATTTTATTTTTACTTTTGTCTGTCTGTCTGTATCCCGTGCGCGCATCACTCCAAACGTACAGAATTGAATTCAATGAAACTTAACACGATTTGAGCTCATACTACAAAGAAGGTTATTGTATACTTTTTATCTCGAAATTCAGCACGGTTCCCTCGGGAAAGGGGATGAAAGTCAAAATGTACACTTAGTTGTAATTTATGAACGCGTAGTCCGATTTTAATTATTCTTTTTTGTTAGTATAGTGACGAGTGGGCTCGGAACCCCACGGGCAGCCTGGCACCCCACGGGCCACCCGGCACCCCAAAGACAGCCCGGCACCCCACGGGTATTCCGGCACCCCATGGGCATTATGGCACCCCACAGGCAGCCTGGTACCTAGCGGGCAACCCAGAACCCCATGGGCAGCTCCGCACCCCACGGGCAGCTTGGCCTCCTTATTTAGATTTGCTAGCTTGCTAAGATAAAACTCTATCATCTTGAACATTCGCCACAATCAGTTTTTTTAACAATCAATCTTTTATACATATTGTAGACTGCGCAATGGAACTGCAGAATCTAATACATTTTCGTTCTACCGCCAAACAAGGAGAACCTCGGCAAAAAGATGCCGTTTTATAATCAAAATTCCAAAGAAACGCACAAAGTACTTTTTACTTCAACACTTATTGTGCGAACCGCGAAGGAACTCTCTGAGTAACTTATCTACTGTCTTCTGGAAAATACAACCCGGGATTTTTCAAACCAAAGTAAAAAGCTCCTTTCTGAGCTATGCTTTACTAAGAGTGCTTCACCGCAGACCACAGCTTAATATGTTAATATGATTCTTTTTAAATTTAAACTATTATTAAACAACAATACACACATATATCCGTATACTATGCATGCATACTACATATCTATAGTATAGCAATCATACAATATTCCATTGCTGTTTGGGGTAATGCTACAGAGATGACAAGATTTCAAAAAGGTCAAAAACAAACACTTAGAACTTTCAAACTTGAGCTCTGCTAGTTTTTGAATTATTGGCTCCCTCCTCCATCTTATTAAGTTGGTTAAACTTACCTAACGTGGAGTGTCCCATATTTCGGTTGCAAGTGCGATCTGGTTCTGTAACAGAAAAATATGCTTTAGTTTATTCTCATAACATAGTTACGAAAGAAATAGGAATAAATATCTTATACCACGTAATAATTAAAAAGAGACCTTTATAGACTACAAGCATTTTATAATCATGTTATAAATCAAGTTGTTACCAACTTATACAAAGGAATAATAATAACAATATTTTAAAAATATTTTAAGAAAACATCAAATTAATATTTTAGAAAAACACTTAAAAAATATAAAAATAAATATCTAGTGACCATTTCACCTAAATTTCCTGCTAAGCCGACGTGACGTCACAAACGCCACGCAGCCCAACCGGAAGAATTTTCAACGCGTTTCGCTTCTACACGAAGCATCCTCAGGAGGTCTTGACTCTACGTGCGCACGATCGAGAATGAACGGCACGCCTTTATATAGACGAGCTGAGTCAGCACGCCTTTATCTAGACTCGAGCGTGAGTCACCGCTCTTTGTTGTAGTTAACAATTGGTGAGTTATACGTTTCTAAAGTGACAATTTCAAAACGTATAACTCACCTATTCATTTGACCTCATAATGGCCATAAATTGATTGCAAATAATAATTTTAAATGATATATATTATGCAATGTGTTTTTGAATATCGTAAAATAATAATATCGTAATAAATATTACAAAATTACTTCCTAAAACAAATACTTAATGTTTAACTATTTTCTACCGACTTCAAAAAAGGAGGAGGTACTCAATTCTGTATACATTTTTTTTTTATGTTTCTTACCACAGACCTTTTTAATTGGTAACTCGATTTTAAAAGTTCTTTTTTTAATTGAAAGTTGATGTTTGCCGTGTGGTCCCATTTAATTTTCATTAACATCGGTTAAGCCGTTTTTGAGTTACACTCCAATAACTGAAAAGTGTTTTCCTGTCTTGATCATATGGTCAATGTTTGTTACCTCAGAACTTTTGATTAGGAGAACCGATTTTGATAATTCTTTTTTTATTTGAATTCTCATCGAAGCTCAAATTTGGTGGTAACACAATAATATTTTTTCAACGGTATAAGATGGAAACAATTTTTTTAATAGACAGATAAAACGCGTATTATGCTATAAAATAAATTAAGCTTGTCACAATAAATGTAAAAAATCATACCAGAAGGATGAATGGTCAAAAACGGGGGCATTATTTATCGTATTCCCATCGTGACACACTTCCCGTTGCAGTAAAACATTTGCTTACGGCTTTAACAAATTTCAGTGCATTTGTTTGTTACATAAATACACTAAAGTCATCGCATATACATATACTTTACACCATATAGACTAAAAATAATATTTTGGTAATTATTTTGAATTTAAAACAAAATATGCGACAGTCACATGATTTTATGTACTTTAGATTTGTGTAGTATATCGGCTGGCTGTTGGATTCAACATCAGTAGTCAAACACAGAGTTCGATTAATTCGAATGTCATGCGTCAGTCTTATTCCGGCATCGTAGAAGTAAGTTGGGTGGCTCATCATGCAGTGATAAAAACAAATATTGTAAATTTTTATTAATTTTTTTATTTATTTATTCATAGCACACAATACAGAACACAATCAAAACATGAAATAAATACAAGTATTTTGCTTAGATCTAGACAGTATTCCTAAACTATGTATGCCTAATAGCTTCGTAAATATTATATATATTAACATCGACAGCTAGAGAGCTTAAATCTCTGGTAATTATTTATATTCTTGTTAATTTAAAGCTATGTGAAATTAAACAAATAAATGTGTCATTAATTGCTTCCGGAATGTATACAAATTAAAATAAAATATTATGTCTATGTCTCGGTTTGAGACGAGAATTCCATTATATTGGTGACATTTCCTTACGATAGGGTTATAAAAGGAAGTATTATAAGTGTAAATGTGGAGGGTAAATATATTATAATTAACATTACGCGATCGAAAACGAGTATTAAAATTCAGTAGGGAGAGCAGGGCAGAGGAGTCTATATGAGAATGTATTATTTTATAGAGCAATACAAGGTCAATAAATTTACGACGTGTTGCAAGTGGGGTAACATTGAAATATTCTAGTCGTTCAGTATATGATGATAGCTTGCGACCCATACCACATCTGTAGCTTAAGATGTTTAAACATCGTTTTTGGATACGTTCAATTCGCTCGGAATGAACTTCATAGAAAGGAGACCAAATGGACGAGTTGTACTCAAGCAAACTTCGTATAAGTGTATAATAGAGGCAAATAAAGCTTTTAGGATTACGAAAGCTTTTAGTGATACTAGACACAAATCCAAATAGACGCGAACCACGTTGTATTATGTAATTATAGTGATCATGAAATGTAAGTTTATCATCAAAGAATATTCCCAGATCTTTAGCAACAATCTTCCTTGTAAGGATGCTATCATTCAGAGAGTAATCATATACATACTTATGAATTTTTCTGGTGAAACTAATAACAAAGCATTTGCTAACATTAAGCTTCATGCAGTTAAAATCACACCATAGTGATAATCTGTTAAGATCTTTTTTAAGGTTAATAGTGTCTTCATGGTTATTCACCGTGGTAAATATTTTAAGGTCATCAGCGTAAAGAAGACAAGGACATGAAAGGGATTCAATAAGGTCATTAATAAATATTATAAACAACAGGGGCCCTAAATGACTTCCCTGTGGTATCCCAGATGTCACTTCTACTGGGTTAGAGAGATGACCTTTTTGTGCTACAAGTTGACTCCTTCGGCTTAAGTAAGATTGAAGGCACCTCAGTAGACAACCATGAATATAAGACCTGCTAGTTTATTGTAAAGTACAATATGATTAACTTTGTCGAAAGCCTTTGAAAAATCTGTATAAACAGCATCTACTTGGAACCGTTGAGCAAAGGCGCTACATAAATGGTTTTTATACTCTAAACGATTAGAAGTAGTCGACTTGCCTGCCACAAAACCGTGCTGTTGAGGGTGTAAAAATGGCTTAACGTGATAAGATAAAACATCATATACAACACTCAAATAATTTTGCAAAACATGATAATATGCTTATAGGTCGGTAATTTTTGCAATCCGATATTATCACCTTATTTATAAATTGGTATTACGTGAGCAATCTTCCATAACTCGGAAATGTACCTGACCGAATTGACTTAGTAAATAACAATTGCAAAGGAAAAGAGAGTTCATCAGCACAATTCTTTATACATTTTACGAGAATCTCACCAGGGCCTGGGCCCTTATTTGAGTCCAACTTTTTGATTTTACATAAAAAATCTTCCCTGTTTATGTCGACATTGCTTAAGAGGCTGTTGTAATCAATTTTGACTGAAGTTTTGGGAAGCATATCATTAGCATTCTCAAACACCGAGCTAAAGTATTTTGAAAAAAGGTCACATATACCTGATGGGTTAGAGGTTGAAGCTCCCTCGAAATTCATAGTTAATGGAATAGAATTCACGGATTTTCTACTGTTCACGAACTTCCAAAATGCCTTTACATTGTCATTTAGAGAGTCCTTAATAGTAGACACATATCTCTTGTAGCAAGTATCTATTAAAATTTTGCTCCTAGCTCTATAGTATGAGAATTTGTCGTACTCTAACGGGTTATCAAATTTTTTGAAGAGTTTATGATATTTGTGTTTTTTCTCCAAATAACGCCTGAGCGCTAGACTGAACCAAACCGGGTACTTGTCATCGTGTCTGCAAGATAGGGGACTATTATTACTTATTATGACATTCAATGCTGAATAAAACGATGCTAAGTCCACATCAATATCAGAAGACGATAGCATTGAGTGCCAATCAGTCTGGGTAAACTCTAGCCTCACATTATCAAATCTACATTTATTAAAATTAAAACTCTTACGAGGCTTTGGCCAACAAACCAATAAAGGTTTGAATAAATGGTTTGCGCTGACCAATATCCACAACTATTGCTGGATGGTATCTGTCTAAGCGACTCAGAGGATCCGAACCATATACCTGAACATCACTGGTAGCTAGTACAAGGTCAAGTATGCGATTTAATGAGTTTGGTATGCTATTGAATTGAGATGGCAGAGGGCCATAGTGACATATAGTAAATTCGATTTTTTGTCTTTACGTGGGCCAGGCGTCATCACAGATCAGTAACTCTCCTTAGACCATGATAACCCAGGAGTGTTAAAGTCACCAATGCAAAGACATTCCTCAGAATCATTCATATTCAAAATTACTCTACAACAATTATCATAGAAGGACTGTAAGTCATGTTCGGGTAACTTAGGAGGCAAGTAAACGAGACATAAATTTAAGGTTTTACTATTTACATATTGTGTCATAATTACATGCCAGCGCATTTAAGTATACATTTGTGATTTTGGTACGAATTCTGTTCACAATCTGATAAAAAATTAAAATAATGATTAAAATGGGACTTAACTCAAAGATTAAAACTTTTTACTAAATTAATTAATAATAATAATCTAAACAAGCTTATCTAAAGCTTCATGGTTTTTAACGTAAATGCTGTTGTCATCCTTCCTTAAGTATACTCTACCATATTTGACCCAGACATATAATTTATATTGTTTTTCCCTGGCGAATCTTCTCGCGGCAGCATGCAGCTGTTTGCATTCTGGGGAAAGATATTCAACTACATTTATATTCTTTGCGTTTCTCCACTGATGCCAAGTTGTCGTGAGTTTAAGGTATCCTTGGGATGCCCCTTGTTATATATCTGCACAGCCGAGAGTAAACAGTCTTTCAACCGAGGAGATGCTAGCGTGACCAAGATGTTCCGTGGCCACTTCGAATTACTGTCCATTTTAGCGACTCGGCGGCAGGCGTGGATAGAATTATCTTCCATGGAAAGGTTGACCTCCTAAAAGCATTTGTAGGATATGCTACAGGGGTTTTAATACTGATAAAGTGTGAAGATTTAATAAATGTATTGGAAATAATTTGTAAAACAAACAGATGAAGCAATATTTGCAAAACTAATTAGCCCAGAGCAGATGTCTAAAGGAAGTTCTTGTCCTATCATATTGATATACCAAAAATAATGTAAATAAGAGCTAATAGAAGAAATCAGTAGTTATAGAAACAAATATAAACAAGGAATATAAATTCTACAAAACAACTAAAAGTTCAAAGTAAATAGTAAACATTACTTCCTATTTTAATAAGATATATATACATTTTAAGTAAATGAATATAATAAAAAAACCTCTAAATACTAAAATAATCTACCTGGTTGTGGTATTCAGTTAGGAGAGATTGTCTGAAGGATATTATATATCTACTTCATGTCGTAAACTACAATATTTGAGTTTGCTGATAACATTGGTCATTGGCTGGAGACGTACGCTCCTTGGATAGCTTGTAGACTAAATATTACGGTCAGAGCAATCCACGGTCACTGGTAGATATTTTCACCTGTACATCACGGTAGTTAATTAATAAAAAACAACTAACTCTTTACAAATCCCGAAGACATAGATCTGTCTGATTATTACATCAGAGTAGGCCAAATATAATCATTACCAAAAATTATTGGAAATTCAAATAAAACAAACAAACAAAATATTAATCACATAAAATAAAAGTAAGAGATACAATTAATAAAATAATAAAACAATATCTTAAAACTAAAACATACATTTAAACGAAGCTCTAGCATTGTGTTCCAAACTCCACCGCCATTAAAAACATGGAGGGGATATAGCTAAAATGATGAACGGAGATCGTTAAAATTTCTTAAAGGGTACCTTCAATCCGGCCGCCCAGATGGTCGAAAGTTCATGGGGTTATTCTAGCTTCATCCCCTACAGTGTAAATAATCCATAGATTACCTACTAATCATAGAATATTAAATTCATATAATTTTGAGAAAACTTCACACAATTACATAAGTTTCATTTCATACAGAATATATGAAAACTATTTACATTTAGTTCTAAAAATATATTATGTACTTTATAACAGCGTAATTATTTAATTATATACTTCAGAGAAAACTTCTGTCACATATAGTTGCAGTACATATGTAATCTATGCATACTATTTACATATAGTTTGAAAATTATATATCCTTTATTACTACTTATCATTATTAATAATCTAATTTTATCTGATTTACTTTATTTTATAAACATCAGGTGACAAAGCTCGAAAATTAGTTATATAATATTTCTTAATTATTAGAATATTAGTTGTGTTCAATTTATTTCATCTTCCCCGAATCAGAAAAATTTTAAGGTAATGGTTCTAAATGTTTAGTTATTTTATGCAATAATAGATAGCTGAGAATATAAGATAAATAAAGTCATTTAGTGATATCTGGATTTTACTACTACTGACAAACTTAGGATTGTATAAGTATATAATTGATCATTGGAAAATGGCATGTGAATGCAGAGTCCAATGGTTCCGAATGACAATCTTCAACTGATAGAGCACAGCTGTCAGGAATGTTAGAATCTTATTAGGAAACTAATTATTCTGCTATATTTATTTGTATACTAGGATGTGGCTGTATAGTTCTGAACTTATAGGTATCTAGTTTGTCTTGGAGTCCCGAAAAGAATTTAGGTTACTACAACGGTTCATAATGTATACCTTTAGACTAGACAATCACACCTTGGCCAAATCTACTATCAGTCCAACACTCTATATTAGGTAAATGTATTCATCTAGGGTTCTAGGTTAATAATAACAATAATATTTTGTTAAATAAGTTAGGGGTTAAGGATGTTTACACCATCCACCCCTTGAGCCGGGGTGTGCTCTTACAATTGAGCAAACATGACATGACGTCATAACTGAAATCTTTCCTATCGTTATTTAACCGTCGTATTGGGATGGAGCGACATCTATAGTACCACTTACGTTGTACTACAAACAAGACCAATTTAGTAATTGGTTTTAAATTGGTTTGCGACATCAGAAATTCAAACAATTTTTAATAATGGGTTTGAAGGTGTCGATCTTAGTATGATGAAAATTACTTAAATAGCCATACTCAAACTGTGTCAGTAAATAAATAATTTCTACAGACGGGAAACGTTTAAATGGGGACCGAAAGGGTCAATCCTGGATACAGTATTGTTTTTAATATACATATATTAATTTTACAAGAGTTAAGAACTGCTGAATCGGAGCTGTAGATTTATATATATATATATATATATATATATATATATTGCTAACAATACACATGCTAGCTTGAGAAACAAAGTAAACCAAAATAAGATGAAAAAAATACATTCAAATAAGAGTCGGACTCGCGCACAAATGGTTCTGTACCATTACCGATATTACATTAGACACAATATTAATTATAACTTATATCGCTCTCTGCTAGTAAGGTTGACAGCCTTACTAACAGGGAGCGAAAAGCTGTTGCCACCGCAATAACGAGTGATGATAATTTAACTAAGCCACAGAAAACAAAAACTGCACGTACGCATAATTTTATACTTGACCATGGTAATGAGTCAAATTTAGAGTGGCAACTAGTACAGAAAAAATAATTTAAAAGGTATAAACTGAGTAGTTATGGTCTGGTCATGCTTCTACCTGATGGGAAATTCCGAGCGGCTGAAGTCAAAAGTGCCTGGATTAACATTCAACGTTACTAAACAGGCGAGTGAAAATGACATCATTAGCTAATTAAAAGACACAAGTGAAAGTGTCTCATTAAAAAAAAAAATATCTCTCTCTATTTGTTTATGTACATAATATATAACGTATTATTTGCGACCTTGCACAGATATATATATATATATATTTTTAATATGTACCTATATACCAATGTCTATATATATAAAACTTCACCGTCACCACTCTTGTTCATATAATTTGTGATATAATATTATACTTATGATACCTAATGCTTCTTTGTTATATTAGTATGTACCCGATCTTCCTTTGTATGTTTTTTTTGTTTACTATCACTGCTGCACTATCTTCTCCACTTTTTTGGTAACAGCTGAAAACCAGCGTTGGGTGTTGGTAATACACCCAACACGTGCTGAGCTGAACACCAGTTAAGTACTTGCGTTCAGAGGTATTCAAATACATGAGATGAGCGGAAGTTACCTTAACCGTAGTTTCTGTCAGCCTTCCCCTCCAGGGTTCAGGCGTGACTTTATGTACATATGTATCTTTGTGTGTTCCACTTCGTTTATTCATTTGTTAGATATTGGCTCTGTGTTCTATATTGTGTAAGTACCTAATAAAATGTTTCTTTCTTTTCTTTCTTTCTTTAAAAATGATAAAATTAGAATTCAACAAAGAAATATAACAGCATCGATTCAGACCACTACTTGGTGGTAACACGTGTATGTGGCCTTTTCAATCGATGGCGACACCGAGTGCGTGCACCTACAAGTAAAATGGTTTGGAACGAGTGAAAGTTGAAAATTTGCAAGAGAAAGATGTTAAAAATCAGTATGTTATTAAGCTGCAAGAAAGGCTTGATAGTTTGGAAGAGATAAGTGAAATTGAAGAATTGTGGATGAAATTTAAGGAAGGAGTGGTAGACGTTGCCATAAATGTGTGTGGAATTTCTAAAAGGCTAAAAAGGAAAAATGCAAACGAACGTGTGGATGTATCAAGAAGTGCAAAAGGCTGTGGATGAAAAGAAAAAAGCATGGCGAGATTGGTTAGCAACAAAAGCTAACCAAAAAGTACAAATGGCAACGCATGATGATTATGTACGTGAAGCAAGAAAGGATTATAAGAGATTGAAAAAGATAGTTAAAGAAGTTGTGTGCAGAACAAAAGATGAACGAAAGGATAGGTTTGACAAAAGGGTTTCTGATGATTTCCAGTCAAATGTTAAATTTTTCTGGAAATCCATAAGAACAGCTCGAGGAAAAAACACAAACTCAGAGCTTAATCAAATCAGGGGTCATGATGGAAGCATTATAAAAGGAGAAGAATGTGTGTTGAAAAGATGGAAAGAATATTTTAAAAGTTTACTTGAAAGAGAGGGAACACTAGACCAGGTTCCGGAAACCTATATGTATAGAAGTGATGATGGAAATGAAATAGGTATGGATGAGATTTTGAAAGCGTTAAAGGGTATGAAATTAGGAAAGGCTGCAGGATATGATAGAGTGTCAGTCGAGATGCTGAGAGCTGGGCGAGACATAGTAGCTAGTCTGTTGCAACGCCTTTTTAATTTGTGTTGGAGGAGCGGCCGTGTACCAGGTGACTGGTGTAATGCTGTGATTGTGCCGCTTTATAAAGAAAATGGGTCGCAACAAGACTGCAAGAATTATCGCTGAATCAGCCTCCTCAGCGTCGTCGGTAAACTATTTGTGAAAGTATTGATTGAACGGGTGATAAAAGAGACAGATGAGAAAGTGTGGGATGCACAAACAGGGTTTTAAAGGGAATGGGATGTACGGATCAGGTCTTTTCTTTAAGATGCATAGCCGAAAAATGCTTGGCGAAAAGCCAAAAGGTCTATTGCGCTTTCGTAGATTTAGAAAAGGCTTATGATGAACCACAGTTCGTGCCTACTCACCCTGTAGGCACGAACTGTGGTCAGCGTTGTCTATGCATGGGCTGAATGGTAACCTGATTCAGGCGCTGAAATCCCTCTATACGGATTCCAGTGCTTGCGTTAGGATAAATGGAACATACACTGATTGGTTTAACATCGAAAAAGGTGTTAGACAAGGATGTGTAGCGTCACCGTGGCTATTCAACTTATTCATGGATAATTGTTTGACAAACCTGAAAGACAGTGAATGTGGATTAAGAATGAACGAGTTACTCATCAAATGTCTTCTCTACGCTGATGACCAAGTAATACTTGCGTCGTCGGTAAAAGAGTTGCAGGAGGTGGTAAATGTTATGCATGAGGCTGTAGAAAGAAAGGGAATGAAAATAAATGTAAGTAAGACGAAAGTTATGGTATTTGAACGAGATGATAGAGTGACCGATTGCAATATTGTGATCGGAGGTGAAAAAGTGGAATAAGTGAAAGAGTTTGTCTACTTGGAATCCATGTTTACAAAAGATAGTGAGTGTAAAAAAGATATGGAAAGGAGAGTGAACGCTGGAAACATGGTAAACGAAGCATTGCACGCGTTTATGAACTGTCAGAAGGTGTCTAAAAAGGCTCGTCTGGCTGTTCATGGGGGAGTGTTGGTTCCGACACTAATGTATGGTAGTGAAAGTTGGGTGTGGCAGAAAAAGCATGAAAGTAGAATAAATGCCGTGGAGATGAGAGCATTGAGGAGCATGATTGGAGTCAAACGGAGTGACAGGATAAGGAATAGTGTGATAAGGGAACGATGTGGTGTGAATGAGGATGTAGTGACAAAAATCGAGAAAGGTATGTTAAGATAGTTTGGACATGTGGAGAGAATGAATGAAATAAGAATGACTAAACAGATATACATGGGACAAGTGAACGGAAGTTTTGGAAGGGGAAGACCTAAGTGAACGTTCCGAAATCGGATTGAAGACGTTCTGAAAAACGGCCAGGTCAAGAGTACCCTAAGCCGACGCTTATGTATGAAACGATTGATGAGTGTAGATGAAGCGAAAGAGATATGTAAGGATCGTAGTAAGTGGAAATCCGTGGTCTCTGCCTACCCCTATGGGAAAGAGGTGTGATTTTATGTATGTATGTAATATAACGCGTGTTACATAGTAACCTGCATAGGAAATCGCTGACTAAAGACCGCATGGCTACCTACAGCGCGCATCGCAACTAACACGCGGCAGCGACACGGGGTGCAGAGTCAGCGATCTCGATCGTGCATGGCACCTGTCACGTAGGCCCAAGAAGCGCAGTGTCAGCGTTCTTGTAATTTACTTAGTTTTAATTCATTTTTAACAGGCATTGTTAACTTAGCATCAGCAGCATTCACTTGTAACTAGAATTAATATTGTAATACTTCTATTTTAAGTAAACTTAGTACAAAAGTTTTTTTTTTTTTTTAGATCCTTCGGCTGTGGCCATTGTCATTGGCGCAGTCGGTAGGATATTTTGGAAAGGTTGGCTAGGGTCGTGTTCTAACATCGAATAGTCCTAATTGCTGTGCGTCGTGTGCCACCTGTCATCGCGTCGCACCTTCCAAGATTCCTGAAAGAACCTGGGCTCACGTCTGGAGTAGAATCAAAGCATCGATTCACTAAAGGAACCGAAAATGATATATAAGTAAGTGCTTGAACTGCTCCTGTACTCACATATCCCTAACTTTAATCCTTTTTAGTGTTAAAAACCCATCAAAATGTTTCAACCTAGAAAATGATCTTTAAGTCTTGCACCGAGTAGGCAATCACGTAAATATGTTGTGCAGTAGAAATACCTAAAGAAAACGTATTATTAATTACTATCTACCGACCAGATCGTGATATCGATACGTTTTTTGACTTTTTAAAGAAATTATTACTTAAAATAAAACCATTTAGAATAAATAAACACATCATAATAGGAGGCGACTTCAATTTAGATAAAAATAAAAGAACTAAAGATTATCAGAAATTGCTAAATACAATGCTAGAATACGACCTTTGCCAAAAAATATCAAAATCAACAAGAGTAACAAATAAGTCTTCAACATGTTTAGATTTATTGTTTACAAATTATAAATATAAAATCATGACAACTGTCAAAGATTATGGAATGTCGGACCATAAAGCCATATGCTACGAATTCGAAACGCTGACAAATAGAGACTCCTGTAGAAAATCGATTAGTGTATGTAAAAGACTGTTCTCGACAAAGAACATAAACAAGTTTAAAAAATCGGTAGCTGATACAGACTGGGATAAGTTGATACAAATTGACAGTAAAAACATGAATGAAAATTACAACATATTTGATAAAAAAATAAATGAATTGCTAAATACTCACATACCATACCAACAACTTAATATAAAATCACGCAAGAAAAATAATTGGCTTACCACAGGACTAAAAAAATCATGCAAACATAAGAGAATACTTAAAACTTTAATTAATGATACAAATGATAATATTTTGAAAAGTTACTATAAAATTTACCAAAAAACTCTAAAAAAATGCGTTAAGGTTTCAAAAAAATTAAATAACATAAAGAAAATGAATAAGTCGCAAAATAAGGTTAAAACTATGTGGAATATCATTAAAGACACAACAAATAGACCCTCATACATAAAACCTAAAAATATAAAACTAAATATAAATGAAATGACTGTAGATGCGCCATATTCCGTAGCTAACGCGTTCAATAAATATTTTGCGTCAATAGGCAAATCATCACCATATCAAACGAATGCAACCTCGGGTAATAATTATAAGCAGGAACTCATGACTCCAGTTATATTAAATTCAATGTACCTATCACCTGTAACGGATTGTGAAATATTTAAAATTATTAAAAAAATGACAAACAAATACAGCAGTGGTATAGACGATATCCCGCCTTCTTTAATTAAAGCTTGTATTTTAGAATTAACGCCACTATTGACTAAACTTATAAATCAATCGATTCAGGAAGAGTGTTTTCCTGAAAGGCTTAAAATAGCAAAGATAAGACCAATCTTAAAAAAAAGTGGAAAATCTACCGATGTTAGCCATTACAGGCCTATAGCTTTGCTACCTGCGTTCTCAAAAATTTTTGAACGCGTCATGTCAAATCGCATTTATGCTTTCTTAGATAAATATGAGATCCTCGACAATAATCAGTACGGTTTTAGACAAAAAAGTTCCACAACCCTTGCTATTTACAATTTTACTCAGTACGCTCTAGATCATATTAAAGATAAACATTATTCTGTCGGAATTATGATGGATATGACTAAAGCATATGATAAAGTTGCGCATAATATTCTTTTAAAAATATTAAATGATATAGGCATCAGAGGAAAACCACAAAATTGGTTACGATCTTATTTACTTAATAGAAAACAGCTTGTACAGATTGATTATCACCACCAGAAGGTAACATTAAAACAAAATATCGAAAATATTCAATCAGAAATGTTGACATTAAACTCCTCTATCCCCCAAGGAAGCGTTCTGGGATGTGTTCTGTTTTTAATATATATAAATGGCCTGCCAAAGATATTAGATACTCCATGTATATTATATGCTGACGATATATCACTGATTTTTAAATGTTCATCTAATCCTAGTGCACTAAACTCAATAAAAGACACCTATTCTAATGTTAAAATATGGATAGAAGCACACAATCTCGAGATAAATAGCAATAAAACAAAGCTAATACAATTCCACCCATATCAAAAAATCCCTTTGAATCTTACTTGTCTATCTAAAACGCTCAATACTGCAGAAGTTACAAATTTTAATCTGTTAGGTATAAACATTGACTCACACCTAAATTGGAAAAGTCACATTGAGAAAATCAAAACAAAATTGTCACAATTTATCTATGCACTAGCAATTTTAAAAGCTAACACAAATTTTAAAACAGCAATTACCGCCTACTATGCTTATGCATGTGCCTGGCTTACATACGGTATAGTGGTGTGGGGTAATGCCACTGAAGCCCAGGACCTATTTATTATGCAAAAAAAGTGCCTCCGAATAATGGTGAATATTCGTCAACGAGATAGTTGTAAACCTCACTTCATTCAACACAAAATACTAACGCTTCCGAGTATTTATATAATGGAAGCGTCAAAGTTTGTAAGAAAACATCAAAATCTTTTTACCTTTAACCCAAACCCTCGGCATCAAAATCAACTCCTAGCACCAGAACCAAAATTAGAATTAGTCAAAAAAGGACCTCAATATACGATTATAAAAATATTTAATAAATTACCTTTAGAAATAAGAAATGAAACAAATGAAAAGAAATTTAGAATAAAACTTAAGGATTTACTGACAAAAAAATGTTATTACAGTATCAATGAATATATTGAAGATAAAAACGTAACGAACTCCCGATTCTGATCTATCTAACCCCTATAGTCTTAATCTTAATACTTTGACCATAATTTCAGTAACTATTACAATACGAAAATATTTTCAATATATTTAAATTACTTTTTTGATATAATTAAGAAATGTGTTATATGACAAATCCAACTACTCTAATTATATTAACAATTATTATTGTCTAGCCCTTGTATTAGCCTCATTATTATATATTTGCTACACCCTAACAGGGTATGTACTATGTAATTGTTTGTTATGTATGTACATGATGCAATAATAAATAAATAAATAAATAAATATTTAGTTGATAGAAATAGAAGCTTAAATACATTAGTAGAGACCGTATAAATATGGACGCAGATGAAATTTTTAGAGTTTTGCACCCAGTACCCGGATTTGACGGGAATCCTAATGTATTGACCCGATTTATACGTTTGTGTGACCAATTATGTACAAAATACTTAAGTGTAGAACCGGGTAGAGAATTTGAAAATCTTTGCTTTCTAAATGGAATACTCAATAAAATTACCGGGCCCGCAGCCCGCACTATTAATTAAAACTGAAATCTAGAAAGTAGGGAAGGCATTAGAGCAGCACTTGTCAGAAATTTCTCTGACCAAAGAGACGAAACAGCCCTCTACAATGACCTTTCTCTCGCTACACAAGGCACTAGCTCTCCACAGGAATTTTATGAATATTGCCTAAATTTATTTAGCACTATCATGACATATGTTAGTCTGCACGAATCGATTTGTGATATGATATACGTATTAACGATTGGTGATATGATATACAGTTTTTTTTTTATATTAAATACAAAGTGTAATGTTATTCTTATAGATAACTTGTATGAGCGCTGGTAGTATATAATAAGTAAGTACTTAATCTAGTTTATAAGCAAGGCAAGGACTTTTACTTTTGCATGCCAAACATGGTGGAATGTGAAGATCTGTTAACAGTTAATTAAGAACTTTACTGTATCGTACAAATATTTACTAACATTCTTGCAAATAACTTGAATTTGAATTTGTATAATTTTATACATGTCCATGGTAGTAAGTCAAATTTAGGGGGGCAACTAGTCTAGAAACAAATATTGATAAGGTATGAACTGATTAGTTAAAAAGGTCGTGGTTCTACCTGATGGGAAATTTCGAGCGGCTAAAGTCGAAAGTGCACCCCCCTGTTTAGTTACATTGAACGTTCCTAAACAGGCGAGTGAAAATGACATCATTAGCTACATAAAAGAGGTACAAGTAAAAGTGTCTCCTTATAAATGACTAGCAGCCTGCCCTGGCTTCGCACGGGTATTAAAATATTATTATAATAATTTTTACACAAACACATAAACCCTTCTATTTAAGTCAGGTTACTAAGAAAAGAAAATAATAAAGAATGTTTGATATAAATTTTTTTATAATCTTTTATTTATATTTGTTTTTTGTTCTAATGTTTATTTATCGGGCAAAATCATTACTCTCTGTATGCGCTGTTTGATAAAAACTTCCCTATGTCCTCCCTGGTGTCTCAAACCATTTCCATACCAAATTTCATCCTAATCTGTCCAGTAGATCGGTTATGGCACAAAACCATTAACCTCTTTTTTGCGCAGTTGGCTAAAAACTATCCTATGACCAACTCCGTGTCTCAAACTATTTCCACACCAAATTTCATCCTAATCGGTCCAGTAGATCGGGTATCGCGCAAAACCATTAACCTCTTTTTTTCTCAGTTGGGTAAAAACTATCCTATGTTCATCCCCGCGTCTCAAACTATTTCCATACCAAATTTCATCCTAATCGGTTGAGTAGATCGGTTATCACGCAAAATCATTCACCTGTTTTTGCGCAGTTGGATAAAACCTATCCTATGACCATCCCCGTGTCTCATAATATTTCCACACCAAGTTTCATCCTAATCGGTCCAGTAGATGGGGTATCGCGCAAAACCATTAACCTCTTTTTTGCTCAGTTGGGTAAAAACTATCCTATGTTCATCCCCGCGTCTCAAACTATTTCGCATTTAGGCGCTATTACAGCTACGCCTGGAAGTCGCTCTATCAATGTATTTTCTGTTTACATGCCTTCAATAAAAAATAAATTGCAATTTTGTTATTAATATAAGGTGTCATTATGTTAGGTTATTCACTCTCTGCATCAAACCAAAGATTCTCGTGTCAACTTGTAAGGAAGTATAATTAAATTAAACTTACCCCCTGTGGCATATCGGCTAGTGGCGTCACCCGGGCTCGATGGTGCGTCCGACATCGACGACACTGTAACCATTTGTTAAACTCTTATTGCACAGACAGCAACAGACAGCTGGTAGTGGAAATTCATCGGCTTTTGATTGTTTGCGTCACAACATATAATTATTAAGATTACAGATGTATGGGTTTTAAGGAGTCAAACTTAACTTACGATGAAAAGTAAAGTAACTAGCTGTACTCAAATTGTGTCAGAAAATAATCAAACTCATTCAGACGGGAAAAGTGTCGATATGGCTACTTTGGGATCTCTTCCCGTGGCGCCTTCTGAGGAACTGCTGTATTTATCGGTATAAAAATAAAAACATTAAGATGGCTTAAGAACTCTTAGGAAGTGTTTATTTGTATATGTAAATGATAACGAATATTAACAAATGACATTCACAGCCTAGAATTTACTTTCGCATAATATATGATCAAACCAATAAACTTGACGACCAAAAGATTGACGAACAAAGTAATATAATAGCATAAAGGAGTAGCTGATAGCAGATTTGAAATCATTAGATGATGGCACTGTAAAACGCATCGAGACCAACTTCTGAGAGACCGTTGCACCACAGAGCCAGTGCCCTCAGTGACAACTTAGTGACTCGTTGTAAAGTATTGCTTATTATAGTACAACAAGAACCTTATAACATAAAGTACGAGCACATAAATTGGCACCGTACAGAATTTTAATAATTTCATTGCTGATCTGACCTGACAACATCAAATTAACCAAAGTCGTCACATACCTTAGAAGTGTCTCACCTACCTCACCAGAATTAAAAGATACAATATAGTTTAAGTGCTGAGGCGTGAGGCCATCTAGGCCACCGGCTGAGCCACTTAGAAAAGAAAAATATATATATGATAGTTGTTAGAAAATCATTGAGATAGGAAAATTCCTATAAAAATCGGACAAGTGCGAGGGGGATTCGCGCACTTAGGATTCCTTACCTGTAATCTGTAACCTAATCTTGCGAGTAACAGACACTTTTCGCAGTGTCCGATTGAGCCAAGTTGGTATGGCGAAAACCTCTTTGATTGTATGGGAGCTACTTAATATTTATTTAATTTAAATTAATTATATTTAAAGAGAACATTAAACCAAATATTCTGTTAATATTTAAAGCGTCTACCTGTCGCCGTTATTAATTAATTTAATATGAAATTAACCTTTGAGATTTATTAATTTAGTAAATACTTTTATTAACGATTGGTGATATAATGTACAGTTTTTTTTTCAAATTTAAGAACAAAGTGTAATGTTATTCATATAGATAAATTGTATGAGCGCTGGTAGTATATATAAGTAAGTTCTTAATCTAGTTTATAAGCAAGGCTTGGACCTTTTCTTTTGCATGCAAAATATGGTGGAATGTGAAGATATGTTAACAGTTAATTAAGAACTTTACTGTATCGTATAAATATTTACTGGCACTCTTGCAAATAAATTAAATTTGAATTTGTATAATTTTATACATGTCCATGGTAGTAAGTCAAATTTAAGGCAACTAGTACAGAAAACATCATTGAAAAGGTATGAACTGATTAGTTAAAAAGGTCGTGCTTCTATCTGATGAGATATTTCGAGCGGCTAAAGTCGAAAGTGCACCCCCCTGTTTAGTTACATTCAACGTTCCTAAACAGGTGAGTAAAAATGACATCATTAGCTACATAAAAGCAGCACAAGTGAAATTGTCTCTTTATAAATGATAAATATGAAGTCAAAAAAGGAATATAACGCGTATAAACTGTATTATCTGTAAATAAGTTAGATTTGTATTTTAATTATCAGTTTTGGCTGGATGGTATATTACTTTTAGGCGTTTTGAGTATTTCATGTCTGAAACGAAATCAGGTGAGAGTTATTCTTATTATGGATAGACCGAATAACAATGATAAATTTAGATTTACTAGTTTCAATTGTTACTCGATTAAAATATAGAATGATAGTGTTAGAAGATTTCTGGTGAAAAATCTAATTAAGCTCGCACTTTAAGAAACTTGGCTTCTTTTGTGCGACATTCCACTGTTAGATCTAATAAGTCTCTCTTCTGTTTTGAATGCACAAGAAGATTGCTATTCTATGGAGAAAGAACATATTTGAATCTGCATTTAGGCGCTATTAAAGCTACGCCTGGAAGTCGCTCTATCAATGTATTTTCTGTTTACATGCCTTCAATAAAAAATAAATTACAATTTTGTTTTTAATATAAGGTGTCATTATGTTAGGTTATTCACTCTCTGCATCAAACCAAAGATTCTCGTGTCAACTTGTAAGGAAGTATAATTAAATTAAACTTACCCCCTGTGGCATATCGGCTAGTGGCGTCACCCGGGCTCGATGGTTCGGCCGACATCGACGACACTGTAACCATTTGTTAAACTCTTATTGCACAGACAGCAACAGACAGCTGGTAGTGGAAATTCATCGGCTTTTGATTGTTTGCGTCACAAAATATAATTATTAAGATTACAGATGTATGAGTTTTAAGGAGTCAAACTTAACTTACGATGAAAAGTAAAGTAACTAGCTGTACTCAAATTGTGTCAGAAAATAATCAAACTCATTCAGACGGGAAAAGTGTCGATATGGCTACCATGGGATCTCTTCCCGTGGCGCCTTCTGAAGAACTGCTGTATTTATCGGTATAAAAATAAAAATATTAAGATGGCTTAAGAACTCTTAGGAAGTGTTTATTTGTATATGTAAATGATAACGAATATTAACAAATGACATTCACAGCCTAGAATTTACTTTCGCAAAATATATGATCAAAACAATAAACTTGACGACCAAAAGATTGACGAACAAAGTAATATAATAGCATAAAGGAGTAGCTCATAGCGGATTTGAAAGTGACTCGTTGTAAAGTATTGCTTATTATAGTACAACAAGAACCTTATAACATTAAATACGAGCACATAAATTGGCACCGTACAGAATTTTAATAATTTCATTGCTGATCTGACCCGACAACATCAAATTAACCAAAGTCGTCACATACCTTAGAAGTGTCTCACCTACCTCACCGGATTTAACAGATAAAATATAGTTTAAGTGCTGAGGCGTGAGGCCATCTAGGCCACCGGCTGAGCCACTTAGAAAAGAAAAATATATATATGATAGTTGTTAGAAAATCATTGAGATAGGAAAATTCCTAAAAAAAAATCGGACAAGTGCGAGGGGGATTCGCGCACTTAGGATTCCTTACCTGTAATCTGTAACCTAATCTTGCGAGTAACAGACACTTTTCGCAGTGTCCGATTAAGCCAGGTAGGTATGGCGAAAACCTCTTTTATTGTATGGGAGCTACTTAATATTTATGTAATTTAAATTAATTATATTTAAAGAGAACATTAAACCAAATATTCTGTTAATATTTAAAGCGTCTACCTGTCGCCGTTATTAATTAATTTAATATGAAATTAACCTTTGAGATTTATTAATTTAGTAAATGTTTTTAATAACGATTGGTGATATAATATACAGTTTTGTTTTAAATTTAAGAACAAAGTGTAATGTTATTCATATAGATAAATTGTATGAGCGCTGGTAGTATATATAAGTAAGTTCTGAATCTAGTTTATAAGCAAGGCTTGGACCTTTTCTGTTGCATGCAAAATATGGTGGAATGTGAAGATATGTTAACAGTTAATTAAGAACTTTACTGTATCGTATAAATATTTACTGGCACTCTTGCAAATAAATTAAATTTGAATTTGTATAATTTTATACATGTCCATGGTAGTAAGTCAAATTTAAGGCAACCAGTACAGAAAATATCATTGAAAAGGTATGAACTGATTAGTTAAAAAGGTCGTGCTTCTACCTGATGGGATATTTCGAGCGGCTAAAGTCGAAAGTGCAACCCCCTGTTTAGTTACATTGAACGTTCCTAAACAGGTGAGTAAAAATGACATCATTAGCTACATAAAAGCAGCACAAGTGAAAGTGTCTCTTTATAAATGATAAATATGAAGTCAAAAAAGGAATATAACGCGTATAAACTGTATTATCTATAAATAAGTTTGATTTGTATTTTAATTATCAGTTTTGGCTGGATGGTATATTACTTTTAGGCGTATTGAGTATTACATGTCTGAAACGAAATCAGGTGAGAGTTATTCTTATTATGGATAGACCGAATAACAATGATAAATTTAGATTTACTAGTTTCAATTGTTACTCGATTAAAATATAGAATGATAGTGTTAGAAGATTTCTTGTGAAAAATCTAATTTAGCTCGCACTTTCAAAAACTTGGCTTCTTTTGTGTGACATTCCACTGTTAGATCTAATAAGTCTCTCTTCTGTTTTGAATGCACAAGAAGATTGCTATTCTATGGAGAAAGAACATATTTGAATCTGCATTTAGGCGCTATTAAAGCTACGCTTGGAAGTCGCTCTATCAATGTATTTTCTGTTTACATGCCTTCAATAAAAAATAAATTACAATTTTGTTATTAATATAAGGTGTCATTATGTTAGGTTATTCACTCTCTGCATCAAACCAAAGATTCTCGTGTCAACTTGTAAGTAAGTATAATTAAATTAAACTTACCCACATATCGGCTAGTGGCGTCACCCAGGCTCGATGGTTCGGCCGACATCGACGACACTGTAACCATTTGTTAAACTCTTATTGCACAGACAGCAACAGACAGCTGGTAGTGGAAATTCATCGGCTTTTGATTGTTTGCGTCACAACATATAATTATTAAGATTCAAAGTCAAAGTCAAAGTCAAAATCATTTATTCAATTTAGGCGTCTATGACGCTCTTATGAAGGTCAATTACAAATTTGAGTATTGAAATATTCTACATTGTACTGCCACGTTCAGCAAATAAAGTGTATAGAGCCACTGCGAGAAGAACGGGCAAGAAACTCGGGGCCATTCTTTTAAACATCTTTTAACATACATACTATATAATAGAGTTATTACAATATTTGTTTAAATTATGTAGGTGACAGGCAATAGCTTGGCGGAGGCGGAATTGTCCAGGCATTTTTGTCGTTAATGTAATCAGAAACTGTGTAGTAGGATTTTTTAATCAATATGTTTTTCACATGCAACTTGAATTTCCCTTCTGTGAGCGTTGTAATATGTTTAGGAACTTTATTATAAAACCGCACACAATTACCTAAGAAGGACCTTTTATTTGTCTTTGCTAATCTAAAACCTGGCACCGCTATTTTATCTTTATTCCTAGTATTGTAATCGTGATTGTCACTGTTTAATTTAAATTTACTCAAATTTTTACGAACATACATAATATTTTCAAATATATACAGACTTGGTAAAGTTAAAATATCAATTTCTTTAAAAAGATCCCTCACAGATTCCCTAGGACCCATTTTATATATGGCTCGAATTGATTACAGATGTATGGGTTTTAAGGAGTCAAACTTAACTTACGATGAAAAGTAAAGTAACTAGCTGTACTCAAATTGTGTCAGAAAATAATCAAACTCATTCAGACAGGAAAAGTGTCGACCTTGGGATCTCTTCCCGTGGCGCCTTCTGAGGAACTGCTGTATTTATCGGTCTAAAAATAAAAATATTAAGATGGCTTAAGAACTGTTTATTTGTATATGAAAAGAAAAAAATATATATTATAGTTGTTAAAATATCATTGAGATAGGGAAATTTCTAAAAAAGTCAAACAAGTGCGAGGGGTATTTCCGCACGTAGGGTTCCGTACCTGTAATCTGTTACCTAATCTTGCAAGTTACAGACATTTTTCGCAGTGTCCGATTGAGTCAGGTAGGTACGGCAAAAACCTCTTTTATTGTATGGGAGCTACTTAATTATTTATTTAATTTAAATTAATTATATTTAAAGAGAACATTAAACTAAATATTCTTTGAATAGTTAAAGCGTCTACCTGTCGCCGTTATTAATAAATTTTATATGATACTAGCAGCCCGCCCCGGCCTCGCACGGGTATTAAAAAAATATTTATATTAAATTTTATATAAAAACATAAACTCTTCTATTTAAGTCAGGTTACTAAGAAAAGAAAATAATAAAGAATGTATTATATTTTTTTTATTAACTTTTATTTATATTTGTTTTTTGTTCTAATGTTTTTTTTATCGCGCAAAATCGTTAACATCTTTTTGCGCAGTTGGATAAAAACTATATTATGTCCTTCCCCGTGTCTCAAACTATTTCCACACCAAATTTCATCCTAATCGGTCCAGTAGATCGGTTATCACGCAAAACCATTAACCTCTTTTGCGCAGTTGAATAAAAACTATCCTATGACCATCTCCGTGTCTCAAACTATTTCAACACCAAATTTCATTCTAATCAGTCCATTAGATCGGTTATCGCGTAAAACCATTAACCTCTTTTTTGCTCAGTGGGATTAAAGTTATCTTATGTTCATCCCCGTGTCTCAAACTATTTTCATACTAAATTTCATCCTAATCGGTCCAGTAGTTTCAGAGCCTATTCAATGCAAACAAACAATCAAATCTTTCCTCTTTATTATTTAAACCATTAACCTCTTTTTTCACAGTTGGATAACAACTATCTTATGACCATCTCCGTCTCTCTAACTATTTCCACACCAAGTTTCATCCTAATCGGTCCAGTAAATCGGTTATCGCGCAAAACCATTAACCTCTTTTTTGCTCAGTTGGATAAAAAGTATCCTATGTTCATCCCCGTGTGTCAAACTATTTCCATACTAAATTTTATCCTAATCGGTCTAGTAGTTTCAGAGCCTATTCAATTCAAACAAACAAACAAACAATCAAATCTTTCCTCCTTATTATATAAAACCATTAACCTCTTTTTGCGCAGTTGGATAAAAACTATCCTATGACCATCCCCGTGTCTTAAACTATTTCCACACCAAATTTTTGCGTGGTGGTAGGGCATTTCGCGAATGCCCGCCTGGCTAGCTACCACCCTCAAGTAAAAAATCTTATTCCTGAATAAAAATTTCTTTAGGTATATGTATTTTGGAATATTTTTTTTTTTAATTTGATATTTTACATTTACAATAATTATTTGTAATTTTACTATTGTGACTGACATTTTTATAAATATTGTTTGTATCTAGACCTTATAATTATTATAGTATGAAAAATGTTACTTATATTAGTGATATGATTGTAATTATTTATAAATTTGTAAAATGACATACCTAATATAACGGATCACTGTTGTAATAAGGTGAATAAAGAATTTGAATCTGAATCTGAATCTGAAATCTGTCGCCAAGCACCTAACGGTGTGTTCTGGCAGCTGTCCTTGAGAGCCAGTACTTCTAGGTTAGCCTGAACAACATCTTCGACCACATCATCACTTACCATCAGGTGAGATAGTGGTCAAAGGCTAACCTATCAGGCATAAAAAAAAATAAAAAAATTCATCCTTATCAGTCCAGTAAATCGGTTATCGCGCAAAACTATAAACCTCTTTTTGCGCAGTTGGAGAAAAACTATCTTATTTCCTTCCTCGTGTCTCAAACTATTTCCATACCAAATTTCATCCTAATCGGTTAAGTCGATCGGTTATCGCGAAAAATCATTAACCTCTTTTTGCGCAGTTGGATAAAAACTATCCTATGACCAACCCCGTGTCTCAAACTATATTCACACCAAATTTCATCCTAATCGGTCTAGTAGATCGGTTATCGCGCAAAACCATTAACCTCTTTTTGCGCAGTTGGAGAAAAACTATCCTATGTCCTTCCTCGTGTCTCAAACTATTTCCATACCAAATTTCATCCTAATCGGTTGAGTAGATCGGTTATCGCGCAAAATCATTAACCTCTTTTTGCGCAGTTGGATAAAAACTATCCTATGACCATTCCCATGTCTCAAACTATTTCCACACCAAATTTCATCCTAATCGGTCCAGTAGATCGGTTATCGCGCAAAACCATTAACCTCTTTTTTGCTTAGTTGGATAAAAACTATCCTATGTTCATCCCCATGTCTCAAACTATTTCCATACCAAATTTTATCCAAATCGGTCCAGTAAATCGGTTATCGCGCAAAGCCATTAACCTCTTTTTGCGCAGTTGGAGAATAACTATCCTATGTCCTTCCTCGTGTCTCAAACTATTTCCATACCAAATTTCATCCTAATCGGTTAAGTCGATCGGTTATCGCGAAAAATCATTAACCTCTTTTTGCGCAGTTGGATAAAAACTATCCTATGACCAACCCCGTGTCTCAAACTATATTCACACCAAATTTCATCCTAAATGGTCTAGTAGATCGGTTATCGCGCAAAACCATTAACCTCTTTTTGCGCAGTTGGATAAAAACTATCCTATGACCATTCCCATGTCTCAAACTATTTCCACACCAAATTTCATCCTAATCGGTCCAGTAGATCGGTTATCGCGCAAAACCATTAACCTCTTTTTTGCTCAGTTGGATAAAAACTATCCTATGTTCATCCCCATGTCTTAAACTATTTCCATACCAAATTTTATCCTAATCGGTCTAGTAAATCGGTTATCGCGCAAAGCCATTAACCTCTTTTTGCGCAGTTGGAGAATAACTATCCTATGTCCTTCCTCGTGTCTCAAACTATTTCCATACCAAATTTCATCCTAATCGGTTAAGTCGATCGGTTATCGCGAAAAATCATTAACCTCTTTTTGCGCAGTTGGATAAAAACTATCCTATGACTAACCCCGTGTCTCAAACTATATTCACACCAAATTTCATCCTAATCGGTCCAGTAGATCGGTTATCGCGCAAAACCATTAACCTCTTTTTGCGCAGTTGGATAAAAACTATCCTATGACTAACCCCGTGTCTCAAACTATATTCACACCAAATTTCATCCTAATCGGTTGAGTAGATCGGTTATCGCGCAAAATCATTAACCTCTTTTTGCGCAGTTGGATAAAAACTATCCTATGACCATTCCCATGTCTCAAACTATTTCCATACCCAATTTTATCCTAATCGGTTATCGCGCAAAGCCATTAACCTCTTTTTGCGCAGTTGGAGAATAACTATCCTATGTCCTTCCTCGTGTCTCAAACTATTTCCATACCAAATTTCATCCTAATCGGTCTAGTAAATCGGTTATCGCGCAAAGCCATTAACCTCTTTTTGCGCAGTTGGAGAATAACTATCCTATGTCCTTCCTCGTGTCTCAAACTATTTCCATACCAAATTTCATCCTAATTAGTTGAGTAGATCGGTTATCGCGAGAAATCATTAACCTCTCAAATTATGAAATGTATGTCATTTTATGTGCGCATGTCAAAATGTGCGTGCGGTAGGTCACCTCTCGGTTCCAGCGGAAGACCAGCGTCTGTTGCTGCTCGCAGCATCCGGCATTATGCTGAGCTAAGGCCGAGTTTGTGACACAAACTGTATAATAATTTCTTGTTTGTCTTAGTTGATTTGTGTGTGTTGCAAATAAAGGCTATTCTATTCTATTCTTATTGCGCAATTGGATAAAAACTATCCTATGACCAACCCCGTGTCTCAAACTATTTTCACACCAATTTCATCCTAATCGGTCTAGTAGATCGGTTATCGCGCAAAACCATTAACCTCTTTTTGCGCAGTTGGAGAAAAACTATCCTATGTCCTTCCTCGTGTCTCAAACTATTTCCATACCAAATTTCAAATTTTTGCGTGGTGGTAGGGCATTTCGCGAATGCCCGCCTGGCTAGCTACCACCCTCAAGTAAAAAATCTTATTCCTGAATAAAAATTTCTTTAGGTATATGTATTTTGGAATATTTTTTTTTTTAATTTGATATTTTACATTTACAATAATTATTTGTAATTTTACTATTGTGACTGACATTTTTATAAATATTGTTTGTATCTAGACCTTATAATTATTATAGTATGAAAAATGTTACTTATATTAGTGATATGATTGTAATTATTTATAAATTTGTAAAATGACATACCTAATATAACGGATCACTGTTGTAATAAGGTGAATAAAGAATTTGAATCTGAATCTGAATCTGAAATCTGTCGCCAAGCACCTAACGGTGTGTTCTGGCAGCTGTCCTTGAGAGCCAGTACTTCTAGGTTAGCCTGAACAACATCTTCGACCACATCATCACTTACCATCAGGTGAGATAGTGGTCAAAGGCTAACCTATCAGGCATAAAAAAAAATAAAAAAATTCATCCTTATCAGTCCAGTAAATCGGTTATCGCGCAAAACTATAAACCTCTTTTTGCGCAGTTGGAGAAAAACTATCTTATTTCCTTCCTCGTGTCTCAAACTATTTCCATACCAAATTTCATCCTAATCGGTTAAGTCGATCGGTTATCGCGAAAAATCATTAACCTCTTTTTGCGCAGTTGGATAAAAACTATCCTATGACCAACCCCGTGTCTCAAACTATATTCACACCAAATTTCATCCTAATCGGTCTAGTAGATCGGTTATCGCGCAAAACCATTAACCTCTTTTTGCGCAGTTGGAGAAAAACTATCCTATGTCCTTCCTCGTGTCTCAAACTATTTCCATACCAAATTTCATCCTAATCGGTTGAGTAGATCGGTTATCGCGCAAAATCATTAACCTCTTTTTGCGCAGTTGGATAAAAACTATCCTATGACCATTCCCATGTCTCAAACTATTTCCACACCAAATTTCATCCTAATCGGTCCAGTAGATCGGTTATCGCGCAAAACCATTAACCTCTTTTTTGCTTAGTTGGATAAAAACTATCCTATGTTCATCCCCATGTCTCAAACTATTTCCATACCAAATTTTATCCAAATCGGTCTAGTAAATCGGTTATCGCGCAAAGCCATTAACCTCTTTTTGCGCAGTTGGAGAATAACTATCCTATGTCCTTCCTCGTGTCTCAAACTATTTCCATACCAAATTTCATCCTAATCGGTTAAGTCGATCGGTTATCGCGAAAAATCATTAACCTCTTTTTGCGCAGTTGGATAAAAACTATCCTATGACCAACCCCGTGTCTCAAACTATATTCACACCAAATTTCATCCTAAATGGTCTAGTAGATCGGTTATCGCGCAAAACCATTAACCTCTTTTTGCGCAGTTGGATAAAAACTATCCTATGACCATTCCCATGTCTCAAACTATTTCCACACCAAATTTCATCCTAATCGGTCCAGTAGATCGGTTATCGCGCAAAACCATTAACCTCTTTTTTGCTCAGTTGGATAAAAACTATCCTATGTTCATCCCCATGTCTTAAACTATTTCCATACCAAATTTTATCCTAATCGGTCTAGTAAATCGGTTATCGCGCAAAGCCATTAACCTCTTTTTGCGCAGTTGGAGAATAACTATCCTATGTCCTTCCTCGTGTCTCAAACTATTTCCATACCAAATTTCATCCTAATCGGTTAAGTCGATCGGTTATCGCGAAAAATCATTAACCTCTTTTTGCGCAGTTGGATAAAAACTATCCTATGACTAACCCCGTGTCTCAAACTATATTCACACCAAATTTCATCCTAATCGGTCCAGTAGATCGGTTATCGCGCAAAACCATTAACCTCTTTTTGCGCAGTTGGATAAAAACTATCCTATGACTAACCCCGTGTCTCAAACTATATTCACACCAAATTTCATCCTAATCGGTTGAGTAGATCGGTTATCGCGCAAAATCATTAACCTCTTTTTGCGCAGTTGGATAAAAACTATCCTATGACCATTCCCATGTCTCAAACTATTTCCATACCCAATTTTATCCTAATCGGTTATCGCGCAAAGCCATTAACCTCTTTTTGCGCAGTTGGAGAATAACTATCCTATGTCCTTCCTCGTGTCTCAAACTATTTCCATACCAAATTTCATCCTAATCGGTCTAGTAAATCGGTTATCGCGCAAAGCCATTAACCTCTTTTTGCGCAGTTGGAGAATAACTATCCTATGTCCTTCCTCGTGTCTCAAACTATTTCCATACCAAATTTCATCCTAATTAGTTGAGTAGATCGGTTATCGCGAGAAATCATTAACCTCTCAAATTATGAAATGTATGTCATTTTATGTGCGCATGTCAAAATGTGCGTGCGGGAGGTCACCTCTCGGTTCCAGCGGAAGACCAGCGTCTGTTGCTGCTCGCAGCATCCGGCATTATGCTGAGCTAAGGCCGAGTTTGTGACACAAACTGTATAATAATTTCTTGTTTGTCTTAGTTGATTTGTGTGTGTTGCAAATAAAGGCTATTCTATTCTATTCTTATTGCGCAATTGGATAAAAACTATCCTATGACCAACCCCGTGTCTCAAACTATTTTCACACCAATTTCATCCTAATCGGTCCAGTAGATCGATTATCGCGCAAAACCATTAACTTCTTTTTTGCTTAGTTGGATAAAAGCTATCCTATGTTCATCCCTATGTTTCAAACTATTTCCATACCAAATTGCATCCTTATCGGTCCTGTAGATCGGTTATCGTGCAAAACCATTAACCTCTTTTTTGCGCAGTTGGATAAAAACTATCCCATGTCCTTTCTCGTGTCTCAAACTATTTCCATACCAAATTTCATCCTAATCGGTTGAGTATATCGGTTATCGCGCAAAATCATTAACCTCTTTTTGCGCAGTTGGATAAAAACTATCCTATGACCATTCCCGTGTCTCAAACTATTTCCACACCAAGTTTCATCCTTATCGGTCCTGTAGATCGGTTATCGCGCAAAACCATTAACCTCTTATTTGCGTAGTTGGATAAAAACAATCCCATTTCCTTCCTCGTGTCTCAAACTATTTCCATACCAAATTTCATCCTAATCGGTTGAGTAGATCGGTTATCGCGAAAAATCATTAACCTCTTTTTGCGCAGTTGGATAAAAACTATCCTATGACCAACCCCGTGTCTCACGGAAAAGAGGATCTCAATAGCCCTAGTGCAGGAGCCATACGTTGGCGTAGCAGGGATATTGAAATCACGCCCAGGCACTCAAATCATCCAGTGCACCATTTACCGACAAAAACCAGTGAAGGCAGCAATCATCGTCTTCGGCAACAAAGTGGAGGTTATACACGACCCCCAATTGGTGACGGAGACGGAGGCTGCTGTTTTCATACAGGCGGGCCGACTGAAGCTTGGGGTGGTATCAATTTACCTTGAGGGAAAAGAAGATATTGAGCCATACTTGGATCGCATAAAGGTAGCATGCGGGAAACTACCGACAGAAAACATCTTGGTCGGTGGAGACGCCAATGCATGGAGTCACTGGTGGGGCAGCAAAACGGAAAACGCCAGAGGTAACGCTTACAACACCTTCCTCAATGAAATGGACTTACAGATTCTCAACACGGGAGATATTCCTACTTTTGAAGAGGATAGGGCAGGGAAACTATACACGAGCTGTGTAGATGTTACCGCCTGTAGTTTGTCGATGCTAGGAAAGGTCGAAAACTGGAAGGTGAATCGAGGGATGACCACATCCGGCCATAATGCCATCACCTTCGACATACGTCTTGAGGGCCGCTTGCAAACACTCAAGCCCATCACGACGCGAAGGTATAACACCAAAAAGGCAAAGTGGAAAGACTTTGAAGCACTTTTCAGGGCGCTCCTAGCAGAACAAAATATAACACCTCTCACAGTAGCGAGTGCCTCAACTGGGGAGAGTCTGGAAGCCATCGTCGAAGCCTACACGGAAACCATCCAAAAGACCTGTGATGAGTTAATTCCGAGAGTAGGCCTGTGGGAAGGTAATCCACTACCTCCATGGTGGAATAAGCAAATACAAAACTTGCAAAAAGACGTCATCCGCAATAAAAGACGTATCCGTAATGCTGCTCCATCAAGATTGGATGCGTTGCTCCAAGACTACAAAGACGCGCGAGTGACCTACGCTGAAAGAGCCAGTGTAGCCGAAACAAAGAGTTGGAAAGAGTTTTGCACGACCCAAGAAAAGGAGAGCATGTGGGATGGCATATACAGAGTAATCAGAAGAACGACCAGGAAGCAAGAGGACATGCTGCTGAGCGGGGTGGATGGTCAGACATTAACCCCTGCCCAGTCGGCTGACCTTCTTGCGGAAACGTTCTATCCTGATGACTCTGCAACCACAGACAGTCCACACCACATGCTCATCCGAGGGCTGACACAAGACAGGCCCCCTGAGGAGATCGAAGGCTTATTAGAGAATGACCCACCGTTCAAATGGCCCGAACTGGAAATGGTGCTCCGTGCACTAAATCCAAAGAAGGCCCCAGGATCTGACGGGTTGACCTCTGATATTTGCACGAAAGCCATCCAGAGCGAAAGGGAGGTGTTTATGGCGATAGCTAATAAATGCTTGTCGCTGGCGCATTTCCCCAAGCAATGGAAGATAGCACACATCGTGATCCTCAGGAAACCGGGAAAAGAGGACTACACCCATCCAAAGTCCTACCGGCCCATTGGTTTGTTGTCAGTCATGGGAAAAATCGTCGAAAAGCTCTTCATATGCAGATTACAATGGCATATTCTACCAACTATTAGTTCCAGGCAATACGGCTTCATGCCACAGCGCGGTACCGAAGACGCCCTTTATGACCTGATGGGACATGTACGATCTGAATTGAACAAAAAGAAGATCGTCATTATCGTCTTACTGGACATAGAGAGGGCCTTCGATAACGCATGGTGGCCGGCTCTAAAACACCAGTTGATAACCCGCAAATGTCCAAAGAACCTATACGCAATAGTCAACTCATACCTCAGTGACCGTAAGATAGTAGTCAACTATGCCAGAACAACAAGCGAGAGATGTACCACGAAGGGATGTGTCCAAGGATCCATCGGTGGACCGACATTCTGGAACATCATTCTGGATCCGCTGTTGCAACAACTATCTGGCGATGGCGTGTATTGCCAAGCGTTTGCGGACGACGTGGTTATTATATTAAATAACTTGACCGTAACTGGAAGCTTTTATATTGAGAGAGCATTTCCTTTTCCGTCGTCGTAGTACCAGTTTTCATACTTAAATTCGCCTTGATGCCGGAAAACGTGGCGCCACCTGGCGGCTGCGCTCCATTTTAGGTTTCGTGTAAAATCGAGCGCCATTTGCAATCATTGGCGTTTAATTTTCCGTCGAAGCAACACGTTTTCAACAGCACTGCCCGAAGTCTGTTGCAAAAATTACTAAGTACCTACATAGTGTTATTTTATATAAAGTGTTGAAGGGTGATTCGCCAAAATCACGACTTTTTGATGTCCGAATGGATGAAAATTGTATTATTGATGTTTATAGTTAACATTTATTTTTATTCAAATAATGTATCCTTATATACACCTGTTTTTGCTAATCAAACTTTAATATCTATACGAAATATATAAAAAAATAATAACGAAATGTTAAAATCCTAATTTCCTTGTCATGTCCGTTTTGTATTTTATTTTATATTATCACCCATATTGCATAAAGTTGTATTCGTAACATTATATAAATTTTATCATAATGTATTATAAGCCCCACTTCACCAAAAAAAAGTGTTTAGTGTATTAAAAAAGATATGGTTTTAAAGTTACATTCAGTTTCATCCGTGTCCGCGAGTAAAATATAATTTCCTTGGTCAGTTATTTCAACAGTTGTAATATCGAAACACAAAAGTTTGAAACAAATTGAGTTACACCTTTTCTCTCGACCATTTTGCCGCGAGAAACCCATCGGAGAAAGATGTGCACACCGTTGTTTAGTTTCGCACCATTCACATAAGTACACCCCTCCTTGGCTTTTGGTTTATAGATTTTTCAATTTCCATGGTCGTTATTTGTCAACAGTTTGATGGACTTCTAACTAATAGTTTCAATTAACGGTAATGTTTGTGGCACAGGTAGTCTCAGTTTGACACATGAATATTATAAGTTAATGGTTTTAGGTCTACGATTTTTTAATGACTTAAATCTAATTTCCTTGGTTCTAATTTCCATGTTTTCCTTGGCTCATGATTTGACATGGAAATTATGGTTTACCAAGGAAATTATAAAAATTACGCTTTATTTTATTGTCGTACCAGTCGTGAAGAGAATTATGTTTATGCTATAAGATTTAATATCTTTTTTTTAGGTTTTACATAAATAAATTATATTAAATTTATATATTTCTTTGAAAATGAAGATAGATATAACGTGTTTCACAACATTTAACTAATATATTTAAGGATATTACTATATTTCAAGATAATCAAAAAATTTAATTCTATAATTTTTCTCATACGTAGAAAACTCAACATGGGGAAAACAAAAAAAAATCACAAGAGCTGAAAAATTCGAAATAAAGATTAGAAAAATGAAAGTGATCTGCTACACTGGCCTGCAAATATAAGTACAACACTTTTAAAATTGCAATAACTTTTTAAATACACAAGATATACTTTGGAAACAAAAAGGTCTAGACAAAAGTTTAATTTTGTACATAAAAACTTCATAGTCGGTAACCTTCTTTTAAGAAACGGCTGAAAAACCTTTTAAATCAAAAATAATCCTTTTCGAAAAACGATTTTACTCTTCATTTCTTGTTTCTATTTTTGTTTTAAAAAGTAATTCTTGATTGATGTGTCTTGTTACAAAAGCTAAGTTAGACAATCAGCACATAAACTTATTTATCATGCCTCTTCCACCTGAAGAATGTGCTAGGACTACTTAACTATACTGCAAGAATGGTGGGTGTGACGTTACGAACGGTCCAGAAGGTGAAGCGAAGGTACGAAGAGACTGGAAACCATTTGGTAATGGCAGACCCAGGTGTACTAGTGCCCGAGAAGACCGTTATATTGTTTCCACTGTGTTGCGAAATCGCCAACTAAATGCAGTTGAAGTCCAGCATCTTCAGAGCCGAAGGAACTACATTAGTAACAGTTCAGTGAGAAGAAGACTGGCTGAAGCAAACCTGAAACCCCGAAGACCAGCGAGTGGTCCCAAATTTGAGAGGGAGCATCGAGTAGGGAGACTGCGATACACCCATGAAAACATACAGTGGGATCAACAAGAATGTTCAAGAATTTTGTTTACAGATGATTCTCACTTTATACTTCTGATAAAAGGCCAAGTGTCTACAGGTGACCTGGTGAGTGATAACTTCAAGCCTCCTTCTCAGAAAGAGTCCAGTACGGTGGAGGCAGTGTACATGTATGGGCTGGCATATCTTCAGAAGGTCGCAGAGTTAGTGACCATAGAAAATTGTACTCTGACTGGGGAAAGATACGCCTAGGAGATTCTCAATGAGTATGCAGTGCCGTATTTAGTAAATATGGGTGATGGATCGTTGCTGATGCATGTAAGGCCACACATGGCTCGGGTCGTGCAAGAGTATATTCAGGAGGTTGGTATCAGTGTGATGGCTTGGCCATCAAGAAGTCTTGATCTCAACCCGATTGAATACGCCTGGGATGAGCTAGGGAAGCTAGTCAAAAGCTGCAGACCACCACCTACCACCCTCAAGGCACTAAAACAGGCCCTGATAGAAGAATGGGAGAATATTTCCCAACATCGGCTCCTAAACCTCGTGTTCAGTATGCCAAATCGAGTTGAAGCTGTAAGCAGAGACCGAGGAGGCAATATCAGTTATAAATAACATGTAAAATGTATATTATAATTTGCGCTTCATTATTATTTTAATTATAATTAAAATCTTTATCTCCAAAACATGAGCTAATATTTACAATTATCAGTTCGTAGGTATGAATATGATAATTTATCAGTTATGAGTAGTTTTTAAATATATAAATAAAAACTTAATTACGTAAATATTTTGTTTCATACTTAAAATTTCTTTAAGGAAAATAAATAGTGTAATTAATATAACATAATACTGATTTCCGTGGCAACCTATAATTTCCTTGCAATAGTTTTCTAATTTCTTTGGGACCTTACTAATTTCCATGACTATTTAAAACTTCATGACCTTATAACTTTTTTTCAGGAATGTTTTGTGATACCCCTTTTACAGAAATGAATACTGCTTTTATTCATTTATATAATCAACAACCTAACTGATAAGTAATTAGCAAAAAAAAACATGCCAAGGAAATTAGGCAAAAAATATTTTTTTTTTGGCGAATTACCCTGAAGTTATTTTTAAAATAAGTAATAGTTTGCAGTTAATTTATTTTTCTGCATTCATACAGTAAGTACCCACATTATTTATATGAATGATGTAATCGTATAAAGTTTTTTCTAATAACGGTTTTTGCCGTTCGATTCGATACAAATCTTTTGTACTGATAAATGTTTTTAGATTGTCGTGGTTTTTTAACCATTAGACGTGTACCACTTTGTGCTAATAAAGGCAAGGCAATTAAATCTATTGTTGTTACCTCTATTAACATAACCTTGATTTTCAGAAATGAATGACGAACCAATGGCCATTGCCGGTCCCAGTGGAGAGGCGCGCAAGCGGAAACGAAGCAGCTCTACTAGCAGCACCAGTAGCAGCGCTTCGAGCTCATCCTCCTCATCGGACGATAAGCGACGGTCACGTCGGCGCAAACATAAGCGTGCAAAACGTGCCAATCCCAAAATGGATAAGTTGTTGAAGGAAATGGGTGAGCTCAGAAAAATTGATACTTCAAACAATGTGAATGATAATGCATGTCACGATAATGTGTCAATTTATCCAGACAGTGATGTGTTATACGAACAACTCGATCTTGAGCCTGAACAGGATGATCCTACCTTTTCTTTCGAAATAGAAACAAAGTTAAAAGAACCAACTGTCCCTAAGACCTCTAGCAGTTATTTAAAAATGTTGTCCGATGTTCAGAGGTTAGGCAGCACCTCCTGGTCTGACGTAAGATACGCTGACACACAAAAGTTGTACAATCATACCCCAGGTTTCATAGACCTGGAAACAAACGACGAGGTAAAAATGTATGACACCTTACATCACCTGGCGTACGCTGACAAATCATATGCCGCCATAACATATTGTATACTTAAGCAAAAAGTTTCACTGCAGGAAGGTATCCGAGACCTTCTCTCTTGGGCAAAGAATACTGATGTCAATGTCGACAATCTGAGCGTCAAAGTCGATGAGCTATTTTTGAAAGGCGACTTGTTCAAAGTTTCTTCTGATCTCTTACAAATAGTATGTGGCCTCAGAGCTGAAAGTATTTGAGTCGAAAAAGCATTGTAAGCAAAATCCGTGACCCTTTAGTTAAAGCATCTCTAAATAGAATTCCACCATCAACGACACATATTTTTGATACCAATGCTTTTACATCAGCACTAGAAAAGTCTGGCGGAGTCCGCAAGGCTTTTTGGCATCCAAAAACTTATGGAGCTCCGCAAGCAAAGACTAACCAAACGAATCACCGCCCCTCGCGGGGGCAAGGTGCACGAAAACCTATAGTTCCATCGCGTGGAGCTCAATGCCATAATTTTGAAATGGGCAACCCAGGCGCCATGCAGTTACATGCTTGTAATAATAACCCACCCTCGCGGGGTGAATGTTACTCCACAAACTACCCTCCCCAATGTCATCTTTCAAATTTCAACAATTACAATAGGAGAGGGTCATTTCACAACCGAGGCTCGCGGCCCGATCGTGGAAGTAACAGAGGTCGTGGAAATTTTCGCAGAACTTTCAGAGGAGGCCTTAGTTACAATAAGAAACAATGACTCAAAGCGGTTTCGAGCCGGTCAGTTAGCGCACTACCACCAACAATGGAAGAAAATGGGAGCACCAGAGATAATTTTAAAATTGATCCAAGGTACCCTTTTTTCAAAAGCCGCCACTTGTTTATCCACATGTATTGACAAACCCCTTTCAATTGTGCTCATGTCACACAGAAGATGACGGCAATAGTTCAAAAAATGAAATCTCAGGGCATTTTAGAAGCAGCGCCATCCACTCCGAGCTTCATTTCCCCTCTGTTTCTGGTGCCCAAGTCCGACGGGTCAGACCGACCCATATTCAACCTCAAAGCGCTCAACAAATATGTACTGGCCAAACCATTTCATCTGATAAACATGCAGAGAATACCAGATTTTCTTCAATCGCAGGACTGGATGTGCAAGATAGATCTATCTCATGCGTACTTTCATCTGAAAATATCAGAGACTCAGAGACGCTTCCTACGAATTGTCTACAATCAAGAATTACTAGAAATGACGTGCCTGCCATTTGGTCTCAGTACAGCCCCAAAAACATTTTCGATCCTCACAAATTGGGTAGCTCAAATATTAAGGGATCGGTGGCACGTACGAATATTGGTCTACTTGGACGATTACCTATTGGTACATCAGAATGCACGCACGCTACACGATCACGTCAAACTAACGATACAAACAATGCAGAGACTAGGATGGCAAATAAATTTAGAAAAGTCCATACTAGTTCCTCAAAAGAGCATAAATTATCTAGGGATAATTTGGAGCCCCTTGGTCAATCTAAAAATTCTGCCAAACGAAAAGATAAACTTAATAAAAGAAGAAGTAAAAAAAAGTACTCGGGCAAGGAAACGCAACAGTAAAAGAGTTGCAAAGAATCATAGGGATCTTAAATATAGCCAGTTTTGTTGTTCCAAGGGGTCGACTCAATCATCGACAAATGTTAATGTTTCTGAAATCGATACCAAAACAGTCATCCAAAACCTACCCTCTACCACAAAGTGTGTGCAACGAGTTGAGCTGGTGGAATCAGAACTGCCAGTTATCAACGCCTTTACATTATCCTCCGCCAGGCAACTTCCTAGTGACCGACGCATCAGATATAGCGTGTTCAATTGAACAATCAAGCTTTTTGGGGCAATTGATCCCTGGAAGAACAACACCTAGGTACATTCCAATCTGAAAGAGATGCTAGCAATACTACACGTTTTCCAGAGTCAGGCTCGCTCACTGCAAGGCAGCTCAGTATTGATACAATGCGACAACAAGACAACAATCACTCATTTACGGAAAGAAGGAGACGAGTACGAAATCCATATCCCTTATGAACATAACCTATCAAATTATAAAATTACTAGATCAATACCAAATACACTTCAGCATACACCATATCCCAGGCAAATACAACAATCAAGCCGATCATTTATCGCGTCATCGTCAGCCTCCGGAGTGGCACCTACTCCCGGCCTGTACGGAAATGGTGTTTACGAAGTGGGGAACTCCAGTAATAGACTTATTCGCTTCGAAGACGGCTCATGTAGTTTACAATTACGTATCCCGGAATTTGAAAGACAGTCAAGCCCTATTTCACGATGCGTTCAGTACTCTATGGAGCTACCTCCTGGCGTGGCTGTTTCCTCCGCCATTTCTTATCCTCAAAGTTCTGGCTCATCTGAATCAGTCAACAGTAGTTTTTCTAGTAGTAGTCCCACGTTGGCACAAGGTTTTCTGGCGGGCAGATCTGAAAGCCCGAGCGCTCGAAGCACCGCTTACTTTGACCAATCTACACAAACATCTTATCGACACATCGACGGGTCATCCACCTCCAAAAGTTCAACACATCCTTCTCGAAGTATGGAAATGTGGGGGTGGGGCGAGGCGATAGAGACATGGAATACTGAACAATTATCGTTACTGAAAACTTCCTGGCGTAAGTCTACCTTAAAAACTTACGAGGTGGCTTGGAAACGTTGGGTTCCATGGTCTGAAGAAAACCACATAAATCCGAAAAATCCTTCTGGTTCTCAGTTAGCAAAATTTTTATCAGATTTATACCTAATTAATAAATTATCATACAATACTATACTCTTACATAAGTCAGTGGTTTCTACGTTATGTAATTCTGAATCATCAAGTCATTTAAGTTCACACGTCCTGGTAAAGCCCATTTTGAAATCAATAGCCCTAAAAATCCAAAAAGTGCTAAAGCACCTATTTGGGATGTTAATAAATTAAGCTAATTTTTAGCTAGCTATACAGTAGACTCAATTAATTTATTCCAGACATCCCGTCATACAGCGATTTTAATGTTATTATGCTCCGGACGACGCATACATGATTTGACATTATTAAGAGTTGATTCTGATCATTTCACAAAAACAGACGATAGTAACGAAATTCTCCCTGAATTCGGATCAAAAACAGATTCTGAAAACTATAGACAATCCAGATGGGAATTTTTGTCAAATAGAAGTAATCTAAATCTTAACCCGGTTTTTTGTATAAAACTGTGGCACTATTGAATGAAAGACGCAATCATGCAAATTCATTTAATCTTTTTATTACAGTCAGAGGAGTTGCGAAGCCCGCCTCGCGCACAGTGATAGCAGGCTGGGTAAAAACCATATTTAAAGAAGCTGGCATTATAGCTTCTCCAGGAAGTGTTCGTTCTGCGGTTGCTTCCAAGAGTTGGAAAACGCTTCAATCGACGACATCTTAGCTAGAGGCAATTGGCGATCGGCTCACACATTTCATAAATTTTACAGACGTGCAGTATTAATGAACAATAATTCACAGAATGTAACAAGATTATTTAGACCTGTTGATTAATGTTAGCTTTATGAACAATTAAAAGAAACAAAGATTGTAATATGATAATATTTTTATTTGTTATATTGATGAAAAGAATACAATTATATATATATTTTTTTTTTTTGATAACAGTTTTAATTGATTTTATTATTAATATTATTAATAATACTCTCATTGGCGTTAATTTAATTTAAAACCTTACTCTAGTTGGTGGCGTCACCAGGCGAAAACAAACAAGATCTCAATATAAAAGCTTCCAGTTACGGTCAAGTTATTTAATAGCAGCGTTTTACCTGAAATAAAACGCTATTAAAATACTTACCTAACTGGAAGCTTTCACTTTAATTTCTGCCTGGTGTATATTGAGCCAATAATTGCAAATGGCGCTCGATTTTACACGAAACCTAAAATGGAGCGCAGCCGCCAGGTGGCGCCACGTTTTCCGGCATCAAGGCGAATTTAAGTATGAAAACTGGTACTACGACGACGGAAAAGGAAATGCTCTCTCAATATAAAAGCTTCCAGTTAGGTAAGTATTTTAATATGCGTTTTATTTCAGGTAAAACGCTGCTATTTTCCGGACATTCGGTTAGCGCCATGGAGGACTCAGCAAATGCAGTACTCGAGAAGGTGGTTGAGTGGGGGGGAAATAATAAGTTAAACTTCGCAGCGCACAAAACCAACGTGATGCTACTAACGAAGAAACTTAAGTATGATCCCCCAAACATCTACATGTCGGGCTGCAAACTGAACCTAGTAGATGAGATCAAACTACTAGGCCTCATAATTGACCGAAAACTTATCTTCCTTCCACACATCAATGCAACTTGCAGGAAGGTCACCGGAATTTACAAACAACTGGCATGTGCAGCAAAAGTCACATGGGGCTTGAACAGCGAAATAGTCAGAACCATATACGTTGCAGTAATTGAACCAATCGTGATGTACGCCTCCTGTGCATGGTACCAGGCGACGGAGCTTCAGATGATCAGAGATCGTCTGAATGCACTTCAAAGGGGCTTTGCACAAAAGATCTGTAAGGCGTATCGCACGGTTTCGCTCATCTCGGCATTAGCATTATCCGGAACACTGCCTTTGGATCTGAGAATCCAGGAAGCCGCAAGACTATACATGGCGAAAAAAGGCCTGTCACTGGACTACATACCACCTGGAAGGACCTTGGAGCAGAGGGTGTGCTACCAACATCAACCACACCCTTCCACACTTGAGTCAACTCAGTACACGCTCCTAGACGACACGAGTCTGGAAACCCTGGACTCCCACCAAATTAACGGTCCACACATCTACACGGACGGTAGCAAAATCGAGGGAAAAGTTGGCGCAGCCCTCACATGGTGGGAGGAAGGAAAAGAATCGTGTTTCTCTACCTTCAGTCTAGACCCCTCCTGCACAGTATTTCAGTCGGAACTCTATGCACTCCTTAGGGCAGTTCAGTCAGCAAAATCCAGCGGGGTTAAAGTAGTCAACATTTTGAGCGACTCAAGATCTTCGCTCGACCTGCTGGAAAACTCCAAATTGACACACCCCCTGACGAAACAAATCAAGGAGTGCATACAAGAGCTGAGTGCGGAGGGACGACAGGTGCGGCTTTTCTGGCTTAGAGCGCACGTAGGGACTGCGGGGAATGAGCGAGCCGATGAGCTGGCAAAGTCCGCGGCCCTACAGGCAAACCCGGATCCAGACTACGCAGACGTTCCATTGTCCTACGTCAAGAGAAAGATCAGGGAAGAGACTGTACGCAAATGGCAGGACAGGTACAGCTCTTCCAGCACAGGCAGCGTCACTAAATGGTTCTTACCGGATGTTGACAAGGCATACCGAATGGTTCGAACCATAAAGCTGTCACCAACACATGTGCAAATCTTGACGGGACATGGTGGTATTGCCGAATACCTGCACCGGTTTAGACTATTAGAAAGCCCAGGTTGCGAATGCGATCCCAATGTAGTAGAATCAGTATGGCACATAGTCCTGGAATGTCCTCGCTTTCTCGCTGCAAAACAAGACCTAGAAACTCAGACTGGTACTAGGCTCACTAAAGAAGGTCTGCAGAACATCCTAGCGGACTCCGAGAGCAGGACATACTTCCTCGACTATGCTGAAAAAATCTTTAAAATTGCAACTAAAAAACACAGCACCAAAACACAAACCCGACCCACTGAATCCTTGCCCCCACCCATCACGAGCGTCACAATCCCGGGACCTGGTACGAGGCAGACCTCTCAAAAGAGAACTGAGTTAAATCAGCTTCTAGAATGCGGAGAGAGAGGCGAGCCTGGGATCAGGATAAGGGGGGTGGCGCTCTTCATGGATAATAATAAAGAAAGACTCGGCATCAGTTATTGCAACGCGCAAGCAAAAAACCGCGTTGCAATATCGCCCGGACTGGCATCTTTGCTAAACGGAAGCACCACAAAGACCACCATGAAACGAAAAAAGTATAACGAGCTTCTAGAGACGAGAATAGCCGGCTGCCCGTGTCGACTAGTGCGATCGCAAAACAAAACGATCGTACTGGTCGACTGGGGTAAGCGGACACCCCTTTCTCTAGCAAACGTGGTGCTTTCCAAGCTCGGTGAGGCAGATAAAGGCGCTGATGTAACACCTCGCACCATCATTGTAGACGCGATGGTAATCAAGTACTCGAGAGGCGAAGTTACGGATCACGTCGGGTGCATAAAAGCCTCAGCGCGTCATAACATAGTGGCGTACGAGGACAGAGGCGAAGATCTAAGTTACCTCAAAGCACCCACCGTGTCCGCAACCACAAACAACAAAAGCCTCCAATCGTGCTCGATTACACACACAGGATCACAGCGCCTTCAAGAGAAAATTGACGCCAAAAAATCCGAAGCGAAGCAGAAGCTCAGTGTGTATGACAAGAGGTGCCAAGTCGAAAACAAAAAGGCATTCATGGACCTTGTCAGTGCAGCCATGCACCAAATAAAGGACAAGATATCCAGAACGGCAGAAAGACAATCAGCCGCCGTTCTAGCTTTCACGAAACCCTCAAGAAAACACCCCGACCACCCGCGAACAAAAAGGACCAGAGCCGATAAGGGGCAAGTCAGCCCGCCCGTCCTGGTTACGGTAACGAAGCCAACAGATCACGCATTCAATGCATTCCTCGAATTCCTAACGATAGAAAAGGCAATGAGAGAGTTGAACATAATTACTTGCAAGAACATCCTGCAAGCCTATCTCTTGGAAAACGAGGGGTTATTGAATGTGAGATTAGCGGAAGCGGAAGCAGCCATATACGACAATGAGAGATCCCGCATCATCAAGGGAAGCATGTTGGGTCGATATATGGCTGCATTCAGCTCCACGGCGGGCTTTGTTACCCTAAACGAGGACGAGACACAACGGCCTGACAAACTAACCTTCGTCACACCTCCAGACGATCCCCTTGTGGTCACAGCCCGGTGCACAAAGATAATGCTGCAGGAGAAAATCATCGAGATGGCAAACACCATCTCGGGAGGCTCCGACTGGACGTTGCCAAAGATAACATGGATAAATGGAGTTCCCGGATGCGGCAAAACAACTTGGATAGTTGCCAACTTCAATGCTGACAAGGACATCATAGTAACCACCACCACCGAAGCAGCTAAAGACCTTAGAGACAAGGTAGCGCACCGTATAGGCGATGGAGTAAAATCCAAAGTGCGCACCTTGGCCTCCGTATTGGCGAATGGGTTCATGGAGCGCAGAGAAAGTCGTCTTCTCATAGACGAAGCTCATATGAACCATTTCGGAGCCATCATTATGGCTGCTCGGTTACTGGATGCTAAAGATGTCGTCATCATCGGAGATGTCAACCAGCTGCCGTATATTGAAAGAGAGAACCTCTTTAATATACAGTACAGCAATCCCAACATACTGGCATCCATCGGCCAAGAGTTGTTCTGCACGCACCGGAATCCCATGGATGTGGCATACGTCCTACGCGAAGTGTACCCGGGCATCTATTCCTCCAGTTCTCGTGTCCACTTTCTGAAGCTTCAACGGTACACAGGTGCCTTAATACCAAAAGACCTCCCAAGCACCCTATACTTGACGCTGACTCAGGAGGAGAAATCCTCCCTGGTCAGTGAAGGGTATGGGTGCAGCCCGGGGTCTCGCACTCTGACAGTACATGAAGCACAGGGACTGACATACGAGTCTGTCATTGTCATCCAGAGGAGAGAAAAAGTGACCAAGCTAAGGGACAGCGTTCCGCATGCGGTGGTGGCATTGTCGTGACACAGGAAAAGCTGCACATACTACACCGATGACAGCTCAGACGCCATCGGTGGTTTTGTGCGGCGGGCGATGAAAGCGACGGAGGCGGACATTACAGACCATAATCTGAAAATGGCTTTGAAAGATCGAAATGAAGAAGTCGTGGAGAAATTGGCAAATAGAAAAAGGATCCCGGAGTCAGTGGCAGGTCCATCCGGTACAGGATGAGAAAATTTAAAATATTTAGTTTAAAACAAATTTTAAATAAAATTTATTTTGGGTTAATTTAAGAATAAATTAAGATTAAGCATGTTATGAATAATATAATAATAAAAAATAAAAACCGTTTGTTAGCAAAAATACACATAATAATAAAAAAATTATATATATATGGACTCGCTTAGTTTTTAAGATATAACACCTTACACTAACCACCATCTAAGTGTAAATAGTAGGTAATTGATGATTGGGGAATGTTATTGTAAAACTAGTTAATATTATAAAATAAAAATAAATCTAAAAATAGTACGGACCACGAGTCTATAGTGCGATAATTAATTATAAATAAAAAATAAAAACCCTGTGTCTCAAACTATTTCCACACCAAATTTCATCCTAATCGGTCCAGTAGATCGGTTATCGCGCAAAACCATTAACCTCTTTTTTGCTCGGTTGGATAAAAACTATTCTATGACCAACCCCGTGTCTCAAACTATTTCCACACCAAATTTCATCCTAATCGGTCCAGTAGATCGATCATCGTGCAAAACCATTAACCTCTTTTTTGCTCAGTTGGATAAAAACTATCCTATGTTCATCCCCGAGTCTCAAACTATTTCCATACCAAATTTCATCCTAATCGGTCCAGTAGATCGGTTATCGCGCAAAACCATTAACCTCTTTTTTGCTCGGTTGGATAAAAACTATTCTATGACCAACCCCGTGTCTCAAACTATTTCCACACCAAATTTCATCCTAATCGGTCCAGTAGATCGATCATCGTGCAAAACCATTAACCTCTTTTTTGCTCAGTTGGATAAAAACTATCCTATGTTCATCCCCGAGTCTCAAACTATTTCCATACCAAATTTCATCCTAATCGGTCCAGTAGATCGGTTATCGCGCAAAACCATTAACCTCTTTTTTGCGCAGTTGGATAAAAACTATCCAATGTTCATCCCCGTGTCTCAAACTATTTCTATACCAAATTTCATCCTAATCGATCCAGTAGTTTCAGAGCCTTTTCAATGCAAACAAACAAACAATCAAATCTTTCCTCTTTGTTATATAGTATGACATTAATGTGTTTAGACCTTTGAGATTTGTTAATTTAGTAAATATTTTTATTAACGATTAGTGATATGATATACAGTTTTTTTTAAATTAAGAACAAAGTGTTGTTCTCATAGAAAACTTGTATGAGCGCTGGTAGTATATATATGTAAGTTCTTAATCTAGTTTATAAGCAAAGCTTGGAGCTTTTCTTTTGCATGCAAAATATGGTGGAATGTGAAGATCTGTTTACAGTTAATTAAAAACTTTACTGTATTGTATAAATATTTACTGGCACTCTTGTAAATAAATTAAATTTTAATTTGTATAATTTTATACATGTCCATGGTAGTAAGTCAAATTTAAGGCAACTAGTACAGAAAAAATCATTGTAAAGGTATGAACTGATTAGTTAAAAAGGTCGTGCTTCTATCTGATGAGATATTTCGAGCGGCTAAAGTCGAAAGTGCACCCCCCTGTTTAGTTACATTCAACGTTCCTAAACAGGTGAGTAAAAATGACATCATTAGCTACATAAAAGCAGCACAAGTGAAATTGTCTCTTTATAAATGATAAATATGAAGTCAAAAAAGGAATATAACGCGTATAAACTGTATTATCTATAAATAAGTTAGATTTGTATTTTAATTATCAGTTTTGGCTGGATGGTATATTACTTTTAGGCGTTTTGAGTATTTCATGTCTGAAACGAAATCAGGTGAGAGTTATTCTTATTATGGATAGACCGAATAACAATGATAAATTTAGATTTACTAGTTTCAATTGTTACTCGATTAAAATATAGAATGATAGTGTTAGAAGATTTCTGGTGAAAAATCTAATTTAGCTCGCACTTTAAGAAACTTGGCTTCTTTTGTGCGACATTCCACTGTTAGATCTAATAAGTCTCTCTTCTGTTTTGAATGCACAAGAAGATTGCTATTCTATGGAGAAAGAACATATTTGAATCTGCATTTAGGCGCTATTAAAGCTACGCCTGGAAGTCGCTCTATCAATGTATTTTCTGTTTACATGCCTTCAATAAAAAATAAATTACAATTTTGTTTTTAATATAAGGTGTCATTATGTTAGGTTATTCACTCTCTGCATCAAACCAAAGATTCTCGTGTCAACTTGTAAGGAAGTATAATTAAATTAAACTTACCCCCTGTGGCATATCGGCTAGTGGCGTCACCCGGGCTCGATGGTTCGGCCGACATCGACGACACTGTAACCATTTGTTAAACTCTTATTGCACAGACAGCAACAGACAGCTGGTAGTGGAAATTCATCGGCCTTTGATTGTTTGCGTCACAAAATATAATTATTAAGATTACAGATGTATGAGTTTTAAGGAGTCAAACTTAACTTACGATGAAAAGTAAAGTAACTAGCTGTACTCAAATTGTGTCAGAAAATAATCAAACTCATTCAGACGGGAAAAGTGTCGATATGGCTACCATGGGATCTCTTCCCGTGGCGCCTTCTGAAGAACTGCTGTATTTATCGGTATAAAAATAATAATATTAAGATGGCTTAAGAACTCTTAGGAAGTGTTTATTTGTATATGTAAATGATAACGAATATTAACAAATGACATTCACAGCCTAGAATTTACTTTCGCAAAATATATGATCAAAACAATAAACTTGACGACCAAAAGATTGACGAACAAAGTAATATAATAGCATAAAGGAGTAGCTGATAGCGGATTTGAAAGTGACTCGTTGTAAAGTATTGCTTATTATAGTACAACAAGAACCTTATAACATTAAATACGAGCACATAAATTGGCACCGTACAGAATTTTAATAATTTCATTGCTGATCTGACCCGACAACATCAAATTAACCAAAGTCGTCACATACCTTAGAAGTGTCTCACCTACCTCACCGGATTTAACAGATAAAATATAGTTTAAGTGCTGAGGCGTGAGGCCATCTAGGCCACCGGCTGAGCCACTTAGAAAAGAAAAATATATATATGATAGTTGTTAGAAAATCATTGAGATAGGAAAATTCCTAAAAAAAAATCGGACAAGTGCGAGGGGGATTCGCGCACTTAGGATTCCTTACCTGTAATCTGTAACCTAATCTTGCGAGTAACAGACACTTTTCGCAGTGTCCGATTAAGCCAGGTAGGTATGGCGAAAACCTCTTTTATTGTATGGGAGCTACTTAATATTTATGTAATTTAAATTAATTATATTTAAAGAGAACATTAAACCAAATATTCTGTTAATATTTAAAGCGTCTACCTGTCGCCGTTATTAATTAATTTAATATGAAATTAACCTTTGAGATTTATTAATTTAGTAAATGTTTTTAATAACGATTGGTGATATAATATACAGTTTTGTTTTAAATTTAAGAACAAAGTGTAATGTTATTCATATAGATAAATTGTATGAGCGCTGGTAGTATATATAAGTAAGTTCTGAATCTAGTTTATAAGCAAGGCTTGGACCTTTTCTGTTGCATGCAAAATATGGTGGAATGTGAAGATATGTTAACAGTTAATTAAGAACTTTACTGTATCGTATAAATATTTACTGGCACTCTTGCAAATAAATTAAATTTGAATTTGTATAATTTTATACATGTCCATGGTAGTAAGTCAAATTTAAGGCAACCAGTACAGAAAATATCATTGAAAAGGTATGAACTGATTAGTTAAAAAGGTCGTGCTTCTACCTGATGGGATATTTCGAGCGGCTAAAGTCGAAAGTGCAACCCCCTGTTTAGTTACATTGAACGTTCCTAAACAGGTGAGTAAAAATGACATCATTAGCTACATAAAAGCAGCACAAGTGAAAGTGTCTCTTTATAAATGATAAATATGAAGTCAAAAAAGGAATATAACGCGTATAAACTGTATTATCTATAAATAAGTTTGATTTGTATTTTAATTATCAGTTTTGGCTGGATGGTATATTACTTTTAGGCGTTTTGAGTATTTCATGTCTGAAACGAAATCAGGTGAGAGTTATTCTTATTATGGATAGACCGAATAACAATGATAAATTTAGATTTACTAGTTTCAATTGTTACTCGATTAAAATATAGAATGATAGTGTTAGAAGATTTCTTGTGAAAAATCTAATTTAGCTCGCACTTTCAAAAACTTGGCTTCTTTTGTGTGACATTCCACTGTTAGATCTAATAAGTCTCTCTTCTGTTTTGAATGCACAAGAAGATTGCTATTCTATGGAGAAAGAACATATTTGAATCTGCATTTAGGCGCTATTAAAGCTACGCCTGGAAGTCGCTCTATCAATGTATTTTCTGTTTACATGCCTTCAATAAAAAATAAATTACAATTTTGTTATTAATATAAGGTGTCATTATGTTAGGTTATTCACTCTCTGCATCAAACCAAAGATTCTCGTGTCAACTTGTAAGTAAGTATAATTAAATTAAACTTACCCCCTGTGGCATATCGGCTAGTGGCGTCACCCAGGCTCGATGGTTCGGCCGACATCGACGACACTGTAACCATTTGTTCAACCCTTATTGCACAGACAGCAACAGACAGCTGGTAGTGGAAATTCATCGGCTTTTGATTGTTTGCGTCACAACATATAATTATTAAGATTACAGATGTATGGGTTTTAAGGAGTCAAACTTAACTTACGATGAAAAGTAAAGTAACTAGCTGTACTCAAATTGTATCAGAAAATAATCAAACTCATTCAGACAGGAAAAGTGTCGACCTTGGGATCTCTTCCCGTGGCGCCTTCTGAGGAACTGCTGTATTTATCGGTCTAAAAATAAAAATATTAGGATGGCTTAAGAACTGTTTATTTGTATATGAAAAGAAAAAAATATATATTATAGTTGTTAAAATATCATTGAGATAGGGAAATTTCTAAAAAAGTCAAACAAGTGCGAGGGGTATTTCCGCACGTAGGGTTCCGTACCTGTAATCTGTTACCTAATCTTGCAAGTTACAGACATTTTTCGCAGTGTCCGATTGAGTCAGGTAGGTACGGCAAAAACCTCTTTTATTGTATGGGAGCTACTTAATTATTTATTTAATTTAAATTAATTATATTTAAAGAGAACATTAAACTAAATATTCTTTGAATAGTTAAAGCGTCTACCTGTCGCCGTTATTAATAAATTTTATATGATACTAGCAGCCCGCCCCGGCCTCGCACGGGTATTAAAAAAATATTTATATTAAATTTTATATAAAAACATAAACTCTTCTATTTAAGTCAGGTTACTAAGAAAAGAAAATAATAAAGAATGTATTATATTTTTTTTATTAACTTTTATTTATATTTGTTTTTTGTTCTAATGTTTTTTTTATCGCGCAAAATCGTTAACATCTTTTTGCGCAGTTGGATAAAAATTATATTATGTCCTTCCCCGTGTCTCAAACTATTTCCACACCAAATTTCATCCTAATCGGTCCAGTAGATCGGTTATCACGCAAAACCATTAACCACTTTTGCGCAGTTGAATAAAAACTATCCTATGACCATCTCCGTGTCTCAAACTATTTCAACACCAAATTTCATTCTAATCAGTCCATTAGATCGGTTATCGCGTAAAACCATTAACCTCTTTTTTGCTCAGTGGGATTAAAGTTATCTTATGTTCATCCCCGTGTCTCAAACTATTTTCATACTAAATTTCATCCTAATCGGTCCAGTAGTTTCAGAGCCTATTCAATGCAAACAAACAATCAAATCTTTCCTCTTTATTATTTAAACCATTAACCTCTTTTTTCACAGTTGGATAACAACTATCTTATGACCATCTCCGTCTCTCTAACTATTTCCACACCAAGTTTCATCCTAATCGGTCCAGTAAATCGGTTATCGCGCAAAACCATTAACCTCTTTTTTGCTCAGTTGGATAAAAAGTATCCTATGTTCATCCCCGTGTGTCAAACTATTTCCATACTAAATTTGATCCTAATCGGTCTAGTAGTTTCAGAGCCTATTCAATTCAAACAAACAAACAAACAATCAAATCTTTCCTCTTTATTATATAAACCATTAACCTCTTTTTGCGCAGTTGGATAAAAACTATCCTATGACCATCCCCGTGTCTTAAACTATTTCCACACCAAATTTTTGCGTGGTGGTAGGGCATTTCGCGAATGCCCGCCTGGCTAGCTACCACTCTCAAGTAAAAAATCTTATTCCTGAATAAAAATTTCTTTAAGTATATGTATTTTGGAATATTTTTTTTTTTAATTTGATATTTTTCATTTACAATAATTATTTGTAATTTTACTATTGTGACTGACATTTTTATAAATATTGTTTGTATCTAGACCTTATAATTATTATAGTATGAAAAATGTTACTTATATTAGTGATATGATTGTAATTATTTATAAATTTGTAAAATGACATACCTAATATAACGGATCACTGTTGTAATAAGGTGAATAAAGAATTTGAATCTGAATCTGAATCTGAAATCTGTCGCCAAGCACCTAACGGTGTGTTCTGGCAGCTGTCCTTGAGAGCCAGTACTTCTAGGTTAGCCTGAACAACATCTTCGACCACATCATCACTTACCATCAGGTGAGATAGTGGTCAAAGGCTAACCTATCAGGCATAAAAAAAAAATAAAAAAAATTCATCCTTATCAGTCCAGTAAATCGGTTATCGCGCAAAACTATAAACCTCTTTTTGCGCAGTTGGAGAAAAACTATCTTATTTCCTTCCTCGTGTCTCAAACTATTTCCATACCAAATTTCATCCTAATCGGTTAAGTCGATCGGTTATCGCGAAAAATCATTAACCTCTTTTTGCGCAGTTGGATAAAAACTATCCTATGACCAACCCCGTGTCTCAAACTATATTCACACCAAATTTCATCCTAATCGGTCTAGTAGATCGGTTATCGCGCAAAACCATTAACCTCTTTTTGCGCAGTTGGAGAAAAACTATCCTATGTCCTTCCTCGTGTCTCAAACTATTTCCATACCAAATTTCATCCTAATCGGTTGAGTAGATCGGTTATCGCGCAAAATCATTAACCTCTTTTTGCGCAGTTGGATAAAAACTATCCTATGACCATTCCCATGTCTCAAACTATTTCCACACCAAATTTCATCCTAATCGGTCCAGTAGATCGGTTATCGCGCAAAACCATTAACCTCTTTTTTGCTTAGTTGGATAAAAACTATCCTATGTTTATCCCCATGTCTCAAACTATTTCCATACCAAATTTTATCCAAATCGGTCTAGTAAATCGGTTATCGCGCAAAGCCATTAACCTCTTTTTGCGCAGTTGGAGAATAACTATCCTATGTCCTTCCTCGTGTCTCAAACTATTTCCATACCAAATTTCATCCTAATCGGTTAAGTCGATCGGTTATCGCGAAAAATCATTAACCTCTTTTTGCGCAGTTGGATAAAAACTATCCTATGACCAACCCCGTGTCTCAAACTATATTCACACCAAATTTCATCCTAATCGGTCTAGTAGATCGGTTATCGCGCAAAACCATTAACCTCTTTTTGCGCAGTTGGATAAAAACTATCCTATGACCATTCCCATGTCTCAAACTATTTCCACACCAAATTTCATCCTAATCGGTCCAGTAGATCGGTTATCGCGCAAAACCATTAACCTCTTTTTTGCTCAGTTGGATAAAAACTATCCTATGTTCATCCCCATGTCTTAAACTATTTCCATACCAAATTTTATCCTAATCGGTCTAGTAAATCGGTTATCGCGCAAAGCCATTAACCTCTTTTTGCGCAGTTGGAGAATAACTATCCTATGTCCTTCCTCGTGTCTCAAACTATTTCCATACCAAATTTCATCCTAATCGGTTAAGTCGATCGGTTATCGCGAAAAATCATTAACCTCTTTTTGCGCAGTTGGATAAAAACTATCCTATGACTAACCCCGTGTCTCAAACTATATTCACACCAAATTTCATCCTAATCGGTCCAGTAGATCGGTTATCGCGCAAAACCATTAACCTCTTTTTGCGCAGTTGGAGAAAAACTATCCTATGTCCTTCCTCGTGTCTCAAACTATTTCCATATCAAATTTCATCCTAATCGGTTAAGTCGATCGGTTATCGCGAAAAATCATTAACCTCTTTTTGCGCAGTTGGATAAAAACTATCCTATGACTAACCCCGTGTCTCAAACTATATTCACACCAAATTTCATCCTAATCGGTTGAGTAGATCGGTTATCGCGCAAAATCATTAACCTCTTTTTGCGCAGTTGGATAAAAACTATCCTATGACCATTCCCATGTCTCAAACTATTTCCATACCCAATTTTATCCTAATCGGTTATCGCGCAAAGCCATTAACCTCTTTTTGCGCAGTTGGAGAATAACTATCCTATGTCCTTCCTCGTGTCTCAAACTATTTCCATACCAAATTTCATCCTAATCGGTCTAGTAAATCGGTTATCGCGCAAAGCCATTAACCTCTTTTTGCGCAGTTGGAGAATAACTATCCTATGTCCTTCCTCGTGTCTCAAACTATTTCCATACCAAATTTCTTCCTAATCAGTTGAGTAGATCGGTTATCTCGAGAAATCATTAACCTCTCAAATTATGAAATGTATGTCATTTTATGTGCGCATGTCAAAATGTGCGTGCGGGAGGTCACCTCTCGGTTCCAGCGGAAGACCAGCGTCTGTTGCTGCTCGCAGCATCCGGCATTATGCTGAGCTAAGGCCGAGTTTGTGACACAAACTGTATAATAATTTCTTGTTTGTCTTAGTTGATTTGTGTGTGTTGCAAATAAAGGCTATTCTATTCTATTCTTATTGCGCAATTGGATAAAAACTATCCTATGACCAACCCCGTGTCTCAAACTATTTTCACACCAATTTCATCCTAATCGGTCCAGTAGATCGATTATCGCGCAAAACCATTAACTTCTTTTTTGCTTAGTTGGATAAAAGCTATCCTATGTTCATCTCTATGTTTCAAACTATTTCCATACCAAATTGCATCCTTATCGGTCCTGTAGATCGGTTATCGTGCAAAACCATTAACCTCTTTTTTGCGCAGTTGGATAAAAACTATCCCATGTCCTTTCTCGTGTCTCAAACTATTTCCATACCAAATTTCATCCTAATCGGTTGAGTATATCGGTTATCGCGCAAAATCATTAACCTCTTTTTGCGCAGTTGGATAAAAACTATCCTATGACCATTCCCGTGTCTCAAACTATTTCCACACCAAATTTCATCCTTATCGGTCCTGTAGATCGGTTATCGCGCAAAACCATTAACCTCTTATTTGCGTAGTTGGATAAAAACAATCCCATTTCCTTCCTCGTGTCTCAAACTATTTCCATACCAAATTTCATCCTAATCGGTTGAGTAGATCGGTTATCGCGAAAAATCATTAACCTCTTTTTGCGCAGTTGGATAAAAACTATCCTATGACCAACCCCGTGTCTCACGGAAAAGAGGATCTCAATAGCCCTAGTGCAGGAGCCATACGTTGGCGTAGCAGGGATATTGAAATCACGCCCAGGCACTCAAATCATCCAGTGCACCATTTACCGACAAAAACCAGTGAAGGCAGCAATCATCGTCTTCGGCAACAAAGTGGAGGTTATACACGACCCCCAATTGGTGACGGAGACGGAGGCTGCTGTTTTCATACAGGCGGGCCGACTGAAGCTTGGGGTGGTATCAATTTACCTTGAGGGAAAAGAAGATATTGAGCCATACTTGGATCGCATAAAGGTAGCATGCGGGAAACTACCGACAGAAAACATCTTGGTCGGTGGAGACGCCAATGCATGGAGTCACTGGTGGGGCAGCAAAACGGAAAACGCCAGAGGTAACGCTTACAACACCTTCCTCAATGAAATGGACTTACAGATTCTCAACACGGGAGATATTCCTACTTTTGAAGAGGATAGGGCAGGGAAACTATACACGAGCTGTGTAGATGTTACCGCCTGTAGTTTGTCGATGCTAGGAAAGGTCGAAAACTGGAAGGTGAATCGAGGGATGACCACATCCGGCCATAATGCCATCACCTTCGACATACGTCTTGAGGGCCGCTTGCAAACACTCAAGCCCATCACGACGCGAAGGTATAACACCAAAAAGGCAAAGTGGAAAGACTTTGAAGCACTTTTCAGGGCGCTCCTAGCAGAACAAAATATAACACCTCTCACAGTAGCGAGTGCCTCAACTGGGGAGAGTCTGGAAGCCATCGTCGAAGCCTACACGGAAACCATCCAAAAGACCTGTGATGAGTTAATTCCGAGAGTAGGCCTGTGGGAAGGTAATCCACTACCTCCATGGTGGAATAAGCAAATACAAAACTTGCAAAAAGACGTCATCCGCAATAAAAGACGTATCCGTAATGCTGCTCCATCAAGATTGGATGCGTTGCTCCAAGACTACAAAGACGCGCGAGTGACCTACGCTGAAAGAGCCAGTGTAGCCGAAACAAAGAGTTGGAAAGAGTTTTGCACGACCCAAGAAAAGGAGAGCATGTGGGATGGCATATACAGAGTAATCAGAAGAACGACCAGGAAGCAAGAGGACATGCTGCTGAGCGGGGTGGATGGTCAGACATTAACCCCTGCCCAGTCGGCTGACCTTCTTGCGGAAACGTTCTATCCTGATGACTCTGCAACCACAGACAGTCCACACCACATGCTCATCCGAGGGCTGACACAAGACAGGCCCCCTGAGGAGATCGAAGGCTTATTAGAGAATGACCCACCGTTCAAATGGCCCGAACTGGAAATGGTGCTCCGTGCACTAAATCCAAAGAAGGCCCCAGGATCTGACGGGTTGACCTCTGATATTTGCACGAAAGCCATCCAGAGCGAAAGGGAGGTGTTTATGGCGATAGCTAATAAATGCTTGTCGCTGGCGCATTTCCCCAAGCAATGGAAGATAGCACACATCGTGATCCTCAGGAAACCGGGAAAAGAGGACTACACCCATCCAAAGTCCTACCGGCCCATTGGTTTGTTGTCAGTCATGGGAAAAATCGTCGAAAAGCTCTTCATATGCAGATTACAATGGCATATTCTACCAACTATTAGTTCCAGGCAATACGGCTTCATGCCACAGCGCGGTACCGAAGACGCCCTTTATGACCTGATGGGACATGTACGATCTGAATTGAACAAAAAGAAGATCGTCATTATCGTCTTACTGGACATAGAGAGGGCCTTCGATAACGCATGGTGGCCGGCTCTAAAACACCAGTTGATAACCCGCAAATGTCCAAAGAACCTATACGCAATAGTCAACTCATACCTCAGTGACCGTAAGATAGTAGTCAACTATGCCAGAACAACAAGCGAGAGATGTACCACGAAGGGATGTGTCCAAGGATCCATCGGTGGACCGACATTCTGGAACATCATTCTGGATCCGCTGTTGCAACAACTATCTGGCGATGGCGTGTATTGCCAAGCGTTTGCGGACGACGTGGTTATTATATTAAATAACTTGACCGTAACTGGAAGCTTTTATATTGAGAGAGCATTTCCTTTTCCGTCGTCGTAGTACCAGTTTTCATACTTAAATTCGCCTTGATGCCGGAAAACGTGGCGCCACCTGGCGGCTGCGCTCCATTTTAGGTTTCGTGTAAAATCGAGTGCCATTTGCAATCATTGGCGTTTAATTTTCCGTCGAAGCAACACGTTTTCAACAGCACTGCCCGAAGTCTGTTGCAAAAATTACTAAGTACCTACATAGTGTTATTTTATATAAAGTGTTGAAGGGTGATTCGCCAAAATCACGACTTTTTGATGTCCGAATGGATGAAAATTGTATTATTGATGTTTATAGTTAACATTTATTTTTATTCAAATAATGTATCCTTATATTGTTGTATTGTATATACCTGTTTTTGCTAATCAAACATTAATATCTATACGAAATATATAAAAAAATAATAACGAAATGTTAAAATCCTAATTTCCTTGTCATGTCCGTTTTGTATTTTATTTTATATTATCACCCATATTGCATAAAGTTGTATTCGTAACATTATATAAATTTTATCATAATGTATTATAAGCCCCACTTCACCAAAAAAAAAGTGTTTAGTGTATTAAAAAAGATATGGTTTTAAAGTTCATTCAGTTTCATCCGTGTCCGCGAGTAAAATATAATTTCCTTGGTCAGTTATTTCAACAGTTGTAATATCGAAACACAAAAGTTTGAAACAAATTGAGTTACACCTTTTCTCTCGACCATTTTGCCGCGAGAAACCCATCGGAGAAAGATGTGCACACCGTTGTTTAGTTTCGCACCATTCACATAAGTACACCCCTCCTTGGCTTTTGGTTTATAGATTTTTCAATTTCCATGGTCGTTATTTGTCAACAGTTTGATGGACTTCTAACTAATAGTTTCAATTAACGGTAATGTTTGTGGCACAGGTAGTCTCAGTTTGACACATGAATATTATAAGTTAATGGTTTTAGGTCTACGATTTTTTAATGACTTAAATCTAATTTCCTTGGTTCTAATTTCCATGTTTTCCTTGGCTCATGATTTGACATGGAAATTATGGTTTACCAAGGAAATTATAAAAATTACGCTTTATTTTATTGTCGTACCAGTCGTGAAGAGAATTATGTTTATGCTATAAGATTTAATATCTTTTTTTTAGGTTTTACATAAATAAATTATATTAAATTTATATATTTCTTTGAAAATGAAGATAGATATAACGTGTTTCACAACATTTAACTAATATATTTAAGGATATTACTATATTTCAAGATAATCAAAAAATTTAATGCTATAATTTTTCTCATACGTAGAAAACTCAACATGGGGAAAACAAAAAAAAATCACAAGAGCTGAAAAATTCGAAATAAAGATTAGAAAAATGAAAGTGATCTGCTACACTGGCCTGCAAATATAAGTACAACACTTTTAAAATTGCAATAACTTTTTAAATACACAAGATATACTTTGGAAACAAAAAGGTCTAGACAAAAGTTTAATTTTGTACATAAAAACTTCATAGTCGGTAACCTTCTTTTAAGAAACGGCTGAAAAACCTTTTAAATCAAAAATAATCCTTTTCGAAAAACGATTTTACTCTTCATTTCTTGTTTCTATTTTTGTTTTAAAAAGTAATTCTTGATTGATGTGTCTTGTTACAAAAGCTAAGTTAGACAATCAGCACATAAACTTATTTATCATGCCTCTTCCACCTGAAGAATGTGCTAGGACTACTTAACTATACTGCAAGAATGGTGGGTGTGACGTTACGAACGGTCCAGAAGGTGAAGCGAAGGTACGAAGAGACTGGAAACCATTTGGTAATGGCAGACCCAGGTGTACTAGTGCCCGAGAAGACCGTTATATTGTTTCCACTGTGTTGCGAAATCGCCAACTAAATGCAGTTGAAGTCCCGCATCTTCAGAGCCGAAGGAACTACATTAGTAACAGTTCAGTGAGAAGAAGACTGGCTGAAGCAAACCTGAAACCCCGAAGACCAGCGAGTGGTCCCAAATTTGAGAGGGAGCATCGAGTAGGGAGACTGCGATACACCCATGAAAACATACAGTGGGATCAACAAGAATGTTCAAGAATTTTGTTTACAGATGATTCTCACTTTATACTTCTGATAAAAGGCCAAGTGTCTACAGGTGACCTGGTGAGTGATAACTTCAAGCCTCCTTCTCAGAAAGAGTCCAGTACGGTGGAGGCAGTGTACATGTATGGGCTGGCATATCTTCAGAAGGTCGCAGAGTTAGTGACCATAGAAAATTGTACTCTGACTGGGGAAAGATACGCCTAGGAGATTCTCAATGAGTATGCAGTGCCGTATTTAGTAAATATGGGTGATGGATCGTTGCTGATGCATGTAAGGCCACACATGGCTCGGGTCGTGCAAGAGTATATTCAGGAGGTTGGTATCAGTGTGATGGCTTGGCCATCAAGAAGTCTTGATCTCAACCCGATTGAATACGCCTGGGATGAGCTAGGGAAGCTAGTCAAAAGCTGCAGACCACCACCTACCACCCTCAAGGCACTAAAACAGGCCCTGATAGAAGAATGGGAGAATATTTCCCAACATCGGCTCCTAAACCTCGTGTTCAGTATGCCAAATCGAGTTGAAGCTGTAAGCAGAGACCGAGGAGGCAATATCAGTTATAAATAACATGTAAAATGTATATTATAATTTGCGCTTCATTATTATTTTAATTATAATTAAAATCTTTATCTCCAAAACATGAGCTAATATTTACAATTATCAGTTCGTAGGTATGAATATGATAATTTATCAGTTATGAGTAGTTTTTAAATATATAAATAAAAACTTAATTACGTAAATATTTTGTTTCATACTTAAAATTTCTTTAAGGAAAATAAATAGTGTAATTAATATAACATAATACTGATTTCCGTGGCAACCTATAATTTCCTTGCAATAGTTTTCTAATTTCTTTGGGACCTTACTAATTTCCATGACTATTTAAAACTTCATGACCTTATAACTTTTTTTCAGGAATGTTTTGTGATACCCCTTTTACAGAAATGAATACTGCTTTTATTCATTTATATAATCAACAACCTAACTGATAAGTAATTAGCAAAAAAAAACATGCCAAGGAAATTAGGCAAAAAATATTTTTTTTTTGGCGAATTACCCTGAAGTTATTTTTAAAATAAGTAATAGTTTGCAGTTAATTTATTTTTCTGCATTCATACAGTAAGTACCCACATTATTTATATGAATGATGTAATCGTATAAAGTTTTTTCTAATAACGGTTTTTGCCGTTCGATTCGATACAAATCTTTTGTACTGATAAATGTTTTTAGATTGTCGTGGTTTTTTAACCATTAGACGTGTACCACTTTGTGCTAATAAAGGCAAGGCAATTAAATCTATTGTTGTTACCTCTATTAACATAACCTTGATTTTCAGAAATGAATGACGAACCAATGGCCATTGCCGGTCCCAGTGGAGAGGCGCGCAAGCGGAAACGAAGCAGCTCTACTAGCAGCACCAGTAGCAGCGCTTCGAGCTCATCCTCCTCATCGGACGATAAGCGACGGTCACGTCGGCGCAAACATAAGCGTGCAAAACGTGCCAATCCCAAAATGGATAAGTTGTTGAAGGAAATGGGTGAGCTCAGAAAAATTGATACTTCAAACAATGTGAATGATAATGCATGTCACGATAATGTGTCAATTTATCCAGACAGTGATGTGTTATACGAACAACTCGATCTTGAGCCTGAACAGGATGATCCTACCTTTTCTTTCGAAATAGAAACAAAGTTAAAAGAACCAACTGTCCCTAAGACCTCTAGCAGTTATTTAAAAATGTTGTCCGATGTTCAGAGGTTAGGCAGCACCTCCTGGTCTGACGTAAGATACGCTGACACACAAAAGTTGTACAATCATACCCCAGGTTTCATAGACCTGGAAACAAACGACGAGGTAAAAATGTATGACACCTTACGTCACCTGGCGTACGCTGACAAATCATATGCCGCCATAACATATTGTATACTTAAGCAAAAAGTTTCACTGCAGGAAGGTATCCGAGACCTTCTCTCTTGGGCAAAGAATACTGATGTCAATGTCGACAATCTGAGCGTCAAAGTCGATGAGCTATTTTTGAAAGGCGACTTGTTCAAAGTTTCTTCTGATCTCTTACAAATAGTATGTGGCCTCAGAGCTGAAAGTATTTGAGTCGAAAAAGCATTGTAAGCAAAATCCGTGACCCTTTAGTTAAAGCATCTCTAAATAGAATTCCACCATCAACGACACATATTTTTGATACCAATGCTTTTACATCAGCACTAGAAAAGTCTGGCGGAGTCCGCAAGGCTTTTTGGCATCCAAAAACTTATGGAGCTCCGCAAGCAAAGACTAACCAAACGAATCACCGCCCCTCGCGGGGGCAAGGTGCACGAAAACCTATAGTTCCATCGCGTGGAGCTCAATGCCATAATTTTGAAATGGGCAACCCAGGCGCCATGCAGTTACATGCTTGTAATAATAACCCACCCTCGCGGGGTGAATGTTACTCCACAAACTACCCTCCCCAATGTCATCTTTCAAATTTCAACAATTACAATAGGAGAGGGTCATTTCACAACCGAGGCTCGCGGCCCGATCGTGGAAGTAACAGAGGTCGTGGAAATTTTCGCAGAACTTTCAGAGGAGGCCTTAGTTACAATAAGAAACAATGACTCAAAGCGGTTTCGAGCCGGTCAGTTAGCGCACTACCACCAACAATGGAAGAAAATGGGAGCACCAGAGATAATTTTAAAATTGATCCAAGGTTATCACATACCCTTTTTTCAAAAGCCGCCACTTGTTTATCCACATGTATTGACAAACCCCTTTCAATTGTGCTCATGTCACACAGAAGATGACGGCAATAGTTCAAAAAATGAAATCTCAGGGCATTTTAGAAGCAGCGCCATCCACTCCGAGCTTCATTTCCCCTCTGTTTCTGGTGCCCAAGTCCGACGGGTCAGACCGACCCATATTCAACCTCAAAGCGCTCAACAAATATGTACTGGCCAAACCATTTCATCTGATAAACATGCAGAGAATACCAGATTTTCTTCAATCGCAGGACTGGATGTGCAAGATACATCTATCTCATGCGTACTTTCATCTGAAAATATCAGAGACTCAGAGACGCTTCCTACGAATTGTCTACAATCAAGAATTACTAGAAATGACGTGCCTGCCATTTGGTCTCAGTGCAGCCCCAAAAACATTTTCGATCCTCACAAATTGGGTAGCTCAAATATTAAGGGATCGGTGGCACGTACGAATATTGGTCTACTTGGACGATTACCTATTGGTACATCAGAATGCACGCACGCTACACGATCACGTCAAACTAACGATACAAACAATGCAGAGACTAGGATGGCAAATAAATTTAGAAAAGTCCATACTAGTTCCTCAAAAGAGCATAAATTATCTAGGGATAATTTGGAGCCCCTTGGTCAATCTAAAAATTCTGCCAAACGAAAAGATAAACTTAATAAAAGAAGAAGTAAAAAAAAGTACTCGGGCAAGGAAACGCAACAGTAAAAGAGTTGCAAAGAATCATAGGGATCTTAAATATAGCCAGTTTTGTTGTTCCAAGGGGTCGACTCAATCATCGACAAATGTTAATGTTTCTGAAATCGATACCAAAACAGTCATCCAAAACCTACCCTCTACCACAAAGTGTGTGCAACGAGTTGAGCTGGTGGAATCAGAACTGCCAGTTATCAACGCCTTTACATTATCCTCCGCCAGGCAACTTCCTAGTGACCGACGCATCAGATATAGCGTGTTCAATTGAACAATCAAGCTTTTTGGGGCAATTGGTCCCTGGAAGAACAACACCTAGGTACATTCCAATCTGAAAGAGATGCTAGCAATACTACACGTTTTCCAGAGTCAGGCTCGCTCACTGCAAGGCAGCTCAGTATTGATACAATGCGACAACAAGACAACAATCACTCATTTACGGAAAGAAGGAGACGAGTACGAAATCCATATCCCTTATGAACATAACCTATCAAATTATAAAATTACTAGATCAATACCAAATACACTTCAGCATACACCATATCCCAGGCAAATACAACAATCAAGCCGATCATTTATCGCGTCATCGTCAGCCTCCGGAGTGGCACCTACTCCCGGCCTGTACGGAAATGGTGTTTACGAAGTGGGGAACTCCAGTAATAGACTTATTCGCTTCGAAGACGGCTCATGTAGTTTACAATTACGTATCCCGGAATTTGAAAGACAGTCAAGCCCTATTTCACGATGCGTTCAGTACTCTATGGAGCTACCTCCTGGCGTGGCTGTTTCCTCCGCCATTTCTTATCCTCAAAGTTCTGGCTCATCTGAATCAGTCAACAGTAGTTTTTCTAGTAGTAGTCCCACGTTGGCACAAGGTTTTCTGGCGGGCAGATCTGAAAGCCCGAGCGCTCGAAGCACCGCTTACTTTGACCAATCTACACAAACATCTTATCGACACATCGACGGGTCATCCACCTCCAAAAGTTCAACACATCCTTCTCGAAGTATGGAAATGTAATGGGGGTGGGGCGAGGCGATAGAGACATGGAATACTGAACAATTATCGTTACTGAAAACTTCCTGGCGTAAGTCTACCTTAAAAACTTACGAGGTGGCTTGGAAACGTTGGGTTCCATGGTCTGAAGAAAACCACATAAATCCGAAAAATCCTTCTGGTTCTCAGTTAGCAAAATTTTTATCAGATTTATACCTAATTAATAAATTATCATACAATACTATACTCTTACATAAGTCAGTGGTTTCTACGTTATGTAATTCTGAATCATCAAGTCATTTAAGTTCACACGTCCTGGTAAAGCACATTTTGAAATCAATAGCCCTAAAAATCCAAAAAGTGCTAAAGCACCTATTTGGGATGTTAATAAATTAAGCTAATTTTTAGCTAGCTATACAGTAGACTCAATTAATTTATTCCAGACATCCCGTCATACAGCGATTTTAATGTTATTATGCTCCGGACGACGCATACATGATTTGACATTATTAAGAGTTGATTCTGATCATTTCACAAAAACAGACGATAGTAACGAAATTCTCCCTGAATTCGGATCAAAAACAGATTCTGAAAACTATAGACAATCCAGATGGGAATTTTTGTCAAATAGAAGTAATCTAAATCTTAACCCGGTTTTTTGTATAAAACTGTGGCACTATTGAATGAAAGACGCAATCATGCAAATTCATTTAATCTTTTTATTACAGTCAGAGGAGTTGCGAAGCCCGCCTCGCGCACAGTGATAGCAGGCTGGGTAAAAACCATATTTAAAGAAGCTGGCATTATAGCTTCTCCAGGAAGTGTTCGTTCTGCGGTTGCTTCCAAGAGTTGGAAAACGCTTCAATCGACGACATCTTAGCTAGAGGCAATTGGCGATCGGCTCACAAATTTCATAAATTTTACAGACGTGCAGTATTAACGAACAATAATTCACAGAATGTAACAAGATTATTTAGACCTGTTGATTAATGTTAGCTTTATGAACAATTAAAAGAAACAAAGATTGTAATATGATAATATTTTTATTTGTTATATTGATGAAAAGAATACAATTATATATTTTTTTTTTTTTTTGATAACAGTTTTAATTGATTTTATTATTAATATTATTAATAATACTCTCATTGGCGTTAATTTAATTTAAAACCTTACTCTAGTTGGTGGCGTCACCAGGCGAAAACAAACAAGATCTCAATATAAAAGCTTCCAGTTACGGTCAAGTTATTTAATAGCAGCGTTTTACCTGAAATAAAACGCATATTAAAATACTTACCTAACTGGAAGCTTTCACTTTAATTTCTGCCTGGTGTATATTGAGCCAATAATTGCAAATGGCGCTCGATTTTACACGAAACCTAAAATGGAGCGCAGCCGCCAGGTGGCGCCACGTTTTCCGGCATCAAGGCGAATTTAAGTATGAAAACTGGTACTACGACGACGGAAAAGGAAATGCTCTCTCAATATAAAAGCTTCCAGTTAGGTAAGTATTTTAATATGCGTTTTATTTCAGGTAAAACGCTGCTATTTTCCGGACATTCGGTTAGCGCCATGGAGGACTCAGCAAATGCAGTACTCGAGAAGGTGGTTGAGTGGGGGGGAAATAATAAGTTAAACTTCGCAGCGCACAAAACCAACGTGATGCTACTAACGAAGAAACTTAAGTATGATCCCCCAAACATCTACATGTCGGGCTGCAAACTGAACCTAGTAGATGAGATCAAACTACTAGGCCTCATAATTGACCGAAAACTTATCTTCCTTCCACACATCAATGCAACTTGCAGGAAGGTCACCGGAATTTACAAACAACTGGCATGTGCAGCAAAAGTCACATGGGGCTTGAACAGCGAAATAGTCAGAACCATATACGTTGCAGTAATTGAACCAATCGTGATGTACGCCTCCTGTGCATGGTACCAGGCGACGGAGCTTCAGATGATCAGAGATCGTCTGAATGCACTTCAAAGGGGCTTTGCACAAAAGATCTGTAAGGCGTATCGCACGGTTTCGCTCATCTCGGCATTAGCATTATCCGGAACACTGCCTTTGGATCTGAGAATCCAGGAAGCCGCAAGACTATACATGGCGAAAAAAGGCCTGTCACTGGACTACATACCACCTGGAAGGACCTTGGAGCAGAGGGTGTGCTACCAACATCAACCACACCCTTCCACACTTGAGTCAACTCAGTACACGCTCCTAGACGACACGAGTCTGGAAACCCTGGACTCCCACCAAATTAACGGTCCACACATCTACACGGACGGTAGCAAAATCGAGGGAAAAGTTGGCGCAGCCCTCACATGGTGGGAGGAAGGAAAAGAATCGTGTTTCTCTACCTTCAGTCTAGACCCCTCCTGCACAGTATTTCAGTCGGAACTCTATGCACTCCTTAGGGCAGTTCAGTCAGCAAAATCCAGCGGGGTTAAAGTAGTCAACATTTTGAGCGACTCAAGATCTTCGCTCGACCTGCTGGAAAACTCCAAATTGACACACCCCCTGACGAAACAAATCAAGGAGTGCATACAAGAGCTGAGTGCGGAGGGACGACAGGTGCGGCTTTTCTGGCTTAGAGCGCACGTAGGGACTGCGGGGAATGAGCGAGCCGATGAGCTGGCAAAGTCCGCGGCCCTACAGGCAAACCCGGATCCAGACTACGCAGACGTTCCATTGTCCTACGTCAAGAGAAAGATCAGGGAAGAGACTGTACGCAAATGGCAGGACAGGTACAGCTCTTCCAGCACAGGCAGCGTCACTAAATGGTTCTTACCGGATGTTGACAAGGCATACCGAATGGTTCGAACCATAAAGCTGTCACCAACACATGTGCAAATCTTGACGGGACATGGTGGTATTGCCGAATACCTGCACCGGTTTAGACTATTAGAAAGCCCAGGTTGCGAATGCGATCCCAATGTAGTAGAATCAGTATGGCACATAGTCCTGGAATGTCCTCGCTTTCTCGCTGCAAAACAAGACCTAGAAACTCAGACTGGTACTAGGCTCACTAAAGAAGGTCTGCAGAACATCCTAGCGGACTCCGAGAGCAGGACATACTTCCTCGACTATGCTGAAAAAATCTTTAAAATTGCAACTAAAAAACACAGCACCAAAACACAAACCCGACCCACTGAATCCTTGCCCCCACCCATCACGAGCGTCACAATCCCGGGACCTGGTACGAGGCAGACCTCTCAAAAGAGAACTGAGTTAAATCAGCTTCTAGAATGCGGAGAGAGAGGCGAGCCTGGGATCAGGATAAGGGGGGTGGCGCTCTTCATGGATAATAATAAAGAAAGACTCGGCATCAGTTATTGCAACGCGCAAGCAAAAAACCGCGTTGCAATATCGCCCGGACTGGCATCTTTGCTAAACGGAAGCACCACAAAGACCACCATGAAACGAAAAAAGTATAACGAGCTTCTAGAGACGAGAATAGCCGGCTGCCCGTGTCGACTAGTGCGATCGCAAAACAAAACGATCGTACTGGTCGACTGGGGTAAGCGGACACCCTTTTCTCTAGCAAACGTGGTGCTTTCCAAGCTCGGTGAGGCAGATAAAGGCGCTGATGTAACACCTCGCACCATCATTGTAGACGCGATGGTAATCAAGTACTCGAGAGGCGAAGTTACGGATCACGTCGGGTGCATAAAAGCCTCAGCGCGTCATAACATAGTGGCGTACGAGGACAGAGGCGAAGATCTAAGTTACCTCAAAGCACCCACCGTGTCCGCAACCACAAACAACAAAAGCCTCCAATCGTGCTCGATTACACACACAGGATCACAGCGCCTTCAAGAGAAAATTGACGCCAAAAAATCCGAAGCGAAGCAGAAGCTCAGTGTGTATGACAAGAGGTGCCAAGTCGAAAACAAAAAGGCATTCATGGACCTTGTCAGTGCAGCCATGCACCAAATAAAGGACAAGATATCCAGAACGGCAGAAAGACAATCAGCCGCCGTTCTAGCTTTCACGAAACCCTCAAGAAAACACCCCGACCACCCGCGAACAAAAAGGACCAGAGCCGATAAGGGGCAAGTCAGCCCGCCCGTCCTGGTTACGGTAACGAAGCCAACAGATCACGCATTCAATGCATTCCTCGAATTCCTAGCGATAGAAAAGGCAATGAGAGAGTTGAACATAATTACTTGCAAGAACATTCTGCAAGCCTATCTCTTGGAAAACGAGGGGTTATTGAATGTGAGATTAGCGGAAGCGGAAGCAGCCATATACGACAATGAGAGATCCCGCATCATCAAGGGAAGCATGTTGGGTCGATATATGGCTGCATTCAGCTCCACGGCGGGCTTTGTTACCCTAAACGAGGACGAGACACAACGGCCTGACAAACTAACCTTCGTCACACCTCCAGACGATCCCCTTGTGGTCACAGCCCGGTGCACAAAGATAATGCTGCAGGAGAAAATCATCGAGATGGCAAACACCATCTCGGGAGGCTCCGACTGGACGTTGCCAAAGATAACATGGATAAATGGAGTTCCCGGATGCGGCAAAACAACTTGGATAGTTGCCAACTTCAATGCTGACAAGGACATCATAGTAACCACCACCACCGAAGCAGCTAAAGACCTTAGAGACAAGGTAGCGCACCGTATAGGCGATGGAGTAAAATCCAAAGTGCGCACCTTGGCCTCCGTATTGGCGAATGGGTTCATGGAGCGCAGAGAAAGTCGTCTTCTCATAGACGAAGCTCATATGAACCATTTCGGAGCCATCATTATGGCTGCTCGGTTACTGGATGCTAAAGATGTCGTCATCATCGGAGATGTCAACCAGCTGCCGTATATTGAAAGAGAGAACCTCTTTAATATACAGTACAGCAATCCCAACATACTGGCATCCATCGGCCAAGAGTTGTTCTGCACGCACCGGAATCCCATGGATGTGGCATACGTCCTACGCGAAGTGTACCCGGGCATCTATTCCTCCAGTTCTCGTGTCCACTTTCTGAAGCTTCAACGGTACACAGGTGCCTTAATACCAAAAGACCTCCCAAGCACCCTATACTTGACGCTGACTCAGGAGGAGAAATCCTCCCTGGTCAGTGAAGGGTATGGGTGCAGCCCGGGGTCTCGCACTCTGACAGTACATGAAGCACAGGGACTGACATACGAGTCTGTCATTGTCATCCAGAGGAGAGAAAAAGTGACCAAGCTAAGGGACAGCGTTCCGCATGCGGTGGTGGCATTGTCGTGACACAGGAAAAGCTGCACATACTACACCGATGACAGCTCAGACGCCATCGGTGGTTTTGTGCGGCGGGCGATGAAAGCGACGGAGGCGGACATTACAGACCATAATCTGAAAATGGCTTTGATAGATCGAAATGAAGAAGTCGTGGAGAAATTGGCAAATAGAAAAAGGATCCCGGAGTCAGTGGCAGGTCCATCCGGTACAGGATGAGAAAATTTAAAATATTTAGTTTAAAACAAATTTTAAATAAAATTTATTTTGGGTTAATTTAAGAATAAATTAAGATTAAGCATGTTATGAATAATATAATAATAAAAAATAAAAACCGTTTGTTAGCAAAAATACACATAATAATAAAAAAATTATATATATATGGACTCGCTTAGTTTTTAAGATATAACACCTTACACTAACCACCATCTAAGTGTAAATAGTAGGTAATTGATGATTGGGGAATGTTATTGTAAAACTAGTTAATATTATAAAATAAAAATAAATCTAAAAATAGTACGGACCACGAGTCTATAGTGCGATAATTAATTATAAATAAAAAATAAAAACCCTGTGTCTCAAACTATTTCCACACCAAATTTCATCCTAATCGGTCCAGTAGATCGGTTATCGCGCAAAACCATTAACCTCTTTTTTGCTCGGTTGGATAAAAACTATTCTATGACCAACCCCGTGTCTCAAACTATTTCCACACCAAATTTCATCCTAATCGGTCCAGTAGATCGATCATCGTGCAAAACCATTAACCTCTTTTTTGCTCAGTTGGATAAAAACTATCCTATGTTCATCCCCGAGTCTCAAACTATTTCCATACCAAATTTCATCCTAATCGGTCCAGTAGATCGGTTATCGCGCAAAACCATTAACCTCTTTTTTGCTCGGTTGGATAAAAACTATTCTATGACCAACCCCGTGTCTCAAACTATTTCCACACCAAATTTCATCCTAATCGGTCCAGTAGATCGATCATCGTGCAAAACCATTAACCTCTTTTTTGCTCAGTTGGATAAAAACTATCCTATGTTCATCCCCGAGTCTCAAACTATTTCCATACCAAATTTCATCCTAATCGGTCCAGTAGATCGGTTATCGCGCAAAACCATTAACCTCTTTTTTGCTCGGTTGGATAAAAACTATTCTATGACCAACCCCGTGTCTCAAACTATTTCCACACCAAATTTCATCCTAATCGGTCCAGTAGATCGATCATCGTGCAAAACCATTAACCTCTTTTTTGCTCAGTTGGATAAAAACTATCCTATGTTCATCCCCGAGTCTCAAACTATTTCCATACCAAATTTCATCCTAATCGGTCCAGTAGATCGGTTATCGCGCAAAACCATTAACCTCTTTTTTGCGCAGTTGGATAAAAACTATCCAATGTTCATCCCCGTGTCTCAAACTATTTCTATACCAAATTTCATCCTAATCGATCCAGTAGTTTCAGAGCCTTTTCAATGCAAACAAACAAACAATCAAATCTTTCCTCTTTGTTATATAGTATGACATTAATGTGTTTAGACCTTTGAGATTTGTTAATTTAGTAAATATTTTTATTAACGATTAGTGATATGATATACAGTTTTTTTTAAATTAAGAACAAAGTGTTGTTCTCATAGAAAACTTGTATGAGCGCTGGTAGTATATATATGTAAGTTCTTAATCTAGTTTATAAGCAAAGCTTGGAGCTTTTCTTTTGCATGCAAAATATGGTGGAATGTGAAGATCTGTTTACAGTTAATTAAGAACTTTACTGTATTGTATAAATATTTACTGGCACTCTTGTAAATAAATTAAATTCGAATTTGTATAATTTTATACATGTCCATGGTAGTAAGTCAAATTTAAGGCAACTAGTACAGAAAAAATCATTGAAAAGGTATGAACTGATTAGTTAAAAAGGTCGTGCTTCTATCTGCTGGGAAATTTCGAGCGGCTAAAGTCGAAAGTGCACTCGCCTGTTTAGTTACATTCAACGTTCCTAAACAGGCAAGTAAATAATGACATCATTAGCTACATAAAAGCAGCACAAGTGAAAGTGTCTCTTTATAAATGATAAATATGAAGTCAAAATAGGAATATAACGCGTATTAACCTATCTATAAATTATTTAGATTTGTATTTCAATTATCAGTTTTGGCTGGATGGTATATTACTTTTAGGCGTTTTGAGTATTTCATGTCTGAAACGAAATCAGGTGAGAGTTATTCTTATTATGGATAGACCGAATAACAATGATAAATTTAGATTTACTAGTTTCAATTGTTACTCGATTAAAATATAGAATGATAGTGTTAGAAGATTTCTGGTGAAAAATCTAATTAAGCTCGCACTTTAAGAAACTTGGCTTCTTTTGTGCGACATTCCACTGTTAGATCTAATAAGTCTCTCTTCTGTTTTGAATGCACAAGAAGATTGCTATTCTATGGAGAAAGAACATATTTGAATCTGCATTTAGGCGCTTTTAAAGCTACGCCTGGAAGTCGCTCTATCAATGTATTTTCTGTTTACATGCCTTCAATAAAAAATAAATTACAATTTTGTTATTAATATAAGGTGTCATTATGTTAGGTTATTCACTCTCTGCATCAAACCAAAGATTCTCGTGTCAACTTGTAAGGAAGTATAATTAAATTAAACTTACCCCCTGTGGCATATCGGCTAGTGGCGTCACCCAGGCTCGATGGTTCGGCCGACATCGACGACACTGTAACCATTTGTTAAACTCTTATTGCACAGACAGCAACAGACAGCTGGTAGTGGAAATTCATCGGCTTTTGATTGTTTGCGTCACAACATATAATTATTAAGATTACAGATGTATGGGTTTTAAGGAGTCAAACTTAACTTACGATGAAAAGTAAAGTAACTAGCTGTACTCAAATTGTGTCAGAAAATAATCAAACTCATTCAGACGGGAAAAGTGTCGATATGGCTACCTTAGGATCTCTTCCCGTGGCGCCTTCTGAGGAACTGCTGTATTTATCGGTATAAAAATAAAAATATTAAGATGGCTTAAGAACTCTTAGGAAGTGTTTATTTGTATATGTAAATGATAACGAATATTAACAAATGACATTCACAGCCTAGAATTTACTTTCGCAAAATATATGATCAAAACAATAAACTTGACGACCAAAAGATTGACGAACAAAGTAATATAATAGCATAAAGGAGTAGCTGATAGCGGATTTGAAAGTGACTCGTTGTAAAGTATTGCTTATTATAGTACAACAAGAACCTTATAACATTAAATACGAGCACATAAATTGGCACCGTACAGAATTTTAATAAATTCATTGCTATTCTGACCCGACAACATCAAATTAACCAAAGTCGTCACATCCCTTAGAAGTGTCTCACCTACCTCACCAGAATTAAAAGATACAATATAGTTTAAGTGCTGAGGCGTGAGGCCATCTAGGCCACCGGCTGAGCCACTTAGAAAAGAAAAATATATATATGATAGTTGTTAGAAAATCATTGAGATAGGAAAATTCCTATAAAAATCGGACAAGTGCGAGGGGGATTCGCGCACTTAGGATTCCTTACCTGTAATCTGTAACCTAATCTTGCGAGTAACAGACACTTTTCGCAGTGTCCGATTGAGCCAAGTTGGTATGGCGAAAACCTCTTTTATTGTATGGGAGCTACTTAATATTTATTTAATTTAAATTAATTATATTTAAAGAGAACATTAAACCAAATATTCTGTTAATATTTAAAGCGTCTACCTGTCGCCGTTATTAATTAATTTAATATGAAATTAACCTTTGAGATTTATTAATTTGGTAAATACTTTTATTAACGATTGGTGATATAATGTACAGTTTTTTTTTCAAATTTAAGAACAGAGTGTAATGTTATTCATATAGATAAATTGTATGAGCGCTGGTAGTATATATAAGTAAGTTCTTAATCTAGTTTATAAGCAAGGCTTGGACCTTTTCTTTTGCATGCAAAATATGGTGGAATGTGAAGATATGTTAACAGTTAATTAAGAACTTTACTGTATCGTATAAATATTTACTGGCACTCTTGCAAATATATTAAATTTGAATTTGTATAATTTTATACATGTCCATGGTAGTAAGTCAAATTTAAGGCAACTAGTACAGAAAACATCATTGAAAAGGTATGAACTGATTAGTTAAAAAGGTCGTGCTTCTACCTGATGAGATATTTCGAGCGGCTAAAGTCGAAAGTGCACCCCCCTGTTTAGTTACATTCAACGTTCCTAAACAGGTGAGTAAAAATGACATCATTAGCTACATAAAAGCAGCACAAGTGAAATTGTCTCTTTATAAATGATAAATATGAAGTCAAAAAAGGAATATAACGCGTATAAACTGTATTATCTATAAATAAGTTAGATTTGTATTTTAATTATCAGTTTTGGCTGGATGGTATATTACTTTTAGGCGTTTTGAGTATTTCATGTCTGAAACGAAATCAGGTGAGAGTTATTCTTATTATGGATAGACCGAATAACAATGATAAATTTAGATTTACTAGTTTCAATTGTTACTCGATTAAAATATAGAATGATAGTGTTAGAAGATTTCTGGTGAAAAATCTAATTAAGCTCGCACTTTAAGAAACTTGGCTTCTTTTGTGCGACATTCCACTGTTAGATCTAATAAGTCTCTCTTCTGTTTTGAATGCACAAGAAGATTGCTATTCTATGGAGAAAGAACATATTTGAATCTGCATTTAGGCGCTATTAAAGCTACGCCTGGAAGTCGCTCTATCAATGTATTTTCTGTTTACATGCCTTCAATAAAAAATAAATTGCAATTTTGTTATTAATATAAGGTGTCATTATGTTAGGTTATTCACTCTCTGCATCAAACCAAAGATTCTCGTGTCAACTTGTAAGTAAGTATAATTAAATTAAACTTACCCCCTGTGGCATATCGGCTAGTGGCGTCACCCGGGCTCGATGGTTCGGCCGACATCGACGACACTGTAACCATTTGTTAAACTCTTATTGCACAGACAGCAACAGACAGCTGGTAGTGGAAATTCATCGGCTTTTGATTGTTTGCGTCACAACATATAATTATTAAGATTACAGATGTATGAGTTTTAAGGAGTCAAACTTAACTTACGATGAAAAGTAAAGTAACTAGCTGTACTCAAATTGTGTCAGAAAATAATCAAACTCATTCAGACGGGAAAAGTGTCGATATGGCTACCATGGGATCTCTTCCCGTGGCGCCTTCTGAAGAACTGCTGTATTTATCGGTATAAAAATAAAAATATTAAGATGGCTTAAGAACTCTTAGGAAGTGTTTATTTGTATATGTAAATGATAACGAATATTAACAAATGACATTCACAGCCTAGAATTTACTTTCGCAAAATATATGATCAAAACAATAAACTTGACGACCAAAAGATTGACGAACAAAGTAATATAATAGCATAAAGGAGTAGCTGATAGCGGATTTGAAAGTGACTCGTTGTAAAGTATTGCTTATTATAGTACAACAAGAACCTTATAACATTAAATACGAGCACATAAATTGGCACCGTACAGAATTTTAATAATTTCATTGCTGATCTGACCCGACAACATCAAATTAACCAAAGTCGTCACATCCCTTAGAAGTGTCTCACCTACCTCACCAGAATTAAAAGATACAATATAGTTTAAGTGCTGAGGCGTGAGGCCATCTAGGCCACCGGCTGAGCCACTTAGAAAAGAAAAATATATATATGATAGTTGTTAGAAAATCATTGAGATAGGAAAATTCCAAAAAAAGTCGGACAAGTGCGAGGGGGATTCGCGCACGAAGGGTTCTGTACCTGTAATCTGTAACCTAATCTTGCAAGTTACATACACTTTTCGCAGTGTCCGATTGAGCCAGGTAGGAACGGCGAAAACCTCTTTTATTTTATGGGAACTACTTAATTATTTATTTAATTTAAATTAATTATATTTAAAGAGAACATTAAACCAAATATTCTGTTGATATTTAAAGCGTCTACCTGTCGCCGTTATTAATTAATTTTATATGAAATTAACCTTTGAGATTTATTAATTTAGTAAATACTTTTATTAACGATTGGTGATATAATGTACAGTTTTTTTTTCAAATTTAAGAACAAAGTGTAATGTTATTCATATAGATAAATTGTATGAGCGCTGGTAGTATATATAAGTAAGTTCTGAATCTAGTTTATAAGCAAGGCTTGGACCTTTTCTGTTGCATGCAAAATATGGTGGAATGTGAAGATATGTTAACAGTTAATTAAGAACTTTACTGTATCGTATAAATATTTACTGGCACTCTTGCAAATAAATTAAATTTGAATTTGTATAATTTTATACATGTCCATGGTAGAAAGTCAAATTTAAGGCAACTAGTACAGAAAAAATCATTGAAAAGGTATGAACTGATTAGTTAAAAAGGTCGTGCTTCTATCTGCTGGGAAATTTCGAGCGGCTAAAGTCGAAAGTGCACTCGCCTGTTTAGTTACATTCAACGTTCCTAAACAGGCAAGTAAATAATGACATCATTAGCTACATAAAAGCAGCACAAGTGAGAGTGTCTCTTTATAAATGATAAATATGAACTCAAAATAGGAATATAACGCGTATTAACCTATCTATAAATTATTTAGATTTGTGTTTCAATTATCAGTTTTGGCCTGATGGTATATTACTTTTAGGCGTTTTGAGTATTTCATGTCTGAAACGAAATCAGGTGAGAGTTATTCTTATTATGGATAGACCGAATAACAATGATAAATTTAGATTTACTAGTTTCAATTGTTACTCGATTAAAATATAGAATGATAGTGTTAGAAGATTTCTGGTGAAAAATCTAATTTAGCTCGCACTTTAGGAAACTTGGCTTCTTTTGTGCGACATTCCACTGTTAGATCTAATAAGTCTCTCTTCTGTTTTGAATGCACAAGAAGATTGCTATTCTATGGAGAAAGAACATATTTGAATCTGCATTTAGGCGCTTTCAAAGCTACGCCTGGAAGTCGCTCTATCAATGTATTTTCTGTTTACATGCCTTCAATAAAAAATAAATTACAATTTTGTTATTAATATAAGGTGTCATTATGTTGGGTTATTCACTCTCTGCATCAAACCAAAGATTCTCGTGTCAACTTGTAAGGAAGTATAATTAAATTAAACTTACCCCCTGTGGCATATCGGCTAGTGGCGTCACCCAGGCTCGATGGTTCGGCCGACATCGACGACACTGTAACCATTTGTTAAACTCTTATTGCACAGACAGCAACAGACAGCTGGTAGTGGAAATTCATCGGCTTTTGATTGTTTGCGTCACAACATATAATTATTAAGATTACAGATGTATGGGTTTTAAGGAGTCAAACTTAACTTACGATGAAAAGTAAAGTAACTAGCTGTACTCAAATTGTGTCAGAAAATAATCAAACTCATTCAGACGGGAAAAGTGTCGATATGGCTACCTTAGGATCTCTTCCCGTGGCGCCTTCTGAGGAACTGCTGTATTTATCGGTATAAAAATAAAAATATTAAGATGGCTTAAGAACTCTTAGGAAGTGTTTATTTGTATATGTAAATGATAACGAATATTAACAAATGACATTCACAGCCTAGAATTTACTTTCGCAAAATATATGATCAAAACAATAAACTTGACGACCAAAAGATTGACGAACAAAGTAATATAATAGCATAAAGGAGTAGCTGATAGCGGATTTGAAAGTGACTCGTTGTAAAGTATTGCTTATTATAGTACAACAAGAACCTTATAACATTAAATACGAGCACATAAATTGGCACCGTACAGAATTTTAATAATTTCATTGCTGATCTGACCCGACAACATCAAATTAACCAAAGTCGTCACATCCCTTAGAAGTGTCTCACCTACCTCACCAGAATTAAAAGATACAATATAGTTTAAGTGCTGAGGCGTGAGGCCATCTAGGCCACCGGCTGAGCCACTTAGAAAAGAAAAATATATATATGATAGATGTTAGAAAATCATTGAGATAAGAAAATTCCTATAAAAATCGGACAAGTGCGAGGGGGATTCGCGCACTTAGGATTCCTTACCTGTAATCTGTAACCTAATCTTGCGAGTAACAGACACTTTTCGCAGTGTCCGATTGAGCCAAGTTGGTATGGCGAAAACCTCTTTTATTGTATGGGAGCTACTTAATATTTATTTAATTTAAATTAATTATATTTAAACAGAACATTAAACCAAATATTCTGTTAATATTTAAAGCGTCTACCTGTCGCCGTAATTAATTAATTTAATATGAAATTAACCTTTGAGATTTATTAATTTAGTAAATACTTTTATTAACGATTGGTGATATAATGTACAGTTTTTTTTTCAAATTTAAGAACAAAGTGTAATGTTATTCATATAGATAAATTGTATGAGCGCTGGTAGTATATATAAGTAAGTTCTTAATCTAGTTTATAAGCAAGGCTTGGACCTTTTCTTTTGCATGCAAAATATGGTGGAATGTGAAGATATGTTAACAGTTAATTAAGAACTTTACTGTATCGTATAAATATTTACTGGCACTCTTGCAAATATATTAAATTTGAATTTGTATAATTTTATACATGTCCATGGTAGTAAGTCAAATTTAAGGCAACTAGTACAGAAAACATCATTGAAAAGGTATGAACTGATTAGTTAAAAAGGTCGTGCTTCTACCTGATGAGATATTTCGAGCGGCTAAAGTCGAAAGTGCACCCCCCTGTTTAGTTACATTCAACGTTCCTAAACAGGTGAGTAAAAATGACATCATTAGCTACATAAAAGCAGCACAAGTGAAATTGTCTCTTTATAAATGATAAATATGAAGTCAAAAAAGGAATATAACGCGTATAAACTGTATTATCTATAAATAAGTTAGATTTGTATTTTAATTATCAGTTTTGGCTGGATGGTATATTACTTTTAGGCGTTTTGAGTATTTCATGTCTGAAACGAAATCAGGTGAGAGTTATTCTTATTATGGATAGACCGAATAACAATGATAAATTTAGATTTACTAGTTTCAATTGTTACTCGATTAAAATATAGAATGATAGTGTTAGAAGATTTCTGGTGAAAAATCTAATTTAGCTCGCACTTTAGGAAACTTGGCTTCTTTTGTGCGACATTCCACTGTTAGATCTAATAAGTCTCTCTTCTGTTTTGAATGCACAAGAAGATTGCTATTCTATGGAGAAAGAACATATTTGAATCTGCATTTAGGCGCTTTTAAAGCTACGCCTGGAAGTCGCTCTATCAATGTATTTTCTGTTTACATGCCTTCAATAAAAAATAAATTACAATTTTGTTATTAATATAAGGTGTCATTATGTTGGGTTATTCACTCTCTGCATCAAACCAAAGATTCTCGTGTCAACTTGTAAGGAAGTATAATTAAATTAAACTTACCCCCTGTGGCATATCGGCTAGTGGCGTCACCCAGGCTCGATGGTTCGGCCGACATCGACGACACTGTAACCATTTGTTAAACTCTTATTGCACAGACAGCAACAGACAGCTGGTAGTGGAAATTCATCGGCTTTTGATTGTTTGCGTCACAACATATAATTATTAAGATTACAGATGTATGGGTTTTAAGGAGTCAAACTTAACTTACGATGAAAAGTAAAGTAACTAGCTGTACTCAAATTGTGTCAGAAAATAATCAAACTCATTCAGACGGGAAAAGTGTCGATATGGCTACCTTAGGATCTCTTCCCGTGGCGCCTTCTGAGGAACTGCTGTATTTATCGGTATAAAAATAAAAATATTAAGATGGCTTAAGAACTCTTAGGAAGTGTTTATTTGTATATGTAAATGATAACGAATATTAACAAATGACATTCACAGCCTAGAATTTACTTTCGCAAAATATATGATCAAAACAATAAACTTGACGACCAAAAGATTGACGAACAAAGTAATATAATAGCATAAAGGAGTAGCTGATAGCGGATTTGAAAGTGACTCGTTGTAAAGTATTGCTTATTATAGTACAACAAGAACCTTATAACATTAAATACGAGCACATAAATTGGCACCGTACAGAATTTTAATAATTTCATTGCTGATCTGACCCGACAACATCAAATTAACCAAAGTCGTCACATCCCTTAGAAGTGTCTCACCTACCTCACCAGAATTAAAAGATACAATATAGTTTAAGTGCTGAGGCGTGAGGCCATCTAGGCCACCGGCTGAGCCACTTAGAAAAGAAAAATATATATATGATAGATGTTAGAAAATCATTGAGATAAGAAAATTCCTATAAAAATCGGACAAGTGCGAGGGGGATTCGCGCACTTAGGATTCCTTACCTGTAATCTGTAACCTAATCTTGCGAGTAACAGACACTTTTCGCAGTGTCCGATTAATAAATCTCAAAGGTTAATTTCATATTAAATTAATTAATTACGGCGACAGGTAGACGCTTTAAATATTAACAGAATATTTGGTTTAATGTTCTGTTTAAATATAATTAATTTAAATTAAATAAATATTAAGTAGCTCCCATACAATAAAAGAGGTTTTCGCCATACCAACTATGGCGAAAACCTCTTTTATTGTATGGGAGCTACTTAATATTTATTTAATTTAAATTAATTATATTTAAACAGAACATTAAACCAAATATTCTGTTAATATTTAAAGCGTCTACCTGTCGCCGTAATTAATTAATTTAATATGAAATTAACCTTTGAGATTTATTAATTTAGTAAATACTTTTATTAACGATTGGTGATATAATGTACAGTTTTTTTTTCAAATTTAAGAACTAAGTGTAATGTTATTCATATAGATAAATTGTATGAGCGCTGGTAGTATATATAAGTAAGTTCTTAATCTAGTTTATAAGCAAGGCTTGGACCTTTTCTTTTGCATGCAAAATATGGTGGAATGTGAAGATATGTTAACAGTTAATTAAGAACTTTACTGTATCGTATAAATATTTACTGGCACTCTTGCAAATATATTAAATTTGAATTTGTATAATTTTATACATGTCCATGGTAGTAAGTCAAATTTAAGGCAACTAGTACAGAAAACATCATTGAAAAGGTATGAACTGATTAGTTAAAAAGGTCGTGCTTCTACCTGATGAGATATTTCGAGCGGCTAAAGTCGAAAGTGCACCCCCCTGTTTAGTTACATTCAACGTTCCTAAACAGGTGAGTAAAAATGACATCATTAGCTACATAAAAGCAGCACAAGTGAAATTGTCTCTTTATAAATGATAAATATGAAGTCAAAAAAGGAATATAACGCGTATAAACTGTATTATCTATAAATAAGTTAGATTTGTATTTTAATTATCAGTTTTGGCTGGATGGTATATTACTTTTAGGCGTTTTGAGTATTTCATGTCTGAAACGAAATCAGGTGAGAGTTATTCTTATTATGGATAGACCGAATAACAATGATAAATTTAGATTTACTAGTTTCAATTGTTACTCGATTAAAATATAGAATGATAGTGTTAGAAGATTTCTGGTGAAAAATCTAATTAAGCTCGCACTTTAAGAAACTTGGCTTCTTTTGTGCGACATTCCACTGTTAGATCTAATAAGTCTCTCTTCTGTTTTGAATGCACAAGAAGATTGCTATTCTATGGAGAAAGAACATATTTGAATCTGCATTTAGGCGCTATTAAAGCTACGCCTGGAAGTCGCTCTATCAATGTATTTTCTGTTTACATGCCTTCAATAAAAAATAAATTGCAATTTTGTTATTAATATAAGGTGTCATTATGTTAGGTTATTCACTCTCTGCATCAAACCAAAGATTCTCGTGTCAACTTGTAAGTAAGTATAATTAAATTAAACTTACCCCCTGTGGCATATCGGCTAGTGGCGTCACCCGGCCTCGATGGTGCGGCCGACATCGACGACACTGTAACCATTTGTTCAACCCTTATTGCACAGACAGCAACAGATAGCTGGTAGTGGAAATTCATCGGCCTTTGATTGTTTGCGTCACAACATATAATTATTAAGATTACAGATGTATGGGTTTTAAGGAGTCAAACTTAACTTACGATGAAAAGTAAAGTAACTAGCTGTACTCAAATTGTGTCAGAAAATAATCAAACTCATTCAGACGGGAAAAGTGTCGATATGGCTACCTTGGGATCTCTTCCCGTGGCGCCTTCTGAGGAACTGCTGTATTTATCGGTATAAAAATAAAAACATTAAGATGGCTTAAGAACTCTTAGGAAGTGTTTATTTGTATATGTAAATGATTACGAATATTAACAAATGACATTCACAGCCTAGAATTTACTTTCGCAAAATATATGATCAAAACACACAACTTGACGACCAAAAGATTGACGAACAAAGTAATATAATAGCATAAAGGAGTAGCTGATAACAGATTTGAAATCATCAGATGATGGCACTGTGATACGCATCGAGACCAACTTCTGAGAGACCGTTGCACCACAGAGCCATTGCCCTCAGTGACAACTTAGTGACTCGTTGTAAAGTATTGCTTATTTTAGTACAACAAGAACCTTATAAACTAAAGTACGAGCACATAAATTGGCACCGTACAGAATTTTAATAATTTCATAACTGATCTGACCCGACAACATCAAATTAACCAAAGTCGTCACATCCCTTAGAAGTGTAAGGTACAGAAATCCAAACGTACTGGCGACCATCGACGAAGAGTTGTTCTGCACGCACCGAAATCCGATGGATGTGGCATATGTCCTGCGTGAGGTGTACCCGGGCTTCTAGTCATCAAGATCTCGTGTTCACTCCCTGAAACTTCAACGATACACTGGTGCAAAAATACCAAAAGACCTGCCAAACACCCTATATCTGACGCTGACTCAGGAGGAGAAATCCACCTTGGTAGGCAGAGGGTATGGGTGTGGCGTCAGGTATGGGTCAGAATGCGAGACCCCTGGTCTCGCATTCTGACCGTGCATGAGTCACAGGGACTGACATACGAGATCGTAATCATCATCCAAATGAGAGAAAAAGTGACCAGGCTCAGGGACAGCGTGCCGCATGCGGTTGTGGCATTGTCGCGTCACAAAGAGAGCTGCACATACTACACCGACGACAGCTCTGACACCATCGGCGAACTTGTGCGACGGGCAGAAAAGGCGACGAAAGAGGAAATAACCAACCACAACCTCAAAATGGCATTGAAGGACCGCAACGAAAAGGTAGTGGAGGAAATCCTAAACAGACAACGGACCACGGGGTCAGTGGCGGGTCCATCAGGGACCTAACATAATGAAATGACAAAACAGCACACAAATATAAATGTATTTAATTGTAGCACCATATTTCATTGTAGTATCATATTTATATAGGATTAACATAGTAAGTTAAAAGTAAGTTTGTAACAAATAAAAAACGGCATGATGTATATATATATATAATATAAAAAGGAAATTTAATTGTAGTACCATAGTTATATAGAATTTAAGTAGTAGGTTAAAATTAAGTTAAAAAAAAAATACGGCGGAAAATAAAATATGTACTCACTTTAGTTTTAAGGATGCACTTGCCGGCGGCTCGAACTTATCAGCGGGCGAGGCAACAAAGCATGCTATTTCACCTATACCTTTGTGGGAAAGGGTAAGACTCCGTGATGAGTAGTAAGAAGATAGTGATCGCGCATCACACACCCGTATTGCATCTACGCTAATTACGCACACTTGTTTGCGATATATATCAATGAAAGCCGAACCATGCCGAATGAATTACGATGTTTGACGACGGACGGAGATAGTGTCTCAAGCTACGTCACGACGTGTGTAGGTATTTCTTCTAAAATAATATTATATATTCACAGAGGAATACATTTCGGTTCGGACAGTAGGTACCTGTTGTTATAATTTTCGTTCGTTTTATAATAACATACTGATGTTATTTCACCTATAGTAGGTAAATATTTAGTAAGTAGGTACAATGATTTGTAGGTACATAGTATATGTATTAGTTTGTTCTTTTCATATTGACGTAGTAAATATTTACCTACAATAATTATTTATTACATAATTAGCAAGTTACTGCTTTTACTACAACATATTTTGTAAAGCAGTGACGGCTCAGTGGCATAGGTTATGGACTTCCGCGCAGCAGGTCCATGGTTCGAATCCCGTCGCGGGCTTAATCTTCACCGCGTGGTAGAAGAGCATTATACGAATGCCCGCCTGGATAGCAACTACCCTCAAGTAAAAAATCGGTCGCCAAGCACCTAAAGGGAAGCAGTGATGGCTCAGTGGCATTGGTTATGGACTGCTGCGCATCAGGTCCATAGTTTGAATCCCGCCGCGATATTGAGCTTCACCGCGTGGTGGAGAGTTCGTAGCGAAGTTTACTTAGCTGTTCTCAACCGATCAGCAAAGTTTAGCACCGTCGCGCGCGGTCATGAGTTGGATGGGTGACCGCTAGGACAATACTACTGAGCGCTTCCGTGCTTCGGAGGGCACGTTAAGCCGTTGGTCCCGGTTGTGGTCTTAGGATGGCAGTCGTTATAGCATGGTGGTAGGGCATTTTGCGAATGCCCGCCTGTATAGCTACCACCCTCAAGTAGAAAATCTGTCGCCAAGCACCTAACGGTGTGTTCCGGCAGCTGTCCTTGAGAGCCAGTACTTCTAGGTTAGCCTGAACAACATCTTCGACCACATCATCACTTACCATCAGGTGAGATAGTGGTCAAAGGCTAACCTATCAGGCATAAAAAAAGAGCATTTTGCGAATGCTCGCCGGGATAGCTACCCAAGTAGAAAATCTGTCACCATGCAAACTAACGTGAACTCAGTGGCATTAGCTATGGACTGCCTCGCAGCATGTTTATGGTTCGAATCCCGCTGCGGGCTCGAGCTTCACAGCTTGGTGGAAGGGCATAGGGCATTTTGCGAATGTTCGCCTGGCTAGCCACCATCCTCAAGCAGAAAATCTGTCAGTAAGCGCCTAACGGGAAGCAGTGATGGGCCAGTGGCATTAGCTAGTGACTGCCGCGCAGCAGGTCCATGGTTCGAATCCAGCCGCGATATTGAGCTTCCCCGCGTTGGTGAAGAGCATTTTGCGAATGCTCGCCTGGATAGCTACCACCCTCAAGTAGAAAATCTGTCAGAAAGCACCTAACGGGAAGCAGTGATGGCTCAGTGGCATTAGCTTTGGACTGCCACGCAGCAGGTCTATGGTTCGAATCCCGCCGCGGGCTTGAAATTCACCGCTTGGTAGAAGGGCATTTTGCGAATGCTCGCTTGGCTAGCTACCACCCTCAAGTAGAAATTCTGTCACTAAACACTTAACGGGAAGCAGTGATGGCTCTTAGCAATGGACTGCCGCGCAACAGGTCTATGGGTCGAATCCCGCCGCGGGCATGAACTTCACCGCATGGTGGAAGGTTGTTTTGCGAATGCTCGCCCGGCTAGCGAGCTTTGAGATGAGAGTGTGTCGTACCGATTTCAAAATCTGTCTCTAAGCGGTAATGTACGATGGCATCGTGGATCTACCAATCCTGGTAGAACACATTTGGAATAAAAATGCTCTACCTACCCGTAACTGATTTAAATTATTTCCAATAAAAATCAATAACTAATCATAGGTTATTTTTGATTAGGTAATGGCCTACGATCATCGCTAAGTTTACCATATAAACTTTCGTACTACCTTAGGTATAAGTACCTACTACAAATATACATACTTATTCTACTAATTTACGTAGGTAGATACATAGTACTAACTTTATTATTTGTTGTGATCTTATAGCTATGTAGATAGGTATGCAATGTAATGCGCGCCCGCGAATGTCGATTTGACATCGCTGACAGTTGCGTGCCTAGGCAGGCCTATATGATAAATGATAATTATATCGTAGATAGGTAGGTATCTTCCATTGAGCTTCTAATTCTAACCCTTTACTACTTTGTGTTAGGTAGGTACTTTCTCGAAGTTATATTACTGCTTAGACTATATTCTAAAAAGAATGCGGACTACCTACGTCCATACCATATCTAACCAAATGCAGCTTTTTATATTGTCTAAGTGTTGCTAAAATTATTAGGTACTCACCATAGCTATCATGACCTGCGTATTGACTAATACCTACTAGGTACTAACTTAGGTGAGAGTAGGTGAGTACCTAGACATAGTTACGTATTTATATTACCCAAGTACTTACCTATCTATATGGATTATGGCATCCGACACTTACTATCACGAACAAACTAATCAACTGCGAAAGAAAATCCGGTCCCCAACTCCCAACATATGTAAATATATATATATATATATATATCTACATATATATATAAGTACGTAAGTAGGCATAGGCACTACATATTGGTAGTGTATACATACGTGCACACCAAAAAGCAACACGGCATTCCTACAATATAATATTATGTTCTAAGATTGCGGCGCGGTGCACGTGACTTTTGGTAGTGTGCGTTTTGTTAATTATATATTAGTGTGCTGCGCATGAGACCCGCCCGCCCGCTTCCCTCACCGCGGAATGGAAGTATTGACATGAGATGCCCAATATTTTGAACGAAAAACTAGCGCGCAAAACTATGTGTGCCGACCTTTGGCTCTAGGATGTTTATGATTATACTACTGGATGTATTTGTTTTCCAAAATGTTATCTAAAAGGATCATGAACTGAGCTATGCTTCTATGTAAATAATTTTAGGGATTTCATGCTCTATAAGTCGTTTATTTACGACTAAACATGCGCTAAAATTCGTGATATTACAGGGATGTTTCGAGGCTTATAACTATCATGTGAAGATTTTTTTTACAAATCGGTGCCAAGACAAGCCTAGATAATGAAGAGATAAATCGATATCATGCTTAGTTCTGGACCTAAAACCTCAAATAAGGGAGTGGTCATCCTACGGCGTTTGTATGGAAAAGTTACCGGCCAGTTCAACCTTAAGGCAAAATACTATAACAACGCATAACATCATAGTTGTAAGTCATAATGTGATGCATGGAGTATGATATAAGTAATGAATTGTAATCGGATAAAAATAAATATAGTCTAAAAAGAGTACGGACCATGAGTCTGTAGAGCATAGTTTTACGGAAAAAAAAAACACTGCTAGCACAGCGTTTCCTCATGGAGCTCTGGCTACTCACCGCAGGAACACAACGCCACATTAAAGCAGCGTTATATCGCTGCAATCTTCTGTAAGGTGGAGGTACTTCCCCAGTCGGGCTACTCCAAATTTTGAACGGGACAAACCGTTATGCCCTTCCTCTCAAAAAAAAAATAATTGTCAACTACATTGCTTATCGTGGCTAGTTTGACATTTGCACACCTCGTATGAGGTTGTTTAAGGGGCAACATTTGTCGGCGGCGTGTGCCCTGGCGGGTACCCCTCCTTGGGAGCTCGAGGCAGGGGTGCTCGCCAGAGTGTACGAATGGACGGCAGGGCGTAAGGCGCTCGGAGAGCACCTCGCCCCGGAGGTGCGGCAGGAGATTAGGCGTGAAGCGACGGACGCAGTCGTCCAACATTGGACGGAGGACCTCGCCGCTGCTACTTTTGGCCGCCGAACGTTGGACGCCCTCGGGCCTGTCCTGCAAGACTGGCTCGGGCGGTCCCACGGTTTCCTTTCGTTCCGTCTGGTGCAGGTGTTATCCGGACACGGATGCTTCGGATCACACCTGCACCGGATCGGAAGGGAGGAGACACCGGCGTGCCACCACTGTGCAGCGGCGGAAGACACGGCGCAGCACACCCTCGAGGTGTGTCTGTCGTGGACCGAGCTGCGCCGCAGCTTGGTCGCAGTAATCGGTCCAGACCTCTCGCTTCCCAGCGTGGTCAACGCCATGTTGGAGAGCGAGGGGGCCTGGGCAGCGGTCGTCTCCTTTTGCGAGGAAGTGATTTCGCAAAAGGAGGTGGCAGAGCGCGCAAGGGAGGAAGACCCCCTTGCGGCGCCACTGCGCAGACGAAGAAGGGGTGGGAGAAGGCGATTGAATAATCGTCATCTTCTCCCACCCGGTGGTGAATAGCGAGAGAAAGGCGCGGGGGCGCCTTCTCTCGCATTACACCTGTTCACCACCTCCGTCGGGCGGGAATGGCCAAGCATTCCTGGTCATTCCCGGACCCCTCCTGCTGGGAGGGACGTGTAGGCCCCGCTGTAAAAGCGGGCGGTCGTCGAAGGGGGACTGGACGCAAAGGCTCTGCCGGTCTCCCAGTCCTCCTCCACACAAACGATGCCGGAATGCCGCTGGGTTGTTTAGTGGGTATACCGGTTTCTACCGGGGAGTCCCACATACCCCCTCCATCCCCCGATGGGGGGGCATGCGTAACGCATTTTTCGCAGCGTCAAAAAAAAAAAAAAAAAGGGGCAACATTTGTACTACCTACATATTTTATTTCTTTTTTACCCGCATTCAAGCAAATGAAAAAAAATATTGTTTGTGTTAACCAAAAAATATGGCTTTAATTTTTTTTAGTTCGGAATTTCCAGCGTCAGAGCAGGGGTGGGCCTGACTTATTTAGGTCCCACGTGCCTAGGAGGCAGTCGCGTAAGGGCCTGTTGCGAGAGTAATAAATCCCCACAACCATAAAATTCATGTCATGCATCCCCTGTTCCTCCTCACTCCTCCAAGGACGGGCGGGGTGAGTGGACTAGTGATTGGGTTGTGATTTCCACCAAGTCATCGAGGTCACCCATCAAGTCGTAATCGAATGTTCCTACGGGAACTGCAGGAGAAGATTCTCAGTATTGGCGCGGTGGTTGCATTTGCCTGAAGTAAATTTAAAGCCATTACTAACTTTTTTTTATGCGCTCCTTGGCACAAATCTTGGCAGCACGTGACTTTGAGCGGCCAGTGTCAGCTGACTCTGCGCTTGCTGGCGGTACCTCGCGCGAATAGCATTCGGGTGGCTTCGCTGTTAAGAGAAAATTTGATTTTTCAATACAGTAGTAAGAAACTAGGCTCAAATATTTTTCAATTAAGCATAATACTTAGTTACTCACTCAAGTGACTCCTGGACTTTAAGCCAGCGACAACTGACTCCGCGCTTGCAGGTGGTACTTCGCGCGAGCAGCCTTCAAGTGCCTTCGCTGTTAAAAGAAAATTTGATTTTTCAATACAGTAGTAAGAAACTAGGCTCAAATATTTTTCAATTAAGCAAAAAACTTTGTGTATAATAATTACAAAAAAATATATACTGAAGGTAGTAAGGTAAACAGATATTTCATTATATAATAATGTACCTAGTTTCTGTGCTACCAGTGATCAGCAGTCACGGTGTGGTCTATGTTAATAAAACAAGCCAAGTGCAAGTCACACTCGTGCCCTTGGAGTATATAGTAAGTTTGTAAAATGTGACTCTTCCTTATTTTCCGAATATTTAACCTTTAGTAAGTGGACAATAACAAAGTTATAATAATAATAATTTTATAATCAAAAACACAATTAATGACAGTAACACTAAATTATAAAATGCTTACAGTTAAAAGTTGATCAGGTATGTCAAGCGTTGGCAGTGGGTCCCAAACTAGGCAAAGCCTTTATCTTGGGCACCTTTGGGGACGTTCAATTAGATTTTTATGCACACAATTAGATTTCATGCACGAAAACAGCTCAAAATGCCAATTCCTCAACTAGAGCGGTTTAGGAACATCTGCACCTACATGACGCCTCTCATAATTTGATCCCAATAACAAAACAAGATTTACACAATAATACGAGCTACTCGGAAAAATAAAAAGTGTTGGTTAACCAAAGTTTCCATACTGCAACGGATTTCCTGCTAAAGAAGTCTAATCGCGATTATATTTACCACGTTAAATAATTGAATTGTAATTAAGGATTAACTAGATTATGACAATTTAAAATATATATGTTTGACATCGAAATTATAATTAATTCTCAATTACATTACTTAACGTGGCTAAGTTGACATTTGCACACTTTGTATGAGGTTATTTATGGGGCAACATTTGTACTTCCTACATATTTGATTTCTGTTTTACGCGTATTCGATACGCGATAGGTTAGCCTTTGACCACTATCTCACCTGATGGTAAGTGATGATGTTGTTCAGGATAACCTAGAATTACTCTCTTTATTACCACCCTCTTTTCTAGCCATGAGGTGGAATTCACGCTGCGCCCTCGGGCGGCACAAAGCACATGGCATAGGCTAATGGATTCAAAATGCTTTTCTGACTATTCCTGTCTGCGAATTATTATTAGCCCTACCCTTAGAATGTTTTTATAAGCTGCAAAGGCGTAGCAAATAACGCGCAACGAGGTAGTGAGAAGACTAAACCCCACACCGAGTTAATACAATTACTTCACTTCTAATAAGATGTTTGATTCTTAAACTTAACCTTGTACTTAATTGTACAATCTATAATGTATGTACACTCTGTTCTGATCTAATATTTTTATGTTAATTTTGCACGGGCATTATTAATTCAACATTCCAAATAGTAGAATGGTGCCATATTTTTGTTGACGTTTTCAAGCTTATGATTTGTGACTTAGCTACATATTACTTATCTATGTTGTTGTTACACTTGTTACCAACTGACTACCTACTGAAAGTGTTTTCTGCTGCGTAATTATTAAGTATTTATTAAAATTGTAAAGTTTAATAAATTTGTGTTTGTGTCTGTTTTGTATTTAATTTTTTTAGGAAGAACAGCAAGTAAATTTTGAGAAATTTCATTAGTAATATAAAACTACTAGCTGACCCGGCAAACGTTGTTTTGCCATATATATATATATAACTAAAATGGCTATTAAAAAATAAGGGTTGATCGTAGAAGGGTGAAAATTGAGGATTGTATGTATTTTTGTATGTTGTATCATAAAAAATAGAAATTAAACATTTTCTTTAAAAACTAAAAATAAAAATTTAGGGGTGGACTACCCCTAACATTTAGGGGGATGAAAAATAGATGTTGGCCGATTCTCATAGATACAGGATAAGCACAAAAAATTTCATCAAAATCGGTCAAGCCGTTTCGGAGGAGTATGGCAACGAAAACTGTGACACGAGAATTTTATATATTAAATAAAAATAAAAATTTAGGGGTGGACTACCCCTAACATTTAGGGGGATGAAAAATAGATGTTGGCCGATTCTCATAGATACCGGATAAGCACAAAAAATTTCATCAAAATCGGTCAAGCCGTTTCGGAGGAGTATGGCAACGAAAACTGTGACACGAGAATTTTATATATTAGATAGGTTATCGTACCTCCTGGTGGATGCTGAAACTTCTGCCCCTTGCTCCTCCTTCCTGTAGTACATATATATATATATATATATATCCTAAAAAAATTATATATATATATATATATATATATATATATATATATATATATATGTGTATATATGTACATTTACTATAGCTACGTCTGCGATGGATTCTATGAAGGCAAAAATATATTCCGTGTGTGATGCGCTTAAACGGTTCCAAAATTCTATGAAGTGAACGAAGCGACGTTGCCACTCCGCGCCGCACGGCTTATTCTAGAATTTTTTATCAGTGTGCTAGAACTGCTAGACTAGTAGTCACTCACAGTCAGTCAAATAAACTGGCCGTGCGTCGCGTTCTGTGTATTCCGCTATAATATAATGGATATAAACATTGGTGAGTATTGAGAAAGTGGAGATACTAATGTGTTATAAATGTAACATTTGGATCTGGGTACCTTATTTAAGTACTTATTCTGTTTTTCAGGTCTCGAATGGGGTATTTTGGCGGAAACGATTTAATGTTTTGGAGGGACGTTTTTGTTATTTTCAATAACTGATTTATAACTGATAGACTCAACGACTTATACTAACAATAATTTTATGACATAGTATGTATTATTATATTGATTTCTAGTGTGTTTTATAATATTTTGATTTTACATAATTGGGTATTTTATAATGATTAACACATTTCAGAAAACGAGATTTCCCTCGTATTTATGAAGTGTGTGAATTCTGAGGAGCTGAAAGAAGTCGAACCAAACCTAAGAGCGAGAATCTGGTTCAGGTCTGGGTTGGAAAAGCTCCAAAATCTTATAAATGTACGTACCTTCATATGCATTCAGTTGTTTTTACCTGTTTGAACATGTTGACGTAACTCATGCATAATTTTATTGGTACTTTAACTTACAAGCTTTTTAACCCATTGATATCTGCTATAATGATAACAATAGAATTTCATTCACAAATTGGCCATAGTAAGTCAGCCGATGCCAAAGGATTAATATCTCGTAATATAATTACCTATCTAGCTACCTAACTACGTTTGTTCTGTTGGATTGTTGCAAATAAATTTTGAAGCAAATATCTTCAACCGATTGAGCTTACGTATGTAAATCATTTGACAATACAATATTCTAGAACCATGGTACCTACTGATAGAAACTGAAGGTGATCTTGGAAACTCCTAAACTAGGTACCTACATGATAAACCCATGATGTTAAGGCTCATTGGAAGGGTCTCAACGAGTAGGTACTCTACCTACCTATTTGATGTTTTTTTTTGTGTAATCGTGATGGGGCAAGCACGATGCCCATCTGGTGTTAAGCGGTAACATATGCCTATAACAGATACAATTCATCACAAGTGGTGACAAATAGTTCTACTGTTACTAAATGTAGAAAAACAGTACAGACGGTAGCAAAACTTTTACCAAAAATAATCTTTTGCTATTTCTCATCAGGATTATAGGTAGGTAGGTAGGTTAGTTTTTTTAGAATAGGTAATTACGATTTAACACCAAAATTTTGTATTTATTGCATGTTGTCCATTGTAAGCGTCAATTGGTCAACGAATTTGAGTAAATAATAATATAATTTAACAAGTTGAAGGGTTAAAGAAACATGTCCAAATTTTGTTTTTTATGTGTCTGTTGTTGTCATGTAAACGGTTGCTTTTACCTGTTTGAACATGTTGTCATAATAATTCATGCCTAATTTTGTTGGTGTTTTAGCTAAGGCCATATAGCGTATGCATAATCTTGTTTTTCCACTTATTTTTTCTGCGTTACAGGCGAACTAGCAATCTAGGAACACAGCAGCCACCTTCCCCATAGCAATCTTGCAGTCGATTCGCAGTTGAAATGCAGTGCGTCTATGCCCTAACTAAAGTTTTTGTACGCCTGGCATCAGACTGATTCCAATTGGATTAGGATAAAGACATTATTGAGGATATTGTAACATTGTTCAGTAAAACATATTTTCCATTTTAAAGTTTTATACCTATGAGGTGTTACAAAAACAGCGCATATAACGCGAAACTCAGCGACTGTACTCATGAAACTGAACAACTTTCCTCAAGTAACATGGTAAAATACGAAAACTTTTTTGGACTTTTCCAATCAGCTGATGCAGTTAGTATGACGAGACCAAATGGACCTAATTGACCACATTGTTGTTTTTTATTTTGATTACAGCCCAACATGGTTTTTAGAAAAGTTGTTCAGTTTATGAGTACTGTAGTTACTGTAACTGGGTTTCGGGTTATACGGGGTTTTTGTAACAGCTTGCATATACTCGCACATAAGATTATAATAATATTGCAAGTCGTTTTTACCTTGATTGTAGTTAATTTGAATTTAAGATATGACTTGTGTGTTTATTTAAATATACTTTTGTTTGGTGTCGAGTCTACCTATAATTTTGGCTCATATGTAAATTTATTTGTATCTTGATGCGATTTAAGTATTATGTTGTCATGTAAGTAACATAATGTTGTTAATATTAATCTCATATGTCATAAGATCGCGCTTTTATGTCATAAGTTTGACTATTTTATTACAAATTCCAAAGAACCTGGTTAAGCAAAAGGTTCCAATCTATAAAAAGTATAATTTTAAATAAGTACCTTTATCACTATTAGTTACACCAAAAATGTTTGAATGTCATTATTGTTATATGTGTGGGTTGAAACCTTTTCCCCGTAACAATTTTCCTTTAGGCGCAACGCTGATGACTGACAAAAGTCGGCTCAAGTAGTCAAAACTTATTTCATCTATAGCGTGACAGCTTTTTCAACGATTTTTTATTTTTTTTTATTTTATTTAATTTACTAAGTCTACAGCTCTTAATTAACAAAGTTCTAAATTTGTATCTGTGACCTACAGCCAAAAGAGACTTACTTTTTATAGATTTCTTCATATAATAAGACAGTACCTTATTAACAGTATAATCTGTCATCAATTATAATATGGTAAAAATTCCCAAAAAGGAAAAAAAAAAAAAAAAATAGACACTAGCTTAAGTATAAATATATAAATAAAGTATGTGTGTGTGTGTGTGTGTGTGTGTGTGTGTGTGTGGGAGAGTGTAAATGTGTGGGAGGTATTATCTGTGAAGAGTTAGTGTGCATGATGTGTAGTTTAAGCATTTTTTTTTATTATATAAAAGTGTTGTTATACCCTAGGTACATGGCATATTTATTACGCTTAGTACTTCTCGCTTAAAAATGTTTTTGCTGTTTTGGAATATGTCTATAGAATTGAATTGTTTATTGTAGGTCCTTTGTAGTCTTTTAACAGGAGCGTTAGAGGCATAGTTAGTATAGGACCGAGAAATTGCAAATAAATTTGTGTGTCTTGTTCTCAACCTTGGACAATTGAGGCATAATAGTTTAGATAACAAGTCAGGAGAGTCAATTTGCCCATTACATATGCCATGCAGAAATGACATATCAGATATAATTCTCCGATTTTTGAGCGTTGACAGACGGTGATAAGCGCATGAATCTTCATAATCTTTAAATTTACGATAACAACGGTAGTTTAAATGTTTGGTGAATTTATGCTGAATATTTTCAAGTTTTTCACTATAGGTGATAAAGTGAGGGTTCCAAACTATACTGCAGTACTCCAAGACACTTCTAACATAGGCATAATATAGAACTTTTATGCAATCTATGTCAGAAAACGGTCGGCTGACACGCAAGACAAATCCTAGATTTTTGAAGGCTTTATTTATTATTGTATCAATGTGTTCTGAGAAAGTCAGTTTTGCATCTACTGTGACACCTAGATCTTTGACTGACTCAACCCTATTTATTTTTGTATTATTGATTTTGTATTCGTAATTATTAATTTTATTTTTTCGTGTAAATATTATATATTGACATTTATTTATATTTATTCCTATGCGATTTAAAATGTAATACTGGCTCATTCTATTGAGGTCATCTTGTAGTTTTATGCAGTCATTTTCATTTTTTATTTGCATGTATATTTTGGTGTCATCGGCATACATTAAAAATTTTGCGTATTTGAAACAAGTGCCTAGGTCATATAAATAACAAGCATATAAAAGAGGGCCTAATATAGAGCCCTGGGGCACTCCAGACGAAATTTTTATAAAGTCGGAACAGTAACCACCAACAACAACAGCCTGAGATCGGTTTTGCAAATAAGACTCTACCCACCATAACAAGTTGCCACGAATTCCGAGATGATGAAGTTTATGTAACAGTATTACGTGGTCCACGCGGTCAAATGCCTTCTCAAAATCTGTATATATAACATCTACCTGTGATCCACCATCCATACCTCTGGCTACTTCATCAACAAATACACACAAATTTGTTGAAGTCGAACGTCTACTCATAAAACCATGTTGTTCGGTAGGTATTAATGGAGCTAAGAATGGGTATAACCGTCTGTGAACAACTCTCTCAAGTAGCTTACTTAATACATTCAAGATAGATATCGGCCGATAGTTTTCAATTGATGTTTTTAGACCTTTTTTATGAATTGGCACTATATGTGCTTGTTTCCAAATATTAGGGAAATACCCATCTTGAAGACATCTGTTAAAGATTAAAGCTATTGGTAACGCAAGAGATTCTCCCCATTCACTTATGAATGTAGAAGGAATCTTGTCATTTCCAGCTCCTTTTGTGACATCTACATTCTGAAAGAGTTTGAGTATCTCTTGTTGAGTCACTTGTATAGAGTGTATTATATTCATTGGATGAGTGTCATCACATGCAGTAAATTGATAAAGGTCAGCGGAAGTATTAAAATTTTTGTTGAAAAATTCGTTAAACGCGTTACATATGTCTTCTTGACCACTTAGAACTGTATTGTTGTAATTCATTTGCTGTGGGTAATTGGAATTATTTAGACGTTTATTTTTAACATATGTCCAAAAAAATTTTGGATTTGCCTTAATTTTACCTTGTGCCTGGTCGATAAAACGCTGATAACACTCTGATTGTAATCTTTTTTGTTTTTCCCTCAGGTCAGAGAATTCAACATAATCAATTTGATTTTGGTACCGCTTCCAATTATAATGAACTTTGAGTTTTTCTCTTATAACCTTTATTAGGGCTCTACTATACCAAACAGGGTAGATATGTGTTCCAGAGGAGCGGACTTGGGGTACATATTTTAATATTAAATCATATAAAATTGAGTAAAGTTTAGTTATTATTTTCTCTATGTCACTATCAGTATTAATAAAAGACCAATCTTGGCTAGCGAGTTTTTCGTTTATTGGATCATAACTTGCGCGTCTAAATTGAAATTTTAATCGCGATTGCGGTTTTAAGGGCGGTATCAGAATATCAGTGGCCTTGATAGATAATGTAGTATGGAAACTGTCCTCCTTGGCTAAAGGCGATGATGATATATGTACATCAATGGGAAAATTAGCGAAAATTAAATCTAAGGTATTCTTATGGCTATTTAAAAATGTGTTATACTGTGCGAGCCCAAGAAATGTTGTTTGATTGATAAGTTCTAAAGCAGAGGTTTGCATTTCAATAGAACCCTTTTTTATAATTATTGGTTTACCAGATTTCCATTCGATACATGGATGATTAAAATCTCCTGCTATTAAAATATTATCACCCTGGTGCTTATCGCAAAATGCTATAAGGATATCTAAAAATGCCTTAAGTCGAGTAGGTGCCAATTTGTTTGGTGGTATATATACAATTGCAATATGTAAATCTACTGAAGAACGTATTGCGTAAGATGGTATAGTGACCCACATACATTCTAGGTCGTCACGCTTCCATTCAGGTCTAATTCGAGCTTGTAAATGAGGTTTACACAAAGCCATGATACCTCCTCCTAACCCATCTCTATCATATCGAAATAAGTTGAATGAACTGTTACATATTTCTGCATCTAATATTCCGTCACATAACCAAGTTTCAGTTACAATAACAACGTCATATTTGTGATTATGTAATAATAAGCTGTTGTAAAAATGATTAATTTTAGTTCTAAGGCCTCTGACATTCTGGTAAAAGAGTTTAAATTCATTTATTTTGTCATCCATCATAAACAATCAAGAGATAACAAAACATATATATTACAACTTTACAGGCTCTCCTAATAAATGCCTGAAAGACATATAATGTAAGTAAAGAGGAGTCCAATTCTATGAAGGTACGCATCCAACATTTTAAAGGATTCATTTTACATATGAATGGGTGATATATCGACGTGGATGTATGTATTTTGTAAAATTTATAAAAACAAGTTTCAAATTGAAAGCGAGACTTAGCTATTTCATATTTAGGTACTGTAACGATTGGTATGAGATTGTAAAAAAATCCAAGGAAGAGAAGTTGATGCACAAACGGTAATAAAATAGTGTTAAAATAAAGATATATATATATGTTAGTGTGGCAAGGGTATAATATATTTAATGTGTGTCCGAAAGTGTTTGAATATACAATGTGTCGTTGTTTTTTAGGTTCAGGTAGAAAAGGTAATTTGTGCACGTTCGTGTAATCACAATACTGCTGAATTACAAAGTACACATGGGCAAAACGTTTGTGTAAAACAAAATCAACAAACATGAAAGCAAGAGTTATACAATTTTTTCTATATCTGCTGACGTGGCTATCAGGATTGGAGGTGACGTGTCGTTTTTTCTCACATAAATTCGGCAGTTTTTTGTCCAAATGTACCTATAATTTACTTCTTTGCTTTTCTGTTTGCATGAGCTTAACAACATTTTATTTTCTTTTGTTAAGTGTTCGTTTACAAAGATTTTATTAGCCTCTCCCCCGATACCCACGTCCCTAGCAGTTAGGTTGCGATGTTTCCGAGCAGCAGCGAGTAGGCGATCTTTAGTGTCGCGTTGCTTAAGGTGTACTATTATGGAACGCGCGCGGGCAGCACTCGCAGCGCGCCGTGGCTGGACCCGGTGCGCAAACTCAATGTCACCCGGTTGCATGCCCACTCCAATATGCTCAGCAATTTTCAACACTGTATTAATGGTCACTTCATCCTTATTTTCTGGAATACCGACGAACTCCAAGTTCTGCATTCTTGACCACTGCTGCTGTTTTAAATTTTCTTCCTCAAGTGTTTTCAGACGGTTATGGCAGCCGGTAAGACTGTCTTTCAGGTTTTTATTTTCTTCTTTAAGGTAGTTGACTTCCGCCGTCTTACTTCCGACTAATTTCTTGAGGTCTGAGATTTCTTTCCGCAAGTCATCATACTGCTTACTGACATAAGAAAGAGTTTCCTGAGAACCAGCGCACTGTTCATTTATATTTTTGAGCTGCTCCGATAACCCCTTAGCTGAGGATTCTATCATGGCTTTCATCGCTTTCCTCTCCGCCTTCATGATCTCTAATAACTTATCTTCAGATATGTAACTAGATTTGGCTTCTGGTTTTCTTCGCGAAGTGATATTACTACTATCGGATGAGTAGTCAAATTCGGAGTCCGCCTGCGAGACTACTTTGGAGTGTTGAGATCTCACGGGCGTATTTGAGTTGTCAGATTTAGGTTGCTTATTCTTGCATTCTTCACATCTACATTTCCGTTTATTTTCTTGGTTCAACGCCTTGAAACGTTTAGGCGAGAGATTTGCACACTGGAGGTCATATTTTTGCTTACAACCAAGACAACTCATATAATCTTTGCTTTCTATAATTTTGTTCGTACGTCGGTGTTGCGCCTTATCGTTGCATTTTTTTCCTGTGACTATGTATGTACATCGCTCTAATGAATACGATTTTTATCATAATAGTGATAGTCGTAGTTCACCGATTAATATCGGTTGTCTGCTCGCCGCCTAATCCTAATAATTTAACTTGTTTTTTACCTGTGTATGTTCAAATATTTAAGAATAAATTTTTACCATATGAATAGGTTTTTAAATGTTCTCTTTACAGTGCTATGTTGAACCAACTTGTTTTCTTAGTTAGGCTTTAATTAATTTCGATTTTATTTTAGCTGACTGAAAAATATGTAAAAGATACTTTTGTTTAGTGTCATGTCTACCTTCTATCTGAGTGATTTGACTAATGTTCTTGTAAATATATCAAAATATTCTAGAATTTTGATTCGATTTAAGTAATTATATTGTAAGTAATATTAATCTTGTTGTATTTTTGTGGAATTAGTTGTATTTTCAACAAATCAGTTTATCTATTAATTTTGTTGGGAATACTCAAATGTTTTGCACTTAGTATCAACTTAGACATAATAACAAAACTGTTTTGTTTTGTTATGTCAATAAGTGCGTCTGTGTTGCATCAACCTGATAAAAATACCTATTGAATCAATATTTTGCAGTAATGGTTGGCTTATTACGAGGCACAATGTTGAATCAACTTTAGCTATAATTGTTAGGAATTATGTAGTCAAATTAACCACTTTACAATGGTATACAAGTTAAAGTTCAACAAAATTATTTAAGTTAATGTCATCCATTAAGTACGTCACTTTAATTCAAATAATTTTGTTTAATAATATAATGCAAGTAGTACTAACAAAATTATAGCAAAAATTTATACAACATTGTATTTCGTAAGTTGTAGTTGTAACATTGTTCCTCGACTCCGAAAGGTCCGTAATTGCAACACAAACGTATTTATTGACTCAACAAAACGGTTCTGTAGAAAATACTGTTATATCTAGGTTGATACTACAAATTATTGTATGTATTCTCAACAAATTTAGTACAAGTTGACACAACAAAACTGTATTGTTAAAAATACTATTGCTTCTAGGTTAATACAACTACAAGACACTAATTGCCTCAACAAAACTACACTGTTAATTTTATCATTTCATCAAGGTTAATTGAACAAAAAATACATGTATATGTAACTATTACAGCATGAGTTGGTTCAATATAGCAGGACTGTTGACCCTAGCCTTTTTGAAAGTATATTTAACATTTAAAGCGGTTAAATTCAATTGCAAGACATTGATTGAATCAATACATTGATTTTGTTAAAATACCTTTAAATTTAAGTCAAACTAACCTCTGCTTTAAAGGTTAATTCAACACATAAGGTATATTCAACACAAAAGCACTCATTATCACAACAAAACTATTTTGTTGAGAATACTATTATATCTAGGTAGGCATTACAAAACATTTTGAGTATTTCCAACAAAATTAGTAGAAGTTGACACAACAAAACTGTTTTGTTAAAAATACTATTGATCCCAGGTTAATACAACACCAAGACACTCATTGCCACAACAAAACTACACTGTTAATTTTATCATTTAATCGAGGTTAATCAACAAAACACAGGCAAATCTAACTTTTACAGTAAAAGTTGGTTCGACATAACAGGACTGTTGGCCCTACACTTTTTTAAAGTATATTTAACCTCTAAAGCGGGTAAATTCAATATCAGGACATTGATTGAGTCAACACAACGATATTTTAAAAAAAAATGTTGGCTGCACTCAAAATATTTTGGGTTGACTCAACAATATAGTTCGAGTTGATCCAATAATAGGAACTCAGTTATATCAACCTACATTTTGAAGGTTAATCTAACGTTAAAACCAAGTTGATGTAACATAAAAATAAACGCGTTTTTAACATTTCGAATACGTTAAAGCAGCCCTTATCAGAGAGTTGATTTTACTGTCATGGTTTGTTGTTTTTACAGGTTTGCACCAAGTGCAAACTAGTTAATCCAACAAAAATCTAAAGGCAAGTAATTAATTAACATATCTTGACGGTTAAATTTACCGTTGTGCTACTTATAAAAATAACTAAAATCTAATATTAACCCCGTGCTAGACGGTTAATTTTAATAATACATTGAAATGTTGAATCAACAAATATGCAATAAGTTAAAATTACCATAACTGATCAACAATACAGTTTTTGTTGTTTCAACAAAACTCAAGGGTAGGTGCTATATTAACCCTAAAATTTTGTTGAAATATGGTAAAACCAACTAATATTTGCTTTCAGTGCATGTATTATCATTTTGTCCAACACAAAGGGCCGCCCTAACTTCTACGGTACCAGATTCATGCCAATATAAACTAGGATTCCGCACGGTTTTCATAAGTCTTCCGTGATTAAATTAACAGCAAATTGTTTATAATAATTCAGCTCTCATGTAAAGTTTATAGTGTTCATGTAATATTGAATTAGGCATTATTTAATTGACTCCCGTATAAAGATTGGTACTCTTAAAACTAGGTAAGATATATTACCTATAAAAATTGTATAGGTAATATATCTTATTGGAGTTCTTTTTGGAGTTTTCATATTCCTATTTAATGAGTGAGTTACTTATGTTATTTTCAATTATCCTACCTTTAAAGAAGGTAGTGTTCGGCCCTCATATTAGTATTTATTTTTTGGTTTTATTGTCTCTGTTGTGACTTTGCCTTTTTTTGCCCGACAATATGCCTTCTAAAAGCCCTGCCACCCGCTTCCGTGAAGTATCAAAATCCTGGTGAGGTAAGGTTCAGACCTGTGTTGTTATACAGCCAAATACAATGTGGTATGATCTTGCCCTCATTCCAACCTACTTAATAGGTACTAACGTATTATTCTGAGAAAACACGCTTACGTCGGATCTAAGTTAAGGTTTGGTGTCTTATTTTGGGCAAATAGTACTAAAAAGCACTCTGCATTTAAAGCTCAGAATAAAATGTGTTCGAGCTATATGTGGACTTAGACAAAGGGATACGTGTAAGCCGTATTTTAGACAACTAAAATTTCTAACCCTTCCATCGTTATATATATATGAGTCAGCCACCCTGGTAAGAATTAATATAAATGACTATGACACACTAACTAGTGAGAGGTACAGAAATACACTCCGTGCGCCAAAACGTAGACTAGCACCGTATACTAATAGTACTTTTGTGAAGAGGGTGGAAATCTATAATAATGTATCAATAAGTTACCACGGCTTTTGAAAGATGTCCAATGTTATAATATTTTTAAATGTAAACTAAGAACATTTTTACTTGACAAAGCATATTATTTAATTGATGAATTTCTTAAGGATAAGATAGAATTTATTTGACATAATATTGGAATTTGATTCAAATTCGAAATCATTTATTCAATTTAGGCGTCTACGATGCTCTTATGAAAGTCAATTACAAATTTTAGTATTGAAATATTCTACATTTCACTGCCACGTTCAGCAAATAAATTTTATAGAGCCACTGCGAGAAGAACGGGTTATTTATTATACTCGCATTATTTTTCATTTCAGGCTAATAATTGCAGTCTCACATGTCCCTTCACCTCTTAACCCTGCAGACTGCGGTAGCAGGGGAATGTCAGCTCGAGATCTCTTGAAACATAACTTGTGGTGGTCACCGTCGTGGCTCAAGAACCCACCACAAACGTGGCCAGCCCTTCGGCCCGCATAAGGTCATCACGCGTTACTCGGCCTTAAGCCAAAAAAGATCGTAGCACACATAGCGGTCTCTGACCTCGACACAACTCTGCTCACACGATTCAGCTCACTCAAGTAGCTTATAGGCGTAACGGCGAGTATAAAACAATTCATACACAACTGTAGGCAGAGGTGCTCCGCGCGTGTCACCGGGCCGATTAAGGTCAGCGAACGCACTGAAGCACTACTGCACTGGGTGCGTTTAGTTCAGCACAACAGTTTCCCCACCGACTACCGTTTTGCATCCATCGCTTACGCTACAATATACAGTACAACGCCTAACACAACGCACCCATTAATTTTACCCAGCTCAAGCCCACTAGTAGATCTCATTATCGTTCATTATCACAAAATTTACTGTCATCTAGGCGCTGATACCTTACACTCACTCTTAAGTCAGCAATTCTAGAATCTGGATATTATCAGCCCGCCGAGTAATTTGAGACATTGAGCATCAAATGTATCCATTATTTTCAATTCCGCGCTGAACCTAAGGCCCGTACTTGGCAGACCCGCCGACCGCGTGAACGTTCAGCCCGTATTCAGCAAAGTCACCACGGACTTTTCTGGACCATTTTGGGTAAAATCCAGCACCCTTAGGAACGCTAAACTACTAAAGGGATACTTTTGCATGTCACATGTCTCGCCACGGAGTCGATCCCTCTCGAGCCCGTGTCCGAGCTCTCCACGGAAGCGTTCCTGGCGGCATTACAGCGATTCGTTTCTAGACGTGGTGTAGTGTACCTACCTACACTAATTCCGATTGACTGATCCGACTCGAATTATCTGGTCCGATTGCAGTACGAACTATGTAGGCGCTAGGAATGAGCTTAAGAAAATACAAAACTTTCTCGCATCAAACAACGATAATATCGGACACACGCTATCTAAACAGGACATAACTTGGTGGCTGAACCCACCTAAAGCACCCTGGTTCACTGCACTACACGAGACAGCTGTAAAGTCAGCTAAGCAGTAACAATATCGTGCAGTCGCGTCGGTGAACAACGGCTCACCTTTGAGGAATTCTCTACCCTTTTAGCTCGAATTGAAGCTGCGTATCTTGAGGTACTCACTGCAGGTCATTTCCTCATAGGTAAAGACAACAACGGGTTCCGCCGGTTATAAGAGCATTCAAATAATGTATACTTACGATTATCTTAGTATATATATCGTGTCATGCTGAACCAGCAGATAATCAAGAAGTGCGGTAATTAAATTTATTCGTATTCCTTATATGGCTGATTGAAATTATGGGAAGAAATCTTTGAATTCTATAATATCTTATGCTATAACTTTTATAAAAAATTATATTATGAATAAGATCACATTTTGTGTTAAATTAAATTACCATTACAGTAAGGAGACAAGGACTGATTCACTTTGCCAATAATTGAAGCCTGGTGGAATGTTACGAGTAATTTCTGAATAATTAAGATGTTAAAAATTAAAGAGGACTGTATTGAATTATTGGGGGATATATATAAATACAGTGGGGTAAATCACTATATAGCCGTGGGGGGCCTGGGGAACTAGTATAGGGCTGGTTTTTTAAGGGTCCAAGGATACATTTGAGCTATTAGTTATAATGTATTCGTGCTGAGAGGGATGCGGGTAAACTGCACATACGAGACGTTGCTCACGGTTAATTATCCATGCGTGATTGATTGGCACACTGGTGCAGCAGGGTGGGTGCAGCAGAGGAGAAGGGTAACGCGTGACTGTGCTGCTCGTCTTCGACATGCTTTTGGGAGACAAGCACCTTGTTTGAGCACCGTGAGGTGATGGTTTGCTGAATTTGAGAGAGGTCGGGTTTCTTTACATGATGAATTTCGTGAAGGGCAGCCTACAACTGTCGTCAACGATAATAATATGGCTACTGTTAAGCGGCTAATTGAAGGAAACCCGCGGATTACCTATGAGACAATTTGAGGATTATTGGGGATTGGTATGAGCCAAATTCAGAAAATTTTACACGAAGAATTAAAAGTTCTGAAACTTTGTTGTCGTTGGATCCCTCATGAATTGACAGCGGAGCAGAAGTGGTTCGCGTAGAATGGTGCTCACAGATGCTACTGAAGTATGACCACGGACATTCTAATGCTGTTTATGACATTGTCACAGGAGACGAAACGTGGATTTATTGTTTTGAACCCGAAAAAAAGCAATCTTGTGAATGGGTGTTTGAAAATGAGGACAGGCCTACAAAAGTGAGACAGGTGAGAAACGTTAGTAAAAAATGATCGCGTTTTTTTTTCTCAGCCATCATGTTCGAGTCCTATCTGCTCAATTCCACTTGAAGATTAAAAGAGTGTTAATGGTGTATTCAATATTTGTTTACCCATACTGTTAGGAAATGTTTGGAAGCAGCGATGGCTCAGTGGCATTGGCTATGGACTGCCGTGCAGCAGGTCTATGGTTTGAATAGACCTGCTTCGCTGGCGCGGGCTTGAGCTTCACCGCATAGTGGAAGGGCATTTTGCGAATGCCCGACTGGCTAGCGACCACCCTCAAGTAGAAAATCTGTAGCCAAGCACCTAACGGTATGTTCCGGCAGCTGTCCTTGAGAGCCAGAAAAATTACAGGCTAATGAGACCTAACAACTGGACGTCTCAGTGTGACGGGCACAGTGCAATTCGTCGTTGACGAAATGCGTCTGTTATAGGCAGAGGTAAGTCCAATTAACATCAGGTGGGCCTCGGGCTTGTTCTGTCACAATAACATTAAAAAAAAACAATAAACATAATATTTTGTTCATAACTTGTTGTTTTTTTTAAGTTAAGCAAAACTTTTAGTGTGACCTACGTATTTGTTTATTTGGCTGTGAACAAGGCACTTAAGGACTTTTGATAGAAATGGGAGAATGGATATAGGACAATATTCAGAAAAATATTTGTTATTTGATTTTTTGGTTAAGAAAATAAGTTGTGCATCTTTCCAGAAAGGGGTATATATACCGTTTCTTATGGAGTAATTTATAAAACAAAGATGATGTCAATGATAGGCACTATCATATTGCGACTAATTCCATCGCCACCTACAGCACTGAAAGTGACAGATAGTAAGCTCTTCTTATAATAAATAAGCGGACACTTGATCAAAAATAATAGGAGAGAAGTCAGAAATCGGTAACGTTGAAGGTAATGGAAAGTATTTATTAGATTTTCCAGATACATCGATATGAAGCACTGAAGAGAAATGGAGATTGAAAGAACTTTAATTTACTATTTTAACTAATTTCTTTAACTTACTATTAGAAGCTTGTTGGCGTTCTGCTGTCTCCGGGGAGCTCTCAATAGAGTTGACCTCACCTGTGGGAGGAAAACACAATTACCAAATAACACTACAGTTGTTATACTTTAACTCAATAGATTATGTACTGTGATTAAATTATGCTCTGTAACGTTGCACGTAAATATGCCCGAATCCAAGCGTGAGAAAAAGAAACAATAGCATGGCACCTAGCTGTAATTTTTTGTGATCTTGTCGTATTTGCTTTTGATAATTGTCATCGTGGTGCGACTCGCTTCCACTCATGGGTGCCAGATTAGGCGAATTATCGCCATTTAGGCTACTATGGGGGGTCAAATGGCGATCAAAAAATCCAATCGGCTATAATATACCAGTAGCCATTTAGGCTACCTAGAAAAATAAGCACGGACAATTTAGGCTACTTCAGGATTACCCCAATTCTATAAAATTATTTTATAATAAATTTATGCTTATAAAGAAAAGTAATAGATACGTTTGTCGTTCCTTCCTCAGGTTCTTTCCATACAGCTAGATTTCTTCTAGGTATTGCATCCAGTTTGTAATAGAGAGATAGAGAGAAATTTATCCGGGTAGTGAGTCGCTGTATGACAGATAGAGTTCAAAATTAAAACCAGGAATCGCAAGTATAGAAACACAACTAACTTCATTTACAAATTGCAACTAGCTGAGTGCAAATTTTTATATTACTTGTTTCCTGAATTGTTAATTAAATTGATTCGGAGAAAATTCCTTAATTCAAGAGGAAGTTTCTACTCACCTAAAGTTACCTAAATACAGACATAATTTGTATATTTATATCAATATATGTATTATATTGCATTATTTAACATAAACATGAAAACACTGAATCAGGCATTAAGTTATGGTCGTAGTTGTATAAGATAAGTTCCTAATAACTTTAGTTGTACGGACGAAGTGATTAACTCGATAATGTTGTATCGAAAAATATATATTAGGCCATTATGGTTACTTTATAGGCAAAAGTAGACAACTTGAGTTAGCTGGTATCTGGCAACCCTGCTTGCACTTTGCTGGTGTTGAGTTTTTTTTTTTTGACGGTTTTATGTTATTGTTTTTAAATTTTCTCGCATTTTTTGTTGCGTGAGTAAAAACAGTGATGTGAATACTACTAAATTCCTTTCCTCTTCTCCGACTTCTACTAAAAATTGAATAAGTACCTAAATGTTTTTGATTTTGACCTTCCTCGTGCCTGAGATCCCCAAAAATGCGTCACCGGAGAGTTAATTGTAAGTGCTGCACTTAACCTACCACTAACGGCACATTTGCCCGCGTGAGCGTTTTTGGCATCGTTTTAAGTAAACGACCAGTTCGCAATTAGCATCGATACGATCGTATCGCGCGCGGCTCGCTAACAACAAATCATTTATAATTTTTACATGAACAAGCTCGAGGCCCACCTGATGTTAAGCGGACTAACCTCTGCCTAGAACAGATGCATTTTATTACAAGTGACGAATTGCACTGCCCCGTCACTTGAGACATAGTTATTAAGTCAGCATCATGCCCAGCATGCTGGCAGCATTACCCCGTTGAATTGGAATGCTTATACGTTGAGCCAAATAGGTGCCAGAATTTTGACACCGACCAAGCGCTCTGATAAGTTTTGGAAAATACGATGAGATCCCAGTCCCCACAAACCCAACGTCTCCGCACCAAACGGCTCAAATATGTAACCTACACCTTTAAGGCTGGCGTGGCGGTAAATTTGACCAGCAGTTCGTGAGCGGGAGAGGCCATGGTAACTGAGTTGATCAACTGCAGTACCACACTAGCAGTGATGTGCAAAACAACACCCTGCATACAAGCGTAAGCTAATAGCGAGATGAAAACTGGGATCTATAAGTCTACCAGTTTTGTAAGAAGGAATGGCCTGTTACCAAAGACCAGATTCCACCACCGAAACAGCGAAAATACGAGCACGATCTGCGTTACTAGGACATGTATTTACAAGATATTTCCGTGCTAGCTCGCATAGAGGCCGGTCCCACTGTTTCTGTGATGACAACATTTTTGGGAATTCAGTATTTGGACAAGCCACTCTCCATGTGGTTTTGGTCACAGGCAAAGATGCTACATCAGAAGAGCCTTAAGATGGTAAATTTTTTTTTATGTTAATGTGTGTGTACTGTGTACAGATGACAAAAAAGCTGTTAATGCCAACCTAGAAATTTTGCGCATTCCTATGCCCCCCAACCTCGCAGGGAGGGAAACTTGCACCTGGCCCTATTATCCATCTCAACATTAAAAACTTTCTATTTTAACTAACGTATCTTTTACTAAATTGTCTAAGCATAAAAGAAGCTCACTGTATTTCCACAGTTCGCAACATCAACAAATGGTATGTAAATTTAGTAACGAAAAGGCGAAATCTAATCATTGTAAAATACACATGGGTGTTAATTATGAATAATCTGCTAGAAGAATTTCTAAACTTTTGAATTTGTACTTCGACTAATGGTGATAAAGATTTGTCAAGAATCGGTGAACCCAAAAGACGGAGCCAACCTTTTTCTATTTTAATATTATACTAGGAGCAAACATGTAGATTTTTCAATAATTGAAACTTTATTCTGATAAGTATCACAAACAAAAAGTTCACATTTGGAAAAATTTAGTTCAAGGCCAATAAGACGAAACTCGTCTATCTACTCGCAAGTCATTCAATACCGTGTTCGCATCGCATCCTAAGGTTCCGTCATCCAAATACCAAACGCTAACTTATAATTGGAGAAGTTGAATTATTGAGTGGATGGCAAGGCTAAAGATGGCTGATCCCAGAGGATCACCCTGTTGACATCCTACGAAAGATAATATAACGTTGTTTTGGTAGTTAATTTTGACGGTTTGCCGTAACATTGCCAAAGAAAACGGTATAATTCCGGAATTTTATCTTTCACTTCTGTTTGGAACGTAACTTAGCGTAGTCGTCTACTTTTTGTCTATGGACAGTTTGAGTTGAAAAAGAAAAAGTTTGCATAGTCGTTCTCTCTCTGGTTTGACAATTTTAGTACTTGGACAATTTGATTTTTTAAAATATATAGGTATGTCGATTTGGGTCAGCGGTTAAAAAAGGTTCTATTGTGTTGACTTGTTAAAAACCACCGCATTATTGGACCCTCGCGTGTGCTTTGATTGTTCCACTAAACTAGTAAAAGGTGTTATGCTTTTGGAAGACAGAAGATCGAACCTCCCAGCCGTATTCGTGAGTAAAAACCCTAAGCATACTTATTGGCCAATTAAGTATACTTAGGGAAACGGTAGGATGGGATCAACGGAGGAATGCCGAAAACCTATCATAAATTGTATGTAATTTTCATGTATTTTATTATTTAAGCGCCGCGAACGGCGGGCGAGTTAGGATTTAAAAAGCAGGTTGTCTAGGTAGAAGAACTCTGCGTACAATGCCTATCTAGGCAATCTGGAATCTTAACAACTTCAACCAAAAGGCCTCTATCTAATGATTTGAATGCATTTTTAACGAAGTCAGAAATTGGTAACGTTGAAGGTAATAGAAAGTATTTATTAGATTTTCTAGATACATCAATATGAAGCACTGAAGATGGAGATTGAAAGAACTTTAATTTACTATTTTAACTAATTTCTTTAACTTACTATTAGAAGCTTGTTGGCGTTCTGCTGTCTCCGGGGAGCTCTCAATAGAGATGACCTCACCTGTGGGAGGAAAACACAATTACCAATTAACACCACAGTTGTTATACTTTAACTCAATAGGTTATGTACTGTGATTAAATTATGTTCTGTAACGTTGCAAATAAATATGCCCGAATCCAAGCGTGAGAAAAAGAAACAATAGCATGGCACCTAGCTGTAATTTTTTGTGATCTTGTCGTATTTGCTTTTGATAATTGTCATCGTGGTGCGACTCGCTTGCACTCATGGGTGCCAGATTAGGCGAATTATCGCCATTTAGGCTACTATGGGGGGGTCAAATGGCAATCAAAAAATCCAATCGGCTATAATATACCAGTAGCCATTTAGGCTACCTAGAAAAATAAGAACGGACAATTTAGGCTACTTCAGGATTACCCCAATTCTATAAAATTATTTTATAATACATTTATGCTTATAAAGAAAAGTAATAGATACGTCTGTCGTTCCTTCCTTAGGTTCTTTCCATACTGTTAGATTTCTTCTAGGTATTGCATCCAGTTTGTAATAGAGAGATAGAGAGAAATTTATCCGGGTAGTGAGTCGCTGTATGACAGATAGAGTTCAAAATCAAAACAAGCAATCGCAAGTATAGAAACACAACTAACTTCATTTACAAATTGAAAATAGCTGAGCGCAAATTTTTATATTACTTGTTTCCTGAATTGTTAATTAAATTGATTCGGAGAAAATTCCTTAATTCAAGAGGAAGTTTCTACTCACCTAAAGTTACCTAAATACAGACATAATTTGTATATTTATATCAATATATGTATTATATTGCATTATTTAACATAAACATGAAAACACTGAATCAGGCATTAAGTTATGGTCGTAGTTGTATAAGATAAGTTCCTAATAACTTTAGTTGTACGGACGAAGTTATTAACTCGATAATGTTTTATCGAAAAATATATATTAGGCCATTATGGTTACTTTATAGGCAAAATTAGACGACTTGAGTTAGCTGGTATCTGGCAACCCTGCTTGCACTTTGCTGGTGTTGAGGTTTTTTTTTTGACGGTTTTATGGTAATTCTTTTTAAATTCTCTCGCATTTTTTGTTGCGTGAGTAAAAACAGTGATGTGAATACTACTAAATTCCTTTCCTGTTCTCCGACTTCTACTAAAAATTGAATAAGTACCTAAATGTTTTTGATTTTGACCCTTAACCTTCCTCGTGCCTGAGATCCCCAAAAACGCGTCACCGGAGAGTTAATTGTAAGTGCTGCAATCAATCATCAATTATTTTAGGTTGGTAAACGGTCCAACCGCACATTTGCCTGCGTGAGCGTTTTTGGCATCGTTATAAGTAAACGACCAGTTCGCAATTAGCATCGATACGATCGTATCGCGCGCGGCTCGCTAACAACAAATCATTTATAATTTTTACATGAACAAGCTCGAGGCCCACCTGATGTTAAGCGGACTAACCTCTGCCTAGAACAGATGCATTTCATTACAAGGGACGAATTGCACTGCCCCGTCACTTGAGACATAGTGATTAAGTCAGCAGCATGCCCAGTATGCTGGCAGCATTACCCCGTTGAATTGAAATGCTTATACGTTGAGCCAAATAGGTGCCAGAATTTTGACACCGACCAAGCGCTCTGATTAGTTTTGGAAAATACGATGAGATCCCAGTCCCCACGGACCCAACGTCTCCACACCAAACGGCTCAAATATGTAACCCACACTTTAAGGCTGGCGTGGCGGGAAATTTGACCAGCAGTTCGTGAGCGGGAGAGGCCATGGTAACTGAGTTGATCAACTGCAGTACCACACTAGCAGTGATGTGCAAAACAACACCCTGCATACAAGCGTAAGCTAATAGCGAGATGAAAACTGGGATCTATAAGTCTACCAGTTTTGTAAGAAGGAATGGCCTGTTACCAAAGACCAGATTCCCACACCGAAACAGCGAAAATACGAGCACGATCTGTGTTACTAGGACATGTATTTACAAGATATTTCCGTGCTAGCTCGCATAGAGGCCGGTCCCACTGTTTCTGTGATGACAACATTTTTGGGAATTCAGTATTTGGACAAGCCACTCTCCATGTGGTTTTGGTCACAGGCAAAGATGCTACATGAAAAGAGCCTAAGATGGTGCAATTTTTTTTATGTTAATTTGTGTGTACTGTTTACAGATGACAGAAAAGCTGGTAATGACAACCTAGAAATTTTGCGCATCCCTATGCCCTCCAACCTCGCAGGGAGGACTTGCACCTAGCCCTATTATCCATCTCAACATTAAAAACTTTCTTTTTTAACTAACGTATCTTTTACTAAATTGTCTAAGCATAAAAGAAGCTCACTGTATTTCCACAATTCGCAACATCAACAAATGGTATGTAAATTTAGTAACGAAAAGGCGAAATCTAATCATTGTAAAATCCATATGGGTGTTAATTTTGAATAACTGCTAGAAGAATTTCTAAACTTTTGAATTTGTACTTCGACTAATCGTGATAAAGATTTGTCAAGAATCGGTGAACCCAAAAGACGGAGCCAACCTTTTTCAATTTTAATATTAAACTAGGAGCAAACAAGTAGATTTTTCAATAATTGAAACTTTATCCTGATAAGTATTATGGAAAAATTTAGTTCAAAGTTAATAAGACGAAACTCGTCTATCTACTCGCAAGTCATTCAATACCGTGTTCGCATCGCCTCCTAAGGTTCCGTCATCCAAATACCAAGCGTTAAGTTTTGATTGGAGACGTTGAATTATTGGGTGGATGGCAAGGCTAAAGATGGCTGATCCTCTGGGAGGATCATCAACCAAAAGGCCTCTATCTAATGATTTGAATGCATTTTTAACGAAGTCAGATATCGGTAACGTTAAAGGTAAAGGAAAGTATTTATTAGATTTTCCAGATACATCAATTTGAAGCACTGAAGAGAAATGGAGATTGAAAAAACTTAAATTTACTATTTTAACTAATTTCTTTAACTTACTATTAGAAGCTCCTTGGCTATCTGCTGCCTCAATAGAGATGACCTCACCTGTGGGAGAAAAACACAATTACCAATTAACACCACAGTTGTTATACTTTAACTCAATAGATTATGTACTGTGATTAAATTATGTTCTGTAACGTTGCACGTAAATATGCCCGAATCCAAGCGGCAGAAAAAGAAAAATTAGCATGGCACCTAGCTGTCAATTTTTATGATTTAGTCGTATTTGCTTTTGATAATTGTCATCGTGGTGCGACTCGCTTGCACTCATGGGTGCCAGATTAAGCGAATTATCGCCATTTAGGTAAATTTTTTTTTTATGTTAATGTGTGTGTACTGTGCCAAGATGGTAAATTTTTTTTTTATGTTAATGTGTGTGTACTGTGTACAGATGACAAAAAAGCTGTTAATGCCAACCTAGAAATTTTGCGCATTCCTATGCCCCCCAACCTCGCAGGGAGGGAAACTTGCACCTGGCCCTATTATCCATCTCAACATTAAAAACTTTCTATTTTAACTAACGTATCTTTTACTAAATTGTCTAAGCATAAAAGAAGCTCACTGTATTTCCACAGTTCGCAACATCAACAAATGGTATGTAAATTTAGTAACGAAAAGGCGAAATCTAATCATTGTAAAATACACATGGGTGTTAATTATGAATAATCTGCTAGAAGAATTTCTAAACTTTTGAATTTGTACTTCGACTAATGGTGATAAAGATTTGTCAAGAATCGGTGAACCCAAAAGACGGAGCCAACCTTTTTCTATTTTAATATTATACTAGGAGCAAACATGTAGATTTTTCAATAATTGAAACTTTATTCTGATAAGTATCACAAACAAAAAGTTCACATTTGGAAAAATTTAGTTCAAGGCCAATAAGACGAAACTCGTCTATCTACTCGCAAGTCATTCAATACCGTGTTCGCATCGCATCCTAAGGTTCCGTCATCCAAATACCAAACGCTAACTTATAATTGGAGAAGTTGAATTATTGAGTGGATGGCAAGGCTAAAGATGGCTGATCCCAGAGGATCACCCTGTTGACATCCTACGAAAGATAATATAACGTTGTTTTGGTAGTTAATTTTGACGGTTTGCCGTAACATTGCCAAAGAAAACGGTATAATTCCGGAATTTTATCTTTCACTTCTGTTTGGAACGTAACTTAGCGTAGTCGTCTACTTTTTGTCTATGGACAGTTTGAGTTGAAAAAGAAAAAGTTTGCATAGTCGTTCTCTCTCTGGTTTGACAATTTTAGTACTTGGACAATTTGATTTTTTAAAATATATAGGTATGTCGATTTGGGTCAGCGGTTAAAAAAGGTTCTATTGTGTTGACTTGTTAAAAACCACCGCATTATTGGACCCTCGCGTGTGCTTTGATTGTTCCACTAAACTAGTAAAAGGTGTTATGCTTTTGGAAGACAGAAGATCGAACCTCCCAGCCGTATTCGTGAGTAAAAACCCTAAGCATACTTATTGGCCAATTAAGTATACTTAGGGAAACGGTAGGATGGGATCAACGGAGGAATGCCGAAAACCTATCATAAATTGTATGTAATTTTCATGTATTTTATTATTTAAGCGCCGCGAACGGCGGGCGAGTTAGGATTTAAAAAGCAGGTTGTCTAGGTAGAAGAACTCTGCGTACAATGCCTATCTAGGCAATCTGGAATCTTAACAACTTCAACCAAAAGGCCTCTATCTAATGATTTGAATGCATTTTTAACGAAGTCAGAAATTGGTAACGTTGAAGGTAATAGAAAGTATTTATTAGATTTTCTAGATACATCAATATGAAGCACTGAAGATGGAGATTGAAAGAACTTTAATTTACTATTTTAACTAATTTCTTTAACTTACTATTAGAAGCTTGTTGGCGTTCTGCTGTCTCCGGGGAGCTCTCAATAGAGATGACCTCACCTGTGGGAGGAAAACACAATTACCAATTAACACCACAGTTGTTATACTTTAACTCAATAGGTTATGTACTGTGATTAAATTATGTTCTGTAACGTTGCAAATAAATATGCCCGAATCCAAGCGTGAGAAAAAGAAACAATAGCATGGCACCTAGCTGTAATTTTTTGTGATCTTGTCGTATTTGCTTTTGATAATTGTCATCGTGGTGCGACTCGCTTGCACTCATGGGTGCCAGATTAGGCGAATTATCGCCATTTAGGCTACTATGGGGGGGTCAAATGGCAATCAAAAAATCCAATCGGCTATAATATACCAGTAGCCATTTAGGCTACCTAGAAAAATAAGAACGGACAATTTAGGCTACTTCAGGATTACCCCAATTCTATAAAATTATTTTATAATACATTTATGCTTATAAAGAAAAGTAATAGATACGTCTGTCGTTCCTTCCTTAGGTTCTTTCCATACTGTTAGATTTCTTCTAGGTATTGCATCCAGTTTGTAATAGAGAGATAGAGAGAAATTTATCCGGGTAGTGAGTCGCTGTATGACAGATAGAGTTCAAAATCAAAACAAGCAATCGCAAGTATAGAAACACAACTAACTTCATTTACAAATTGAAAATAGCTGAGCGCAAATTTTTATATTACTTGTTTCCTGAATTGTTAATTAAATTGATTCGGAGAAAATTCCTTAATTCAAGAGGAAGTTTCTACTCACCTAAAGTTACCTAAATACAGACATAATTTGTATATTTATATCAATATATGTATTATATTGCATTATTTAACATAAACATGAAAACACTGAATCAGGCATTAAGTTATGGTCGTAGTTGTATAAGATAAGTTCCTAATAACTTTAGTTGTACGGACGAAGTTATTAACTCGATAATGTTTTATCGAAAAATATATATTAGGCCATTATGGTTACTTTATAGGCAAAATTAGACGACTTGAGTTAGCTGGTATCTGGCAACCCTGCTTGCACTTTGCTGGTGTTGAGGTTTTTTTTTTGACGGTTTTATGGTAATTCTTTTTAAATTCTCTCGCATTTTTTGTTGCGTGAGTAAAAACAGTGATGTGAATACTACTAAATTCCTTTCCTGTTCTCCGACTTCTACTAAAAATTGAATAAGTACCTAAACGTTTTTGATTTTGACCCTTAACCTTCCTCGTGCCTGAGATCCCCAAAAAAGCGTCACCGGAGAGTTAATTGTAAGTGCTGCAATTAATCATCAATTATTTTAGGTTGGTAAACGGTCCAACCGCACATTTGCCCGCGTGAGCGTTTTTGGCATCGTTATAAGTAAACGACCAGTTCGCAATTAGCATCGATACGATCGTATCGCGCGCGGCTCGCTAACAACAAATCATTTATAATTTTTACATTGTGACGTGGGTGACCCTTTCGGCTAGCTGGCCTGGGTCCCTCGTCCAGGTGGATGTTCGTGCTCTTTGCCTCACGGGAAGAGATGGATCATCCGATTGGGATTGTCTGTCAAGGGTGATGGTCAAGGAAACGCACAATAACAGGTTTGTAGTACAAAGGTATGTATTTCGGGTATCTACAGCAGTTGCTCAGGGCGTCTAGATAAACCTTAACTTATCCTGAGCTTACAATAGATTATTATCTGCGGGGTGACAGACTTTGGGACGTCGCGGTCGCGGCGGAACCTCTAGCGGGAGCGCGACTGCCTGCGAGGAGAATCGCGTGAGACGGGTTCGCGGACAACGACGGGCGGCGGTTCGGTTAGTAAGTACGGGAGTAGTAAGTCAGGAGAGTCGGGAACGAGGGCCTTGCAGCGTGGGCGAACCACGCGCACCGGTTACCTCCGGGTTTAGCAGGAGACGGGAATAGGGGTGAGGCCCTTGCAGCGTGGGCGAACCACGCGCACCGGGTACCTCCGGGATTAAGCGGGGGTCGGGAATAGGGATGAGGCCCTTGCAGCGTGGGCGAACCACGCGCACCGGGTACCTCCGGAATTAAGCGGGGGTCGGGAATAGGGATGAGGCCCTTGCAGCGTGGGCGAACCACGCGCACCGGGTACCTCCGGGATTAAGCAGGGGTCGGAGATAGAGATGAGGCCCTTGCAGCGTGGGCGGACCACGCGCACCGGGTCCCTCCGGGATTAAGCGGGGGTTGGGAATAGGGATGAGGCCCTTGCAGCGTGGGCGAACCACGCGCACCGGGTACCTCCGGGATTAAGCTGGGGTCGGGGATGGAGATGAGGCCCTTGCAGCGTGGGCGGACCACGCGCACCGGGTACCTCCGGGATCAAGCAGGAGTCGGGAATAGGGATGAGGCCCTTGCAGCGTGGGCGAACCACGCGCACCGGGTACCTCCGGGATTAAGCGGGGGTCGGGGATAGAGATGAGGCCCTTGCAGCGTGGGCGAACCACGCGCACCGGGTACCTCCGGGATTAAGCGGGGGTCGGGGATAGAGATGAGGCCCTTGCAGCGTGGGCGAACCACGCGCACCGGGTACCTCCGGGATTAGCAGGAATAGCAGGGACGGGATTAGAGTGGAGGACCTTGCTGCGTGGGCGGACCACGCGCACCAGTTACCTCCGGGAACAGGGATCGGGATGAGAGTGGAGGACCTTGCAGCGTGGGCGGACCACGCGCACCAGTTACCTCCGGGCCGGGAACAGGGATCGGGATGAGGGCCTTGCTGCGTGGGCGTACCACGCGCACTGGTTACCTCCGGGTTGGTGGGGAACACCAGGGTAGGGCGATTTGATGGAGGCTCTGCGAGCGGTTCGGTGAGTGTGCCGGCACACGTCCGTTCACAGCGGGAGCCTCGAGCAAATGCCCCCTCGTCGCGGGCCGCGCTGCCTTATATAGCGTATGTGTTATCGGGGCGTACGCATGTGTGTGTGCGATGCGGGTGGGCTCGAGCGCGTCGGTCGGCGGTGCTGTAGGTAGGTAGGTATCGTCCCTGGGTCCGTCACAACATGAACAAGCTCGAGGCCCACCTGATGTTAAGCGGAATAACCTAAGTTTTGGAAAATACGATGAGATCCCAGTCCCCACGGACCCAACGTCTCCACACCAAACGGCTCAAATATGTAACCCACACTTTAAGGCTGGCGTGGCGGGAAATTTGACCAGCACTTCGTGAGCGGGAGAGGCCATGGTAACTGGGTTGATTAACTGCAGTACCACACTAGCAGTGATGTGCAACACAACACCTTGCATACAAGCGTAAGCTAATAGCGAGACGAAAACCGGGATCTATAAGTCTACCAGTTTTGTAAGAATGAATGGCCTGTTACCAAAGACCAGATTCCCACACAGAAACAGCGAAAATACGAGCACGATCTGCGCTACTAGGACATGTATTTACAAGATATTTCCGTGCTAGCTCGCATAGAGGCCGGTCCCACTGTTTCTGTGATGACAAAATTTTTGGGAATTCAGTATTTGGACAAGCCAGTCTCCATGTGGTTTTGGTCACAGCCAAATATGCTACATCAGAAGAGCCTTAAGATGGTGCAATTTTTTTTTATGTTAATTTGTGTGTACTGTTTACAGATGACAGAAAAGCTGGTAATGCCAACCTAGAAATTTTGCGCATCCCTATGCCCCCCAACCTCGCAGGGAGGGAAACTTGCACCTAGCCCTATTATCCATCTCAACATAAAAACTTTCTTTTTTAACTAACGTATCTTTTACTAAATTGTCTAAGCATAAAAGAAGCTCACTGTATTTCCACAGCTCGCAACATCAATAAATGGTATGTAAATTTAGTAACGAAAAGGCGAAATCTAATCATTGTAAAATCCATATGGGTGTTAATTTTGAATAACTGCTAGAAGAATTTCTAAACTTTTGAATTTATACTTCGACTAATGGTGATAAAGATTTGTCTAGAATCGGTGAACCCAAAAGACGGAGCCAACCTTTTTCTATTTTAATATTATTCTAGGAGCAAACAAGTAGATTTTTCAATAATTGAAACTTTATCCTGATAAGTATTATGGAAAAATTTAGTTCAAAGTTAATAAGACGAAACTCGTCTATCTACTCGCAAGTCATTCAATACCGTGTTCGCATCGCCTCCTAAGGTTCCGTCATCCAAATACCAAACGTTAAGTTTTGATTTGAGACGTTGAATTATTGGGTGGATGGCAAGGCTAAAGATTGCTGATCCTCTGGGAGGATCATCAACCAAAAGGCCTCTATCTAATGATTTGAATGCATTTTTAACGAAGTCAGAAATTGGTAACGTTGAAGGTAATGGAAAGTATTTATTAGATTTTCCAGATACATCAATATGAAGCACTGAAGAGAAATGGAGATTGAAAGAACTTAAATTTACTATTTTAAATAATTTCTTTAACTTACTATTAGAAGCTCCTTGGCTATCTGCTGCCTCCGGGGAGCTCTCAATAGAGATGACCTCACCTGTGGGAAGAAAACACAATTACCAATTAACACCACAGTTTAACTCAATAGATTATGTACTGTTATTAAATTATGTTCTGTAACGTTGCACGTAAATATGCCCGAATCCAAGCGGCAGAAAAAGAAAAATTAGCATGGCACCTAGCTGTAAATTTTTATGATTTTGTCGTATTTGCTTTTGATAATAATTGTCATCGTGGTGCGACTCGCTTGCACTCATGGGTGCCAGATTAGGCGAATTATCGCCATTTAGGCTACTATGGGGGGTCAAATGGCGATCAAAAAATCCAATCGGCTATAATATACCAGTAGCCATTTAGGCTACCTAGAAAAATAAGAACGAGCAATTTAGGCTATTTCAGGATTACCCCAATTGTATAAAATTATTTTAAAATAAATTTATGCTTATAAAGAAAAGTAATAGATACGTCTGTCATTCTTTTCTCAGGTTCTTTCCATACTGCTAGATTTCTTCTAGGTATTGCATCCAGTTTGTAATAGAGAGATAGAGAGAAATTTATCCGGGTAGTGAGTCGCTGTATGACAGATAGAGTTCAAAATCAAAACAAGGAATCGCACATATAGAAACACAACTAACTTCATTTAAAGATTGCAACTAGCTGAGCGCGAATTTTTATATTACTTGTTTCCTGAATTGTTAGTTAAATTGATTCGGAGAAAATTCCTTAATTTAAGAGGAAGTTTCTACTCACCTAAAGTTACCTAAATACAGACATCATTTGTATATTTACATCAATATACATATATTATATTGCATTATTTAACATAAACATGAAAACGCTGAATCAGGCATTAAGTTATGGTCGTAGTTGTATAAGATAAGTCCTAATAACTTTAGTTGTACGGACGAAGTGATTAACTCGATAATGTTGTATCGAAAAAGATCGATTGATGCGACTGGGTTAACTTCTTCCGCCACCACTTCTAGTAGGAATGAAGATTCTCCCGCTGATAGGGATGGGAAATTTCTGCAGAAACTAACTATTCAACCTGCATTACTATTTTTTTGATTTACATACCTGGTATTTTTTTTATTTGGGTTAAATATACTTTGCTTCAAATCTTAGGCGAATTCGGCTACTTGTCAAAAAATACATATATTAGGCGATTATGGTTACTTTATCGGCAAAATTAGACGACTTGAGTTAGCTGATATCTGGCAACCCTGCTTGCAGTTTGCTGGTGTTGAGGTTTTTTTTTGACGGTTTTATGAAAATTGTTATTGAATTCTCTCGCATTTTTTGTTGCGTGAGTGAAAACAGTGATGTGAATACTACTAAATTCTTTTCCCATTCCCCGACTTCTACTAAATATTGAATAAGTACCTAAATGTTTTTGATTTTGACCATGAACCTTCCTCGTGCCTGTGATCCCCAAAAATGCGTCACTGGAGAACGAATTGTAAGTGCTGAATTATTAATTATTTTAAGATTTTTTTTAAGCATAGTGACGAGTGAGCCCGAAACCCCATGGCTAGCCTGACACCCCACGGGTGGCCGAAGCCCCACGGGCATTTCGGCACCCCACGGACAGCCCGGCACCCGTATTTAGTTTTGCAAGCTTGCTAAGATAGAACTTTAAAATCTGCAACATTCGCCATAATCACTTTTTATAATATATTTTCGTTCTACCGCCAAACAAGTTCGGCAAAAAGACGCCATTTTAAAATAAAAATTCCTAAGAAACGCACTAAGTACTTTGTTTTAACATTTATTGTGCGAACAGCGAACACCTAACTACTGTCTTCTGGAAAATACGACCTGGGAGTTTCCAAATCCAAAGTAAAAAACCCCTTTCTGAGCTATGCTTTACTAAGCGTGCTAAAAAACTTGACCGCAGACCACAGCGTTGCCTCATATAAGATAAACAGTGCGCAAATGTGAATAATTAGTCTGCAGGTACGGCCATCGGGAACAAAGTTGCAAAACTAGTTTTATACATATAAAATAGTGTTTCAGTTAAATGGGTGTAACTTTAAAACCACTTAGCCAATGTTGACGATATTTAAAAGAGACTAAAGGTAGTCAATGTTTCTTTTTGTATGACCATATTTTATATTAATTTTTTGTTAAAAGTAGTTCCTTTACTACCTTATATTTTATATATATTTTGTGTTAAAGGTAGTTCCTTAACTACCTGTTTTCTACTAAGTCTTACTAAGTACTTACATACTCGTGTATGTAAGTACTTAGTAAACAATTTTTGCCTAATTTCTGACTACACTATATTTTGCGTGACTAAATTTGTATAACAGAATTAAAGTAATTAATTCTGTTATGCTAGCGTAATGTGTGATTTTTAACTGACTTCCAGTAGAAAATGTTTCTTTTAGTATGACCATATTTTATATTTATTTTTTGTTAAAGGTAGTTAAGGAACTACCTTTAACAATATTCCGCATATGGGTATTTATAAATATATGCCTATAGATAAATAAGACAGGACTACTTAGATAACGTATATGAATCGAAATTCGTAGCTCTTTCCGTACAAAAGTAGTTTGGTCATATTGTAAATACATGCAAGTCCTTAAGGTATCCACGCTTGCATGCCTTGTGCTAGCATGCAAAACTTCACCAATTTTGAACATTTGGTATTTACCAGAAGGTGGAAGTAGTGATGGCTCAGTGGCATTGACTATGGACTGCCGCGCAGCAGGTCCATGGTTCGAATCCCGCCTCGGGCTTGAGCTTCACCGCATGGTGAAAGGACATTTTGCGAAGGCCCGCTTGGCAAGCAACCACCCTCAAGTAGAAGATCTGTCGCCAAGCACCTAACGGTGTGTTCCAGCAGCAGTCGTTGCAATTACAGGCTCATGAGACTCAACAACTATGTCTCAAGGTGACGGGCGCAGTGCAAATCGTGACTTGTGACGAAATATATCTGTTACAGGTAGAGGTTGGTTCGCTTAACATCAGGTGGGTCTCGAGCTTGTTCCGTCACAATAACATTAAAAAAAAAATTGAAACTACGTCTGTATGTAAAGAGCTACGAAGACTTAATGGCTGTCTTTAGCAGTGGACAATCCGGCTGATCGATACCGTAATTAAGGAAATAATGTTGAAAGTTATCATCATCAACACATCACCCGGAATGTCCACTCTTGAACAAGGTATCTCCCATTAGGAGGTTTGCCATAATTGCCACGCTTGGCAGGCGTCTTGGAGATCGCAGTAGGAGTTGTCAGTTCTTCGGATAGCGCTGCTTCCCACCTTCTGGTATTTTTTCCTTAGTCACCTCTTACGACACCCACAGAAAGACTTGACTGGGTGACATTGTAACCCGGCACCCCACATAATATATAAAGAAAGTAATATATTGTTAAAATATATTTTAAAATAATTAACCCACTACCAACACTTAATAGTACCTTTGAAATAAATGATTAAAGTCTTGCAGTTTCCAAACACTGACATCACATTATCACGTTCTGACTTCCACAAGTTATTTCGTACTTTTCCAGTGTTCGGGTAATAAATAAAATCAGGTAATAAAATATAGACACTCTTTTTAGTGATGGAAACTGCTTAGAACATCATTCACTCGCCTAAAATAGTGTTCACCGTTGACAAGAGTAGAAAGAAATCAAGAAATATAACCAAGAAATCTTCTACGTATACAAGTACAGGGTACTCACATCCCATAAACGGGCAATTTTGAAGCGCTCGTAGCGAAGTTTACTTAGCTGTTCTTAACCGATCAGCAAAGTTAAGCAACGTCGCGTGCGGTCATGAGTTGGATGGGTGACCTCTAGTGACATTACTACTGAGCGTTTCCGTGCTTCGGAGGGCACGTTAAGCCGTCGGTCCCGGTTGTTGTCTTAGGATGGCAGTCGTTATAGCATGGTGGTAGGGCATTTTGCGAATGCCCGCCTGGCTAGCTACCACCCTCAAGTAGAAAAATCTGTCGCCAAGCACTTAACGGTGTGTTCCGGCAGCTGTCCTTGAGAGCCAGTACTTCTAGGTTAGCCTGAACAACATCTTCGACCACATCATCACTTACCATCAGGTGAGATAGTGGTCAAAGGCTAACCTTTCAGGAATAAAAAAAAAAAAAAAACATTAGGGTGTTCTCGGCCTAAGAAAATGCACATCAGTCAGACAGCACTTAGAAAATAATAGAATTAAGACTGAGTTCTCTTCGTATATTTGGCCTGCCAGAAATATAAGACGCAGATAAAAAAAAAAGGAATTCTTACGTAGGATGTACGAAACAAAATCTATTTAAGCCTAAAACTAGATTAGTCAAGGTGAGAAGGCAGGGTATTTATTTTACATTTGCATGTTCATTAAACTGCCACTCAGCATGAGGGATTTATCTGCATTTTAAAAGAGCACAATTAATTTTTCGAAGTTAACCCGTTTTATTCATTAAACGAATTTATGATAATGCGTCTTGTAGAATTTTCATTCCCATAGAAAAATGATGACATGTACAAATAACTGTATATTATGAGAAAAATAAAAGACTATTCATTGAATTTTACGCATGATTCATATTGATGACTTATTCAAGTAATTATTATATAATTAAGGTATTAATTCCTATGTGTAATAATTGCGAAAACCCAAGACAACATTATTAATAATTGTTGACATCCCGTCTATGAAAAATTAAGAAAAATTCAGAAAATTATTTAAAAAACCTGGTTTTATTCTTATTATAATTTTAATTTCTTGATTTTCGTTTTTATTCTGTATTGGTAAACATATTGTATCTTGCTATTATGCTAAGATTAAGACTACTGTAAATTAAGATACCTACCTAATATGTAAGCTACTAATGTTATAAGAGTAATAAACAATTATATTCTATTCTATTGAATTCTACATATTTTAGTTAACGGACTATAACTTCAAAACTATGTTAATGAAAATTAAATGGGACCACTTTGGAAGTTAACTTCTACCCAACAAAAAAGAACAATCAAAATCAGTTAGTTGGTGGTGAAACCGAGTAACAAACATAAAAACATACAGTCATAATTTAGAATATACTCTTTTGTGGAAGCCGGAAAATGTGATTCCGCGGCCTTACCCATATAACATCTATATAGTTACCGTCCATCAAAACATACTACAAAAAATATAATTAAAAAATACAGCTTCCTCGTACACTAGGTATCTAGTCTTTTTATATGGATTCCCGCCCTAATTTTATAAAAATCTGTGACTATTTCAGGTCCGAATCTATACGTCCATTTTTAAACGTATATGTTCATATAAGTACGATTCAAAAATAACGTCCGGCCACACTATACAAGGTTTCATTGTTTAATAAGTAAACACTCAATAATAATATGTACAATAATGTGTAAAGTGTGGATACATAAATTAGAACATCATAAATTATCACTCGCACAATAGAAACACCTACAAAATCCATAATTTAAGCTTTACTCCTCCATTTTGATTCCTCCGTGCAAACGAAATAATGACATAGGTACTTACGTGCTTTCCTTGATAAATTTAGAAGCTTAGTAACGGTTGGTGGTGAGTCCGCGAACTCATACACAATCACACGCGGCTTAGACATTTTTAATTAAAAATAAAAGCGAACAATATAATTACGGAACAAAACGTACACGCAATCGCACTAGGATCAGTAAGATGAAATACTGCCAGTGCTGCCAGTGTAATCTATCTAAAAGTAACGCGAGTAAGTCTAGAATATCATATTAATTTGTTTTTTAACTGATGATATCGCTTTATTAACAAAACACAACGAACTATACAACAACAAAGAAAAGCATTTAAGCAGCTTAGAAGCCATTGCAGGATCACGGGCAGTCCAAATGCTCCAGCCCACTACCAGTGGACAGCGTGATGAAGTGGGGCAGCCCTGTTGTGATCGTCTATTAAAGTTTATAAGTAAGTGTATGGAGCAGGTTACAGAGATTCAATATTGTAGAAGAACTATGATTGCTCAATACGCTGTCTGTACATTAGATTGAATGGACATAGAAAGTCACGTTACTATTTCCCCGTGGCTTGCTTTATTTAAGGCAGGTCAAGAAGTATAATAGGTAAATCAATTAAGTTACAGACTTAAAGAGTTGTTTGTGTAAATGTATTAATTGAATAGTCCGTCAAATAATGCTTGACTACGTTTAGAACATCCATAGCAACTGAAAGGTTCTCGTAGGAAGATGCGCTATTCTAGTGGGTGGACCAAGGCCTCTCTCAAATATAACGTCTGTGGGAAAACGTTACTACGCAAATATCGGAGATTGCTGCGGATGTAGCACTGATACTGTATACAGTATTGATTAGGTGTAACTCAATGTTGATTACACTGTCCAAAATACCAACGTCGGATATTCATCGTGGTTATGCGTGGTCACATATATATATATATATATATATTATATATATATATATATATATATATATAGTACATATATATATATATATATATATGTACTATACTGTACTGTATCAGCCGGTTTGTCCACTGCTGAACACAGTTTCACCCATTATGAGGAGATTTGCCATAATCCCTACGCTTTGTCTGCCCACCTTCTGATGCGTAACCCGTAGTCGCCTCTTACGACACCCACGGGCAGAGATGGAGGGGTGCCATTTTAGCCGGCACCCCGTGGAATCACCCTCCCATTCCATAAAGTATATATATAGTTTATGGAAAACGGTTACGTCTACTTTGAGGTGTGAATAATGTAAATTTGAAAAGGGCCGACTACTGGATTTTTTCCTAAAATACCTAGACTGCACGATGGTAGGGCATGATCGTCTGGCTGAATATCACCCTCAAGTAGTAAATAAGTCAACAAGCACCTACGTAAGTTATGTCAGCTGTCTATGAGCCATATCCCATTCTAGCTGAAGCCTGTTTACCATCTTTTATCATATCATCACTTAGCCACTTATAAACAACACATGCTTTTATCTATTGCGAAATTTCAAAAGCAATACTTAGTATAATGTAAATACTTACATAAAAACTTTGTCTCCTACCTCGGCACAACGAATATGAAAAAATATCCAAATGCTCGATGAAATTGTAAATGATTTAAAGACTAAAATCCATGCTTTTGGCATAGAACATACAAAAATTGTATATAGGAACCTGGATTAACAGTTTTCTAAAAAAAATGATATGTCTAAAATTATTTGGAAAAACCGTTTTGTATTACTTATTTGCGCATTAGGGATCAAATATTTAATAAAAATAATAAAAACCGGCCAAGTGTAAGTGAGACTCAGGCACGAAGGGTTCCGTACCATTATCTGTAACCTAATCTTGCAAGTTACAGACACTTTACGCAGTGTCCGATTGAGCTGGGTAGGTACAGCGAAAACCTATTTTATTGTATGGGAGCCTCCTTAATTATTTATTTTATTTTAATTAATTATATATAAAGAGAACATAAAACTAAATATTCTGTGAATAGTTAAAGCGTCTTCCTGGCACCGTTATTAGTATCGAGCGAGAAACGCTATAATTTTTTTTTTTTTTTGTATTGGAGCCCCCTTAAATATTTATTTTATTTTTAGTATTTTTTGTTATAGCGACAATAGAAATACATCATCCGTGAAAATTTCAACTGTCTAGCTATCACCGTTCTTGAGATACAGCCTGGTGACAGACGGACGGACAGTGAAGCCTCAGTAATAGGGTCCCGTTTTTACCCTTTGGGTACGGAACCCTAAAAACTGTCAAATAATAAGCATACACATTAATCAGGCTCAAGGACATGCATGCAAAATTACGACACGTATGAAAACTTGGTACCTAAAATATTGCAAAACTACGTTTGCATGGAAAAAGCTACGATTACACTAACCTTAACAGCCGCGTATAATGTGTAGATACAACAGTAGGACACATGAAATGATCAAAAATAAATTAAAATTCTATAACATTTAGAGCAGCGTTGTGGCAACCCTGCTCAATTCTAGTTAATAACGACACAAAGGTTAAATATCACCGCTACCCTCATTTTTTGTCAAAGATATACTTTCGTTTGTAGTACCACCAACTTAACTGTGCAAATCTCGAGTGCGCTATTGGTCAAGGAAATCAACTACAAACTGTCACAATTTGAGGGAATTTTGTAGTTCTTTTTTCTGCCACCTGAACAGGTAAGTTGGTGGGTCTGTAAGTGTTATTGACAGAAACTGACGATGCATTCAACCGAAGCACCCGCTCTAACCAGGCAAAGTGACGTGAAATTTTTTATAATTTGTACCTACTAGTTGACGGTACCGATATAGAAATATTAAGTAAAGATGAAGATGTAGTTATAAGTGCCTATTATCACTGATGTAAGTATAATTTCATGATTAATATGCATTCTAATGGATGTCATTTCATAAACAAACATTTTCATTTCAGCGTGGCATTTTAGTTATAATTTTTTTATCTAGTTTCTCTTACATCTAGCTACTTATACACATAGGTTTTTTTTTGTTATGCCTGATAGGTTAGCTTTTGACCACTATCTCACCTGATGGTAAGTCATGATGTGGTCGAAGATGTTGTTCAGGCTAACCTAGGTACTAGGTAGTACTTCTAGGTTAGCCTGATACATATAGGAATATTATAAAAATGCTCAATTAATAAATACAAGTCAAGGCTGCTTAATATTTCGATAAGGTAACTAAAGGAAACTACTTGCGGACGTAATACCAGTTATCATCATCATCATCAGTTATTATTTCCATCGTTGAACAAATGCCTCTTCCGTTGGGTAATCAAGGGATTACCCCAAAGGAGGAGGACTGCCAAGCAGGCAGGGCTTGGCAGGCATCTTAGGGACACAGATGGCAGTACTACAGAAGGCGCTGTTGCTCAAGAAGTGGTATTTTTCCCTGAATCGCTTCCTACTACTCGCACGGAAAGGTAAGTATATTACTTACATATTATGGGGAGGTGCAATCATAACCACCAGTAATAAACAAGTAATAAGTAATCCCAAGCGTACGCCTCACCAAATCTAAGAAGCTGGTTGACTTCGTGTGTTTTAAGATTTATAACACAATACCTAAGAACATCATTTAAGTAAATAATACGGGGTAACTCACGTAAATAAGTCAGCTAGCTCCTCTAAACTATAGTCGGAGCCATCTCACTTATTTACGTGAGTTATCCCGTATTATTTAATAAAATGAGTGAAAACCACGTTAGTTTTTATAACACCTAAGAACATCATTGATGCGTCAAGCATGAGCTCGTTTATTGGCAGGCTGAAGCTGCTGCTGCTTGCTAAAGCCTACACATTAGATGAGTTCCTGACAGATAAAACGATAACTGCTGATCCACATTCTATCAGTAATTAATACAAATTGTATTGTTAATTTTTAATTTAATTGCTATACTGTGTATAGAGTAATAATTGTATTTAGTTTAGGTACTTATTGAAATGTTCTATAACAATTTTTGAATGTGACGTGTAATACTACCACATAATCGTATGGTGGATAAACCCGTATTTAAGACTTAGACCTAAGTACCTAGGCGTGTAGTACGTACCACAGCTTAGGTAATATTGGTAATGCGTGTCATAATGTACTGTCAAACAAAGAACAAATTACCTACAAAATTCCTTGTCAATAATAGTGTGGATAGGTGCCTACTTTTAGGGCCTGTTTCAGAATGTTCGAATAAGTTCCGGTTATACTATTAAGAACATAAAACGACTGAATGATAAAAATGACAGTTAACATGCAGAGCGTCTAAATCGACTGTGAAACGCAAAGATAGTGTTTTATTTAAATTGTCCTGGGTAGTATAACCGGAACTTACTCGAACATTCTGAAACAGGCCCTTATTGTTACAAAATGAAACTCGTTGGTTTATAAGGTGCGTGAATTGCAATACAAACGCGATTGATGGATGCCTAAAAACCTTATTTACCCACAAGCATATGAATAATACGGTTCTTTATTCATGTGTCACAAGCTTGGAAAGGTGTTGGACGAAATCTGCGTGAAAAAATGCTTTTTATCTGCAAGCGTGGAAATATTAGAATTCCTAACTCCTATAAAAGTTCCACAAACATTAATTTCCCTTAAATATTATCAATTTTAATAAATTCGCTTAAATATTTTGAAGCAGTGATGGCTCAGTGGCCTTGGCTATGGACTGGGCAGCAGGTCCATGGTTCGAATCCCGCCGCGGGCTTGAGCTTCAAAGCATGGTGGAAGGGCATTTTGCGAATGCTCGCCTGGCTAGCAACCCCCCTCAAGTAGAAAATCTGTCGCCAAACACCTAACAGCAGCAGTCGTGCCAATGAAATTACAGGCACATGAGACCCAACAATTATGTCTCAAGGTGACAGACGCAGTGCAATTCGTGACTTGTGACGAAAGTATGTGTTATAGGCAGAGGTTAGTCTGCTTAACATCAGGTGGGTATCGAGCTTGCTCCGTCAAATAAATAAAAAAAAAATTTTAAAAATTGAAATTAACCCAAATTTACTAAATTATTTAAGCTGTTATATTATTTAACCATATTCCTCGCTGAAGTGAGATGTTATTTTTTTATTTCTGCCTCATATTTTACCCTTTGACCACTATCTCACCTGATGGTAAGTGATGATGGGGTCGAAGATGTTGTACAGGCTATCCTAGAACTACTGGCTCTTAAGGACATTTGCCGGAACACTCCGTTAAGTGTTTGGCGACAGATTTTCTACTTGAGGGTGATAGCTATTCAAGCAAGTATTCGCAAAATGCCCTACCACCATGCTATAACGACTCTCATATTAAGACAACAACCGGGACCGACGGTTTAACTTGCCCTCCAAAGCATGGAAGCGCTCAGTACCATAGATAAATGAACAGACATTTATCTATGCTAGCGGTCACCCATCCAACTCATGACCGCGGCGGACGTTGCCTAACTTTGCTGGTCGGTTAAGAACAGCTAAGAAAACTTTGCTACGAGCGCTTCTAAAGTGTTGCGCTCGGCAGCAAAGTTATTTTATATATACCTTTGGAACCCTCGTACGCTCAGGATAAAAAAAACTTATCGGTTTGGTAACAAAACTTTTTATATGATATGTCAACATAATGCCAGAGAACCAAACCCTACCTTGGTCAGCATTGGGCAAACAGAGAATGGGGAGGACCGCAGAGTCAAGAAATCGTATCTTGGACTTCCAAGTGACCATCAACCCGTCGTCGGCAGGCCCAAATGTTGCCGTAATGACGCTGTGTCGGGCTGCTGACTGGCAAAAGGCAGCACGACGCCGGCACCGATGGCGTTATCTAGTACCTATCGGTGGCTGCGCTAGAGGATTAAGTACCTTAGTATCGAAAATAATATTAATAAATAGCTTATTGGTTAGTTACGACCACTATCTAACCTGCGTAAGCGACGATGTGGTCAAGAATGGTATAGTAGGTAGGTACTCATATAGAAAGTATACTTACACTCTACTGTCCCGCTCTCTAACACTTTTTTTTTAGGTAAGCCTTTGACCACTATCTCACCTGACTAACAGAACTTATGCCACTACCAAAATATACTCTTTGTGGTAAGCGATAGATTTTCAACATAAAGACGGTGTTATAGATCGAAGACAGGCGGGCATGCGCAAAATGTCATCCTAATATTTAATGAAGATCGCGATGCGACAACGCAATGCAGGACATCGAGGTTCATGTTGATATAACTTATATAGGTATAACTAATGGATGTATCTAAGTACCTACTAAATACATTTTCCATAACTCTTTTAGAATTATCTGATTTACGAATAAGATATTTTAGACCATGAAATCGTAACTATATAATATGGTGTCAGCGAAAAGTTCCATCTTTTTTTTTTTTTTTTTTTTTTTTTTTTTTTTTTTTTATGCTCTATAGGTCAGCCTTTGACCACTATCTCACCTGATGGTAAGTGATGATGTGGTCGAAGATGTTGTTCAGGCTAACCTAGAAGTACTGGCTCTCAAGGACAGCTGCCGGAACACACCGTTAGGTGCTTGGCGACAGATTTTCTACTTGAGGGTGGTAGCTAGCCAGGCGGGCATTCGCAAAATGCCCTACCACCATGCTATAACGACTGCCATCCTAAGACAACAACCGGGACCGACGGCTTAACGTGCCCTCCGAAGCACGGAAGCGCTCAGTAGTAATGTCACTAGCGGTCACCCATCCAACTCATGACCGCGCGCGACGTTGCTTAACTTTGCTGATCGTTTGAGAACAGCCAAGTAAACTTCGCTACGAGCGCTTCAAAAACCTACTGAACTTGGAAAACTATCTTTATAGTTTTCCAAGTTCAGTAGGTACCATTTAAGTTGGCACACAATAACAAAATAGACAAAATACAGTGGATACCGTCACATATCGGCATAGCGGGAATGAGGAGGCGGATCGACTAGCCAAGGACGCCCTTACAAACGGGATATTCTATACTTGTTTTCCATTGTTCACTGATCTTTTATACCTAGTTAGGGATAAGTACTGAGATGTGGAAATAATACTTTGACGAGAGGTCAGTGACCAAGGGTTGTTTTTTTATGTTATTGTGACTGAACAAGCTCGAGGCCCACCTGATGTTAAACGGTAGGTACCTCTGCCTAAAACAGATGCATTTCGTCGCAAGTCACGAATTGCACTGCGCCGGTCACCTTGAGACATAGTTATTAAGTCTCATGTGCCTGTAATTTCACTGGCTCTCAAGGACAGCTGCCGGAACACACCGTTAGGTGCTTGGCGACAGATTTTCTACTTGAGGGTGGTCGCTAGCCAGGTGGGAATTCTCAAAATGCCCTTCCACCATGCGGTGAAGCTCAAGCCCGCGGCGGGATTCGAACCATGGACCTGCTGCGCGGCAGTCCATAGCCAATGCCGCTGAGCCATCACTGCTTCAAACATATGGTATAAGGCAATTCAACCAGGTCTCAGTAGCCACGGTTTACTATCATGACACAAGAACAAATTGTACCTAATTGCCTTGAGGCTTCGGTCCGGGCACATACCATTAAACAGTTTTGCATTTCTTATGGGTAAGTTGAGTTTACCAAATTGTGTTGAATGTAACATTGTTGAGGATGTAAGTATATCATATGTTGGTGGAATGTGCCCGGATCGAAGCTGAGAGGACGAGGTTGTGTTACGAAAACGGAGTTGACCTACGGGTGGTTGGTGAATGCAATAGCATCCTAGCATTTCCTCAATCAGAGGAGGCTAGAATGCTATACAAATGTGTGCAGTTAGAGCGTAAGATGTGATATGATCTATTAGGGTGGCATGCTCATGTGTGATCAAACCCGCCATAACTTATTTGTGATAATAAAGATAAAAAAGTAGATACCTTTATTGGTATATTTACCAATTTCTTTGTAATCCGTATTCTGTTTTGTACAAATTATTTTATAAATTTTCTTCGAAGGTCCCAGGTATTTCTCATAAGCAAATTAAAATATTGATCAGTGGATTCTAAAGAGATTCAATAAGTAAGCAGCACCTATCTCATGACAATCTTAATGCCCGGCTAACATTTTGTGGGCTAATTGCTGCACTGAGGACCAAGTGGCACAAAGTGGATGAATGAAGATTTAAAAATTTGTATTATGTAATTAAGTGTATAACGCATTGACACTGAGCAGTCGCTATTTACCGCGATTACAACTTTAGGTATATGCTGTAATTTCATGCTGTTATATATTATTAGGTACTAAGTAGAAACTATTCAAACAGACCATTTGAATTCCAAGTAAGTATGCATCTATACACAATTTTGACAAAACATGCACTTGTACCATGTTATACATTTTTAGTTAAGAATGCATGTTGCATTAAGAAACTCGTGTCGTAGTTTTTTATTATTGGGATAAGATGTAAAGCGAGCAAGTGGCTCATCTGGTAGTAAGAGATCTCCGTCGCCCACGGACTTCCGCAACTCCAGAGGTCTCTAGGATGCGTTGCAGGCCTCTGAGGAGGGAATATGCGGATGTAATATTATTGAGGATTTTTTTTCCAAACGGAATTTAAAAAATTGCATTTTTAAGTCCACGCTTATATTTTTTTATGTATGATCACGCATAACTTTTTACAGATTAATCCGATTTTAATAATTCTTCTTTTATTGAAAACGGTATTCCTCTGAGGTATAGTAATTTAATAAAAATCGTACGAGTAGTGCTTGAGTTACACTCAACTAACTGAAAAATGCTTGACATACCTAAATTATTAGGTAGTTGTAGGTTTTGTCGATGGTGACCAGTATTGTAGGTGAAAATCGATCGTTTAAGCTGTAATTGTCTCTAAAAAGGGAGAACCTTTTTTTAAAATTAAAAATGGAACCGGTGTCTGGACCAAATATTATGAAATAACTTGAAGAATTCGGACCGTGAAAATGTTATCTCAGAGTGTATTAAATCAGCATGGGGCCGAATTAAACAAGTTAGTTCATAATTTTCAGGGTCAAGTCGGTTTAAATTTTTTAAGAAAAATATGTTTTGTTTACTAGTTATGTGTATTTCATAACATGCATAGTTTGTCCTACCCGCAACGCGCCGCGAATGTACTACTCTTCGAAAGTCAAGGTTGCCCGCGCCCCACAGATAGCGTCGCTTTGCTAATTGAAATGACTACAAATATTGTATTATTACCACGCCGTGTTCTCTGTAGGTAATAGGTACGTTCAGTTCATCATATTTTCTACATCGTTCCCCCGCTCCGCCTACCTATTACATATCTTTGTATTAGATATATTATAATATGGAAAATGTATGTTTACAAACCTAGGTACCTAACGTACTTTACACATATCAGGTTTTTTTTCACAGTATTCACAGTAGGTACAGATAGACTAGTTGTTGAGAGCAATCTTAATCTTACATGGCCAAAAGTGACTTGGTAGACGTTGGATGGAACATGCTTGGGGTGCGTTGCCAAGGCCTTGCAGGGGCCTTGGCCAAATATCGATCGAGCTATATTTAATCGATGCTCTTGGAACAACCTTTATAGCTACTGTCAACATATGAAATGGTTTTTAAGCGGTAAATATTTTTTTGTATCTTAGAAATCGGGCTCATGACGTAGTTAAACAATAATTATGTTGACTTAGTTTTTTTTTTTTATTGGCGATATGCCTTTATTAAACAAATACTACAAACTACATACAACAGTACAGCTACTACAATACTACAGCTACTACAGTAAAAGCATTTGGACTCATAGGGAGTCCAAATGCTCTAGCCCACTATCAGTTGGCAGCGTGCCCAGCATGCTGGCAGCATTGCCCCGTTGAATTGCAATGCTTATTCTTTGAGCCAAATACATAGGTGCCAGCATTTTGATCACGCGTCGCATCGACCAAGCGCTCTGATAGATTTTGGAAAATACGATGAGCTCCCGGTCCCCACGGCCCCAACGTCTCTACACCAAACGGCTCAAATATGTAACCCATACCGAGGTTAGCATATTTGCGCCGCTTGAGTTGCTCTGCCGAAGTAGCCGCGGCGCCAGCCCTCACGTGGGTTTCAGAAAGGTGTGACGGCGCTAAAGTGTCTACGCATGTAGCGTCCCACACTAAGGGCCGTCCTAACTTCCATGGAACCAGAGTCATGCCGTCAGGTCTTTTACCATCGTCACGCATCAGACCGTTCGGTTCGAGAACAGCTGGAACATTGGCGCTGGTAAAAGCCCGGCGAATGATATCGTTAAGGCTGGCGTGGCGGGAAATTCGACCAGCACTTCGAGAGCAGGAGAGGCCATGGTGACCGAGTTGAACTTAGCTTATACAAAATTATTTATTGTATTATTAGTCACATTTGACAGCTAGCCAAGATTTGGCCGACTCAAAAGCTAGTAAAATGTTGGCTAGGCAGAGCATATGTACCTATCTGATTAGCTCTGACTAGTCACCCGGAACGGGTATTCCTTATCGACCTTTCATATTAACTAAGATTATAAACTTATTGATTATTAATGATTAACGTAATTAATTATTATTGTAATAATAATATTATTATAATTAATTACGTGCGAAACCCTCAACCCTTGTGCATTGGAAAAGTGGTTTATCATATGCTTAGAAAGCCAGTCATGGAACGCTTCTTCTTCTTCTTCGTGTCGACGACTCATTGTTATCAGATAGATGACTGCCAGTACTGGGCTGTAGCCACCCCAAGGGTAGAGGCCTCGTACAGGTCACCCAAAGTGCAAGCATTGGGACACTGTGGGCAGGACAGCAGGTGACGCATGTCCTGCGTAGCGCCACAACTACATTGGGTTCCTACGTCAGAGTAACCCCATTTGGCCATATTAAACCGGCAACGACCCACTTGAGTCCGAAGTCGATTTAGCGACTTCCAAGTGGAAAAAGAAAAAAGATGGAACGCTAAACAACTGCCTATCTCGTGAACGCAGTTAGCTATACCTACTTTATCTTAATCTGTGGCGTGCATTCATTCTGCGATGCAATTGGCACTGATCACTAAATGGTCTTGTGATAATGAAACCATAACTATGTATTAAGTTATGGTTTCATTTCTTTTTTTATGTTTTTTTTCTTTTCTTTTTATAGTGTTATATTCCTTTTTGAAACGGTATTTTTTTCATAAGCCTTATCCCTTATCCGCCTTTGTCGTATCCCTCCGCTTTATACACACTCACCTTGCCCCTCAAGTGGAATCGGAGTACTTTGCATCGACATATCGCGCGTCGTTCAATTTCGCTGTCACTTGGAAGGTAGGTAAGGCTAAGTTAGCATCTAAAAAGGTTGGTGTGCTCGGAAAGGCGACACGGTACTTCACGTCGGCCCATCGCCTGCAACTTTGTAAGGCTCAAGTTCGGCCTCACATGGAGTACTGCTCTGATCTCTGGGCGGGAGCTCCCCAGTACAAGCTTCTTCCTACCGACCGCATCCAACGCACAGTGACTCGACGAGTCGACGATCAAGTTCTCTCCGACCGGCTCGACCCTTTGGCACTACGTATAGAGTTGTTGGATCACTCTGCATCTTCTACCGCATCTATCACGGGGAGTGTTCTGAGGAACTGTTCGATTTACTACCTGCGGCTCAATTTCGCCATCGGACGTCCCGACAAAGCACGATGTTTCATAAATTTTATGTTGACGTCTGGAAGTCTACAACCTTCTGATTTTCACGGCATTTTCTACCTCGCACTCCCACAATATGGAACCAGCTGCCAGTTGTATATTTCGGAACAGATACGACTTAGGAGCCTTCAAGAAGTGAGCTTTCCCTTCTCAAAGGCCGGCAACGCATCTTCAAGACCTTTGGTGTTGCGGATGTTCGTGGGCGACGGTGATCACTTACCACTAGGTGAAAAGCCTGCTCGTTTGCAATCCTATCTAGTAAAAAAAAATAGGCTATGACCGCTATCTCACCCATTAGTAAGTGATGATGTTGTCGAGGTTGGTAAATGGACAAGGCTGCGAATTACTAGTTCTCAAGGACTGCTGCCGGAACACAGTATTAGGCGCTTGGCGTCAGATTTTCTACTTCATGATGGTAGTTTGTAACAAAGCGTTACATATAATATTTTAAATAATATCTTTTTATCTTTAATTTTTTGTAAATAATACAAATATATATATTGACTTACTTTAAACAACCATTTAAATATTATTATTTGAATTGATAGGTGTAGGTGATACCATCTTAATAACGTAAACGTTCCTTATCGTGTAAACGCGCCTTACGAGCGCGGAGCGGGGAGACGCATGCGACAGTTATTCGAAGCGGCGCTCGGCAGTCGTTCCTAGGCAAAACCGGCTGCTAGACCACGCCACCTTGCGTCAACCCGCGCTCTAGCCGGTTGCGAGGCGTTATTATTATTAGTGTAATCTTCTGGATTATAATAGTGACCGATCGTACCTACTGTTTGACATTTTGCCAAATCTCTAAGTGTTTCCCGTGATATGGAACACTGTCTGGATTTATCTATTTAGGATGACCTCACACTCCAATAAATTTTTAGTCCAAATTAGTTTTGGACCAGGTCGTGGTCCAAAAGTGTATAACCGGCCTTAAGTCAACAATCAGCTGGTGGCGTTTCAAAAAACGACGAGCCTGTCTACCTCCGACAATTCCTGACTCCACACCGCGTACTGCAACACTTGAGGCCATCCACCATCATCACCTGGTCCAACGATATACTGCCACTACGGAAGCAGAAATACATCTTTAGGTTGAACCACGACCTCATAAATTTTATGTGCCCGTTTTATTTCAATGACAATTAAAAATTTATTATTGCTTCATCAATTTTAGCTCATTTTTAATATCTTGTATAACCTTATTTTTAATTCACTCATATTCATCTTTCTTGGCTTCATTCATTTTCCTTCTTGTTTTGTTACAACATTGCTAAATTACCTATTATAACATACTGTATCAAAGTCACTTAGTTTCATTTCTTCTACTACCACGTTAGGTAGGTTAGAAACTAAGTACCTATAGCTGTACAAGTTAGCCAGACGAGCATTCGCAAAATGACCTGCCACAACCGGTGAAGCTCAAGCCGGGGCGGCGGTGGGCATCGAACTATAGATCTGCGGCACGGCAGTCCATAGATATTACCGCTAGGCTATCACTGCATCAAAATAAAATGGTTATGAAGGGTTTGAATCCCTCCAGGGTAAGTAACAATTATATAGTCACACCGCGTGAGACTGTTAAGGGCCTCTTGTACTTGCACAGTAGGCAAATTTAGCGTGCGAGAGTTGCAGGCTATGGACACTACGCGGCGCTGCGCTTTAGATGCACAGCGCTCGTCAGGTCGATGGCCTCAGCCGCACGCTATCAGCTTCATAGTGTAACTAAAACAGTTGATCTACTTTAGGTATCTGCTACTAAATCCAGTACTCAATTATTATATTCTTGTGACTATTCCCTTATAGTGCAACTAACACAGTTGATAACCTTTAACTATTACTATTAAAATACATACCGTTAAGTATTGGCAACAGATTTTCAACTTGAGGGTTAGGTAGGTAGCCAGGCGGGTAATCTCAAATTGCTCTACTGCCATGCCAAATTACTGGTTCTGGAGGACTCATAGCGGCACATACCGTTAAGTGCTTGGCGACAGATTTTCTACTTGACACATAGTGGTAGGAAGCCAGGCTGGTATTTGCAAAATGCCCTACCACCATGCAAAATTATTGGTTCTAGAGGACTCACAGCGGCACATACTGTTAAGTGCTTGGCGACAGATTTTCTACTTGACACATAGTGGTAGCAAGCCAGGCGGGTATTTATAAAATGCTCTACCACCATGCAAAATTACTGGTTCTCAAGGATACATAGCGGCACATAGCGTTAAGTGCTTGGCGACAGATTTTTTACTTGAGGTAGGTAGCTAGCCAGGCGGGTTTTCTCAAAATGCCCTACCACCATGCAAATTACTAGTTCTAGAGGACTCATAGCGGCACATACCGTTAAGTGCTTGGCGACAGATTTTTTACTTGAGGGAGGTAGCTAGCCAGGCTGGTAATCGCAAATTGCCCTACCACCATGCCAAATAACTGGTTCTAGAGGACACATAGCGGCACATAGCGTTAAGTGCTTGGCGACAGATTTTCTACTTGACACATAGTGGTAGCTAGCTAGGCGGATATTCGCAAAATGCCCTACCACCATGCCAAATTACTAGTTCTAGAGGACTCATAGCGGCACATACCTTTAAGTGCTTGGCGACAGATTTTCAACTTGAGGGTAGTAGCTAGCCAGGCGGGCATTCGCAAAATACCCTACTACCATGCAAAATTACTGGTTCTGGAGGACTCATAGCGGCACATACCGTTAAGTGCTTGGCGACAGATTTTTTACTGGAGGGAGGTAGCTTCTTAGAGGGCACTGCTGCTCACTTTCCGGTATTTTTCCTTAGTTGCCTCTTACGACACCCACAGTTAGTAATTGGGGCGTGACATAGCCCGGCACCCCACGGGCAGCCCGTCACCCCACGGGCTCGGCTACACTATTTACAGCTCACTGAACTAAAATAAGTGAATTGTTTAGAAAATCATACTGTACTTGTTATACTGTGGCGCGTGAAAACAATGCCATCGAGAAAGTATTTTTTTTATTTGGCATGGTTTGAAATGACGTACAAGACACTCGCCTGATGGAAGATTCACGCCAGCGGGTAACCATAAATATTGCAGTGTCACCATTCTGCTAATAAGAATTCGTTTATAAATATTTCTAGCTCGTAATCGCCGGAGAGAATTTTGCTTGAGAAAACGACACGCGTCCTACCTCGATGACGCCTAGGCGGGTACTGAATGACGTGCGCGAGAGCTTGAATCTTTAGATTTGTAGTTTATTTTTTCTTGTTAAAAAACTATAGCTAAATTTGAAAATGTGCCTTTAAACGTTACTAATAAATAACAAGCTCTATCCATTGGTAAAACTTCCACATAGTTTCATGATAGTATCTTTTAGTTCTACCTGATTTAAGTAGCGATATGGTGTCATGTTTGACATTTTTTTTTATCGAAGAAATTGTTCATAATCACTTTTTTGACTTTGTACGTTCCTGGAGAGTATGTTCAACTTTATATAAATGATTTTATACATTCTAAATTTTCAATTCTATTCGAGTTACAGATTTTAAAAAATGTCTTAAGTAGGTGCAAGCTCGCCTTAATTGAAAAAGTATGAGTCTACATATACGAGTAATAGAACCCCGAACGTGTCGGCTCGTGGCTTGGTAACAGATGGCTGAGGATCGCTAGGGCATTAAGACGGTGTCTTCTCCAGTATTCCACTTCTTCCGGACAAATTATACTGAAGATAAGGACGGCAGAACCAGCTCCCAAACCGATGTTTAGATCACCATATTTTAATTACGAATCGCGTCTTTAGGTGAGGCCAGTGACTCACTCCTATTACACCTTCGAATATACAAGTAAGTGTGTCTGCAACACCATATAATGGTCTAATATACTGATTAACCTAAATTCGTGTTATTAGTTAGTGTTAGTGAGGTGTACATACCTGGCTGGCGGCGTTATTTGGCAAGGACAATAGGTACCAGCCCCACGACCGGCAGTATCGTTTACAATATAAAGACACTACCATAACTTAATACTTTAAACCATTACAATGTGGTTAGGTTTTTGCTGTCGTGCCGCAGGTCTCTGGTTCGATCCCCACCGCCAGCTTGAGCACCGCATTTTGCGAATGCTCGCCTAGCTAGCTACCACCCTCAAGTAGAAAATCTGTAGCCAAGCACCTAACAGTGTGTTCCGACAGCAGTCCTTGAGAGCCAAAAAAATTACAGGTACGTGAGACTTAACAACTGTATGTATCAGTGTGATAGGCGCAGTGCAGTTTATACACTGCCCCCATGCTGAATTGCATCCTTTATAGGCAGAGGTTAATCCACTTAACATCAGGTGGGCGTCGTGCTTGTTCCGTCACAAACCTTATAAATAATAAAATATTTATTGGACACGAGGCATAGTATGTTTCGAGAAGAACATCGACATTTATTTACACATACTAATTAAGTAGGTATACTTTGATACAAACTGTTATTTAGATGTAATTTTGGAAATAAAACTTATCAACGGGTAAAAAGAACACAATTTTTTTTAACCAAGCTTTATTAAAACTGAAACAATAAGAAAAAACGGCAACATAAAATTTACAAAATTAATACTTAAGACTAATATAATTGTACACAGAGAAATAAGATTTCTTAAATACACATAGGTCAATAATCCTACATTTAATTATTAATTTAAACACATACATTTTCACAACGCGGTTTCCTTTCAATATATTTGATATATACGCATACTACTACAAGAAAGATTGCATAGACTACTATCATGTCCATTAGTGATAATAAATGTTTATTAAATGAGCACTTAAAAGTACTTATAAATAGTGTGCCGAGCACATGCGATACATTTTCAAGCGTAACACGTAATAAGCGTTATTTACAAAGAGATCGGAATAAAATATGGGATGCCATAACGAACAATTCCATTTTATGTGTAATATTCAAAGTAAACATCAAATGAAGTAGTATCCCTAACATTATTTTCAAAGGATCGTCAAAGAAAGCACCGCGAATGAAAGTAAACCGTTAAGTTATGGCCACATGTTTTGTTAGTACTTCAATTGCTTACTATTATATTCCTTTCTCAATGGCTGCTTTCAATTCAAATACATAAATAAACTTCACCCAGAAATAGCGCACATTACTAAGTTTTATAAATAACACTGAACACCAACTTCGTCACCGAAATCTAAGACAATATTATACACATATCAAGAACATTAAGGTACATTTCCCAACAAGGAAAAATATGTATCAATTTAGACTTAATCTATATGATTTTTTTTATTGTCTGTTGCTTTTAACAGTAACACATTTCACAACAGCGCTTTTCAGCGCGACACAGCGCCGTGTTCATTTAGAAATTTATTACATTCTTACATTCTAATTTATTTTCTTAAATATAATGAATTAAATGAATACAAATATTATAAATATATTAATAATAAATTTGAGCTCACTACAATATAGCTTTAGCTGCATAACGCATGAAGGATAGTGTAGTCATAGTTCTTTTCATACCACGTATTCTCATCATATATACCTACCCATTGTTCTAACTCTGTGACATTTTGCAGGCATTTCATTGAGCCTAATAGCTATCTGTGCTTCTGGTTTGCAAAAGTTTTTTTGTCTACAGCTAGAAACACACTGACTACTAAAATCCTTGAATCTCTCTCTCATGATAAGGTGCAGCAGTATATTTATATAACTTACCACAAAATTTAACCGTCACCCTGTCGGTGTACCAAAACTTCGTGAAGACTTACTAGTTATTTAGACAAATATCACAACATTTTTAAGGACAATAATTAGTTAACACACTTAAGTAAATTTCTAAACACGAATACAGTACATTAATTTTTTCATACTCCTCAAAATTACGAGCAGTTTTTTGGTATGAGCTTCTTATGGCGGACTCGACTCAGGGTCAGATGAATTAGGAAGATGTTCTGTTTCCGTAGGTGGCGTTTGATGCGATTGGCGAGGCCGGTTTCTCCCTCCCAGTCTATACCATGCCTCGGGGCAAAATACGCGGGGTAGACTTCCGACGTTTGAATCGGAGGGCTGTTCCCCTGGGTTTTCACCGGGCGGTTGTGCTACGGTGTTCGCAGAATTGCCCCATGCCTTAGGGTGAGGTACCGAGGGTAGATTTCCGGTGTTTGAATCGGAGGGCAGTTCCCCTGGGTTTTCACCGAGCGGTTGTGCTACGGAGTTCGCGGAAATGCCCCATGCCTTAGGGTAAGGTAACGAGGGTAGATTTCCGGTGTTTGAGTCGGAGGGCAGTTCCCCTGGGTTTTCACCGGGGGTTGGTGCTACACTGTTCGCGGAATTGCCCCATGCCTTAAGGTGAGGTACCGAGGGTAAATTTCCGGTGTTTGAATAGGAGGGCAGTTCCCCTGGGTTTTCACCGGCGGGTAGTGCTACGGTGTTCACATAACCGCCCCTCTCACCCCACTCAGTGCAGGTAGGACTCGCGTTCGAAACTTCGGGGAGTTCCTCCGGTGAAAGCTCGGGGAATAGTGGTTCGGTGTTCTCATAATCGTGCCATCCGTCAGGGTAAGGAGTGTGGAAGAACCTCCCTGAAAGCCCGGGGAATGAACTCCCGGCGTTCGAAACGTCGGGGAGTTCCTCCGGTGATGGACCGGGGAATGATGCTACGGTGTTCTCATAATCGTTGCATTCGTCAGGGTAAGGAGTGTGGAATAACCTCCCTGTAAGCACGGGGAGTGAGCTCCCGGGGAATGAACTCCCGGCATTCAAAACGTCGGGGAGTTCCTCCAGTGATGGACCGGGGAATGATGCTAAGGTGTCCTCATAATCGTTGCATTCGTCAGGGTAAGGAGTGTGGAATAACCTGCCTGTAAGCACGGGGAGTGAACTCCCGGGGAATGAACTCCCGGCATTCGAAACGTCGGGGAGTTCCTCCAGTGATGGGCCGGGGAATGATGCTAAGGTGTCCTCATAATCGTTGCATTCGTCAGGGTAAGGAGTGTGGAATAACCTGCCTGTAAGCACGGGGAGTGAACTACCGGGGAATGAACTCCCCGCATTCGAAACGTCGGGGAGTCCCTCCGGTGATGGCTCGGGGAATAGTTCTACGGTGTCCTCATAATCGTTGCATTCGTCAGGGTAAGGAGTGTGGAATAACCTCCCTGAAAGCCCGGGGAATGAACTCCCGGCGTTCGAAACGTCGGGGAGTTCCTGCGGTGATGGCCCGGGTAATAGTGCTACGGTGTTCTCATAATCGTTCCATTCGTCACGGTTAGGTGTGCGGTATAACCTCCCTAAAAGCCCGGCGAATAGTGCTACGGTGTTCTCATAATCATTCCATTCGTCACGGTTAGGTGTGTGGAATAACCTCCCTAAAAGCCCGTTGAATAGTGCTACGGTGTTCTCATAATCGTTCCATTCGTCACGGTTAGGTGTGCGGTATAACCTACCTAAAAGCCCGGCGAATAGTGCTACGGTGTTCTCATAATCGTTCCATTCGTCACGGTTATGTGTGTGGAATAACCTCCCTAAAAGCCCGTTGAATAGTGCTACGGTGTTCTCATAATCGTTCCATTCGCCACGGTTAGGTGTGTGGAATAACCTCCCTAAAAGCCCGGCGAATAGTGCTACGGTGTTCTCATAATCGTTCCATTCGTCACGGTTAGGTGTGCGGTATAACCTACCTAAAAGCCCGGCGAATAGTGCTACGGTGTTCTCATAATCGTTCCATTCGTCACGGTTAGGTGTGTGGAATAACCTCCCTAAAAGCCCGTTGAATAGTGCTACGGTGTTCTCATAATCGTTCCATTCGTCACGGTTAGGTGTGTGGAATAACCTCCCTAAAAGCCCGGCGAATAGTGCTACGGTGTTCTCATAATCGTTCCATTCGTCACGGTTACGTGTGTGGAATAACCTCCCTAAAAGCCCGGCGAATAGTGCTACGGTGTTCTCATAATCGTTCCATTCGTCACGGTTAGGTGTGCGGTATAACCTCCCTAAAAGCCCGGCGAATAGTGCTACGGTGTTCTCATAATCGTTCCATTCGTCACGGTTACGTGTGTGGAATAACCTCCCTAAAAGCCCGGCGAATAGTGCTACGGTGTTCTCATAATCGTTCCATTCGTCACGGTTAGGTGTGCGGAATAACCTCCCTAAAAGCCCGGCGAATAGTGCTACGGTGTTCTCATAATCGTTCCATTCGTCACGGTTACGTGTGTGGAATAACCTCCCTAAAAGCCCGGCGAATAGTGCTACGGTGTTCTCATAATCGTTCCATTCGTCACGGTTACGTGTGTGGAATAACCTCCCTAAAAGCCCGGCGAATAGTGCTACGGTGTTCTCATAATCGTTCCATTCGTCACGGTTACGTGTGTGGAATAACCTCCCTAAAAGCCCGGCAAATAGTGCTACGGTGTTCTCATAATCGTTCCATTCGTCACGGTTACGTGTGTGGAATAACCTCCCTAAAAGCCCGGCGAATAGTGCTACGGTGTTCTCATAATCGTTCCATTCGTCACGGTTAGGTGTGTGGAATAACCTCCCTAAAAGCTCAGCTAATAGTGCTACGGTTTTCTCATAATCGTTCCATTCGTCACGGTTACGTGTGTGGAATAACCTCCCTAAAAGCCCGGCGAATAGTGCTACGGTGTTCTCATAATCGTTCCATTCGTCACGGTTACGTGTGTGGAATAACCTCCCTAAAAGCCCGGCGAATAGTGCTACGGTGTTCTCATAATCGTTCCATTCGTCACGGTTAGGTGTGTGGAATAACCTCCCTAAAAGCTCAGCTAATAGTGCTACGGTTTTCTCATAATCGTTCCATTCGTCACGGTTAGGTGTGTGGAATAACCTCCCTAAAAGCTCAGCTAATAGTGCTACGGTGTTCTCATAATCGTTCCATTCGTCACGGTTACGTGTGTGGAATAACCTCCCTAAAAGCCCGGCGAATAGTGCTACGGTGTTCTCATAATCGTTCCATTCGTCACGGTTACGTGTGTGGAATAACCTCCCTAAAAGCCCGGCGAATAGTGCTACGGTGTTCTCATAATCGTTCCATTCGTCACGGTTACGTGTGTGGAATAACCTCCCTAAAAGCCCGGCGAATAGTGCTACGGTGTTCTCATAATCGTTCCATTCGTCACGGTTACGTGTGTGGAATAACCTCCCTAAAAGCCCGGCGAATAGTGCTACGGTGTTCTCATAATTGTTCCATTCGTCAGGGATATGTGTGTGGAATAACCTCCCTGAAAGCCCGGGGAACGCACTCCCGGCGTTCGAAACGTCGGGGAGTTCTTCCGGTGAAAGCCTGGGGAATGGAGTCTCGGCGTACGAAACGTCGGGGAGTTCCTCCAGTAAAAGCCCGGAGAATGGACTCCCGGCTCTCAAAACGTCGGGGAATTCCTTCGCTGAAAACCCGGAGAATGGACTCCCGGCGTTCGAAACGTCGGGGAGCTCCTCCAGTGAAAGCTCGGAGAATGGACTCCCGGCGCTCGAAACGTCAGGTAGTTCCTCCGTTGAAAGCCAGGAGAATGGACTCCCGGCGTTCGAAAGGTCGGGGAGCTCCTCCGTTGAAAGCCCTGAGAATGGACTCCCAGCGTTCGAAACGTCAGGGAGTTCCTTCGGTTTTTCACTGTGGATTAGTGCTACGGTGTTCGCGAAATCGCCTCTGGGCTGTGTCTCTACATAGTCCGCCATTGTGGGAGTTACCGAAAATGGTGACTTTGGCAAGTGGTAATCAGAATTATTGGACAACAGAGACATGTTGTGTCGGTGTGGACTATTATAAGGATCATAATTATTAAACGTTGTTGTATCGTGGTCTCTCAAATACCGGCGGAGTATCAAAATGAATGCTATCCATCAGGGTAGTGGCCAGGGTAATGTTGCAAAGTTGATGGGGCCTCCGAGGCCGGCGTCAGCCTCTAACAGAGACATGATGACCGCCATTGCGGCCTCGCCATTTCCGTCCATTGGCATCGGCGGGGATACAGAAAGCGGCGAATCAAGCTTTGACCCAAGGAGACCAACCTCCCTTTCATCTTCCTCGGCTTGGCTGCCCTCCCCAGTCCCCTCGGCCGCGGATGGGGAGACTGCACCCGCCGCGCTCAGCGGCACGTTGTTCCGGACGCGGTAAGGCGCGTCGTTTCCGAGTATGTTCTCCACCATCGCCTAGAACAGAATACAATATTATAATTATAACACATTCACATAAATGATGCGGAAAAGTTGATTTGATCTCCCCGAGTCAGACATTTTGGTGTTGTTCGGAGTTCGTTAACGTGCCACGTAAGTGGCAGTAGGCTTGTCAGACTAGACAAGAGGCAACGGTATTGGACACCTTTAGTCCTCTAAATATAACAGTGACGAAACATTATTATTACTAGTACAGGTTGTGCCACTGCTGAGCATAGGCCTTTCTCAGTTTTCAATTGAGTATTAATGCCCAATCTTTTTGATGTGACTATAATTTATCGTGCCACGATATCTTGTTATTGTGGAAGCTGGAGTCTAGGGAGGGTTTTTTTTCAGTTTTATCGCGCTTTTAGTTAGATAACTATTCTACATGATGGTGGTAGTCGCGAGTTTAATATAATATTGTACGTATTATCTTCTAAATTTATTCCATTGCACACAATTCCATTACTTAACCCTGAAACTAACAAAAATATAAAAAATACGTTTACCGTAAATAATGTAAACAATTCAATAAGTATTATAATAATATATTAGATATCTATACTAACATTATAAAGAGGCAAGATTTGTATTTGTGTATGCAACAAATAAACTTAAAAGAACAGGATCGATTTGGATGAAATTTGGTATGGAAATAATATGAGACCCGGGGAAGGACATGGAATACTTTTTATCCAATTGTGCAAAAAGAGGATAATGGTATTGCGTTAAACGGTACACGCGTGTGCGGACCGCGGCCGGAAAGCTATAAATAATTTACTCCGTTTCTTGAATATTACATGATACAGTACAATTATCAGATGAACCAGCAACAAAACCAAAAAATATATAGCATTATGAATTTCCCGCCACAGAAATCAGCGGTCACTTTAAAGATGGGAAAATAATCAACTAGTAGCGTGATTCGAACCTGCGACGACAGGTCCCCGGCTCTTTCGCTTAACCCTTAATGCCTCCTCTTCTACACAGCGACAGGTACATCGTACGGATCTCGGTTGCGAACGGACGTGTTTACGTAATGAGTGCATTAAGCTTTTATCAGTTAAAATGTCTACAGAATGTAACGGTTGTAAATCAGTGATATACGATACATTATTTATGGAGTGTTCTGCTGAAAGCTGTAAAATGCTGTACCATCTTAAGTGTCTGAACCTGACTACGGAGAAGTTGGAGGCTTTCACGCAGACAGACAAGAACAATTGGATTTGTCCAGAATGTGTGACTGTAATACCTAAAAAAGGTAATACCAATACGCCAGTATGAGGTAATATCACGCTGAATAAAACATTTACACCAAGCAGTTACGTTAATACTGGGTGCGGAAATCACAATCTTATTCAGAATGATCTGTCCATAAGTATGGACAACGAAAATAAGATCCTACAAGAGCTACAGGAGTTTCGTTCGGAGATGAATCATCGTCTGGATAAGCGAGAAAGGGAGTACTTATTGCTACTAAATAAATATTGTAACACGGCAGCTGAGTTACGAGAACTTCGTAACATAATGTCGAAAAGTTCCAGAAAAGGTCACGAAAGTTGATTTATTAGAAACGGAAGTTAAGCAGTTAAAGGAAAAAAATCAACAATATGAAGCGATTCTTAAGGTAAACAATTCCTTAGTTCCTTTTTTTGAGTTGAGAAATGGTTAGCCTTTGACCACTATCTCACCTGATGGTAAGTGATGATGTGGTCGAAGATGTTGTTCAGGCTAACCTAGAAGAAGTGGCTCTCAAGGACAGCTGCCGGAACACACCGTTAGGTGCTTGGCGACAGATTTTTCTACTTGAGGTTGGTAGCTAGCCAGGCGGGCATTCGCAAAATGCCCTACCACCATGCTATAACGACTGCCATCCTAAGACGACAACCGGGACCGACGGCTTAACGTGCCCTCCGAAGCACGGAAACGCTCAGTAGTAATGTCACTAGCGGTCACCCATTCAACTCATGACCGCGGGCGACGTTGAGAACAGCTAAGTAAACTTCGCTACAAGCGCTTCAAAAAAATAAAATTTCTCAAGAACCGCAGAGTACGTTTGAGCTTGATAAAACTCAAAACCAAACGAGGGTAGACGAGTCAACCAAACACGGTGGGGCTACGAAAACATTTAAAAATTTACTGCGTGCAAATAAAAATCTAAAGCAGGTAGATGACTCAACGATGGATCAGCGTAGGGCCAGCAAAACCAGAGACTGTGATTGACACTTCAAATCACAACATGATTCAAAAAGAAAGTACTAGTCATGGAACGTTGGAAGCAGCTCTGGATAATACTGTGAGAAAAGCACCGTTATAAATAGGAAAATGAATATATGACAATGTTTAGAGTAATTGAAGAATATTGTAAGAACTATAACGAAATAATTGTACTAGGCGATTTCAATTTATATTCTTGCACTGTAGAAATCTGTAATTACTTTGAATATTTCCGTACGTATTGTGGGTTCACTCAGAGTAACAGCATAGGCAATTGTGACGACAGACAATTGGACTCAGTACTAAGTACATTTGAAGACTGTGGTAGTGTGAATGTATGTGAGGCGAATACACCACTTTTGAAGGTTGACCCTTATTACCCTCCGCTTGAGGTGTCAGTGTGTTTGCCTCGGCGGTGAACGTTCCCAGTTGACGTCGTAACCTCGGGAACAACTCAAATGGATGCGCAACTACAAGGTGCCTCCCGTAATAATTTTTATAAAGCTGATTTTTTGTCACTATACACATCGATAGCGAACGTAGATTGGACACCAATATACGAATTATTATTAGAGATGAGCTTGAATTTTTTTTATGATAATATAAACACTATTATAGGTAACTGTGTTCCTCAGAAAAAGCAAAGCCGGGTAAGCTCAAAGGTATATATACCCTGAGTGTACATCTGACTTAATTCGAGATTTAAAATTAAAAGCGGAACTTCATAAGAAGTATAAAATTAGTGGGTTATTTACTGATTACGACGCGTTCGCTGAGTGCAGGACCAGGGTTAAAAATAAAATATTAACCGCGGAGACTCAATATAATTTTAATCTTCAGAATCAATTGCAAAAGGACCCAAAGACTTTTTGGAATTATGTTAACTCCAAAAGAGGTAATAGAAGTCCTCGTAGTTTACTGAAGGACGGAAAGATTAGTAGCAACGAACAAGGTGCGAGCGAGATATTTCCATTCAATACAAAACGAGCACAATTAAACGTGAACTCAGCGATGTCGGAATCAGGCGGTGAGAACGGAGCGGCGCGTGCCCATCTGGACAGCTTACAGTTAGTAGATGTCCAACATGCTCTTCAGCAACTCAAGCCGAAGAAGTCCACTGGTCCAGATGGTATCCCGCCCTACATTTTAAAATATTGTCGTCTAGTGCTAGCTAAACCACTTCTACATATTTACAACCAATGCCTTCAAACAGCAAAGTTTCCGGACAGATGGAAGATCACTAGGGTCGTACCGGTACCGAAGGGTAGATCGCGTATTAAGGTAGATGAGTATAGACCTATTGTAGTACTCTCTTCAGCAGCAAAATTATTCGAGTCCATAGTGCAAAAGAAAATAGCAGTACAGGTAAGTTCGCAGCTCACAGATGCTCAGCACGGGTTTAGACCTGCAAGGAGAACTACCACCAATCTGCTTGGTTACATGGGGGAACTGCTTCCAACAATAGATAGCGGAGGTCAAGTGGATAGTGCCTCTTTTGACTTTAAAAAAGGCTTTGATTTGGTCGATAATGATATATTGCTTAAGAAACTAGCATGGTTTGGGTGCACCCCAAATCTTTTACAGTTTTTTGCTAACTACATGACTGACAGGAAACAATATGTAGAATATTCGGGATATAGGTCGGGGCTTTATTTTACTAGGTCTGGGGTAAGCCAGGGTAGCAATATGGGACCCTTGGAATTTATTTTGATGATAAATGACTTGCCGAAAGTAGTTCAGGATGCTAAATGCTTGTTATTTGCTGACGACCTGAAGCTATCGCTAGTGATTAAGAATACAGAAGACTGCGAGCGACTACAAAGGGATATAGACAGAGTAGTGTCCTGGAGCAAGGATATCTGTCTGCAATTTAACGCCGGAAAATGTTTTTCAATCACATTTACGCGTTCTCATAAACCGGTTCTATATAATTATAGTATTGACGGAATGCCGTTGGTTAGAGTCAATGAGGTGAAAGACTTAGGAGTAACCTTTAACGCGGAATTATTATTTCGGAATCATATTATTAAAATATGTAAAAAAGCATTTGGGAGCTTGGGGTTTATCCTGCGTATGGCCAAAGGCTTTACCAATATAAATGCAATTTCTGCTTTATATAACACTCTAGTCAGGAGCCAATTAGAATGCAATAGTGTCATCTGGTCATCCACGAGACAAAGTACGTTCTAATGGTAGAAAAAATAAATTTATACGGTATTTGTATTTAAAAAAATATGGAGTATATCCATTCTATCCATTGATGTACCCTACTCTATTTATTCTAGGCATGGTAGGATATAATGAACTAAGGGTGCCTCCCGTAATAACCGGTTCTCCTGAGAGAGAGTTCACTCTCGTTACTTATATCTTTAAAGTACTGCGAGGTAGGGTACACAATGCTGTTGTTCTACAAATAAATAAATAAATAAAATCATATAATTGCATTACGGATGCGTCTGATTACGTATAGTTGGGGGGTGTTTTTTTTTCGTCTTTAGTTATTATTTAACGTCAGACAATGCCTCTTATCTGTTTGCTGTCAGTTTTAGCGGCACGAGTTGCGTCTCTCGAGGTTGAAAACAGACAGAATGATTCAAGGATGTGTGAGCAGAACGTAAATTTATCCGCGTATACATTTGATGAAGTGTCTGCTGATGTGAATAGGAGGCATAAGTCATAGTAGTGCACCCGATAGTAACTTCATACTTGTCCATCTGTTAATTTACATATATATTGGTGAAGTGGCGCCACCTACTAACAGCGATACGACTGACTCTCAACACCTATTTCGATAACGCTGACTTGCATTAATCCATTTTAGAAATGTTTATAATATAGTAAGCATTAACAATAATCAACGAGAATATTAAAATTGTATAAGATGAAAAATTATTAGCTGCTAGCGGAATCCAAACCCGCAACCAAAAGGCTCCGGCTATGTCGTTGTACCCCTAAAGGTACTAGTTGGTAGCCGACTGCACGCAGCAGCAGCAGACGACATGTCGTCGCTTCATGTCGTCACGGCACGTCGTTGCGTCATGTCGCTGCAGTCATGATTTCGAACCCGACTCAAGACTGCAACAGCAGATGGCAACCAGTTGATTTTGAGTGCTCCGTCAAACAACTGTTTGACGTGTTCGAGAATAGTGATCTCATTTTTTTATATTTTTTTTAGAAGAGGAAGAAGACGATGATGACTTGTTTTTATTATACTGAAAAAGACGAAAAGCTTTATGCTTAAATGCAGAGCAAGTGAGAGAACTTATTCAATACTGATCAAAAAACATTTGAAAAGCGATATGAATGAAATCTATTTTGAAAAGAAACACGCTCGTTTCTCCGGCGTCAGCGGCACTACTGATCTGCGGTCGGACTACACTGCCGTCTGCCGCTCGACGACGCGTCGCTAGCTTCATGTCGCTAACTACAGAGCGAATTTCATTGAAATACGTGGAAACCAGTAGTGTCACTGTGACACGTCGTTTGCTGCAGCTTCATGTCGTCCGCTACCAACTGGTACCTTTACCCACAGTAGCAACCATAATGCTCCGGCTATGTCGTTTTACCCCTAACCCACAGTAGCAACCATAGTGCTCCGCCTAACCCACAGTAACAACCATAATGCTCCGGCTATGTCGCTTTATCCCTAAGCTACAGTAACGACCACAAGGCTTCTGCTATGTCGTTTTACCCGTCAGTACCATTTTTCCATCTAACAGAATTGTACGAGTCACCGCACAATTTTGTATGTCAGCAATTTTATATCATCGTGGTTTACGTGATTTGGAATTATAGTTAGTTCGCGCATGGACACTGTCCGCTAAGAATTAAACAAGTATCATATCAAGCAAAAACATCTTTTATTTTTACCTGAAATGTTTCTTAAAATAATTGTAATATTATTTATAAGTATTTTTTTGTTAATAGTAGGGCATGTAGTTAATGTACTTAAAATATCAAATGCAACAATTATAATTAAAGTAGTTTTTGACAAATTGATAATTATTATCCACTTTGGAATATATACTACAGAAAATTTCAAAATGCAAAAAGCCCATATTTGTATGTGGTGATTTTAATAAAGATATTTTATTGAATACTAAAAATAAGACTGATCTTATTTCATTGTTTAAGTCATTTAATTTGAAATGTCTATTCTGTGAGCCCACTAGGATATTAGACACTTCAGCTACCTGTATAGACAATATATACTCAAACTGTAAGACTTAAGAAAAGTCAATAATGAAGGGTGTCAGATCTGGTCATGAGGGCCTTGCGATTTATAAAGATAAATTCTCAAGGACAGTTGCCGGAACACACCGTTAGGTGCTTGGCGACAGATTTTCTACTTGAGGGTGGTAGCTAGCCAGGCGGGCATTCGCAAAATGCCCTACCACCATGCTATAACGACTGCCATCCTCAGACAACAACCGGGACCGACGGCTTGACGTGCCCTCCGAAGCACGGAAACGCTCAGTAGTAATGTCACTAGCGGTCACCCATCCAACTCATGACCGCGCGCGACGTTGCTTAACTTTGCTGATCGGTTGAGAACAACTAAGTAAACTTCGCTACGAGCGCTTCAAGAACTGAACATAGACCATTAACAACTAGTAGGCTGGAAATACTCAGTTCCAACATAGAAGCTAAGCTTGGCATTACAAGTTTTCGAAAAAGAAGAGATTATTTGTTTGATCTGTATCACAGGAAAAATTTAACATCTTGCAAACAGTTTCATGATTATCTGAGGAAGTATTCAAAAATGTAAAAGTCTGTTTGCTTGTGTGCTAAATCTATTTTTATTAGAAACAAAATTAGCAAGTCTAAAAATAAAATAAAAACCACTTGGAAGACTATAATTAGTGAAACTGGTAAAAATAAACCTAGAGATTCAACATATGTCGTAACTATTGATAACAATCAAATCTCTGATTCAATACAAGTGGCGAATATATTTGATTTATTTTTCTACCTTACCCCTAGAAGCCCCTAAGTCATTGGATTCTTGTCCCAATGTAGCAGAAACTCTGTTAAAACATAATTTTCCCAGCAAATCATTGGACTTTTCTTTCAGACACACCACTAGATTTGAAATTATAAAAACATTTAAAAGTTAAAACATAAAGAGTACCGAAGACTTGTGGGGTATGTCAGTAAAAGTGGTAGAGTCTATAATTTACATTATTGCACCATATTTAGAAACAATATTCAATCTTTGTAACTTCTAGGAAACTTCCCCGTCTTAATGGAACAAAGTAAAATCACTCCAATTTTAAAGTCGGGGTCTACATCTGACCCTTGCAATTATAGACCTATTTCCATCTTACCTGTTCTGAGTAAAGTATTCCAAAAAAATATGCTCAAATAACTTCTATCCCATTTTAATGAGCATAATTTATTGAATGAGAATCAGTTTGGTTTCACAAAGAGCAAATCGACAATAGATGCAGGTGTTCAATTGATGTCGCATATACTGGAAGCCTGGGAGAGTTCACATGATGCTATTGGCGTATTTTGTGATCTTTCCAAGGCATTCGACTGTGTAGAGCACTGCACTCTGATTCGTAAACTTTTCCACTATGGTATTCGTGGAAAAGCTCTGAATCTTATAGAGTCATATCTGTCAGACAGGCTACAGAAGGTTGGAATAAATGGCAATACTTCTTCCGGGTCATTGGTAAAAATGGGAGTACCACAGGGATCAATTTTGGGACGTATGTCGTATGGTGTATTATTATGTCGTATGGTGTATTGTTGTGGGGAACTGTTGCTGAGATAGAGACAAGCTTTATCATACAAAAGCGTCCAATCGAGCCATATATAAAATGGGTCCTAGGGAATCTGTGAGGGATCTTTTTAAAGAAATTGATATTTTAACTTTACCAAGTCTGTATATATAATATTTTAAAATATTATGTATCTTCGTAAAAATTTGAGTAAATTTAAATTAAACAGTGACAATCACGATAACAATACTAGTAATAACGATAAAATAGCGGTGCCAGGTTTAAGATTAGCAAAGACAAATAAAAGGTCCTTCTTAGGTAATAGGGTAGTTGACACAGTCTAAAATAAAATACAGTGTAACGTTAACATGATAGTAGTTGGAGCACATAACTCGATGAAATTAACAAAATATTTATTCTGCATTGGATTACGTTTATTTTGAATAAACAAAATGTGTTTAAATTTTCTTTAAGTCACGTGATCTCAAACGGAAGTAAAGGCGGAAATGATGTCATAAGGACAAAAACAAAGCCACAGAATAGGTAATCGTAATCATGAGAGTTTGCTTCCAAAGGTTTTGACAGTGACAATTGACATTAGTAATTGCTAATAGCAAGCAACCCACAAAATGTCGCATCACTGTCGATTTACTACTTAGGCCCCTATTACACTATCAAATCCATTGGATCCCATATATTTAGTGTAATACGTACATTTGACTCACTTATCTTTGATCATATTTCGCCGTGAGATTTGATCAAAGATCAGCATAGATAATAATAAGAATCTATGGAAACATTTTGCAATTATTACACATAGTAATACAACAACTTTAAAAAGTTGGAAAAGCTTATGTTTATCATTATTTTTATTCCCATGTCAGTGCACGCCATTGTCTCGATCACTTGAAAGTGTTTACATTTCGGGAGTACAAAAATGTTCAATAAAATAGTGATTTTGAACCGTTTAAAGTTGTTTAATTACCATGTATGAAAAATAATTGATAATGCTGCCACTCATGTATCCGTGCTTCAAACTGTGTTGGTTCTGTGATTGTTTTATTCAGTCTACATACACCCTTACACTATGATACACGTTCTGCCGAACAACCTGTATAATCGATTCTAAAATCGATTACGCACGACACTACAACAAGCAAGCAAAACGTATTATATTGCAGCACTATTTGTTTTTGCACTTGTGACGTCATAAGCATACAGGCCGCCATTGAATGATGTTTTAGCGCCAATTTTAAAAGTTGAAATAAAAAGATGGATTTCTAGTATTTCAGGACTTCTAGAAAAAATATTAAAAATGCTAGGTGTATATTTCAGTGTCCTAAATAATTTAACATACTTAAAAAATACAAGTCAACAACCCTATTGTGTACGGTTTTATAATAAAGTTCCCAAACATATTACAACGCTCACAGAAGAGATATTCAAGGTGCATGTGAAAAACATACATACATACATACATAAAATCACGCCCCTTTCCCGTAGGGGTAGGCAGAGACCACGGATTTCCACTTACTACAATCCTTACATATTTCTTTCGCTTCATCTACACTCATCAATCCTTTCATACATAAGCGTCGGTTTAGGGTACTCTTGACCTGGCCTTTTTTCAGAACGTCGTCAATCTGATTTCCGAACGTTCACCTACGTCTTCCCCTTCCAACACTTCCGTTTACTTGTCCCATGTATACCTGTTTAGTCATTCTCATTTCATTCATTCTATCCACATGTCCAAACCATCTTAACATACCTTTCTCGATTTTTGTCACTACATCCTCATTCACACCACAACGTTCCCTTATCACACTATTCCTTATCCTGTCACTCCGTTTCACTCCAATTATGCTCCTCAATGCTTTCATCTCCACTGCATTTATTCTACTTTTATGCTTTTTCTGCCACACCCAACTTTCACTACCATACATTAGTGTCGGAACCAACACTCCCCCATGAACAGCCAGACGAGCCTTTTTAGACACCTTCTGACTGTTCATAAACGCATGCAATGCTCCGTTTACCATGTTTCCAGCGTTCGGTACGACGGTACAACGAAGAAGGTTATTGTATACTTTTATCCCGAAATTCAGCACGGTTCCCTCGGGAAAGGGGATGAAATTCAAAATGTAAACTTAGTTGTAATTTATTTAAACGCGTAGTCCGATTTCAATTATTCTTTTTTTGTGAGAATAGTGACGAGTGAGCCCGGCGCCCCACGGGCTGCCTGGCACCCCACGGGCAGCCCGGCACCCTTATTTAGTTGTGGAAGCTTGCTCCAGAATAAAACTCTTTATTCTGGGATATTCGCCAAAATCAGTTTTTTTTAATGGATTAAATATAAAGACCACCACAAAATGTATATTTATATATTTTTTTATATATATTATTTTAATATATATTTTTTTATGCCTGATAGGTTATCCTTTGGCCACTATCTCACCTGATGGTAAGTGATGATGTTGTCGAAGATGTTGTTCAGGTTACCTTGAATTACTAGCTCTCAATGACAGCTGCCGGAACACACCGTTAGGTGCTTGTGGACAGGTTTTCTACTTGAGGGCGGTAGCAAGCCTGGCAGGCATTCGCAAAATGCCCTACCACCATGCTATAAGGACTGCCATCATAAGACAACAACAGGGACCGACGGCTTAACGTGCCCTCCGAAGCACGGAAGCGCTCAGTAGTAATGTCACTAGCGGTCACCCATCCAACTCATAACCGTGGCGGACGTTGCTTAACTTTGCTAATCGGTTAAGAACAGCTAAGCAAACATCGCTACGAGCGCTTCATAAAGTTATTTTACCAAAATTTGTAATCGAACACCAAATGTAGTAAATTATTACCAAATGTAGTTACTGATCACTAAAGTCATATTTAGGTGGGACGACGAGCGAAGCGATGAGGAGCGTTAGGTTACCTGTGACCACAACAATGCGCGAGCCGAGCGAGCGTGCCGCGGCAGCGGCCGGCGATGCGCCAGATGAGTTGTAGCAAGATGTAAAAACTTTGGTTATAATTTTACATTAAAATGCTGTTTTTATTTTGGTGATTATGGGTTAACAATGATTTATTTAGTCATTTTGCTTAAAAAGGATAGCGAGAAGATAAAACTTTTGTTATAAGTTTACATTAAAATGCTGGTTTAATTTTGGTGATAATTTACTATTTGGGTCTGTTATATGTTACTATAGCTGGTGGTAAGTTAAAAATAAGCCTTTAAGCCTAAAGAGAACATCGGCAAAAAGATGCAGTTTTAAAATCGAAATTCCAAAGAAAAGTACAAAGTACTGTACTTCAACATTTATTGTGCGAACCGCGAAGGAACTCTCTGAGTTACTTAACTACTCTCTTCTGGAAAATACAACCTGAGAGTTTTCAAACTGAAAGTAAAAAGATTCCTTTCTGAGCTATGCTTTACTAAGAGTGCTTCACCGCAGACCACAGCGTTGCTTAATATGAGATAAACAGTGCTCAATTGTGAATAATTAGTCTGCAGGTAATAAATTACTAACATGTTTCGTCAACGGATTTGCATAGATCGCGTGGTTGCTGCGTTGCTTGCCAAAATTGCAATTACATATTAATAGAGAACAAAATTGTTGAACCAAACGGGAATCGAACACGTCCTCTGAATTAGTGATTATTGTTATTATTGAAGAATCGTAGTGTTATAATCGGCCGTTATGAATAAGTGCTCGTGTACAGAAGGGAGACCAATAATACAGACCTGGTTGAAGACGACGTCCTGCAGCAGATCTGCAGACAGCGGCAGGTCTGGCGAGACGTCTGCAGAGGAGCTGCGTAGCGCTTCCTCGGCGATGGCACTGCCGATCTTGTGCGACTCGACCTGCGAGTCTATCAGCCGTTGCACCTCCTCGTCTGTTTCTGCATGTGCAATACCATATATCTTAGTTTAGGGTTCTTAAGTGGTAGCATGATCGAGTAAAGCTCTTAATGAAACTCGTGATTAGGTACTCGTTTGTAGTCTGTGTTCTGTGCTCTGTGTTTATTTCAAGTTCAGCATTATATTTATACTTATTACTAAAAATAATTACGGCTAATGGAAGTTGGTAGTAACGTATCAGCCAATAATCATCTTGGATTATAGGCCAATTCGAATGACAGTTTGTCATCGCCACCGCTGCATTGTTTTGGTCGAGGTTGCGTGATGTCGCCCCGTCTCTCTTCAACGCAGCTCGTTATACCGCTCGTTGACTGCGTATGATACCAACATCACAAACTCCATCTTTTTAATGTTAATTTACTGTACTTACAATTCAACAAAATCTGCAGGCATAATGATCTAGATCTATTTTGTACGAGCGTAAACTCAGCCAGACAACGGTTCAGTACTCATTTCTTCAGAGGCGATATTTAAACTCAATTGTAATTGAATTTTGATATTATTAGCTAACTATTTTACTATCATTTTGTTATCAAGGTTTTTCCCAGGGTATTTAGGATATTTTACTTTATCATATAAATGTTTCATAAGCGATATTGTTATTGCACACTTTGTAATTATGTTGTCACTATACGTGAAAACCTATAATTAGCTTTCTGTTACTATAAGTGTTATATATAAGTCACTTCAGCTGTTGGTTTTCCCTAAAATAAATACAAAAGTCCCAACCCTCACCTGGGATGCCTGTAATACCTCTGCTTATGACAGGATGTCACAAGTGCCGCGCTCTGCGTGAATTTCATGTGCCTGTAATTTTCGTTTACTGGCTCTCAGGGACTGTTGTTGCAAAACACTGTTAGGTGCTTAGCGCCAGAGTTTCTACTTGAAGATGGTATTGTCTGTTTGTTTTAACAAACGAGTACCGAAATTTTAGCTGCGTTGCTATTGGCCCACATAATCAACATAAAGTCCTTTCCACACAAACGCTGTAGTTACACGTAGGGTCATTTAGTTGAGTCTTCGGCAAGCTACGCGACGAAAAATTTTGCTTGTAAGTAATCAATACTAAAGTTGCAACTTTTGGATTAGGTTAAGCAAAACAAATATCGTGAACAATCTGACTGATACAGTACTATCAAGTTCAAGGAGGCTTCACGTAAGTGGCAGAAAGTATTGTTATATCCTTATCTGGGCTGAAGTACGTAAAAATATAGAAAGACAACTAGAATCCTTTTACTTTGATTGTTTGATACCAGAACTCATCGATCCGAGAGTAACTCACAAAATGGCAATTCGTGACAGAACCCTATTTGTGAGTAGGAAGTAATAGTTCCAAAATTAGCTATCAGTTAATTTTCAATCAATATTTTTGATTTAAAGAATTATTTTTGTCTAGCAAATGCATTTTTTCTACTATCTATAGGAAAATAAATTTTCTGTATATTGTTCAAGTTTTAATATTCATTTGATATTTTGTAGTATCTTTATAGCACAAAATTATAGTAAATTAGACATAAGTCGTAAATTTTTATATTAACCTTGGTGTTTCTATAAAGTGAACTCTTAAGTTTATGGTTATAGTAAGTGAAGGTAAGAAGTTGAGTAAAGTAAAGATATATTCACAATATTTATATAAGATGTTACTTAATTAACGTTAAGGCGGATGCTGACATCTATGCCGGAAAATTAATTGTTCGGTAAACTATGCATTTGGGTTGAAGCCTATCTCTAGGCGTATAGTGTTCATATTCGCGCTGACGCGGATACTGTGGACAATGTAATTCCGAGGCGGCGCCGGCGCTGTGCCATACTTACGGGCAGGGGACGCGAGTCGGGCCACTTCGGTTCGGTATCTGCTCCTGCGCGCGCGGTCATGCACAGCACAAGTAATTTGTATAATGGGCCACTGGGTTTTGGGATAAAACAGTGTTTTGTGAGGTCGTGGCGATCTATTTAACATTAATTAAGACGCTGGGTGTCCAGGATTAAACATTTTATATACACTAGAACTATCAGTGCCGAGGTGAACTCGTGGGTGACAAAGGCGGACCCCTACCTATCTGCGGACTACCAGTGACGTCGACTTCTGGACCGAGGGAAGTTTATGCAAATATAATCCCTAGATTTAATTAACTGCGGTTAGAATAAGTTAGGTGTTTTGGCATAATAATCCCTTTAGGCGGAACGCTCAGCGAGCCGCTAGTTAGTGAGTAGATTCCCGCCAATTTGTTCCTCGTATTCACCTACTCTTCTAATACATTCATTATATAAACATTTTTTTAATTTGTTTTTTAGCTCTGTTGCTATGTCGACTAACTGTTGTACTTCAACACGTATACAGCGAGATTCTGAGAATACATATTCTATAATGATTTATATATTTGTTAATGTATTTTATTAAACATTAATACATTTGTTACTACAGGTAAACAAAAAGTTTTAAATGTGTTTGACGGTTTTTAGGGGTTATATTGTATGGAATCACGTGAATTTGTGTTCAATTACATTTTAAGATAATACGAGCATTATTTTATTTACACGAACACCAGAATCATGGAGAATGATAACATAATTAGTTAAAAGCGCGATAAAACTATTATAGTTTTGAATACAAGTCACGGACATGAGTTTCCAAGTTAATTGAAGTTATCAAGAGCTCAATTGACAATTTTTAGTGCACTCACTCTGTTGTCTGAGTAAGTCTGAGAAGGCGGGATCGGCAGCAGGCTCTGCTTCACACACAATCGTGTTCTGCGAGACTAAGCACTCGAACTCCTTCGTCCACGGGTTCCTGTAACAATATCAGAAAATTTGATTAAAAATCAGGAAATAATGAAGGCTAGCTTTCCGTTTTGCGTCACGTTTGACTGGGGCACGAGTTTATTCACGATAAATCAAAACCAAATTATAAATCGGCGTTTTCATCGGAGTAAGGACTCACTTGAACGGTTTGAACTGAGTCTGCATAGTGGCGTAAGTGCCGTCCTTGCAACGTGCATTGTAAGTCGGCGTGTGCAGCGGCTGCCGTCGCATTAACGACTGTTTGTGAGCAAGCGCTACTCCACCGAGCTCCCCCCCAGCACCCACCGTACTGCACCCCCCCACGCCCCCTCCCCCTGCGCCACTACCTCCCACGTGCTCGTACAGTGACGTGCCCAACAGCTCCTGCGGCAGGAAACCCATCGCCAACGTCACCCTGCAATTATAACAAAACACACACATTGTAAACACTTGTTTGTACATGGGGTTTTGGTGCTAAAAATCATTTTATTATTAACAAATACAGATACAAAAAAAAGGTAGAAAATAAAAAAGAAAATACAAGAATACACATCATAAAAATGAAATAAAACATTTGTGAAGTATGAAACATTTTGTTAGTAGATATTATTGATATCTGGTACGATCCAAAAACCACATCACCTGGGCAAGATCTCCATCCCCGAACTAAGAGTTAACTTGTATCTCAGGGTACGAAGGATCCAATCGCAAACAACATAGGTCTGGAATGTAGCGCTCTTTAATTTAGCCAAAGAAATTATCTAACAAACAAATAGTTTAAATTATCGGTTGTTCCTTTCCTTTATTTCTTTTTGTGAATACCCTTGAAAGATTCTTATAGAACCTGAGGAAGGGCATCTTATGAATTTTAATGTTATTTACAAAGCGACGGACGTGCTGTGTTGATTTAAAAAACAAATGAACAGGTCTCTGGATCTCAAATCATGTAAATTCAAGGAAGTGCATTTCTTAAAAATTGTACATAACTTTATAAATCACGGGGGTCTAAATCTGCTACAGACAAATTCGATTTTCTAATTTGCACTTCATATAAGAGGCCTGATTATGACAACTTTGAATTTAAAATTTTTCTTCATTCATATCATAAATAGAGGTACTAATGAATACTACTTTAGACTACGAATAAATATGTATTGTAGTATTTTCAGTTGATAGTTATCATAGTTCTAATCCAATACAAGTTGTCAATGTCTTTTTTCTCCTAAATCAGAGTGGCATCTAAAAAAAGCCAATCCAATGCTGACTCTAATGTTACTTGTATTGGGTCTAACAGATTAGAGTGTAATAATAACAAATATTTTTTAAATATTTTAAGAAATCATCAAATTAATATTTTAATAAAACACTTAAAAAATATAAAAATATATCTAGTGACAATTCCGCCTAATTTTCCTGCTAAGCCGACGTGACGTCACAGATGCCACGCAGCCAAACCGGAAGAATTTTCGATGCCTTTCGCTTCTACACAAACGAGAGTTCTCGATCGTGCGCTCGTAGAGTCAAGACCTCCTGAGGATGCTTCGTGTACGCGGAATTGTCACTAGATATATTTTTTAAGTGTTTTATTAAAATATTAATTTAATGTTTTCTTAAATTATTTTAAAAATATTTGTTATTATCAAACATGGATTTCCTCAAAGTAACGCCTGAATCTATTCATCAGAGTGTACTTGGATTCTTCGTTGACACGATATAAGCGATAGAGTCAGCAGCCGAGTAAACTCTGTTACTATGATTGTGTCAATGCGCTTTAGATGTCACAGAGACATTACTCCGCATGTAGCAAAAGCTAGATATACATAATAACGGATTTTCGCTATAGATGCAACGAAGAAAAATGCTTCCTTATCTAAGAATATACATGTATTGTAACTCTCATACAGTTATTACTTTAATTTCGGTCTCATCAAGTTCCCAATTGACAAAACACAAAATCTTACAAATTCAATTGGATTGATTGATTGAACAACGCCCGCGGCGGTATCGTTTGCGTTCTGCTGTTTAAGAGCTGGACTTAAATTTTCTTACATATTTATTCGTAGTTGCTTATCATAGAAACTAATATAATAAAGAGGAAAGATTTGATTGTTTGTTTGCATTGAATAGGCTCTGAAACTACTGAACCGATTAGGATGAAATTTGAGACACGGGGAAGAACATAAAATAGTTTTTATCCAACTGCGCAAAAAGAGGTTAATGGTTTTGCGCGATAACCAATCTACTGGACCGATTAGGATGAAATTTGGTATGGAAATGGTTTGAAACATGGGGAACATAGGATACCATGTGGTCTGCTGAATATCGATAAAACAATGAAGAAATTTATACCTACAATGCAAGTGGGTGGTGAAAGAATGGCACCTCTTCCCGTGGGTGTCATAATAAGTGAGTAAGGGAAAAATATAATAGGAACTGCTATCCTGCACTGCGATTTCAAAGATGTCTGCTTGAGGATTATGGCAGAACCGCATTATGGGAAGCTGTGTTTAGCAGTGGACAATCATGACGATCATGTCATATAATACATATCATGTTATAGTATTTAGTAATGTAATACCTATTTAATTATACTAGGCAGGTATCCTGTTAATTTGGTATTAAAATAATGTTATAGTATTTTTAAATTAATATATAATATATAGATATAACATATAGACGTAAGGAGACGCAAACAAAAAGTTTACATATAGTACGAGAAGGCTGCTAATATAAATTACGTAGGATCGAAATGCTTGTATTTCATTGAATTTTACACGATACTAGACAAATACATCATAAAATCCACTGTTTTGTCGATAATTGGTAGTTAACCTCTACGGTGGTGTCATCACGGAGGAGTGGGATCTTCCTCGTTGTTACTTTGGTAAAAAATGTGAAGTTACTTTTAGGAACGAGTTGTTTTTAGTTACAATATAGGGCTCTAATAGACCATACAACAGTTTTCTCAGGCCTACCACGAATTTGTGACGACCCTCAGACATTAACGAACGTCGGATATCGGTTAACGTCAGGCGGCCTGTTTGTTTTCAAATACGGTTAAAAAAAATAGTTACTAAATCTATCCATAAGGGCGAAAAACTTGCCTGATTTACCTGCCTACAAATGTGAGAAGGGAAGTTGTTATAGTATAGCTTCAGTAACACAATTGGGCGGAATCATAGAGGTATGCTACTGACCGTTGGTCTACAAATAAGTATTTTCCATCAATGGTGTGCCGGGAGATGTACTGCAGCGACCGCGTGGGCGGCGGTGGGGGGTGGGGCACGTTGTGGTCCAGGGGCGCGTCAGGGGGGAGGCCTTGCGGCGGCGGAGGGACCTGGGGCACCAGCGAGGCCAACGCGCGGCCCACGGCTACCAGGCAGGGTACTGCGAACGGTTCCTCCCCCTCGCCCTCCGGCCCGTACGTACCGCCTCCGTACGCGCCGCTCATCCCGTTCTCGCATAGCTCCGCCGGCGCCCAAGATTTTAGATATCCTGCACAACAACACAATATACACTATACGTACATACCTACTATCTGACATCGTACACCATACCGACCAATCTTGACGCCTACGTAGTGCCTATTTATTTATCACCTCTCCAACTCGGAAAGGTGTTGTTATCCTTCGGAAACAACATAGAAATTTTACACACCAGCATGGGAAAGGTTTATTAATTGGAACCTTTTATATAGTTCAAAAGCGTCATCGAATAGGTAAGTCCAATTCCAACCAGATGGCGTAAGTGTTTATTACCAAACGATCAAATGTAAGTTTTTTTTTTATTTGACTACATTCTATTAGATCGGGGTTTTTGTGTCATACCTACTTGAATATCGAGGTATAGGCGTTGACAAATTCCCGAGTATGCTCGAAAGAGGAAATAGGTAAAATCTGTATTATATATATTTGTTACATATATTAATGGAACTTTATACAAAATTGTTGGATTTTTCATTCTTCTAATACTGTAAGATATCAATCAATGTATAAAGTATATTAACTATAAAAATTTATCGTTTTATAGTTTTGACTGTTGAGGACGTTTAAATGCATTCTTTATAAATATAATTAGGAATTATAATTATGTTTTAAAACTAATTAAATGTCATTTAAACTGAGTAAATTATATAGCTATTACATTTTGGAAAAAGTGTACAATTTCAAATATATCAGCTTTGCCTACCACAAGGTAAGCGCCCCGTTTTACTAACTCCTTCTTTAGTCAGTGACGTGCCGACACTTGAACACTCTTGTAAAACCAAACAACTCGTTGAAAACAGAAAAAAAAACCAATATCAGATTGTAAGGTTCCAGGTAACAAATACTCAGCGCCATCTGCGAAAAAGATTTAACTAATCAACCCAATTGGTATCAAGTTTAGCTTGAATATCGAACTATAAACCCAAATAGCCAGTTCAATCTCATTGTGTATAGGTATGTCGCTTAGCGTCGAAATTGCACTTAACGGTGGGAAATAATCGACTGACCACCACCTGCTTCCATAGCATAATAATTGGAAATGCGACAGAACGTCCCGCAACCCCAATTGCAGGTTCAGATGAAATAAATATTTTTCATTTATCAAGAATTAAACAATTTTACATTCTTTGTTGACCAACAGTTATATATTATTATTTAGCAATGGGAAATTGTAAACGGTTATATTAGTCCTTACCGTCCGCCTTGCGCTTTTGCGGTATGCTACAGGGTTGGTATTTTAAAATATGAGTATCAGTGTCTATACTAATATACTTGTTAACTATTCAGAAAAAAAAACGACTAATACCAAAATTTAATTGGGCTCGAATGTCATTTTATGGTGTTGTCGGCGACTAATGGAGAAGTTCCGGAAGGTGGGCAGCAGCGCCTGAAATCAGTAACTGTTACCCAAACACTTCTGTTGAGCGTGAGGATTATGCCAGACAAACCTTTAAACTACAAGTTTCCCACGTCCTCCTGTACCCAGCAGCTTCGACTTCATTGAAACTCTTTTGTGGGGGACTCTTTGTGATGAACTCTTTTTTCGAGAAGCGACCATCGAGGAAGTGGACTCAGTTGGCTCCTCGATGGTTCAACAATAATGAGTTCGAGTTTAGCATGGCAGAAGCGAATATTCAATTAAGGTATAAACAAATATTACAAAATTACAAATTTACGAGAGAGAAAATTATAGTCATGTGCGGGATTCGAACACACGTCCATGCACCCCTTTAGCCGGGGTATGCTCTAACCAATTGAGCTAACATGACACAATGACTCATATCTCTTATTTTTGCTCTCGTTCATTCAACCATCGTATCGGGATGGAGCGACACCTATAGCAATAACCAATTTTGCCATTCGTTTTTAAGCTTGTAAATGATGACGCAACCTCAAAATTTTAATACTGTTATGTTTACAATAACGCCTGCTTCGCGAATTACATTACAAAATTACAATTTTACGAGAGAAAAAATTATAGTCATGTGCGGGATTCGAACCCGCGTCCATCCACCCCTTTAGCCGGGGTATGCTCTAACGAACTGAGCTAACATGACACAATGACTCGTAACTCTAATTTTTGCTCTCGTTCTTTAACCATCGTATCGGGATGGAGCAAAGCAGGCGTTATTGCAAACATAACAATATTTAAAATAAACAAATATCTATTAGTAATCATCGTATCGTTGGAGGCACATTGAATACCATACCATAAGATGTTTCAAAGTTATTGATGATATTTACCTGGGACAGACAGTCCAGTTAGGTGGGTCTAACATAGATAGAGATCGCCCAAATAATCTTCTGAAAATCTAAGTTTTCAACCAGTGTGTGTTGCCCGTGATGACATATGGCACTGAAACGTGGTCCTTAACTGTGGCTTTTATGGACAAGCTCAGGGTCGCTCAACGCTCTATGGAGAGAGCTATGCTCGGAGTTTCTTTGTGCGATAAAATCCGGAACGTGGATATTCGCCAAAGAACCAAAGTCACCGACATAGCTCTCAGAATTTGCAAGTGGCGATGGGAAACCATATTGCTTGACAAAAGTAAGTAGACCCCCTACTATGTGGACTGACACCTCAAAAGTCGCAGGTAGCCGATAGATGCATGTAGCTAATTGCAGTTCATTGTGACTTTTTTATGTTATTGTGACGGAATCAGTTCGAAGCCCACCTGATGTTACGCGGAATAACAGATGCATTTCATCACAAGTGACGAATTGCACTGCACCCGTCACCTTGAGACATAGTTGTTGTCTCATGTGCCTGTAATTGCACTGGCCCTCAAGGACTACTGCTGGAACACACCGTTAGGTGCTTGGCGACAGATTGTCTACTTGGGGTGGGGTGATAGCTAACCAGGCGGGCCATCACAAAATGCCCTTCCACCATGCGGTAAAGCTCAAGCCGGCGGATCAAACTAGGGACCTGCGGCACGGCTGTCCATGGCTGTTACCGCTCGGCCATCATTGCTTCAAAACGATCTACGAGCTTTTGTTACGAGGTTAAACTATAGGACGAGGTCAGGCCATAACCAATGTCAAAACAAAACTATTTTATATTTTTGTTTTTGTTTGTAGGTAACTAGAATGGTAATGCAAAAAAACTTCATTTCGACTTTGTACTTATGTTTTTATTGAAATATCCTTACAGCCATAGCCCCTTAATTTATCCCTAAATGGGGGGAAATAAAAAAACTGGGGTAATATGTAAAGGACTTTACTTTATTTGTTTTGGGTCAGTACATCGGTACACAAATTTGAAGAGTCGTGAATAAATCGTTAATTTGCCTCCCACACTCTTAGTATTTCTGTACACCACCATGCACAAAGTCAATCGGGTGATGATGGGCATCCGATGAATAGCAGCAAAGTGTATGTCGACGGAGGGTTTTGTCCTGCCCTAAGTACGACCCTGTAGAAGACCCATCCTGAGCAGAAATTGATACTCGTCGCCGTTCAGAGATGTACATAATTTGCGTCCTTGGTTCCTAAAATATATAAAGGTTTTGTCTGGGTTATTTATTCTGCTCCGTCCTGTTTGCCCACAATCGGCAATGCTAACTACTTACGTGCCGTTTTGCCGTTGTACTAAAATCAGAACGGAGTTCACACAAATCTAAATAACAAAGTTAAATGAATATGAAATTTAGCCACGAAAGAAAAGAGTGAGATCCTAAATATAACAACGATATAACCTGATAATTAAATTATTTTCTAGATAAAATGTTTTGAATTTAATAGTATATGGTAATAGATAAAAATAGGAAATGTGTCATTTATGAGCAAGGTTACAATGAAGTTAAATTAATTATTCGAGATGCTACAATGAGTTTGAGTGGATTTAGTACTTACCCTACAGCAGGAGCCACAACAAAACACAGGTGAGAATTAGATAACATAAGTGAAGTATGTATTCACAGTAATTAAATTATTTAGCTGGGAAAGCGACTCTGAATTGATTAAGCTAATTATTCCCGTGGCTCGTGGTGGCGTCTGGTCTGGAAAGCTGGCTCGATCGTTTCCCTTCCCTACCCTACACGACCTGAAACTGTCCAGTATGGTCTTGGGGCCTTATTGTCTTATTACAAAAATGTAATTATAGTATAATTACATTTTTGTGTAATTTTTTATTGTCATAAATTTAACCCTACGAGGCTTGATTGAAATAGGTATATGTCATGTTTATTAAAAAGCCTAGAGAAAAATCAAAGTCCGATATATTACAAATATTTATGTACTTATTTGCGCATTTGCTAGTCACATTGTGAGTAAAGTCTTCATAATGACATAGAATAGGAATTTAATATAAATGTTATAATCTGAATTATATTGAGTTCATGCCATACATCTATACCTATATATACATACATTTCTTATACTTGATAATGAAAAGTGATGGTAGAAACTGATTGATGAATTAATCGGTGATTGTATATCTTCTGTAGGCAAACAGGAAATCAGATCGGGAGATATGTTGGTACTAATAAATACATCTCAAAGTTGAGATCGATCTTAAGATGTTGTTTGTGCCAGATGTTCCATACACTAAACCTCGAAACTGCATCTTAAGGACGATCTAAACTGTGGGCTGCATTAATAAATACGAGTCTTAGTATTATTTTACACCACACCTGCCTGGTGAAGTCACCTGTCATTGTTTGGTCGCACCTGGAGTTGCTCTGAGCTTGATGTATGCTGCTGATTTTTCATAGTGTCTATAAGATCATCGGTAGTAGAAGGCGGAGTATCACAATAATGATACCATTGTAATGATTAAATAGCGTCCATATATAAATTTGAACGTTGGCTGAGTTTTTCCGGCATCACCACCACTTTCCGCATCGAAGAAATCTTCGCAATCATCACTTAAGGGTGATGAACGATGATGTGTCGTCATGAACGCTTTAACTTTGATCACTATAAATATTCCTCGAGATAAGCTTAAACAAAATCAAAGCCCTCGTTAATAACCATGATTTAGTTTATTGTACGTAAAAAAAAAGTTACGCACTGTTACATTATATACACTCACAAAAATAAAGTAAAATTCAGTACAAAAACTGCACTAATAAATAAAAACTTACTTACCCAAGCAAAAAAAAAACACTTAAAACTAATATTTTGCCGGATCGAAATGTTTCTATGAATTTTATTTATTTACGCTATCAGTAATCTTCAGACAATGTTGCAAAAATCATGCTTTTTTATATTAGGTCCTTACATATGAAATTGGCGTTTTTCGTACTGGCCACTTTAATCACGAATTTCTCCTCTTTGGTAAGGAATTCCAAATTCAAATTTGTACAGCTATAGACTCATGTATTTGTGCTTCGATGATCGTCATTCATTTGTTTTTTTTCTTCTGTTTTTTTCTGTTTGCGTCACTCATTTTACAAAATGGAAAACCTTAAATATCGCATTATTTACGAGTACGAGTTCCGCCGTGGCACTAGTGCTGCGGAAACAACTCGAAGGGTGAATGATGTGTATGGCGGTCGTGTTGCAAAAGAAAACACAGTTCGTTTTTGGTTCCAACGTTTTCGTTCTGGAAATTTCGACCTGCAGAACAAGCCCCGTGGACGGCCTGAGACTCAAGTTGATAATGAAGAGTTGAAGGCTATTGTGGAAGCGGATCCATCGCAAACCACGTCCGAGTTAGCTGCAGGCTGCAATGTTAGTGATAAAACTGTTTTAATTCACTTGAAGCAAATTGGGAAGATTAAAAAGCTTGAAAGGTGGGTACCTCACGAATTGACTGAAACAAACCGGCAAACACGCGTCGACTGCTGCGTTACATTACTAAACCGGCACAATAATGAAGGTATTTTAAACCGAATCATTACCTGTGATGAAAAATGGGTTCTTTACGATAATCGGAAGCGCTCAGCGCAATGGTTAGATCCTGGCCAGCCAGCCAAATCCTGCCCCAAGCGAAAATTAACCCCAAAAAAGTTACTTGTAAGCGTTTGGTGGACTAGTGCCGGTATTGTTCATTACAGTTTTTTCAAATCTGGCCAGACTATTACGGCTGATGTCTATTGTCAGGAATTGCAAACCATGATGGAAAAGCTAGCGGCTAAACAACCTAGGCTGGTCAATCGCTCCACGCCACTGCTGCTTCACGACAACGCTAGACCACACACTGCGCTACAGACGGCTACTAAATTAGAAGAGCTTCAATTGGAAAGTCTAAGACATCCTCCGTACTCCCCGGACCTTGCTCCAACAGATTACCATTTTTTTCGAAATTTGGATAACTTCTTGCAAGGGAATAAATTCAACTCCGATGGGGCAGTCCAAATCGCCTTCAAAGATTTTATTGATTCCCGTCCGACTGGTTTTTTTAGTAAAGGGATCAATGAACTACCTATGAGATGGCAAAAGTGCATAGAAAATAATGGTTCATACTTTGATTAATTAAATATATTATATTAAAAAATATTCGACTTTTTGTTCCTCCCATACAAAACGCCAATTTCATATGTAAGGACCTAATATTAGAGTCATCTTTAACGACATCAATCGGAAACAGTTGGTATATTTGTTAACATTTTTTTCATATTATATTACAGTTGTTTCTGTCCGTATTAGCTGCGACAACCATCAAAAATTGTTGTATATATAATAGTTGATACTGAGTACTTTGTAGGGTTAAGTAATATCAATGCAACGCTTCGTTTCACGTGCATACTTAATATTTAAATTTCGTACTTTAAGCCTATTACCACCTAATCGTAGCACAATTCCGCCAAAAACAATATTTTTTCTAGAGTTCAAATGTCAAAATGAAGTTCCGTGTACATTATACCATTCTTGTTATACAATAAGAAATAAGGTAATTTAATTCATCGTACCTATCATTAATGATTACCTGTAAAATGTACTACACAGTATTTCTTCTCGTTTTTCCTGCGTATCTTCGGGGTTGGTACCCTCTCCTCCTTGACGGTAGGCGGTTGGTCCGGGGACGTTTGCAGTAGCTTGCACTTGATGCGGCAGAAGAAGGAACGCCGAGCGCCAGGACACAGGCGAGACGCTCCCGCAGCCATATCGGCCTTCAGCGGCAACATTGCTGCCGAACGCACAAACAAACACGTATTACTGACTGATACGAGACCACCAGATAATGGTGACTAATTAACATCAAGCTATTTTACGCTGTGCTGGGCTTAGCGAAGCAAACTTTCTATAGTACTCTATTTTTCAAAAAACAACTTTGAGCTACACGAATAGCCACAGCTATATAATTAGATGCAACATGCGTGCGCACAAGTGCTACGTGCGAACGAGATAGCGGGTAGGAGAGTAAGTACATATCGTGTGATGTCTGTTATGAACGTTATAACAATATATATGATACTAACTACATGGAAGATGATGGATTAAAGGACAAGAATACGGATTATAATAGCATATTATATTAAAGTCTTATTTTCGAAGAGTAAACTTGACATCTACACGCCTTATAGTTTTTTTAGATGTCACTTCAATTATTTCAAGAAAGGCGAGAATTTTGCGGATCGCGTGTTGGAGGGGGGGGGGGAGATTTGAAGGTCTTTTAAGGTTGGAAAGAAGAATCGAGAACCAGTTGACCTATGAAGCTGGTACCTACCTACCAGTTTTTACCATAGCTATGACCATCAGTCAGCTAAGAACGAGTTTTGTGAAAGAGCAAAAATACGCGGATCAAATTGGGGCTGAATGTTTGTTACACATTTATATGTTTTTTTAAGTTAGAAGCATTAAGGTATTAAGGTTAAGGTTTGCATGGTGGTAGGGCATTTTGCGAATGCCCGCCTGGCTAGCTACCACCCTCAAATAGAAAATCTGTCGACAAGCACCTAACGGTGTGTTCCGGCAGCTGTCCTTGAGAGCCAGTACTTCTAGGTTAGCCTGAACAACATCTTCGACCACATCATCACTTACCATCAGGTGAGATAGTGGTCAAAGGCTAACCTATCAAGCATGAAAAAAAAACCGTAACAGGGATATTTTTTTAAAGTTAGGATAATGGAGAACTTAAAGTGATGGTAATATGACGAATATGGTAAATAGTTTAACCTTCATTGGGAATTGACTAAAGGACTGCTGTCGAAACCCACATATAATTTTTCGGCTGCAGATTGTCTACTTGAGGGTGGTAGCTAGCCAGGCGTGCGTTTGGAAAATGCTCAGCCACCATGCACATTAGAAAGTCCTGTGGAAAAGCTACCACTTGCTATCTATATTTCTTATAGTGTGCAAACATCAGCTACGAAAGTGCTTGAATATGTCTGTTTTTTTCAACAAACGAGTACTGAGTATTTCTCTTGCACATTTCCGATATTGGCAGAGTGAGATGGGTCATTTGTCGGGGACAAATGCCTTTGTTCTTGTTTTGAAATTGTTAAAGCCCATTCATATTGAATACTTCTAAAATTTAGTATACAGAAAATAAAATTTGTATTTTATGATTTGCATACGTAGTATATTTGTTTTAAAGTAGTATATTTGATTCCCGTGGTGTGCCGGCCTTGACTGTAATCCCCCTATTTCTACCTGTAAGTGTCGTAATAGACGACTGAAGGTATAAAATACCGGAAGGTAGTCAGCAGCGTCTTCTAAGGAACTGATATCTTAAACTGCGATCCCCAAGACGCCTGCGTGGGGATTATGGCAAACCTCCCCTTAATGGGGGAGGCTGTGTTAAGCATTGTACAATCCGGCTGATACAGTATAGAATATTCGTAACAAAATTTTCTTTTCGCGTGATATAAAACAATATTGTAATAGTGTACAGGGTAATTGGTAAAATGCTAACAATCTCTTAGGGTTGACTTCTGCTAGTCCTAAGACACATTTTAGTAAAAAAACCCTTATAGGATCACTTTGTTGTCCGGTTGTCTCTCAAGACCCTTTTCTCAGTCTCAACGAGTCGAGGTATAAAGCTGAAATTCATATCAAATACTTGCGTCTACTGTCCCTTGGGGCTGTGAAAATATAAACCTCTAAGCCAACGCAATCAAAAAATACAGTCGTTTATGCCGCAAATTTACCACACTCGCCAGGGAATCAAAACCTACAGGGGAACTTCCCATGATGTTTGAATCTTTAAATTTGGTACGAATTAAAGTCGACACAAATAAAGGAAAAAGTGCGAAAAACATAAATGTTTGGTTACATCGTTTGATAAAAATAATTTTATAATGTGTTTATGAGTTTGATTTAGCAAAAAAAATACTATAACTTTTACTTATATACCTACATATTTGTGCGGAACCCTTGATTCGCGAGTCCGACTAGCATTTGGCCGGTTTTTGTCTGTCCACTTTAGATACTCCTTGTAAGAAAAGAGTTCGAACTTCATCAATTTTATAACTGTTGTTATTTCCTTGCACGTAGCCCTTCACTTGAGACCAAACGAGTTCAATTGGGTTGAGCTAACTATATGTTATGTTAACTTAGCCATCTCATCTGCCTACAACTAATTTTTCAAAACGATCTTTGTTTTGCTTAACCTAATCTAAAAGTTGCAACTTTAGTATTGATTCGTTATAAGCAATATTTTTATGTAACTACAGCGTTTGTGTGGAACGGACTCTATGTTGATTACGTGGGCCAATAGCAAAACAGTCCCAATTTTTAGTAAGTACTCGTTTGTTAAAACAAATAGACTATAGTAATATAAGAGCATGGACGCATGCTAAGCGAAAACATAGAAATTATTAGAGCCTTATGAGAGAGATTATGAGAGCCAGTACTTCTAGGTTAGCCTGAACAACATCTTCGACCACATCATCACGTACCATCAGGTGAGATAGTGGTCAAAGGCTAACCTAACAGGCATTAAAAAAAAAATATTTTGGTTGAAAAAATATAACTTCCAGAGGGACTTGCGTCAATGCTTGTAAATAAAGCTAGCCAAAAAAAATTCATTGATTTGATGTTCAGTGTTGATCTATATCAACTTACCAGCCTTCTAGGTTAGCCTGAACAACATCTTTGACCACATCATGCATCAGGTGATAGTGGTCAAAGGCTAACCTATCAAGCACAAAATAGCCTATATAAATAGTCTTCTGCTATTTAGGTAGATGTCGCCAATGTCAAAAAGACGTACAGAAAAATTCGGACAGTCCTGCGCCCGCTTCCATAACGTACAAAATTGTAAATTAACCAGGACGGTATTCTAGGGTTGAGGATTCGTGTCCCAATGTAAGTTATCCTCTACTATTAGAAAAAGAAACGAAATTCCTTTTTTGAAAGCAGAATTATAGGGGCATGGAAGTGATTAAGGGTACAAATACGGATGATGGTATCTAGGTACGCAAGTGATTAGGTTCACAACGAAGAATGAAGGTTGACATCTAATGAAGAAAAAGGGCACGTTAAATTAATTAAAATGCACAATGACATTGGAAACATTAATTAAAGTGTAATTTTCTTTTAATATTTTATTATTGCAATATCGCATGCTCCGCGGATCACATTACAAAATTTTGGGTATTTTACGATAAAATAGGTTTAATTAATGTGTGAATTACGTGCAATGTTTTTATTTCTATTATTCTTTAAAATAAATGCAGGAAAATTATTTGATGAGTGAAATAAAAAATATTACAGACAGTCTCAACAGCATACAATAAAACGTCGTAAAACTATGGTAAATCCGTTCCCTAACATCGTAGTTAGTAACAGTGCGAGCGGGATAACGGTATATAATAAACATCTTGTATATCGCTTGCACATCCGTGATACATATTTTATTCGTTCTTTCAGTAGGATCAAACCAATATTGCTTGACGCGATTGTGGGTCGGTGATAGTTCGTGACTGCGAACGATTATTTTAAGCATGAAACAAAACGCTCCTTTTTTATGATGGTTTCGTAAGAGGTGGAAGTTGGCCCCCTGACCGCTAAGTCAACATGACTAATGACTCATAACTCTAATTTGTCCTTTCGTTCTTAATAACCATCGTATCGGGATGGAGCGACACCTACAGCTCAACTTACGTTGTATAGGTACTACAAACAAGACTATTTTTTGCAAATAACTTTAAACTTGTTAACGATGACGGATCCCTATAATTTTAATAATGTAGGGTTACCCCGGCTATCCCGGGCTAGAATGTCACCCCCATTGCTACCTGTGGGTATCGTAAGAGGCGACTAAAGTTAAAATACTGGAAGGTGGGGCAGCAGCACCTTCTAAGGAACTTGCCAAGCGTGGGTATTATAGTAAACCCCCCGTATTGGGGGAAGCCGTGTTCAGCAGTGGACTATCCGGCTGATACAGTACAGTACCTCGGCTATAGGGGTGGATGGCACGGGTTTGAATCCCGCACATGACTATAATTTTGTAATGTAATTTTCTTATTATTATTAGGATGTTCAACTTGTGAAGCGATATTCCTTGGAGTTTGTATGTCACGTATTCTTTGCAAAAGGAGTTTGTATCGAGTTTTTTTGCGCAAAGAAAGTTGTATGAGGTGGAGTTTGAATCTATTGGTGTACAAAATTCAAACAACAAAACTATTTTTTTTAATATTGTTAGGTTTACAATAACGCCTGCTTTGCGGATTACATTACAAAATCACAAATATGCGATAGGAAAAAATTTAAGTCATGTGCGGGATTCGAACCCGCGTCCATCCCAATACGATGGTTAAATAAGGATAGGAAAGATTCGAGTTATGACGTCATGTCATATTTGTTAGCTCAATTGGTTAGAGCATACTCCGGCTCAAGGAGTGGATGGACGTGGGTTCGAATCCCGCACATGACTTAAATTTTTCCTATCGTATATTTGTGATTTTGTAACCAAAACTATTATTAAAACTGCCATTTTTCCATGTGTTTAGTGAATAATATAAGCTTTTTAAAGAGGGAATGACATAATACTATTATAACATATATGCGAGGAAATAAATAAAAATCGGACAAAACGGATTGAATTAAGGAATTTCATCTCCCAAAGTTAATTTTATTCATAAAATGTTGACCACTTTTCTGACAAAAATAATATTACCCGAGGTTTTTAATACCTAATTATATGCAGTTGCATACACTACTTTATTTAATCTCATGGCTATAGTTAGCTACAGTAAATAAAATTTTTATCCAACAAAATATTACTCAAATTCGCATGTACGAAATAGCGCCAAAATGGAAAATGTCTGCTATTGGTCTATGGCTCGGAACCAGCGCACATAGGAGTATTTACATGATTTAGCCGGCCAAAATTACATTTCTCAGAATTACGCTCAGGTAAAAAAAAATGCATTCCTAGAAGAGCCAGGTAGTTGGGCGACCCAACCCTATTGTTATTTTTTTTACCCACCCCAAATTGAACAAGATATTGTCAGTTGAAACTGAGACATTGAAAAAATGAAAATGAAAATGAAAAAATCTTTATTTTCAATGGTATACATACATACAAAGTCTTATTAACATATTGTATTAACTTAAGTAACAGTGTTTACCATTGACACTATGTATTTCGCAGATAATTTTATCTACTAATACTAATATCTTAAATAATTGCTCGAAGCGGTTGTTTATTTTCAATATTCGTGCTTTAAAACTCAGTTTTAACTATTTTTTAGTTTATGTTGTGTTGTGAATAATCCAAAATTGGCTATGGATTCTGAAACTGCTGGTAAGTGACTTATTTTACATATTTAAAATATTTAATTTTGTGACGGGATTATATTATTTTTCGTCATTTGAAAAAATACCGGTTTAATTTCCTAATTTTTTCAAGAAAATTTAGTTTTACGAGGCTTTTTGTTTTAGTGCCCGGCATTACCCGGCTATAATTTTTATATATTCGTAATATATAGACTTTCTACTTTTAAAAAAGGAAAAAATTGGTTCCTACTAATTCCTACTCCGTCATCTGGAGCGATTTTAGATATCGTACTTAAAAAAGTAAAAAAAATTAAATTTTGATTTAATTTAGTTTTTATTATTTCAGGACCATCTGGAAGTACTTTGATGACTCGCAAGGAGATATTTGGTCTAATGAGATCACAAAATGATCTCAATTTTAACGACCAATTAGAATATGTTGAAAATTATTTGATTTCACATAAGTCGTACTCGGAAGAACAAATAAAGGACATAAAGCGTAATTTTGCACGCATGAAATCAGAAATGAAACATCGATGGGTAGCAGCAAAATATAGAAGTGATCTATTTGAAAAAACCAACGAAAAATGGCTGAATGGGACTTTTGAATTACCTCTAATACCCACAAGAGCAGGTAGACCCACTAAACCGTTTGAAGAGACTAGTGAACGAGGCAAAAGACGTAAAACTGAGACAATACGTTTGTCGGATAGCCCTGAGAAAATAATTTATGCAGCTCAAATGGAATTGCTAGCCCAGGGCAATAGAAGTGCTTCAAATATTTTGAAAGATATTTCGGAAAATAGGGACTGTGCTAAGGAATACCGGAAGTCAGTAGACCGTGACATGGCACATGTTAAGCATATCAATCCAGAAGAAGCGCTGCCAATGTTTGTAGATGCGAATCTTTCAAGGTCCCAATATGAAAGGACCAGACAAACCACAGGAAATCTTCCATGCTATTCAGTTTTGCAGCTGTATAAGAAACAATGTTATCTTTCCAATGAATTTTTTAGCGTAACCGAAACCTGTGCCGAAGTGAATTTACAAGGAATAATGAATCATACTGCCGAAAGATTACTTATTCATTAGAAGACGTTTTGAAAACCCTTAGCGATAATGAGAGAGATCTTCAAATGATCTGTAAATGGGGTTGTGATGGCTCACAACAGGCTCAGTTCAAACAAAAGTTTAAAAATGATAGCGGATGCGACTCGCACATTTTTCAAAGTTCATTTGTGACTCTACGCTTAGTGTATGGGGAAAAAAAATAATATTATGGCATAACACAACTCCATCATCGCCCCGCTACTGTAGACCTATCCGTATACGATTTTTAAAGGAAACAGTTGATATAACGAAGGACGATATCAACAATGTGGAAGCCGCAGCTAAAAAATTAGAACCTATATCAGTAACAATCGGTGGAAGATCATATGTTGTTAAAACCAAAATGATGCTAACAATGATAGATGCAAAAGTGTGCAACGCGGCAACTGGGACAAAATCTACAATGAGATGTTACATATGTGGAGCAACATCAAAAGATTTTAACGATTTGAATAAAACAAATGTAGTTAATACAGATACATTGAAGTTCGGCTTATCTACTTTACATGCCAGAATTCGGCTATTTGAAAATTTATTACATATTGCCTACAAGCTCGGTGTGCAAGATTTGCCAACAAAATCTGAAGCAGACAAACTGCTAATACAAAAAAACAAAGAAAAAATTCAAAACGAATTTAAAAATAAACTAGGTCTTCGGGTAGATTTTCCTAAAGCTGGATTTGGCAATACAAATGACGGAAATACCAGTCGAAGATTTTTTGAAAATCCAGAGTTGGCAGCTGAAATTACAGGTCTAGATATAAATTTTATCAAAAAAATCAAAGTGATTCTTGAGTGCATTTCATGTGGGTACAAAATAGACGCAGAAAAATTCAAAAAATTTACTACAGAGACTGCCGCACTTTATGTTAGTTTATATGGTAGACATAATATGACGGCTACTATGCATAAAATCTTAATGCATGGGGCTACTGTAATAGGAGATGCACTTTTACCAATAGGACAATTATCTGAAGAAGCAGCAGAAGCAAGAAATAAACATTTTCGTTTATACAGGCAAAACTTTGCAAGAAAATTCAGCAGATTAGAATGTAATACAGATGTTTTGAATAGATTGTTGTTAACATCTGATCCCCTACTTGCATCAAGAAGAATTGTTAAAAAAATAATACAAAATCATTTTATGAAGGAAACATTAGAAATGTTAATATGTGAAGAAAGTTATGCCTAATTATTATTTATATTTTAAGTTTTTAAATTTGTTTTGCGATAGTTGTTTATTATAATTATATTTATACATTATTTTGTGTTATAAAATATATTTTCTTATACAAAACTACGCTTTTTTTTCTACCGCATCTTTTTGTCTCTTTATTCAAATTTAATGTATGAATTTGTCCTGTAACTGAAGGTTAAGAGTATTTATACACTTGTATTTAAGGTTTTATGAGATACTGAACCATTTCTAATTGATTAAGAGCGATAAATAATTTTTGCCAGCTAGATGTCTCAAATACCCCTCTGTGCAGCGCTCACCACAGATAATGTGTACTTAAATTGAATTGAAACCTCCTTGGTCGGGACACATTGTACTGTAATAATAAAAAACTGGTTTTAAAGCATTGTTTTGTTGAAAGAATAATGCTTTAATTTAATTTTTTATTATAATTTCTTAAAGAAGTATGTAAATAAAATATGCCAATAAAAGTTTGTATTTCATTTAAAAATTAGAATATTACCGAATGAGATAATATAAATACAATTAATATACATGTAACAATACCTTATATGCACCAGGTGAGTTTCGGTGTCGTGTATGAAAGGGTGAAATTAAACCTGAACCTGAACCTGAAAGTGAGCCTTTTGCTATCTACAGGCACAGTGCCAGACTTCAGCGGGACTGCATTGTGCTTTGTGAGTTTATGACCGACTTAAAAAAAATAGTAGCTTTTTTATGTTTGTTGCCTCATAACTTTCAACCGGTCTATTTAATTATTTTTTTTATTTGAAAGCAGATGCTTCTCGTGTGGTCTTATTTAAATTTTATCACAATCGGTTCCGCCGTTTCTAAGTTACACTACAATAACTGAAAAGTGTTTTCCTATCTTGATGATATAGTCATTGACAGTGAATGACAAGCGGTTTGAATTGGCTGGGACCAATTTCGACAAAATAATAAGTTGGCACCGTCAGGACCACTATGTCCTAGTTATGAATGAAATTCTATTGTTATCATTATCGCCGATGCCAATGGGTTAAGAGTGGTCAAATCTAGTGTTTTTTTTCAACCTCAGAGAAAGGGTCTATACCAAAACCTAAACATTATTGTTGGCTAATAAAGGTATGTAACCCAGAAAGTACATTTAATACTATACTATTGCTTAATGATCTACTGTTTAATAATTAAGATGCTGACAAATGAAATAAATCCATTACTATCGATGTGCGTAGTAGTGAAAGAGCGAAAGGGAGGCAGCGATGGTGGCGAAACGAGTTAAAGTTTATTAATGCAAAACTAGTAATTTAAATAGAAAATATGAATAATCTTGCCCTATTTGATAAGGTTAATGCTATTTTATTATAATCACTAGCGACCGGACTCGACTAGGTACGGGTAATCAACAAAATTAAAAAAATAAAGACAACAAAAATCGATAGCCTACGTTCATCAGGGATAATGTAGGATTCCAATAGTGAAAATATTTTTGAATTCGGTCCAGTCGTTTTTATGTTTATGCGTTACATACAAAAATACAAATCTTTCCTCTTTATAATTTTAGTGTAGATAAATAATTTAGATAATTTCGTTACAAAAGTAATTTAGAGTCAACTTTGCAATTTTATTCCGAAGAGGAAAAATGTATATAAACGTGTTTTTGGAACCAACTAGAATTTAGAGAACTACATCAAGATTAATTTAATAAGACGGTTACCTTGTTTAGGAAATTATCATTATGGAAGCAGTGATATTCAGTTGTATTGGTTAGTGGTATTGGTTATGGACTGCCGTGCCGCAGGTCCATGGTTCGAATCCCGCCGCGGGCTTGAGCTTCACCGCATGGTGGAAGGGCATTTTGCGAATGCCCGCCTGGCTAGCGACCACCCTCAAGTAGAAAATCTGTCGCCAAGCACCTAACGGTGTGTTCCGGCAGCAGTCCTTGAAAGCCAGTGAAATTACAGGCATATGTGGTGCATGCGCCGGTCGAGACGCCTTCTCGACGATCGTTAGATACATTAATCTTGAAAAATAAAACGGAATTAACCAAAACTCCCCATTAAGCCAAAAGGTTTATTTTGTTCAAACACTTTTATAACACGTTTGCATCTCCTATCGTTTAGTTTACACTGTAAGTATGTATGTAGTTAGTGACTTACTCTTGGCGTCGATGAGACGTTCCCTAGGGCTGATATCCGAGGAGGAGAGCTGCTCCTTCACCTTGGCCACGTCCTTCGGATGCAGAATATCGAACAGGCTCTGTCCCAGCAGCTCAGACTGAAACACATCACGCATGCACACCGTTACCATACCTTACTATACTATAGATTTAGCAACATTTCGATAATCATACTGGTTTTAATATATTATTGTTAGGTTTGTAATAACGCCTGCTATGCGGATTACATTACATCCCGCACATGACTTACATTTTTCCTATCGTATATTTGTGATTTTGTACTCATACTTGTGTTGATATACAGGATGATACCAACACAATGATGGCAAACCCCCTCCCCCCCTGAATTGGGAGAGGCTGTGTTCAGCACTGGACTCTCTGGCTGATACAGTAAATATTAAATTAATTTAACTGATTACCATGCAGAAGGTACAGGCAGTTCTACTCACGAAAGCGCGCAACTTCATATATTGTTGATTGTAGGTGCAACTACTACTGCCTACTCAAAAGATCATATTTGATATTCTAGGGTTTTTTTGTGTAATTCAATATATTTCTGTGGAGCAATTGCGCAGCATCAACGTCGCCTGTATGGGTAGGTAATAAAACGGCGCCGCAGTAACTGTTTTATTTGCATCCTAAGAAATTCTTCCAGTTTACATACCGGTGAGCTTCTTACAACGTTTATGTCAAATAACCGTCTCAAATTCCCAATACCCATAATTACAATCCGCATGTCCACTACAAATAACGAACAACGGGAAAAGTATTAAAAAAGAAACTCAACGAATCAGCGGTATTGACTGATTTTGACGGAATGTTCTTCGAATCTCGTGTATTACATGACTATGCGCAAAACGTTACTCGTCCTAGTTAGGTGGGTCGCTAAAGAAATGATTATATTTAGAACATTTAGACAAATCGTCAGCGTTTTGCATTAGGACGGAGCAACATCAAAACGTTTAAATAATGATAACAAATTGGTTTAAGACAAATTCAAACAATGACTCACTACACCACGGTAGCTGAGATTGCCAGAATATGTCCCTTCACAATAGACAAATAATCTCAGGTTGGAAACTCGAACGAGAACACAAATTTGTCCCGGATTGTAAGTTTTGTTTTTCTATAAGAATTATCGAAATTTGATATTCTCTAAGCTACGGTAGTTATTTTTCTAATATTCAGTAATATTGGGAATGACATTTCTAAGAATATTCATAATATTGAATAGAAATGTGATTATATTTTCCTTAAGTTAACACCAAGTTACGTGACTATTAAATTTGAATTGGTGGTTTCGACACTAATGTATGGTAGTTAAAGTTGAGTATGCCAGAAAATGTGGGCTGGTGTTACAATAAATTAGATTTCAATAAATCTAAAAAAGAATATTCACCCTTTTTTTTCCCAGTAATTGAAATTCTTGTCCATCGACAACAGTATTTTAGGCAATGTTCTTTTGACCAGTATAGCAACACTTTTGTAACATCATTTTTGAAGCAGTGATGGTTCAGTGGCATTGGCTATGGCCTGCCGCGCATCTGGTCCATAGTTCGAATCCCACCACGGGCTTGAGCTTCACAACATGTAGGAAGGCCATTTTGCGAATACCTGCCTGGCAAGCGACCATTAAATATAAATAGGTAGACAATCTGTCGCCAAGCACCTAACGGTTTGTTTCGGCAGCTGTCTTTGAGAGTCAGTAATTCTAGGCTAACCTGAACAACATCTTTGGCCAAATCATCACTTACCATCAGGTGAGATAATGGTCAAAGGCTAGACTAAGTATACACAATGAAAAAAAGATTAGGTCAGGCAAAAGGTAAAGTAATCTTACCGGTAGATAATTGAGCATGTTGGTGACTGAGTTGGAGAGGTAGAGCAGCTTGCCGCGGTCGCAGCCGACAACAAGCACGAAGACATCCTGCGCAGCGCTGAGCACGAGACGGTTGAGCTCCTGGTCCGTGACGCAGGCGGGCCGCGGCCGCGCACTCAGCGGACATGACGAGAGAGAACCTCGCACGGTGCGCATGTGCTGCACCGCCATGCGCAGCACCGTCAGCTTATCCAGCTTGCGTGCCATCGCACCGCACATGGGCACCATCGAGCTTAGCTCCGATATGTACGTGTTCATCTTATCGCGCCTGCGCTTTTCTATCTCACTGTGGTTCTGTCTGGAATGTCTGTCTTGTTTTTTAGGGTTCCGTATTAAAAACTACAACACGGATCTCTGTTATAGAGATTGAGCTGTCTTTATAGATTCCCCTTCGAGATGGATCTCTATTAAATATTGTGGCCGTGACCTGATAAGTAGAGAATACAGGTGCACATATCTTCATGTGAGAGTCGTAGCGACGACAAATAGAAATAAAACCAGAAGATAGGCATTCAGCAGCGCCTTCTGAAGAATTGCCATGGTACATTTTGATCCACAAGACACCTGCCCACCGTGGTGGTCGTATGATTGTTAGTATTTTGATAACATTATCAAAGCATTAGGTACTGAGTGAATAAAATATACTGTGGTGCGTAAGCTTTCAGCACGATAGCGACAACGGAGGATATATAGGCTTACTCCACTCACACACATACAAGTTCGAAAGCTACGAGAAGTACATAACACAACTCAGCTGCTTGGCGTACCTATTCAGCTCTAGTCGGTCTTTGGTTGCTTGCGAAAAAAGAACGCGCGTCGTGGTCGATTAGGTATCTAGTTATCTACTACGAAAATAAACAATTATGTGGGTAAGTATTTTTTATTTAGAAATGTTAAGTGTATTATGAGAATCTCAATTTCTAATACACAATAAATAAACGAGTGTTTATAATATTAAATTTCGCATAGAAAAATGTACATATACGTACGCGGCCGTGTGATTGGAGTAAATAGGTACACCGCTGGTTTCATCGCTATGCTATCATTCTCAAAGCCAACGCGCTACATCTTAGATAGTAGTTAGTGCTGTTGATTGTATGTAACGAAATATTAATCATGGATCGAACACATTCAGTTATCGATTCCAACCCCGTATGGGTATACGAGTTTGGAATCGATAACTTTTTGGAATAACTCCGCACTATTGTATTGATACATTAACAATAACACAATACTGCGTAATAGTTTATGAAAATATATTAACTAAAATGCATTTTAATCGATAACTTTGATGGATCTCATATATATATTATATATGTATATACAAAGTTATATATATAATATATGGGCTATAAGAAATAATACAATATTTTAATGAAAATTCTTAATCAAAAATATCGATTTAAAGCCATTATGGTTAGATACGGGGCTATATCAACAACTAACTACTACTTATTCGTGAACCTGAAATGAAAATTTTTGTTAATATAACCACACGCCGATTTAAAATTATTAGTTTTAATAATGAATGAATGATCTATATGACGCGATTTTCCTATTTATGATATTATGTGAACGTTTATATGTCAAAAAGTGTAAGGGGAGTGCAAAAAGTAAATAAATTATGAAATACACAGAATGCCACAGCCATCGCCTACATTATCAGGGTGTTGCTGCTCATTGGGCGCACAACAGGGCTGTACTATCTTAACGCTCTCATTGTCCAAAACGTAACAAATGAACAAAAAAGAGCTTTAGAAAGCCGGACGGAGCCAATACGTACGTTTTACAAAATGTTCTTTGTTCATTGACATTTTGCCTCGTTAGAGAGAACACGTGCACAACATGGTAGGGCATTTCGCAGCTACCATCCTCGAGTAGAAAATCTGTCGGCAAGCAGCTAACGAATGTGTTCCGGCAGCTATCCTTGAGAGCCAGTCATCAACACTTAAGTACCATCAGTATATTGTTTGGCATACTTATCGAAGCCTCACCTCTTACTATCCGAGGCAGTTCGAGTGGAGCGGTTGTCCTCGCTGTCGTCGTCTCCGAAGTTCGATATTCCGCTGAAATACAACAGAACGGTTGCTTTAAAAAAACACATATCACATTTACACTTTGTTAGAGCACAATATTTGCTCCGTTTATATTTGTATTTTGTATGCCAGTAATGGTGCATTACACTGAACTAGTTTTTAAATTTGACCTCAGTAATATGTAATTACTGTGTTTCTTAACTCTTAATAATCAATATATTTCATTTCATTTCTTTTCCCAAAATTTTTGTAAGAGCGGAAATGGAACGCGCGTTCGCCGTGATCGATTCAAAATGTTATCTTTTCCTACACCGTTCTTTATGACGGTTGGGATAACAATATTGGAGCCCAAGATTCGGGTCAGTCGAGTGTGTTTCGATAGCCTAGAAGTTAGGGCACAAAACGCGAATCCGGAGATCGCAGGTTCGATTCCCGCTAGGGACAAGTATTTTTGTGGTCTAATAATTGGTAACTGTGGTTTTTGTTATCATAATTAGAATTCATAAATAATAATTCAGAGCATAGGTTTTAATATATCAGTGCCCGTGGGCTGGCTGCTAGAATATCACCCCCATCTTTACCCATGGATGTCGTAAGGGGACTAAGGATAACACACCAGAAGGTGGGCAGCAGCACTTTCTGAGGAACTGATATCTCACACTGCGATCACCAAGACGCCTGCCAAGGTTGGGGATTATGGCAAACCCGTCTATAATGGCGAGGCTGGGCACAGTTTTCTTTTGCCGTCCGTCGGGTTGTCGGTCGATATTTTTTCACAGATAGGTAACTTTATAATCTCACACGCAGTCTCAGAATCAGGAGATGCGTAGTTTTTGAGATTTTTTTTATTGAAAATCAATTTGTTTTACAATATTAATGCCAATGCGTAGGGATTGATAAATCTGTGGTAGCACAGATTATATAGTAATGTCACCAATAACCATTGACCTATATATACTAGACGCGACATCTCAAACGAAATTCGTCGACCAGGTAGATATGCCGGCCGGCATACTCTCCCACATATGCAGCTGGGCACTCGTAGAGATTACACGCGCTTTACTTTCGAAAATTGTGTATTATCAATTGTGTATTTTGAATAAACAATATTCGAACGTAAAGCGCGTGTAATATCTACGAGTGTCCAGCTGCGTGTGGGGGAAAGTATGCCGGCCGGCATATCTGCACTGGTCGGCTAATTTCGTTTGAGATGTCGCGTCTAGTGTATATAGGTCAATGCCAATAACTGTTTTGTTTTACGAACGGTTAAGTTGCTATACGTTCGATAACATTTTATTTTATATAAATTAACGTAAGACTTTGTATACTTATGATTGTAACAATACTAGTCTTATTTCAAAGTAATGCATATTTTACAAGAAAACTGTATAAAAGAAATCTAGATTAGATACAAATATAGGTACTAAGTAAGAATAACCCACCAGAAAAAAAAATTGTTTAGGTTAGATTGAGACTGCGAGAAAATTACTCGCGAGCGTACGAGCGAAGCGAGCGTGCCAGCGCAGCGTCCGGCGAAACGCAAAAAATTCTGTTACACTTCCAACAATACAATAAATTTGATCAGTGAAGTGATACAAAAAGTGAATTTATGATTTTACAAACATATGCATAACTCAAAAACTATGTATTACCTTGTAATTTAATTCGTAGGAATTCCACCCCCTTTTTCATGCCGAAAGGGAAGGAAGGACCCTCCCCTCCCCCCTTCCACTGCCTTTTTCATGGCGATCGAATTAGAAATGTTATCTTAATTTTAATCCATAGAAATTTAAAAAAGTCATAAAGGGGGGGGTAGTGTTACCCCTTACCCTTCTCTCTCCACCCCCCTCTCCCCCCTCAATTCGACGGACGTCAATGGAAAGTCGTACCAGTGGCTGTGTACAGTACAATATATTATCAGGTCAAAGGTAACGACGCAGGTTATTCTGGATTTGCATAACAAAGCCAGCCAAGATCAAGTCGTACTCACACACTGAGGGTTCCTTATTATATTTAATAAATATTTAATAAATTAATATATTTCTTATTATATTTTATCAGTCATCATTATTTTTTCATTCAGTTCCGAAACCAAGATGCTAATCTGACACGCACTAGTCAAAGATCCAATAAATATTCTTCTATATAGTAAGAGCGAATCTACATACTCTAATGTTCTTTGTGCCAATCCCATTAAATAAACATAGAGGTCCTCCTATACCACCATAGCAAAAGAAGCTATTGAAGATGCGAATGAAATATATAATAAATATCAGAGAATTTATTAAGAATGTTCTTATCATCATGTGCCTCATGGAAAATATATGTGTCTTCACGTCACGGGAACATTTATAACGGAATCCCCCCCGAGTAGGGGGTTCCCCGAGTTTTGTCATAATCCCCTCAGATTGGGGGAGATTGTGTTCTGCAGTGAACTATCCGGCAGATACTGTACCACATAATGACTTACCAATAGGTGTGAAGTTTGACAATGGTATAATAAAATAGCATCAAATGTAGAAAAGGAAATTGCTAAATGACAAATATTTCTTAACTGGCAGTACCTATTAACAATAAGTTTCCGTGTCGCGGAGGAAAAAATGAAATTTTTGGCAGTTATTATCTCGGAATACTTAGAAAAGTCATTTATAAAAGTTTTGAGTGGCGCTCGTTTAATTGGAGAGGTAGTAGGTAATAGAAAGGATTGTTAAACCGTTGCTTTTGCAGGTGGGGTCGAAGGGCGAGTTAGGGCCGGTCGCCAGGCAACTGTGCCTCACTATAATTCTCGCCTTTCGTTTGCGAGAGGTCGCCCAAACAATCTCGGCGCTTGCAGGGCATCGCGACATTCAACTCAAGCCGCTTTGTCAACATCCATGCCGTTTCAAACTGTTCTGATGATACCCCCTGCTACATTTATACCCTTTAAGTCTTTGAACTTCAATACGAAAAACATGCTTGTTAGACTTTTCTATGTTTGCTAACGAGTTTAATCTTTTTCTTTCCAATTATAATAACCATCAAATTCCCGTACGGTCGTCAGCTAAAAAATCCCATGTAGGTAGGCGGCATGGTATCGTATACCTTCGTAGTTAGATTCCTGGTTAAGGAGACGTCTAGATGAATACCACAGCCTTGTTCATTGATTCAACAAATGTTAACATAATTGCGTTCCAGATTGACGAATCAACGTGTTGCCAAGTCAGTCAAGTTACAGGTTGGAAATATCGGTGATGCCTTTGGTGTATACGAGTGTGTATGTATGCCTATAGCATAAAAAAATACTTCTGTGGCAGGATTTTTGTTGATGTTAAAAACACAGCGCTCGCAAAAAAAATACGACAGTGGAAAACGCAGCGTTCGCGTTTGCTAACGGAGCATTTTTTTATTCTATAGGTAGCAAACAAGCCGATGGCACCACGTTGGTCCGTCAATCTGGAACACAGTAATGTCAACATGTCATGCATCATAGAACAAGGCTGTGATACTCATCCAGACGTCTCCGTCACCAGGAATCTAGGAATTATCCGGGTATACCACACCATGCCACCCAACTATGGTTAAAATATAATGGTTAATGAATGCAAAGGCGTCGGTTACTTACAAGGCAGAATTCTTCCTCTTCCGGTTGGAAGGGGCAGCCATGGCTGTGGTGGAGGAGGTGGCAACAGACGTATCTGACATGCTGTCGTAGTTCTCACCGCTGCAAAGGAACACAACACGACTGTTAGCCTACATGCAATCAGTACTTCGTTGGATTCAACGCTAGCTCAACAAAGATGAACAAAAGCTCGCCATGGCATATGAAAGGCTCCCGATAGTTAAATGGAATGACGGCCTATCCAAAAAAAATAGTTGATCTATACCCAAAGATATAAACTCTCGTCAAGAACTAAGATTTGAAACAACTTTTTCAACTGTTTTATTATGCCCGTGAAGATACTGCACTCCTGTCCATTACAATCATGTCGTGTGCTTCGTGGCCTTCGTGACATTCTAATAACACTGTGAGGAGTATCAAACCCTTGAAAGACACACCAACTGGTCATGGTTGTATAAACCATTACAACGTGGTAGGGCTTAATTTTACCATTGAACGTCAAACCTAGTAGCAGATTCTAAATTTGTTGGATTCCAATCCTTGAATAAAATAAAATGCTTGGTATTGACTTTTATGACGTGTCAACAGCGTGGACATAGAAATAGTATGTACCTACTGTCAGCTGTAGCAAAGTTGAGATTTTTTTTTTTAGTTTAAGTATTTATATCGTCTAATTCGGCTATATCTTTTATTAATCTTGGAGATTTGTTCCTACAGCCGTCTGTCTAATTTATCTTTGGATGTTTATGGTGAGAAAAGCATATCATATTTGTTGGTTACAAAGAATTTTCTAAGCAGTGATGGCTCCGTGGCATTGGCTATGGACTGCTGTGCAGCAGGTCCATGGTTCGAATCCTGCCTCGGGCTTGAGCTTCACCGCATGGTGGAAGGGCATTTTGCGAATGCCCGCCTGGCTAGCTACCACCTTCAAGTAGAAATCTGTCGCCAAGCACCTAACAGTATGTTCCGGCAGCAGTCATTGAGAGCCAGTAAAATTACAGACACATGAGACCTAACAACTGTTCGTCTCAGTATGACGGGCGGAGGGCAATTCGTCACATGACATGATGACAGGCAGACGTTGATCCAATTATCATCAGGTACATCAGGTAGAACTCGTGCTTGTTCCGTCACAATCACATAAAAAAGCGGCTAAGCATTCTGACAAGGAAAAGCAATCGCTATGCAATTATAACCAAAATTCGCAAATGACTTGAAAATTGATCATCAACAGCTACATGGTCCACTGTTAAACAAATCCCCCCAATAAGGTTGCGTTTCCCATAATCTCCATGCTTGGCAGATGGCTTGAGGATCACAATGTAAAAGGGCAGTTCTTCAGATGGCGCTGCTGCCGATCTCCTGATATTTTTCCCTTCGACGCCTCTACCGACTCCGACGGGGAAATCAAGTTGGTAATTTACGTCATGAAGGTAACTTAGCAAGTATTGTTAGTACGGCAGTTGGAAGGATGAAGAAAGACTTCAATCGCAATGCCTTTTCAAAATTTCCACTTCTGCCACTGCCACAACTATCGCTTGTCACCTATGTCATTTAAACAAATATATATATTTTTTAAAACATTGTTACAAGACGTTTAAAAAAATGGCCTGAGTTTCTTGCCCGTTCTTCTCTAACCATTTTTTTGCTGAACGTGTGTGTACAATCTAGCATATTTCCATTTAAAAATTTGTAATTAATCTTCAAAAGAGCGTCATAGACGTATGTTGAAACAAATATTGTACTTGTATAAGGTTCCATACATATTGTGCTGTTGTAGTGTACTGTACTAAGCCTAACAAAAATCTTTAAACTTAATGTAATGTTTCTCATGTAAGTTAATTTATTCTTATGAGAACTAAATATCTTAAACCAGATATTTTGACTAGTTCGACAAAAGCATTCAGAACATTTTAATAAAAAGTAATATTATACATCGAATATTCTTCCTGCTTGTTCTAAATCATCGTGAGAAAAATGTACTCTCTGTGGACGTCTTGTCAGAGCATTACGCCATTTCAGTGTTTACGTATAATGTTGGCACATTGAACGTTACAGTGAACGAAAACTCACTCCGGGTATACGATTTAGGGCGCCGTTCTCGTTCTTCTTGACACTGTACTGCGCTCGTGTCGCTTACATCTTGTTCACCCAGTAATTTCACTGGCTTCAGTGCGCTTCACGCTTAACACATTAGTGTTTGGACATTCAGTTGTACCCTCCAAGACGGAATCTTGGTAAAAAAACCTACAATTAGATATAACGTTATGTTCCGGCAGCCATCTCTGATAGCCAGTTCCTGTTCTCAACAAAGCCTATACAGCTTGTATGAACACATCATCACTTACTATATCCTAGCCGTCAAGCACCTCGTGGTGTGTTCCGTCAGCTGTCCTTGAAAGCCAGTAATTAGATAAGCCTGACAATCGAATATGTTCACATCATCACTTACCGTCGGGTGAAATTTCTGCAAAAAAGCAGATTTTCGGAGGCTTATATTGAAGTTGTTTCTTCAAATTTTACTTTTTTGTTTGCATAAAAACCTAGGTATAGTGCACAAGATACCTATTAGCTCAAAAATTTCAAAATAAGATCTGTTACAACGCCTTAATCACGTACGAGCGTTTGTATGAAAAGTAAGACGGCTTGGAAGCGTTTTTTTTTCTCTACTCTGTTTCAAGTAAAAATGTAGGTGACTACATTTTTAGAAGCCCTTAATAAAGACCTGCACGTGCCAACGAAGAATGTGTAACCAACATTGGACATGTTGAATCGGCTCGTTTATCGGAATTGGAGAAAGGAAAAAGAAGAAACGTTTTAATGACATCATTTTTAAAACGAGTCACGACCAACCCTTAAAGTTTGCTAAAGCTTAATTTTTTTGAATTGCATACGTATATGAACACGTTCAGTAAGCTATGATTCTTGTTTATAATAAGAGAAATCTTTCATGGTAGCTCGTTTTATTTTTTTAATAGACGAACGTGGTACCTGTATCAATATCGTACTAAAGCATAGACAAATAACAGCCTTTATTTTGATCTGATGAAAGCGTAATCTAAATAAAGTGAATATGGATAAGTGCAGAACAAATAACGTATGACAATAATATTTAAGATAAAAACTATACCGACTTGCAACACTAAAAAGTATGAAATAACACGTGGAAGTCGATCCGTTCTTTTTTCAATATTTATTATGTTATCTCCTCTGTAATGCATACTGCTTACAAAATTATTCAGTATTCAGCATCTACAAGAGTTGCAATATCCAGATACTATAACTTAAAAACGACTCAACCGTTTTTGTTCATATTTAAAGCACCAACTTGGTGGTTTATTTTACCCTACACAAACAAAATAAATCATCAAAATCAGTGCACAATTGTTGGGATAACTACGGAACAAACATACACATAGAAAAAAATTACCAACATGCAGTCGGATTAAGAACCTCTTCCTATTTTGGGAGTCGGTCAAAAAATCCACGACATGTATGATATTTACAAAAATAAGCTGGGTCCATGTCATAAAAACAACAGGGTTTTTTTTGTTAAGTTGCGCCCCTTTCGTTTATTGATCACGTTTTGATAGCAAAGCGACACAATCATTAAGCAAGAATTCGCTAATCGATTGCAAACTTATCAACAACTTAGAATTATATCACCACAACACTACGTAACTCTTTGAACTGTCCCCAATTAGATCTGGTAGCGTCTCGCGAGTATTACGGCTGGATGAGTATACCATGCTCATTATTCAGTGACCAAGCAAACATTAGCATTGCTAAGTCCCGTAGAGACGCCCGCGCAGCCAGTTTCAAATTAAGGCCAATTAAGATTAATTTACATGAAATATATCAAGGCGGGGGGGATTATATTTAAGTACTTCCTAAAGTGCCAGTATACTCATTCCAGCCTAGCTTGTCCAACATCTCCGACCACGGCTACACTTACCAATAGGTGATATTGGGGAAAAGTTAGCCTATTAGCAATAAATAACGGCGAGTGCATATCGCGCGCGTATTCGCTTAGCACTAGTTTTTCCAAATTTACAATAATAGAGAAGGTAACGTTTCCGTTACGTGCAGGAGTATTCGCTTGAGTACGGCTATCACCTGATCCAGTTTATGGAAACCGAACTTCCTATTTGTAATGGAGTGCAGGCAGCTATAACTCACTAGCTGATAAGCCTGCTCTTCCTCGACTCGGGTTGGTGGTGAATCGGGGCGGACTGCGGGTTAGCTGGATAGCCAGCATGACGCACGCCGATAGAACCGCTGCCAGCGCCGTTGTTGCCGGCGACACTACCTCTCCCGCCAGCGCCGCCGGAGGCAACGCCGCTGTCACTGCCGCCGCCACGGTCCACGTCACCTCCGCCCCCGTGATCGTTGCCGCCACCTGTCGTCATGTCGTACGACGACGACGGCCCGGCGCAGCTCGACCTGGAACAAACAAACAAACATGCCTGTGCTGCATTATATATACACTCTCATCTGACCGCCCAATCTTATATCAACATATCGAGCGTCGTTCAATTTCACTGCAACTTGGAAGGTAAGGCAAATAAGGTAAATTATCCTCTAAGAAATTTGGTGTTTTCGGAAAGGCAAGACGGTATGCTTCACGTCGACCCATCGCATATAACTTAATAAGGCCCAGGTCCGGTCTCACATGGAGTGCCTGCTCTCAATTCTTGAGCTGGTTCATGTCCACCCGGGCGCGCGCCGCTGCTATTTTGCGCTTACCTCGTCACGTAGAAGTGAAGAAGCCGAAGTCAACAACAACTGCATGCTGTGGAGAACAAAGGGGGCCGGTGCAGCGCATCATCGAACCAAGGAGTGTGTCGTGAGCTTTATTCTTCCAACCTATTCCTTCCTTGATCAAGTTTTATTTATGCAGCCCGAGGCAATTAGCGCTTCGTTTGCATGCAACTTCATCTTTTGACCATATTTTTCGATCATCCTTTTAGACCATCTTTTTTACCATCCTTTTTGAACCTATTATTTCGATCATCTTTTTAGAATATTTTCTCTTGACCATATTTTTCAACCATCATAAGGCTTTATTCCCGACTCGTTTATTCTTAAATTCTATACTATAAGTACCCGGACAATGATTCAGCGCATACTTCTCCTAAGATTAAAACTAAACGCCTCTTATTTCTGCCTGCCCAGTAAAAATAACAGCTGAATATACAGCGCGGAGCGCGCTTGACTGCGGTGCCTGCCTGCCCCCCGGTCACGTCACGAGCGCGTGCGCGCGCACTTCAGGTGATGCTCTCGCTCGTGGTCTACCTGCGGACCATTAGCCGATCACCGCGCGCCATCTTCGCCTGGGAAATAAGGAACGTAAGCTGTTTTGCCAATTATTAATTCAATTCACTAACTTCACTTGCCATTTTTACGTTATTTAAATAGTTATTTCATTGAATATTTTTGTGTAGGTACTTACCGACTTCTATTTAATTTCATCATGTCGAAATCCGATGTCACAGAAGGTAAACTCTCTCCTTTACCCGGTGCTAGCGGTAGATCATCACCATTGTCTATCACTATACCTAACGAGCGATCTGAGCTCAAAGTCAAACGTAGTTCAATAAAGGGACGGGTTACTAAGTTCGGTAGCTACCTGACAAATCTTGAAAACCTCAAGACATTAACTACAGTACAAATCAATGAACTAACTATAACATACATACCATGCTTTGGAGGCTAGGCCGGGTACACAAACTGTACTTTGGCTCAGAATCTAAGGTACCAAGAGTTGCCGATATCTACACGTCGAGGAGAATCATCAGACGTGCGCTGAATCATATATCTTGTACAAGATTCTTGAAAGGCTTAAAGGCTTGCCAACGTACTGGGGGCCCTTGTCCAGTATGTTGGCGCGGACGTCTTACTACATCCCTACCTCAGCCGTGTGTGGTGTGGGGGGGGGGGGGGGGGGTTGGGGCGGGTGCAGGTGGGGGAGAGTGCAGGAGGGGGCAGGAGCAAGGCTCGCGCCAATCCATCCTCTTTTTGCCTCTAGACCACCAAAGTGAACGCGCGCGCGCAACATTATAATTTACGCACCACATTGTTGCACAGGACCGGAACCAGTGGCGTGCTCTCATATCGGAGGCCAAGACTCACTTCGGGTCGCTGAGTGTGTAGTGGAGTAAGTAAGTACCACATTGTTGGGTCAATTCTACTGTACAAGTTGAATAGAATTTTAAGAAGAAAACATCTTTTATTAATTACCCTCGCTGACAACTACTAACGAAGGTCTTGAGAAAAATTCTAAATTCTAATCGTGATCACAGAAAATTTTCTCTCTAAGATTTCTCTCATACTAGGCAAAAAATCAATACATTTTAAAGAAAAGAGATGAAGTGTAAGACAATATTTTAAACATTCAACCTAACAATGGACACATAGGAAATATATATCAAATCGTATTTGAAGCGCCCGTAGCGACGTTAACTTAGCTGTTCTCAACCGATCAGCAAAGTTCAGCAACGTCGCCTGCGGTCATGAGTCGGATGGGTGACCGCTAGTGACATTACTACTGAGCGTTTCCGTGCTTCGGAGGGCACGTTAAGCCGTCTGTCCCGGTTGTTATCTTAGGATGGCATACGTTATAGCATAGTGGTAGGGCATTTTGCGAATGCCCCGACTGGCTAGCTACCATGCCCTCAAGTAGAAAATCTGTCGCCAAGCACCTAACGGTGTGTTCCGACAGCTATCCTTGACAGCCAGTACTTCTAGATAAGCTTAAAGAACATCTTCGACCATATCATCACTTACCATCAGGTGAGATAGTGGTCAAAGCTAACCTATCAGGCATAAAAAAAAGTGTCGCAGTGCTTTGTACCGTAACGTCACTCTGGCAAATTATAAAGGTCAATTGAAGCAATTATAATCTAAAATTTAAAAACTTCGTGATCCAACTTGTTTTGTTTTATTCTTTTTTATTTATATCTCGACCAACGGTTATATACTATAGGTACAAATATAAAGGTAGTTTAATGATTAAAAAATATATTATTTATCATACCCCGAGGTTTCCATTAGGTAGCAATATCAGCAATATCTTCACCGTGTTCAAATTAAAGTATTTAATAAAAGCATGCCACGTTAAGCACTGCTGTGGTAGGTAGCGTGCGCCGGCGTAGTGACTGAGTAACTGGTACTGGGCCCGCAAGGAGGCAGTACCACAATCAAGCGCGTATTCAGCAAATGGATGATGCGGGCCGGGGCCGGGGCCGGGGGGGGCAATCTAACGACACTATCATATATTCATTACACGACTATATGGCGTTTAACCCACACAATATCAAATTATTGATGAGCTTATTAACGTATGAAAATATTCCAACAATACGGAAAAAAACTGAAATGTTGAAGCCAAAAAAGTAATCTGCAATATACAATCCTATACACGTGGATTGTATATTGCAGATTACTTTTTTGGCTTCAACATTTCAGTTTGCAGATTAGTAGTTCGCAGCCAGAAACGCAACTTGGGATATATTACACGCTACTGTGCAATGTGTTTTTAACTCTGTTAATTTCCGAATTAATGGGTGAATTTAGTGTATGAAAAATCCTGTATTTTACTAGGGGTTGAAGTATGAAAATGCCGTTTTATTGTAATAGTTACTTCAAATTGACATTTATATGTCAATTCGAAGTACCTATTCTTCATCATGATTTGAGATTTTTGAGTTAAACTTTTTTCAGATATGGTATGAGGTTCTTCTTTTAAGAATTGTGGAACATTCGATTATCGACTTTCAGTTGTTTTTTTTTATTCAGCTTAGACAAGAAAGATGGATACTTAGAAAATTGATTGTTTTGGAATACGAGTTACGACGCGGTATAACGAGGTAGAAACAGCTCGCAATATCAATGTTGCGTTTGGAGAGGGGACTGCTAATGAACGCACGATTTTGGTTTAAACGCTTTCGTGATGGAGCAACTTTGATTTGAAGAACGAACCACGTGGAAGACCGCCCACACGTGTAAATAACAATGAATTGAAATAGATGGTGCAAGTCGATCCGAGCCAAACTACTCAGGAATTAGCGGCATGGTTTAACGTTACCTTACCAACAATATTGACTCATTTGCGTCAAATCAATATAATAAAAATTATGAAAAATAGGTGCCTCATGATTTGACTGATTTGCAGAAAGAACTTGTGTTGTATCCTAAAACAAAGCTTATCAATAAAAAGGTAACGGTAACTGTTTGGTGGTCTCAGCATGGTGTTATTCACTATAGCTTTCTATGATCTGGTCAAGGAATAACGGCAGATGTCTACTGTGCCGAACTCCGAATAATGATAGCAAAACTAGCAGTGAAACAGCCCCGACTCATGAATCGATCTTCACCAGGATTGCTCCATGACAATGCGAGACCTCATACAGCACGACCGAAAACCATTTTAACTCTACAAGAACTGCATTTAGAAACCACTCGTCACCCTCTGTATTCGCCAGACCTTGCTCCAATGGACTTCCATATTTTTTTTGATTTCGACACGTTTCTATATGATACAAAGTATTCTTCCCAGGCGGCAGTACAAAAGGCTTTCACACAGTTTGTCGAATCTAGATCACCAGAGTTCTATCGCAAAGGCATACCTAAATGACATTCCTATTAGATGGTAGTATACATAATAATGGTAATTATATTGACTAAATAAAAATCTTAAATCAAAAAAAATATATTTTCTGTTTTTGTTATAAATTGGCAATTATTTAAACCCTACGAATAAATAATTATTTCTTCGTAGTTTAAACCCCTAATATTTCAAAAAGCATAGTACATTTAGCTCTCTAAGAAACGGGTAACAATCGGGGATCGCAACCCGCGTGTATTGAAACGAGATAATTTAATTAAAATGATAAATTTATTAATGATTAATTAATCTTCTGATTTAGAACACGTCTATGATTAAAATAAATATCCTTTCAATGAATGTACGTAAAACAATTATTAATCGAAGTTGGAAACATCGCATGCGCCGCCGAAGCCTTGACATTGGCAGCGAGTATATAACATGTACATGTGTGTGAGTGCTCACGGCCGCGTACAGCTGTGCGTGTGTGTTCGTAATAGCGTCTCCCATGTGTGGGTAGCAGATATGCAATGCAGTGTTATTAATGTTGTATGAGTGTGCCGTAATCGATACAAAACGCTCGAATCACGACTTCCTTCTTCATCGTATAAGCTTAGACGATACGATACGATAACTCTTTATTGACACCAAGAAACAGGAAATTACAAAGAAATGATTTCTTTTCTTGTTTTGAACGATTGCTTGATAAGCTAAGCGAGGACGATACAAAATTTGTCATATTAGGTGACCTAAATATTAATATCATGGGTAACATTAACTCGGAAAAAAAAAAACTTACTGACTTAATGAACACCCATAATATGTATCATGCTGTGGACTTTCCAACCCGTATTACGTCATCAACTTCAACGAGCCTCGACATTTTATTCTCAAACCTACCACCTGAGACAGTTCAAGCTGCCCCATTGGCCACCAATCTCAGCGATCATCACGCTGTGCGGGGAGAAGTTATATTAACTCAGAGTGCTCCAGAACCTCGCACCCGTCTTGTAAGAGATTTTTCACAGCACAACAGTATTAATTTTGTCGCGTCGGTGGACAGCGTCGACTGGTATGAAATAAATAGGCGCAACCAATCTGTTGAGGAATTTGCTATAGCAGTCACCAATATTATTAGAAATAAATATGACATATGTTTCCCATTAAAACGCAAACCAAACAAAAATCTCGACACGTCGTGGATTAATTCCGACATAATAAATTTTAAACAATTACTTTTTGACATAGCAAAATTGCAGTATTCATACCCAAATAATTCCATAATTAATTTGTTTCTGAATAATCTTAAGAAAAAATATGACATACTAATATACAAACAAAAAACAAACTACTATAATAGAATAATAAAAAATAGTAAAAACGCATCGAAGACTATGTGGAATATTGTCAATAAAGAAAGGGGAAAGACGAATGCTCTAAAAATCGACTTTTCTGAAGTAATTAAAGACTCGAGGGGCCAAATGTTTGGCACGCCTAAGGAAGCGGTAAATTCAATTAATTCGCAATTTTTGAGTGCATCTGTGGCATGCGGTGCACCTAAAGCAGACCTTGCTAGTGTAAGCAACGTCTTGGAGGCACTATGCATGCCCGCGGATCGTTCTATGAGACTCTTAAATTTTACAACAGATGAAGTATTTAACATAGTAACTAGACGGATAGTCTCCAAGCGGACCAAAGATGTACATGAAATATCTATGGAACTTATTAGAATGGCTATACAATCGCTCGCCCCCGTTTTAGCTTATCTATTTAATTTATGCCTAAAAAATGGTACTTATCCAACGGCTATGAAGGTAACAAGAGTGGCTCCAATATATAAAGGAAAAGGTAAACGAGAAGATATGGATGCGTACAGACCTGTGTCTATCATACCTGCTGTAGCAAAAATATTTGAGAATGGTTTGAGTTCGAGGCTCATAGAGTTTTTGACATCAACGAGTACCCTATCAGATCGTCAGTACGCATACCGTGAAGGTAGATCCACCACCTCTCTAACGCGGGAAGTGGTTCACTGTGTTTTGGCTGCTCGCGAGCGCAGGCAGCATGTTGCTGTACTATGCTGCGACCTCTCAAAGGCATTTGACGTCGCAGACCACGAAGTTCTTGCTCTGAAACTGAAGCACTATGGGATTGAGGGTAAAACATATGCGGTACTGGCTGATATGATGCGGGGTCGCTCTCAGATAGTTGTGTCGGGAGATGGAAAAACATGCTCTGATGCAATGTTTGCCATGATGGGAGTGGCACAGGGCTCATCAGTTTCAAATATTATGTTTTCCCTACTCCTGAATGATCTGCCTGCAGCTATAACAAGCGCGAACATATTTATGTACGCTGACGATGTTGCTGCAGTGGTTACAGCACCAACAGTGGATCAGCTAGAACAGAAGCTGAATATTGTGGCATGTGACTTGGCGCAGTGGTTTCGAATTAACGGCCTGGTATTAAACTTAACAAAGACACACTTCATCCACTTCTGTCTATCTGGCCATGTTACAAGACCACTGTTGGTCTCAGTAAACCAGGTCAAGATAGGCCAAGTAGATAGTACACCCTTTTTGGGATTTGAAATTGACAGAAGCCTGACGTGGGACAGCCACATTCATAAGGTTTGTGGCAAAATAAGTAGTGCATGCTTCGCACTCAGGAGGGTTTCCAGAGTGGTCTCCGTGGAGGTGGCGCGAGCATGCTACTTCGCTACGATTCAGTCCGTGATCCAGTACGGCACAGAGCTGTGGGGGCGCGCTGCCGATTGGGAGCGCGTCTTCAGAATGCAAAAGCGTGCTGTAAGGGCCATTGTGCGAGTACCACAAGACATCTCTGCGAGACCATTCTTCAAACAGCTTGGAATTCTCACACTGCCCTCCTTATTAATCCTTCAGGTGGCCGTGTTTGTGAGAAATCACCCTGACCTGTTCAAAAGACACAAAGACGTGCATCACTACAATACACGCAATGCTGGTAAGTTGATAGCTGTCCCACGCTCCTTGTCAAAGTCAAGCAAGCTGACACATGTTATGGGACCAACAGTATATAATCGCCTGCCGGATAACATTACGGCAGCCACAAGCTTTACTATCTTTAAATCGCGCCTAAAGAGCTGGCTCATTGAGCAAAGTTTTTATACGCTAGATGAATTTTTCTGTAAATAAATAATTACTTGACAAGTAGTTTTTAAAGAACAATTTTTTCTGTATTTTATGATTTGTCTTATAATCGACAAAATGTATACATAATTATGTTATATAGCTGTATATAACCACATTATTTTAAATTATCAGATAATTTGACTTGTAAACAGATGTTTATTAATAAATTACTATGACTACTATGACTATGAAACAATAACAATAGTTAGACTGAAAGCGATCTCTTCCAGACAACCTTTGGATGGACGGAGAATATTTTTTGAGCAGGGGGGTGATGCAATTCTCAAATACATAAACAAGTATCTAATATAAGTTAATGTATTATAAATAAACTACATAAATATAACCATATTATATGATATAAGTGTGGTATAATATATATTATAAAATATGTATACTTATACATATGATATATAGTTTAATACATACACAATAAACATAAACATATAACAAACGAGAGAAAGAACGATATATCAAAAAATTAATATAAATAAGGAATAACGTCCGAGAACAATATTAATTATGAGTGGAGAGATAGAAATTGATGACCTGCGTACTGAAAACATTACTTAAGTGATTGGGCACATCTGATTGTGACAGGGAGTGCGTTCCATAGGCGCACCGCGGAAAAGAACGATTTATAGAACACATACAAATGAAATCTCATGTTCCTATAATTTTATCGGCTTTCAAGGACAGCTGCCGGAACACACTGTTAGTTGCTTGGAGACAGATGATCTACTTCAGTGTGGTAGATAGCCAGGCGAGCATTCGTAAAACGCCCTTCCACCATGCGGTGAAGCTAAAGCTGGCGATGGGGATCGAACTCGATTCGGCTGTTACAGCTCGGTTATCACTGCCTCAGGTGGGTGACAAGGACGTTGCTCACCCATATCCTTGCAGCCAGGTATGAAATTGAAGAACACGGTTACTAATCATAGGAATGCGGCGTCTTCCCTAACCTCGCGAGGAAATCTTAGATCTAAAGTTAGTTTCTATTTCAACTCCATGAAGAAAACTTGCTCAAAACTCATTGCAAAATCGTATATTAATGTGGTTGATATTGGTGATTATACAATTATTTTTAGATAGCACAGTAGAAAAAGAAACACCGTCTACTATATTCTTATTCAAGCGTCACTTGTACCACAATTCCTTTGACCATAGCTAAGAGGGTCAGGCAATCAGCAGATATTCTGAATTTAAGTGAAAACATTAAAGAAAAGAGGAAAAAGAAAAAAATAAGATATATATAAATTAGACCATAGAAACAAGATTGAAACTACTAAACAAAAAGAAAAATTAGAGAAAATAAAGGATAAAGATAAAGCACAAGATAAGAAAGTTACGTAAGTTAAACAAATAAAAATACATTAATTTACTGAGGAACAAGATAACGGTGTAACTGATTTTGGTTTCAAAGAAAAATAAAATTATTAAAAAGTGATAAAGGTCGCAGATCACGAAAAAGATAAATACTTTACTATTATAGATATATTTAAACTAAATATTATGTATTGTATTCTATTTGACATCTATCCTCACCGACAGGCATCTATCCTCCTTAGCATTTTCACTGTAGGGCATCTATCCATATAGGTAGGCACCTATCCTCTAAAAGAAGGTTCTGCAATGACGCAATTTCAGCATAGTCAGTATTTTTTTTCTCAACAAAAACAGTTTGTTATGCAAGATAAAACGTTAAACAAGCCATAATCATAAGAATTTTTCAAGATTAATAAATAGTTTTAATATTATGAGGCCGTTTCAAAAAGTGGGGCATCTATCCTGGTTTTACCCTATACATAAGTGACGAGTAACATAATCGACATCCCTCGGTTTCGCTTCGGGCCGTTTCTATATATAAACCAGTCTACTAGATTGCAAATGCAAAACTGGAACAGCATCGTCAGCCAACAACACTATCTGCTAGTCAGGGGTGAATTGGGCGCTTCAGATCGGCTTCTCCCAACCAGCCACCTCACAAAGGTATTTGCTCTATTTAGCTGAAGACATCTCACAATAAGTGGAACAATACCAACACGGATAAACAGCGTGGTCTTTGGCCTCCACTTGAGAACACGTGTGCCTGCATTTACCATGACAATATACAAAGAAGTAACGCGTTAGTTAAAATAAAAGCCTTGAAATTTCTACGTACCTAAGTATTTTCTATTTCGTGTAAAAACTTTACAGCACGGCAAATAGAAAAATGGACAAGTCGAATATATGTTCATGCCACAATGCGGATATTCATCTTAAAATAATTACTATCTAATAATTAACCGTAAAATAGAAAATTTGTCGCCAAGCACCTAACAGTGTTTTCCGGTAACAGTCCTTGAGAGCCAGTAAAATTACAAGCACACGAGACTTAACAACTGTATGTCTCAGGGTGACGGGTGCAATGCAATTCGCCACTTGTGTCGTAATGCATATGTTATAGGCAGAGGTTTCTCCGATTAACATCAGCTGGGCCTCGTGTTTGTTGATTTATGATTGATGACAATCACATAAAAAAGAAACCTACTTTTTAACTTTCCAACAAATACACCGCCAATTGCTGACGTCCGAGAGATATCTACAAACAATGTACAGAGATCATATTTTTGATAAAATTATGAGTTAGTCAAAAATATGACGTAGTTTCTTAAAAATCCCTAACTTATACAATATTGGGCTCACAGAAAATGTCACCAAAACCTTTGTTATGCAACGTTTGTTTTTTGTATTTTTTTTAATTAATATGAAATTTCACCGTACCTTGTTCTTTCATTGAGTACCTTTGGCCGCGGACTTATCAGCCGCCCCGCATTTTGTATTGTCAACTTAACTGATTGCGAGTACATACAATTGTATAGTTTTATACTGATACAACGATTACAAGCGGGTGAAATAAATATAATCAGATCAACATAACTGAACATAGATTTAAATAAAAATAAGGAAGATCGTGTACGTTCTAATATAACGTTAAGGCGCTGACATGTGCTGAATAATTTTCTTGACAGACTATTGCGAAAATGTATTTAGTTTGTGGCACTAAGAAAATTATATGTTAATCTTGATCACATTATCTAAGGCAACAAAAAGCCTAAAACACGTTTCCTTAAAATTTTCTAAATAGAATAAAAGTGCAGGTTACTCTAAATTACTCTTGTAACGTAAATATCTTAATTATTTACGTATGAATGTGTATGAAAATATATTAATAAAAAAGCAAAATAATATCAAGAGGGTCAAGAAAAGTTACATTGTTTTACAAAATTACAAATATACGATAGGAAAAATTTAAGTCATGTGCGGGATCCCGCACATGACTTAAATTTTTCCTATCGTATATTTGTAATTTTGTAATGTAATCCGCATAGCGGGCGTTATTGCAAACCTAACAATATAAAAAAAAAAAAAAAAAGTTACATTGTTGATTAACGTTACTACTTTTGTGTTATTAAGCTTACTTTTGGGTTTTACATAAACTGATTGCGATTGCACCATCGCTGCCTCTCTTTCACTCCTACGCATTTCGACAGTGACTCAATTTCAGCATTTGACAGCGTCTTAATATAATGTGGAGAAACTTTAACACAAGCATATAATGTACATAGCTACACTTCCATAGTATATGATATGTTTTAAATAATGACAAAAACAGGAAGACAAGCATGCAGTAGACGCACACACACTAGTGAGACTCAATCAGGAGTCGTCGCCTGATTGGACATTGCCATGTTCGAGGTACGTGTACCGCTTCTCCAGTTTTTACAAGTTTAATGTTAACCTATTAGGAATGGCTAGGAACCAGGTTATATTTACCGGAACATTTCAAAGTGAAGTTTAATGTAATTAAAGAAGGTTTTTATAAGGCTTTGGCCTTATTTCGTTGTACTCGCATTGGGGTTCATTATTATCATTATTTTATTGCTGATAGGTCAGCCTATGACCACAATCTCACCTGATAGTAAGGGACGATGTGGTTGAAGGTTTTAACAGGCATAACCTAGAATTACTGGCTCAAGGACAGTGGCCGGAACACGTCGTTAGGTGGTTGGCGAGACATTTTCTACTTGAAGGTGGTCGCTAGCCAGGCGGGCATTCGCAAAATGTCCTTCCACCATGCGGTGTGAAGCTCAAGCCCGCGGCGGGATTCGTACCATGGACCTGCTGCGCGGCAGCCCATACTCAATGCCACTGAGCCATCACTGCTTTAAAATAATTTAGATCAATTTTAATGCAACCACGCGTTTGAAGTGTTTAAACTTACACAAATACATTTTCACGTGGCAAGCTCGGGAAGGAGCTTTGTTTATAATACAAAATATGCACGTGTGAGTTAGTCAAGTTAGAGAGCATTTATGTAAGCTAATATATAGGCTCATTAATATATAAGATTTTGCCATAATCTAGTCATGGTTTATGTAAAGTAAATAAGTTCTACTAGTTCAGTACTTAACTATCTAACTTACTAGGTTTTCTACGAAATGGGAATCATAAGGAAAACTCAAAAAGTGCAATATTTATAGGAACACATACGAGTAGAACACTTTAATAAAAAACAATACATCATTAAGGTCACATGGATTACTTCAATGGTAATATTTTATACTAACCTTCCACAACGATAATATAATAAAAAGGGCATAAAACTAGACCCACACACAATACGTAAACAGCAGTTATGTTACACTAAATAAATCAATAATACTGTACTTAACTCAATTGGTCTCAATGCGGCAGTCACTTCTGAAGAGAAAAGGAAGGTCAGTAAGGTCATACCTTTTTTTTTATAGCAATGACTGGCGCCAAGTGTCTGTTGCATATCCATGAAACTTCCCGCCATAATTACCACAACCAATCTGTTGCATAAACGTTCCCGCCACAACGTATCAGCCATTCCGAAATTAGATAGGATGGTCGTTATTGGCTAGTCCAGAATTAATGCAGATAAGACATGATTTCAGTGTTGCGGTTATTAAAAATGTCAAATATCAACAACTTTTAGGATTACATAGAATTATATAATTAATAGTTAGTTTACAGTTATCGTAACTTATTTTTTTAATATAAAGCAAGAAATAAAAATTTATAGAAAACATGCAACATTCCAAGGGGGAACAGTGTTAAAAGAAAGGCTTTTTTTTCGGTTAAGTCATTAGATCTAGCTTCCTTCTCTAATGACTTTACCGAATGACCGTTGTCCTCTAGTAGAACCCGTTCACGAGTTGACGCATGACAAAGAAAACGCAATTAAAACAATTTTAAAACGTTTTTCTATTCAGAAAAAAAAGTGTTTCGATATATATTTTATATACATTTTTTAAACAATACTTCCGGTAAAAAAAACTGTTTAACATCGGATAATAATTTTCTGTAATTCCGCTTTCAACAATATCTCAATTTGCAACTACTATTATACAACAAAAACAACCGGTCCGAAGTCTATATTACATTGTCTTGGTTTGTGAAACAGAACTAATTAAAAATTTCATCAGTACAGGGAGCTCAATTGAAAAACTCTTATAAGTTGGCATCGTCAGGCCCACTACGTCCAATAGTTCTGAATGAAATTCTGTTGTTATCATTATCGTCGATGCCAATGGGTTAAGTCTAGTGAACGCGTCTCCAAATGCCTTCGATACTGTGTTCGCAGAATAAGCAGTTGTTGGTCGCTCCGGTGAAAGCGGAGCACCTCACAGTTTTACTCGTACTTGGACAACTAGGGAGGGATGTATAGGTAATTTCTAATTGAATTGAAAAACTATTCGAGCTAGTTTGCCTCGTAACCAAACACCCTACAGCATAGTTTATTACTACAGATCTTTCTGGCTGAAACTACCCTTAATTGCACCATTTGAGCAAAGTGAAAAATCATTTATTCTTTTTAGGCATCTACGCAATATCATAAAGGTCAATTACAAATTCAAATATTCTACATTGTACCGCCACGTACAGCAAAAATATTTATAGAGCCACTGCGAGAAGAACGGGCAAGAAACTCGCGGCCGTTCTTTTAAACGTCTTAACAATTTGTTACATATTATATCGTAAAATTATTACAATATTATGTTTACATTACGTCGGTGACAAGCGATAGCTTGGCAGAGGCGGAATTGTCCAAGCACTTTTGACATTTAAGTAATCACAAAACTGTGTAGTAGGATTTCTTACTCAATATGTTTTTCACGTGCAACTTGATTTTTGTTTCTGTGAGCGTTGTAATATGTTTGGGAACTTTATTATAAAACTTAGACAATTACCTATATAAAAAGGACCTTATATTTGTCTTTGCTAATCTAAAACCTGGCACTGCTATTTAATCTTTATTCCTAGTGTTTTAATCGTGGTTGTTGACCTCCACAACTCCTTAAAAGTCGTTCCATTAGTTGCATTGACTTCATCTAAGTAATAACGACTGCCATCCACAACAACCGGGAACGACGGCTTCACGTACCTTACTAAGCACGGAAGCGCCCGCACTATATGCCACTAACGATCACATCCAAGTAATTAACTAGTTGATCGTTAGGCCAGCTCCGTTATAATCAAATCATGTTTTTTCTCCTCACACGCCTTGAAAGCTATCACCACACATTTGTGTATCATTCAAAATTAGTATGGAAAAGTGCATTTTATCCGCTGGCGTGGAAGGTTTTAAAAATTCATTAAAATTTCAATTAAATAATACTATTAATTAACACTAATTTACTTAGGCTGTTTTTATTGAACCTAGTATTTTCCTCCCTGGAATGAGGTGATAAGTTCTGTGTTTCGCTCGGCAGCAAATTTATTTTTCGTCTCGTACCTTTTAATTTGATTGTTGAAACCTTTGCTCCAGTTTGAATATTTGAACATATCGCTACGCTCATGGTTAATCCTAGAATCTTTCGCTTCCTCAGGTTTCGATATATGTATTCGTGCCAAATAACAACTTTGCAGCATGGTATAACAAATAAATGTTGATAAAAATGACATTGTTCCAACGGGTATTGAGCGTAGACTGCGTATTTATAACGTATACTAAAGGTTTCACAATGACCAATGTAAGTAGCTCTAAGCGGATTTTACTTTAGAAATGCGCGCAGCGCACCCCAAGGGAAATTATTTAATGCACTAATATTGTTTAACTTTATATATATATTGTAGTAGCGGTATTCTTCAGTAAATAAAGGCTTAATGATAAGAAAATTTCACTTCAAATAATTTATTTCATAAAACTTTGAATTGATGTACTACGATATATTTTAGTATTTAGGTTTTTATAATTATAAGATCGTATCTCAACTACCAGGTTAAGCAAGAGTCCGTCTTGGTAGGTACCACATCAGTACCAGATAATATTCCTCAAAGCAGTAGTGAGCAAACATTACTATGTTTAGGCGTGAAGGGCTCCTGTAGCAAGTAGAATAACTGGACGAACAAGACACAAAAACTAACATTTCGCAGACACGGGCGCAGTGCAGTGCCACGCAGAACGAGTACGTTGACAACTGTAATGGACAGCGTTTAGCGTACGCTTGCCATCAAGCCGGCGACTTTTCTTTATCATCATTTCACCTATCTAAGAGTATGTTCGTTACTATCGTAACTTTGCATCAATGCACCTTGTAGGTACGGTATAACAACTTAAAGACCCATATATTATGCAGAAACATCACATATTCCCCAGATTTTCTAGATTCTATTGTTTACTTTATTAGCAATCATATCGTTTACTGTACTTATGAAGTTGTTATCTGAATTCTAGGTTATCACAAACTTAACTCATGAACGACCATGGAACTAATAATCTCAATCAGGGTTAGGTCTTCATAGGGTGTCGATGCTCCCTATGTTCCGGGGGCGTCCCACGAGGCGGAAGAGGGGAATCCCCATACGTTGGGCCCACGTTAACGGGCAGCAACGCGGTTGGGGGCTGCCGCTGGATGCGGGAGCGGTCCTACCACCAGTAAAGGGCAGATCACTATGAGGCAATCAGTCGGTATACCTAGGTTCTCGGTATACTTCGGTATTCCGTAGGCTTAGACTTACTCCCTCTTAGCACGTCATAAACCAACTGGTCTACTGCGGATGCGCATGAATAAATTTATTTTCAATGCAAAAAAAAAGGTAAAAATATAACCACCTACATATATAAAAATTAAAAAGTGCTCTTATATTTGCGAGAATGAAAACATGAAAACCTTCCATATTGTTGAAGATGTCGATTAAAAATGTAATTATAATATTATAAGTAAATAATAATCTTAGTAAAAATATCATAAAACCTCCTGAAAAAGAATATAATTTACTCAATATAACTGAAAATGTAATTGTTTAAAAGCTGTTCAACTAGCTAGACGACGCCATGATGAGTTTTGACGTTGTTGAGCGCATATACGAGTATATAGCATTATTGTTGGCAATCGACAGCATTAGAGTTGTGTCCGCGGACGACTGAGGAGTATGAAGGGTTGGGCGGGAGGGGCGGCGGCTGATTACACGTAAGTATAATGTGTATGAAGTCAAGTGCAAGGCCGCCTCCGGCATTGCATGTCGTTATGCAACCGTAAATACATGTTCGTTTTAACGACTACGCCACAGTTCTTGACATAGTTACTATGAACGACCGCAGCGTCTACCAAACTGCACTATTTCAGAGATAGGTTGATCGAACAAAATAGCAAATAGAGGTTAACAGAGTAACATTGGTTATTCTTACAAAGTTTTTATGTTGTTACAGACTTAAAAAAAAAAAAAAAGAGGAGGTACTCAATTCTTCTGTTTATTTTTAGAACTTTTGACTGCGTGAATAATTTTTATGATATTTTTTTATGTGAAAACTGATGCTTGCCGTGTGGTTCCATTTAAATTTCATCAAAATCGTAGTAATTATACAACTTTAAACGGTTTAAATCGCATATGTTTATCATTATTTTTGTCCCGACGTTTCAAACAGTTTGCATGGACCGGACTGGACTGGACCACGATCACTGCAAAGTGTTTGAAACGTCGGGACAAAAATAATGATAAATATACGCGACTTAAACCGTTTAAAGTTGTTTAATTACTTTGTGTAATAATCGCGAAAACCTAAGACAACATTTCATCAAAATCGGTCAAACGGTTTTTGAGTTACACTCTAATAATTGAAAAGTATTTCCTTATCTTGATAATATAGTTATGGACAGTGAATAACTATCGAGCCCATAACACGAAAAAGGATGAAATAAAATTTTACCAAAAAATGGAACCGACAACAACACTCAAATGTGTGAAATAAATATATTTTAATTTTTTCTTTTAAATAACTTGTCAAAGTCGGTACCATATTATGAGCACAACATTGTGATAATAGGTATTTTTGTACCATCATGGTACCTACCGATTTTAACAAATTATTTAGAAGTTTTTAGAATGCCCGCCTGGCTAGCTACCACCCTCAAGTAGAAAATCTGTCGCCAAACACCTAAGGGCGTGTTCCGGCAGCTGTCATTGAGAGCCAGTAATACTAGGTTAGTCTGAACAACATCTTCGACCACATCATCACTTACCATCAGGTGAGATAGTGGTCAAAGGCTAAACTAAAAAAAAAACAAGTTACATAATCCCTTTACTAGTTTCAGTAGTTAAACGGTAACGTGTATAACGATGCCGTCGAGGAATTTTATCGCGAGCCATACTATACGTACGTAGGTGTTGTTGTATACTATACACAAGTATACATAATGCACACAGCCAGTTGCATGTACACCTATATTTACTATATTTACCTATATCACAAGTCTGGAACCCTTGTTATGAAGTATATTCTATGCGCTTAGAACGTATCCAGATGAAGTTTCTTCGTTATCTTCAGTTTCGTGCAAAACTGTACCTTCCGGATTATTTAGCTAGATGTCGTAAGTTTCATTTCTTGCCTCTCTATGAACGAAGGAATATATCCGACCTATTATATCTTCTTAGCATTGCAAATGGCACGGTGGACTGTTCTGAGCTTCTCGAGCTGATAGGATTAGATAGTAGGAAATTACGCATTCGTGCAGCTGTATTGAGAAACCCCAGAACTTTATCTGTTCCGTTAGCTAAGACAAATTATAGGCAAAATGCATTCATTATGCGTGCAAGTGCTTCATTTAACAACTTGACAGATAAAGATATTGATTTATACAATACCTCAACTACCAAATTGAAACGTTTGTTTAATGAAAAATTCTTCTGTACTAGTTAATTTGAACCTTAAGTATTGTATTGTTTCATTCTTTTCATAAGTTAGTCGTCCACTCAAAACATTTTGTTTTATAAATATTTTAACCCATAAGTGGAAACTTGTAATTGGCCATCAGCATTACATGTGTTTTTCATGTAGTATATAAATTAATCATTGAATGTTATTTGCCTAGCTGTAAGTTTTCTGTAAAATTATAAAATAAAATAAAAATAAAATAAATAATAAACCATTTCTGGTTGAAATCCAACGTTTACTTATACGGATGTACTACGTTCAACTATTGTGTTTACACAGTACCAATCATTTGTGTACCTTTAACAGACTAGAAACTAATTTTCGCGTTTCTCTCTCTTTCGGAAACTCATAATCCGGAGTTTCCGACGCAAGGACCAAGTGCTTCACGTCTGTGCAATTATATCGTACAAAACATCGACAACCGTAATGTCCACTGTCGACTAACCAAGCTACGTGCGCTTCTACGCTTTCGCATTTACAAATATGGATTGATTATTATTCCAAACATTTGAAAATGGAGTCAAATATTCAAATTTGACATATAAGTAGAAAGTCTGTCGCCAAGCACCTAACAGTGTGTTCCGGCAGTAGTCCTTGAGAGCCAGTGAAATTACAGGCACATGAGACTTAACAACTATGTATATAGGTTGTTATGTTAAAGTGCAGATTTATATAGATATAGTATCTTAACAAAATTACAATAATAATTTTGAAGCAGTGATGGCTCAGTGGCATTGGCTATGGACTGCCGCGCAGCAGGTTCATGGTTCGAATCCCGCCGCGGGCTTGAGCTTCACCGCATGAAGGGCATTTTGCGAATGCCCGCCTGGCTAGCGACCACCCTCAAGTATAAAATCTGTCGCCAAGCATCTAACGGTGTGTTCCGGCAGCAGCCCTTGAGAGCCAGTGAAACGACGATGTCTCAAGCTGACGGACGCAGTGCAATGCGTAACTTGTGATGAAATGCATCTGTTTTAGGTTAGTCCACTTAACATCAGGTGGGCCTCGAGCTTGATCCGCCACAATAACATAAAAAAAAAGTGAAATATTATTCGAAGTATGAGTACGTATATCAGATTGGAGCATGAAGAAAGAGAAGCCGTCCGTCTGTCCTTCAAATGTCTATATCATTGGACCGTTACGAATAGGTAACCTGCGGCGGATTGCCTGAATAATAACATTAATAGCAACACGGTTACAATAAAATAAACGATTTTTTTAATTAAGGGCCGAATTGTTTCAAAGCACCTAACGGCACACCGTTAGGTGCTTGGAGTGGGCATTCGCAATATGCCCTACCACCATGCTGTAACGACTGCCATCCTAAGACAACAACTGGGACCGACGGCTTAACGTGCCTCCGAAGCACGTGCACGCTCTCTAGTAATGTCACTAGCGGTCACCCATCCAAATCAGGACCGCGGCGGAAGTTGCTAAACTTTGCTGATCGGTTAAGAACTGCTAAGCGAACTTCGCTACGAGCGCTTCAAAAAATATTAGTGATTTATAACTATACCTACGCTTTTCGACAATATATTTTGTCGTGGAGCGTGTTTCTGGATTACATAATACTTTATACGTAACTGTTTTAACCCTTTTCCAAGCAACCGGACCACGATTACGTCATTGACAATTAAGGAAAAAAAAACAAAGCACCCTTGCTGCTCATTCAAACACTCTTTACCCACATTTGGACGACTTCCCTATTACATATTTAACAGTTAGAAGGCGGTCACATTTTGTTTTTATATAATTTCACTCATTTTAAACACAAATAGAAAGAATTGATGAAATTTTAATGAGACTAACTTGGTGGTTTCTACCCAACAAAAAATATCATCAAAATATGATAATCCAGCTAAAATCATGTGTCGTACGAAACAACAAGTACAAAATGGTAAAATTTTAAGTAACACAGATCTTTATAAATTATAGCGAAGAACCATAAAGATCGCGTCAGCTTTCAAACAAACAAAACCGCATCAAAATCGGTCCACTCGTTTCGGAGCTACGATGCCACATATACACACGACAACTTATGACACCTCTATAGCGGGTTCGAATCCCGCACATGACTAATTTTTCCTCTTGTTATAATTTTGTGATGTCAAACGCGGAGCATGCGTCATTGCAAAAATAAAAATATTAAAATTATCACATCTCTCTTTATGCGTGGGGGTTAAAAAGAAACAAAACAAGATGTAATATACTCGTCTGCTCCGTACCCAAAAGACGACTAATGAACTAAAAATTAAATTATTTTATGGGGAAGCTCTGACACATAAAAAAAATAGAAAAAAATATTTTTTGTACCCCAGCATGGGGGTGTCATCACCTAGCGCTCATTGAGTAGATTACATATATATTTCAATTAAAATAAATCAATGAATAAATGGAGGGCGACCACGACCGCTCTGCCAAGAGCGTATCGACTTAGAAGTATTGTGACGGAACAAGCTCGAGGCCCACCTGATGTTAAGCGGACTAACCTCTGCCTATAACAGATGCATTTCGTCACAAGTCACAAATTGCACTGCGTCCGTCAGCTTGAGACATCGCCGTTTCACTGGCTCTCAAGGGCTGCTGCCGGAACACACCGTTAGATGCTTGGCGACAGATTTTATACTTGAGGGTGGTCGCTAGCCAGGTGGGCATTCGCAAAATGCCCTTCATGCGGTGAAGCTCAAGCCCGCGGCGGGATTCGAACCATGAACCTGCTGCGCGGCAGTCCATAGCCAATGCCACTGAGCCATCACTGCTTCAAAATTATTATTGTAATTTTGTTAAGATACTATATCTATATAAATCTGCACTTTAACATAACAACCTTACGCACCCCTGGATCTACCCTCCCAAACCCACTCGGAACTCGCAATTTAATCGTTAGTTACATAACATCATATATTATATACAAATGTTTACGGAAACGTTATAGAAAATAGTCGAGTGGTGAAGTAATACGTTACTATTGTTGTGTTGTAATAATAGGTAAGGAGCCGATGAGTAACGCCGATAACAAGTGCTATGTGCTAACCTATGCAACCACATACAGCCAACCTGACTCAGAAATGCAGCTACGCTTTGTATATGTAATATTGTAATCATTTCCTCTTCATACTTACTTGATAGTCCCCCGTGGGGTGCCGGGTTAGAATCGCACCTCCCAATATCATCCCGTGGGTGTCGTAAGAGGCGACTAAGGGAAAAATACTAGAAGGTGGACAGCAGCGCCTTCTAAAGAACTGTTATCTTACACTGCGATCCCCAAGCCGCCTGCCAAACGTGGGGATTATGGCAAATACCCCCTTAATAGGGGAGGCTGTGTTCAGCAGTGGTCGATCCAGCTGATACAGTACTTACTTTTTACAGCTGATAGGTTAGCCTTTGTCCACTATCTCACCTGATGGTAAGTGATGATGTGGTCTAGTAATAATAATAAAGTCATTTATTTCAGGTAGCGAACCCATATGTTTATACTAAACTTAACCTAGGACTCTGTAAAAGGTTGTTTAAAATTAGTAGTTTATGCAACTGTCATATAATAGAGGGTATTAAAACATGAGTGTAGTTTTTTGAAACAAACCGCAGGCGAGTTTCAAAATAAGATTACACGAGTGTTTTAATACCTAATTATATGCAGTTGCATACACTACTTTATTTAATCTCATGGCTATAGATAGCTGTAGCTACATTAAATGAAATTTTTATCTAACAAAATATTACTCGAAATTCGTATGTACGAAATAGCGCCAAAATGGAAAAAGTCTGTTATTGGTCTATGGCTTGGAACCAGCGCGCTCACCACAGATAATGTGTACTTAAATTGAATTGAAACCTCCTTGGTCGGGACACATGGTACTTTAATAATTAAAAAATTGTGTTAAAGCATTGTTTTGTTAGGAGAATAATGCTTTAATTTAACTTTTTAATTTTCTTAAAGAATAAAATATGCCAATAAAAGTCTGTATTTCAATTAATTAGAATATGACTTAATGAGATAATATGAAAAAAAATTACAATTAAAGAAACTAATATGTGCATAATAAAAGCATATGCTTTGCACAAACAGTGCTGTGCCATTTTTTATTTCTGTCCATGTGGACAGAAATTCAACGTTTATGCAAAGGACTACAAATATGTTCAGAGTCAGCCACGAGGATTCTGTTGCTGGAACGACGCAACCGATGCCAGAATGTCGCTACCGGTCTAAGATGTTGTTCATGGCAACTTGGAATTTCTGGCAGAATTTTTAGTTGAGGGTAGGGGCTAGCCAGAAGGTCATTCGCAGCGTCAAATGTCCTACCATCATGCTATAACGACTGCCATCACAAGAGAACAATCGGGACTGAACATAAACTTGTGCATATAGTAATGCCACTAGCGGTCACCCATCCAGGTCACGACCGCAGCGGACGTTGCTTAATTTACATATTTGATCAGTTAAGAACGATTAAGCAAGTTATGCTCGAAAATTAACATTGTAATGTAATAATTACAAACATCAACAATAGTTTTAGAAATAATCTTCTATCTAATGCACGATTTATAAAAAGATAGAAAAATGTGTCAATAACATCGTAGTAAATGTCCTATCGTTCGTTCAAAGAGTCGAGACCTACTGATAAAGCTTTGTGCAGAAGCGACGCGCGTCAAGATTTATTCAGGTTCGGCTATGTGAGCTACGTAGCTTTTGAGGAAAGGGCATTATTGTCACCTAATATATTTTTATGTTTATTTAATATTTTCTATAAATGATTTGTTATTATAAAATTTCCCAGTAGCACGGGTATGCTGTTCTATTATTTATCCTTTTCTTTTTCCGGGCTTTGCTATTTATAGAGAGAACTTAATTCCAAGCCGTAGACAAACAAAGCGTATATTTTTTTTAAATTCCAACAAGTATACTCGTATTAATTGAATAATTCCTTCCATAGAGTTTTTTTAGGTACAGTAGAGTTGAATATTCCACTTAGAACACTAATGACCTAATTACTTTAAGCATTTCACTAAGTATTAGTTAGAATATCAAGCAGAAAGCAGGCCACATTGTAAATTAAATCAAACTTTATTTGGGTATATGAGTATAGTATGAGAGAAATAAATAATTAAAGACGTTAAAAAAATAATTTAGTTTTTGTTTATTTTTAGTTTTTTGTTCTTTAATAAAAACGGTAATTCTAACAAAAGTCTAGTTTTGTTTCATTATAGCCCAAAATCTAACGTATAACACGAAATAATAAAAACCGGCGGGTCGGACTCCCGCTAAGGATCTCGAACAGTCCAAGAACTAATTAGAATCGGGGGCAGTAACCACGGCCCGTGAGCAAACGAAACAAGAACCTTAAGCAACGGGCCCATAAAAACTACTTTTTGCTACATTCTTTTTGTTTTAACTACAATCAAACTCGAAACGTAAGTAGAAAATCTGTCTCCAAGCCCCTTCGGTGTGTTCCAGCAGCTGTCCTTGAGCGCCAGTACTTCTAGGTTAGCCTGAACAACCACATTATCACTCCACGTCAGGTGAGATAGTTGTCAAATGCTAGCCTATCAGCTAGGAATAAAATAAATTCAGGACACCAAATTCTCTTAATCATCTTGTTTATTCCATTTCCTACCTCGCACTGCCACAATTTGGAACCAGCTGCCTGGTGAAGTATTTCCGAACAAATAGGACTTCGGCCTTGACGAAGGGCCTTCAAGAAGAGAGCATATTTCTTCCTCAAAGGCCGGCAACGCATCCTCGAGACCTCTGGTGTTGCGGTTCGTGGGCGACGGTGATCACTTACCACGAAGTGAGCGGCCTGCTAGTTTGCCCTCCTTTCCCATAAAAAAATCTAGTAATAATAATAAAGTCATTTATTTCAGGTAGCGAACCCATATGTTTATACTAAACTTAACCTAGGACTCTGTAAAAGGTTGTTTAAAATTAGTAGTTTATGCAACTGTCATATAATAGAGGGTATTAAAACATGAGTGTAGTTTTTTGAAACAAACCGCAGGCGAGTTTCAAAATAAGATTACACGAGTGTTTTAATACCTAATTATATGCAGTTGCATACACTACTTTATTTAATCTCATGGCTATAGATAGCTGTAGCTACATTAAATGAAATTTTTATCTAACAAAATATTACTCGAAATTCGTATGTACGAAATAGCGCCAAAATGGAAAAAGTCTGTTATTGGTCTATGGCTTGGAACCAGCGCGCTCACCACAGATAATGTGTACTTAAATTGAATTGAAACCTCCTTGGTCGGGACACATTGTACTTTAATAATTAAAAAATTGTGTTAAAGCATTGTTTTGTTAGGAGAATAATGCTTTAATTTAACTTTTTAATTTTCTTAAAGAATAAAATATGCCAATAAAAGTCTGTATTTCAATTAATTAGAATATGACTTAATGAGATAATATGAAAAAAAATTACAATTAAAGAAACTAATATGTGCATAATAAAAGCATATGCTTTGCACAAACAGTGCTGTGCCATTTTTTATTTCTGTCCATGTGGACAGAAATTCAACGTTTATGCAAAGGACTACAAATATGTTCAGAGTCAGCCACGAGGATTCTGTTGCTGGAACGACGCAACCGATGCCAGAATGTCGCTACCGGTCTAAGATGTTGTTCATGGCAACTTGGAATTTCTGGCAGAATTTTTAGTTGAGGGTAGGGGCTAGCCAGAAGGTCATTCGCAGCGTCAAATGTCCTACCATCATGCTATAACGACTGCCATCACAAGAGAACAATCGGGACTGAACATAAACTTGTGCATATAGTAATGCCACTAGCGGTCACCCATCCAGGTCACGACCGCAGCGGACGTTGCTTAATTTACATATTTGATCAGTTAAGAACGATTAAGCAAGTTATGCTCGAAAATTAACATTGTAATGTAATAATTACAAACATCAACAATAGTTTTAGAAATAATCTTCTATCTAATGCACGATTTATAAAAAGATAGAAAAATGTGTCAATAACATCGTAGTAAATGTCCTATCGTTCGTTCAAAGAGTCGAGACCTACTGATAAAGCTTTGTGCAGAAGCGACGCGCGTCAAGATTTATTCAGGTTCGGCTATGTGAGCTACGTAGCTTTTGAGGAAAGGGCATTATTGTCACCTAATATATTTTTATGTTTATTTAATATTTTCTATAAATGATTTGTTATTATAAAATTTCCCAGTAGCACGGGTATGCTGTTCTATTATTTATCCTTTTCTTTTTCCGGGCTTTGCTATTTATAGAGAGAACTTAATTCCAAGCCGTAGACAAACAAAGCGTATATTTTTTTTAAATTCCAACAAGTATACTCGTATTAATTGAATAATTCCTTCCATAGAGTTTTTTTAGGTACAGTAGAGTTGAATATTCCACTTAGAACACTAATGACCTAATTACTTTAAGCATTTCACTAAGTATTAGTTAGAATATCAAGCAGAAAGCAGGCCACATTGTAAATTAAATCAAACTTTATTTGGGTATATGAGTATAGTATGAGAGAAATAAATAATTAAAGACGTTAAAAAAATAATTTAGTTTTTGTTTATTTTTAGTTTTTTGTTCTTTAATAAAAACGGTAATTCTAACAAAAGTCTAGTTTTGTTTCATTATAGCCCAAAATCTAACGTATAACACGAAATAATAAAAACCGGCGGGTCGGACTCCCGCTAAAGATCTCGAACAGTCCAAGAACTAATTAGAATCGGGGGCAGTAACCACGGCCCGTGAGCAAACGAAACAAGAACCTTAAGCAACGGGCCCATAAAAACTACTTTTTGCTACATTCTTTTTGTTTTAACTACAATCAAACTCGAAACGTAAGTAGAAAATCTGTCTCCAAGCCCCTTCGGTGTGTTCCAGCAGCTGTCCTTGAGCGCCAGTACTTCTAGGTTAGCCTGAACAACACCTTCGACCACATTATCACTCCACGTCAGGTGAGATAGTTGTCAAATGCTAGCCTATCAGCTAGGAATAAAATAAATTCAGGACACCAAATTCTCTTAATCATCTTGTTTATTCCATTTCCTACCTCGCACTGCCACAATTTGGAACCAGCTGCCTGGTGAAGTATTTCCGAACAAATAGGACTTCGGCCTTGACGAAGGGCCTTCAAGAAGAGAGCATATTTCTTCCTCAAAGGCCGGCAACGCATCCTCGAGACCTCTGGTGTTGCGGTTCGTGGGCGACGGTGATCACTTACCACGAAGTGAGCGGCCTGCTAGTTTGCCCTCCTTTCCCATAAAAAAATCCTCCAAAGGTTCCATATACAATGTACTTCTGCAAAGGCTTGATACTCTAAACAAGTTAAACCAAGCCATTCTGAGCTCGTAGACAGATTTTTCCACCATTGAAAAATATTGCAAAAAGAGCAAACATGTTAAACGGTGACTGGCGACTCCGGTCCGAACCGTACCTCTGGGACGACAGACAGCCGCAAGGGGTTTCTCTCCTTTGCAGTCTTTAATAAAAGTAGAATAACAAAATCGTTTAAAGGAGGCCTCTTTATAAACGATTCCAGTTTGTTGCTTTGAAACAAGATGAATACGAACCCGTATTCGTATTGCATGATAACATCGCTATAAGTTCGTATTACATAACCTGTGACTAGAGGAAATCATCATTTCGCAATGAATGGCATACAGAATGCAATTACTTACACATATTGTGCTGGGAATTATGTACAGCCAGACTGACGACACGGGATATACAGCAACCGTATGAGTACTAAGCCCTGACGCATCTCTGACTAACATCGAATTGATCATTTGATCAATTATTCCGTTGAAATAAAGTTGAATTTAGAACGTATTTTGCAGATTAATCAATTTTTTGCTCTCCAACCCGCCTTTGTGACGTTAGCTTATCCACTCTCTCTCTATAGCTACATAGTTCAATAAATACGACGACAGGTCGCGAGTTCGAGGGTCGTTCAATGGGGTTTATCAATGAAAACTTTTTCGCAGAGGGCGCTGTATGTTTGCTACTTACAAACGGGTCTTGGTTTATTTGGTGTTTTGTTTTTAACTTTTGAGCCTTTAAAAAGAGTTCATAGCTACCCGATACAGTACAGTGTACAGTGTTCTCTAGAGTGGAAAAAATGAATTGCTTTCTTTCAAAGCTGATCTAGTTGAAGGGTTAGGTGCATGTATGACTCCCGATTTTCTTTATGTTTTTTTAATGTAATTGTGACGGATCAAGCACGAGGCCCACCAGATGTTAAGCAGACAAACCTCTGCCTATAACAGATGCATTTCGTCACAAGTCACAAATTGCACTGCGCCCGTCACCTTGCGACATAGTTGTTAAGTCTCATGCGCCTGTAGTTTCACTGGATCTCAAGGACTGTTGCCAGAACACACCGTTAGGTGCTTGGCGACAGATCCTCTACTTGGGGGTGGTCGTGGCCAAGCGGGCATTCGCAAAATGCCCTTCCACCATGCGGTGAAGCTCAAGCCAAGGCGGGATTCGAACCATGGACCTGCTGCGCGGCAGTCCATAGCCAATACCACTGAGATATCACTGCTTCGGTATAAATAAAACAAGTTTTTTGTCGTAAGTTAAAAAGTTGGCATCGTCAGGACCACTACGTCCTAGTTCTGAATGAAATTCTATTGTTATCATTATCGCCGATGCCAATGGGTTAACCATAGACTGAATTCTCACCCAATGGTAAGTGATGATGTGATCGGAGGTGTTAACAGGCTTAACCTATAATACTCTCAAGGATAACTAGCGGAACACACCGTTAGGTGCTTGGCGACAGATTTTCTGATGGTACGATGGATTTTGAGTATGACTAATAGTCATCGCAAAATGCCCTGCAACTATGCGGTAAAGCTCAAGCCGGCAGCGGGAATCACACCATGGCCCTGCTGCCCGGCAGTCTAAAAAAATTGCCACTCGTCCATGAAAGTTTCATATATTTGCTATATAAACATTGTTTCTGAGGTGACATTACTTTTCATTTGAAATAATATTTCATGTAATTATTTATGGACATGTCCGCCGTGACTTTGCTTGGTGGCACACATATTAAATAGCTGCATGTATTCCAATTATTATGTATACCATTCATTCAAACAATTCAATCCCTATAATTCATTAAAGTTTTATTAGTTAACTGTTGAATTTCTAATGGTGGTAAACATCAAAAAACACAATGTAATTAAACAACTGTTTAATTATAATTAAGCGATTCCTTAATCAATTGTTTGTTATTGTTGTGCGTCTATGTAAAGGCTTCACCAGTTCACGCGCCATCGAGCGAGACAATAATGTCTTCGAATCGATTCAGAATGTCCATCGTAGCATGCCATGTGCGGATCGCAGGCCGGTTGCAATTAATTATGTTGTGGCTATCTATATAAATATAAAAATATGCATAATATCCAGTTGGATATCGCTTGGATAAAAGCAGATACATTTCCATCTTTTCAAATAAATGTTATATTTCATTCAAAAACGTATTCAACGTTTCTAGGGTTGGTGATATGGTTGATTGAAGTAAGGTTTGCGCATATATGTATAAAAATTGGCACAATACAGTTTTTGTCGTAGAAATGTAAGCTAGGTTCAGGGATAAGACATAGCGGGGGGAAGACAAATGCTTATCGTTCATTTCGTTTAATAAACTTTAGGTATGCAATACTTTTTCAAAATGATTAATAAAATGTAGTTAAAGGAACCAATAGCAAGCCGTTTAATAGGCATTTAATCTAACAAAATGCACAATTTTACAATCTTAAATATTGTTACGCCAGAAAAATGTAACATTTTGCTTGTCGGGTATCCGCTGCCGAACTGGGCTCATGGACTGTGTTTCAGCAACGCTCTCCCTTAAGGTAGCCTTTTTACAAAGCTTAGCTATAACAGTATTTAATGTAAGTTATTTAAAGTAATATATAACGAACGGCGGACCGAGGGGTTCACAATATTATATTGTTTTAATTCACGAATAAAGAAAGGAACAGAATGGAAGCTTCGACAACCTTGTCCGCTCACTGAGCTGGTTCAAACCGGTTTTGCACCGTTGTGACAGCTGTAACCCGCGCTCGTCCTGCAGTGAAGCAGGTGAAGGTTTGAAGCAGTGATAGCTCTGTGGCATTGGCTATGGACTGCCGTGCAGCAGGTCCATGGTTCGTATCCCGCCCAGAGCTTGAGCTTCATCGCATGGTGGAAGGGCATTTTGTGAATGCCCGCCTGGCTAGCGACCACCCTCAAGTAGAAAATCTGTCACCAAGCACCTAACAGTGTGTTCCGGCAGCAGTCCTTGAGAGCCAGAAAAATTACAGGCTAATGAGACCTAACAACTGGACGTCTCAGTGTGACGGGCACAGTGCAATTCGTCGCTGACGAAATGCGTGTTATAGGCAGAGGCTAGTCCACTTAACATCAGGTGGGCCTCGGGCTTGTTCCGTCACAATAACAGAAAAAAAAAAAAAAAAAAAAAAAAAAATGTGACTTGTTTACCCACACATAGCTGTGCGTGTAGTAGTGATGCTATAATACTGAACAGTTCCTTATTCATGTGGTAATGGGGGGAGACATTTGTACAACTGTGGACCCTATTCATGTGATATTAGTATACATAATTTATATGATCTACGTATATAATAAAGGATCTGAGCTGAGAGTTAAGCAAGACTATGGCTACAATGATGGTAAATGATGTAGTCGAAAATGGAAAACTAGAATGGAAACTGGCTCCCAACGCAGCTGCCGGCATACTCCATTATTGCCTTGCGACAAATTTTCACTGCAAGCTTGCGTGTCTGCCTATATGGGGCTTCCACAAAATGCCGTAAAACACAATGCACTAACCGAAAATACACATAAAATACATAGTATGTCAAATTGAACATTAGGTGAATAGTGACGGCACAGTACAGTCAGTATCGACTGTCGATCGGGCGGTCTTAGGTTCAAATCCCAACCACGGGTTTGAGTATCACAGCATTGATGCCGGACAGCTAATACGCTCGTGAACGCGATGGGAAAACAGTAAACACCTGTCAGTATATTCCGTTACAATCCCTTGGAAGCCAGTTTCTATGCTTGTTCTAGACCACTATCCCTTCGAGGACTTATGTATCACTTACAGACAGGAGTTACGGGGCGTTTCAGCTAAAAAAACAAACACGCAATCAAAACAGAAAGTAGGCCCTCGAGTTATGACTGCGGAACTTGTTATTTCTTATTGTTTGAATTTACCTCGTGAAACAATAACATTGGCAACCGGTCCTAGGGACTTTCCATGAAGCCGTTGCTTTCTTTCAAACTTTCATTTTGTTGTGCAACGTTCACTTCGAAGTGGAGAATAAGGCGCGTTCCTCGAGGGGGAGCAGCGGTCGGTAGTAGACAGTCTTTGGTCGAGTTTTAGCAACACGGCACAAATACAGCGTGGGCCGCGCATTAACATTATACCGGAACCGACGTGGCTTTCAGGAAAACTTTTCTTAGGGCGGTGGGCGGGCGGCTTGCTTTGGGTGGATAAGGAATCCGCCTTCTCAAATTAACAACTTACTTTGTGAACAATACATGTTGCGAAAATAATTATTGAAGCTGCATCTGCATGGGCAAAAAAGGAATACAGGGTACGCTCTATATAATGGGAACAAAAATTTAGCACAAGCATATAATGCACATAGCTACACTTCCATACTATATGATGTGTAGCAAAGTTTTTTTTTTTTTTTTTTTTTTTTTATGTTATTGTGACGGAACAAGCCCGAGGCCCACCTGATGTTAAGTGGACTAGCCTCTGCCTATAACACGCATTTCGTCAGCGACGAATTGCACTGTGCCCGTCACACTGAGACGTCCAGTTGTTAGGTCTCATTAGCCTGTAATTTTTCTGGCTCTCAAGGACTGCTGCCGGAACACACTGTTAGGTGCTTGGCGACAGATTTTCTACTTGAGGGTGGTCGCTAGCCAGGCGGGCATTCACAAAATGCCCTTCCACCATGCGATGAAGCTCAAGCTCTGGGCGGGATACGAACCATGGACCTGCTGCACGGCAGTCCATAGCCAATGCCACTGAGCCATCACTGCTTCATAATAAGTTTGCTTATAGTCCGGTCAATTTAGACATTCGAAGTTACATAAAGTCCCAACAAGCTGAATTTCTGTGAAATTGTTCAAAACATAATTATAAACAATGTCTAGAAGTTCCCCATCATTCCTGTGTATGGAATTTTTTTTATTTAAGGTCAAAGGTCAAAAAAATGAGTTTTTCGCGATTTTCAGCAAAACTGTAAGTTTTATCATAAAAGTACCTCAGACAAAAATTGTAGATCATAAAATTATCTATAAAAATGTATCAATACTTTTTTTCTTACGAGCCACCGTTTCTGAGATATAACGATTCAAAAAGTTATAAAAGTTGTTATCGTCATAATATGCACACGTTTCCACGTCACCTATGAGGTAGTGTACTTAGTGCGTTTTTTTAACGTGGTTTCCTCAGAAGGCCTACTCCACGGGTCAGTTGTGATCCTGTTTAATGTAAAACTTTTGCAAAATAACGGAGATTTTCATAGATTGGAAAAGATAAAAGCGATGTAAATTAAAAAAAAGTGTTGAAGTTCATTCGTCTTATTCGTAAGTTTCAAATTCTTGTTCTTCTTCTTGTTTTTCTTCTCCTGCTTCTTCTTCAACTTCATTTTGGATGCAAGTAAATTGCGTCAATAGCGATGTATCGCATGATACTTCGTCGGAGTCAAACGAATTCTCCATTGTTTGTGATTCAATATTAGAGCACGACCGGCCTTGACAATTTGTACATGCCAAAGAACAAAACAGTCCGACTTTTTTGCAACCACATTTAGCACTGCATCCCTTTTTGCAGTTGCAAAAAATAGTGTTCAGCAGTTTTTCCGGCGCAGGTGGAAGTAAAGTTTGAACTAGCTCTAATATATTGTTGACCAACTTCCAACCCCAGTCTGTAGGGTTTACCTGATAACCAAGCCACACTTGAACTTGGTAATATACTCGAAAAAGATGTTGGTGAACAGCAACTGAGGTTGGAGGAAGACAAGCTAATTGAACTTGTTTTTTATTTTTAGTATTTTTAACGAAACATGCATATCGATGCTTTTCTAAACAGGTAGTTTTTTTAGGAGCTCCGTACATAGAAAGAAGAAAGCGGAAGCCGTTGGTAATAACTTCTTGTTGAGTTGAATAAAAATTAAGGGACTGAGTTTCATTTTACCTGATATTCTTATAGTTATACTTATGTATATTTTATATTGTAGGTATAAGTTACCAATAGAATAATATTTAAACATTTAATATATATATATATATATATATATTATATAAAATATAACAACTCTAGATGTATATACGTGGCGTACTCATGCATATTATGACGATCACAACTTTTATAACTTTTTGAATCGTTATATCTCAGAAACGGTGGCTCGTAAGAAAAAAAGTATTGAGACATTTTTTATAGATAATTTTATGATCTACAATTTTTGTCTGAGGTACTTTTATGATAAAACTTACTGTTTTGCTGAAAATCGCGAAAAACTCATTTTTCGCGATTTTTTTTTTCCTTTGACCTTGAATATTTTTTTTTCCATACACGGGAATGATGGGGAACTTCAATACATTGTTTATAATTACCTATGTTTTGAACAATTTCACAGAAATTCAGCTTGTTGGGACTTTATGTAACTTCACTCTCATTTTTTGGTCTAAATTGACCGGACTATTAGCTGTTCCCGATCAGCAAAGTTAAGCAACGTCCGCCGCGGTCATCGTGACCGCTAGTGACATTACTACTGATCGCTTCCGTGCTTCGGAGGGCACGTTAAGCCGTTCGTCCCGGTTGTCGTCTTAGGATGGCAGTCGTTATAGCATGGTGGTAGGGCATTTTGCGAATGCCCGTCTGGCGAACTACCACCCTCAAGTAGAAAATCTGTCGCCAAGCACCTAACGGTGTGTTCCGGCAGCTATTCTTGAGAGCCAGTAATTTAAGGCTAGCCTGAACAACATCTTCGACCACATCATCACTTACCATCAGGTGAGATAGTAGTCATAGGCTAATCTATCAGGAATAAAAAAAAACAGGAAGACAAGTAAGCAGTAGACGCACACACGCACACTAGTGAGACTCAATCAGGAGAGGTCGCCTGATTGGACATTGCCATGTTCGAGGTACGTGTACCGCTTCTCATATATAAGTTCAATGCATACAGTATTAATTTATTATCAACTATTGGCAATGTAAATATGCTCTCCATTACTCCGAGCACAGGGTCGTTAGTTTAGTCACTTTATCTACACTATAACAATTAGTATACAAAAAAATCGCGTAGGAATAGTACAACGTACATAAAACATGTCATTACAGCTGAGAATTTCTGAATAAGGGCTGATATAAGTAGACGCTAAAATGGGTTCCAACCCATCCGAAATGCTCGGATTGTTACTTCAACGGCGAGGAAAATAAACTATGATATTTTGATAGTACTACATAGCTTTATTTAAAACTGAATCTGATATTTTTATAATGTTCTATTTTCAGTGTTATTGTGGCGGAAAAAAAACTAGATCCTTTATAGTGTCCCTAATCTATGGGTATTATTAATGACCCAGCTAACATGAAATATAACATATTATATTTTTTTTATATTATAAAAAACTGATTCTTAAATAATTTTAAACAAAATATGTTTTATGCACTTGTGCTATAAAGCTGGCTTTTATGCACAAAACGCAATTTTTGCCGCTTTTTCCGAGCATAAACTAGAAACTTTACGAGCAAGACAAGTTAAAATTATATTTCTCAAAAATGCATGGAAATATTGTCATTATTTTCGAAAAATATAACATGCCTACGCCTCTGCCTTCAAACTCATACTCGACCTCGCAATTGCCTATTTCACGGCCTTTGCAATAATGTACTATTTTCACCTCACTAAGTCGGAAAGGTTTTATTTATTTACAACGAAACACCATCAGTATATATATTATAAAGTTATTTAATACATGATAACCAATATTGATTCTGATATATATACCTCTTATGGGTGTTTACAACATTCTTAAAACACGTAGGTAGAACATTATTCTTAATGATCAACAAATTTTGTCAACTAAAACTTTTTTTTTAATTACATATCATTTTTATACAAAGAAAATAATAACGGTATCTATAAATTAATAATTATAAGTACTTTAAAATATACTTATAAGACCGAAAATGGCAGAACATCATCTATCTAAATACCTTACTACATAGTTTGTTCTTAAAGATGTTTAAGGAGTCGTGAAAGATATCAAGATCTTTCACGGAGGCATTTATTTCATTATAAGTGCGGCACATTCCAGGTATTGGGGAGTTGCGAGCTAAGTTCGTTTTGGCATGAGGAATGTGAAAGATTTGAGCGATTCTACCGCGTGGGTAATTGCCAGGAATTTTCAATGAAATGTATTTCCAGATTATAGGACAGCCGGTTTGGTTGTGAATTTGTTTGTTTATTATTCGAAATCAACCTGTAAAAGTTTTTCCTATCCACTAGCGTCAAAAATGATTTTAAAATTGGAACATTTACACAGTTCCAAAACATCAATACTTTCAAACCTATCAACTGGCAAAATTATACTTTTTTTTTAAATAAATTAACACAAATTACCATATTCTGCTGTTTTTATTGTTCCTATAGCATTTATCTCGGTGTGATGAAGTGAAAAATTGTGTTTTGTGTGTCAACAAAGTTACTACGTATCTATCTCGAACCCATGAAAATTTTCGCTTCGTTAAGGATTTTGTATTTTTATATTATTCCTTCAATCCAAGAACCCTTCGCTTCATCAGGTTTTAATCATTTAGTCGCGCCAAATAACCACTCTGCAGCCTTGCATGAAAAATACAGCAAAGATTTGACTATGACTCACATGGTGATAAAATTATTTTGTACAACAAATGTTTCTAATTCTAAACATTAACTAGAATAGCTAATTCTAGGTTAGCCTGAACACATCATCACGGGTGAGATAGTGGTCAAAGGCTAACCTAACATACATTAAAAAGCAACGATACGATACAAAAACTTTAAAACAAACATCAAACCCGTCACGGTAGATGCTACTTAATTTGTCAACGCTTCAGACAATTTCGCTAAATGATCGCACACATATTTGTTGCTATCTGATCGTGAACTCAATACCTATTAATCCAACAAAATATTGAAACGGCGTTCTTAATATGCATGGAGGTAACAAAGTTAAATGCACTGTGGAGAAATGACTGAAATTCGGATCAGAACTTAGCTACTTGTACAGGAACGTCGCCCTGATTATCTTTAATACCTGTGCCAGTGGTCCAAAGCTCTCTGCCTAACATACCTGTTTCATAAGAAGGCAGCCGGGAACGCATATAAGCCCCTAACAGGGATGCCGCCGCGCCAGTGCAGAGCTAATAACGGCCAGAACGCGGCAGAGCCCTAGAGCGCAGTATAATGCGGACGAGCACGTGTAGGGCTTCCCTCTGGCTAGGATCGATCGCGCGCCACCTTCACCTTACAATAGCACTAATTAATTTAACTAAACAACAATTAGCAACACCCATCGCGCCCCACCGCTCTAGAAACTCGGTGCCCTCACTACACAGGCTTCACTTTATTACCCAGAGAAACTAATGTAACAATGTTCTTCGGTTAATACTTACGTATTTCAGTATTTTACTTCCGAAATGAGATCATTAGCTATTTATTAAAACTTTGAAAATACTGTGCGTTACTTCGACTTAGCGAGCTCAATGTATGGTGGTTATTAAGTTCTACAAAAGTAGGCAACTATCAGCCGAGCTGGAATCTAAAGCGTATTATATCCCGCCGAGTTTTACTACGTATACGGCTACGGAAAAGTGGAGAGTTCAACTTTCGCTGGTCAATGTCTTTGTAGACGGACTGGCTGCCGCTCTACAGTCAGTACAGAAGCCCTGTGTCACGCTCAGTGCGCTTTAGATGTAGGTGCAGCGATTTTAAGATTTCTTCTTTACTAATGCGCCCAGAATTTCAGAACATAAACTATATATCGTATGACAAATTAACAACGTTACGGTTATCAAACAGTGTATGTGTATGGAAATTGTAGTATTCCAAATATATTCGAATAAGGCATAAGGAATTCAAATAGAACATGAACACTTAATAATAAAAATGAACTCAATTCGATTTTTTTTAATTTTATATTTGTTACCTCATAACTTTTGACTGGGTGAACCGATTTTGATGATTCTTGATTTATTGGAAAGATGATGCTTGCCGTGTTGTCCCATTTAAAATTCATCAAAATCGGGCAAGCCGTTTTTGAGTTACACTCCAATAACTGAAAAGTATATTCCTATCTTGATGATATAGTCATTGACAGTGAATAACAATCGATCCCTAATGTAGCCAGGGTCACTTAAGAGGGTGAATTTTCTTTAACCTAAAAATTAAACCGACTTCACCACTCAAATGTGTGAAATAACTTGTCGAAATCGGTACCATGCGCACAATATTGTGATAATAGGTAATATGAACCAACATAGTACCGACTTCAATAAGTTATTTCACACATTTGAGTGTTGAAGTCAGTGTCATTTATGGTAAAAAAAAAACTTATCTACCAAAAATACTTTCTTTATTAGATACTGCTATAATAGCAAGCTAAGCCACAATAATAAAACATACATTTTTATGAAATTATTTATGTGCAAGGTTCGGAACTTCACCAATGCAATTTATTTTCGTAATAATAATATCGATTGGGCACGTCAATAGACTTATAAAAATGAGAAAAACTCTTAGTAGTGCAATTTAATATTGCGTTTGACCGGAGAGGAAATATTCTGGGAAAAAAGTAATAAATCCGATTATAGCTTCTGCTGGTGTATCAAAGGGTTGTTCCAGGAAATTATAAAAGGAATAAATCTATATTTTCATTGCATTGACGTCCATCGGGACCGTTCGGAACGTTCCAGTATGGAATGTAATTGAAAACGGATTGAATAGTACATAACTATGCTGAGTTGGCTACCGTTCAAATCGTGACGTTGTTACGAGCACATACAAATGTTCTGTTCACACTTTGAAATTTAAACCTAGTCTTACAGTTTTTCTTGCTACTGAGTAGTTTCAGTTGGAGCACGACAGAGCTAGTACATAGCACTCGCGACGGGAATCGTATTAGCGCTATTAATTATTTATTGCTGAATATAATCTATTTTATCATGAAAACTTTATAACAAGAGACACTTGTTGAGATATTATCATAAACAGAGTCGCCAGCTAAAGAGAAGTTACCAAATCAATCAATAACTTCGGATACACAATTAACCCCACGTTACAGTTTTCGTCCGGACGGACGACAACTGACTTTGAGGTATAATACTTATTTTAATATCCATCCACTGCAATTGATTAAGAAAATGTTCAACACGTTTTGTGACGTGTATATCGTCACAAAACATTACAAACAAATTTGATAGCGATTTATTTAGCTTCACGAATGAATTTTTAACCAACTTCCGAAAAATGAGATATCAATTCGACTGTGCTAGTATAAAAGTAGTACACATTAAAATTTCATCAAAATCGGTTGAGTTGCTGTTAAGTTGTAGTCAATTAACTGAAAAATGTATCTGCGTACCTTGGTGAACAGTATTTCAGGTGAGTGAACGATCTCATAAGCAGTGTGTATCACTAATATAAAAAAGCGGTACCGACTTCCATCTTTATAAAGTTTGAAATAACTTGTGGAAGTGGCGTCGGCTTACGAATATATTAGAGAACTAATTTCAGAAAAAAATGCTTACAGATACAAACATGTTGGTCAGTTGCTACCAACAAATTAAAGAAGGTTGAAACTTTTATAATTAACTACTTCTTTTTTGTCTTCGTCTATTTGATGAAAACATTCGAATGAAATACGTTACATCGAACCTAATCATTTTACTGGTAATACGTATTTTCTATATGAACAGATCAAGAGCAGAGCACTACATCACAAGATCAATTGAAAATCCATGTGTCGCCAAAAGGCGAAATCTAAAACTTCGCACTGCTGTATCAAAGTAAAGGTGTTCATAAAGTAAGCATTCGGTTATTTGTGTGTACCTGTTGCAACATGTGCAACAAAGAGGGGTATATTAATATTCTGTCTACAAAAGCCGTCAAAGGCGCGCCAGATTAATTAAGGTTTTTTAACTTTCATTTTACAGCGTTTTGTCGTTGGCCGAGCATCCCTGGTATCCAGGTACAATATGCACTAATGGAATGAAATTTGATTAATCTCTGCTCTCTTTTGATACCTTTACATATCCAGATGTATAGGGATGCTGCTTAAAAACACTACGGTTGGTTAATACCGTGATTATGTTATCAGTGCTCGGTGAATAGTCAATAGAACTGGTTATACATTCAAATAGTCCGAGAGCCTCTGACGACTCTTGGCCCACATTGCCGTATCTAATTATCAATTCTCTCTCGTGTAACAGTTTGTTCTAGTCTTTTCTATTCATGCTATTTTCAATTTTGTAGTTCTGTTGTACAATACATTTCACCAGAGACGCGACGCGATCACACTTTAAAGATTGAAAGTCTAGCAAAAATTTGTTATGAACGGTGGTTAAGAGGAGTAAAGAGACCTACCTAATTTCAACTGTTGCGCTTCTGTGTTTCATGATTATTGATAGCGACGCGTCAATATATTTTTAAGCCGACGATCCACCAATGTATTTTTAAGTCGACGACCTGTGATTATAATTTCAAGCCGAAAACGCATCAATATTTTTTTTTGACTGTTGACTTATAACTTTTTACTGCATCGGTAATCTTGATGTTTTATTTTTACAAAGCATAATACCACCAAGTTGATATGACTCAAATTTCATCAGTTTCAGTTTTGCAATCTTTTTGTTGCATTCAATGCACTAAATAGAAATATTCGCCAGTTTGCTATACTTTATTAACCGGATCGCCCACTGAACTAAAGACAGCCTCTCCCATTAATTATCTCTTCACCTTAACCCATTGGCATCGGCGATAATGATAACAATAGAATTTCACTCATAACTAGGACGTAGTGGTCCTGACGATGCCAACTTATTAATTTACTATTGGTTAACCATAATCCCCACGCTTGGCAGAAGTCTTGAAGATCACTGTTCTTGAACTGATATCTTGATATGAGTTCTTCAGAAAGCGCTCATTATGTTATAGCAATGGGCGGGTCGGGGTGACATTCTTGCCATTGGATTTTCCTCTAAATGGTACCGACTTCAACAAGTTATTTAATATTTTATGGTGTAATAAATCAGTGCCGTTTTTAAGTATGTACTTTATATTATTATTATTTTCATTTCAAAATAATTTGAAGTGAAATGTAAACGCATGGTGAAATCTATATTGACACACTTTATCATGCATAGAGCGCAATTGTGTATCATGCCAATAATTAGCCATCATCAACAGCTACTAACAAAGGGAAACATTGATGTGAACTACTTGATGGAAACTGGTGGTCCAAAACAAAGGAATCCAAGCAAAGGATCTTCCATCTTCCAAAAAAACCTTTCAGAAAAAGAGTGTAATAAAAATTGTAATCGTTCCAGAACGATATTCAATACTTTGCCGTCTGATTTTAAAGAAGGATTACTATTTTTATTCTACTAGTGCTAAAGTTCACTTTTAAGTTCATAAGTCAAGACCTATGAACGGTATTGGAATTTGAAGTGTTGATGACAACAGAAATTTTAGATAAATTGAATAATAGAATTTTAAATTCGTAGTAGATATAACAAAGATGGGAGAACTCTTCGTTCTCAGCGCTCTATCTTATTTACGTTTTACTTTGCGAAAATTCTGCGAGCACCTTCAAAGGATAAACTTAAGGTTAGTGTCTTCGTAGCTCTTTCCATACAAAACGTAGTTTCGCAAAATTTATATACAAAGTGTTCAAACTCGGTCAAATTTTCTATGCATGTCCTCTAATCTTATATCTAAGCTTCTGGCATAGTTTTCTGTAAAATTAGGTATAAAAAAATGTTCCGAAAGCGTGGGGATAATTTGCCTAACACCCATGCATGGCAACAATTGCGGATAGCAGTTCCCCAGAAGGCTCTGCTGCTCATAGCTTCCGGTATTTTACGACACCCATATAAAGGTGGAGAATTTATAAGATTGGAGGAGCCCGGGAATCCATGGGCACTATGTGAATATCCTCCATCACATAGGTATATGTGGAACACCACAGATTTTTCGAGAACATCAAAAGTGCGGAGTTTGACTGACATTGGCCGGTTTCGGTAAATGCGAAAATAATAGTATTAATATATCAGTGCATATATTAAATCCAACAACTCAAGGACCAGCCGGTTACAAAACCGGTTGCTGTTCTCAAAGTTTTTATAATGTATTATTCTCAGCTGTTTCACAAGTAATTATATAATAACGAAGTAACGGAATGTAGCTAACGCATTAATGTTTCTACTGCTACTGTGTCGCCAGGGGAGCAACCCTTGCAGGAAGGGTTCAAGATAATGAGCACGAATGACGCATGTCCACAAATTGTCGCCAAAGTGCCCCAGACTATATGCTGATATAAAATATCCTATATGTATCGTGCAGTATTTCCGAACGGATACGACTTAGGGGCCTTCAAGAAGGGAGCATATTCCCTCCTCAAAGGCCGGCAACGCATCCTCGATACCTCTGGTGTTGCGGATGTTCGTGGGCGACGGTGATCACTTACCATCAGGTGAGCCGCCTGCTCGTTAGCCCTCCTATCCCATAAAAAAAAAGATCCGTTTTTATTTTGGTCCATATGAAAAGAATAGAATAAGTGCTGAATTGAAACGGAAAACTTAGGTCACTGGTTAAAAATGACTAAGCAAGCTACGCTACAAGCGCTTCTTATGATTAAGAAGGAACATAGAAATTATATATAAAAACAAAACTAACTTAGTTTAAAATGATGGTCTGAGGTCGATTTTGATAAAATTCTAGGTCTGGTAGTCCGGAGAAGTTCCCTCTACATAGAGCCTCATCTTGATAAAACTTCATAGTGGAAAACATCATCATAATGTAGAAACTCTTACCGTATATAGTGAATGCGATAGTGAACTTGTTTGCTCATTAAGTACAGCAGTCTGCACGCTTATACGATCATTAATATTATTATTATTATTATTTTGTTTTTACTGCTGAATAGGCTAGCCGCTGTCGAGACAGATGTCGGAACTCACCGTTTTTCTACTTGAGGGTGGTGACTAGCCAGAAGGGTATTAACATAACGCCCTACCACACTTCTATAACTACTGCTATTGTAAGATAAGAACTGAGACCGGCGGCTTTAATGTGCCATCCGAATCAAGGTAACTAGGACACTAGCGGTCACCTACCCAAGTAAGGACGTTGCTATTTTCAACACCCTTGCTCGTAAAGTGAACTTTATTATATCGTTCTTAGGGCCATAAACCGAACCAACACCCTCGTGCATAATAATATTATATACTAGGGCGTAATATAATTTATCCCTACAAAGTTAAGTTAGTACCTAACTACAAATTATATGCGATTAAACAGAGCATTTTCGATTTAATCGGGTAATTTATCCCTACAAAGTTAAGTTAGTAGCTAACTGCAGATTATATGCGAGTAAACAGAGCATTTTCAATTTAACTGAGTGATACAGATTTGTAACATCAAAGAGGTTTATATGTAATCAAACATAATACATGTGCCGCGCGCAAAAAATATATATTTTTGACCCCTATTTTCCATAATTTTCGTATGTTGTTTGTATGGGCAATATATATTTTTTTCCTCGCAAGGGTGTTGAAAAAATGCGTATGAAACTCGTGAGCAACTTAGCTCACTTGTATCATAATCTACAATTGATCATTGATGATCGGCGATCTCCACTACAAACCATTCAAATCCCCAACATTGACATAACAAGCTATAAGCTTCTAATTTGAACCATCATTGACGCCGTATAATAACGGTAGCTATACAATTACGAGTATAAAAAAATCGCCTTTACCGACCGCTACTCTATACACGTAAATCATGGTGACAAAAATCTCGCGCAGTAAAAGCTCGTACTTTCAGCTCTAACTTCGTAACTCCCGGAACTGAGAAGATGAGAAAGTTCCGCATTTGTGCACTATTCATGCAGTTCTCAACTTTACAGGAAGGCTTTTATGTCAAAAGGATTTTGCAAAAGCGTACTAAAGGGAAATATCGTGTCAGACAAGTAATATGCTTTTATTAGCTGTAGAATCCTTTGCGAACGAGTACGTCCGTGGAAGTACTACCATGTCTATTTGTACCGGCAAGCAATAATGCTCGCATCAGTGTGTTCCGGTTTAAAGGATATATATGGGTGGTAGGTTATATTACAGGTACGTGACACTTCAGGGACGTGGCTTCATAACGCTTTTCACGCCAACGTAGTTTCGACATATTTTAAATATCACGTGTTCAAACTCGGTGAAATTTTGCATGCATTTTTTGCCTGGTAGATTACTTACCCTTTGAGCACTATCTCGCTTGATGATGATAATGATGATATGTAACAGATGATGTGGTCCAAGATGTTGTTCAGGCTAACCAAGAATTACTGGCTCTCAAGGACAGCTGTCGGAACACACCGCTGGTTGGTGACAGATTTCCTACTTGAGTGAGGCAGCTAGACAGGCGGGCATTCGAAAAATGCCCTACCACCATGCTGTAACGACTGCATCTTAAGACAACTATCAGGACCGACGGCTTAACGTGCCCTCCGAAGAACGTGCACGCTCAGTAGGAATGTCACTTGCGGTCGCCCATCCAACTCCTGACCGCGGCGGACGTAGCTTCACTTGGCTGATCGGTTAAGAACGGCTAAGTAATCGTCGCTACGAGCGCTCCGTAAATGACATTGAGTGTAAAATGTATGCTTCTGATTTGCCAGTTTTCCGTTAAATTGTGTATTTTATAAATTATTTGGAATAAACTGTGTATGGGAATTCTAATTTTGCTATTTAGAGATATAACAAATGATAAAACTAGAAACTGGCCAACTATAAGCATAGATATAAGGCTCAATGACATGCATGCTAAATTTCAACGAGTTTGAACTCTTGGTATTTAAAATATGACGAACCTACGTTTGTATGGCAAGAGCTACGAAAACACTGAACAAGTTAATGTCGCAGAGCGATGGGCGCAGTGCAGTCGAAAAAATGTTATTTTGGATCTATGATCTAAAATATAAAAAATCGAAGTAATACATAGTTATATAAGATCTAGGTAGGGTAGAGTAACAGAAGTAGTGGAACTACCGAAACATTTCATAAGCACTTGGATGTAACGTTAATTAAGATCACAGATAAAAACACCGTAGTCTTTGATTAAGATACTCATTTAAGTACATTAAGAAATTTATTAATCTCTCTAAACAATATTGAATCGCGCAGCCACAAGTTTCCTGTATTTTATTTGCAAGTACGAGGAGGGATTTACTTTAAGTACCTTCTTCCTTTAAAGTGGTCAATTTACGATATACTACAATAAATATTTTTGTATATTTTATAAAATCCCAATAATAATTTAAAATTTTAAACAATACTGGCTGCAACACCCGGATTGTCGACTGCTGAACACAGCCTCCCTTATTAAAGGGACATGCTATAATCCCACGCTTGGCAGGCCTCTCGGGGATCGCAGTGTAAAATAGCAGTTCTTTAGAAGGCGCTGCTACCCACCTTTAGGTATTTTACTCTAAGTCGGCTCTTACATAAGAAGATGGGGGATGGTGGAAGGAATATGGGATGACATTCTAGCCCAGACCCGATACTACCTAAATTAACAGTGAAATTGTACAAGTTTAATTGATACTGTTAGATTTTACAAACATAAGATCCCAGCAAGTGGCTGTAGTGTATGTGGCACAAGTTCCTTACTATAAAACCCGATAAAAGAAATATAATTAAAAAATTCCATCTTAAAATTAACTTAATTATCAATTCTATTAATATATTCCATTGGTTATAAAATTTATCAGTCTCTTAAGTATTCCAATAAAATTACAATTCACATATGAGACATTTATTTAATAAATAAGGATGGCAGAATCTATGCAATATTCAACTGAGAGATCTACGGTGCCTTTATGCAGATGCATACATTATGCAGGGCTACAATTGTATTCGCGTCCATCTCGTAATAAAATTGTCGTCCATCCTTCTGTTCGTATTTTCCTGGAAAACGTCGCAGCAACCTAATATCCGCTGCAGTTAATTAAGCCTTTGACAGCCTTTGCACGTGAATAAGAATGGAAATATCAGATTGCTTGTTAGTAACGAATGTTATAACTTTGTTGGGTATCTGTTGCATCTCCTGAGTGACTAGAATAGGAAGTAGGCGCGGTGTGTTTGTAGCCATGCAGGTAATGCTTGTTTTATTTGCGAGATTATTCACAATTGACTTACGATTACGTTACTTTTTGAAAGATTGGGCTTCAAGTCAATATTGAAGGGCACCTTGCATATTGTAACTGTATTTTGATTTTTTTGGAGAAAGGTTTGTGTTTCGACACTACTTCAACAAAGTTTTTAAACTGTCACATCAGATACCAGTCATAACATGCACATTTGTACAAAGCTCGCCCCTATTAAGGGGCGGATAATCTATTCCAGCACACCATGGAAATAAACAATCTGGTCCAAAACACATAATGACAGAAACAGGAAAGTTACAAAAAAAATATATACTTATTTTATTTTGGGTTCCTGAAACAACTTTTATACTTCTGCCATACAGTCTGATCGGCCGAAGTCGAAATATCGATGATTATAATATTAACAATCATTTATTTATATTGAACTTACATAGTTGGTGAAACTTATATGACTAGAACATTTAAAAATATTATTTACTTTCTTATTCAATTACCGTTTCAGATCAGCTATAATATTCGAGCTGATATTTTTCGTTTTTGATTGGTTGGTTAGCATTAAGTACACAAATCGTTCGTAATTATCTCTTGTGCTGTTACAAGCAGACTGGTAGCAGGTACTCGTAATTCTACCAACGACGCCCCATGCAGACTTAGCAACAAGAAATCTGTGAGCTATTAAACCAAATTACATGGGAACATTAAGTGTATGCTCTGTACGTTTGTTAGAGGCATTGATATTGCACCGACCCAACATAAGTGTACAGTGCGAAGGTCGTTTGTTAAACTAAACATTTACACGATTATCTGTAAATTACAGAAAAGGTTGGATGTAATAGGTGGAATTTATTTAAAAATGCATCGTAAGTCTTATCAAATTCAGTTCAATAGAACCTACAAACACGCAAAATAAATTTCGCCTAAAGCATAGAGTAATATTACAATACCACACTACACCGGAAGACGTAGAGTTGGTAGGACCCCCACTAGGTGGACTGACGACATCGTGAAAGTCGCGGGTAGCCAATGGTTACAAGCGGCTAATAGCCGTTCTTTGAGGCGCTCTATGGGGGAGGCCTTTGTTCAACAGTGGACGTCTTCCGGCTGATGATCATGATGAATATTACAATATGGCATTTAGAGAAGCGATTTGTTTACAAGAGACAATCTAACTAATTGTTTGTAAAACAAGATTAAACTTCATATCAGACGTGCAATTATAGTTAAAATTATTATCACAATTAAATGGTTCAAGTATATTCAGTTGGTGCTTAGTATTTGGGGCGTGTTATCTCGGTTGACAACGGCACCGCAGGGACCTGTCACTGCATTCAATATTTCATAATCTAACACGTATCTCGCCAAATCCAGTATATATATATCCGCTGTATGTTCAGCAATTGAACCATTGAACCTAGATATACAAATGAAAAGCGGAGATAACTGTGCTCCTAATTATTTTAACTACAATGTATTCTATAAGTTACTGCCAAAGACTTGGTTACAACTTAGCAATGCAGCGACATCTATGCTAATGTTGCATTTCATATTCATAAAGTAACCTGAATTGGCCAAGTACCATTAATACCTTCTCAACTAACTGAATTAATGTTCATTTACTTATCGTTTCGACAGATCAATAAATTAAATTCTATAAACTATATGGAACAACAACATTGGATAATAGTAGTAAGGATAAGTTAAATTAATTACTGAAGTAAAAACCCGACTGAAAATTATTTATTTTCTTTAAGCGTTTTATCATTCTATTGAAATTAAAACTGCAAGTATTTATATTTAAAGAATCGTTTTCTAAAGCCCTTCATTTTTATACTCACCCCACTCGATAGGTTGGGAAGAAAAGCCTTCTGCATAAGACTCCTAATCGTTACTACATTTAGTTACACGTCAAATAATTGATTGTAATGAAGAATTAAATACATTAGGACAACTAAAAACAAATGTTTGACATCGTTATTATATTTAATTATCAATTTCATTGTTTAACATATTTAATTGACATTTGCACACCTCGTATGAGGTTGTTTATTGGGAAACTATTGTATAATCTACATATTTTATATAATTATACCCGAATGCCAGCAAATGAATATTTTTAATTAAAAAAGTTTTTCTCATGATATGGCGTCTAAAATGCGCCAATTTGTTTATTTTTCTACGTTTTTTTTTATGCCGTATAGGTTAGCCTTTGACTACTATCTCACCTGATTGTAAGTGATGATGTGGTCGAAGATGTTGTTCAGGCTAACCTAGAAGTACTGGCTCTCAAGGACAGCTGCCGGAACACACCGTTAGGTGCTTGGCGACAGAGTTTCTACTTGAGGGTGCTAGCTAACGACTGCCATCCTAAGACAACAACCGGGACCGACGGCTTAACGTGCCCTCCGAAGCACGCTCAGTAGTAATGTCACTAGCGGTCACCCATACAACTCATGACCGCGCGCCACGTAGCTTAACTTTGCTGATCGGTTGAGAACAGCTAAGTAAACTTCGCTTCGAGCGCTTCAAAATGCTCTATGTACTTAGTGTCACTTGCGCTATCAAGACGAATCTAATATCTCATACATTAAAATCGATTAAGCGGTGTAGAAGTTATGGTAGAATAAAGGAACTCAAAAACATACATACATGAACCCTGAAAACATAACACTCCTATTTTGGGCAGGTGTGTAATAAATAGATATTCTTGCCGGCGCTGGACATAGAAATGGCATTAAAAACGAAGCGAAAACTTTCACAATATTATCATATATTATAAAAATAAGAATTTTACGGACCACACTTCGGAAGTTGACGATTTTATAATAGAATACTTCAGTGTTCCATATTCAGAATCAAAGCAAGCAGCATTCACCGAGACTTTTTAAGAATACTAATTTATTGCCTCAGAAGGTACCACAATAAGCGTGCAGATTATTCCAAAACTATGTTATGTCTAAGTAAATAGGTTGCGCCAAAAGGAATATTAAATAATTGAGCTGTCATCTAGCAGATATCTCTATTCTTACGTGACAAACGTGTACACTAGCCCCACAGATTATGCAAGGGTACAACCTCCGACCGACAAACTCCGGGTAATGCCGCCGACTCGTGACGAAGTCGCCTCTTTCGTCAGAACATTCCAAGACCTCTTTTCACATTTTGCCACTGTCTACATAGTTTTTTTTTATACCTTGTAGGTTAGCCTTTGACCACTATCTCATCTGATGGTAAGTGATGATGTGGTCGAAGATGTTGTTCAGGTTAACCTAGAAGTACTGGCTCACAAGGACAACTGCCGGAACACACCGTTAAATGCTTGGCGACAGATTTTCTACTTGAGGGTGGTAGCTAGCCAGGCATTCGCAAAATGCCCTACCACCATGCTATTACGACTGCCATCCTAAGACGACAACCGGTACCGACGGCTTAACGTGCCATCCGAAGCACGGAAACGCTTAGTAGTAATTTCACTAGCGGTCACCCATCCAACTCATGACCGCGCGCGACGTTGCTTGACTTTGCTCATCAGTTGAGAACAGCTAAGTAAACTTCGCTACGAGCGCTTCAAGACAATACGATATTAAAATAAAAAAACAAACGCCACAACCCGCTCTTATATATATTTTTAACGCATCCCACACTTGGCTATTCTGTGGAACAAAACCCACTTTTTACCTAATTTCATCCAAAATAAACTCAACTTGGGTGCCAATATTTATAAAAACTACAAGAAAGTAAACATACATTTATATATTATTTATTTTCTGCAAATAACACAACAATATCGATTAACATGTTTTCTTTTACCTGCAACATCTATTGATGTTTCCACAACTAATTCCACATCCTGTTAATTTATGTTTACCTTGTGACACCGAATAGTTCCCCTGAGCAGCAGGTGGGCTCTTAGGTATTGCAGGGTTGAAAGCACGCTCGTCGGCCATTGTGTAACCGGAGATCCAATCTGTGAACTTGATTGTACCCCGCGTGATTACATCCGCTTAGACGACCTGCCGTCGCAGTGTACAGGAGGAGGTTTAGTGCTAGCACCTGACACTGACGCGATTGATTGAATTTCCATTATGAAGTCTATGATTCGATTAAAGCCCGGACTCCAGCTGCACCGCACGGTTGTATGGTATTTCGTGTACATAATATATGGGTTAAAGTATAAAATTGCTGTTTTATATCAGTATATTAGATTATTCCAGTCTATAACAAACTACCTAACCATATTCTAGAAACAACAAGTCTAGCAGTCTTTGAATCACGATTAAAGCGCTGGCTTATTGAACAAACCTTGTACTCTATTGAAGAATTTTTTGATTTGAAATAATTATAACTTTGATATTTATTTATTTTTATCAATTTTTGTCCTTTTGATAATTGTAATTGAATTCACTATTTCTTTATTTATTTTTATTAAACCTAAGTTGTAAACCTATTCTATTAATCTAATTTTTAATGAAATCTGTAAATTATTATATCTATTACGTAATATATTGTTATTATGATATATCCATGTAGTAAGTATAACTAACAACCCCAAGAAATACATACTTATGTACATCGAGAAACTAACCTATGAATAATAATACTATGAACGATTAACAAAGATTTCAGTTCAAATCCGAATCTATGTATGAAATTCACCTAGATCCGATGCAATACACACAAAACATCGTCACCTCTTACAACACTCACAGGAAGGGGTTGTGCAGTTATATGCCTCCACTGTGCTACAGGGATGCTTCAGTTCAAATAGAAATATTAATTCGATGCCATGAGACAGGATGACCTACCTACACACACAGAGAGATAGACTAACGATTGAAACTTGTAACACCCCTAATTTACACCCATGCTGGTAAAAATAGTTTAAGAAATAATTTTTGAAGCGCTCGTAGTGAAGTTTACTTAGCCGTTCTTAAACGATCAGCTAAGTTAAGCAACGTCCGCCGCGGTCAGGTGTGTACAGCATGGCGGTAGGGCATTTTGCGAATGCCCGCCTGGCTAGCTACCACCCTCAAGTGGAAAATCTGTCGCCAATCACTTAACGGTGTGTTCCGGCAGTTGTATTTGAGAGCCAGTAATTCTAGGCTAGCCTGAAAATCTTGGACCACATCATCACATACCATCAGGTGAGATTGTGGTCAAAGGTTGGCCTACAAGATATAAAAAAAATAAAAAAAAATGTAACTAATAATTCGTGCATGAATTAGAAGTACGTCAGGTAGATATGTGCATTGCAACTATGTAGAAACATTAGTGTTACTGTTAGCGCAGTTAGGTTATAGCTATCGCAGCCGCAGGCGCAACCCGCATCCGATACGAGCCGAAGGCAATGCTGACGTCATTCACATGTTTATGCAATTTGTTTTGGAAATAGTTACCTACCGCCAGAATTGCGTCACATAATGCGAGTGTACTAATTTCTTTATCGCTTACTGCTTTAAACGGTATCCAAGCTCAGATTATTCCACATAAACAACAAGGAATAAGTGACCATGTTTTTAATTTAAATTTATCTAGTTCGATTTATTTGCATCGCCATCCCGGATAATAGTTTAAAAGCACCCGAAGCGACGAGACGGCCCGGAAAGCGCCCGTCCTGTTCTTAGTGCCCTCGACAATTAATTGCATTTAAGATGGAAGCGTCTATCGGAAAATTCAAAACTGAAACTGTTTCATGGCGCTTGATTTGTAACTTTTTTCTACACGAACCGCGAGTTGAATGTATTGTCTTTCGTAATTTCTTGAAAAGTTAGCGAACTTCAATAATATTTATTGAGTTTATTTGATGGTATGTTTGCAATAACGCCTGCTATGCGAATTACATTACAAAATTACAAATTGTACTGTAACAGCCGGATCGTCGACTGCTGAACACAGCCTCCCCTATTAAGGGGGTATTTGCCATAATCCCCACATGCATGCGCTTAAATAATATATATATTGACATTTAAATTCTAAAAATTAGTAACTGGAATATATATATGTAGTTTTAAGTTACTATTTTAAAATAAGTGAAATTAAATGTCTACAAATAAAGCTTTATAAAAAAGTTTTTTGAAGTGCCCGTAGCGAAGTTTCATGAGCCGATCAGCTAAATTTGACGCGATCATGACTTGGATGGGTGACCGCTAGTGACATTACTACTGAGCGCTTCCGTGCTTCGGAAGGCACATTAAGCCGTCGGTCCTGGTTGTTGTCTGAGGATGGCATACGATATATCATGGTGGTAAGACGGTATTCGAATGCCCGCCTGACTAGCTACCACCCTAAAGTAGAAAATCTGTGTGTTCCGACAGAAATACTTGAGAGCCACTATTTCTAGGTTAGCCTGAACAACATCTTCGACCACATCATCACTTACCATAATGTGAGATAATGGTCATAGTAATAATTCTATAAGCTACATAAAAACAAATACAAAAAAACTGTCAAGGCAGGGTTCTCACCCTGATGGATTTACTTAAAGGAAAGCCACCTAAAGCTCCGGCTACACGGTGCGCTAGCTATGTTGAATCCTTTGCCCCGTGTCTGCTAATGACGAGTTCCACTACGAGGGTTACTTTAACACTAATCTTGAGCTACGCGAGGGGACTGCACAATATCTCTATTATTTACAACACAGTGGAATATTACCTATTATTACGTATATATTATAACGTAGCACATTAATGAAGAACGGTACTATTTAATTAGTAATTAGTAGTATTGAATGCATGTTTTAGTGCCTGCCTTCTTTAAAGGTGATTGTTAGCAGTGGATGCTTTTGTGTTATATGCAAGTCATGGTAGAAAATTCCCACTGGTTGTTGTGTTTTACACAACAATTCAATTGTCACTTAAATTAGTGTTAATAACAGGAAACTCCTTTCAGATACAACGCAAGAACACTATCGTACACCCCAAAGATGTTTCAAAAAATATTTATGAAAAATATGCAACCGACTTCATACTCTGAAAAGTATGAAATAACTTGTGGAAGTAGGCACCATGATTTAAACCAGATTTTAAGTGAACTCCCATTAGCATGACCGAACTTCGATTCTGTTTTTATTTAAAAAATGTTTTTTTTTTCTCTTTTTAGTGATAGACAGCTTACAAGATCATTCACTCGCCTTAAATAGTGTTCATCGTCGTTAACGGCAAATACCATTAAATCATCCAAATAAACGAATACAATTTTCAGTTATTTAACTATAACTTATAAACTACTCTACCGATTTTGATGAAATTCAAATGCGCCGCTTCGGAGGCCTGTAAAAAGTTATGCGTTGTCAAACATAAAAAAACATATACGAACCGACTTGAGAACCTCCTCCTTTTTTCAAAGACGGTTAAAAGTACAGTTATAAAAAGTAACTGGTAGCTTTATAGCTAAGCAGCAAACTTTTCAATCAACATCGAGTGAAAAATATTGCATGAAAACAAAAATAAAATTATCTCTACAATTAGTTGCTAAGACTTCATCTACTGAAATTAACATAGGAAAAAAAATGCTAAGGGGTGATAAAATAGTCTTTTTTAAATAAACATTTTTATCATTTTTAAAGTGAAAATAATTTATTCAAACTAGGAGTCTACGACGCTCTTATGAAAGTCATTTACAAATTTTAATATTAAAATATTCTTCATTTTACTGCCACGTTCAGTAAAATCAATGTATAGAGCCACTGTGAGAATAACGGGCAAGAAACCCGGGGCCATTCATTTAACTATGTAACATAAATACTATTTATCAAAATTATTACAAGCTTGGCAGAGGTGGAATTGTGCAAGCAATTTTGACGATTAAGTAATCAAAAACTGTGTAGTAGGATTTTTTAATCAATATGTTTTTCACATGCAACTTGAATTATCCTTCTGTGAGCGTTGTAATATGTTTGGGAACTTTATTATAAAACCGGACACAATTACCTAAGAAGGACCTTTTATTTGTCTATGCTAATATAAAACTTACCGGTATTTTCTCTTTATTCCTAGTGTTATAATCGTGATTGTCACTGTTTAATTAAAATATACTCAGTGTTTTACGAACATACATTATATTTTCAAATATATACACTGATGATAAAGTAAGAAATCATCAAAGTATATGTTTATGTTTTTTGAAAAATTTACTACTTTTACGCCCTCCTATCACTTTATTTATTCGGTAAAATAATATAAAATATATTGTAAACTCTACTGGACGAGCTTTAGACTATGATGCCCCGTACCAAGGGTCAAAAGTTTTTTTAACGTTTCATAGCCCCCCTGACAAAGTTATTTAATTGAGTTTCTAATCTAATATTAATCGTTGTACGCGTAACAATATCAATATTCCGTACCGTAATTAATGGCATAGCATGACAATTTTGGTTACTTTATTTTATAAAGTTGCTACAATCGTGGTTTATTTGGTTATCTCAAAAACTGTTTTAATGAAGTATCTGACATTTTGATATGCTGTGTACCATATCCTGTATTTAAACATCAATTACTAAAAATGCCGATTTATAAAATGTACTTTCTTATAATCTGTGATCAAAACCGATCATATTTTTCTTTACCCAACTGCTGAATCTTAATAGAGTAAGGCGCGACTCGCACTTCGCCAGTATTTCCTTAAATAGGCCCCGTTTTAAACTGTCATTCGTATACATCGCCATACAACGAGGTAAACAACAAGCGGACGAAATGGCGGCCATCACCTGACTAATAATAAAACACATTAATTTATGTAATTCCACACCAGCATTCATCGCAAGTCACATTGTGACATAATAACCGGCAAGGCATGTTGCTAATAAGCATAACTAGTTAGGATATTCGCGGCAACACTTTATCTCATTCACTGACCAAGCCAACTGACAATTAACGAGCTACATAGTACCACAACACAACACAACACACAACCTACCGTGATAATCGTTTCTCAGCTTTACTACCTTATCAGCGTTATCACGAAACGCGATGGATTTGAAAACGAAAATTGTTTAGTTTACATTTCGTATTTTTTTACATTAATTCATTCAAATACAAATAGAGTCCTCGCTCTCTTAATGGTAGGCAGAGCACTAGTAATGCTGCAGATATTACAGGTGTTCATAGGCGGCGTTGACCACTTACAATCAGGTGGATCGTCTGCTTGTTTGTCACCTATTGTATTAAAAAAACAGAAGCTATAAACAATTCAACGGTAGGTCAGTGCTCGTTTGCCGTCCAACTAGTTTCCGTCAACTACATTAAATAGTTGATTTACAAGTGTTAAATGTATTTTAGAACTGGATACTGGGACGAGCTTGAACTTATGAGAAGCTAAATAAGTAATCAACGCGTACACGTACCAATTATGTCTGTATACGAAGTTCTGTAAATAATATTTGTATAATTAAACAACTTTAAACGGTTTAAGTGATAGTGGTCACGGGGTGACTGTCACCCCGCTATAAATATATAAGAATAGTAATTAAACAACTTTAAACGGTTTAAATCGCGTATATTCATCATTATTTTTGTGACTAGTAGTCACCCCGTGACCACGATCACTGCAAAGTGTTTGAAACGTCGGGACAAGAATAATGATAAATATACGCGATTTAAACCGTTTAAAGTTGTTTAATTACTATGTGTAATAATCGCGAAAACCTAAGACAACATTAATATTTGTATAAGTTAATGTGTCGCCTCGGTTCCGACGAATGAAAACATTCGAAATTTTTTTAATGAAGTAGGTCTTTTAGGTAAGTTAATACAGTTTTTTAGCTCTCATCTATAATTGATTGTAATTTTTTTTTATATAATATTTATCTTTATATTAGTATAAGTACTTAGTTTTTGCAAACAGATATTAGAATTCGTTTTCTTGTACCAAGTCAGTTATCGTCCCAGTAATCTAATCCAGGCTTAGGCAGAAGTGTTTGTATTCATACATTTCACCAATCATGTTTTGTTCCCATATAATACACCCGGACACAATTCCAGACCTCGGGCTGGTATTGTGAATGTATTTCTCAGTATAGCCCAATCACTCTCAGAGCGTGCTCTCTCCGGCTTGATCCCGTAAGAGTACAAAGCAATGCTTTCGTCAATCTACTAACGAAGCGATTTCCCAAAATATCGGAAACTCGGAACAATAGTTGTTTGTGATGCGCGGCTGCTAAGTAGTTATTTGGCGCGACTACTTGTATTGGAACCTGAGGAAAATCTCAAGGATTACCCGCGAGCGAAGCAAGTGGTTAAAAATATAATACCGAGCGAAGCCAAGGTACGAGACGTAATAATACTTTGTTGCCTCACCAATCACACTTGCACCGCATGGTGGAAGGGCATTTTGCGAATGCCCGCCTGGTTAGCAATCACCCTCAAGTAGAAAATCTGTCGCCAAGCACCTAACGGTGTGCTCCGGCAGCTGTCCTTGAGATCCAGTGAAATTACAGGCACAATGAGACTTAACAACTATGTCTCAAAGTGACGAGGGCAGTGCAATTCGTGACTTGTGATGAAATGTATCTGTCATAGGCAGAGGTTAGTCCGTTTAACATCAGGCGGGCCTCGAACTTGTCCCGTCACAATAAAAAAAAATATATAGTAAATTTTAGATACAAGAAAAACAGCTTTTATAATATAGTTGGTAAATTAGTAATATTGAAATGAAATTAACATTTGGAATTGTTGTAAAGAGGTTCATATTTTAAAAACATTGCCCACGATAGCTATATAAAGCGATAAAAATCACTATTCGAATAATTCATACTTGAACACTTTACTAAGCTTGTGAGGTGAAAAATAATTTCCTGGGAAATTAAAATCCGTTGACACAATACACATATACGTCCGTAGTATATATTACACAATATCTACGAATATATTTATTCGTAGCATAATATACATATACAGACATGTACAGCTGCTGTGAATTATATTTTGTTTCAAATTAGAGAGCCCTAAACTCACTCTATGTAAATCTCACTAAATACATCACTAACTTTTTATGAACATGATCCAGTATTTACTCAAAGGCACATCTGAAAAAGTTTTGTAGCATATCTCTTATACAAAAGTTCAGTGACTATGACATATAAAAGGTCCTTCGTTCCAATTCCCGAGCTTTACCATATTTTGATAGGGCATTTTGCACAGGCCAGCCTGGGTATCTACCACTTTAAACTAGAATATCTTTCACCAAGCACCACACGATGTGTTCCGGCAGCAGTCCGTAATACAGTTCTAGGTGTAGCCCGCTTATCATTATTTACCAACACGTGTGATTTATAGTCAAGAACTATCCAAAAAAATATATCGTTTAGTATAACTCTGTTTCATAACGAAACAAGTCATTTCGTGCTCAGAGTGTTGGCTTCGGCTCAAGGCATTTTGTTTAAGAATGGACATAGTCCGAGAGAGCAATAAAAAAAGGTATAAACAGTCCTATGTATATTATGTACTCTTTTCATCAATTATAAGGGCCTGGCAATGACCCGTATAATAAGAATCAAGCCCATTGCCATCAAAAAAAATATCATGTACCTACTTAAAGAATACAATAATACATGTATTTTGAAAAAATAACTGTGCCCGGTGATAATATAACACATAATCCCTTCGAGAATGTGAACGTGAGTTGATATGGCCGTTTTTATTTTACCATAACAGACATAATACCTGTATCACACACATACACACACACACACACACACACACACACAAACACACACATATATATGTATACAGCCGTAGTTCATAAAAGTAATTTTAAATCGAATAAATGCTTCAGAACTAAGTAACTATAATCTATTCTGTGCTTCGCAGTTAAAATCCTGGTTATACATAGAACTGGGTACTTATAACATCTATGCTGCAAGTTAGCGAGCCACAAATTATGCGGCTCGATAGTAAACTATCTTTAATTATATAACTTCTATAAACTGGTGTACAATATGGACGACAGTTGTTGATGCTCACAGAATTAAAAACATGTTTATGTAAGTAATCGTAGCAAACCGTGCACTCGAAACTTCGAAACTAGGCGGTAGGTCTCGTCAGCAAGAGTTCCTACTGTCTCATATTCAATACTACCACAAAATGGGGTCATTGATTTGAGCTCAAATTGAAAGGGCTGTAGGTATCTATATGAATATTTTCGTAAAAAATATTTAAAAATAAGATGGTAATCGACGACTTTATATATATATATATATATATATATATGGCATACAGAAATAAAAATATAATACATTTTATATTTTTTTAATAGTCTATCAAGTTTACCCTTGAAATGGGGACACTTTGATGACCCCTGTTTTTATGGCTTATATATAATCAATGTATCTCTGTGTAGGATAAATACTAAAAGGAAAAAAATATGATTTATTGATAATATTCAAAATAACACGATTTATAAGATCAATGGGGAGAATTTGATTAAAGGTGTTCAATTAATAACCTCCTTTGAAGTACATATATGTTATAAATTTCAGTCATATAATATTATTTACATATCTCTTGCTCTGTAAGTACACCCTTACACCCCTGAATGCCGGGGTGTATATGACTATCATTACAACATAGGTTTTGGAATTTGAAAAAAGAACTGTCATACTCATACTGCACGAAGAATATTTTTAAAAAGTTAATTTTTTTTTTCTCGGTATCGATTAATTACTCGAATCGGAATCTAGACAATTTATTTTATAAAGATTTTATTTTAAATATGGAACTATTTGTTTCCACATCGTATGTTAGATGGAATCGATTTAAAAATCAAACTGGCCAGCAAGATTTGACGTGCTTGCGTGCGTGAAAAAAAAAGGCAGTCTACTAGTAGGCGCGAAAGCATCGCGAAAATAATTAATTTTCTTATTTGAGTTCTTTTTCAAAAGTTTTAAACATGTCTAGTGACGAAGACATAGATCTAACGCCCAATTTTTTTAAAGAAAGGGCAAAAACAGTTGTCGAAAATATATTACCGCCGAACTCGAAAGAAAGATATGTAAAGGCATACGACGAATTTATGAAATGGCGGTCAGAAAAAAAAGTGAAATCTCTTTCTGAAAGTGTTTTTATATCATATTTTGATGAATTATCTAAGAGGTTATCTTCCAGTTTATGGTGCTTTTATTCCATGCTAAAATCTACAATGATGACAAAACATGACGTGAATTTGAAAGATTTTTCTAAACTTACTGCTTTCTTGAAAAGGCAGTCTGACGGCTTTAAAAGCAAGAAATCGAAGGTGTTTACTGCAGAAGAAGTACAGAAATTCTTAAATGAAGCTCCGGATGAAATTTATTTAGCAATAAAGGTACCTACGTATTTACTTGCCCTTTTTAATAAGTTACCAAAATATTTCACAAAAATACTATGCGAATTTGGTGCCTTTAATACAACTTATGTCTTTTTTACAGGTTGTTCTAATTTTTGGGATATCGGGAGCCTGCAGAACCGTGGAATTGACAAACTTGACAATAGAAAATATAGAAAAACATAACAAATTACTACTCATAAAACTGCCTAACACGAAAACTAAAATTGACCGGTCATTTGTTGTGCATGAAGAATTTGCAAATTATGTTGAAAAATATCAAGCTCTTCGGCCTGAAAACGTGGATACAAATCGTTTTTTTCTTAATTACAGTAAAGGAAAATGCCACAGACAAGTAATAGGAAAAAACTAATTTACAGGCATGCCAAAGCAAATAGCCACATATTTAAAACTGAGTAACGTAGAGTTATACACCGGGCATTGCTTTCGCAGAACATCAGCGACTCTATTGGCTGATTCGGGAACCAACCTCACTCTGTTAAAAAAGCACGGCGGCTGGAAGTCCAGCAAAGTGGCCGAAGGTTATATCGAAGATTCGATGGCAAACAAAAGCAAAATTACTTCTAAAATAACAGAAAATATAAACTTGAAATCACCACGTCAAAGCACATCATCTGAGCCATTTTTTAATGAAGAAAATAGTACCAGTCAACTGCCGCCATTTACGATGCAAGAACCTCAAGTCACTCAAACTCAAGTCTTATCATCACAAACTCATATTCAACTATAAATATTCCTAAAAAGAACGTGACCATATCTCTTACAATTTGTAATAATTTTACTATTAATTTTAATTAAATACACATTGTTTTCTTCTTAATAAATGTTCATTGAAACCGGCTGTCTTGTTGTTTACTAACCTCACAATCGATATGTAAAGCAGAGTATTTATCTCGGGCGTAAGCATCAATTGCATACTCGGGTTAATTAGCGCCTTCGCTTCGCTCAGGCGCCAAAAACCTCGTATGCAATTGATGTCATACAGCCCTTGGTTAATAATCTACTATTACCGTTAGTATAAGGTTATAAGAGTAAAAACAATAAAGCGAAATTAAGAATGAATACATAATCCTGTAAAAAATATTTTATACCATTAAAATTCTCATAAAACAATTAGGTACAGAATTTAAACGTATTGAAAATTAATTATTACATAAATAATATGAGCTTAAATATAAAGGCTATGTAAAACACATAGTAAATTGTGACTATTTAAAACTAATATAAAATATACTTTTGATAATGAATAGATTCAGGCGTTACTCTGCGGAAATCCATATTTAATAATAACAATTATTTTCAAAATATTTAACGCAAACATCAAATTAATATTTTAATAAAACACTTAAAAAATATAAAAATATATCTAGTGACAATTCCGCCCAACTTTCCTGCTAAGCCGAGGTGACGTCACAAACGCCACGCAGCCAAACCGGAAGAATTTTCGACGCGTTTCGCTCGTCTTGACTCTACGAGCGCACGATCGAGAATTCTCGATCAGACGAGTCAAGACCTCCTGAGGATGCTTCGTGTAGAATCGATACTTTTGTTTTTCATTTTATTAGACAATATTGTTCTGAGGTAAAATCAATTTATTAATATTAAGGTGCAAAAAAATACTGAGATTCATTAGCAATATTTAATCTATTGCTCTCTCAAGGAGAGCATCCGAATAATCACTGTATTTCCGGTTATTCGGATTTTTTGTATCGACTGACCATGAGGTACCTACAAATAAATTAAAAGGGTAACTTTGAGTACATATTATTAGAAACAATATTTAAATATACCCAGGGGCTACTTTTATAACTATCAATGTCGCCTCGTACCGTCAAAGTAGCCCCATTTAATAAATCAATTATAGTAAACAAAATTTCGGCCTCAGCTTAAAACAGCGATGATATTTGCACTCAATAAGAACTATTTAAGTAGCTATCTATTTCTAACGAAGAATCGTTTGAATTCATCAATTGTTTTTTTTCTGTATAAAAACTAACTTAAAATTATGAAAAATTTTGTTGAACTCGGTGCGTTTTATGTTATTGTGATGGAACACGAAGCCCACCTGGTGTTAAGCGGTAACCACTGCATACAACAGACGCAGTTCGTCACAATTGGCGAACTGCACTGTGCCTATACCCTATACCCTGAGACATAAAGTTGAAGTCTCATGTGCCTGTAATTTCATCGGCCCCCATACACTTCAAACCGGAACACAGTAATGTGAACATAACTGCTTGGCGGTGGAAACAGGTACTGATTGAAGCTTTCTGAGCTCATATGAGCATTACGTTATATAATGTTCTTCATTTTAATTGAATCTGAACTCCTTATAGAAGTAATTGAGTCACTCTCGTCCAATACTGGTGACCATCAGCAATTATAACTATTATTAGATGACGCAGGTACAGGCAGATTGGCAATTTAAATTTTTCAGTCTTTCTTCTTTAAGTGCTCTTGATAAATAAAGGTTGGCATTCAACTTCTTAAATCTGATCTGTTGCTCGACGGTCTTAATCCCAGTCCACACCCTGATATTACGAAGCGAAGACATTTTACGTCTTTCGATTTATGCTTCCCGGGTACATTTCCCATCATGATGGTCTGTACGAGGGAGTACCGATCATGCCAGAGTACATTTTTCAGTTACACAAGTGCAACTAATCAAACTTGATAAACTTTATGTGGAACTAACTTGAAGCTGTCTAATATGAAACACCAACATATTAAAAAAAACTGAACTGACTCACACTGAAAAGTAAGAAATACCTCGTTGAAGTCGTACCGTGAAAAATACTGACATCACATTATCATTGTCCGACTTCCACAAATTTAATAATTAGCAGTCTGGGAAGTCGGGTCCGTGTTTTATTTTTCATTATTTTTGTCGTATTTTTCTCTTTGTTTCTCTATCTGCAAATTGTTTGAAAAGTTGGGACAAAAAAAAAACTAGATTAATATACGCGATTTAAACCGGTTAAAGTTGTTTAATTGTTGTCGCTCGTCTAAAATACTGTTCACCAACAAGAGGTTGCAGTTGCCATTAAATCAACCACATACGCAAATACATTTTCAGGTAATTGACTGTAAATTAAAAACTACTAGACCCATGTTGATGGAATTGAAATGGGACCGATTTGGTCCCATTTCATCGACTCCATCGTTCCATCGACTCTACTCATAAAAATCGATTCATAATCGCATAACAAACATACAAAAAAAACACAGTGAAATTGAAATTCCTTCCTTTTCAGGCAGTCGGATAAAAATAAATGTCAAGATCGGATATTTCAGATAAACGATGCGCGTCGATTTGAAAACATGCGTAATTTTTTATGAGCTTCTGATATAAAGAAAACTATTTTACATGTCCATCTATTAAAATATACATATTGCAATTGCCAATCCGTTACTAATTTCTGTAATTGTCCGTGTTCATATTGATTATCTACTTTGGCATATCCCTGAATTGAGAAATCTTCACTTCTACTTCGCAAGTCTAATTTATGCTAACTCCTGCATTCGAAAATAATTCAGAAATGACTTAGTAAACTTAAAGGGGGCGTTTCAGTGATTTCGGTCACTTTAAAGATTGTTTGATAAACAGCTTTAAAAAGTTAAGATATTTTTTAAATGCAGCAGTGTGAATGGTTAGCGAAAGCTAGATGAGAACTTTCGCCAAAATGTATCCGTGTTGAAATTTTTTTATCCATTTGAAAAGCATTATTTTATCTATTTTTGTCGCATTTTGGACTAACATACTGTTGTAGCCGCTACGCGCAGCACACATTGACATTGTACTTTGTTGAATTGGTATTTTGTTTCATTTTCCGGTGCAAGCTCCTAATTGACATTTAAAAATAAGTAAATAAAATAATCATTAAAAATACCCATAGATCGCCATTACAGCGTGAAGCCTTTGAAAAACAAGGCTTCATGAACAATACCGACATTTTCGCACTAAATTAGTATTCAAAATGTTAGGATAATGTATATACCCGTATAGCTCATATTTATTACGTTCAACTCAATTTTTTACTGAATACTGATTTTGATGATATTAGGAACGATAAATAAAAATTGTGTCTTACTTGATACCGGTTTGTAAAGCGCAATCGATTTTTAAACGAAATCTAATTGGCTTCTCGGCTTCCCGCGATCAACTAAGGTGCTTTAAACTTTGCAAATAGTTCAAAACTGAATGCAATAAAATCTTTCATTACTCATAATAACATATTTTATTCATATACTGTATCAGCCGATTTATCAACAGGTCCACTGCTGAGAACAGTCATTAAGGTGGGGTTTGCCATAATCCCCACGCATGGCAAGTCTTACAGATCGCAGTTTAAGATAGCAGTTCCTCAGAAGGCGCTGCTGCCCACCTAACGGTATTACCCTTACTTACCCTTAGTCGCCTCTTTCGACACCCACGGGTAGCAATGGGACGAAACATTCTAACCCGGCACGGCATATTAAGGCTTTATTTTTATTCATATAAATAATAGTAATATAATCATATATTTATTTATAGAACCTATATACATGCATATATTTTTTATTAACATTTCACACGAACGAGAAAAAAATTAAGTATATAGTAAATAAATTATTATTTACAATACCATGTTTTGCAAAGTCACTAAAAGTGATTAAATAATTTTACAAAAACTGCGCGGCACATGAAAGGTACATTTGATATGAACTGTTTCTGAGGGTTTTTAACGACAGCTGTCGATATGGAGAGAGATAGTTTAAGTCCCCCAATGCTCTTTAAAAATGAGGTTTTATTTTATTTATTAATACATAAAAAAGTGACGATCACTTTTTATAGTTTAATAAATACAGTAAAACTTTATTCAAATTTCGTTTGTTTTTAATTTATTTTAGTAGTTTCGTAATTATTTTAAATGATCAAGTAGTTTCTTAATTAATAATCAAATACACGCAAACCTGATTAAACAATAAAAAAAACTTCGTGTGAGATCGCGAAAGACATGCCTATGATAACTGAAATCTTACACGAAAGAACTCGCAACAACGTAAATCATTCAATAAATAACTATGTTAATTTGTAAAACAACATTATTTATACAATTTAATTTGTAGGTACATATTTTATTATAAATGTAAATTATTCAAACATACGAATCACGTGTGAAATGCCGCAAGAAACATACGGAGAACAAATAGGTATTTAAACACAGCAGTACAACAATTAGGTCCCAATAGGCACATTTATAATGTCCAGTATTTATGGGTCATATTAAAAGTTAACAGCCGTAAGTCAACGATGTTTTTAATCCGAAATCCGGCGCAACAATCAATGCAGGTATCGTAAAGAGATGCCTCAGCAGTACTTACTGCGTGGGGTCGCGAGGCTGCTGTTGTTGCTGTTGCAGTTGCAGCTGTTGCTGCTGTTCCTCTTGCTGTTGCTGGTAAGGATTAGCCGGCTGCAACTCGGTGAGTTCTAAATATGGATATCCGTGGTATGCCTCCATAGTGGCGAAGGAACGCGCGGTCGCTCGACTAGATATTAATCACTCGAGTATCAGAGGCAATGTCGCGAACCGATGCCTCCGAGCTCTCACTGGCGAATGACGGAATGACGCGGCGCTACCGGCCGCTGCCGGCAGGCCCTCGCCGCACACCCGCCTGCCATCCTTCGCCTGACGTCCTCTCCAGCGGCCATCATACAGTAACACCCTCAGTTATGTTCTATCATTTTATATTTTACGCAAAATCCTATCATCGACTTAAACCTTACAAACGTCGCTCATTACAAAAACTAAACTCACAATTACAATAATCAAATAATCTGGTTTACAAACTTTTAAATTAGTAAATTTTTTCGTACCTCGTGTGGGATCGAACCCAAATCATCCCAAAACAAATGAAGTTTATGTGATTTAAATAATCGCTATAGTCCTCGTATACTCTGAGTACACATATCAATACAGGGGAAGGACAAGTCTTTTATATCCGTTGTTTTACTTTAATTAAACAATGTCTAAAGAAGTGTTCTAGTATTTTTAGCGGATTTCTAAAATAAAGTGTTCCGCCGCCGAAAGCAAGGACTTATAAAGCACTTCATTGAATTAACCGGAAGATTCATTAGACATTAGAATATTAGACTAACAGAGAGTTTTATATGGGAGGTTCGAAATAATTACCTCGTTGGACACGTGTCTATCGCAGTGTATTATTTTTACATTCAGAAAAAAATCTGCAAAGTATAATTGTGTTACTTCTGCGCCTGACAAGTCCTCAAATTATGATGCCGAACGTGTGCGAGCAGATTACTATAACTTTTCCTCTCGTATATTTGTATTTTTTTAATGCAGTCCGCAGTGCATGCGTTATTTCAAAAATAAAAATATTAAAATTTAATATCAAATTTCGAAATTTTCGATTACTTCTTTATTTTGCGTCTCTTTCATATCAGGGCATCAATTAATTAGTGTTGGTTAGTTCGAAATGTAGCGCAATTCTGGGAACTGGTACAATAGCGAGGGTGCAACGGCGTGGCGCGGCGCGTCGGTGGGCGCTTCCGTCGCGCGTCCCGCCCACCCGAGGCCACGCCCACGCGTCAGCAATGCCGCTCGCCACCACATATCGCACAATCAAAAATCTACGTCGCGTCGCGTCGTAGCAGCGTAGCTCCCGGACCACCGCGTAGCGCCAACGATACCGCATCTGGTTTAATAACATTTACTATTCTATGTACTTGCTAGTACAATTTACTTCTTTTTATTTGATCGTGCCGGATCACGCACGAGGCCCGCCTGACGTTAAGCGGTAACCTCTGCCTATAACAGATGCATTTCGTCAAGTCACGAATTGCACTGCGCCCGACACCTTGAGACATAGTTGTTAAGTCTCATGTGCCTGTAAATTCACTGACTCTCAAGGACTGCTGCAACAGATGCATTTCGTCACTTGTGACTCTCTCAATCTGCGTCCTCTCACTTATCTCTCTCAATCATCACTGCGCCCGTCACCCTGAGATATAGAGTTGTTGAGTCTGATGTGACTGTAATTTTAATAGCTGTCAAATACTGCCACCACAATACACTGTTAGGTTCTTAGCGACAATTTTTTGGCTGAGGGTGGTAGCTATCCACGCGAGCATTGGCAAAATGCCCACACACCATGCGGTGAAGCATCAAGCCGGCGGCCGACTATATTTATTTATAACGAAATAATACACAATATTTAAATAAGACACAACATTTGTTTCATACGAAAAGTTACCTTTATTATTTTGAAAGTAGCGAACTTACTAACCACTATAAAGTATAAACTTACAACATTAAACTAATTCATATCGCTCCATAAGTCAACATTTCACTTACGTACTACTGAACCGATTCTGATAAAAATTGGTATAGAAGAGACAGCAAGGATGTGGCTGATCTCATGCAGACAAAGTCACGGGCAATAATAATAAATGTACGGTCAAATATGCGAAAAAGATCTACTAAGGGCCTGTTTCAGAATGTTCGAGTAAGATCCGGTTATACTACCCAGAAGATAATAGAACTGAATTATAAAAATGACAGTTAACATGCAGCGCGTTTCAAGCTTTAACCGATAGATAGGCTAAATCGACGAATGTGAAACGCAAAGATAGTGTTTTATTTATTAAATATCTTGTGGGTAGTATACCTACCTATGTGGAAACACACGTGTGTGACGGGACATTATAAGCATTCCAACAGTCTTTTCGAAGTGAAGGAAGGTTTGTATCCATTGTACATAATTCCCTACGCTGTGCGCGAGTTTATAATAACATTGCTCGTATTACGTTGAAAAGTGATGGAATACGAATGCACATTGCAAATGATTCTAACACTATGAGTGCTCGTGGCGCTCTCCATACAAACGTACTATTATCATACTTTAAATACTAAGTGTTCAAACTCAGTGAAACTTGCCATGTATGTTCTTGAACCTAATATCTATGCTTCTGGTTTGTGTTCTTGAACCTAATCTCGAAAAATCACCGAGTTTGAACACTTGGTATTTAAAATATGTATATATATGCAATAATGTATGCATATTGCTGCACAGAAATAGAACTTTCTCCCAAGTGATACGTAGTGCTTTATACTACACCTACGACGAAAATTAAATCATTTTAATTTTTCTCGTATTTGTCCCGAGACTTTTTAGGAAGTAAGTTCTTTATGACTTATTGAGCTTTATTTTTTATTTCTGGTGGCGTCATCGTTATTAAATTTCACTTTCACTTTCAGATGACATTTTGGAAAATTATTTAGAATAATGAAAAGCGTACTTATAGATTAGTATAAAATAAAATTTAACAACACAAAATAAATATCCGCGCTTTTTTTTCGTAGAAGTTCTTTTTCGCAGAAAAAGGTGACAAACTCCTTTTATTGAAAATGTAGTAGAAATAATATTCTAACTCTTTTTTTTTAGCATTGTTTTTATGTTCGCAACTAAAAAACAAAAGAACGCTAGCAATTAGATAACGTATGGATTTCCATACAACATTCCTTCACTGCTACGGAGAGCAGTGATGAAATTCCATATAACTTTTCCCGCCGCACATTTATAATGGAGAAATTACAAACTTCATAACACGTTTTTAATGAACAATGAGACACTTTCTCCGTGGGTGTGGTATCAAATCCTCTATTTAATCCACAATATAACAACAAGAAGCTAAAAACGGTGATTTATAATGTGATCGAGAAGCTGTAATTCAAAACCTATAAACCTAGTAGTCTGATTGATGAACGCGCACCGTCACCTACGACGACGGTTAAAGTAATATACAATGGAAGGACAAAGATAAGGCTAGAGTATGTTCCGGTGGTCGAGTGGTTTAAGCATCCGCTGCAATTTTGGAGGACGTAGGAACGATTCCCGCCAGGGACAAAAAATATGTGCTCCAATAATTTGTAAATGTACTTTTCTTTTACTTTTATTCTTTTATATATCGTAATACCTACGGATTCCCGAAATAGCAAGAACCGACTCGCACGTGGTCACAGTTCTTTTGTTCGACGGCAAGTTGCGATGCGGAATCCTAATAGCGCAAAGCCTTACGTTTGACTAGTGTATATTTATTTATGGAATGATGAAAACGACAAGGTAGTCTGACAGTTAATTACGGCACCATAGGGAGAAAGCGTAGACCTCGAAGATTTACCTATATATAATACAAAAAAAAAAGAATTTTAATTAATATAAAACAGTCACATAGCCTTATTTTATACCACATCAGATACTCCCTTCAATTTATATTTTAGAGATGGCTTTATTTGTACGCAGTAATAGAAATCTGTATCAGTCGAATATTTTAATGGATGAAAATTACAATCGTCTACGATTTTTTCGAATTTTTCGAAAAAAGATTAAGATACCTACTTCAACCGAAACTTCAAAACACCATATAACAGCCCGCACTGTAGATCAATATCTGTATAAGGATAAAATATCATTCAGCATTAAGCAAGGAAAAAAAACAAGTTGATTCTATTAAAAAGGCGTATTAGGCACTCAATAGATAAATAAATAAAGGAAATTTTAAAGGAATATAAAATTTGATCGTTTTATAGCAGGCACCCTTTTCTGTAATAATTTATATGTGTATAAGATATTACAGTTTAAACAGGTAAATAAACCGATAAAAATAGACATGGTACCAATTGAATAGAAGTATATAGTTATAATTTATAGATCAGTATTGTAATTTTGAATTTTGTGGTAAATTTAATTTTTTTATAAGATTCTAGTAATTACATTTTATAATAACTGTTCTGAACGCATCCTTAGCGTAGGCAGTCTACTTTTATCTATGGTTTTTTGAGTGGTGAAAAATATTTGTTTGGTTAGCTCGTGTTAAAATAATTTTATTTGTAAAACGCGTTTTTTGGAACGTTCGCGCGTTTTTATGAGTCGAGCAGAAAGAAATAAATTATAGCTAAATTACATTAACATAACAAAAACACGCCGTTCTGACCACTAACATTTCCAATTAGTATGCCGTTTTGCATATAATACAATCCCTTTGTTTAATAGGAACAGATTGATAGTATGCAGTAATTGACAAGCGGGACGGTGTGTATAGGTACGTGTTGTCGACAGACGCGCCGCGGGAGGCGTAATTACACATCCCCTTGTGTCCGACCAGCGCAGCGCAGCGGCAGCGACTCGCAGCGGGCTAACGTTACAGGCAACAATATCCGCCGGGGAACTAACCTTTAATAGATTATGATATTCTAGTAGCAGTTAACTTATTTCTACCCCCCAAGTAGTAATGTTGGCATTAATGTGTGTAGTATATGTGGGTACTGTAACCAGCCGACTCGCCCACTGCTGAACACAGCCTCCCCTATTAAGGGGGTATTTGCCATAATCCCCACGCTGGCAGGCGTCTTTTTTTTTAATTTTTTTATTGAGATAAAATCGATGAACTATTACATTTACCTCACATATTACATAATAAGAATAAAATATAAAATTTAAAATAATAATTACAATTATCGAAAAACAAAAATTAATTGCCAATACAATAATAACAATTAAAATACCAGTCTCAAAATACAATGTCAAAATAACAATGTCCAAATGACAATTTAAATTATATACAAAAATTAGAAGTCATCAATGTCATAATACAATATTAATTATTGAAATTAGTCAAAATCAAAGTCAAAATCGATCGGGCTGTGTCGCCTTTTGCATCTATCCCATTGATCTAATAGACTTTCACAATTTGTCAAAAATACAGTGGCAATAGATTTTCAATTGTCAAACATTAAATCACATTCAGTCAGTCTTGGGGATCGCAGTGTAAGTTGGCAGTTTTTTAGAAGGCACTGCAGCCTTCCAGTATTTTTCCCTTAGTCGCCTCTTACGACACCCACGGGATGATATGAGGAGGTGCAATTCTAACCCGGCACCCCATGGAGTCTATGTGGGTACCGTTATACAAAATATATCAGTTGTGTCGCCGACTTCGTGTTTTATTGTGCACGCTCCGTCCTTAGTCCTGTTAATATTTTACTGGTGACGAGTAAACATACTTGAAACGACTACAATCGAGTATTAACGGTGAATTAAAATAAGTGATTAAAATGCCAATCGGAAAAATCTAAACTTTCTACTTATCTAGTAAAAAGTCTAATGTTAGACGTGGAACAGTTTATAAACTTAAACGAGATCAAACCGGAATTGCAAGTGGCTACCTTAGTTACGTTGGTTGGAGAAGCTACATTTGATTTAATGTGATTTATGCGCTCCTATAGTAATCCAGAGGATAAAACATTTGAGTACTTGGTGAGAATAGTTCATGTGTTCCGGTTTGAACGGTAACGGTCAGGTACAGCGTGAAACGAGACTTAAAAACTGTATGTAAAACTTTTGAAACAATTATAGCCAACCGGTAATAGCCAAGGACTACCGTGCCGCAGTACCCTGCTTCGATCCCCGCCGCTGGCTTGAGCTTTACCGCATGTTGGAAGGGCATTTTGGAAATGTCCGCCTGGCTAGCTACCACCCTCAAGTGGAAAACCTGTCGCCAAGCACCTCGCGCCGCGCCGCCACTCTATAGGTATACCTTTAGTGTACATATACTTCATGCTTACGTATGTGTCTGTGCGCGCGTCCGTCCGTCTTTTCCTTTCTGTATCTTTTGAATCGTTAGTGAAGAGACATGTTTTACTAACTTCTTTTATGTTTCTGCTATCAATAATATAAAGCGGAATATAAACCCAAGCGTCGCATTTGGTGTGATTATATCACTAAATCTAAAGTAAACTAGTACTTGCACCTTTTTTGTTGACGAATTGTTTTCGTAGACGCCTACAACAACAGAAGCTCTAATTAGAAATATATTTAGGTAAAAACTACACCAATATTAATATGTAGGTATACTTAATATGTAGATACGTATGTTCTTATACTTATATACAAGGTGGTAGGTCCCTTCAACCAGAGTCTGTCTTGGTGGGTATCACCACAGTTTCATCTGACACTGCTTTGTTTTGCCTCAAAGCTGTAGTAAGCAAACACAATAGTGTTTAGACGTAAAGGGCACGCCAAGTATAATTAGTGGGCAAACGATCCATAGGGACTAACTTCTCGAACATACGATCGCAGTTCAGTATCAAATAGAACGAGGATGGTGACAGTGTAAATGCATGAAAAGGTGTGACGCTTACCATCAGGCGTGAGACTGGACCATCTCGTTACTTCATAATATAAAAAAGTATCGTTATACCCTGTTAATTGGAATAATTAGGATGGCTCGTGTTGTTGGGGGCTAAAATCCATGAGACATTTCAAGCAGAACATCAGGGAAATATAAATACCCTTTATGGATAAAAATAGACAACGGAATTTATCAAACGCGCAACAGCGTGAAAGAAATAAGAACCTTATAAATATTTCACGTTCGTAGAAAACGTACGTAATTCAATAACCCTGATCAGATGTTCGAGGGCACGCTAATAATGTGTTTAGGTAGGTCAGTAGGTATACCCCCGGTCGGAGGGAAGGGTACGATTGCGTAGCAACCCCCAGTGTGCAGACAGGGGATTACTACCCCTCGTCTGCGAATGTTGTCGAAGGAATATTCGAAGGTTGTGTTTGATTTTAATATATATGCATTTTCCAGGGGTTATGATTTGAGTTTAAATTGAGATGTCGCGACTAAATCTCGAATTACAGCAGGTGTCTCCTGTGGTAACAGGGGAGTTGTATTTAGTCGTATTAGGAGTGAACATTTAATAACTAAGTTAACTTGTAATTTGAAAAATCAAGCCAGATCGATTGTCAGGATTCCCACAGTATAAACTAAATCCATTAATTCAATTAAGCCATTTGCATCATCAGGACTACTTGGGTCTATTTATGAATGAAATTCTATTGTTCTCGGTATCGATGATACCAATGAGATAACAGCAGTGCAAGTACCGTAGTATGGCTCGTTGAATCGTATCGCCCGTTGCAAGTATGGAACTGTTGTCGATAACTCTTATCGACAGATTTCTAAAACACTCTCCAAAAGTTTGATGTTAGCGTTCGTTAACCTCTTCTCCGTAGCATTTGGCAATTTATATAGCCCACCGCTCTTATTTCAACAATACAAGGAGCCCAAAAGTCAATTTTTAATTACGTCCCAGTTATATCGAGCTATTTTTTAAACCAGACAAAATCATCGTTAAAATCTACAAAATAGACGATCTCAGTCGGCATTTCAAAGTTCCATGCTAGGCTTATCGTTAAAGTTCGTTATTTCTAAATGAATATATACCGAATTTAATAACCGATTGTTTAAATAGGTTTCATACTTGCAACGCCAACATAACATCGATATAACCCGTTTAATCGAATTTAGACGATTTCAAATGTCAAATTTAGCGATCGGTAATTACGGTAAGGACTCCAATAAACATAACAGGACGTCAAGTACGAGAATATTGTTAGAAAAAACATATTGTCACACAATGTGTGAAGGGGGACGGGATGTGGTTATGACCGCGATGTCTAAAATGCAATACTTACGTCAAAATGCCTAACACATTGATGTCTAATAAGCATTTTCGTAGGAGCAGTTTGTGTGTTAACGCGTCTATATATAATATAGAGTTTATATCTGAGTGTTTATTATTTGTGATTTAGTTTACTATAGCTAGTATACTTCCTTTATCTATATTATTTTCATGTAATATCTACTGATTAAATGTGGCTATTAGAAAATAGTATGTTATCAGTTTTGACAATTGTAGTGATTGCACATAAGTATGATAAGAGTAGCAGGGGATGATTAATTACAGATGTAGACATGAAAAATGGCGAAGTTTATTTTATTTACAATTTAAATGTATTGACAGTTGAAACGGAGACGCTTAGCTCGCGCTTCGCGCACGCTCTTTCGGTTATGGATAATACTGTCAGTTTATAACGTTACCAAAATTAGAGCTGGATTGTGTATCAGCCGGATTGTCCACTGCTGAACACAGCCTCCCCCATAAAGGGGATTGGGTTCGCCATAATCCCCACGCTTGGCAGGCGTCTTGGGAATCACAGTTTAAGATTGCAGTTCCTCAGAAGGCCCTGCTGCCCGACTTCAGATATTTTACCTTTAGTCGCGTCTTACGACACCCACAGGTAGTGATTGTGACATTCTAGCCCAGCACCCCACGGGGATTGTGTACACCTAACGGTGTGTTCCGGCAGCTGTCCTTGACAGCCAGTAAATATAGGTTATCCTGAACAACATCTTCGACCACATCATCACTTACCATGAGGTGAGATAGTGATCAAAGACTAGACGATCAGCACAAAATAAAAAAAAATAGTGTTACCGGCATTGATAGATTAGATATTGGTGAGACACAAAGGAGGCAAGTTTTGGCAAGAAAGTGTCCGTAAAAAAGTTGCTTAAACTATCTATGAATTTCTATCTATATCTGCAGTCGTTACATTCCACTGTTTCACAACATAATATGCATAATCAGTATACAAGTAAGTCGGCAATATCAAAACAATGTTTTCTTTTAATGTATTTAAAATAAAAACGTAACCTAAAAAAAATAAGTAACTTGTTGAAGTCGGTGCCATTCTGATTAAATAATAAATTAATTTATGAAGTAAAATATAGAAGCGTTTTTTAAAGCCCTTCATTTTAAAAAGCCACACGATGGCTACGGAAAAAAAACTAAAATCTCATATTATGGCTTCGTAAAATTCGCCAGATAGATTTTTTATTTTTTTATGTACCTGGTCTCAATTGGGCTATCAAGATATCTAATAATATCTAGTTTTATGTTAGAAAATATGGTGGTATAAAGAAACTTACAAACATACATACATACATGAACCCTGAAAACATAACTCTTCTTTTTTTGGACAGTGGTATAAAAACCAGACCTTACATTATCATGACTCGACTTTCACAAGTTATTTCGTACTTTTGGAACGAAGTTCACAACACAAGTTGTAACGACACTTTTTGCTCTAGTTGTGTTTGTTTGCTTACATTGAATACGCTCTGAAACTATTGGACCGATTAGGATGAAATTTGATATGGAAATGGTTTGAGACATGGGGAAGGACATAGGATAGTTTTTATCTAACTGCGCAAAAAGAGGTTAATGATTTTGCGGGATTAAAAAACATAAGAACAAAAAAAAATAAGTTCATTAAAATAATTATATTCAACCATTCTTTATTATTTTCTTTTCTTAGTAACCTGACTCAAATAAAAGGATTTATTTGAGTGTAAGTATAATATTTTTTTTTAATAATCGTGCGAAGCCGTGGCTACCTGCTAGTTAATAATAAAAATAATATTATTATAACTTAATAAATATACAATTTTATTACAATCCCTTCACTAATTAATCGAAAGGCACTTCGTTCCATCCGGGTGTCCCTTGACACTTCTCAAGTTTTTTTAGTGTTGAAAGTCAGAAGATACGTTTTTTTCTATGTATTTTAGTGATGCGTACTGACACATGTACAGAAATACATCATTCACTTTCCTGAAATACTATTTAATATCGACAATAGTTGCAGTTAATATTAAATCATCCAAATCCGCAGATACATTTTTAATTTTGTTGACTTTAACTTAAAAACTACTCAACAGATTTAGATGAAATTTAATGGGACCAACTTGGAGGTGTTTGTGCTTGTCATGTGGAGGGTTTTGCCATAATCCCCACGCTTGGCAGGCGTCTTGGGGATCGCAGTTATAGTTGTAAAGTTCTCAGAAGGCGCTGCTGCCCACCTTCCGGTATTTATTCCCTTAGTCGCCTTTTACGACACCCACGGAAAGAGATGGGGGGGTGACATTCTTACCCGGTACCCTACGGGGAACCTGTGACCCTTATAGACAAGTTCAGAGTCGCTCAACGAGCTATGAAGAGAGCTATGCTCGGAGTTTCTTTGCGTGATAAAATCCGGAACGTGGATATTCGCCAAAGAACCAAAGTCACCGACATAGCTCTCAGAATTTGCAAGTTGAAGTGGCGATGGGCGGGCCACATTGCTCGATGAACTGATAACCGATGGGGAAGAAAGGTTCTCGAGTGGTTACCACACTACACCGGAAGACTTAGAGTTGGTAGGCCCCCCACCAGGTGGACTGACGACATCGTGAAAGTCGCGGGTAGTCAGTGGTTACAAGTGGCTAATAGCCGTTCTTTGTGGCGTTATATGGGGGAGGCCTTTGTTCAACAGTGGACGTCTTCCGGCTGATGATGATGATGAACTTGGAGGTACTCAACAAATAAAGAATCGGCGGAGTATTCGCGTAACAAACATACAAAAATAATACATACAGCTGCCTTGCATTGAGAACCTCTTCTTTTTTTGGAAGTCGATTAATAAATGCTGCTGTTAAAAAAAGCACTGTGCATATGTTTCTTTTTTATTGTTGATCATGATCAACTGTATATGCTTTTTATAGTAGATCACTAGTAAGTGAGGACTATTTCTGTTAGAACCTGAAATGATACTATGGTCCTCTGATTATAGACATTTTTAGAACATTGTTATATCATAAGTTTTTTACGAGAGCGGCAAGCTTAATAAATCATTATAACATGTGGCGTCCGCACAATATGCCTTCTCTAATATGATAAAGGACAACACAAAGGTATTATTGTAAAAAGATTTGCCTCTGTATTGATCTCCGGCCGCCTACCTCACGGCGAACTTAATTGGGAAATCTCGCGCTGATATTGAACCCACGACCCCTCGGGGAATCAGGGCGTTAAGGGGCCGATGCAGATCAATAACAGAAAATAAAAATAAATATGAATTAAACGAAGTTCAACATTTCTAAAAATCAATGATTTGATCATAGATTTCACATTTACAGGGTTAGAATAAGCCGTGATAATTTACAACCAGCTCGTGAAAAATAAGCTCTCAGACCAACGGCCCACATGTATGCATACAATCGGTTTAAAAAAAATCATTAGAATGTAATAGAGAACACTTTTCATATTTTTCCTAAGCTCCGCCCACTTCTTTATTTTTTATTTTCTAAAGTGCATACGCATTCGTTTTATCGACAAAATCGTGTAGTGCGAGCATGCAGGGAGGGAATTGAACGTTTGGAATCACATTATATTCCATCACGCGCGGAAGCTTTGTAAATGCTGTGCCTAAGTGCTTTCCTAAGTGCACAACAACACAAGTGTGGGAGCATTTCCAAACAACAAGCCTTTTTCTCATGTAATGTTTGCCACCACGTCCGGCACTAAAATATCAACCCTAAACCAAAAACGAATCATCACATATTATTCACATACATCGAATTACACATTATTGTACACATTTTGACTTAATTCTGGGTATTAACCAAATAGGTTTTTGTTCGAACTAGAAAGTGATTTTATTGATAAGCCAAGACGCTCTAGTTCCGGCAGCTTCTTGTCACATAAGAAACGGGAATGGGCCAAATTAATAAGTTGTCATCGTCCTGGACCACTACGTACTAGTAACCTTGTAACTTGTATATAACAATATAATTTCATTCATATGAAATTATATTGTTATCATTATCGCCGATGCCAATGGGTTAAGACTTAAGAAGTTCGTAATTCTATAAAGCCATCATTTTCTTCTATACGAAGCATTATTAGGAGGTCTTGACTCTTCGAGCGCTCGATCGAGAAATATAATTAAATATGGATTTTCGCAGACTAACGCTTCAATCTATAATTAGGTATCTGAGGGTTCATAAGCATTGTACCTTAGTCTGATGTTCAAGTCATACTTGTATTTTATAAAGACTCGTCGATTACACTAGCTGATCATTTCTGAATTGAAGTTGTATTTCAAAGCTATCTTTTCTGAACATTTTGAGGCCTAACGGTGAACTACAAAATTAAAAACAAACCAACTGGATACCCAAAACTCAATTTAGCATACCTCACTTTGCCGCTACTTCTTTGAACGAAATTTAGAAGCAGACAGCGACTTGACTTTACTTCTCGTGACATCGAGTTTAGTTTTAAATATTTTTTCTAAGAATGTCTCTATTTCTTAATCTACTGTAAAATTTTAGAGCCCGGAAGTGAACTGTTTCAGATATATCATTAATTTTAAAATTTGAGAGAAATAACGCTAAATAACTTACTCGCGGGTGAGATCACTTACCAGCGGGTGAGATAGTGGTCAAAGGCCAGCCTATCAGGTGTAAACAAATAAAAATTTGAATTTTATTTATATTCTAGAAAATTTAAACCCAAAGGTACATTTCAAAAGCAACGCTGGCCAAAGTGATGTACAGATGACAGCGTGTTTCAACTTGCATGCTTGTTCACTTCCTCACATGTAATAGTTTGATATTCCAGTATGATTTATTTTTAATTACTGGGATGAACCGCAACCGACAAGCCCTACAGCGCTTTTCAGGTATATTGACTACAGTTGGACATGGCCGCCGCTCTCCCCCATTCGGGGGCTGGCGTGGCTATGCCCCGGCTGTATTTATATGTGTGCTATATTTTTATTTTAATGTAATTTTTACAACGAACGGAACAAGATGGAGGCGGTATTTGTTTTAGGGGTTGTATGTATGTACATGTTTATCGCCATTTCCCTCGGAAAGTAATGGATTAATTAATTACCTTGCGGTTTTAACATTTAAAACGTATCGTTTTGGTAAACATGTTTTGCTGTCCGCTGCTGCCACAGGGACGCAGCAGCAGCCAGAATATTCTTAGCATAAAAGCTTCTAAGAACGGATGTTCCAATTGATCTCCAAAACTGTTTAAGGTTTTACTGATTAAGGTTTAATGTTTTCAGGTAATTGGTTATAAACGGTAATATCAATGATATAAAAAAGTAATTCATTTGTAACTTAGGCGAGGGCGATATAATAAGTTTTTATATAAAGCTTTTTTTGCCTGGAAAGAAGATCACTTCGTCTCTCAAAAAAATTGGAATTTACCGTAACAAATAAACTTAAGTCTCTTATATACTTACATAGCATTGTAGCGGAAGAATATTGTATTCTTTGAAATAATGTTTTTTGTTATTGCAGATTTTTTCTCCTTGAGAGCCAGTACTTCTAGGTTAGCCTGAACAACATCTTCGACCACATCATCACTTACCATCAGGTGAGATAGTGGTCAAAGGCTAACCCATCAGGCATAAAAAAAAAACAATGTTTGTTCCTTGTGCTTGGATAACCTACATCACACTTCTAGTGTGAAACTGATGACTCAGTCCTGGTAACAGAACTCAAAGGACCGAAAAGACTTCAAGAACTCAAGGACTAGAAAGAGCTCAAGGAGAGGACTGAGAGGATTACTTGCATACGTACGACCGACAACATCATCTACTGCCCTCTCGTATCGCCCCGTTCTGGTAAGCTTCAGAATAGAGAACAAGGATGAACATAGTTAACGATGAGAAGCATTTTGAAACCGCTCCACTCCAGAAGTAGGACAGAAATAGCGCTTGCAACGTCGCTGAGTGACAAGTTTTGACGACGACAAAACCGCATAGAACATACTGGAGTCCAACTACTCTATGTACTCTGTACTGTAGTCTGTGAGTTCCGAGGTTCGGTTGTCACTTGGCCGAAAAATGTTATTTATTCCGAAATGGGTAGCCCCTGGCCGTTGCTATGATATAAAGACATCACATATTTCCCTTATAATGAGGGTTGTTAAATCTGCCAAAATAGAATGACAGACTGACCGTTGTCGGAGCCAACGTAATCAGTGCTGTTAGGTATTCGTTCTAGGCGAAAATATTTACATGTTATGTTATTATAAAACTTAAAAAAATGACCTTCGCCGTGTTTATTACCATTCTGCTTTGTCTAGACGATATTTCCGTAGCATTTGGAGGTCGATTTAATAATTAAGAAATACAAAGCATAGAGCAACAGATAATATTATTTACCAAAATTACCTACTCACACATATCTATGTATCATATAATTGTATATTGTGAATCGTGTGATTATATCTAAAATACCTGTCGTTCTGTTTGTTCAAATCACACTAATATTCTAGGTGCGAGAGTTTGTGAGTGGGAATTTGTTATTCTTTTACGCTGAACGGATTAAACAGATTTCGATAAAACTTGGTATATAGATAGTTTAGGTCCGGGATTAACAAATGGGATAAATTTTATTGTCATCATCACATTTCATTAGCTACGTGGGTGAAACCGTGGGGAGCAGCGAGTAAAAAGGTACTCAGTACTGTTTTCTGCTTAAATATAGGGCTATCCTATGTCCTACACAATAATGTCGTAAAAGACGACGTGAAAGAAAGCACCAAAAGAGAAGCTGCTTTGGGTTATCTATTTATTACTGACTGGCTCTCAAGGACAACTGCCAGAACACTCCATTAGATGCTTGGCGACAGATGTTGCTACACACTATAACGACTGCACTTCTAACATAACAACCGACACCGAAGGCTTAACGTGCCCTCCGAAGCACGAGCATGCTCAGTAGTAATGTCAGCGGTAATCCATCCAAGTTATATCCTCAGCGAACGGTGCGATATATGTAAACTGCAGCTACACGTTGGGCTCACACGTCTCACGTCCTCTCTATTACCATCTCAAGGGGAAAATCAGCGCGCGATTCTCCTAACGAATATATTCAACTATTTTCTTCCTGGATAATGTCTATAGCAGTTTTTTTTTTCAATAAGATTAAGTATTGCCTCCTAAGACTAACTGAAAATACGACTCTGTATACACTACACGTATCCGTTTTACCGCTACGATCAGTGGAACTTATGTTCAAGACTTACAAATAATGTTGGCGGTAAACACAAAAGAAAATTATAAGAGCCAAATAAAGAGAGAATAGAGATATAGATGATATATACAGAGAAAACAGGGAAGTACGAAGCGTTGATATTGTGAAGGTTTTTCAAATTCTTCACAGGCCGCGTTCCTCTCAAGCCTCTCATTAACTGAAACGTAGCGGAAATACGAACATGAGAATTAACATGTTGCCAAAAAATATCCGCCCAATATCAGAGTTGGCGGCCGCCGCCTGCATCGAGCCTAGTGTACGTATATCTATCGTGGCTGTGTTCGCATGTTGAACTAGACGGACTTCGCAAACAGTTATCGACAGACAGACCAAAAATAAACACAAACGGTATACATTTAGAAAAAGGGCGATATGCACCGCCGTTTGAGAGTTTGTTTGCTGATCAAACGTACTATCCAATATCGCTGCGTTACTCTGTACCAGTGAAACATATAATACATACTTTAAAGTTCCCAAGAGTTTATGAAACTTTCGCAATTTAAAACAAAATTGCATAAATAAGTTTTTTTAATTATTTGACATAGTTATACCGCAACTCATAGCTAAAATAAATCATTTTAGCTAAGACGTTTAAGTAAAGGTTTTTGTGTATGAGTTAAACACTTGGACTTTCACTGCGATTACGAGCCAATTAAACAGTGATTAGATACAATTATAATTATTGCTACAAAATGTATGTGTGGATTTTTCATAATACACTGATCTATCGGTATTTTTGCAGCGCTCGTAGCAAAGTTTACTTAGCTGTTCTCAACCAATCAGCAAAGTTAAGCAACGTCGCGCGCGGTCATGAGTTGGATGGGTGACCGCTAGTGAAATTACTACTGAGCGTTTCCGTGCTTCGGAGGGCACGTTAAGCCGTCGGTCCCGGTTGTTGTCTTAGGATGGCAGTCGTTATAGCATGGTGGTAGGTCATTTTGCGAATGCCCGCCTTGCTAGCTACCACCCTCAAGTAGAAAATCTGTCGCCAAGCACCTAACGGTGTGTTCCGGCAGCTGTCCTTGAGAGCCAGTACTTCTAGGTTAGCCTGAACAACATCTTCGACCACATCATCACTTACCATCAGGTGAGATAGTGGTCAAAGGCTAACCTTTGATAGGTTAGTTAGGGCATAAAAAAAAAAAAAAAATTAAGACCCAGGCAAATATATTACATGAAATATGTATCATATATAAACTGAACGTCTATGAACAATTTTGAACAAAAAATAATTCTTGTGTTTATAAAGAGACATTAGAGCATAAAAAACCCTTATAAATTTAACATTGTTATGTTTGCAATAACGCCTGCTATGCGGATGACATTACAAAATTACAAATATACAATAGAAAAACTTTAAGTCATGTGCGGGATTCGAACCCATGTCCATCCACCCCTTTAGCCGGGGTATGCTCTAACCAATTGCTGACGTGAAAACTGGTAAATGCATGCTGAATTTTTTAAACTGTAAGTTATGGTACGGGATTGATTTTAATTCCAGCAGGATCCTTTAATCACAGAAATCTTTTGCAATAAACCACGACTCTAAACTAGTTTTCTTATCAAAGAAATATAATCAATATCTATAATAACAATAAAAAATATAAATCCATGATAATGAGTTTCTAACTAAAAGTAAACTTGGATAAAAGATTCCTAGATCCGTTTGAGATTCCTACTTTGACTCTCCAACCATTATGTTTATTTAAATCTAGAACCAGACGAATCAGTTGCACCCATTGATTCGATTAACGACTGTGCAGTACAATGAAAATAGAGTTAAGCGAGCTCCAGTTAGTTTAGTGAGACGTATGAAGTTAGACAAATGTGGCATTTCGCTATTCTCAAACGAAGTTGATGAAAAAGTAAGTATTTATAATCTTTAATTTTACAAATTTACTAAAAATAAAAAAGACGACGGTCCTACAAAGAATTGTAGCTTGCGTAATTTAGGATGATGTCAATCTAACGATAACGCCCCGTGGGGTGGCGGGTTAGAATGTCACTTATCTCTTCTCGTGGGTGCCGTAAGAGGCAATTAAAGGATAACCTACTGGAAGATGGGCAGCAGCGCATCTGAGGAGCTGCTTCCCCAAGACGCCTGCCAAGCATAGGGTGTTTTTTTAATTCCTTTAGCCTTGACCACTATCTGGCCTGATGGTAAGTGATGATGTGGTCGAAGATGTTGTTCAGGCTAACCAAGAAGTACTGGCTCTCAAGGACAGCTTCCGACAGCTTAACGTGCCCTCCGAAGCACGGAAGCACTAACAACATTACATTTCAATAATAACAAACACGTTTGAAATATTTTAAGATAACATTAAATTAAAATCTTAATAAAACACATAAAAAATATGAAAATATATATAGTGACAATTCCGCATAATTTACCTGCTAAGCCGACGTGACGTCACAAATGCCACGCAGCCATGATTGATTGAAAAATATAGAAAAATGCAGTTTAGCGATTACATATTCACATTAGTCAATAAATTGTCGTAAAATTTACTGATTCAGTAAATAGCTTATTTGAATAATAACATGTGTAAGTACGGAATCTACAAACCACAATTATTCCATGATTTCAATCAGATTTTGTGGGAACAAACTACAGAATTGGGTCATTGAACCCTGAGTTCCGCTTTCAGCACAGAAAGGTTTTATAGATAAATAGATAATTCTTTATTGCTACACCAATAAAATACAAATTAAATATTAATTAAAACTTTGACTAAAGTGTCACAATGGGCAGCCATTTTATACGCGAAGTTCAATCTTCAAATAAAATAATGATTATTAGTTCAAATAAATGATGCTGATATGCTAATAGAATCGATGCTCATTATGTTCCGGAGCTTTCTCATCCCTAATATTGATCCAGACGACCATCACGAGTCCATAATTGAGAGACGTCTAGAGTAGACAAAAGAGTAATACGCTTAGTAAACTAGACTTCTAAATTGGAACTTCGATGCTTCTACCTTCATATTCAAAACTAAATTTCGACGGCGCTCGCTGTGAGACTGCACTATAAAATTAATTAAGCTTATAATATGTCGGTGAACTTACGAGTATAAGGAGTGTAGGGACATACCCGTACATATATATTTTTTTATTTTTTTGTAATGTTATTGTGACGGATCTAGCACTAGGCCCACCTAATGTTAAGCGGACTAAAGTCTACCTATAACAGATAGACATTTCGTCACAAGTCACGAATTGCACTGCGCCGGTCATCCTGAGACATAGTTGTTAAGTCTCATGTGCCTGTAATTTCACTGGCTCTCAAGGGCTGCTGCTGGAACACACTGTTAGGTGCTTGGCGACAGATTTTCTACTTGAGGGTGGTCGCTAGGCAGGCGGGCATTCGCCAAATGCCCGTCCACCATGCGGTGAAGCTGAAGCCCGCGGCGGAATTCGTACCATTGACCTGCGGCACGGCAGTCCATAGCCAATGCCACTGAGCCATCACTGCTTCAACTGGATGAACATTAGAGTGTTGAACCTTGAATACGAATATTTTACTCGGTGCAAGCTTTCATTATATTTCACATAAGGACACAATGATAAGCACACTTAGATATGGTAATCATGCATTATTATCCGGATGCCTATTCCTTTCGGCCACCTGAACCTTACTCTTTCGAGCCGAAACTTTGTAGTAGATTTCGCTTATGGCCGCCTGGCTACCTACCACATTCAAGAATAAATCTGTCGCCAAGCACTTACTTATGCGGTCCGGCAGCTGTCCTTGAGAGCCAGTAATTCTAGGTTTGCTTGAACAACATGAAGATGTTGTTGACCATAACATCAGTTACAATCAGGTGAGATGGTGGGGTCAAAGGCTACGCTGTCGTGCCTGTTACCAAATACCTACGTACTTTATGACCTAGGTACCTACAGTCCATAAAACACCATCGATACAATAGATATTTAATTACGTCCTATCTTGCCAAAATTTGTAATCAAAACGGAAATATACGATAACTACTGTCACTTTGACAGCTGTCACCAAAGGGCAGTAAAACTATATGTGTGTACCAAATTTTATATAAATCGGTCAACGGGAAAGGGTTAACACAAACAACACAAGCTAAATAAAACCGTCTAAACGAGTATAAATTAAGTAAAAAAAGTAAAATACCCGACTGCATTTATTTTATTTTCGTCATACATTTTATCGTTTCATTGAAATTAAAACTGCAAGTTATATATATTTATTGAGTCGTTATTTAAGGCACTTCATTTTTCCCCACCACTAGATGGGTTTGAAAAACACGTTTTTTTTTCTCTCAGTACATAGCGTCTAAAGTCTGTTAGTTCGTTTCTTATTTTTTTCTAAGTACGTCACATGCGCTATCAAGATAAAGCTAACTATATACGATTCCTATACTATAGGTACATTAAAATCGGTTAAGCCGTTTTGAAGTTAATGTTGAATAAAAAAACTCACAAACATGTTTATTTTCAGGGTTCACGTATGTACATAGACCCTGAAAACATAAAACTCCTTTTTTTTGTAGCAGTCGTGTAAAAAACCATGATTACAAACATGTTACTTCCGTGATAGCTTCGTCTCAGAGCTGGACTACGAAGTAGTCTATGACAATATGTAAAAGCTTTATATAGCTATAGTCTGACCTCGCCGAAGGGCAAGATTCCCTTCTGGCGGAGTTTCAGAGGAAACGATCTTGTCTAGGGATTGTAGCAATATTTTTGCTTTTTCCTCGTAAGGTACTCTGGTACACCACCGGTAATACGATAGTATGACCAGCGTCGGTATTAGTAATTTGTTGTGCCAGGGTACAAAGCTCTTAATTAGCACGAGTCGGTACTTGTATTGAAACCTGACGAAGCGAACGGATTTAATTCAAATATAGAATGCTAACCGTAACGAGGTACACCTCAATACAGAGAGGAAAATGCTAAGGGCAATAGAAAAAGTTTTTTTTTAATGTGATTGTGACGCGATTGAATAATTTTTTCTCCATTAGAATTTAACACTATCCCTGATGAACATAGGCTATAGAATATTTACCAAAAACTAGCGATCCGTATAAAATCTTCGATAATGTAACCCAACATGTGAAAAAAATACCAAAAAAATCGTGAAATCGCGAACGCTGCGGAAATTATTAACAATAGAGCAAAGTGATGTAATATAAAATACATATTTTTTTATAAAATACATAATGATACATAGATGAGGAAATACATGTCTAACTTTATATGTTTTTTAATAGCTGATATGCTAGCCTTTGACCACTATCTCACCTGATTGTAAGTGATGATGTGGTCGAAGATGTTGTTGACTATTACAGTTACCTATGTCACAATAACTTAAGCGTTTCAATTTATAATTTTTGTTTAAAAACCGCGCTAGGCCACTGGCGGGCCGCTAGTGATAAATAAAACAAAATTAATTTCCAGAAGTACATTTTTGGAATGTCAGATAAGACTTTTCTAAGCTGTTGACGTGATAATAACAGTTCCATTGATGTTTACCTTCGATCAAATATTTACTTCGAAGATGTTCACTGTTTCGGTAATAACACGTTAGATATCATCTTTTTCCAACATTTGTTGTTTCACTAAACATCTATATTCCGTGTCATATTGTATTCATCTTCATGTGGGCGGACGAAAGGAAAAACAAATACCAGAAGGTGGGCAGCAGCGCCTCCTGAAGAACTGCCATCTTACTCTACTTTCCCAAAGAGCTGCCAAGCTTAAGAATTATTGCACCCCCATCCCCTCCTCCACACTCCCACTTCTTGAGCTCGACCGAGCTCTGAAAAATTATTATCAGAGTTCCTGTGCTATGCTTTATTATGTAAATAGCTCTTTTTATTGACCGGGCGACCGCAATACAAGCGAAGCGTCTCCTTTTCACATTGGGCAAAAATGCTCTTACACGAAAGCATTTATGTCCTGTCCGGAGTGCGGATTCCGGTTGTGGTCCTCTCTGGTCGCATTTCTCAACGGATACTCGTGAAATTTTCTGAGCAGGTTCGATAATATGTTATTTTTGTCGAATCATACACTGCGGCGTAGATACTCTAATCAACCCTCAGATTGAAAACGCAAAAAAAAAACCAGTCGTAATGTCTTTAGCTGACATAGACAACAGTGCATTTATTTATAATTATACTTACTGCTGACAAAAAAGTGCCATCAAAATCAGTTTATAGTTGGCCAACTAATGTGGTAATAAAACATAATAAAACACACAGTAAAATTCATAAATTCCTCTTTTTTGGAAGTCTGTTAAAAACTAAAAAACTACTGATTTCTGAACGAATTAACAAAAAGTGCATTAAACAGACAGCCAATATACAGATAAAATAAAACTAACACGTCTACTATAAATGCATTCAATTTGTATATATATATATATATTAGGTCCTTACATATGAAATTGGCGTTTTGTATGGGAGGAACAAAAAGTCGAATATTTTTTAATATAATATATTTAATTAATCAAAGTATGAACCATTATTTTCTATGCACTTTTGCCATCTCATAGGTAGTTCATTGATCCCTTTACTAAAAAAAACCAGTCGGACGGGAATCAATAAAATCTTTGAAGGCGATTTGGACTGCCCCATCGGAGTTGAATTTATTCCCTTGCAAGAAGTTATCCAAATTTCGAAAAAAATGGTAATCTGTTGGAGCAAGGTCCGGGGAGTACGGAGGATGTCTTAGACTTTCCAATTGAAGCTCTTCTAATTTAGTAGCCGTCTGTAGCGCAGTGTGTGGTCTAGCGTTGTCGTGAAGCAGCAGTGGCGTGGAGCGATTGACCAGCCTAGGTTGTTTAGCCGCTAGCTTTTCCATCATGGTTTGCAATTCCTGACAATAGACATCAGCCGTAATAGTCTGGCCAGATTTGAAAAAACTGTAATGAACAATACCGGCACTAGTCCACCAAACGCTTACAAGTAACTTTTTTGGGGTTAATTTTCGCTTGGGGCAGGATTTGGCTGGCTGGCCAGGATCTAACCATTGCGCTGAGCGCTTCCGATTATCGTAAAGAACCCATTTTTCATCACAGGTAATGATTCGGTTTAAAATACCTTCATTATTGTGCCGGTTTAGTAATGTAACGCAGCAGTCGACGCGCGTTTGCCGGTTTGTTTCAGTCAATTCGTGAGGTACCCACCTTTCAAGCTTTTTAATCTTCCCAATTTGCTTCAATTGAATTAAAACAGTTTTATCACTAACATCGCAGCCTGCAGCTAACTCGGACGTGGTTTGCGATGGATCCGCTTCCACAATAGCCTTCAACTCTTCATTATCAACTTGAGTCTCAGGCCGTCCACGGGGTTTGTTCTGCAGGTCGAAATTTCCAGAACGAAAACGTTGGAACCAAAAACGAACTGTGTTTTCTTTTGCAACACGACCGCCATACACATCATTCACCCTTCGAGTTGTTTCCGCAGCACTAGTGCCACGGCGGAACTCGTACTCGTAAGTAATGAGATATTAAAGGTTTTCCATTTTGTAAAATGAGTGACGCAAACAGAAAAAAACAGAAGAAAAAAAACAAATGAATGACGATCATCGAAGCACAAATACATGAGTCTATAGCTGTACAAATTTGAATTTGGAATTCCTTACCAAAGAGGAGAAATTCGTGATTAAAGTGGCCAGTACGAAAAACGCCAATTTCATATGTAAGGACCTAATATATCCAACCATTGAGCTAATGAATGTATCCACCGTAGCTATAATATACAGCACGAACCGTAAAAAGTGCATCTGAACGACGTCAGACGCCCTTGAACCTGTCCCTGCCTGTCTCCGCAGTGCTTTACCCTCACAACTTGTATCTAAACCACTGTCGCTTTACTTGGTGGAATTCCCACGGCTTGAGGAAACAAGCGAGCAGTGAACAGCCGCTCGCAGGCAGCCGTCGCCTCGATACACAACATATTATTGGTCTTACACGTGCCAAGATTTGTTATCGTAACGGAATATTATGCAACCGAATAGAACGCACCGATGCACTCACTATCGTAAACACGGAAAACATCGTTCGGATAAGTTTGAAGCGCTTTTTAATCGTTAGTAAATTTAACCCAAGATTACTAACTAAAACCATAGTAAAACTAGCTGAAGCAGTGATTGGCTATGGACTGCCGTGCCGCAGGTCCATGGTTCGAATCCCGCCGCGGGCTTGAGCTTCACCGTATGGTGGAAGGGCATTTTGCGAATGCCCGCCTGGCTAGCGACTACCCTCAAGTAGAAAATCTGTCGCCAAGCACCTAACGGTGTGTTCCGTCCGGCAGCAATCCTTGAGAGCCAGTGAAATTACAGGCACATGAGACTTAACAACTACGTCTCAAGGTTTCGGGCGCAGTGCAATTCGTGACTTGACGAAATGCATCTGTTATAGGCAGAGGTTATTCCGCTTAACATCAGGTAGGCCTCTTGCTTGAACCGTCACAATAACATTAAAAAAAAAAACCAGACACTTTGATTTCGTAGAGCGGTACCTACCAAACGCTGTTTGCATGTGTGCGCGCCTGTGAGCACGTGACACAGCCTGCACACTATGACAAATATCTAGCGTCTCCAGTCCAGAACCAGAATACCATGATTTTTTTTAATAAGAGTAAAATTTACAATGTCACATGTTCCCTTCGCGTATCCACATATACGTTAGAATGTCACCCTCAATGTTTTTATTTTTCCCGGAGGTGTCGTAAGAGGCGATTAAGGGAAAGTACCAGAAATTGGGAAGCAGTGACATTTGAAGAACTTACAAATTCAACTGCAATCCCCAAGACGCCTACCAGCGTGGGGATTATGGCAAATCTATTGTTTCGTTTGAATTATTACTATTGGTTAGGAAATCCTATTATGGCTTAAAATACAGTCCTTTTAAGGTCGCACGGATGGAGGAACAGCCGAGGCCATGTTTTCTAACTTTCTAAATTAACATATAAATCTATAGTAAAATATGGCAGGTATACATATATCATGTACAAAAGTAGCTACTTCTTTCTCCAGTGATTGAAGGTAAAACCCTCGAGTTATTGATTAGATAAGAAACTCGACACAGTAAAAGATGTTGTAATAGTACTGTTTCAGGCGGATTGTCCACTGCTGAACACAGCCTCCCGTATTTAGGGGGTATTTGCCATAATCCCCGCGCTTGGCAGACGTCTTGGGGATCGCAGTGTAAGAAGGCAGTTCTTTAGAAGTCACTGCTGCCCACCTTCCAGTATTTTTCCCTTAGTCGTTTCTTATGAAACCCACGGGATGGTATGGGGAGGTGCAATTCTAACCCGGCACCCCACGAGAATGTAATAGTACACTACTCGGTAACTACGAAACTAGAAAATAGAAATATTAAGTGGCATTATGGTACGTACTACGTAGCACTTATTCTAGTAATCCTAAATTGCAATTTCGTACAACTCTGTCATTTCTACCCCCTAGGGGGGTAGCTATATGAAAACTTTCATACTTATATTTGACATTTTTGTTCAATTTTGGGCAGCGTTGCTATGTATTTCGTAATTACGATAAATGCACCGTATTTAGCACTAATTTACCAATTACCGTCGAATAATGATAACAGTGACAATATCAACCTCTATACGCAGAGGTATGTATATTTCAATAAAAAAAACTTTGGAGTCATCTGCCTAATATGACTGTTTATTTATCTGCTTGAAAAAGATAATGTCTATGCTTCGCAAAAATAATCTGTTATAATTAACAATAATCTTTTGTAATCGTCTTTTTTGTGTGTGTTTTTTACTGTACACAAGAATAAACCGAATAATTTACGTTTTGTGAACGCATCTATAAGGGCAGACTAGTGCTGCTTGAACAAAATATGTATTTATTTACGTTTTCAACCTCATAGATAACTTACAAATGAATCGAAATAAAAACACCATATAATAAGGTCCGATTATTATATGGTGTTTTTATTTCGATTCAAAAGTGCTTACAAAAAGTCACGACAATTGATTGAGAAATGCGACCTGTAGGTAACAAATTCAAAATATTTATTTCGCAACGCATGGGTACGAAATAATGGTATGTAGACAATACTCAATAGGAAAGATCACCATGCTTTAACCAAATCGGCATGTAACATTTTTGTTTAATTGTGTTCAAACTAAAATTACAATCATAAGAAAAATATATGAAAATTACATTCATCATTAAGTCATTATTAATATATATTACTATTTAAATGTCCACATCATTTAAGAAATCGTCTATAGAATAATATGACTTATCAATTAAAATTTTTGTCAGGCTAAATTTAAAAATGTCTTATTTATCTATTTCTCGTAAACAATGTGGTAGCTTATTATAAATTAATCCTCTTATTTTAAACGTGCTGTTACTGCTCAGTGCAGTTCTGCGAAAAACTCCTTGTACTTTGTCGTTATGTCATTTGCTCCTCAATAAACAAGATGAAAGCATCTGGACTCCGACCCGCCGACAGTTATACGAAAGCATTTTTGACCAAACTGAAACAATACAATACTCTATGTATTGTCTGAAAAACACATACGACGTGTCTGTGAAGCAATATTTATTTGTTCAACAAATGACCAGTTGTAATTTTTTGCGAGTGCCGACCGTAACTGGTGGCCTGTCTTCGTGTCTTAAAAAGTTGTAGTATATAAATTAAATTTTTAATTTAGTACATATTACGATGGCATTTCTTTTAGAAAGATTAGCTATTATCATCAAATAAAATGTTGTTGTTGTAACGAACCGAAATTATACTTCACGGCATTGTAACCAAACACAAAGCATGATATTTTAGAAATTAAATGATATTACATAATTCTGACTATATTTATTGAGTAGGTACGTCAAAGAAGTGCAATTTGTGATTTTAATATAAGGTGCAAACTAGTTTCTGAACGAGTAATCGAGTTGGGTTTTTCGTTTGCTTTTGCCGTTTCGACGTTTTAGTTTGTAGTAGTTAGTCATCGAGTTGTTCTACAAACACGGAACCGGTACGGAACCCTATGGTTCCGTACCCAAAACGGAACACAAGACTCCGCTCTCGTTCTGTAGTAAGTAAACGGAATTAGTTCCAAACCTGAAATTTGCATAAAATTATTACCTGTTTTTATTTAATTTGTTTAATAACGTTCAGTTTGTAGTATATTACATGTAAGAAGTTCGCCTGCGTCTTTCATAATACCCATAGTTCACAGGTATTATTGAGGACCCCGATATGTCTTCTTCCATATAATGAGAATCCAAATAGAACACTGTTCAAATTTCATTAAACATAGATAACTACTAACAATATAATTGTATAATTTTCTTTTCAAAATCCGAGTGTATAACTCGTGCTTTTTAACCCATTTTAGCCTCAGCCTATATCACACAGTTAAACATCTCGGCTAAAATGACTAGTTTTATGCACTCGTATCTACAATCTACTACATATTTGGCGCCGTAGCATATGCGGTGTCATCATCTAGACCTCATTGAGAATTCAAATGTATTTTTACATATTTATAATATAAAAACAAATAAAATGTAAGCAGTCAAAGTGGTGATTTTTTTATCATTTTTGTTACGGAGTCTATGTCAAAAACGAAACTATTTAGGAATCTGAAATCTAGGTAACAATATTCTCTATTAAGCTTACAAAATACTGATAAAGTAAATTCATAAAGTAGTTTCAATTGTAAATGAAATCTAACAAACATTACTTATTTAACTGTTGCAATGCAACGCGGAACTCTAATAAAGCGAGGCACGTCGCCGTCGCAACTCCGCAAACCAGTTCAATTTATTTTCCCGACGGCGACGGCGACGGGTAATTCCAACTGTTAAATGGTTGAAAATCAAATCACATTCCTCACGCCTTGCAGCCAAATACAATTTTCTGCGAGTTTTAAAACCAAAACGGGCATGCAGGAGAGGTTTTAATTGAAAAAAACCGGCCAAGTGCGCGTGGGATTCGCGCATGAAGGGTAACGTACCATTATATTATTTTTAGCCATTTCATTATTATTATTTGAGCAAATAAACGGCGAAAACCTCTTTCATTGTATGGGAGCCCACTTAATTATTTATTTTATTTTAATTACTTATATTTAAAGAGAGCATAAAACTAAATATTCTGTGAATAGACCTGTCACCGTTATTAGTATCGAGCAAGAAAAGGTAACAAAATCAAGTTTGTTGTATGGGAGCATCCTGAATATTTATTTTATTTTAAATATTTGTCGTTATAGCGGCAATAGAAATACATCATCTGTGAAAAATTCAACTGTCTAGATATCACCGTTCTTGAGATACAGCCTGGTGACAGGCGGACGGACGCACGGACGGACATCGAAGTCTCAGTAATAGGATCCCGTTTTTACCCTTTGGGTACGGAACCCTAAAAACCCTTTGAGATATATCGCTACACTGACCTACGACGTGAAAGCTTTCAGACTGCGCGGTATGACGTGTCACCTGCCTGCCACCGGTCGGCCACCACACCACCCCCGTACCACCCCGCCACCCCGCGCCACCCCGCCACCGCCACCACAACCCGCCTACACCTTTTAGACTAACCCGTGTTGCGCCTACACATAATATACATACACCAAATTGCTTTGCAGCCATCATTTTGTAAGGAGCAGCATTTCATGTAATTAACAAGACGCTGCCATGCTTTTCGATCGTACTACAAAAACTATAGACATGGAAATAGCACAACAATTTTGAAGGAATGAAAGCCGAGCGAAAGTAACTATGGACTACCGTGTAGCTGGGCCACGGTTCGATCCCCACCGCCGGCTTGAGCTTCACCGCATGGATGGGGATTTTGCGAATGCTTACCTGGCTAGCTACCACCCTCAAGTAGAATATCTGTCGCCTATCACCTAACAGTATATTCCGGCAGCATGCCTTGAGAGCCAGTAAAGTTGCAGGCACATGACAACTGTCTCAGGGAGACCGGCGCAGTTCAATTCGTCACTTGTAACGAAATGTATCTTTTATGGGCAAAGGTTATCGGTTAAAATTCTTCGACCGCATTATCACTTGCCATCAGGTGAGAAAATTATAGTCATGTGCGGGATTATTTACCGCGCCATCCACCCCTATAGTCGTGCTATGCTCTAACCGCTAAGCTAACATGACTTTATGACGTTTGACTGTTCAAACAGTATTGATTTGAAGTGTATGTGAAGTGTATGCTTAAATAGGTGTATATGTATACATATGTATGTTAAGCTATAATTGTATGCGGTACGCGTTAAATTTTTCTTGAGTACTAAACATTAACTATCGAGTACGACGGTTATTTTATTGCCACGTAAGCAATATTTGACCACTATCTCATCTGATGGTAAGTGATGGTGTGGACGAAAATTTTGTTCAGGCTAACCTAGAATTACTGTCTCTGAAGGACAGCTGCCGGAACACAGCGTTGGCGACAAATTTTCTACTTGAAGGTGATAGCTAGCAAGGCGGACATTCGCAAAATTCCCTACCACCATGCAAACGCGCACTTGTATTTGTGGATTTCCGCAAAGTAACGTTTGAATATATTCTATATAATTTTTTTAAGAATAAAATACTTTAGACATGTAGTTAGATATATATATCTAACCAAGATATATATATCTAAGTACATGTCTAAAGTATGCTATAACATTATTGCATTGTTGTTGTAATATCGCAGCCCCTGGTTTGCAATAAACCAATCAGACCGTTCATTAATCGGATGAAATCACTCTCCCAGGTTGTGAGGCACAGGTAGAGTGGAGCCGAGCCAATCTCATCAGACATCCAACACCGCCATCGGACCCGACCGGGTTGTCTTACCCTACCTACTTCATATATACTTACTAACTAACAATTATCCAAACTAACTTCTCGGAAAACATCCGGCTCTTACACTAACTCCCAATTTCACCAACCTTGGGTTTAATTTATACGCAGATAACTTTATAGGTACTACTAACATTTTATTCTTACTTAAATTTTATCCTTTATAACCACACATGTCCTGTGATGTTGCAGTATTTTAAACTTGGAATGTTTTTGACTTTAATGGAATGTGACGTCTGGCAAAGTTGTAAAGGAAAGAATTTAATCCAATATTTTAACGTACACCGTTGAACTTGGCGCTAAAAAAAAGTAACCTATTCCATAAATTAAAAAACAAATAGGTATAGCCACTTTTCTAGCCCGGCACCCAACAGGACTGTCTCGTAAAATTCTTAATTTTTGGAACCATCTCAAATTGTGCTAAGATTTATTATAAAAAAAAACATGTAAATATTGTCTTATTCATGAGCTTATTTAGGCTATCCTATACATCGCTTTTATATTTGCGTACCTCCAGCACTAAATGTGTTGCGCATTCAGAAAATGGCCATAGACAGTTACTGCGAGGAAAGAACACTAGTAATTCGGTAGGTATTTATGAACGTGAAAATTAAAAGAAATACATTTAATTTTCGGTCCATGTAATAGGGGGCGAGGCTTTTGTTGGCACATCTCCAGATAACAGACTGTTTCCGAAAATAACTTTGTCAAGATATCCCAATAACTTATAGAATGTTACATAATTGATGGGCAGCCAATCTTGGTTGGAGATTTACAAGCATCTTTTTCGTATTTGTTTGGAAGATCTCAGTAAAAATAAATCCCACAAGCTCTGAAAGGTTTGGTTTATCATAAAAAATTATGCCTGTAAAGTTGATTTCTATCCTCTAGCGTATTTTTTACCTTATTATCTTTAAATCAACTCCAATCAATTAAATGAACCTTCGATGCTACTAACAACATTACGTTTTATTTTAAACTAGTTTACAATATTAGATAGCTGCTTTCTTGCCACTATTATTTTCCCCGTTGTAATAATTTGGATAATTGTTTTTCGCTCGGCAGTAAAGTTATTTTCCGCTACGCACCTTTGACCTTTGAAATTCTCTTTACGCGCATTTTCAATACAAGTACTAAATAACAAGTTTACAGGCTCGCATAACAAATAACTATTATTAACAGTAATGTGGACACAGCAGGTCTGTTTACGTAAACAGAGGCATAATAAATGAGCTACTTTAATAGATTATTGGCCGACATTATTTCAGGAGCAATAGCATTCCCGTCCAGCGATTTAATAAAGGACTAGACTGCAGAATAACGTAAACCAGCCATGAAATGCACTGGACCCAGTGACTAGTGCTTATAGAGCTTTATATGATCCAGCGCGCCCATTCCAGCTACTGGCGCCGCCACTGGAATTGTGTTAACGGTTTCTTCGGTATAAGTAATAAATAAAAAAATAAAAGTTACAAAAATATGAAATAATAAAAATTACAGGAACATTACAGTTAGATTTAGTTAGTTAGTAATTACAGGAGACTTTAACATCAGATGGTCCTCGAGTTTATTCCTACACTACTATAAATACACATAAACAAACACAAAAAAAAATAGAAATACTTAATAAAAATTAAAAGTAAAAAATCTCAAAATGTTTGTTAGGACTAGCTAACCCTACTAGAAGTCAACCCTAAGAGGTTTTTAGCATTTCACCAATAAACCTGTATATTACTTCAGACATACGCAAAGAGAGAAATGACATATATAACACGAGTTGTTATTATTTGCGAAACAATGATGCCTGCCGTTGTAAACAGGTCTTTTTTCGCCCAGCGAAAATACTGCGCAAATAAAAATAAATATACTCTATGTACTTATTCTACGAGAGGGACCATCATGGATATCATCAGGTATTCCTGAATCATAGGATAAAATACCTATGCGTGAAATTTAACGTGTCCGAAAGAACAATAGACTATTTAATATAAAACATTAAACAATATACGTCAGTAATACGCTGGACTTGTTTGGACACTAGTTATTATGGCATAGAGCGTTGTGGGACAGGAAGTTATTGGACTTTTTATCAAACTAAATATTTTAGGGCACTAAACTATAATTGAAGGCTGATAATCAGTCTCCGTTTAATTTTCAATGATTGTTATTAAAATAGAAAGTAGTTAACCTACCTTCGATTCGCGTGGGCTTTAATTATACTGCGTAGGTATAAACTTTCAGCCCCCATTTGACTCCTTAAATTCGTGCCTGTTGGATAATCCTTTCTTAATTGACGTATTTCAATTTTATAAGTTACAAAAGTTTGAGTTTTAAGATTTCGTGTTTAGGCAGTGAGTGACCTTTCATTTTTATATAAATAGTATTTTTTAAAGCGGCACGTCAATCTATCGCCTATTCATTACAGCTGCTGAATGTCACCTTATTCGTTCAGCTTGACACTGCACTGCACTCGTCACTTAGAGAGTTGGCTTTCTTATGTCTCGTTCGCCCAGTAATTTCACTTGCTACACTGTCATCCACGCCTAAACATCATAGTGTTTGCACACTATTGCTTCGAGGCAATAATATAGCACTGCGGTGGTACCCACCAAGACGGACTTTTACTTGACTTTTGGCTGTCACTCCTAAAGCGACTTGTTTTACGCCTTCGTTGTACAATCTACTATATTCGAATGCATAGTAGCATTATAAATTAAAAATGTTGTCAGTAGGACAGTGTAAGATATAATGTCAGTCGCGTGGAGTGTCAACATTCTACATAAAATCTAAATTTTAGGGTTGTTACTCATTCCGATTACGATCTAGGGTATCGTAGTATAGAAACAGACAGACAGGCGAAATTACATTTACAGAGCTCCGAGTTGCCTTTACATTATGAAACCCTAAAAATAATAATGAAACAGTCAGTCACCCCGTGACCACGATCACTGCAAAGTGTTTGAAACGTCGGGACAAAAATAATGATAAATATACGCGATTTAAACCGTTTAAAGTTGTTTAATTACTATGTGTAATAATCGCGAAAACCTAAGACAACATTAAGAATAATGAAACCCTAAAAAAATCTGCACATTCCACGACCCTTGCTCAAATCAGTTATCGATCTCAGGCGTACAGATGTAACTGCTACACATATATCAAACTTTAGGGTTGCACCTCAATCCAATTATGAGCCAAAGCGCCGTGACATTACATTAATAGAGCTCCAATTTGCCTTTCAGTTAAGTAACCCAACAAACAATATATAACCCTATAAATGTGCACCATCGGCAGCCACTGTTCGACTCAGGGATCCATACCAGGCGTGCACATTTAAATGATATGAGTACGGACAAACATCTGTACACTGAAGCGCTCGTAGCGAGTTTACTTAGCTGTTCTCAACCGATCAGCAAAGTTAAACAACGTCGCGCGCGGTCATGAGTTGGATGGGTGACCACTAGTGACATTACACGCGTTTCCGTGCTTCGGAGGGCACGTAAAGCCGTCGGTCCCGGTTGTCGTCTTAATATGGCAGTCGTTATAGCATGGTGGTAGGGCATTTTGCGAATGCCCGCCTGGCTAGCTACCACCCTCAAGTAGGAAGTCTGTCGCCAAGCACCTAACGGTGTGTTCCGGCAGCTGTCCTTGAGAGCCAGTACTTCTAGGTTAGCCTGAACAACATCTTCGACCACATCATTACTTACCAACAGGTGCTATAGTGGTCAAAGGCTAACCTATCAGGCATAAAAAAAAAACACAGCTTACAAAAAAATAGTTTTTATTTGTTGCCCTGGATATCATTTTTACGTTTTCTAGTGCCCGGATTACGAATATATTCATGAAAGTTCTCAATGTGCTCGTATTAAAAAAAAAAAGAAACAAATATGAGTATTAAATTACACTATTTCCGCAATTATCTAGATACATTTCCGGATAATTTAGGAAGTTATAGTGAGGAACAGGGAGAGTGGTTTCCCCAAGATCTAAAAGTGATGGAGGAAAGGTATCAGGGTCGATGGGATTGTCACATGATGGCAGATTACTGCTGGTCTTTAAAAAGAGATTGTCCCCTGAAAAATTATAAAAGAAAAGCTCATAAAAGGCGTCTTATGGAATATATTTTCCACATTTTCCTCTTTATTTACTTCGATGTATCCTAATTTCTCAAAATATTACTGATATTATTAAATATATCTCTTATTTTATTTCTCGTTTTTTGATTTTTGTAATGTAAAATGAAAATAAAGTTTTAAAAAAAAATAAGAGCAAATCTAACAAAATCATTGATAGTTTCATGAACTGTGTGCATAAAGAACCCAAAATCATTTTCATATCTAGAGCAACAAAACCACTGTAGACCAGTGTTATTATAGTTATTATAAAGGCCAAAATATGTCTTAGAAACTTAACACAAAACAGAGATCCCGCTGGGCGGGGAGGCGGCGGCGGCGCGGAGACGGCGCGGTCACCGCCGCGCCGAGGGGCATCTTCAAGTTTAGCAATCATGTTTGCTTAATAACCAATTACTTACCTAAATTAGCGAAGGGTAGTTGGTGCGGAAGTTAGCATAGGAGGTACCTATAAATGGTTAAAAGGAGTATAGTTATAGAAAATCAAAACGACTCATGTTTGTCAATTTACATTAATATTAGGAATAATAGAAAAACTTTCAAAATGGCAGATTTTTTTTTTGATGAAAACAAGTCGGTAGACGCTCTTGTGTTTTGTGATATACTTTCTTAAATTGTATTCTATACAATTACATACAATCAAAACTGGCCAAGCGGGAGTCTGGCCGCGCTGTTTTCATTGTTCCTCATTACATCAGGGCGTAAAAGAAAACAATGTTGGTGTTAATTTGTTTTATTAAGCGTGATAGTTTATTTAGCTATTCCACGTAATATACTATACTACTATCTACTATGAAATTGTTATTAGACTATCTGTGTCTGGGTGCGTTTTTATATATCGCCCGATGACGTCATCAGCGTTTGTAGATGACCGCGGCGATCGCTCCATGATCACCCGTAGCGTTCTTCTATGTCCCTCGAGGACGCACCCGTCGCCCCACGCTTATTAAACTTTTTGACAGCATAATTTTTGTATTTTCAATCCTATTTGTTTTTTTTCGCTCGCTCGCTTATTTTGGAAGATCAGCACTTATATTGTGCGCCCGCTTTTTTGTAACCATTCAAAATTTGTCGGTTTATCACTAATTTCGTATCATGTGGGTTTATTTAATTTATCTCTAATAAGTGTATTGAACTAAAACTTTACAGGTAGATGATTGGATAAATGCACTAATTGCTATAATACCTTTTGATTTGCCAACCCTTATAGAACCCGTCAAATCCAATGGCAAAAACGGGCGTCATTTAGGCATAGTTTTTTTTAACAAAACTCATTAACTACTAATAGTATACAAATGAAACTTGGCCAGACATTCTAAGCTATACAAGGCACATATTGACGTGAAAAGCTAGTCTCTAGGACCTCTATTTGAGAACCTAGAAACCACATTTTGGGTATATTTTTCGTCGCATTTGTAATGTATATTCGAATTCTGTTTTCCCAAACATTACACACAAATTAATAGAGACATGTGTAAAAATAATCATAACTGTGCGCTTAACCGTTTAAGATATGCAGCAAACAGCAAAACGTTCCCCCAGCGGCATCTTCCATATCTTCAGAGTCTTACGGCACACAAATTTCATTTTAACACACACATTTAGTTCTCGCTATACTGTAATTATTGGTATGGTTATTGTTCTCGTTCAGCCTTTGCGAAAAAAAAGTTCCGCTGGGAGAACGTTCTCCTAGCGGAAAGTGTTTTTCGCAAATATCTCATGAATGGCTGGACACACAAATTTAAAACTACCATACACTATATCGTACGCTAAATATCTGGTAAACTCAAATCACGTAAATCGACATTATGCCGCTGGGAGTACACACACGCCATACTCACGTGCTTAGAGTACAATGTTTTTTTCCATTTGTTGGAACCCCCCTGAAAAATCTATTAATTGAAGTTTTATTTAAGAACTCTAGTCCAATCTTTGGATTAACTATTCATGATTTTATAATTTCAAACCTATAACTCAATCCGCTGACGACCTAGTAGACTCGGGCACACAGACAGACAGCAGATTCCCATTAATAGGGCTGTATTTAGTCCATTGGGTACGGAACTCTAAAACAAACATCGCAGTGGCACACACAATCCATTGTTTTGGAGTATCGACCAGAGACACTAGCTTAGCTATAGACGATCCACATAATCGATTCGCCATTTTGCGCGTAAAATAAGGCTTTATCTAAAAAGGTACTTTCTATTTCAATCCTCCGCCGATAATCCCATCATTAATTTTTGTATTCACTAGATACTTAAATCGAATTTATAATTATGTAATGGACGTAAGCTGGCTACAATCTTGTTTTTTGTGTTGACTCCCACTAGTCAAGATCCAGACGTTTTTGAGCCGCCCTTAATTTTAATCCAATTACGAAAACATTATATTATGTTAAAATAATATTTGAATAAATTTGAAGCGCTCGTAGCGAAGTTTACTTAGCTGGTCTCAACCAATCAGCAAAGTTAAGCAACGTCGCCCGCGGTCACGAGTTGGATGGGTGACCGCTAGTGACATTACTACTGAGCGTTTCCGTGCTTCGGAGGGCACGTTAAGCCATCGGTCCCGGTTGTAGTCTTAGGATGGCAGTCGTTATAACATGGAGGTAGGGCATTTTGCGATTGCCCGCCTGGATAGCTACCATCCTCAAGTAGAAAATCTGTCGCCAAGCACCTAACGGTGTGTTCCGCCCGCTGTCCTTGAGAGCCAGTACTTCTAGGTTAGCCTGAACAACATCTTCGACCATCAGCTGAGATAGTGGTCAAAGGCTAACCTATCAGGCATGAAAAAAAATATGATTTCCACGATACTTGATACACGACAATTGAAACGTGTTGCGGTTTACTTGCCACTCGAGACGTATTACCGAGGAGAACCCAAGGAGCGCTCGCAACCAAAATAATATAAGATTAGATTTCAATAGAAAAATTCAAGAGAAAATCACGAGAAAATTCCATTATAGTTGCTGGAGAATAAATTGATTCTAAATGCAATATCTGGCTGGAAAAGTTTTAATAATTGAGCCTTACTTTCAAAGAAATTGTATTTTATATTGAAATGCTGAACTTACAAAGTGAGTAAATAAAATCTGTACATTTTCTGCTGAACTATTGATTGATTTCAAAAGAACTTTTATGGTAATTGATTAAAACTAACGTAAGTTTATACGTCGAGAAGGCGCCCGTGCATGCGCGGGCGCGATCGTAAGCGCACGCACTCCGTGATGAAGCGACTCCGAAAGTCGCGAAACCGGTCGAGACGCCTTCTCGACGTAAAAAACCGTAAGTTTAAATCGGCAAAAAATCTCATTTAACTTTTATGGTTTCTAAATGTCGAATCGAGCCTTAATAATGGTATCAATACTTATCAAACTGTTGATAAATAATTATCAATGTATTACATACGTCGTCGGTACGATATTCACACTTTAACATAAAAAGCTGGATCTTGAATGGTTACCTTAACGCAGTATAGATGTCGACAAACTCAAAAATGAAACTGAATGTGGTGAACAAAGATCACGATTGAGGCGATTATGGTGCGGGGGACTGTGGTTCGAATCCTGTTGCGAGCTTAAGGAACATTCTTCTATAGAATTGCAAAATATAAATATTTTTTGTACTAAGGTTATGACATTTTTTATTCTAGGACACTTATTTATGTTTATTAATTTGGTGGGCTTTCGCTTTTTCTTGTGTTTATTTATTTGGTGGGCTTTAGGATTCGCTTCATCTCCCAGTATTAGAGTATTTTGTTAATGCTTCCCTGGCTTACACCAACAAGTAGTGGCCAACGTTGAACAAATGCCTGCTCCTATATGAGAGGGCTACCATAACCCTCAAACTAGGCAGATGTCCAGGGAATCGCAGTGTAACTGTAGCTGTACTTCAAAAGGCGCTGCTGCTCACCTTCTGATATTTCACCTTTCGTCGCTTCTTACAACTCCCGCAATAAGACGTGGAAAATCTGTCGCCAAGCACACAATCATGTGTGTGTGTGAGTGTATGCCTGATAGGTTAGCCTTTGACCACTATCTCACCTGATGGTAAGTGATGATGTAGTCGAAGATGTTGTTCATGCTAACCTAGAAGTGCTGGCTCTCAAGGACAGCTGCCGGAACACACCGTTAGGTGCTTGGCGACAGATTTTCTACTTGTGGGTGGTAGCTAGCCCGGCGGGCATTCGCAAAATGCCCTACCACCATGCTATTAAGACTGCCATCCTAAGACAACAACCGGGACGGACGGCTTAACGTGCCCTCCGAAGCACGTGCACGCTCAGTAGTAATGTCACTAGCGGTCACCCATACAACTCATGACCGCGACGGACGTTGCTTAACTTTGCTGATCGGTTGAGAACAGCTAAGCAAACTTAGCTACGAGCGCTTCAAAATGTTATGATGCGCTCTTATAAGCTGTATCTGAACCTGTTACCGTTCTGCCTGTCCGAACGAATCATCACAAACTTAACAACTTGTGAGAAATGTCCAAGGCTGACCTAAATAAAAAATAACCTATATTTCTGTTACGTCCGCCTCGTCCTTTGAATATATTTTTATAAGGGCACGTGACTGAACATTGTTATTTCTCAGTAGGGGTAAAGTTAGAAATAGAATACAAAGCACAATAATAAAATTGTAATGTTCAAATAACATCAGTTTACCGAACAGTTCCGTTATGTATACTTATTACTAGTTACGTTTCTTTTCTGTACATGCATCGGTAACGCAAACAGTACCCATATATAGTTCAGCGTTATAAATATATATAACTTATACAGAGCTTGGTTCTTGAAGATTAACTTGAAAATTGTTTTTAATTGTGTCCAAGAATATTTCATTTGAAATACGATATCGAACTTTTAACAAGCTTTTATTTTACTTTTGTTTTTCGTTTCACAAGTTTAAAATTTATTTGCACACTACGAGTATATGGGGTTATAACTACAACAGGCATCAACAATCCAAATAGATAGTTTTTACTACTTGTATACTCATATAAATACAAACTCTATCCAAAATGTATGTAAATTAAAAAAAAATGGTCAATAAACTTTTTTATTTTGCAAAATTACAAATACCACGATAGGAAAAAATATATATACGAATGCAAAAAAAGACGACGCTCTTAAAAAGGACAACTGCAAAAATTTGCTATTAATATTTCTGCTGTCACGTTCCGTTCAGTTTCAATAAGGGTAGGTATAAAATTGAAGCAATTATAGCCGTGCTGTAATATGTATGGTCTGCCGTGTCACAAGTTCATGAACCTCGCCGCCGAATTGAGCTTCACCGCATGGTGCAATAGCTATCACCCTCAAGGTGGAGATCGGTCGCCAAGCACCTAACAGTGTGTTTTGGCAGCAATCTTTGGGATCCAGTAAAATAACTAGCACAAGAGACTTAACAACTGTATGTCTCAGGGTGACGGGCGCAATGCAGTTCGATGAGACACTTATGAGTTCTGACGAAATACATCCGTCGTAGGTACAGGTTACCGTTTCACATAAGGTGGGCTTCGTGCTTGTTCCTTCACCAATAAATAAAAAATACTGGTATATATAGAGCCACTGCGAGAAGAACAGACAAGAAACTCGGTGTCATTATATTTAAATGTCTACAATTTGTAACTTTATACAAGACTAGCGGCCCGCGACGGCATCTCACGGGTATCTATTAAAAATGAAAACGAAATCATATTTTTTGATAATATTCTATAGCCTATATTCATCAGGGATAATGTAGAATACTAATGCTGAGAGAAATTTTCAAATTGGTCCCGTAGTTTTTAAGTTTATTCGTTACATACAAAAATACATGTCTTTCCTCTGTATGGTATTAGTATAGAAGTACAGAAAATTTACTATAATAATACGACTTAATTTAAAATGTGTTTATTTGTATTCATAGAATATGGTGCAATATGGCACCAGCTGCCAGGTGTACTATTTCCGAACGGATACGACTTAGGGGCCTTCAAGAAGGGAGCATATTCCCTCCTTAAAGGCCGGCAACGCAACCCCGAGACCTCTGGTATTGCGGATAATCGTGGGTGACGGTGATCACTTACCAGCAGGTGAGCAACCTGCTCGTTTGTTTTCTTATACCATAAAAAATATTTTGTATTAATACTATAAAAAAATAATAGACAAAATAGAAGTCCACAATTCTTAAAAAGCTTCGAATATTTGCGTCTAACGTTATTTCTATTTTAGGGATAAATCTTTGATCAGATTCAATAGCTATTCAGTCTATCGGCGCGGCTAACTAAGTGATAGATCCAGTTACACGATTTTGATTTTACGTTTGGATGTCCGACTATAAATTGACCGAAGCGATGGTTTCAAAACAGTGTTTGGAATAGGTGACTATATTTGGCGAATAGCAGGAATTAATTATTATCAGGGTTCTATATTTACGTAAAGGGTAAAACGGAGCACTATTGATTAGACTTCGTTATGTCTGTCCGTCAATTGGTATATCACGGGCCTCTAGCAAGTAATGGAATAACTTAAATACCTTAGACGTAGTTATATTGGATTAAATTAATTTTCATTTGTGCGCGAAGGTAGCGGAAAAAAGCTTTATTGCACCTCAACATGTCTCTTTTTTGTTATTGTGACGGTACAGCCGCGAGTCCCATCTGATGTTAAGTGGACTAACCTCTGCCTATAACCACCGATGTAATTAAAAAACGTTTTTTAATTACATCAATGCCTGTAACAGATGCATTTCGTCGCAAGTGATGAATTGCACTGCGCCCGTCACAGTATAGTTGTTAAGTCTCATGTGCCTGTAATTTCACTGGCTCTCAAGAACTGCTGCCGGACAACACTGTTAAGTGCTAAGCGACAGATGTTCTACTTGAGGACGGTAGCTAGCCAGGCGAGCATCCGCAAAAGCCGTTCCAGCATGCGGTTAAGCTATATTGGTACATTTTGATCCACAACAGTAGCAACCCTTCGAGGTTACAACTATCGATAGTACCGCAGTCCGAGTAGATTGTATTCCACATATTCATTTCGGATGCAAGGACGTCTGCTCGTTCGTCGTTCATGTTCCTCACTTTATCCACTCTGGATGAATCGAATTATACTTTTCTGTATTGAAGCAGTGATGGCTTAGTGGCATTGGCTATGGACTGCCGCGCCGCAGGTCTATGGTTCAAATCTCGCCGCGGGCTTGAACTTCACCGCATGGTGGAAGGGCATTTTGCGAATGCCCGCCTGGCTTGCGACCACCCTCGAGTAGAAAATCTGTCGCCAAGCACCTAACAGTTTGTTCCGGCAGCAGTCCTTAAGAGCCAGGGAAATTACATACAAATGAGACTTAATAAGTATGTCTCAATTTGATGGGCGCAGTGCAATTAGTCACTTGTGATGTAAAGCATCTGTTATAGGCAGAGGATACCGCTTAACATCAGGTGGGCCTCGTGCTTGTTCCTTCACAATAACATAAAAAAGCCTACAATCGTAAATTACGTGTGACTTGAACTTCTTGTTTGTTCCTCTAAGTGTGACTTCCATTATTTGCTGTCCAATTACGAATATTAACGATTAACGATAGATTTTTAAAACCATGACGATTTTACTAAAATCCAGGTCAATGGATAGACAAACTTAATGCATCTAATCTGTACAAACGAATCGAAAACCATTCTCGAAATCTATGTTCTTTCTCAAATTAATAAATAATCTTTGTTCTTCTTGCATTACTGAGGGACTGAATAGCTTTGATAATAAAGCTATTCCGTTGCGGCGTGCGCTGCTATGCCCCTAATTTCAAGTAGGTATGCTTGATTTTCGTACGGCAACTAGCTGCAAGTAATTTCAATCCTGTAAGAGCTTAACAGCTACTGAATTAGCAGCTCGCTGTCAGCGAGTACGAAAATCAAACGAACTTTCTTTCACATAAGGATTATTTTAGCGCGCACTCCGAAGCCGATGTGGCTATGACGTTACAATTTTCGTCCGAAATGCGCGAGAATGAAATGAGAATGAATAAGAGACAATACATTACTAAACACCATAACTAAGAAAAAAAAGTTAATAAATTGGTATCGTCAGGACCACTACGTCCTAGTTATGAATGAAATTCTATTGTTATCATATTATCGCCGATGCCAATGGTTTAAGACTGGTTTTGTATTTATAAATTTCCTCTTTTGGTGTAATGATCGATTATAAAGCATTTGTTGTTATCGCGGTATCGCGGGGCCATATAGAATAAAGGTCAAAATGGATGTAAACAAAATATTTTTGACAGTTCAATTGCAATTAAATTAACTTTGAAAATTAACGATGAATTATTCTTACACATATTTTTTTCAGTATATCGAGTTAAAAATGCTGATTAGGCAACTCTTATAGAATACTTTCGAAGCAAGCGCATTGAAAAGAAGATTGAACTAGAAATACCTGTCGTGGTTGAGTCGTGTCATGAGGCGGGGGGCCACCTCTGGTCTGCCGGAATATGACTACCTGAAACCAAATAATTATCTCATTTCCACAGATTGATACATACTACCGAAGGTTCATAAGCACATAGCAGTTCTGCGAAGGAAAAACCTTTTTCGGAAAAATATCTACTAATGTAGCTATAGTACTATTTATGTTTATGAATGAGCTCGTCTGGGGAAGTACTTTCACCATACCTATTTCTAGCCCCAAGCATTAATGTTCGCATAAGGGTAGATTTATATTAGAGCGGGCCGTGCCCGGGGCGTGCCGTGTACGTGGCCCGGACGAGGCACGGATTTGAAGCGTTACATACATTTTGTATGAAGCAGTTTATATTAAACAGAGCCTGATCCGTGTCCCGTCCGGGCCCGCCTACTAACGTACGACGCTCGTCTACACCACGGTTGTTGCACGGTCCCGCCCCGTCCCTTCCACGCTGCGCACGGGTAGTGAGCGACGAATGTTTAGTGAGGGACCACGCACTTTCTTTTTGTTGCTACGAAGCTCAGTTTGGTCACAAATTTGTGATACTTACACAAAACATTTTTTTGTAGCATAACTTTGCGATTCAATTTATTTTAAATCTGACCTGCAACTGTTAACCATAACATCCTGTCAAATTGACCTCTTAACAGGCTTAACGATCTCTTTTCGCGATCCCAATGTCGCGATCCCAGTGCGTTAGTCCTTAGATTATTGTCGAGATTCCTAGTAAGCCCAATGTAAATGGTTTCAATATTGAAACTTTTGTTGGTAAATATGAATAATGAAATGTAATTTTTTATGAAATGAAATTAAATTAATTTATCGTTTTAACAAACATCATTCAACTTAAATATATCAGAGTACACACGAGTAAATTTTACATTAACATTGGAAACACATTGGTACCCAAACTAAGACAGACCTGTGATATGGCATACCAATGCCCTCCCCAGGACATGAATAGTAAAAAAATATCTTATATAATTATTTTGTAGTATTACCTGAGACATACAGTTAATCGTTGTTTAGGTTATATCGATGTCTTGAATCTCGTATGCTGTCTTATAAGGGCGAGCTTTAGCTCATTAAGTAAAATGTCAAAGTTTTCCTTACATTCTAAAATATCCAAAGAACTTATCTTCACTGTCGGGTAAGTTTCTACATAGAGTAACAAATTCTCCGTCCAATGCACGCCTTCTCCAAAGAGAATACACGCTCCATTTTCATTACTGCTGGTTCTTTTTGCTCCTTGCTTCTGCTTCATCTTCATCATTAGCAGCCATCTCCAGCAAAGAAAACTCCATTATTATTTATTATATTTCAATAATTGCGAATGATTCACATCACTACGCTATATGGAAGCGACCTTGATGGCTTATAAAACCCGTTACACTCGTTGTGTAATAAAATCGTGCAGCACGGACGGGCTCCGCTCCGGCCCGCCCCGTCCTCGCCCCGGCCCGGACACGGCCCGGTCTAATATAAATCATCCCTTACTGTATGCCGTTTTGGAGTGTTCGGGTGAAATTACAGGCACATGAGACTTTATGTATTGTACTAGGTACTTGGTGATAGGCGCAGTGTAGTTCCACGTGGGCCTCGTGCTTGTACCGGCACAATAAAATCATAGTAGAAAGATTTTACTATGATAAAATTACCAAGTATTGTAGTTCACTGTGGATGGGCGCGCCTTCATGATCTGAACAGACCTGTAGCGAAGAATCGGACGTATCGTTTGAATAAAGGTAAATGTGTTATTCAAAATCAGGACAAACAGAGAATACCTAAAGAGATTAAAGAAGTCTTACATAGGTAATAATATATCAAAAATCTTAATACAACTGTAGAACGGGTTAATTAAGGATAGTGTACGCGCCGAGCTTGCAGTATAAACTCCACTGTACTCTCAACTGTTCACTGCTGAATAGCAGCATAAAGTAGCGGTTACTTTTACGGTTATTTGCAGTTAGGTACTAACTTAACTTTGTAGGAATACATAGTAATTAAACAACTTTAAACGGTTTAAATCGCGTTTTTTTTTTTCACATTTTCACAATGGAGCCAGAGGTCAATAAATGCTTAGCTTTTCTTGATGTTTTAGTCATCAGGAATCCTGACAACTCCCTTTGTCATACAGTGTATAGGAAACCTACCCATACAGATAAATATCTCAATGGTAACTCCCATCACCATCCATGTCAGTTGGCTACCGTAGGCAAATCTTTGTTACAGAGAGCACATGGCATCTGCGACACTGACCATCTCAAGGAGGAGCTTCAGTATGTAAAACAAGTACTGCGAAGCAATAATCACAAGCTCCCAAGAATGCGTCACAGAAGCCGGCCCAAGCCTTCCACAGTTGAGAGACAACCTGCCATCTTACCTTACATCAAGGGTGTCACGGACAAAATTGGTAATATCTTAAGACGAGCTTCAATAAAAACTTACTTTAAGCCGCACAAGAAGATCAACCAATTTTTAAGACCTGTTAAGTGCAATATTCCCCTACAAGATGCAGGTGTTTACAAACTTGATTGTGAATGTGGGCTGTCATACATTGGGCAAACAAAGAGGAGCATTGGTATTCGGGTAAAAGAACACATTGCTGACATGAAGAACAGACGCTCGACCAAGTCTGCGGTTTGTGAACATGCCCAGGACAAACCCAACCACTACATTCGGTTTGACAACCCACAAATCCTCGCCAGAGAGACCCGGTTTATGCCAAGAATGTTACGCGAGGCTATTGAAATAAAAAAACACCCAAATTTCAATAGAGATGATGGTTGGCAAGTACCACCTGCTTGGGATCCTGTCATCAAATTAATTAAATCTCAAGGCCGACACAAATCTGCAAGACCTCTGGACACTGTGAGCGAATACTGCATGAATAGGGAACGTTATGATTAATATAAAAATATTCAGACGGTAGACCAAATAATTTTCTTAATAACTCATGTGACAAATAATACCAATTAGTCACCCCGTGACCACGATCACTGCAAAGTGTTTGAAACGTCGGGACAAAAATAATGATAAATATACGCGATTTAAACCGTTTAAAGTTGTTTAATTACTATGTGTAATAATCGCGAAAACCTAAGACAACATTTGTAGGGATAATTCTATTACGCACTAGTGTATAATATTATTATGCACTAGGGTGTTACAGTTCGGTTTATGGCATTAAGAACGATATAATAATGGTCACTTTACGAGCAAGGGTGTTTAAACGATTTTATATCGTATGCTTTTGTCTTCAACATGCAATTTACTATTTTTTTGTCTTTGAGATAAGTAACTTATGGGCGTTGGTGTACTAACTTAATTATTAATAAGTATTTTCGCTGGAAATGAAATTCAGCTGTTATGTGTATTTTGACGGGTATGTCACCTGTGGGTACGATTTTGGTCAAAAACTTTTAAAGATGATTTAATATCACAAAGATGTCATTGGTAATTCTAGTAAAATGATAATATATATCACTAAACGTATGTATAATCAGGTGCTAAACATCAGCAATATAATATTGATATTATGCCGTAGCCAGGGATGTAGCATGAGAGCGATGGCATGTGTCGCCAACAGTATCGTTACGGATATCGAGGGACATGGGAGCGTGGCATGTGTCCAGTATGCGATCAAAAGAAGTATAGGTTTGATAAAAGTACTGATACCACACTATTTAATTTAAAATAAAACACCGGTAAGACCCAAACATTATGTTCCGTCCCCGCCTGATCCCACTCATTGTTTCAGGCCTATTAAAAAGACCGCTAGTTGCTAATATAATAATATTAGCAACTATAGCGACCTGGGTCGGTACTACAATTCAACGAAGTTTAATTTTTCGCGTTTCGAACGACACTATAGTCAACGAAAATTGAATTTGCGATATGAAGTTCGTTGTTTCATATAGTCTATGGTCGGATCGCATCGTTCATCACAAATCTTACCCGGCTATGGAATCTCCGATACTGCTTTGAGAACGCTATAATGCCTCAATCAGATTTAAGTCTTAATTTCGAGAAATTAAAGAACATTTTCACATGGTAAGAGTCTGAGAGTCGCTAGTTATATGTCAACGAGCGATGTTGCTACTGTTCTAGAAAATATAAAATTTACGTATGTCTTTGTTCTCCATAGGTATTTATATCCTTCATCATTAATATTCGTCTTCTTTCTGCATATTTAGAACTCGACTTACACTACTTTTAAGCAAACGAATAAATTATAATTTCGTATTTGGAAAATGTACAAACCATACGAATACGATTTAAAATAAATATATTACCGAATCTACGCAGGCAAATGCTTGCAGTCTATGCTACGAACGAAGTTAAACAAAAGTAAGCCAATACGTGTTTTGCGGATACCTATCTTTCGGACCCAAAGTTCGAAACTTCGACGAATTAGAGTAGAGGACCTGCACCAGCGTCGCAAGGGTATTTAACAAAAAAAACAATTTATTTGATAATATTCTATAGCTTATGTTCATCAGGGATAATGTGTGATTCTAATGGTTAAAGAATTTTTCAAATCGCCCCAGTTGTTTTTATGTTTATTCGTTACATACAAAAATACAAATCTTTCCTCTTTACGATATTAGTGTAGAAGCTGTAGAAGTTTAGATAATACGGATATAGAAAAAGGAATACATTTCTAAAACTATGCTTAACGCCACAACATACAATGATTTCAAATACCAATTTGCAAATTCTCCAAAGTACCAGGAGATCAAAAAATAAATAAATAAATAAAATAATCAGAAGTTCACGGGAAATTCATCATAAATTTTTCGTTCTAGGAAAACTACATTTTACAAAATGGTAACAGATCTTATGAAATTTTACATCAGGCAGATGGTTGTTCAAACCAAGGAGTTTTCTTTTTTCCACGACCTGAATTAGTATGTTTTACTTTGATAGCAAAGGTTAATTGGTATGCGAGGCACTTTGCAAGTTGTTATTTTTTGTGAGTACTTTATTGAAACCTGAGGAAGCGTAGGATTCTAGTATTAAACGACAAGCGAGTGCTTCAAGCATAGAATCCTGAGCGTACCGAAGATTTCAAAGGTATTAGACGCAAAATAACTTTGCTGCTGAGCGCAACACACAATTTTTCAGCTCACTTGAGCAAGGACAATGCTACGTGTGAGAAAAACAGCTTAATAATGTAATTAATTTGAATTAATTCCTATCAAAAATCAAGAGATATATTACTAAAATTTTAGTAATTTATTTATTTTAGTATTTTTTCGGAACTTTTATAGAGCTACGAATTTTAAAAAACCCTTTCCACGCTATCGTATAAAAAGCACGCAGTTTCGAATGATAAACAACACCTTTCCGAGGTTGTGAGGTAAAAAATAATTATTTAAGATTAGTTTAATTCTAAGCTAATATTTGTACGCTGAATGAGGTGAGGACATGGGTTGTACTCACAAAATTTAATTGTATCACCCTATATGCTTTTATAATTGCACACATACCATGTCTAGCAAATATTTTACTCTATTCTATTCTAGACATTCACATTCAAGGTATAGTATGTTATACGCGTATTCATTAAACCCTAGTAACCTTAAAACCTTGGAGTAATTCTACCTAAACGTTAAGAAGTAAACATGTCTTTTTTTATTAAGTTTTTACTATGCTTAGTTTCAAATGAGTCTGAATTCGATCTAGTAAATAGATTATAATTCAGTAACAACCATTTTATGTCAAAGTGAAAGCTCGTTGGTATTGAGCTTTCGAATGAAACAGTGATTTAGCAGCGGTTGCGGGGTGCGGTGCTAAGCTGTGTCCGGCCGTTTGTGCAATACAGACTCGTTATCCGGATTACGCTCGTTAGTGTCGTTAGTGCGTCATCACACGGTCAACGGAAATATTGTGGCACTAGCCAATTTTTTGAAGCGATCATAGCCAAGCGGTAATTATAATGGACTGCCGTTCTGCAGGTCCAGGTTTGAGCTTCAACGCATGGTGGAAAGGCATTTTGCGAATACACTAATATCACAAGTATAGGGTCCTCTTCGAATACTGTATCAGCGGTTGATATGATGTGACATCGAAGATGGTAGCAAAGCTGTTATTTACTCTCCGGAAGATCAGGTATCAACTTGAGAGCGGTAGGTGGCCACGGCAAAGTTAAAATCTTTATTCAATTGAGGCGTATAAGGCTCACTTATAAACGTTAAAAATCTTCTGCTGTGTACATCAAGAAGACGTAGAACGATCGAGAAAGCCCGCCAAAAAACTGGCGTCATCATATTATAACAAAACTATTTACATACTTCATTTATTTAGATATTACAATAGTTAATTCGTTTAAATATTTTATGAACATCACCAAGTTAAATTATTTATGTGTGTCTAACGTTGGTGGTGAAAGTTGATTTTCCCAAGAAATCATACTTAACTAAGATAGGCTTTATTAATTATATTTTACAAATAACCGAACCAGCGCGTATCTTACTTACAACTTGGCCAAAAAGGCTTTTGTTATAAAAATGCGTTGTATTATGTTGTATGTATATGAAGAGACTCTTTTAACTCCCTGTTATCGTCCTTTCGGAGTCAACAGACTTGACGTAAAGGAAAAATACCGAAAAGTGGGCAGTAGCGTCTTCTGAAGCACTGATGCCATCTTACACTGCTATGCCCTAGACGCTTGCCAAACACGTACCAGCCAGCGTACTGATCTGTACTGTATCAGACGGATTGTCCACTGCTGAACATTATGGGAGGGTTTGCCATAATTCCCACGCTTGGCAGGCGTCTTGGGGTTCGCAGTGTGAGATATCAGTTCCTCAGAAAGCGCTGCTGCCCACCTTCTAAATCGAAACCGAGCACCAACACTAACAATTACTTTAAAAAAACAACTTCTGCAATAGAAAAATATTAAACGCAATTTGGTTTATACATATACATTTTGATTTAGGTATTTGTATGTAGATTTAAATAACCAATATATAATATTGGGAGGTAACCAAAAAAATTTGCTTCGTAGGGTGCCGGGCTAGAATTTCACCCCCATTACTATTTGTGGATACAGTAAGAATAAATTAAAAAAATACCGGAAGATGGGGCAGCAGCACCTTCTGAGGTATATACCGTTAAACTGCGATCTCCAAGACACCTACCAAGCGTCGGGATTATAGCAAACCTTGGGGAGGCTGCGTTCAGCAATGGACCATCCGGCTGATATAGTACAGCACAGAGATCCAATTAGTAATAAAACGAAAAACTGGCATAAATATTACGCTAAAGCAAGCAAATTTTCAACTAGTATCAACGATTAGTATTTAAAATATAACGTAACTACATCTGTATGGAAAGAGCTCCGAAGACATACTCCGTAACCTTAAATAAATGTACCACCTGAAATCACCAAGCTCAAATTAAATCATATTTGGCGGAGTAATGCCGTAACAAAAACTGACAAAAAATATCGTTCCTTTGCCGTGGTACCATTAGATAGTTCCTTTGATGGTACCACGGCAAATTTAATTTGCTGTGGTACCATATATTAAAACTTCTTCCGTTTTAGAATTCATTTACAGGCTCCGCCTAGTTTGGAACCCATTGCCTAACCATACATGTATATATATATATATTTAATAGGATTAGATAGATTAGAAACTAGGTAGGTATATTATAATTATGTATTTATTTACATTTACATTAAAACATTCTATTACGCACATATACTTTACAAAAAACTAACACTATACTCAAATTACACTTAATTATTTTTTATACACAGCATTCTCATCAGTAGGTACTCACACACATCATTTTAAGTAAATTATTATAACAATAAACAATTAGTTTTATAATTTTGTTCAATTTACTTTTCGCTATAATTTATTCATTTTATATATATATAAGGCTACGTATAGTAGTAATGTTATTGTACATTGAAGGGTATGCAGAACCTACGACATAAGATTATTCTTTGTGTAGGTTCTGTACGTCAATACAGCAACAATTACAAGCCACTATATGTCATGCTTAGTTATAATATAATAATAAGTGTGAATATCTTTAGTGTTTAGTTGCAACTGTACCAAAGTTTGTTAAATAAATATATCTTTATTATTGTTATTTGTTAACACAGTTTTGAAGAATAATAAACAATAAAACAATTTATACCACACCCACTCATAAAACGTCTCATTACTCGTTCAAAAACATGTTATACGGCGTGGAAAGTTATATGGATTTTCATTCCTTCACTCCGTAGCAGTGAAGGAATGTTGTATGAAAATCCATACCTGCCCTGGTAGCGTTCTTTTGTTTTTAGCTGCTTACATAAAAAAATTCAATCTCAAAAAGGTTTTTTATATCAAATAATTAGAAAAAACAGGTGTGATTTTTATATGTAGGTACTCGATTTTCAATGAAAGGAGGTTGGCAACCTTTTTTGGCACTACGAGAAAAAAAGCGCGGCAATTTGTTATGTGTGGTTAAATTTAGTTTATTATTATATTGATATTTTAACACGCTTTTAATTATTCTAAATAATTTTCCAAAAGTCATCTGATAGTGAAAGTGACGATTTTATAATGATGACGCCACCGGAAATAAGAAATGCAGCTCAAGAAGTCATAAAGAACTTACTGCCTGAGAAGTCTCGAGGTAAGTACGAGAAAACTATTTTACTCGTAGGTGTAGTATAAAGCACTATGTATCACTAGGGAGATAGTTCTATTTCTGTTCGAGAGTTTGTTTAAGCCCGACGCGTAGCGGAGGGCTTAAAGGCAACTCGAGAATAGATCGTTTTCTCCCCTCGATGTACAATGTACTATTCTATATTTAAAGCAAATTTAACATATTACAAAATTCCAAATTTACGACAGGAAAAATTATAGTCATGTGCGCGATTTGAACCCGCGTCATCAACCTCTATAGCCGGGGTATGCTCTGACCGACTGAGCTAACATGACAATGACTCATAACTCTAATTTTATCCTATCGTTCTTTAACTATAACACGAGGATATAGCGACACCTATAGTTCAACTTACGTTGTACTACATTTATTTTACAAGTATTGAACATATATTATATACATATATATTTATGCATAAATATATATTATTACCACGTACCCTAACCTTGGCCTACTGCGTAGAAGTACTGGCGCTCTCACGGCCTCGAAGTCCCAGAATACACAACAGTTAGTTAGTACGCACGAAGGCCGCGGGTACATATTATATAATATTATTTGCGGACAATAGGACGCTGCGTTTGTCATAATCATAACAGCAATACAGATCTACTTGTTCTATGTTTTTGGCATTTAATTTGTTTGAATGACGCGTGTGCCTCACCCGGGGTGCCTGGGGTTGGGCCGGATACTACCCACTTCTTATTGAAAAGTAATACCGTTCCAACTTTGACAAGGGAAATTGTCCGTTCGTAACTATTTTGGACATTTTGCCAACGGATTGTTGCTTGCGCATGTGGTAAGTACTTGCATCAAACATTAAAGTAATACTAATACTTTTATGCCGTAGGAAAGTAATGGGTTCATCATGAATAATTTTCGTATGTACGCCTGAAGTTAGTTATTCTGGTTTTCTCCTTTTTATCTAGTAGATTTACAACGAGAGCATTTAACAGCCATTTTGTCCGAGACGTAGCCAAAGGTTAGGTAACTCGACTTATTTGATGCTTTTTACTTTAATTGCGAGGAAATGAAACAGTAAGTAAGTAATAGCTCTATAATTACAAATAACACTGTTGTAAACCGATTTTCTATTTTTAGTGCAATTGTTTCGAACAAAGTAATGTCTGGGTCTTTATACGATTAGGTATCTTTGAGTACTGTATCAGTGGGATCGTCCACAGCTGAACACAGCCTCCCCTATTAAGGGAGTATTTGCCATAATCCCCACGCTTGGCAGCAGTCTTGAGGAATGCAGTGTGAGATGGCAGTTCCTTAGAAGGCGCTGCTGCCCACCTTCCAGTATTTTACCCTTAGTTGCCTCTTGCCTTACATACGACACCCACGTGTAGATATGGGGAGGTACAAATCTAATCCTTTGAGTATTAGTGGAAAAATAAAAAAATAGGCAGTATGATGTCTAAACAACTTTAAAAATGTATCAGACGCCAATTTTTCCGCTTTACCCGGACAAGGAACAATTACGAAGTTACTTAACGAGCATTAGAATTGGAAAGTTATTTTTATCTGTTATTACAAAGAAAAGAAAGAAAGAAAAATGCTTTATTTGTGACACAAATAATACGTTGACACTAAGATGAAACAAAATTAAAACTATTCATAATGTGTTCACAAATTGGTCCCAAATCAGCATAATGCTGGTTGTTAGCCAGCGCTGGTCTTTCTTTGGAACCATATTATGGTGACGTCACACACACATACACACAACAGTTCGCCAAATAGAAAAAATAAAATATAATAATTTTACAACACAAAAAATAAACAACAATTAATATAAGTAATTACAATGTTAAGAAAATAAATTAACTTATAAGTAATTTATTTTCTTATTATGTAGTATTATTAGTATTATTACTTAGTATTATTATACATACATACATAAAATCACGCCTCTTTCCCGTAGGGGTAGGCAGAGACCACGGATTTCCACTTACTACGATCCTTACATATTCTCTTTCGCTTCATCTACACTCATCAATCCTTTCATACATAAGCGTCGGTTTAGGATACTCTTGACCTATTATTATTATTATCTATATTATGGATATATCATATATCACGTTTTTGTATACCCGAAGGGGTGGGCAGAGGTGTATTTTATTGTTATGGAGCAGTCTTGAATTGTCCTGTCATACCAAGTTTGACGCTTGTAATTGTATGTATCGTTTTAATGATAGAACAATAACAAAAAAAGAAAAAAATAACGTTAATTGTATGGGGACTTTATTTTTAACTTTTTGTTATAATTATCATTTGTTAGACAATCCGTAGTGTGTAAGCTGTAGATCTAGTGTTGTAAATTGTCATTTGTGAATAGTCATTGTTAAACCGTAAGGATACAATAGAGGTGTTATTTGGATGAAAAGTTTGAAGCGTCCGTAGCGATGTTTGCTAAGCAGTTCTTAACCGATAAGCTAAATTAAGCAACATCCGCCGCGATCACGACTTGGATGGGTGACCGCTAGTGACGTTACTACTGAGCGTGCACGTGCTTCGGAGGGCACGTTAAGCTGTCGGTCCCGGTTGTCGTCTTCGGATGGCAGGTGGTAGGGCATTTTGCGAATTCCCGCCTGGCTAGCCACCACCCCCAAGTAGAAAATCTTTCGCCAAGCACCTAACGATGTGTTCCGGCAGCTGTCCTTGAGAGCCAGTAATTCTAGGTTAACCTGAACAATATTTTCGACCTTATCATCACTTACCATCAGGTGAGATAGTGGTCAAAGGCTTACCTATAAGCTATAAAAAAGCCTATCAGCTACAAATCGATAAAAATAAAAAAAACTGTGACTTATGTTATAATGCGGAACCCCAGCGCGTAATAATATCCACGGTCGCCGAAGTCTTCCCAACCAACTGTTGCGTGCACCACACTCGCCGTGTATACATACATACTTTCTTTGTCAAACTTTCTCACTTCTTCTTTCTTCACTTTATATACTTGTATATATAGCCCCGCTCCAGAGAGCGGGGTACTTAATCCCCAGTTTCGAAGCACTCGCAGCGAAGTTTGAGAGTGTAGTTCACGGAGCGCTTTCCATAGTGTAGGATATAGATATATTAAAGATATATATTTATAATAATATATGTATAGATTCATATATTTGTCGGAGTTAGTTTGCTACGAGACTGGCAACACTTGTTGTCCTAGTCTTTGGTCGCTACTAGTCTATAGTCATTTGAGATACTGTGACTCAGCCTTAAAAGCTTATAGTACCACCAACTTAACTGTGCAGTTCGTGAGGGCGCTGCTGGTCAAGGAAATCAACTACAAACTGTCACAATTTGAAGGAATGTTGTAGTTCTTTTTTCTGCCGCCTGAACAGATAAGTTGGTGGGACTGTACGTCACAAGACACGGCGCGGGCGGTGGGCTCGGCAGTCTGTTACCGACCTCCGAAGGCAACACAGCTGAAAACGAATCTATATTGCGTGCATATAGTGTAAGTGCTGACAGTGATGAGAACCGTGGTGAATAACAACCACTACACATAGAAACGTAGTTTCGTCATATTTTATATACTAAGGGTTTAAACTCGGTGCAACTTTGCAAGTATAACTTTGAGCCTAACATCTATGCTTCTAGATTTCCGTAAAATTAAGTATTTTCAAAAATAATTCAAAATATCGTTTTGTATGGGAATTGTTATCTTGAGGGATAAAATTAATAATAAATCGAAAAACTGGCAATCCAGAAGCATACAAATAGTAATTAAACAACTTTAAACGGTTTAAATCGTGTATATTTATCATTATTTTTGTCCCGACGTTTCAAACACTTTGCAATGATCGTGGTCACGGGGTGAGCATACATATTAGGCTCATCAATTTATACAAAATTTCACTGAGTTTGAACACATGGTATTTAAAATAAAATAAAACTACGTTTGTATGGAAAGCGCTCCGTGCACTATACTCTTAAGATGAAGTGAGTCTCAAAGGGCATATAAACCATGTTTTTTTAGAAAGAGTGTACACTGTACAGATATGAATAAAGTATATATAATATTGTAGAGAATAATACTATGTCTGATCCGAAAACAGGATTCCATGTATTTCTCTCCATAGAAAAAATAATGAATACAGCTCTAAAATTTCGCTGTAAAGTTTTATATCTACGTAGTAACAGTATTAATACAAATGTTATTTCAATAATTATGTAGCACCATGTGATTCAGTAAAAGAAGGATTTTTTCAATTTTTACAAAACTCACTCATATATGTATTTATTTTAAAAATTCGCTTACGCTATTTGTATATTGTGTAGTTTTGCTAAAACGAAACGAAACGAGGCCTCTCCGTCTTTCTCCCTAAGTTTGATATTTTTCAAAGACCACTTAGTCTTAAGACGGGAAGGAAGTCTCGAATTTTCATACAAAAAGAGAAAACGTTTCTCTCCCTCTAAATTATCACCGAATTTGATGATTTTTGGAAATGTTATAGATGTTATCAAAATCTAGGTTTATAGGTTTTGATTTTTATCATTTTATTAATGGAATTTGAATTAATGGGTATTCAAATTCCGATCTTTTCTCAAAACTTGTATCTCTAGTTGGTGAATTGTTTATATGAAAACTGATGATAAATAAAGAAAAAGGAAAACCTATAAACCTAGTTTTTTCTGTCAGATATAAAATAAGACCAACATTTTTAGATTTGATAAATATTTACTATAAGAGAAACGTTTTCTTCCAGAACGCAAATTATGCGGAAATTCTAAGTCAAAACTTGAAGAAGCTGCAATTGTCCTTATCGCACAATTCTGTTCGGGGGGCAGGGTAGCTGCACAGAATAAATAATAGTAGTAAGGTAGAGGTATTTGCATTAGTGATGTCAATATGCCTTTTCGATATGTTGGATGGTGAGTGATGGGAAAAAATCGATGCTGTAGATATTTTTTTTTCTACCAATTTGAATGTTTTTCTGAATAGTACATTTGAATTATCGAAACTAAGAAATATATTATAGACGTAGAAACCCCGATATAAAAAAATTAAAACATGTTCACAGATCAGTTCTTAGCTATAAATAAATTTCATATTTTTACCCTTCCTTCTAAGTATACCTATGTCGTGAAATCTTAGTTTCTTTTAAAGCCTACATTATGACGATATTCTCAATTGAGCCGATGTTCTAGATATATAATGTAAATGAAATGTCACAACAGTTTTTGTAGCAAATCTAGTAGTCTCTAAAGTAAGTAAGAATAAGATATTTTTTCTTCGTGACACATAAAACATGTTATTTTTTATAAAATTAACTCATCGCCTAATACAAAAAACAAACAAAAATGAAACCGACTTCTAACACCCTAAAGTCTGATATAACTTGTTGAAGTTTGAAAGTATGATCTCAAGATTGTGGTCATGGTGTCTTCGACAAGTTATTTTACACTTTTAGCTTTAGAATTAGTTTCCATCATTATGTTGAATAAAAACACCATAAGTCATGTGCGGGATTCGAACCCGCGAAAACGAAAAATAACGATAGGAAAGATTTCAATTATGACGTCATGTCATGTGAGCTCAATTGGTTAGAGTATACCCCGGCTAAAGGGGTGGATGGACGCGGGTTCGATACCAGCACATGACTTAAATTTTTCCTATCGTATATTTGTAACTTTGTAATATGAAAATAATGTTTGATGGAAAAAAAATATAGATTAGGAGCGGGATCAGAAGCTACAATTACAGGTACCTGTAGTTGCGGGCTCGAATCTTGCCAGTAGCCAATTATATTTCCATCTAGCAGGATTAAAAATAATATTTTATTGAAATCGGTGTATGACCAGTAACATCAATATAATTTTAAAAACAAGCAGCGAATTTACATATAATAAACAATCAAGTAACTAGGTAATTTTATGTAATTTTTTTAATGAATAAATTAACTTTATAGATATATTATGTAGGATGCAATATAGTAGATTATACCTACGAAATATTAATTAAAGATTTCAATAGCTTGAACAACAATAAAACGAGTTTCCTAAAAGTAATTGGATTATAAAGTCAGACAAAAAGAAATCAACATTAAAATATGCAACACTTAACAAAATGTAAACTATCTTAACTTTTCAAAAAAATTACCTAATGTGATATCAGCCTTTTGCAGTTGATCTGTAACATGGTAAATTCGTTTATTTCTCTCTTCTCTTTCTCTTCTTCAGTAATTACTGCCTTTTTTATAGCTGACAAGCTAGCCTTTGACCACTATCTCATCTGATGGTAAGTGATGATGTGGTCGAAAGTGTTGTTCAGACTAACCTTGAATTACTTGCTCTCAAGGATAATTGCCGGAACACACCGTTAGGTGCTTGGCAACAGATTTTCTACTTGATTGTAATGGTAGTGTGATGGTAGCTAGCCAGGCGGACATTCGCAAAATCTATCACTATGCTGTATGACTGCCATTTGCCATAGTAAAACAACAACCGGGATAGACGGCTTATCGTGCACGGAATGTCGCTAGCGGTCACCCATCCAACTCCTGACCGCGGCGGACGTTGCTTAACTTGGCTGATCGATTAAGAACGGCTAAGCAAACTTCGCTACGAGCACCATGTTTTAGAATGATTGTTAGGCAATATATTTAAGTTGGCATCTTCTTCTAAATAATTTAATGAAGCTGGTATTTATTGGGGTGCATTTTGATAATGTTATTATTTAATTTAAAATGCCAGACTTCCACAACATGTTCGCAGATGTTCCTTATGAGTACACCATATGTATACGAAACTTTTGTCTTCTAGCCATTGAGTCACCATGTAGTCGTTAAGGTCTTGTACTTCTGCAGTTTCTCGTGAGTCCTTCATAATATAACACCAGCCTTCCCTGATGCGATCTTTTCCAAGGTACAAGGTCTTTTGCGCTTCAATTAAGTATTGTTGACAAGCACTTCGTATACACTAGTAGCTTGTTAAACGTAATAATTACAGCACAATTATAAAAAGCCAATGAACCTTCGTCTTGTTTTATTTTTATAACGACAAAGGAACAGTTTCACAATATTTTCTTAAAGTAAAAGTATTATTATTTATAATAATAATTTTGAGACCAACATCGATCGTTTGTTCTGTTTGGATTATTCACTTGATAAACTAAGCAGATTTATACTACCTTGAAATGAGTATACTAAATATAATACATATTTTTACTCAAGTCGACGAGAAGTAAGCGGCGCGGCGGCGCGCGGCCGAAGACGCGCGACGCGGCGTGACAGCGGCGGGCGGCGCGGTGGCGCGGCTACAGTTAAATAAATTGTGATATTGTGACTCGACTGCACGTCTCTCTGTAGTACCTATACATATATGTTTATAGCATTTGACGGAGGTGCGGGGCGCAGAGCGCGAGGCCGGCGGTTAGCTGCGAGACAGCATCACTTTGTTGAAATACGTATTTCTCTGTGGGTGCTTCTTTGTTCCTTGTCCTCTTAACTGGTCACCTAACTTAAGCCATAGTAAATCCAGACAAGTAGTAAGACATCATAGAGCGGTAACAAACGCGGATTGTAGGTACGTGCATAGTAGAATGAGTGGGAAGTAGGCCATCTCCGGCCCAATTCGCGATATAATTACCTACCATACTTGCCTGTCTCAGGGTTGTTACTTATTTATAATGTATGTACTCGTATATGCTAAATTTTAATTCAGTAGCTAGAAATAGGCAAGGGCCGGGAAGTTGTATTTTTTACTTGTGTTGTCTGGGTTCAGGGTTAGTGAGGTCAGCTTTATACCTAAACGATGATAACACATTTCACGATGAAAAAAATACCGACTGGCGATACTGCGACGCGGGGCATACATAATACAACAAATAAAATAAGTAGGCATCATCAAGTAAAAATGATAGGTATGCTAGAATAAGTGACTTGCTTACCTTTCCTGTTCAGTAGGTAATCTCAACAAAGACAACTCTGAAATCTATGAATTATTTAGAGAGACGAACACACAGCAATAAGTTCTCATGCGATTATCAAACATTTTTAATTTATTTAGCGGTGCCAAAAAGCCGTGACGCGCGAACTTTGTTCGGTGTTAGCCCCGGCTGGCGCACTGAGAAACGGGTCGAGATTGTGTTAGTGTGCGTGCGGGACGCATAGATACTCCATAGTATCTATGCGTCCCGCACGCACACAAACAAGTCGCGCGCGGTGCGTTTGTATGAAGATAACTTACTTCCCCACTCCTTCTACTATGGCACGTGTGCGTGTCCGTACTACATTAGCTATGGAATGCCGCGCAGCAGGTCCATGGTTCGAATCCCACCGCGGGCTTCAGCTTCACCGCATGATGGAAGGGCATTTTGCGAATGCCCGCCTAACTAGCGACCACCCTCAAGGAGAAAATCTGTCGCCAAACTCTTAACGGTGTGTTGTTAACTTAAACTGTCCTTGAGAGCCAGTAATTCTAAGTTAAGCCTGTTAACATTTTCGACCACATGGTCACTTACCATCATGTGAGATTGTGGTCATAGGCTTACCTATCAGCAACAGAAACAAAAAACCGTACGTACGTGACACAGCACACAGGTATACTGTGACATTATCTATCGTGTCCAGCGTACCTTGATTTATCTATATCTATACTTATAATAAAACTGTAACAGATAGAATAACATGGCAGATATTTTGAAAAAAATTATTTCAGAGCACTCTGTAGCTGACACAATTGTCGCTGATCAAACTGACTGATGCCAAAACTGTATTTCTTTTTATTTTGTCTGTCTGTCTGTATCCCGGCCGCGCATCACTCCAAAACTACTGAATGGAATTCAATTAAACTTAACACGATTTGAGTTCATACTACGAAGAAGGTTATTGTATACTTTTTATCCCAAAATTCAGCACGGTTCCTTCGGGAAAGGGGAAGATAGTCAAAATGTACTTAGGTATAATTTATTAACGCGTGGTCCGATTTCAATTATTCTTTTTTGTTTGATTAGTGACGAGTGAACCCTGCACGCCACGGGCAGCCCGGTACCCCACGAGCCACCCGGCACCCTCCGGGCAATGCGGCGCCCCACGGACACCCCGGCACCCCACGGACACCCCGGCACCCCACGGGCAGCCTGGCATCCTTCCTGGCATCCTTATTTAGTTTTGCAAGCTTTGCAAGATGAAACTCTAAAATCTGGAACATTCGCCACAATCAATTTTTTCACCTTTTGCATGATACATTTTGGAGACTGCGCAAAGGAAGTACACAACCTCATATATTTTCGTTCTACCGCCAAAGAAGGAGAACCTCGGCAAAAAGACACCGTTTTATAATCGAAATTCCAAAGAAATGCACAAAGTACTTTGCTTCAACATTTATTGTGCGAACCGCGAAGGAGTTCTTCGCGCTCTTATCTGAGTTACTATCTACTATCTTCTGAAAAATACAACCCGGGAGTTTAAAAACCAAAAAAAAAAAATTACTTTCTGAGCTTTGCTTTGCTTATAGTGCTTCGCCGCAGACCACAGGGTTGCTTAATATAAACAGTGCTCAAATGTGAATACTTAGTTTGCAGGTACGGCAATCGCGAACGAAGTCGCAGGTACAGCTAGTTTTTTAACATAGTTATTAACCATCACAAAAGTCGTGTCTGTAGGTAGCTACGAATTGATTTGCTATGGTATACCTATACATATAACACGCACAGATACGTACAAAACTTTGAGATATGAACAGACTAGATTAGACATAATATATAGTATCTCCTAAGGGCCGCAAGTCGAACTACGTTTTATGTTTTACTATAGTTAAGCAACGTCCGCTGCGGCGTGCGGCTGACTTGGATGCATGATGTATATAATATTTAAGTATGATCTAATATTAAAGCAAAAATAAAAACGTTGAGCTAATCTCTTATCTCTTCATATTTTTGTTATTAGTTGTTAGGCAAACCGCTAGCATATCACATTTTCTGTGAAAATTACAAACGGTTATATTAGCGTTTTACGATTAATTCAAAATAAAAAACGCTGAACATAACATTACTAATGGCTCTTCGAGCTGCAGACCTCGCGAGTCTGCCCTGGCATAGCTTACAATAATTGAACAAAGGTTCACTGCGCATGCTAATGGGAGAATGGGGCAACAAATCCAAATATCTAGATAATTAATGTAAATAATAAATGATTATCTTGGACTTGTCTAAGAAAATCAATGACACGCGGGCCCCAGCGAAGGCTAGTTGTATCGTATCAGAAATAGATAGGTAAGTAGTAAATATACAATAATTTTACATACTTGGTAATGTATTTATCTAGTATTAATATATTGGTTACAAAAACATGGAAAATAAATAATTGATTATACGAAAGAGAGAAAGAGAGCCTATCACTTTTAGGCAACTGACTTGCTCAGGACATTGCCATTAAATAGCAAATAGCACTCCATGGATTTTTCTCAATTGATTAACCAGCAATTGTACATTCCTCGGAAAGACTGTTGAACTTCCATATCTATTTTATTTCAGTTTTAACAGCATGTAAGAAGAGGTATCACGGACGCAGTCTCAAATTTAAAGCCCAGTGGAGCTGTATTAAACTGCAGGCTAAAAAGCAAAAAGGCTATTGAGCTCACCGAAATAAACACAACACAAAACCTGCGGGAGGTCCACCTCTTCAGGTAACGCCCCCGAACGGTGCCGATATACCTGTAGGATCCCAAACTAGTTTGTATCTTTTTTATTTCAGGAGGATAAAAATTAGTTTTACCCCGAATAAAATATATGGAATGTAGCATGTATGTATTTATGTGCAGATTACTACAAAGCAATAAGTGGTTTTCGGTGACGTACTGGGACATATTTCTGAGCTACCTAATGTCCCCTTATTCGGAATTTGCACAACATGTATGATTTTTGGCAAGTTTCCCAAATGTATGTGTTTTCAGGGTAATATTCGAACTAACTTCTTTGTATAGCATTTAATTGTGTATTTAATCAATTAACATCATTACACTGAACTGTATCCAAACATCTGATTAAACTGTTACAAAACTTATTATAAAATTAAAAACATATATGGGCCTGTTTCAGAATGTTCGAGTAAGTTCCGGTTATACTTATCAGAACATATTTAATAAATAAAACACTATCTTTGCTTTTCACAGTCATCGATTTAGCCTATCCATCGGTTAAAGCTTGAAACGCGCTGCATGTTAGCTGTCATTTTTATCATTCAGTTATTTTATGTTCTGGGTAGTATAACCGGAACTTACTCTAACATTCTGAAACAGGCCCAAGGGCTTATTAAAAAATATGAGGACATCGAGAGATTCTAACATTTTCAAAAGCATCTCGAGTTCAAGTCCTTTCGTTTCATTTATCCGACATGAAGATACGGCTACCAGATTCTCCGAATCAAAAAGCAAAGACACGGCTAAGCCGCGCCGTCGTCTTATCAAAGGGTATTTTTAACAAGTAAAAGTCTCAGATAGCTCGCTCTTTGAGTTAGGAAGCGAATATTTTACTATTTTCCTATCTTCAGACTGGCTACGACTACGACCGTTCGTCCGCTTTGCTTGTTTATTTTATGTTGATAGTGTAGCGATCGATAATATCATTCATGGATTACATGGCTGAACTCAAAAAAAATAAGTTTTTTACGATCACCTGAGTTAAATAAAAAAACAGTAATATTTTACACATATCGACCGAGTTGTATGGTTGCGTTCAGAATTTAAAAACCTGTCTATATCACAGAGCCCTATATGCGGCTCGGTGAGAGACAAGTTTCTGGTTTTGACCAAGTGTCTATTAAAATAGAGCAATTTCACATGATTATTTTTGGAAATGAAGCAAGTAAAACGAGGAATATATATAACTAATGAATAATAATTACGAGCATATTCACTCGATATCACTGACCCCGGCTGGGGTTGGCACCTGAACAAAACTATGTTTATTTGTTTACAAAAATGTTCAAAATACAGATTTGGAATGTTTATGAATGTAAAATAATAAAAAACCTATACATTTAAAAAAAAACATATAATTTTTCCATATGCAATCGATGTCATGCCGTGACATCAACAGCACGGTGTGGAGCATCCAGACTCTGCTATCATGGCGTCGCTCGGGCTCCTTCACTTACAGTGTTTTTGGACAATTTTATTAGTATAATGACTTCTGTTACTAATCAAGAGTACGCCGATATAGTTTGTATACGGTACAGTTGAGGGCAATGGATCTTTGGGACATCGCATGTGTCAAGAACCCTATCCTGATCGTAGTGGCTAACGTCAATGTGGTCTACAATATGTCGCCTTGGTGAAACTGCGCTCAGCTTTATCTATTACATATCATTATCCATCCTTCCTGTTCTTAGTATAGTATACAACAACAACTTCTATCCCATATATTGAAGCGCTCGTAGCGAAGTTTACTTATCTGTTCTCAACCAATCAGCAAAGTTAAGCAACGTCGCGCGCGGCCATGAGTTGGATGGGTTACCGCTAGTGACATTACTATTGAGCGTGTTCGTGCTTCGGAGCGCACGTTAAGCTGTCGGTCCCGGTTGTCGTCTTAGGATGGCAGTCGTTATAGCATGGTGGTAGGGTATTTAGCGAACGCCCGCCTGGCTAGCTACCACCCTCAAGTAGAATATCTGTCGCCCAGCAGCTAACGGTGTGTTCCGGCAGCTGTCCTTGAGAGCCAGTACTTCTAGGTTAGCCTGACAACATCTTCGACCACATCATCACTTACCATCAGGTGAGATAGTGGTCAAAGGCTAAGCTATCAAGCATAACAAAAAAATTAAAAAAAATTATGAAATATTGCTTGAGTATCCGTTCGGTTTCTCGAAAAGCAGATGCACAACAGATGCAAGTGTTAATTTTATGTCACATATTCTAAAGCCTGAAAAAGCTCACAAAGCCATTGTGATCGTTCCAACGCGTTCAACTGTGTAAAGTCACTGCGCATTGATTCGTAAAGTTTCACACTATGGTAATCGCGGAAAAGCTCTGAATTTTATAGACATATCTGACAGGCAACAGAACATTGGAATAAATGGCAATACACGTTCCGGGTATTTGGTGAAAAAGGGATTCTATATTATATATTCCAATGCGATATCTACGTCCAAACCAAAAGTCATCACTATTTATTCAGCCGTTTGAGCGTTAGAAGTAACAAACATATAAATACACACACAAACTTTCGCATTTATAATAATATAATATATTAGGATTATTAAGATTAGGATTTACACACAGATAACACACTGTAAATATACAGGATCTGTATATTTTCATAATATATTTTAGAAAACATTGTTAAAAGACAAAGATTGTCCCGAGTCACTTGCCCGTGTTCTCGCAATAGCTCTATAACACTTTTTTGCTGAACGTGGCAGTAGAATTTAATATATTTACATGGTAAGTTTTGTAATTGACCTTGACAAGAGCGTCGCGCGTCGTAGACGCCTATATGGAACAAATTGATAGTAAAAACATAGAACGTATTTTGTGAAGTCAGCTTCCATTTTAAGAACCATCATCACCATCAGCCCAAAGACGTCACCTGTTGAACAAAAGCCTCCCCCACCGGACGCCACAATAAACGGCTAGTAGCTTCTTGTAACCATTGGCTACCCGCGACTATTATGATGTCGTCGGTCCACGTAGTAAAGGGCCCAACAACTCGACGCCTATCGGTGTAATAGTTTACCGCACCAGAACCTTTCTTCCCATGGGTTATCGGTTCGTCGAGTAATGTGCAACGTGGCCTGCCCATTGCCACTTCAACTCGCAAATTCTGAAATCTAGGTCGGTGATATTGTTTTTAAGAAGAGTTTCCTTCTACCTGATTTTAAACATAGCTATACTAATATTGTTAATGGTCTTTTTGAACGGGAAAATCGTTTTTTTTAATGGTTTAGTTACTGAAAACGAGCGTTTCTCCTGGACAAAAATAAGCGAAAGGCTATTTTTCAATCGTTTGAAATTTCTGTTTGAAAAGAGAATTAACAAAAATATGTAAGGAATTATTTATATTTAAGTTGGCTTAAACACATTTTATTTTCATAAGACGTCAAGTAGTATAGAATGCATAAGGTATTTAAGTGACATTATATATAAGCATAGATAAATTCATTCTACCATGAAATCGGGGCGAAAGGCAGATGACAGGCACAGAGGAAATGAATCACGCATTTTGTAAACAGATAGTATATATATATATACATATACAGGTTGGCGAAATATCTGTCAAGTATATAATAACATGAAAGCCTCCGAGAAAATGGACAGGGGCTTTGAGTAAAACTGTAGCTGAAGCTCAAGAAGTAGTACCGGAAAACATAAAGAGGAAGACTACCTACAACAATAAATGAGATGCAATCAGAAAATAAAACTTGTTAAACAAAACAAGTCTCGCAACTCAGTTGTTCTACCGTAAATAGTTGGGAGATCCGTGTAATACGTAGGTCACACTATAAGTTTTGCATAATTAAAAAAAACAACATGTTATATAATAAATATTATGTTTATTGCTTTTCAAAATACTCTCCTTTACATTTTAAACATTTTTTCATGCGATCGAACCATTTTTTAAAACAGAAGGACCACAGATCTGAATGCATGTTTTCTACGTAGGTACTACTGCCTCTTCGGAGTTGGTAAAAGTTAAACCTCTCATCAAATCTTTGATTTTGGGGAAAATACAGAAATCACAGGGTGCTAGGTCGGGGCTATGTGCAGGTTGGGTGACGAGTTGTACTTTTTCGGCGCCTAAAAATGACTTTGTTTTGTTGGCTGTGTGTGAAGAAGCGTTGTCATGATGAAGGAGAACGCGGCTTTTTGGTCGTCTATCGCGAACTTTTTCTAACATCCTGGGTAAACAAATGGTAGAATACCACTCAACATTAACATTCTTTGATCTTCAAGTGGAATTGTGCAGATAGGACCCGTAGGTGAGAAAAAAAACGCGATAATTTTTTTTACCAACGTTTTTCGTTTCTCTGTATTACAAATGGAATGGAATGGATGGACGCGGGTTCGAATCCCGCACATGACTATATTTTTTCTGCCGTAAATTTGTAATTTTGTATAGAGCAGTGATTCACATTCGTGCCTATATAAAGGCGTGTTGAACCGTCGGCCCCTCCAGGGCTATAAGATGGCCTTCCCTCGCCCAAAGTTCTGTGGAGTTGGACGGCCGACAACGGTACACAAAATATATGTACTCCGTAAAAAAAAATGCCGGCCGCTCATACACAATCAAACACCGAACTCGCCTGCGAGGCAAAAATAAAGTCCGGATTAGTGTATCTCAAAATAGTCACAGAGACAACACTGCAGTTGTACCGGGGCAATTAGTTCCGACCCTCCAATGCCTCTCGTCAGCGACTCAAGCCGAGGTCCGTAACACAGTGGTGCCCTTGAGCTCGCTTTCAACCTCTCTACAATATAGTAGCGGTGCGTGTTCGGCGCCCGCGAAAGAAGGCGCTTTTCGCCTTCTACACCCGTCTCGGGAGAAGTGCTGACGGCACTTCTTCCTCTTATAAGTGGGCCTTCCCTCCCCAAAGTACGGTGGAGTTCGATGGCCGACAGCGATAGCAAAAATTTATGTCCTCCTATCTATGTAATATTAAAAAAAGCCGCTCATTCTCGATCGTGCGCTCGAAGAGTCAAGACCTCCTGAGAATGCTTTGTGTAAAAGCGAAACGCGTCTAATATTCTTCCAGTTTGGTTGCGCGTTTGTGACGTCACATCCGCTTACCAGGCGAAATTAGTCTTCTTTCAGAGGACTGTCCTTATCTTCAATATTTAATGTACCTACCTGTCATCCGTGTGACATAGCCGTGAGATGGGTGGGACGCCCTGTGCGTACAATGTACACAACCCTCGCACCGCACCACTGGCTCGTGTCCGGTAGCAACGGATTCCAGGAAGTCAGTGTAATGTCGGTAATACATAACAACTAGACGTTTTATAAGACCTGCGGTAATCTTATGAAATAAAATGTCGGGTAACAAAGAGGCGGATAAAAGTAGCGTGCGTGTAGCAGAGATGCAAATGTTGAGATGTGTGTGCGGTGTTACTAAATATACCAGATAAAGAATCAAAATCTCAGTAAGGTTTTTTTTCTTTTTTGTTTAATGCTGATAGGCATTTGATCATTATCTTACATGATGGTAAGTTATGAAGTTGTCTAAGATGTTGTTCAGACTAACCTATAATAACTGGCTCTCAAGGACAACTACCGGAACACATCGTTACGTGCTTGGCGACAGATTTTCCACTTGAGGGTGTTAGCTAGCCAGGCCGGCATTCGCAAAATGTTCTACAACCATGCTGTAACGACTGCCATCCTAAGACAACGACCGGGACCGACGGTTTAACGTGCCCTTCGAAGCACGTTCACGCTCAATAGTAATGCCACTAGCGGTCACCCATATAACTCATCCGCAGCGGAAGTAACTTAACTTAGCTGAGCTCTTCAAAGTACCACCAGTGAGAGTAAAGTCAAAGAGTAATAGGTAGTATGGAGATGTGATAAAGGGGAACGAAAAGCATAACCATGAAACCGGCCGAGTGCAGGATGGCGAGACCATCTACCACTCGGCCGGTTTCATGGTTACGTGCAACAAGGGTTCCGTGCCAACACAGATGGGTAATTCGCCAAAATAAATATTTTTTACCTAATTTCCTTGGCATGTTTTTTTTGCTAATTACTTATCAGTTAGGTTGTTGATTACATAAATGAATAAAAGAAGTATTCATTTCTGTAAAAGGGGTATCACAAAACATTCCTGAAAAAAAGTTATAAGGTCATGAAGTTTTAAACAGTCAAGGAAATTAGTAAGGTCCCAAGGAAATTAGAAAACTATTGCAAAAAAACTATAGGTTGCCATGGAAATCAGTATTATGTTATATTAATTACACTATTTATTGTCCTTAAAGAAATGTTAAGTATAAAACAAAATATTTACGTCATTAAGTTTTTTATTTATATATTTAAAAACTACTCATAACTGATAAATTATCATGTTTTAAACATTTTATAAATTGTCATATTCATACCTACAAACTGGTAATTGTAAATATTAGCTCATGTTTTGGAAATAAAGATTATTATTTTAATTAAAATAATATAATAAAGCGCAAATTATAATATACATTTTATATGTTAATTATATCTGATATTGCCTCCTCGGGCTCTGCTTACAGCTTCAAGTCGATTTGGCATACTGAACAGGAGGTTTAGGAGCCGATGTTGGGAAATATTCTCCCATTCTTCTATAAGGGCCTGTTATAGTGCCTTGAGGGTGGTAGGTGGTGGTCTGCAGCTTTTGACTAGCTTCCCTAGCTCATCCCAGGCGTATTCAATCGGGTTGAGATCAAGACTTCTTGATGGCCAAGCCATCACACAGATACCAACCTCCTGAATATACTCTTGCACGAGCCGAGCCATGTGGGGCCTTACATGCATCAGCAACGATCCATTACCCATATTTACTAATTACTGCACACTCATTGAGAATCTCCTAGGCGTATCTTTCTCCAGTCAGAGTGCAATTTTCTATGGTCACTAACTCTGTGCGACCTTCTGAAGATATGCCAGCCCATACATGTACACTGCCTCCACCGTACTGGACTCTTTCTGAGAAGCAGGCTTGAAGGTATCACTCACCAGGTCACCTGTAGACACTTGGCCTTTTATCAGAAGTGTAAAGTGAGAATCATCTGTAAACAAAATTCTTGACCATTCTTGTTGATCCCACTGTATGTTTTCATGGGTGTATCGCAGTCTCGCTACTCGATGCTCTCTCTCGAATTTGGGACCACTCACTGGTCTTCGGGGTTTCAGGTTTGCTTCAGCCAGTCTTCTTCTCACTGAACTGTTACTAATGTAGTCCCTTCGGGTCTGAAGATGCTGGACTTCAACTGCATTTAGTTGGCGATTTCGCAACACAGTGGAAACAATATAACGGTCTTCTCGGGCACTAGTACACCTGGGTCTGCCATTACCAAATGGTTTCCAGTCTCTTCGTACCTTCGCTTCACCTTCTGGACCGTTCGTCACGTTACACCCACCATTCTTGCAGTATAGTTAAGTAGTCCTAGCACATATTTCAGGTGGAAGGGGCATGATAAATAAGTTTATGTGCTGATTGTCTAACTTAGCTTTTGTAACAAGACACATCAATCAAGATTTATTTTTTAAAACAAAAATAGTAACAAGAAATGAAGAGTAAAATCGTTTTACGAAAAGGATTATTATTGATTTGAAAGGTTTTTCAGCCGTTTCTTAAAACAAGGTTACCGACTATGAAGTTTTTATGTACAAAATTAAACTTTTGTCCAGACCTTTTTGTTTCAAAAGTATATCTTGTGTACTTAAAAAGTTATTGCATTTTATATGTGTTGTACTTATATTTGCAGGCCATTGTAGCAGATCAATCTTCATTTTTCTAATCTTTTTTTAGAATTTTTCAGCTCTTGTGTTTTTTTGTTTTCCCCATGTAGAGTTTTCTACGTAAGAGAAAAATTAACGAATAATTTTTTTTGATTATCTTGAAATATAGTAATGTCCTTTAAGATATTAGTTAAATGTTGTGAAACACGTAAAATCTATCTTTATTATCAAAGAAATATATAAATTTAATATAATTTATTATTGAAAAACTTAAAAAAAGAGATTAAATTTGGTATAAACATAATTCTCTTCACCACTGGTAAGAGAATAAAATAAAGCGTAATTTTTATAATTTCCTTGGTAAACCATAATTTCCATGTCAAATCATGAGCCAAGGAAAACGTGGAAATTAGATTTAAGTCATTAAAAAATCGTAGACCTAAAACCATTATCTTATAATATTCATGTGTCAAATTGAGACTACTTGTGCCACAAACATTACCGTTAATTGAAACTATTAGTTAGAAGTCCATCAAACTGTTGACAAATAACGACCATGGAAATTGAAAAATCTATAAACCAAAAGCCAAGGAGGGCTGTACTTATGTGAATGGTGCGAATCTAAACAACGGTGTGCACATCTTTCTCCGATGGGTTTCTCGCGGCAAAAAGGTCGAGAGAAACGGTGTAACTCAATTTGTGTCAAACGTTTGTGTTTCGATATTACAACTGTTGAAATAACTAACCAAGGAAATTATATTTTATTCGCGGACACGGATGAAACTGAATGTAAATTTAAAACCATATCTTTTTTAATACACTAAACACTTATTTTTGGTGGGGCTTATTATACATTTAGATAATATTTATATAATGTTACGAATACATCTTTATGCAATATGGGTGATAATATGAAATAAAATACAAAACGGACATGACAAGGAAATTAGAATTTTAACTTTTGTTATTCTTTTTTTATATATTTCATATAGATATTAATGTTTGATTAGCAAAAACAGGTGGATACATTATTTGAATAAAAATAAATATTAACTATAAACATCAATAATATAATTTTCGTCCATTCGGACATCAAAAAGTCATGATTTTGGCGAATCACCCAGATGACAGAATTAAACAATTTTTTTTTATAAATTTCTATTTCCTTTGATGTAGTCCGTCCCGCACTTGGCCATTTAATATCTACCGTACAAATTTATTATTTGTTGCTATACGGTAGATATTGGAATATAATGTCACCAAGTTCGACATTTGTATGTAGGTATTGCTGTTTACACGATAGCGCGAAAACAAAAAAAAATATAAAAAACACGCTTCTTTTGTGGGGACCACCTTTTATTAAAACTTTATTCTATTCTTATTATTTGTTAGGTGACCACACAGGCCTTGACTATATGAAAAAATATGACTGTCTAAATGCATATTTCAGGAAGAAAATAGAGGAATATAATTAGCACTGAGCAATACAACTATACTATGCCCAGTAAATGGGTCATTTTCATTTCCAATTTATTTGCGTGTCTATTATCCGTGTCGGTTGAGCGATTTGTTACTCACAATTTTTTTACGTAATGTATTATTATAGTTTTAATATAGTTAAACATAATTAACATCTGAAAATGTAACTGAAAAATAGATAAAAAATATTTAATGTCTAAATGTCACGCGACGTGGTGTGTGAAAATCACTTTCGAAATGTTAAATCTCCCATGATTTTATTTTGCGTAAAAAAACTCTAGCCCAAATTTTTTTTATAAAAGTTCACATTATTTCTCCTATTAAATATCAAATTATTAATAGGAACTGTCAATGTGCCAAATTTTTAAGGCACAATATGTCTTGTGAAAAAAAATGCTGTCACAAACATGGGTAGGTAGGTACAATTTCGGTTATACCTTTCGTCAAAATTGATTTTAGGTCACTGGCAACACTGATGATAAAAAGTAGGAATCGGCCATTTGCTTTTTTGTCAGGTGTTCAAGCAGGAGCATGTGTACTACAAGGTATTTTATTTTTTTGTTTGCTGTACAAAACTTGTAAAGCATAACGCGTCAGAAACGTGAATGTCATAACCATGTCAAATGACAGTTATTTTCAATGGAATCTTATATATTTGGTAGATAATGTTGTGAAATTGTTAATATTTTGATGCCGAGTGAATGCTACCCAATTGAGGTAATGATATGGCGGCACGTTCGAAAAATGACACAAACGTGGCTTAAAATTCCAGTCACAAACGTGGAAATTTTTACCCACGTTTGTGACATATCGCCACGTTTGTGAGTTTTTTACCAGAACAAGCATGTAAGAAATGACTTATTTGCTTGGTTACACGTTTAGCGGTTTATGATTCCTGTATTGATGATGCTGCTATTGATCCTGTGGTTAAGAGGTGACAGACAGACCAAATGAAAACGGTGCACGGAGCGCTTTCCATACAAACGTAGTTTCGTCATATTTTTAATACCAAGTGTTCAAACTCTGTGAAATTTTGTACGCACATTGCTGAATCTAATATCTTTGCATCTGGTTTGCCAGTTTTTCTATTTATTATATAATATATCCCGAAATTTCAATAAAATTCCCGTACAAAACGTATCTTCGAATGATTTTTGGAAATACTTAATTGTGTGAAAATCTGGCAAACCAAAAGCATAGATTAGACTCAAGGGTATACATGCAAAGTTTCACCTAGTTTGAACACTTTGTATTTAAAATATGACGAAACTACGTTTGTATTATACGATATTATGTACAATATTCTAAATGATTTGCAGGTGGTCAATATTTGGTTCTTATATTACCTAGCTTTTCTTTAGGATGGATGGAAAAAAGAAAACTGAAGAACCTGAAGATGTTTCGCTAGTTATTGGTAATGATATTGTGTGCAATTTGCTTGAACCAACACTTACCAGACGAGAGCCAGTTAAATAACAGGCAAAATGAGACTTAACAGGTATGTCTCAAGGTGATGGGCGCAGTGCAGTTCGTCACTTGTGATGAAATGCATCTGTTATAGGCAGAGGATACCGCTTAACATCAGGTGGGCCTCGCGCTTGTTCCATCACAATAACATAAAAAAAAATGGTGAAATAGTTTTTAATTTAGATTATTCACACAATAAATATTTTGTTAAATAAGTACTTTTAAATATGTTGTAACTGAAAATGTGACTGCAACAGACTGAACAGTTACTTTCTTGATCTCAGAAATAAAAGTTTAATGTTTGGTTAATAACTTTAAATTGTATGTTGCTGTATTTATGTATAAGTACCTAAACATAGTGTATTGATTGGTTGATTATAATAAACAAACGAATTGCAATTTCTTTTATTAAAATCAGTTGCAGTTTACACAAAGAAAGTAAATTATGTCACAAACGTGGTAAGCTTGTCACAGACGTGGGTGCGTAATTTTTCAGATGCGTTTTTTCTGTTATCTAAAGGTTTTCTAGCTTTGCGACTAATGTTAGTAGACACCTAAACAGAGCTACTATCCATTTGAATACAAAAAAATATATTCAAGAGTGAAGACATAGTTACATTCAAAATGAAAATGGCCCAAATAGCATTAAGATCGACTCTTCTTACATAAGACTAAAAAAAAAAGACAATATACTTGACTGCCCTTGAATATACAATTACGTTAATCTATTAGGTATGCTTGTTTATTAGCTTCCACGAAATACCCTTCGATAATGTTCATATCGGTCCCCTAACGTCGCTAAACGCCTTAAAAGGACAGAAAGTTCTTAGAACTGAAAAGTTTGGGTGTAACAAACTAAGAATAAAGCGATATTTTTTCCAAGTTTATTTAATTTACTATTGAATCTAATATTTAATAATAACAAATATTTTTTAAATATTTTATGAAAACATCATATTAATATTTTAATAAAACACTTAAAAATACAAAAATATATCTAGTGACAATTCCGCCTAATCCAATATTTGTTACTTCAATGCAAAGGTCATGTACAAGCGACCAACATTCCTATATCGATCTATATATATTTTGAAGAAATGATGGCTCAGTGGCATTGGCTATGGACTGCCGTGCAGCAGGTCCATGGTTCGAATCCCGCCGCGGGCTTGAGCTTCACCGCGTGGTAGAAGGGCATTTTGTGAATGCCCGCCTGGCTAGCGACCACCCTCAAGTAGAAAATCTGTCGCCAAGCACCTAACAATGTGTTTCGGCAGCAGTCCTTGAGAGCCAGAAAAATTACAGGCTAAATGAGACCTAACAACTGGACGTCTCAGTGTGACGGGCACAGTGCAATTCGTCGTCGACGAAATGCGTCTGTTATAGGTAGAGGTTAGTCCACTTTTTTTTTTCTTAAGTGGTTTATTAGATTTTCCACAGACTCCAGGGTCCGTGCCATTTTTTAGGTTAACTTAGAAATTTATTAATTAATTACATTACTATGGGAAGCATTACATATTTAGCGGGGAACACAGTTATAAGGGATGCTAATTTTACATAACTATTATATACACTATTACAAAAGAGTTACAAACTGGTTTGCACAGGCATTCTGAATGGACCACTGTCTTCAAGCAGCACTCGTTCACGAGTTGACTCGCGTGCCAGCCATCGTCCTCCTCAACCATTTGTGAGGGAAGAGGGTGACCTGACACACGATGCCGCCGCTTGCCTACACTTTATCGTGAGCATTACCGTTCCGAATGCCCGCGCCAATCCGCTTGCCAAAGGGGGAGAAAACTATAATTAAACACTACAATTTTACGCATACAATAAAATTTAAACTCTTGATATTTTTATTATTCTGACTCACCGACGTCCATTTTTACCAGGAGGTTAGTCCACTTAGCATCAGGTGGGCCTCGGGCTTGTTCCGTCCCAATAACATAATATATATATATATATATATCTATATAAACTAAGGTAGGTTATTCGTATTGCAAATTGCAATAACCCGCGAGCCCGCCCCACTCGAATAGGTTCCCACTACAATAGAATATTAACTTTTTTCATAGTTTCCGCCAGGGGGAACGAAAAGGAAGTCAAATACTCATCCTAAAGTTTTATCTCAATACGGAACAACCAAACTAGGTCAATTACAATGACATTTAACGGATTATGGGTGAATATCAGCGACCTATATTGGTATATCTGTATCAGCCGGATCGTCCACTGCTGAACACAGCCTCCCCTATTAAGGGGGTATTTGCCATAATCCCCACGCTTGGCAGGCAGCTTGGGGAACCCAGTGTAAGATGCGCTGCTGCCCACCTTCCAGTATAATTATTCCCTTAGTCGCCTTTTACGACACCCACAGGATGATATGGGGAGGTGCAATTCTAACCCAGCACCCCACGGGGATTGGTATATCTACTATCTATATATACCTAACTTACATGACATATCTACTTTCCAAAACTAACAAAATATGACTGACGTCTGTCACCATTGTTTAGAATAATTTTACTGTATTTTAAATTTGGCGTGGTATTGATTTTTTTTAATTGGCAGGCAGCAAGCAAAGGAACGTATAAGTCCAATTAAAAGTTATACCGTTGAATTTGGCGGTATCGCTCCATAAACTTAAAACAGATATGGCCACTGCGACACAGCTAACAATAGACAATATTTCTAAGCATACCTACAGCTTAGAAATATTGCCGATTGCTGTCACAAAGCCCCTACCACGGAGTTTTGTTTTTTCCACGACAGGAATCTTAAGAAATTTAAAATTATCAACTATGTAGGTTTGACTTTCTACAATAGCGTCGAAAATTCTTCCGGTTTGGCTGCGTGGCGTTTGTGACGTCACCTCGGCTTAGCAGGAAAATCAAGCGGAATTGTCACTAGATATATTTTTATATTTTTTAAGTATTTTATTTAAATATTAATTTGATGTTTTCTTAAAATATTTTAAAAGTATTCGTTATTATTAAAAATGGATTTCCGCAAAGTAACGCCTGAATCTATTCATTAAGTTTTTTTTATGGAATGGATTGGCAAACAAGCAGACGGCCCACCTGATGGTAAGCGGTTACCGTCGCCTATGGACATTTGCAACACCAGGTGCATTACCAATGCGTTGCCGATCCTGTAAGTCTTTTAACACCTTTTTTTAAAGAAATCCATACTGTAGCCCTGCGGAAAAGCGCTAGATGGAAGATCATTCCACATTTTACAAGTATGCGGTAAGAAGGAGCGCATGAAGATCGGATGATTCAGTAAAAAGAAATGCCTTGTTAGAAATAAAAAAATATAATACAATTCGACGTGACAACCTGCCTCATTTATTTAAAATTTTCAAAATTAAAAATAAGGCTCGCCTGTTTTCAAAGATGGGTAAGCAGAAGTGTCTATAAATTACAGACATGATTTGATCCAATGTTATGAAAGGCGGGCCTATTGCTATCCAATGTCCATATAGACCATACGCCTATTAATATTTTCTCTAAAAAAATCGAAAATCTCTCCTTACCGGAAATGTAACCAGGACATCGAGATTACAAAGCACAGTTGAATGCAAATAAAATTATTTAATGCATGTTAACATACTAGGTGGTTTCTTCTGCAAGAGTATCTCGGCGGGTAGGTACCACCGCAGTGCCCGATATCAATAGTGTGCAAATACTATTGTGTAAGGGCATTTCAGCAAGTGGGATTACTGGGCGATCGAGACGCAAGAGGTTAATGTCTATGAGTGACAAGCACAGTGCAGTATTATGCAGAACGAGGACGGTGCAACTGCAATTGACACTTGCGGACATCTGGGGGCTAAGTCGAGTTTGGAGATATTCTCCAAACCAGCCTAGATTTATCTTAGCATCAGCATATCAGCAGACTACCGATCCTGTCTTGTATGAATCTTGAATGAATCTATGCTGAATATGAACATGTAATTAGCTGACTTAAGCCCTAAGACAAAAAATAAAAAGAGCAGAGTAAGATAATTTACAAAACAATTTCGTTATTATTTATTATTGTTTTATTATTTCGTTTCGTTTTCATATTATGAAACCAAGATTGACTCAATATGAACGATATGAAGTTAGTAGACTACCAAAACTGTCAAAATTGACCAGGCCGAGTCCATTATGGATTCATATTGATTAGCAAACTTGACGACCAGGCGGACGAATAGACAGTCTCATCACATCAGGATAAACAAAAAAAAACTGTTGATTCCAAAGAAGGGGAGCTCTCTGTCCGCAGCAGCGTATTTACTCTTCAATGTAAACAAGTTCAATACGCATCGGAGGGTACTGGTAGTGTATTTTTGTAAAACCGGTGACTATATCTTAGTTGCGTAGCAAGGAAAAAAAGTATTAACCTACACCGGGACTCAAAAGAGAGTCCAATAGAAAGTAGGTATTTTTTTTTCTTCTTGATAGGTTTACCTTTGACCACTATCTCACCTGGTAAGTGATGATGTGGTCGAAGATGTTGTTCTGGCTAACCTCGTATTACTGGACAGCTGCCGAAACACACCGTTAGGTGCTTGGCGACAGATTTTCTACTTGAGTGTGGTAGCTAGCCAGGCGAGCATTCGCAAAATGCCCTACCACCATGCTGTAACGACTGCCATCCAAAGACGATAACCGGGACCGACGGCTTTACGTAACCTCCGAAGCACGTGCACGCTCAGTAGTAATGTCACTAGCGGTCACCCATCCAACGACCGCGGCGGACGTTGCTTAACTTTGCTGATCTGTTAAGAACAGCTAAGCAAACTTCGCTACGAGCGCTTCAAAATTAGTCTAGATAGCATACTTACTTTACTACAGACCTTTCTCCTCGTGCGCCTCTGCATGATATTGGATTGAAGTTGCAACTACTACCGCCTACCCAAACGATCCTGTTATTGTTTTACTGTACTTACCATTAGCATGTACATCCACACTTAGACTTTTTGTAGAGTATACAATATATACTATGACTTACGCTACCCCGTTTTACGCGAATTCGGAGAAACGCGATTTTTCTTTTTGATAACGCATCAGATTCAGATTCTTTATTAGTAAAGATTCGCTTCACAAATCATTAAGTTAAAAAATATAAACATTTTTATTATTTTACAAGGTTCATTATGATTATAGTATGAAGTGATGAGTATAACGGTAAAGATAAAATAGATATAGGTAGGTACTTACCTGATTGTAAGTACTCAAATAATTATAAGTTAAAATATTTGTACGATGTACATTACATATTAATATTCTTGTCCAAGAACTCTTTGACCGAATAAAATACTTTGTCAACTAGTATTCTCTTTAGTTTGTTTTTAAATATAGTGACGGAAGCCACATTCTGAATACATACTGGCAAATGATTGTATATTGGTGCGCCTTTTACGTATTGGATAGGCTCGAATCTTTTGGAACTCCAAGATTATATACCTCTTCGTTCGATCGCACCCTTCCCGCGTCTCCCATGACCACTTGGCATCTATTGGTGACAAAATTAGTCATCAGGAACCACGGTTTTATGTGTCGAAAACGTGTGAGAGATCGCAGCAAATGACAGCGACATGTCGCCGTTTGCCGCGCGTTTGCATCACACTCCAGACAACCTCTCATACTAAGGATGAGGTGGATCTACCCGGATGGTATGCAAACTGCCTATCAGTAAAGATATTACTACTGTTAAGGAAGCATAATAAACGGTCGTTTACGCCAACCTCTAGTATTTTTGCTATTGCTGCTATTATGGAGATAGGACGATAGTTTTAACTGACGACTTCTCTCCCTTGCCTTTGAAGATCGGCACAATTTTTACTCTTTTTAAAGGAAGCGGATTAATTTTTTCGCAGCTATTTTGTAACTAACGGATGAATAGTTCCGTTAGTAACTATATTTAAAATTAAATTAATTATTAATTATATTAATACATCTATTATAATTTTGGTCAAAATATCGTATATATCAGTGGTATTTTTTTGAAGCAATTTTGAGTCTTATAATGTTCATCGTTATGGCTACTGTGAAGCGTTTGAAATATATTACTTAGGACAGCCGCTGCTTTCGCAACAGCTTGCAGCTTGAGTACTAGCAGATACAAAAGCTTTGTCAACGTAATTGACCAGTTCTACCTTGCTGTTGAAACTTAAGTCCATTTTCTCGAAGAAAAAGATTAGTAAAGTCATAATTATCGCAAACTCTCCTTCCTGTTTCCTTATTTATGGTGGACCACATTGTTTTACTTTTATTTGCACTAAGATTAATTATTGTACATCTGCTGTCCCAATATGCCCTGTTACGACGAACGTGTTACGTGTAGAATTGATCTAAGAACACATTAGGTCAACAAAAAAAGACATTTGATCCTAACAAGAATAGAATAACACTGTCTCTTTTTGGAATTTTTAACACTGAACCTTTTTTAGCATCAATACCTGCCTAAGGAATTTTACGTGCTACTTGGAAATTTCCTCCCTACAATAGGCAATTAATCTTTCTGCTAAAGCTCAGTTCCTCGTCATTTATATCTATAACATTATCATTTTACCAAACAATGACAGTATCAAGACAAAAATAAATAATTTTAAGAGATCTTTTTATATGTTTTTGTGACGGTACAAGTACTAGACCCACCTGGTGCTAAGCGGTATCCTCTGCCTATAACAGCTGCGTTTCGTTACAAGTGACGAACTGCACTGCGCCCATCACCCTGAGTCATACTTATCTACAGTTGTTAAGTCTCATCATGTGCCTATAACTTTACTGGCTCTCGAGGACTGCTGCCGGAACGCACCGTGACACACAAATACATTAAAATTATAATTAATTATAATCCCCACCCTTGGCAAGCATCTTGGGGGCCGCAGTGTGAGATGGCAGTTCTTATAAGAAAGCGCTGTTACCCACCTTTTGGTATTTTTCCCTTCACGCTGCCTCGGCAGACTCCACAGGAAAATACAGGGCACTACAATTCGAGGCCAATGCGATAAAACATGTTATATATTAAAAACGAGTAGGTATTTAAAGCCGTTCAGATCCCGGCTCATGAGTGGCGAGATAAGGAATGTTTCACATTCGTCAAATGGATAATCGCACAATTTGACCTGTTTTTAATTATTTATACTGGTGGAGTGCCGGGCTAGAACGTCACCCCCCATCCTACCCGTGGGTATCGTAAGAGGCGACTAAGGTTATTCTATGACTAAGGGTAACATACCAGAAGGTGGGGCAGCAGCAGCACTTTCTGAGGAACTGATATCTCACACTGCGATCCTCAAGCCGCCTGCCAAGCGTGGGGATTATAGCAAACCCCCCCTATAGGGGGAGGCTGTGTTTAGCATTGCACTATCCGGCTGATACAGTATGGCAAACTCTGACTAACAGTGGAGCATTAGTTGTTGATGTGATTACGTTACAACACCCATATTCACTAAGTGAGCACAGATCACTATGCGGGACATTTTTGTGAAACGGCAAATCGCTAATCGAATGTTGCATATTTTTATAAAGAAGAACTTCATATGTACCATGCGAAAAAAGTTTCACTCAAAAATGTCAAACCACCAAGGTTCTTTTTAAATTTAAAGTACCTATTACAATAAACGGCAATTTCATATCTTAACCCCTATTTGGTGAGAATTCCAAAATTTTCCCTGTAATTTTTTTTGCATGTTATTCGGTTATGTATTTGTACATTTAACATATCAGGATGGTGAGAGCAATGTTCTTTTATTGTAGAGAATTCCATAGTAATTAAAAATAATTACTTGATAACTATATACTTATATTACAAAAATACTAGGAACTGTATACAATACTACAGGTATTACAATGAAAGGATTTAGCAGTTGTGCATTTGCATTTGCTATAGGCTCAACCTAGTATCAGACATTAGGGTTTGGTTGGACCTAGTTCTAGCCGGAATGATACCAGCTAGACCTAGTTCTACCCAAAAAAATCGGCTTAAACTATATTTAACCAAGAGTAAATGGCTACACCTAGTTCTAACTGGCTAAATCTAGTCATAGCCGCGCTTCGGGTTCTATCGGTAACATATCCATATCATTATCTATATAATTAGTATTATAGCTAGCTGCAGCGAAAGACATGGGATCCTAGGATGGAGGCATGAAGCCCCAATACTCCAGAGCTTTCAGGGATTTCATATAAAAGCCTGTGCTGCAGCACCTTTCATCCTCCTCTGGGTGATAGAGGGTAGGTAGTCCCTCGCTTAAGTCCTGGTGGACTTGTACTGTTGCAGCGGCAAACAACATCGAAGTCTATTCTTATTCTATTCTTCTATAACTTTATCTATTCTTTTCAGACAATTTGCTTAGCATTCTATGTATTCACCGTGTGGGTAACGGGTAAATAGCGTTGCAGAAGGGCCAAATTTATATAATATAATATAATTTCACCCCAAAATTAGTTTGACCCCTAATAAAGTAGATGGGTCTGCCAAAAGTGTTAGCCCCAACCATGACACCAATGTCATAATGACGTTTACATCCAGCTTTGTTAAGAGGGATTTAGTCATTTCGTATACTAGAAAAGGCCAAGTCAGACATGATGTTAAAAAGTTGTCGTATATCCAAGCTTTTTTAATGGTACTTATTAGTTGTTGGTCTACCAAACTAAGATCTTTTAGAAAGCTATCAACAACTGTGTCCACAGATGATGTGCGTTCTTTGTTATTTATCTTTCTACCAAAATAATGGTTTCTAGCTTATTTATATTCAAGTGCATTTTAGTAAACTGAAATTAACTGATAAGTAGCATATATTGATATTACAAAATCTTTGATTTCTGATCTCTTTCATGCTGGTGTTCATGTTCCTAATTCAAAAAGTAAGTAATGGCCATCATTTTTGGTGTTCAAAGGGCAGTACTTAGACTGCACTTTGAACACCCTTTCTACATTGCTGCTTTCCTGGTACTGCATAATGCCACTGAAACGCACACCTCCCGTAGCCTCGCCGTCCGCAACGTTAACAGTAACTTCACAACGTTATGACTCAGACATTCCGTGTGGCACTAGCGATGGTGACTCGGAAAGGAGTACAGGCCCCGCTAAGCGCCAAACCCGCCTCAAACGTGAGGATAAGATTCTAGAAGAACTGGGGTCATTTAAAACGGAATTTAAGAAAGAACTGCAGTATATGTTTGATAAATAGGAGATGAAAAGTATGAAAAGTTGTATAGCTCCTTGACAACAGTGCAACAACAAAACACTGAGATACATAAATCACTGGAATATATGAGCAAAAATTATGATGAAATGCAGGATGTACGCGGCACTGGACGGAAAATACAACTCGGCCCTTAGTTATATCGACAGTTTAGAGAAAAGGCTAGAGCTCTGTGACCGAAACGCGCGATCGTCAACTATTGAGATGCGAAACGTACCATGTCAGCAACAGGAAACGAAACAGGATCTCATGAAACTTGTTCTAGATGCCGGTAACTCTCTTAAACTAAATTTACAGACCTCAGATATCAAAGATGTGTTTCGTGTACAAACTAAAACCGGTAATAATAAACCATTACTGGTGGAGTTTACTACGGTCATTACCAAAGAAAATGTTGTCGAGTCTGTTAAAAGGTTTAACAGAGAAAATAAGGGAAACAGGTTCTCTACCACCCAAATGAGGATAACAGGTCCCGTCCAACCAGTATTTATATCAGAAAGCTTGACTAGCAGGACTAAACGACTGTATTATTTATCTCGTGAATTTGCAAAAACTCATAACTACGCACACTGCTGGACGGCCCATGGGAGAGTTTTCCTTAGAAAAATGGAAGGCGGCCGGCACGCGAGAATTGACTCCGAAACAGATCTATCGAAACTTATCTCAGCATGACTATTCCTTTTAAGCATGATTAGTTTATCACTTATTAAAGACCAACACACTATACACTTACACACTCTCTCTACAACTGACTTTACAATGTTTTCTTTTCTAAACCTAATATTCTTACCTACATACAAAACTAAGTCTGATTTAGAAAAGAAGACACAGAATAATAGTATTACAATATGTATATATCATAGATTAATATTGTATTATTATAACTTCAACACACGTTTTCGTGAGCTCACAGCTTGTTGTCAAAATATATATTTTTGTAGATCTTTTAACGCACGTATTTTAATAGTGTATTCAATGTGGTTCTTATATAATCGTGCCGATATTACTTTATATATACCACAATGGATTGTGTAGATAGTTTTCTGTTGGAAATAGATAATAGTCGCCATACTAATTGTGTACTAGCGGACGATTTGAAGTGTTTAAAACTACTTAAACAATTTTATACAAATAATTGCATGCCGTTTTCTATTCTGTCACTGAACATACGTAGCATTAACTGTAATTTCGATTTGTTTTTGGCCTTTGTATCTGCCATTGACATAAAAGTAGATGTTTTTGTTTTAACGGAATGCTGGACAAGTGAACATTCAATCATTCCTACTTAGGCCGAGTTTAATATGTATAGTAGTAAGAATAGTCTTAACCAAAATGATGGAGTCGTTGTATATGCCCGTAAAGAATTAGAAAGTTCTTGTTATGAACCCAAAATAATAGAAGGTAATTGTCTTGTGTTAAATATAAACAAAAAATATGATATTTTATGCACATATAGACCACCTTGTTTCAAAAATCCGTCAAATTATCTAAACTCTCTTGATGCCATTTTAAAAACAATATCAGCGAACAACGTTATACTAACGGGAGATGTCAATATTGACATAAATATAGAGCAAGAATCGATGTCAAGTTACGCTACCGACTACTTACATTTAATGGCAGCTCACAACATGTGTCAGGGGGTAGATTTACCAACTAGAATTTCTGCCTGTTTGGACCATATAATGGTTAAAACTACAAAATCATGGAAAACGGTAGTTCTACCAGAACTAACTGATCACTCTCCAGTCATGATAGTTCTTTCAGATAAACAGTTAAATAGATCAAAACCGGCTTGCGACAAAATTTCCATCGATTATATCGGAATAGAAAACTATCTTAAAAGTATTAGTTGGAAAGATCTTTATAAAATCATTGATGTCCATACAGCTACTGAATATCTAACAAACTGCTTATCAAATGCTATAGAAAATAATACAACAATAAAAAAACAATATTCTAACAGGAATCGGCCGCTAAAACCATGGATCACTAATAATGTGATCAGATTGATTCGGAAAAGAAATGGACTACACAAAAAATCAAGATTATTTCCAGATGATATTGAACTTCGAAATAATTATGTGGCATTCAGAAATACATGCAATAAAATAGTAAAGAAACTTAGGAGACAATATTATCAAAATTTACTTCAGAAAAATATCGGGAACATGAAACGGACATGGGCATTTTTAGAGAGGTGACTAATTTAAAACAACCTAAAACTTTACCAAATGATTTATTGAAAAACGATAACTTGCCTTCACAAGCTCTTGATATTGTAAATAAGTATTTTACAACAATTGGTTGTAACTTAGCGAATTCGATCATGACAAAACTTAATGTAAATGAATCATATTTAGAAAATAGAGCACATCAAGATTCTACGCCATTGCATTCAATGCCCCTATATCTCACAGACCTAAAAGAAGTAGAGGCCGTTATTATATCACTGAAAACTAATAGTGCCCCAGGATGGGATAATATTTCCACTAAAGTAGTTCAAAAGTGTAGAACCTTATTAGCAGAGCCTCTTACTTTTATTGTTAATCTTAGCTTCCAAACAGGACAATTTCCAAAAATATTTAAAAGCGCTATTGATATACCTATCCATAAATCAGGTGACAAAAATACTCCTAACAATTATAGACCTATATCTTTACTTTGTACATTATCTAAAATAATTAAAAAAAATACCCAACAAAAGATTAGTTCAATATCTAGAGTCAAATAATCTTCTTGCAAACAACCAATTTGGTTTTCGATCTAATAAATCGACTAATGACGCAGTATTGAATATGACGTCCCGTATAACTGAATACCTAGACAATAAAGAAAGCTGTCTAGGAGTTTTTCTAGACCTACAAAAAGCTTTCGATACGGTCTCAATACCTATTTTATAAAGCGATTTGAAAACCTAGGTATCAGGGGTATAGTTCACCAGTGGTTCAAGGACTACTTAACCGGAAGGAACCAGCGAGTCAAGATTGACAAATATATAAGCGACAGTGCCGTCTGCACATATGGAGTTCCCCAAGGTTCCACAACTGTTCAACAAGGTCCAACACTATTTCTTGTCTACATTAATGATTTGTGCAACATGAGGGTAAAAAATATGGAACTTTTTATGTTTGCCGACGACACAGTTCTATTGTTTCATAGCAAATATTGGGAAAACTTAAATAACAGTGCGGAGGTAGGACTTGCAAAAGTGACAAACTGGCTGGAACATAGTCTCCTATCACTAAATGCAGAAAAAACTAAATACATTTGTTTTAGTAAAACTGCAGCGTTGAGCCCTCCTCCCAACTTTTCTTTGAAAATTCATGCCTACCCCTGTAACCTTAGCGCTCCCATTCCAACCCAATGTCCTTGTAATACACTTGATAGGGTTTACAGTATAAGGTACCTTGGAGTGTTGGTCGATCAACATCTAAGATGGGACTGTCATATTAAAGCTTCCATAAATAGAATACGAAAACTATTTTACGTATTTAAGAATTTGAGATCAATAGCTGGCAATAAATTATTAATTCAAATGTATAAAGCGCTAGTTCAATGCATTATTGAATATTGTATAAGCTCATGGGGAGGAGCCGTGAAGGAATACATGATAAAAATAGAGCGAGCGCAACGAGCCGTATTAAAAATACTTCAAAATCTTCCTTTTCGACATTCCACTACCGATGTGTACAACCAAACTAAAGTTTTGAGTGTTCGTAAACTATACCTTTATCAAGTTTTACGCAAATACCATCGTTGCACGTCACTGCTACCTCTTAATCACAGTAAGCGCATAAATATATATCCAGTGCCAGTATGCAAATCAAGTTTTGCTCGAAGACACTATATTCATACAGGGCCACGTATATATAACATATTTATGAAAACCGTCACAGATAGTAGGAAATATAACAACTTCCAAGTTAAAAGATATATAATAAATTGGCTGAACGATTTTGATTATAATGCCACGGAGAAATTGATGGCTAAAAGCGTTTAAATTGGTGTATGTATACTTTCACACAAAATTACACATTACAAATCACACACCCCTCACATGCGCTATACTCAAACATACAGAAACACACACCGACATATACACCTTTCACATCCCTCACAAACATTCACATAAACTCATACACGCAATACTACACCGTAAATATTATATAATTAAAAATTAGCAAAAGACGTTAATTTCGAATGTCAACAAAATTTTTGTATAAATATTTTTCCTATATGTATCTGTTTAATGTATTGCTTCAATTTTGAATTGTTACTAAATAGTATATAAGAAAAACTATAAAAATTTATATATAGATGTGTCACAGATCCACTAAAGCCAGGAAGGACCTGGCTCTTGAAATACAGGCCACCAGCCTAGTTTAAGAGTCAGAGACTCATCATAAATGTATTACAATAAGGATGAAATAAATTTATTTGTATTTGTATTATAAGTTTAAGATTTTATAAAAATATGACGTTTACGCACATACAAAGTTATACCAGAGTCGGAGATAACCTTGTACATGCGTAAATGTCATATTTTTATAAATTAATGCATACATAATGTATAAAAGAATGCTCGTTCAAGTTTTCACAGAAGCGGTCATTGAGAAAATAAAGAAATGGAAATAGTACAACACATTGTATCATCAAAATGGAGAAAGCATTCACACATAGAACATTTTTTGAAATTAAAGCACTATTTGCCTTTATTTATCAGAAGGACATTATGTGCAAACTCATGAGACTTTCAAAACATGAGAAATGGAATATTTAAAAACATTTTAAAATAAATTAAGAGTCAAAAAGCAATTAGAATGCAAGAAATGCAAAGAGCATGCATAGAATGACATGACAAAACTGCGACGAGGTAGCGTGAAGATTATAGGGCTGTGTACCCACAGCGCCGGAGCTGTCATAGAATGACTTCACTTCTAATGAGATATTTGGATCTTAACCCTAACCACTTTTTGTTACGGCATCGAGCTATGGGGTCGCGGAGCTGACTGGCTTCGCGTATTCCGAATGCAGAAAAGAGCCGTGCGAGCTGTGATGCGAGTGCCACGCGACACCCCTGCGAAGGCTTTCTTTCGGTCTTTGAGAATTCTCACTGTCCCGTCTTTAATAATTCTTCAGGCTGCGCTTTATGCAAGAAGTCACCCAGAAGAATACTCTTCCCTAGGTAGTGGGCACGAATACAATACACGTCACTCGCAACAGCTGCGACCGGTCTCGCACAGACTCGCCAAGACGTCTAAGCTGGTCCATGTAATGGCACCGGCAGTATACAACCGGTTGCCAGAAGATGTTCGTAACACTCCCTCATTCGAACTCTTTAAGCACAAAATGAAAAACTGGCTAGTTGAGAAAGCTTACTATAACTATAACGAGCTCTTTGTTTGACTATACAAAATAAAGGAAATGTATATTATTATGTAATTCTATTTTTATGACGTATTTAATTGAGTTTTCAACTAACTAAACAATTGTTTATTTTTAAATTATTTGTATATTTTATTTTTTTGAATGACATTTTTAATAATTACAGATATTGACATTAATTAGAAAGACAGTTTAATCCAATAAGAATAACTATAATGTGCGTACTTACTCGTATTGTATGGATTATTTATATAATTAGATATACACTTAGTCAATTACTTATCTATTTAGTATACACTGTTATGACATGTAACAATATCGTTATGAAATATATGAATATGAATATGAATATGAATATGACGGTTTGGATTTGTGACTAATTATTTACATTTTTCAGGTGAAGTTAATTTTGAGAAATTTCATTAGTAAAAACTTGGTTTATGTAACCCTCTACCTAACTCGCCCCCTCCCCATATTACATAATATGTATATATACCACGTCTAAACTTCCAGTGTATGAACCTATACATATTTTTTTTGTAATTATTATTATAAGTTTCCGTAACTCCTCACCCCTCTGGGGGGATGGTATAACCCCCCTCTCTCCTTCCTATGGTACATATTATGTGTATGTATAGGTACTGATTTTAAAGTCCTTCCAAATATTCATAGCATCGTCGAAGATACGTACTTACTGGTGACACTCAGAAGAACTGGATCCGTCGAAGGAATCTTCCATACCTCGATTTTAGGCATGGAAACTACACGAAGTTCAGTGTTTGTTGTAAATCACAGATCAGAGAGTCACCTTTAACCACTGAAATGATTCCTTTAATGGAGAACTGCTTATCAAAGTATAGAATATATTTTATATCACAGTTTTCAAGGCACTTATAGAAAAATCACAACAAAACTTGGCTAAAACAAGTTAAAAAAAAGTTTATGGAAACAAAAACTAATAATACCAAGGGATGTAACCATACATCGATGTTTTAGATCGTGTTTTAGAAACATCGATGTGTATAGAAGATGTTTTTGAAACATTGAGCCACTGAGCAAGTAATATTTCACATAGAACATTCATTTTAGCATATATTTTTTAATTTCTAGTTAATATTAAGTCGTTAAAAGCAGTTGGTCCCTCACACTGGAGTCGTGCTATACGGAATAGTTTTCATGGTATAATGCGATTAAAATAAGAATAGGACTGGCTCTCGGCTAACTTCACTCATATTCACTCTAATAAGTACGATCAGCAGAACAAACTTAAAAATAAAGCAGTACCATATATTTATACGTTATTTTAAATGAGTGACCCAAAATTGTTAATTTTAATAAATGCATATTTTTAAGGTCAGACGCCATTTTGGTTTGATAAAAACGCGGGCGTCATGGTCTTATTTCTCCGACAGTATACTACTACGCGACACGTTTCAGAGTGTTTATTAATCTTCTCGTTTTTTTTTTTTTGACTGTTTAATTTATTTTTGTAGACTGTTTAATATGATTTTGGTGATTGTTATATTTGTTTTTGTTGCCGGTTACGATGATAACGATGAGTCTGACTCAGTGCGCAAATCAACATTCGGACAGGTTCAGTTTACAGGTTTCATGTATGTATGTTTGTGAGTTTCTTTATTTCACCATAACTTCTAAACGGCTTAACCGATTTTAATATCGTTAGATTTATCTTGATAGCTCAAGTGACAACACTATGTTCATAAAAAAATAAAAAACAAAGTGATGGATTTTAGACGCCATATAGTGAGAAAAATAATTTATTTTTTCTTCCAAAGCCATCGTGTTCGGTATTTTCAGTTTTAATTTCAATTGTTCGATAAAACACTTAACGAAATTAAGTTATTTGCAGTCGGGTTTTTTATTTTCTTTATTAACATAAACATGTTTTATCACTTCTTTTTTTGCACACTGTACCAAGTTCTAGTTTTGACGTCACAACATGGCGCTAGGCCGATCCTATTCTTATTTTAATCGCATTGTACCTAGGTATAGGTAGTTACTATGAAAACATGTAAACTTATTTTTTCATTTTTCGAATCCGTTGAGCAGTAACTATACAGTAGGTACTTCTGTTAAATACCAAACTTTGAGTTTGCATTTTTTTCAGTATTTCTTTTATCCGTTGTTATTGTTATAAACGACGGAATAAATTCGTTGATAATTTGATCAACAAAAATAATATCTATATTTGAAAGTTTTGAAACAAACAATTGGCTCCATCTTTGTTGTGTAATCTATTTGTTATATAGCGTTTATATCGAAATTCAATAAATATATATCCACAACATAGACGTATCGATATATATGCTAACGATAAGATGTTTATCCCTAGGTTACCTTCGAGGCTGCGTTCGGAAATGAGTGATTTATTACTAGTACAACACTTGTCAGTTAATCAAGGTTAAACGTTATGTAATGTCAAAATGTCATTTATATTAAGGGCGTATACCACTTGTCGCCACTATCGTTATTTACGATAATTTTGACCATATTTTGTATTTTGACCATGGTTTATATTAAATGAAGAACCATAGACAAAAAATGTGGTCAAAATTATCAAAAATAACGGAATAACATGGAATACGGCGTTACCGAGCGATGTATCTAGTAGCATAGAGAAAGGACCAGCGTTGTTCCAGATACGGCAATTGCCATATTACACGGTTTTTGGGCAGGTAAATCATAAAAAACGGCATACGGCAGCCATTTCACAGCCGTATAACATTTGTATTCAGAAATTATACCGGCCGAAAGGGGAACCGCTATGAAATCCAATTTTTTTTATGTTACGGAACGCATTAGTGACTCTTTCTGTATAGAGGTTCTTTTAAGAAGTCGTGACAAAATAGGCTAAAAAACAACAAAAAGGAGCACGTATGGACTTTACTTGTGTTTGTATATAATGACTTTTTTATTTAGTCACATAGTTTATGAATATTGTATTGTTGGTAATGTTATGTGTATGTACAATGTAATATATTTTTTTCTAGATCCGAAACTATTTATTGTTACACCATTTATATTAAATTTTCAATATTAATTAATAATAACATAGCATCAAAATGGGCAGCCTTATCACTAAAAGTGTTCTCTCTAGTAATGACATGACTGCCTATATTTATTGATAGATTGTGAACTATTTCCGCAATTATACTTCACTTTTCAGTACTACTGTTCAGTGCGTTCGTAGCAGAAAATAACGTACCATTTTTGGGATCTGTTCAAATCATGATTTCTTTCTTGAACGGCCAGATTTTTCACTATTCCCCTATAGACGGCAATTTTTAGGTTGAGATACGGCAACCCATAAATTTACTTGGAACAACGTTGGAAAGGCACGAAGCAGTGATGGCTCAGTGGCATTGGCTATGAGCTGTCGCGCAGCAGATTCATGGTCCACCGCGGGCTTGAGCTTCACCGCATGGTGGAAGGGAATTTTGCGAATGCCCGCCTGGCTAGCGACCACCCTCAAGTAGAAAATCTGTCGTCGAGCACCTAACGGTGTTTTCCGGCAGCAGTCACTTGAGAGCCAGTGAAACTTCAGGCACATGAGACTTAACAACTATGTCTCAAGGTGACGGGCGCAGTGCAATTCGTGACTTGCGAAGAAATGCGTCTGTTATAGGCAGAGTTTACCTGAGAGGTACCTCTTAACATCAGGTAAGCCTCGAGCTTGTTCTGTCACAATAACATAAAAAAAAGAAGAGTAGCAATCGCAACGTACGCCAGAAAAAGCTCAAAATCTTGTATTACATCCAGATGGACCTGACGCGTAGCCTGTATGCATGTAACGTAACAGTCAAAATATCTCAAATTAGTCATCTTTGATGGCCTTATTTTAAAATTGCATGAGCTGAGGTTAGGCGGGAATGGTCACAGGTCACAAAGTTACGTGTTATCAAAGTCCCGTAAGCGAGTAGAAGGCGTAAATGAGAGAAATTGAAAGAAAATAGCTTAAAGAACGACGAACGAAACAAAACAAAAACAATTCAGTTCAATCATAGAGAAAAGACAATGTAGAAAATAATGCCAATTAGCAATTATGTTCCGTTTCAACAGGAGTGCGAGTAGCATGAAGGAGATTTAGGACTGCCACTAAAAATGTAATTTCGTTTTTTAATGTGATTTGAGGCACTTAGCGACATCTTTCGCCCAAGCTAGTATTTATAAAATCGCCGTAAGCTGTCATGTATGGTTTTGTCACTCTTATGACAAAACCATACACGATACACGGTCTTTTCTCTATGCTATAATTGACTCCGGTTCTAACGCGTCTTTTCCGGCTCTGCTACACATCAGGCGTTGTCCCAAAAACATGGAAGACGGCCTTGATGCACCCGATCCCTAAAAAAGGTGACCGCTCAGATCCGTCCAACTACCGCCCATAACGTCTTTGTTCTCCACGATACTGGAATCCATTATTAACAACCAGCTCTTGCAGTATCTAGAGGAGCACCAGCTGATAAGCGATCGCCAGTACGGTTTTCGTCGCGGTCGCTCAGCTAGTGATCTTTTAGTATACCTTACGCATCGATGGGCGGAGGTGGTGGATTCCAAGGGTGAGGCATTGGCGGCTAGTTTGGACATAGCGAAGACCTTTGATCGGGTGTGGCATAAAGCGCTTCTTTCGAAGCTTCCTTCCTATGGGCTTTCCGAGAAATTGTGCGAGTGGATCTCCAGTTTTTTGGCAGATCGGAGCATAAGGGTCGTTGTCGACGGTGCATGCTCCGACTTGAAGCCAATTAATGCTGGCGTTCCGCAAGGCTGTGTGCTATCTCCGACTCTATTTCTCTTGCACATCAATGACATGCTGCAGCTCAGCGATATTCATTGTTATGCGGATGTCAGTACCGGAGATGCCTCTTACAATGGCCGTGCTAAAATTTCTCGGGAAAACGTTGTGGAGAGTCGGAACAAACTTGTGTATGAAGTCGAGACCATGTTGTCCAATGTTTCAAAGTGGGGCCTACTGAACTTAGTTCAATTTAACCCCAAGAAGACACAAGCTTGTGCGTTCACCGCTAAACTATCCCCCTTTGTCGTATCCCTCCGTTTTGAAGACACTCCCCTTGCCCCCTCAACTAGCATCGGAGTACTTGGCGTCGACATATCGAGCGTCGTTCAATTTCGCTGTCACTTGGAAGATAAGGCTAAATTAGCCTCGAAAAAGCTTGGTGTGCTTGGAAAGGCGAGGCGGTACTTCACGTCAGCCCATCGCCTGCAACTTTATAAGGCTCAGGTTCGGCCTAACATGGAGTACTGCTCTCATCTCTGGGCGGGAGCTCCCCTATACCAGCTTCTTCCATTTGACCGCATACAACGCAGAGCGACTCGAATCGTTGACGATCAAGTTCTCTCCGACCAGCTCGACCCTTTTGCATCTTCTACCGCATCTATCATGGGGAGTGTTCTGAGGAACTGTTAGATTTACTACCTGCAGCTCAATTTCGCCATCGGACGTCCCGACAAAACATGATGTTTCATCAATTTCATGTCGACGTCTGGAAGTCCACAAATTTGCAATTTTCACGGCATTTTCTACCTCGCACTGCCACAATGTGGAACCAGCATATTCCCTCCTCAAAGGCCGGCAACGCATCCTCGATACCTCTGGTGTTGCGGATGTTCGTGGGCGACGGTGATCACTTACCACCAGGTGAGCCGCCTGCTCGTTTGCCCTCCTATCCCTTAAAAAAAAAACATAATTAATCACAAAATATGCTTTGGAATCCTATTAGATATGTCGAAAGCCTATGATAAAGTGCAATATAATATACTTCTATCAAAATTAAATGGCATTGGAATACTTAGAATAGCATATAAATGGTTCACTTCGTACCTAACAAATCGCGAGCAGTTTGTGGAAGTTGAACACTTTGATTATAATACCGGGGTAATAAATATAGTCAGATCAAATCCTAAGACGACAAATCACTCTATCCCTCAAGGAAGCGTTCTTGGATGTATCCTATTTTTAATATATATTAATGACCTAGCTAAAACTATTGACCAGTCCTGTGTCCTCTTCGCGGATGATATTTCTCTTCTGACATCTTGCTATAATAATCCTTAATTAAACGACAAACTAACTGACATGCTTAATTATATAATAACATGGATGACCAAACAAAACCTTGACATAAACTATTCAAAGGAAAATAAATACAATTCCACCCATATAAAAAAAAACCGCTTGACATTAACTTTTCATACCAAAGCAATAAATTAGAATGTGTAAATTCAGCTACATTGCTAGGAATAGATATCGATAGCCAAATAAATTGGAAAAACCATGTTCTCAAGATAAAGGCAAAATTATCAAAGTTCACATATGCACTTCGGGAACTACGGCGCGCAACCTCGCAGTGAAATGAGTTTCATGATTTCCATATTTGACATTTATTTTGCTGTCTGGTATTTTCTTCAATGAGTGTGACTTGATTTGATGTTTATTGCTCAAAAAATGTATCTCTAATGAGAGCTCCACACCACTTTTTTCAAAGTAAAAAGAGTGGTCCCACTTTGCGCGTATGCATTAGCTGGGTGAAACATTTGTTTTATTGGTGCTGATGTGGGTCCTGCTAGGTAGGTGGCTGGGTTGTGGAGTAGTTGTTGGGAACGATACACTCGAAGTTGTGGACCATTTTTACCTGGGACAGACTGTCCAGTTAGGTAGGTCCAACTTCGACAAAGAGGTCACCCGAAGAATCCGACTCGGATGGGCAGCGTTTGGGAAGTTACGCGTCGTCGAACATACCACAGAGCCTGAAGACCAAAGTCTTCAACCAGTGTGTGTCGCCAGTGATGACTTATGGCTCTGAAACGTGGTCCTTAACTGTGGCCCTAATGGACAAGCTCAGGGTCGCTCAACGAGCTATGGAGAGAGCTATGCTCGGAGTTTCTTTGCGCTATAAAATCCAGAACGTGGATATTCGCCAAAGAACCAAAGTCACCGACATAGCTCTCAGAATTTGTAAGTTGAAGTGGCAATGTGCGGGCCACAGTGCTCGACGAACTGATAACCGATGGGGAAGAAAGGTTCTCGAGTGGTTACCACACTACACCGGAAGACGTAGAGTTGGTAGGCCATCCACTAGGTGGACTAAAGACCTCGTTAAAGTCGCGGGTAGCCAATGGTTACAAGCGGCTAATAGCCGTTCATTGTGGCGTTCTATGTGGGAGGCCTTTGTTCAACAGTGGACGTCTTCCGGCTGATGATGATGGTGATGAGATTTTTTCTAATGGATTAGATGGTTATAGATATGGTTATGCATATATAGATGGCACGTTTTACATATTACGCCAGTTCTAGGTAGTATTATTATATGTTCTACGGTTCTAGTGTTGTTTATAAATAGCGTTACTGAGTATTAATGGGTAAAATATTAATTAAGTACATATATTAAAAATATATATATATATGGAAAAATTGAAAAATACATTTTACAGTTGTATTACTTTCAATAGGGCACAGTTTAGTATTTGGAAAAAAAATATTAATTCACCGTTTTCACTGCTATAAATTGTTTAAAATTTCGGACATGGAAATTCAATTAAAAATTAACAACAGTTAGGCCAATTCGGGATTAGTTAGATTTTAACTAAACTATATCATCATTAATTAATTTATTTATTTATGATATACTACCTACCAGGAACCACATCAGCACCAATAAAACAAATGTTTCACCCAGCTAATGCATACGCGCAAGAGTGGGACCACTCTTTTTACTTTGAAAAAAGTGGTGTGGAGCTCTCATTAGAGATACATTTTTTGAGCAATAAACATCAAATCAAGTCACACTCATTGAAGAAAATACAGACAGCAAAATAAATGTCATTGATTACATGTTTGCTGACGACCATATATTTTGTCTTTTTCACATTCATTTTAAGTCCATAGTCGTTAACCACATTATTTAGGCGATCTAACAGTATTTGTAGGTCTTCCATAGAGTGGGCGATAAGTGCTGTATCGTCTGCATATCTGATGTTATTAACAATTTCACCATTCACTTTCACTCCTATATCAAAATTTTCGAGAGCTTCTTTAAATATTGATTCCGAGTATGCATTGAATAGCGTCGGTGACATAATACATCCTTGCCTCACTCCCTTCAATATCTTCACGTGTTTGAATTGATACTGATCAGTTTTGTCATGAGCTGTTTGATTCCAGTATAGATTCTTTATTATATTTAGGTCTTTAGCGTCATTACCTGTGTATTTCAGAATTTCCATAAGCTTATCGTGGTTTACGTTATTAAAAGCTTTTTCAAAGTCTTTAAAGCAAATGTATACGTTTTTCTGAAATTCGAGACATTTCTGTACCAATACTTGTTGTACGATACACTATTTAAATATCGCTCACCTACTTATTAAGTTAGTGCATTACAAACAATTCATAAGAGCGCACGTTGTTTTTATTCCGCACCCGTACTAAACGTAAATTGAACCGTAACACATTAAACATATGGTCCAAATCGAGCCAGATCGATGAATGCAGCGGCCGACCGGCCGGCTAGGCGAGAACAATAGAGAACCGCATTCCTTAGATAACGCGTGGACAGTTGCAGTTTACAATAGTGATATTTTTACGTAAGTGAATAATTGAAGACGAATTGAATTATTTGTGATTTGGACTGGATATTTTGTGTTAAAAATGGCAGTGCCGACTTTGGAACAAACTGGATATTTGACAACACTTGAAGATGTGGCTGTTATGTTGCAAAAGGCTCAAACAAATATCAAGAAGTGCCCAAAAACAAGGCTAACAGAAGGTTATGTGAAAACACGTTTGAAAACTATTGAAGATTATTGGGAAACATTTAAGCAAGCACATAATGCTTTATCTAAGTGTACACCGCGGGAACAAAAGGGAGTTTTACCCTATTTTTTGAACGAAGATTTTTACAAATGCGAAGAATTATACCTTTGTTTACATGGTGATATTTCCGACTACTTATTAAAGTTAGAAACCTCGCAGAAGAATCCTGATATCAATATGTCAGCAGCATCGCATGATAGTCAGCTGCCGTTTTCCCGCCTTCCACAAATTCATTTGCCTACTTATAACGGTAAATATGAAGATTGGCCTACATTTCAAGATTTATTTATGGCACTTGTTCATGACACAAATTTGAGCAATGTTCAGAAACTGCATTATCTAAAAACCAGTGTTTCGGGAGAGGCAGGAATTTTATTACGGCATATACAAATAACGGACTCTAATTATACACAGGCGTAGGAATTACTTAAGGAACGTTTTGGAAATAAAAAGATGATAGTAAATTCTCTTCTCAAAAGATTATTTAATCAAAAAAAGGTGCCCAATCAGTCAGCCAGTCAAATAAAATTGATACTTGATACCACAACGGAATGTATCAACAGTCTGAATAATTTGGAAATAAACACCGGCTCTTGGGATCCTATAATCATTTTTCTGGTATCACAGAAATTGGACGCAGAGTCATTAAAAGACTGGGAAGAACATGCGCACAAAGAGAAGAGCGATGAAATGTCAACATGGGCGGAGATGAAGAGGTTTCTAGAAGCGAAATTCCGTACTCTTGAATTGGTCGCTCCACATCCTTTATCCACGAGAGAGAAACAACAACCACAAAGGTCATTCCACGTTACTGCGAAAGAGAGTGAAGAAGATACGTCATATCAGGTTATGAACGCACACACAAGTACAAGTCCGTTATGTACCTACTGTAAAGGTGGTCATTACATTTACAACTGCAAAGAATTTACAAAACAGTCAGTCGAACAAAGGCGTGATTTTGTGAAGAAAAATCATTTATGCTACAACTGCCTTGTACCAAATCACAATGTATATACGTGTAGACAAAAAACAACGTGCAGAATATGCAGAAGAAAACACCATTCGCTATTACATGAAGTTAGACAAACAAATCAGGAAAGAGATGAACAACCAGAACAGAAGATCACAACTGCACATATTTCCAATGAACAACCTGGTCATGAAGTATTGTTAGCCACAGCACAAGTGTATGTAAAGTCGAGAAATGGAGAAACACACATTCTTCGTGCTTTGATTGATCAGGGCTCAGAGGCCACATTTATATCCGCTAGAACAGTTGAGTTACTGGGCTTGAAGAAAACACATATAAACGGCATAGTCTCTGGGGTGGGAGAAGGAACACAAGTACCTATAAAACACATGGTTGACCTGACAGTTACATCGCGATTCAATGAAAGAGAACCTACACAAGTGAAGGCATATGTTCTAAAGAGAATTTCCACAACATTACCTTCAAAACACATCACGATGAACTGGCCACAGCTTAAAACTTTAGAATTGGCTGACCCTAACTTTTACACGCCTGGCAGCATTGACATACTGCTTGGCGCCGATGCCTTCTGTAAAATTATAGAGGAGGGATTGATTAAGATGTCTGATGGTATAGTGGCTCAGAAAACAAGTTTAGGATGGATTATATCGGGTCAACGAGAAGACAAAGGTATGAACAAACAACACAAGGTAACCACATTACATATCACAACGATGGTTGCAGAAGATAATGACTTATTAAGAAGGTTCTGGGAAATAGAAACAGATTTGTATATGAAAAGGAAGATACTAACAAAGGAAGAAGAAAACTACGAAAAAATATTCAAGGAAACCACTAAAAGAGACAGCACTGGAAGGTACATAGTACACTTACCATTGAAACAAAGTATTGAAGAAACAGTAAATATGTGTGGAGATACAAAACAACAAGCTATACATAGATTCAAACAGTTAGAGAAGAAATTTCAAAGAGATCAGAAATTTAAGGAAGAATATATGAAGGTCATTAATGAGTACAAGGAGATGGGTCATATGAAATCCACAGAAGCACCAGACATGAAAACTGCAATTTACCTACCACATCATGCTGTTTTACGAGAGGACAAAGATACCAGTAAGGTCAGAGTAGTTTTCGACGCCAGTGCCAAAGGATCTAACAACCACTCCTTGAATGAAGCCATGATGGTGGGACCTGTATTACAACCTGATCTGAGAAGTTTAATTATTAAATGGAGAATGCACAAAATATGTATAGTAGGCGATATAGTCAAAATGTATCGAATGATTAAGATGACAGAAGAACACACAAATTTGCAACGCATTGTCTGGCGAGATGAACCTGAAAAGGAAATAGAAACCTACAATCTTCAGACGGTAACGTTTGGCACAGCTGCTGCTCCATATCTAGCTGTGCGAACGCTAAATCAATTAGCTGATGATGAAGCACATGAGTTCCCAAATACTGCACCTGTAATAAAGAACTCATTTTACATGGACGATTTAATGACCGGTAATGAAGATATGGAGAAGACAAAGATAATGTGTGAAGAAATAAGAGCTATACTAATAAAGGGAGGATTTAAAATGCAAAAATTGACAAGTAACTCAGAAGAAGTATTAGAACATTTACAAGGAAAAGGTAATGCAAGAGACACAATAGAGATAAAAATAGACAAGGTTGTAAAGATATTGGGATTGACATGGGACAGAAAAGATGATAAATTCAAAGTAACGGTAAACTTACCTGAACTCAGAGGTCCTATAACAAAGAGATCGATTCTTTCTGATGTAGCACGTCTATTTGATCCGTTCGGGTGGTTGTCTCCTGTTGTTATTACTGCAAAGGTTTTAATCCAAAAGCTGTGGGTCTGCAACTTGAACTGGGATGATGAAGTACCGTTAGATTTGAAAGATGAGTGGGTAGGATATAGAAACGAGTTGACACATCTGCAAAACATTAAAATACCGCGATGGTTAAAAACGACATTGACAAATCACAAAAATGTTGAAATTCATGGATTTGCAGACGCATCCACTCTTGGATACACAGCGGTTACGTACCTTAGAATCGTTGAAGAAGATGCCATTCATGTCACTCTTATTGCATCGCGAACTAAAGTTGCCCCCTTGAAGCAGCTAACAGTTCCTAAATTAGAGCTTTGTGCTGCAGCATTGCTAGCAGAACTTATAAGTGATTTAAAGGAACTAATAAGTATACCAAAACACAAAATTTTCGCCTGGACAGATTCAATGGTCGTCTTGTCATGGTTACAATCCCAGCCTAGCCGTTGGAAAACATTTGTTGCAAATCGAGTGGCAGATATTACTCGGGTATTAGACAGCGACCGTTGGGCCCATGTTCAGTCCGCCGAAAACCCAGCTGACGTCGCCACAAGAGGCATTCAAGCAAGCGACTTAGCTTTTCTAGATCTATGGTGGACTGGACCTAAATGGTTGAAGAATGACAGTATTGAAATCAATAAATGTCAGATTCCAGTCACTGAACTTGAAATAAAGAACTCGTTTCATACGAATAATATTCAAGTAGAGAAGCCAATTTGGGAAAGATTTTCTACGATGTCCAGAATGAAAAGAGTACTTGCTTACTGCAGAAGAATGAAGAAAGGAAAGGAAACAGAAGTAAAGGAACAATATCTTATGCCAAATGAAATGGACAGAATATTAGAAGACTGCATAAGATATTATCAAAATTTAGTGTATGAAAGAGAGATAATAGATATAAAAAAAGACGGAAGGGTTAAGAAGGGAAGTCCACTTATCACACTATCACCATGGTTAGACAGCAAAGAATTATTGAGGCTAAGAGGTCGTTTAGAATTTGCTTCCATCGCAGAAACAACAAAACATCCAATAATAATACCAGCCAATCAACATATCACAAAATTGATAGTAAATGAAGCTCACATTAAAACATTTCATGGTGGCATTCAAGCAATGATGAGTTACATCAGAACAAAGTACTGGGTTATTGGATTGAAATCAGCTGTAAGGAAATGTATTCATAACTGCAAGGTTTGCGTGATTGACAAAGCTAAGGTCAAGAATCAGTTCATGGGCCAATTGCCAGCAGTAAGAGTCAATCAACATCGCGTGTTTTCAAATAGTGGAGTCGATTTTGCAGGACCTGTATCAATCAGAACATCTAAAGGTCGTGGACACCAATCGACAAAGGGATACATTTGCTTATTTGTATGCATGAGCACGCGAGCTATCCACCTAGAGGGAGTTACAGACCTCACTTCACAAGCCTTTATAGCTGCATTTAGGAGATTTGTTGCACGCCGAGGTCATTGCTCGAATGTATGGAGTGACAACGGCACAAATTTTGTCGGGGCTGCAAAGGAATTGAAGGATATGTTCGAGAAAGGTAAAAATAACGTAGCCAAAGAAATAGCTGAATTACTAGCCAATGATGGGACTACATGGCATTTTATACCCCCAAAAATGCCAACATGTGGAGGTTTATGGGAAGCTGGAATCCGTTCAGCTAAGACGCTTTTGACGAGGATAAACAAGGACACTAAGCTTACCTATGAAGAGATGACCACTTTGCTTGCTCAAATAGAGGCCTGCCTTAATTCGCGCCCCCTATGTCAAATAGATAACACCACCGACACAGCACTGACTCCAGCACACTTCCTAGTCGGTGAGCCTTTAATAAGCATACCAGATGGGGAGACAATAAAGTATACAGATAAAAGAGTCAACTTGTTAACTAGATGGCAGTTAGTTCAAAGAATGACACAAGAGTTTTGGTACCGATGGCAAACTGAATATCTTAATACGATGCAACAGAGGTATAAGTGGCAAGTAACAGTTCCATCGCCTGCTGTTGGAGATGTAGTGATCATCAAAGATGAAAACTTGCCCCCTACAAAGTGGTTGCTTGGAAGAATTAAATATTTACATCCAGGGGCAGACAATTTAGTAAGAGTGGTGACAGTCCAGTGCAAGGGAGATAATCTACTGAAAAGACCTTTATCCAAGGTTATACCACTCCCTAAAGAGTCAGTGAATGAGTGCGTTTCGGTGGGCGGTCATTAGTTTATTGTTAATGAAAATGTGTAGTATAAAGTGATGAATGATATACAAATGCATGATGAAATGTTATTAAAAATGTTGTTAATAATCGAATTTATGAAAATGTTTAAAGATTACAAATTTACAGTCCATTAGTTCAAAGCTATCATATTGTTTTTGTTTAAGATGTTATTGCAATGTTGAAATGTTTAAAAACTGTTGTTTTTGGTGGGCGGTATGTACGATACACTATTTAAATATCGCTCACCTACTTATTAAGTTAGTGCATTACAAACAATTCATAAGAGCGCACGTTGTTTTTATTCCGCACCCGTACTAAACGTAAATTGAACCGTAACACATTAAACACTTGTATTGCCACCAAAGCCTCTCTGGTTTCCAAACCACAGCGGAATCCAAATTGTGAGGGACTGATGTTAAATTAAATTTTAGGATTAATTCTGTAAAATATGATTTTTAAGAAAATTTTAAGTGCGTGGCTCATTAGACTAATAAGACGATGGTCACAGCAGTGTTTAGCATTTGCTTTTTTGGGTAAATGTAATAATGTCAACTGTAGCCAATATTCAGGTATTGTTCCAGAATTATAAATTTTGTTAAATAAGTCTTTGAGTTTATTGAAACCGCTGTTGTCAATTTCAGCATGTATTCCATCCGGGCCCACTGTTTTGCCATCTTTCATCGATCTCACAGCTTTGACTACTTCTGCCGTTAGGGTAGATGTACCATCAAGCTGAACCAGGATATTGGTTCGGCTGAACCCGTGTTTGATTTGGTGTTCGTTCATCATGAAATAGAGTCTCGATGTATCTTTCTTCCAGTATATCTATATAAAAAACTATAATAATTATATACATAAAAAAATATCTCGTTTAAATTTAAAAAAATTGTGAATCTTTTTATTACCTACTACATTGTCATATTATTTTTTTCAATAAGACTTGTAGTTTTGCCGGAAATCGAGATAAACCGTTTTTAAGTACCTTTAACAACTCACCCCCTTTCACTTCCGTGAATTAAATCCGTCCGTAAATTATTTTTATATTTCATTTTTGTTATATTATCTTCCTTTTTGAACGGTTTTCATCCTACTATTATTTTTACTGGTTTCAGAAATTATCTACCCTGGTCATGCGTCCAAGTAACCAAGAAGAATTCATAGGTATGTTGTCCCTAGGTGTCTCCGACGCTCATATGAAGGTCAATTACAAATTGATCCACTGCGAAAAGAACGGGTAAGAAACTAGGGGCCATTCTTTTAAACGTCTTTTAACAATGTGTTACATATCTACTATATAATAAAAGTATAACAATATTTGTTTAAATTTGTAAAAATCTTTAATTAACATAACACCTTTTCAAACTTATGTATTGCTGGTGGTCTTCACACTAAACGTTTAAGTCTGTATCGTGAAGACCTTAATTGATAGCTGTACAATAGTAGGGTGCTAGGTGCTCAGTTGACTTAAGTAAAGTTTTACGACAAAATATTTATGAACATATGTTTAAGTTACAAACTATCAATTACATTACTTCAGATTCATACGGTTTTTTTTATAAATTATCCATGCATAGATGCTATTTATATTTTTACTATATTTGTGAAAAAAAAAAAATATGTTAAATATATATAGGTAGTATATATTAATAAGTATCATCACTACATAGTATAAAACAAAGTCACTTCTCGCTGTCTGTCTGTCCCTATATATGCATAGATCTTTAAAACTACATCACTTAGAGTGATTCTAGAAAACGTTTATTATCTATAATACATGCATTATGCAGCAGAGACACACTGATAATTTTAGAGCTTTATAATGTGATGTTGTAAATAAACACAATTTTTTGCGCTTATATTGCAAACGCTGGCTGAACCTAATAAAAATAATGTACTACAGTATTGTACAACTTAAGAAGTTCTACAAAAAAAATCTGCTACGATATACCTATGTCTATCTGTTAGGGATAACCCACAATAACAATTTTTTATCCTTTACCTTTTACGAGAAATTATGGCTTATTATGAAGCAATTTTAGGCAATACAACTTCAATCCTTATCTAATTAGTATCATATACATTGTGCGTTTCATATAGATGTTTTTTACATGGCCAATTATATGTCGCTCTTTCAAAAGTAACCTCTAAAGAAAATGAATAGATTCAGGCGTTACTTTGCGGAAATCCATTTTTAATATTAACAAATACTTTTAAATATTTTAAGAAAACATCTAATTAATATTTTAATAAAACACTTAAAAAATATAAAAATATATCTAGTGACAATTCCGCTTAATTTTCCTGCTAAGCCGACGTGACGTCACAAACGCCACGCAGCCGAACCGGAAGAATTTTCGACGCGTTTCGCTTCTACACGAAGCATCCTCAGGAGGTCTTTACTCTTCGAGCGCACGATCGAGAATGAGCGGCCGGTAGCTCGGCACGCCTTTATATAGACGGGCTGAAGCTCAGCTCAGCCCATAATTTGATGTTTTCTTAAAATATATAAAAGTATTTGTTATTATCTCTAAAGAAAACATGTTTGTATTGTCTAATGACATAAAAGCTGTGAACGTTGTTTAAAAAGACGTTCTGTAGTATATTTAGTATCAGCATTGCACTCGTGCGAACCCGGGGTGGGTTGCTAGTAGAATATATAAAATACGAATTCATAACATGTACTAGTTTGAGTCATCAATAAATTTAATAAGTAATCCATAAAACTTTTCATCATAGTTAAGCGTGAGCAACCAATTTCCAATGATGCTTATGGCTTCAAACACTGAACTATGTTTAATATCGCACTGATTCAGGACTTTATCACTATCACTACATAGTATAAATCAAAGTCACTTCTCGCTGTCTGTCTGTCCCTAAATATGCTTAGATCTTTAAAACTACGCAACTGATTTTGATGCGTTTTTTTAATACATAGAGCAATTCTAGAGAAAGGTTTATATGTATAGCACATGCATAATATAGAAGAGAAAGACTGATAATTGTAGAGCTTTCTATTGTGATGTTGTAAATAAACATATTTCTTTGCGCTTACATTACAAACGCTGGCTGGACCCTACGAGAAAGATCAAAATAATGTACTATATTGTACACCTCAAAAAGGTCTACAATTAAATCCGTGATGGTATATGTCAATCTCTTAGGGCTAACCCACTATGAACATTTTTATCCAACTTCTTAAGAGAAATAATTACGCTTACTTACGAAGCGATTAACCCACTATGAACATTTTTATCCAACTTTTTAAGAGAAATAATTACGCTTACTTACGAAGCGATTATCAGATAGCATTAATCGTTATCCAATTATGTACCTTAAATACATCGTGCATTTAATCCATCCTTCGTTGCGCGTTGAATGTTTTTCACATGGCCAAGTCTATGTTGCTCATTCAAGAGTAACTTCTAAAGAAAACATGTTTGTATTTTCTAATGTCATAAAAGCTGTGAGCTTTGTTTGTACATAAAGATATTCTGTAGTATATTTAGCTGTTGATAAGCATTGCACCCGTGCGAAGTCGGGGCGGGTCGCTAGTTATATAAATATGTCTCAAGAATAGGGTTCAATCTACTTGCAAAAATTTTACGATTTACCGGTTATTTTAATTAGTAAACTCGTTTATATATCCTATTATTACTAAAATCAGAAGATGTTGTAAAAACTCTGAGTGCAATAAGAGAAGTCTGAAGTATAAATAACTGCCGAACATTTAGTATTTAGGCTTGCTTGTACAGATCATTGATAGGATAACTAAATTTATTTTTACCATAACTTTAAGAACAGACCGTTTAGTTCTCTCAATAGCGATCATAATTGTTTTTGAGGAACTTCCCCAACTAGAGATGCAGTAACGTATGTTAAAAGTGATTGACACAAAGCAAAGTACACAATTTTTCCATCCAGGTCAGCAGGATTACGCCGAAGTCGCATGATTCGAGTAACGTTACGGTTCCTACCAGATTAGGTTGCAAAATAATATGTGCCTTGAAATTTAAATTGGATTGTAACGTAACACCCATATACTTAATAGTAACAGTTCCAACTATACACTCACAGGAACATGAGGAGTCTGCATAGTTCAAACAATGATTTATTTTGATCTTGATAGTTAAAAAGTTGGGCTCTACTCGAAGATTGCGAACGACGTTAAAGTGAAAAGTTGCACACCGAGTGCACTCCATTTTCTCTATGGTGCACTCTAACGAAGGTTCTGAACGGGCCCCTTGAGCTGCAGGGCGATCATGTATCTTCTGTAGCAATGAACTGCTGATTGCAACAATCAAAAATGACAGTTTTCCGATTACGTATCCATAATTTGACAGATCTTGTAGCAAAGAAATCTTGATTGCTACAGAGCCTCGTTTGACGTATCTTGTATCTATCGATAGATACTGTTTTGTATGAAATAGCGATCACGTACAGTCAAGGGGCGTTCGTTTTGGCTCGATTGCGTTTGTAGCAGTTTCAAAAGTGGCATTTGTGTTTTAGCGTTCGGATAGAAGCTTTTGCTATTTTTGACCACCAATTACTGCATGCTATCCGAACGGCTTAAAACATACTTTGACAACCGACAATATTTTAACAATTTTGCACAGTACGAAACATGGAATCAATCTCTAAAATTAACAAAACAAGTAGGTATCTACTAAATAATATGGTATTTATATTATATATTTATATATAATATAAATACTATATAAAAAACTTGTAAAACTCTTCAATCGCGCCAAATACAACTGTCAAAACAGCAGTTGTCAAAAAACGATCACAACGATCCCACGGTAAGACATGGGTCAAAAATATCACTTTTCTTTGTCATTTGTAGCGTTTTCAAAGCTATCCGAACGGTGAGCGAAAACGATATTTTTGATCACGAAGTCCCAAAACGAACGGCCCGTGTGATCATTTTTAGCGTTTGTGAGTGTTATTTTTGGCACCGATAGGCTATCCGAACGCCCTATCAATATCAATTAGAATGACAGTTTCTGTAGCAATCTTCATTGATACAAGTATTGCGCAGTAGCTATTTCCCCGCAGTAAATGACAGGCATATATTATCTGTGGAACCTTGCATAGATGATATAAAAGATTGAATGAACCCTGTAAAACTGAGTGCGTGAATGGGCAGCTTTTCATAGTTTTAATTATTTGCTTTTTACTGACGAAAAATAGCTGTGGGAGCATAGAAATATCCCAAAGTTATTGACAAATATTTCATTAACAATTCCCTTTGCTTCTTTTTTCGTTCCTTTTGATTTTTGTATAAACATATTATGTTCACAGTGTCCTAGATAAATACGAAATCTGAATATTCTAAAAAATGGCAATATGGGTGCCCGGAGTGTCAGAAATATGTGTATGTGTGGATGTATTTCTTTGAAAGTGTTAAGGTTTTTGTGTATGTGTGCTACTGCGTGGGCAATGTTTTGGCTATTTCCCCGCAGTACCAGCATAAAATAACCTTTGTCACCGTTCGCCTTTCTGGATTGTAGGGGTCTTTTAGACTGGTTCTTTTATAGTGTGCTGTATGTATAAGGCTATTACGTTCTTACGAAGATATACGTTCCGTGACACGGAATTAAGAGTTGTTCTTCTTCTTTACGAATTTTGTTTTAGTAAATATATGTAAATGGCTTTTTAAAAGGATTAGGTCTAAATTTATACTTAAAGTAAAGTAAATTTAGTAAATATAAGAAATTCTGTAGACATATTATATGAATACTAGTTGGCCCGGTATATACCACCTACTTAACTGTGCAGTTTTCGAGGGCGCTACTGGTCATGGAAATCAACTACAAACTGTCACAATTTGAAGGAATGTTGTAGTTCTTTTTTCTGCCATCTGAACAGATAAGTTGGTGGGTCTGACCGTTGTTTTGCCATATAAATTATATCTAGTGAATATTATGTTAGTCACATAATAATGACTAACTTATTTTATGTAAGTAAGTAAAAAAAGGAAGAGGAAAGAAGCGTTATTAACGATAACCGCATATAAAAATAACAAAACACCAAAGATTTTTTCATTTTCCTTTTATTATCTTTTTATTATATTTCTTGAATTCATTGTCCTTTTATTATCATATCTACCTACCTAATAAATTTTAAACTACATCTTTTAGTCTACATTGATATTTTCAATACAAAATACAGCCTTATTTTGTATTGCGTTAATTCTTTCATTCACAATTACTTGCAAGCTTGCTGCTCCTCATCGTACTCAACATGCTATGCTATTTTGGATATCCGTGAACTTTTGTGACCGTATAGATAGTGAAATTTTAGGAAATAAAACTGTTTAAGGCCTAAACTTTAGGAAGTGATAGAAAGCTTATTGTGTGCATAAGACAGGAGTCCTGCCTACTCCGTGCTGTTTACGGGGTGAGAAGTGACACCGATAGACGCCTGGCGGGAATAACAGAACGAGTGGTAATAGCAGCCCTAAAACGGCCACAGCAATTCATCTCTAGGCAATTCATTTCCTGATCAATTATCGACCGCCGAGAGTAGAAAATTATTAAAGTACCTACTTGTATAGCTATTAAAAATAGGTGTTGGTGGTAGAAGGGTGAAATTTTAGGGTTTATTGTAGGTATTTATGCCAAATCGTAGATAAATTTAAAAAAAATGATTTTGTCCGAAAGATAAAAATAAAATGTTGGGTATGAAAAATAGTTAACGTCCTATTCTCAGACCTACTGAATATACACACAAAATTTCATAGGCATCGGTCAAGCCGTTTCGGTAGAGTTTTGTTACTAACACTTTGACATGAGAATTTGATATACACTACACATACACTAATTAACCGAGCAAGAACTTAATTCAAAGCGTCGCGCGTCGTCGCTGCTACAAATGCTTTCGTATGTCCGGTTGTTCTATAAAGGTCGCATTTCTCAACAGATTCTCACGAAATTTTGTGAGCAGGTTTGATAAGTCCATAAAATATTTTTAACGATTAAGTTTTTGGAATTTTTTTATAATGACGGAAATATTTATTTAGACACACAAAACAAATTACAGATAATTATGTCATACATTATCTTATGTCAATTATAACTGTTATACAAATTTTGAAATAGATTGTAATTTAACATAATGTGTGTACAGCAAGGTAAAGTAAATTATATTATGATTATACATTATATTATGGTGTTGAAAGTATGGACTCCTGCGCTAAATTTAATGGCAATGTCTCCGATACGCACGTCGTCAGATGCCTATAAGTGATAGGCTCTCTCTCTCTTGTACAATCAATTATTTAATTACGATGTTTCTGTAGCCAGTATATTATTTCTAGTTAATTAAATAAAAATATATGAATTGAGTACCTACGTCCTCCTTTTTTTAATGTTGGCAAAAAAAAATAACAAAACTCCAAACATACATTTCTTGAATTCGTTGTTGTTTTATTTATTATTCTTGCCTAACAAATTTTAAACACTATCAGCCTTACTTATAAACGCTACTTAAATTTTAAACATTACTTAGCCGCTGATTAGCAAAATTTCTTACTCATAAACGCTACATAACTTTATCCAGTACCTAAGTACTGCTTAAATCAGCTGTCAATTTAAACACCGTCCCACCCTTGTTTAAATTTTAAGTAACAAGATGGCGCCCATATTTCTGGTCAGCTGATTTAGTTACAGACCCACCAACTTATCTGTTCAGGTGGCAGAAAAAAGAACTACAACATTCCTTCAAATTGTGACAGTTCGTAGTTGATTTCCTTGACCAGTAGCGCCCTCGAAAACTGCACAGTTAAGTTGGTGGTACTATATAAAGAAAAGTATTATATTTACTTTTTAATTTCAAGATATTTAGCACTAGATACATGCTATTTGGCCATTTAGGTCATTCATAATACTTTTTAGTACAATGTTGTCAGTTTAAAATACGTTCGACCTCATTATCCATTTCTTAGCTAAACAGGTGCTATGTAGCGTTTATAAGTAAGAAATATTTAAGCATTACTTAAACACTGTTTAGTTATCCATTAGTTAGCAACTACATAGCGATGTTTTTATAAGTAAGGGGGTATATTGGTATTTTCAAAATACAGCCGTATTTTTTAACGACTTCAAAAAAGGACGAGGTACTCAATTCTTCAGTATTTTTATTTTTTATGTTTGTTACCTCAGAAATGTTGACTGGGTAAACCGATTTTGATGATTCTTTTTTTATTTGAAAACTGATGCTTGCCGTGTCGTCCCATTTAAATTTCATCATCGGAAATCAGAAATCGGATCAGCCTTTTTTGGGGTACACTCCAATAGCTGAAAAATATTTTCCTATCTTGATGATAAAGTGATTGACAGTGAATGACAATCGATCCCATAAGTAGCAGGGGTCACTAAAAAGGGTGCAAAATAATGTATACCAAAAAATGGAACCTACTTCAACACTCAAATGTGTGAAATAACTTGTCGAAGTCGGTACCATGCGTACAAAATTGTGATAGTAGGTACTTTTTAACCATCATGGTACTGACTTCAACAAGTTATTTCACACATTTGAGTGTTGATGTCGGTTCCATTTTTTGGTAAAAGAGATCCAGGGAAGGACATAGGATAGTTCTTTCCAATTGCGCAAAACGATAACTGATATACCTACGCGCGGGCGGAGTCGCGGACGGAAAGCTAGTATTAGATATTTTCATTACGTACATTATTTTAGTTTCAATTTAGTTCGATTAATATACAATTTGAGTATTTTTATCCCATCAAAAATCATACATAAATGTTTTATTATATTAACATACAAATAGGGTAGTGAGAATTTGTGTACAATAGTGAAATAAAATGTATATATTTTACTGGTATTTTTGTTGATCATGGCCTTTTTCTTATCTTGTTCATTTCATAGGCATCTTCGGTATATTTGAATACATTAATTCTTGCGCATCATAGGTAATGAAAACAATTGAATTTCATATGTATGCCTGAATTCGGGTGCCGATGCTGACTTGTTAAGATGTAAATGTATGTTCGATATTTGAAAATTCAAACCATTTGACATTACGTAATGGTAATAATTTATATTATTATCTATGTATTTGTTCACAAGTTATGTAGTCACAATGCTTCAGTTTCCACCCACGACTTCATACACGTGCATAGTGGCTATCAACATCACTCTTCCGGGAAGAAAAGTACCCCATGTGCTCTATATGCAAACCCTAATATATTCTTATTATCCATTACTTACTAATATAAGATATTTATGGGATTTACCTATAGCAGGGCCGAAGCTTTTTTGAAGCAGTGATGGCTCAGTGGCATTGGCTATGGACTGCCGTGCAGCAGGTCCATAGTTCGTATCCCGCCGCGCGCTTGAGCTTCACCGCATGGTGGAAGGGCATTTTGTGAATGCCCGCCTAGCTAGGGACTACCCTCAAGTAGAAAATCTGTCGCCAAGCACCTAACAGTGTGTTCCGGCAGCAGTCCTTGAGAGCCAGAAAAATTACAGGCTAATGAGACCTAACAACTGGACGTCTCAGCGTGACGGGCACAGTGCAATTCATCGTTGACGAAATGCGTCTGTTATAGGCAGAGGTTAGTCCACTTAACACAGCTTGTTCCGTCGCAATAACATAAAAAAAAGCTATTGAGCTTTCAATCGACGACACGACGCCAAAAGCTGAAGAGAGTAACTAACGAAGCTGTCGGTCAAACTCATGAAGTTCTAATAACAATCACTCGCCTAAAATAGTGTTCATCGTCGACAATAGCAAATACCATTAAATCATCCAGGTAAGCAAATACATTTTTCAATTGACTATAACATAATTATAAACTATTCAATCGATTTTAATGAAATTTATACGGGCCCACCACAATGGTATATCCTTTCTAATAAAAAAAGAATTATTGAAATCGGACTACAATCTGTAAAAAGTTATGCCTGGTCATACATAAGATAGAAAAATACGCGTGGAATTGAGAACCTCCTCCTTTTTTGGAAATCGGTTAATAACTCCGCTCACCGCTGTAATTCCTGACAGCACCACGGTAATGAAAGCATTTCCGTGACTATACGCACATTCTTATGACACTAACAATGTTTGGCTAAATTGTTTCAAGTTCTTTACTTCTTTGAACCTGTGAAATCGCTTGTCTTTTAAGTGAGTTCTCCGTCTGGAGCTATCATCTATACATGTAATAAATCTGTAATAAACGTCATGTCTATACATGACAGATAATTGAAGCACACGTAGCGAAGTTTGCTTAGCCGTTCTGAATCGATCAACTAAGTTAAGCAATGTCCGCCGCGGTCAGGAGTTGGATGGGTGACCGCTACTGACATTACTACTGAGCGCTTTCGTGCTTCGGAGGGCATGTTAAGCCATCGGTCCCGGTTGTTGTCCCACGTTACAGCATGGTGGATGGGCATTTTGCGAATGCCTGCCTGGCTTGCTATCACCCTCAAGTAGAAAATCTGTCGCCAAGCACCTAACGGTGTGTTTCGGCAACTGTCCTTGAGAACCAGTAATTCTAGACTAGCCTGAACAACATCTTCGACCATATCATCACTTACCATCAGGTGAGATAGTGGTCAAAGGCTAGCCTATCATAGATATAAAAAAAATATTAAAAACATTTTTCTTGGTAATATACCAACAAAAATCTTTTTTAATAAATAGGAAGGTGTTAGATACTAATATTTTTTCTTATTTCTAATACCTATATATTTATAGGAGTCATGAGGTTTAGGTTTTTGTTTTATCTAAATCAGTCTACCCAAAGAGAAGTTATGGGATTAAAACATGATAATTATATGCCTATACAAAGGTAACGGAATATGTATAACACTTTGTTGATGTCCATACTACTAATGGGCAATGGAAAAGGAATAAATAAAGCAGTTCAGTTATTACAGGAAGAGTTTAATATTTATAAAGAATTTCTAGATAGTAAATTATTTAGGTATTGAAACACAGGCACATTGACATTATCACAAAAACGTTACAGGAATATGCTTGACTGTACACAGGCTTGACAGACTTGATTGAAGACGTCAATGGAGAAAGATTTTACGTTCCTGAAAAAGAATGGAAATTATATTCATCAGTACCTATGTCTCAACAAGTTCTTATTGACTGTATACAAAGCTGCGATGTGATCACAGCACAACACTGCTATCATAGCCCTAGAGCAATAGCACACATCTTATTCAACTGGCGTAATAAAATCTGTAGAGCAGCATCAAGTTGTGCCTGAAGCTAAGCACCACGCGTGCTCCCGTTGCAATGTCACCCAGGAGCTTAGATCTGAATACGTGCGTGCACTGCTCTGCCCTCCTCACTCCAGGTTGGTTACTGGAGTGACGGTTTTGGTTTTACGTTACTGGAATATAAAATCTCCGCATTATAGTCGCCTTGTACACCTACCCCTACCAAGGTTTCCACTTCAATCTAGCGGTTGTGACAGATGTTAACTTAAGTTCACTTATCCCTATGTATGAATATTATTTACTATATGTATGTCTGTTAATGATAGCAATTACATTATCACCTAGCCACGTTTATCTATGAATGAGCATAATTATAGACTATTGAAATTAAATTGATAAAGTTAATAAGAAATACTGAAGGTATAATCTAGCCCACAAAAAATATCACCAAGAACATATGATCCAGTTAGTGTAGTTAATTAACCTAGATGCATTACTATGCGTGGTTATACATAAAAATCAATCGTGACAGTACAAAAATTAAACCATGTTTTGCAATTTAACATAGTACCTTTTGATAGGTTACATGGTATCTTATTGTACACATTCCACAATCACAGTATGCATACCATTATGAAGAAGCACTAAGTAATACTTTTGACTTTGTTTTTAGCATGGTGGTAGGGCATTTTGCGAATGCCCGCCTGGCTAGCAACCACCCTCGAGTAGAAAATCTGTCGCCAAGCACCTACCTTGGCAACGGATGTTTGGTGCTTGGCAAAATTACAGCTGTCCTTGAGAGCCAGTAATTGTAGGATGATTAGTAAAGTGTGTGCCTTCCTCCTTTGTCCGGGCTGAGGACCGGCATCATAAATATCAAAATTCAACATTATGAGGCGGAGTTACACAAACACTCACACAGCTCAATTGGTTAGAGCATACCCCGGCTCAAGGGGTGGATGGACGCGGGTTCGAATCCCGCGCATGACTTAAATTTTTCCTATCGTATATTTGTGATTTTGTAATAACACCTTATTTAGTAGACATGCAGCCTGAGGAAGCAGAAACCCCTAAGTAAGTTAAGTTACCCCCTAAGAAACAGAAACATGCATTATAAACATAATACTGCAAAGATCTAGCCTGCATTGCCGTTCAGCCGCGTTACTGGACAGGAGCAACATTTCAATAAACACAAACATTCATCTAATAGACTTAGGGACCCGAAGTCATTTTAAAAGACCTATTCAATGATACCCCACACGATGGTGGGTGGATAGACGACGAAAAAAAAATCATCGCCACATCATTTAAATGGGAGCTACCCTAAAAAAAAAAAAAAAAATTACCACTTTAACGGCGTGATAAGTTTACATACCCTTACAAAATTGCAGCTTTCTAGTACAAACGGTATCTTAGCAAAACCTCGGACAGACGGACATGACGAAACTATAAGGGTTCCTTGTCAGGACTACGGAACCCTAAAAATGTAACAAAAAACTCATTAATATTGCTCTACTATAGTTTAATGAATAACAATATAACAAATCACAGATTAAGTAATTGTACCTACATACATAACTATGTTAGATTAATATTGTTAGGTTTGCAATAACCCCTGCTATGCGGATTACATTACTTAAGGGTGGTAGCTAGCCAGGCGGGCATTCGCAAAATGCCCTACCGCTATGCTATAACGACTGCCATCCTAAGACGACAACCGGGACCGACGGCTTAACGTGCCCTCCGAAGTACGGAAGCGCACAGTAGTAATGTCACTAGCGGTCACCCATCCAACTCATTACCGCGGCGGACGTTGGCGACTGGCTAGCTACCACCCTCAAGTAGAAGATCTATCGCCAAGCACCTAATGGTGTGTTCCGGCAGCTGTCCTTGAGAGCCAGTAATTCTAGGCTAGCCTAACAACACCTTCGACCACATCATCACTTGCATGCATAAAAAAAACTAAAAAAATCTTCTGATATGCAGTATAAAGTACATTAGCTTAAAATCTCGTTCCTTTTGTTTGTACATGAATTAGTGTAAAATCCAAACAATACCTTTCTACCAACACGTTTCTACAAGTACTTTTATTAAAACATTGGAAAAGTACCCTCGTTATGGCAGAAGTGATTAAATTCACAACATACACCAAACACCATTGTCGTCGAATCAAAATACAGGTAAATCATTTAATACACTTGAAGTTCTTGTACAAAAATAAGTACCTATTTATATAATTATTGTAAATAGTTCTAAGAACCTTGAAACCTTGCCTGATAGACTATTTCATTTACATGTTCTGACTGACACTGAACGACTGACACTGAACTTATAGTTAATGAAAGCACTTAGCTCAAATGTTAATTTAAAATAAGTTATTGACTCAAGTACTTTGCCAACTAAAATACTATATGAGTGTGTGTCTACTGACATGTAACAAAACATCAACAAATGTTGACCATTTTTTTAATACATTTTTAAAGAAAATGATGTGTAAATAACCTCCGCCATGGTAAAAAAAACATGTGTACAAGGGTTTTGATTGTTATTAAAATCTATCTGACAAAGATGTTTGATTCCACTAATTCAAACTTGAATAAGTTTTAGATCAGACACAAGGACAAAATCCCAGCATATGCAATCTAATGTAATAATTAAGTACATAATATGTGGATGGGGGAGGCATTTGTGCAAAATAGTAAGTCTTCGGCTTATGATGATAATGATAAACAAACATACCTAAAGACCACACAATAAAAAGAAACAAATATTATGACCTAACAAATGAATTAACCAAAAACGGTTATGTGGTTAATTTATATGCTGTAGAAGTTAGCCTTACTCCATCTTAGGCGCAGCTCCCGATTGGACTCTTTTGATGGACATGTATGAAAAACATTACACAATTCCTGAGGATGTTGGTGTTTCGTCATCCAGACCGGATATATTTCCATAGTCAAAAAATCTAAAACGCATAGTACTTATAGAACTTACTGTGCCGTGGGAAACAAACATACCTAAAGACCACACAATAAAAACTAACAAATATTATGACTTAACAAATGAATTAACCAAAAACGGTTATGTGGTTAATTTATATGCTGTAGAAGTCGGAGCAAGGGGTACACCAGCGAAATCCCTGTATAACCTACTAAAAGAACTTGGCCTGTCAAGAAAAACCGTAACTTCCATCCTAGAACGTGTATCCAAGGCGGCATTAGTAGGATCTTACCAAATTTGGTTGGGCAGGGGAGGAGGCTTGAGCCGTGAAAGGGAGCATTGATGCATCATAAAGGGGCCCCTTAACCTTACTCACTGGGTTGCAAGTCCCAGGCACCTTGACTTGGGCCTCTTCCTCTGCAACGCTATGGACCCGGCACCCGCACGGTTAATCCATGGAATGCTAAGTAAATTCGTCTCGTCCCTTGTTTCATCTTTATTAGGAATGCCATTTTGGATGGTTGCCTGCACACTCTGTGTGGGATCAATCTTGACTGGTATTCATCTTATGCTAACCACAGCTCCAAAGTTGACCCAGGCACATATCTCGTCTCCAAGGCGGGGGTTGAGATCTGGGTTGTTTCAGAATCTTGGGCTGCGCACTTGACCAAGTTTACGTTTCATGGGTTACCAGAGACGTCTGGTATATCGCTCGCGCCTTTGTGAGTGAGATTGTATGTTAATCCGTGTATCGCGAGACGGTGATTGAGTTTTAGTTATTGCCTTGATACTAGTTATGTTTGCAGTTGACCAAGTAGTGCACCAAGGAGCGCCACGGGCTTACCGTGACTCCGCGGCAGGATGGGTGATTAGGTATACTCATCTTGCATTAATATCTATAGGAGGTGGATGTAGAGAGCAGGCTGAGACACAACAACAACCCATAACCAAGGCAAAGCAGAAACAAAGAATTAGCAGCCTACAGGAAGACGAATCCAGGTATGAGATATACATTAGTACATCGCGAAGCTATAACCTCATATGTGTTTTATAATAAGATAGATAAGTATGGCAAGTTTTGCGACACTGGCCATATAGCTTATATTATTATAGGTGACCAATTGACTATTAGTAACGTTTTCAACTGACCTATTTCGAGATTAGGAGGGCGATTCATTATTAAAAAATAAAAGCATCTCTTTATTAATGGCAAATTGTTAGTATTTGCAGTGATTCCTACCATGCAACAGTTACAGGTTTTCATTACGACGTTTTGTTGTATTATACTCGACTTACTTACATTTGATATGGGATCGGACTTGACGGACGATTTCTAAAACAGTCAATTTAAATTAGCTTTTATATTTAGAGAACTTCAGAACTTCATAAAATACAATAATGTAAACAAACCTAATCATAGACAGACGTTTAACACAGATAATAAATCGCTTGGCAAAGCATCCCATTCACGGTTACAAGTCAATTGTATGGCCAATACAGAGTTACCTGAAAATCTTAGTAATGGTAACATTACACTGAAGAACGAACAGGTATATTTAGTCTGTGCTAAAATTACTGCGGGGAAATAGCTGCGGCCCAAGTATTGGGTTGTATCAAAGTATAGAAATCATTAGCTACAGCCAAAAGTAAATTACAAAATTAAGATTTTGCAGTGATTATGCTGAATATAAATAGGAAATTACTGCATAAGTTAACGTAGGTATTTAAATACCTACTGTAGAAAAAATAATATTGTTATATTTTCCGTTTTAGCTAAATTATGTCGAGAACTTTTTTGTTGGCATTGGCGGACGAAGAGCGGCGCAAAAAGGCCGCAGCTATTTCCCCGCAGTAATTTTAGCACAGACTAAATATACCTGTTCGTTCTTCAGTGTAATGTTACCATTACTAAGATTTTCAAGTAACTCAGTATTGGCCATACAACTGACTTGTAACCGTGAATGGGATGCTTTGCAAAGCGATTTATTATCTGTGTTAAACGTCTGTTTAAGATTAGGTTTGTTTACATTATTGTATTTTATGAATTTCTGAAGTTCTCTAAATATAAAAGATAATGTAGATTGATTGTTTTAGAAATCGTCCGTCAAGTCCGATCCCATATCAAATGTAAGTAAGCGAGTATAATACAACAAAACGTCGTAATGAAAACCTGTAACTGTTGCATGGTAGGAATCACTGCAAATACTAACAATTTGCCATTAATAAAGAGATGCTTTTATTTTTTAATAATGAAACGCCCTCCTAATCTCGAAATAGGTCAGTTGAAAACGTTACTAATAGTCAATTGGTCACCTATAATAATATAACCTATATGGCCAGTGTCGCAAAACTTGCCATACCTATTATCTATCTTATTATAAAATACATATGAGGTTATAGCTTCGCGATGTACTAATGTATTTCTCATATCTGGATTCGTCTTCCTGTAGGCTGCTAATTCTTTGTTTCTGCTTCGCCTTGGTTATGGGTTGTTGTTGTGTCTCAGCCTGCTCTCTACATCCACCTCCTATAGATATTAATGCAAGATGAGTATACCTAATCACCCATCCTGCCGCGAAGTCACGGTAAGCCCGTGGCGCTCCTTGGTGCACTACTTGGTCAACTGCAAACATAACTAGTATCAAGGCAATGCCTAAAATTCAATCACCGTCTCGCGATACACGGATTAACATACAATCTCACTCTCAAAGGCGCGAGTGATATACCAGACGTCTCCGGTAACCCATGAAACGTAAACTTGGTCAAGTGGGCAGCTTAAGATTCTGAAACAACCCAGATCTCACCCCTCGCCTTGGAGACGAGATATGTGCCTGGGTCAACTTTGGAGCTGTAGTTAGCATAAGATATTCATCTTATGCTAACTACAGCTCCACACCAGTCAGGATTGATCCCACACAGCGTGTGCAGGCAACCATCCAAAATGGCATTCCTAATAAAGATGAAACAAGGGACAAGACGATTTTACTTAGCATTCCATGGGTTCACCATGCAGGTGCCGGGTCCATAGCGTTGCAGAGGAAGAGGCCCAAGTCAAGGTGCCTGGGACTTGCAACCCAGTGAGTAAGGTTAAGGGGCCCCTTTATGATGCATTAATGCTCCCTTTCACCGCTCGAGCCTCCTCCCCTGCCCAACCAAATTTGGTAAGATCCTACTAATGCCGCCTTGGATACACGTTCTAGGATGGAAGTTACGGTTGTTCTTGACAGGCCAAGGTCTTTTAGTAGGTTATATAGGGATTTTGCTGGTATACCCCTGCTCCGACTTCTACAGCATATAAATTAACCACATAACCGTTTTTGGTTAATTCATTTGTTAAGTCATAATATTTGTTAGTTTTTATTGTGTGGTCTTTAGGTATGTTTGTTTCCCACGGCGCAGTAAGTTCTATAAGTACTATGCGTTTTAGATTTTTTGTGTATAGAAATATATCCGGTCTGGATGATGAAACACCAACATCCTCAGGAATTTAGTAATGTTTTTCATACATGTCTATCAAAAGAGTCCAATCGGGAGCTGCGCCTAAGATGGAGTAAGGCTAACTTCGACAGCATATAAATTAACCAAATAACCGTTCTTGGTTAATTCATTTGTTAGGTCATAATATTTGTTTGTTTTTATTGTGTGGTCTTTAGGTATGTTTGTTTATCATTATCATCATAAGCCGAAGACTTACAATTTTGAACAAATGCCTCCCCCATCCACATATTATGTACTATTACATTAGATTGCAGTAATTATTACATTAGATTGCATATGCCGGGATTTTGTCCTTGTGTCTGGTCTAAAACTTATTCAAGTTTGAATTAGTGGAATCAAGCGTCTTTGTCAGATAGATTTTAATAACAATCAAAACCCTTGTACACAAGTTTTTTTTACCATGGCAGAGGTTATTTACACATCATTTTCTTTAAAAATGTATTAAAAAATGGTCAACATGTGTTGATGTTTTGTTACATGTCAGTAGACACACACTCATATATAGTATTTTAGTCGGCAAAGTACTTAAGTCAATAACTTATTTTAAATTAACATTTGAGCTAAGTGCTTTCATTAACTATAAGTTCAGTGTCAGTCAGAACATGTAAATGAAATAGTCTATCAGGCAATGTTTCAAGGTTCTTAGAACTATTTACAATAATTATATAAATAGGTACTTATTTTTGTACAAGAACTTCAAGTGTATTAAATGATTTACCTGTATTTTGATTCGACGACAATGGTGTTTGGTGTATGTTGTGAATTTAATCACTACTGCCATAACGAGGGTACTTTTCCAATGTTTTAATAAAATTACTTGTAGAAACGTGTTGGTAGAAAGATATTGTTTGTATTTTACACTAATTCATGTACAAACAAAAGGAACGAGATTTTAAGCTAATGTACTTTATACTGCATATCAGAAGTTTTTTTAGTTTTTTTTATGCTTGATAGGTTAGACTTTTGACCACTATCTCGCCTGATGGTAAGTGATGATGTGGTCGAAGGAGTTGTTAGGCTAGCCTAGAATTACTGGCTCTCAAGGACAGCTGCCGGAACACACCATTAGGTGCTTGGCGATAGATCTTCTACTTGAGGGTGGTAGCTAGCCAGTCGCCAACGTCCGCCGCGGTCATGAGTTGGATGGGTGACCGCTAGTGACATTACTACTGTGCGCTTCCGTACTTCGGAGGGCACGTTAAGCCGTCGGTCACGGTTGTCGTCTTAGGATGGCAGTCGTTATAGCATAGCGGTAGGGCATTTTGTGAATGCCCGCCTGGCTAGCTACCACCCTTAAGTAATGTAATCCGCATAGCAGGCATTATTGCAAACCTAACAATATTAATCTAACATAGTTATGTATATAGGTACAATTACTTAATCTGTGATTTGTTATACTGTTATTCATTAAACTATAGTAGAGCAATATTAATGAGTTTTTTGTTACATTTTTAGGGTTCCGTAGTCCTGACAAGGAACCTTTACTTAGGGGTTTCTGCTTCCTCAGGCTGCATGTCTAGTAAATAAGGTGTTATTACAAAATCACAAATATACGATAGGAAAAATTTAAGTCATGCGTGGGATTCGAACCCACGTCCATCCACCCCTTGAGCCGGGGTATGCTCTAACCAATTGAGCTGTGTGAGTGGTTGTGTAACTCCGCCTCATAATGTTCAATTTTGACAGTTATGATGCCGGTCCTCAGCCCGGACAAAGGAGGAAGGCACACACTTACTAATCATCCTACAATTACTGGCTCTCAAGGACAGCTCTCATTTTGCCAAGCACCTAACATCTGTTGCCAAGGTAGGTGCTTGGCACAAGATTTTCTACTCGAGGGTGGTTGCTAGCCAGGCGGGCATTCGCAAAATGCCCTACCAGCATGCTAAAAACAAAGTCAAAAGTATTACTTAGTGCTTCTTCATAATGGTATGCATACTGTGATTGTGGAATGTGTACAATAAGATACCATGTAACCTATCAAAAGGTACTATGTTAAAGTGCAAAACATGGTTTCATTGTTGTACTGTCACGATTGATTTTTATGTATAACCACGCATAGTAATGCATCTAGGTTAGTTAACTACACTAACTGGATCATATGTTTTTGGTGATATTTTTTGTGGGCTAGATTATACCTTCAGTATTTCTTATTAACTTTATCAATTTAATTTCAATAGTCTATAATAGTCTATAATTTCAATACTCTATAATTATGCTAATAAACGTGGCTAGGTGATAATGTAATTGCTATCATTAACAGACATACATATAGTAAATAATATTCATACATAGGGATAAATGAACTTAAGTTAACATCTGTCACAACCGGTAGATTGAAGTGGAAACCTTGGTAGGGGTAGGTGTACAAGCCGACTATAATGTAGAGATTTTATATTCCAGTAACGTAAAACCAAAACCGTCACTCCAGTAACAAACCTGGAGTGACGAGGGCAGAGCAGTGCACGCTCGTATTCAGATCTAAGCTCCTGGGTGACATTGCAACGGGAGCACGCGTGGTGCTTAGCTTCAGGCACAACTTGATGCTGCTCTACAGATTTTATTACGCCAGTTGAATAAGATGTGTGCTATTGCTCTAGGGCTATGATAGCAGTGGTGTGCTGTGATCACATCGCAGCTTTGTATGCAGTCAATAAGAACTTGTTGAGACATAGGTACTGATGAATATAATTTCCATTCTTTTTCAGGAACGTAAAATCTTTCTCCATTGACGTCTTCAATCAAGTCTTTAGTCAAGCCTGTGTACAGTCAAGCATATTCCTGTAACGTTTTTGTGATAATATCAATGTGCCTGTGTTTCAATACCTAAATAATTTACTATGTAGAAATTCTTTATAAATATTAAACTCTTCCTGTAATAACTGCTTTATTTATTCCTTTTCCATTGCCCATTAGTAGTATGACATCAACAAAGTGTTATCCATATTCCGTTACCATTGTTTAAGCATATAAGTATCATGTTTTAATCCCATAACTTATCTTTGGGTAGACTGATTTAGATAAAACAAAAACCTAAACCTCATGACTCCTATAAATATATAGGTATTAGAAATAAGAAAAAATATTAGTATCTAACCTTCCTATTTATTAAAAAAGATTTTTGTTGGTATATTACCAAGAAAAATGTTTTTAATATTTTTTTTATATCTATGATAGGCTAGCCTTTGATCACTATCTCACCTGATGGTAAGTGATGATATGGTCGAAGATGTTGTGCAGGCTAGTCTAGAATTACTGGTTCTCAAGGACAGTTGCCGAAACACACCGTTAGGTGCTTGGCGACAGATTTTCTACTTGAAGGTGGTAGCAAGCCAGGCAGGCATTCGCAAAATGCCCATCCACCATGCTGTAACGTGGGACAACAACCGGGACCGATGGCTTAACATGCCCTCAGAAGCACGAAAGCGCCCAGTAGTAATGTCAGTAGCGGTCACCCATCCAACTCCTGACCGCGGCGGACATTGCTTAACTTAGTTGATCGATTCAGAACGGCTACGCAAACTTCGCTACGTGTGCTTCAATTATCTGTCATGTATAGACATGACGTTTATTACAGATTTATTACATGTATAGATGATAGCTCCAAACGGAGAACTCACTTACAAGACACGCGATTTCACAGGTTCAAAGAAGTAAAGAACTTGAAACAATTTAGCCAAACATTGTTATTGTCATAAGAATGTGCGTGTAGTCACGGAAAGAAGGCATAACTTTTAACAGATTGTAGTCAGATTTCAATAATTCTTTTTTTTATTAGAAAGGATATACCATTATGTTGGGCCCGTATAAATTTCATTAAAATCGGTTGAATAGTTTATAATTATGTTATAGTCAATTAATTGAAAAATGTATTCGCTTACCTGGATGATTTAATGGTATTTGCTATTGTCGACGATGAACACTATTTTAGGCGAGTGAATGTTATTAGAACTTCATGAGTTTGACCTACAGCTTCGTTAGTTACTATCATCAGCTTTTGGCGTCGTGTCGTCGATTGAAAGCTCAATAGTTTTTTTTTTTAATGTTATTGCGACGGAACAAGCTGTGTTAAGTGGACTAACCTCTGCCTATAACAGACGCATTTTGTCAACGACGAATTGCACTGTGCCCGTCACGCTGAGACGTCCAGTTGTTTGGTCTCATTAGCCTGTAATTTTTCTGGCTCTTAAGGACTGCTGCCGGAACACACTGTTAGGTGCTTGGGGACAGATTTTCTACTTGAGGGTAGTCCCTAGCTAGGCGGGCATTCACATAATGCCCTTCCACCATGCGGTGAAGCTCAAGCCCGCGGCGGGATACGAACTATGGACCTGCTGCACGGCAGTCCATAGCCAATGCCACTGAGCCATCACTGCTTCAAAAAAGCTTCGGCCCTGCTATAGGTAAACCCCATAAATATCTTATATTAGTAAGTAATGGATAATAAGAATATATTAGGGTTTGCATATAGAGCACATGGGGTACTTATCTTCCCGGAAGAGTGATGTTGTGGGATAGCCACAGCCTATAGTGCATAGTGCACGTGTATGAAGTCGTGGGTGGAAACTGAAGCATTGTGACTACATAACTTGTGAACAAATACATAGATAAAATAAATTATTACCATTACGTAATGTCAAATGGTTTGAATTTCCAAATATCGAACATACATTTACATCTTAACAAGTCAGCATCGGCACCCGAATTCAGGCATAGGTACATATGAAATTCAATTGTTTTCATTACCTATGATGCGCAAGAATTAATGTATTCAAAAATACCGGAGATGCCTATGAAATGAACAAGATAGGAAAAAGGCCATGATCAACAAAAAAAACAGTAAAATATATACATTTTATTTCACTAGTGTACACAAATTCTCACTACCCTATTTGTATGTTAATATAATAAAACATTTATGTATGATTTTTTGATGGGATAAAAATACTCAAATTGTATATCAATCGAACTAAATTGAAACTAAAATAATGTACGTAATGAAAATATCTAATACTAGCTTTCCGTCCGCGACTCCGCCCGCGCGTAGGTATGTCAGTTATCGTTTTGCGCAATTGGAAAGAACTATTCTACGTCCTTCCCTGGATCTCTTTTACCAAAAAATGGAACCGACATCAACACTCAAATGTGTGAAATAACTTGTTGAAGTCAGTACCATGATGGTTAAAAAGTACCTACTATCACAATGTTGTACGCATGGTACCGACTTCGACAAGTTGTTTCACACATTTGAGTGTTGAAGTTGGTTCCATTTTTTGGTATACATTATTTTTCACCCTTTTTAGTGACCCTTGCTACTTATGGGATCGATTGTCATTCACTGTCAATCACTATATCATCAAGATAGGAAAATATTTTTCAACTATTGGAGTGTACCCCAAAAAAGGCTGATCCGATTTCTGATTTCCGATGATGAAATTTAAATGGCACGACACGGCAAGCATCAGTTTTCAAATAAAAACAGAATCATCAAAATCGGTTTACCCAGTCAACATTAGAACTATTTACAATAATTATATAAATAGGTACTTATTTTTGTACAAGAACTTCAAGTGTATTAAATGATTTACCTGTATTTTGATTCGACGACAATGGTGTTTGGTGTATGTTGTGAATTTAATCACTACTGCCATAACGAGGGTACTTTTCCAATGTTTTAATAAAATTACTTGTAGAAACGTGTTGGTAGAAAGATATTGTTTGTATTTTACACTAATTCATGTACAAACAAAAGGAACGAGATTTTAAGCTAATGTACTTTATACTGCATATCAGAAGTTTTTTTAGTTTTTTTTATGCTTGATAGGTTAGACTTTTGACCACTATCTCGCCTGATGGTAAGTGATGATGTGGTCGAAGGAGTTGTTAGGCTAGCCTAGAATTACTGGCTCTCAAGGACAGCTGCCGGAACACACCATTAGGTGCTTGGCGATAGATCTTCTACTTGAGGGTGGTAGCTAGCCAGTCGCCAACGTCCGCCGCGGTCATGAGTTGGATGGGTGACCGCTAGTGACATTACTACTGTGCGCTTCCGTACTTCGGAGGGCACGTTAAGCCGTCGGTCACGGTTGTCGTCTTAGGATGGCAGTCGTTATAGCATAGCGGTAGGGCATTTTGTGAATGCCCGCCTGGCTAGCTACCACCCTTAAGTAATGTAATCCGCATAGCAGGCATTATTGCAAACCTAACAATATTAATCTAACATAGTTATGTATATAGGTACAATTACTTAATCTGTGATTTGTTATACTGTTATTCATTAAACTATAGTAGAGCAATATTAATGAGTTTTTTGTTACATTTTTAGGGTTCCGTAGTCCTGACAAGGAACCTTTACTTAGGGGTTTCTGCTTCCTCAGGCTGCATGTCTAGTAAATAAGGTGTTATTACAAAATCACAAATATACGATAGGAAAAATTTAAGTCATGCGTGGGATTCGAACCCACGTCCATCCACCCCTTGAGCCGGGGTATGCTCTAACCAATTGAGCTGTGTGAGTGGTTGTGTAACTCCGCCTCATAATGTTCAATTTTGACAGTTATGATGCCGGTCCTCAGCCCGGACAAAGGAGGAAGGCACACACTTACTAATCATCCTACAATTACTGGCTCTCAAGGACAGCTCTCATTTTGCCAAGCACCTAACATCTGTTGCCAAGGTAGGTGCTTGGCACAAGATTTTCTACTCGAGGGTGGTTGCTAGCCAGGCGGGCATTCGCAAAATGCCCTACCAGCATGCTAAAAACAAAGTCAAAAGTATTACTTAGTGCTTCTTCATAATGGTATGCATACTGTGATTGTGGAATGTGTACAATAAGATACCATGTAACCTATCAAAAGGTACTATGTTAAAGTGCAAAACATGGTTTCATTGTTGTACTGTCACGATTGATTTTTATGTATAACCACGCATAGTAATGCATCTAGGTTAGTTAACTACACTAACTGGATCATATGTTTTTGGTGATATTTTTTGTGGGCTAGATTATACCTTCAGTATTTCTTATTAACTTTATCAATTTAATTTCAATAGTCTATAATAGTCTATAATTTCAATACTCTATAATTATGCTAATAAACGTGGCTAGGTGATAATGTAATTGCTATCATTAACAGACATACATATAGTAAATAATATTCATACATAGGGATAAATGAACTTAAGTTAACATCTGTCACAACCGGTAGATTGAAGTGGAAACCTTGGTAGGGGTAGGTGTACAAGCCGACTATAATGTAGAGATTTTATATTCCAGTAACGTAAAACCAAAACCGTCACTCCAGTAACAAACCTGGAGTGACGAGGGCAGAGCAGTGCACGCTCGTATTCAGATCTAAGCTCCTGGGTGACATTGCAACGGGAGCACGCGTGGTGCTTAGCTTCAGGCACAACTTGATGCTGCTCTACAGATTTTATTACGCCAGTTGAATAAGATGTGTGCTATTGCTCTAGGGCTATGATAGCAGTGGTGTGCTGTGATCACATCGCAGCTTTGTATGCAGTCAATAAGAACTTGTTGAGACATAGGTACTGATGAATATAATTTCCATTCTTTTTCAGGAACGTAAAATCTTTCTCCATTGACGTCTTCAATCAAGTCTTTAGTCAAGCCTGTGTACAGTCAAGCATATTCCTGTAACGTTTTTGTGATAATATCAATGTGCCTGTGTTTCAATACCTAAATAATTTACTATGTAGAAATTCTTTATAAATATTAAACTCTTCCTGTAATAACTGCTTTATTTATTCCTTTTCCATTGCCCATTAGTAGTATGACATCAACAAAGTGTTATCCATATTCCGTTACCATTGTTTAAGCATATAAGTATCATGTTTTAATCCCATAACTTATCTTTGGGTAGACTGATTTAGATAAAACAAAAACCTAAACCTCATGACTCCTATAAATATATAGGTATTAGAAATAAGAAAAAATATTAGTATCTAACCTTCCTATTTATTAAAAAAGATTTTTGTTGGTATATTACCAAGAAAAATGTTTTTAATATTTTTTTTATATCTATGATAGGCTAGCCTTTGATCACTATCTCACCTGATGGTAAGTGATGATATGGTCGAAGATGTTGTGCAGGCTAGTCTAGAATTACTGGTTCTCAAGGACAGTTGCCGAAACACACCGTTAGGTGCTTGGCGACAGATTTTCTACTTGAAGGTGGTAGCAAGCCAGGCAGGCATTCGCAAAATGCCCATCCACCATGCTGTAACGTGGGACAACAACCGGGACCGATGGCTTAACATGCCCTCAGAAGCACGAAAGCGCCCAGTAGTAATGTCAGTAGCGGTCACCCATCCAACTCCTGACCGCGGCGGACATTGCTTAACTTAGTTGATCGATTCAGAACGGCTACGCAAACTTCGCTACGTGTGCTTCAATTATCTGTCATGTATAGACATGACGTTTATTACAGATTTATTACATGTATAGATGATAGCTCCAAACGGAGAACTCACTTACAAGACACGCGATTTCACAGGTTCAAAGAAGTAAAGAACTTGAAACAATTTAGCCAAACATTGTTATTGTCATAAGAATGTGCGTGTAGTCACGGAAAGAAGGCATAACTTTTAACAGATTGTAGTCAGATTTCAATAATTCTTTTTTTTATTAGAAAGGATATACCATTATGTTGGGCCCGTATAAATTTCATTAAAATCGGTTGAATAGTTTATAATTATGTTATAGTCAATTAATTGAAAAATGTATTCGCTTACCTGGATGATTTAATGGTATTTGCTATTGTCGACGATGAACACTATTTTAGGCGAGTGAATGTTATTAGAACTTCATGAGTTTGACCTACAGCTTCGTTAGTTACTATCATCAGCTTTTGGCGTCGTGTCGTCGATTGAAAGCTCAATAGTTTTTTTTTTTAATGTTATTGCGACGGAACAAGCTGTGTTAAGTGGACTAACCTCTGCCTATAACAGACGCATTTTGTCAACGACGAATTGCACTGTGCCCGTCACGCTGAGACGTCCAGTTGTTTGGTCTCATTAGCCTGTAATTTTTCTGGCTCTTAAGGACTGCTGCCGGAACACACTGTTAGGTGCTTGGGGACAGATTTTCTACTTGAGGGTAGTCCCTAGCTAGGCGGGCATTCACATAATGCCCTTCCACCATGCGGTGAAGCTCAAGCCCGCGGCGGGATACGAACTATGGACCTGCTGCACGGCAGTCCATAGCCAATGCCACTGAGCCATCACTGCTTCAAAAAAGCTTCGGCCCTGCTATAGGTAAACCCCATAAATATCTTATATTAGTAAGTAATGGATAATAAGAATATATTAGGGTTTGCATATAGAGCACATGGGGTACTTATCTTCCCGGAAGAGTGATGTTGTGGGATAGCCACAGCCTATAGTGCATAGTGCACGTGTATGAAGTCGTGGGTGGAAACTGAAGCATTGTGACTACATAACTTGTGAACAAATACATAGATAAAATAAATTATTACCATTACGTAATGTCAAATGGTTTGAATTTCCAAATATCGAACATACATTTACATCTTAACAAGTCAGCATCGGCACCCGAATTCAGGCATAGGTACATATGAAATTCAATTGTTTTCATTACCTATGATGCGCAAGAATTAATGTATTCAAAAATACCGGAGATGCCTATGAAATGAACAAGATAGGAAAAAGGCCATGATCAACAAAAAAAACAGTAAAATATATACATTTTATTTCACTAGTGTACACAAATTCTCACTACCCTATTTGTATGTTAATATAATAAAACATTTATGTATGATTTTTTGATGGGATAAAAATACTCAAATTGTATATCAATCGAACTAAATTGAAACTAAAATAATGTACGTAATGAAAATATCTAATACTAGCTTTCCGTCCGCGACTCCGCCCGCGCGTAGGTATGTCAGTTATCGTTTTGCGCAATTGGAAAGAACTATTCTACGTCCTTCCCTGGATCTCTTTTACCAAAAAATGGAACCGACATCAACACTCAAATGTGTGAAATAACTTGTTGAAGTCAGTACCATGATGGTTAAAAAGTACCTACTATCACAATGTTGTACGCATGGTACCGACTTCGACAAGTTGTTTCACACATTTGAGTGTTGAAGTTGGTTCCATTTTTTGGTATACATTATTTTTCACCCTTTTTAGTGACCCTTGCTACTTATGGGATCGATTGTCATTCACTGTCAATCACTATATCATCAAGATAGGAAAATATTTTTCAACTATTGGAGTGTACCCCAAAAAAGGCTGATCCGATTTCTGATTTCCGATGATGAAATTTAAATGGCACGACACGGCAAGCATCAGTTTTCAAATAAAAACAGAATCATCAAAATCGGTTTACCCAGTCAACATTCTGAGGTAACAAACATAAAAAATAAAAATACTGAAGAATTGAGTACCTCGTCCTTTTTTGAAGTCGTTAAAAAATACGGCTGTATTTTGAAAATATCAATATAGACCAAAAGATTGTGTTTAAAATTTGTTAGGCAAGAATAATAAATAAAACAACAACGAAATCAAGAAATGTATGTTTGGAGTTTTGTAATTTTTTTTGCCAACATTAAAAAAAGGAGGAAGTACTCAATTCATATATATTTTTTTATTTAATTAACTACAAATAATATACGGGCTACAGAAACATCATAATTAAATAATTGATTGTACAAGAGAGAGAGAGAGCCTATCACTTATAGGCATCTGACGACGTGCGTATCCGAGACATTGCCATTAAATATAGCGCAGGAGTTAATACTTTCAACACCATAATATAATGTATAATCATAATATAATTTACTTTACCTTTCTGTACACACATTATGTTAAATTACAATCTAAATCAAAATTTGTATAACAGTTATAATTGACATAAGATAATGTATGACATAATTATCTGTGATTTGTTTTGTGTATCTAAATAAATGAAATAAATATTTCGGTCATTATGAAAAATTTCCAAAAACTTAATCGTAAAAAATATTTTATGGACTTATCAAACCTGCTCACAAAATTTCGTGAGAATCTGTTGAGAAATGCGACCTTTATAGAACAACCGGACATACGAAAGCATTTGTAGCAGCGACGCTTCGCTTGAATTAAGTTCTCGGTCGGTTAATTAGTGTATGTGTAGTGTATATCAAATTCTCATGTCAAAGTGTTAGTAACCAAACTCTACCGAAACGGCTTGACCGATTCCTATGAAATTTTGTGGGTATATTCAGTAGGTCTGAGAATAGGACGTTAACTATTTTTCATACCCAACATTTTATTTTTATCTTTCGGACAAAAACCCTTTTTTTTAATTTATCTACGATTTGGCATTAAAATACAATAAACCCTAAAATTTCACCCTTCTACCACCAACACCTATTTTTAATAGCTATACAAGTAGGTACTTTAATAATTTTCTACTCTCGGCGGTCGATAATTGATCAGGAAATGAATTGCCCAGAGATGAATTGCTGTGGCCGTTTTAGGGCTGCTATTACCACTCGTTCTGTTATTCCCGCCAGGCGTCTATCGGTGTCACTTCTCACCCCGTAAACAGCATTGAGTAGGCAGGACTCCTGTCTTATGCACACAATAAGCTTCCTATCACTTTCTAAAGTTTAGGGCTTGAACAGTTTTATTTCCTAAAATTTCACTATCTATACGGCACAAAAGTTCACGGATATCCAAAATAGCATAGCATGTTGAGTACGATGAGGAGCAGCAAACTTGCAAGTAATTGTGAATGAAAGAATTAACGCAATACAAAATAAGGCTGTATTTTGTATTGAAAATATCAATGTAGACTAAGAGATGTAGTTTAAAATTTATTTGGTAGTTAAGATAATCAAAGGACAATGAATTCAAGAAATGTATCTTTGGTGTTTTGTTATTTTTATATGCGGTTATCGTTAATAGCGCTTCTTTCCTCTTCCTTTTTTTACTTACTTACATAAAATAAGTTAGTCATTTTTATGTGACTAACATAATATTCACTAGTTAAAATTTATATGGCAAAACAACGTACAGACCCACCAACTTATCTGTTCAGGTGGCAGAAAAAAGAACTACAACATTCCTTCAAATTGTGACAGTTTGTAGTTGATTTCCATGACCAGTAGCGCCCTCGAAAACTGCACAGTTAAGTTGGTGGTACTATATACCGGGCCAGCTAGTATTCATATAATATTATGTCTATAGAATTTCTTATATTTTCTAAATTTACTTTACTTTAAGTATACATTTATACCTAATCCTTTTAAAAAGCCATTTACATATATTTACTAAAACAAAATTCGTAAAGAATAAGAACAACTCTTCCGTGTCACGGAACGTATATCTTCGTAAGAACGTAAAAGCCTTATACATACAGCACACTATAAAAGAACCAGTCTAAAAGACCCCTACAATCTAGAAAGGCGAACGGTGACAAAGGTTATTTTATGCTGGTACTGCGGGGAAATAGCCAAAACATTGCCCACGCAGTAGCACACATACACAAAAACCTTAACACTTTCAAAGAAATACATACACACATACACATATTTCTGACACTCCGGGCACCCATATTGCCATTTTTTAGAATATTCAGATTTCGTATTTATCTAGGACACTGTGAACATAATATGTTTATACAAAAATCAAAAGGAACGAAAAAAGAAGCAAAGGGAATTGTTAATGAAATATTTTTCAATAACTTTGGGATATTTCTATGCTCCCACAGCTATTTTTCGTCAGTAAAAAGCAAATAATTAAAACTATTAAAAGCTGCCCATTCACGCACTCAGTTTTACAGGGTTCATTCAATCTTTTATATTATCTATGCAAGGTTCCACAGATAATATATGCCTGTCATTTACTGCGGGGAAATAGCTACTGCGGCGCAAAAAGCTCCACAAAATCTCGAGACGAACAATGAGAGACTCTAGCAACCCAACAACGAGTTTGTCTCTCATAGACCCCCATCTTGAGAGTAGCAGAAGGATCCTCTGAAGAGCACTACACTCATTTATACTGCCGTGCACGCAATGTTGTGATACGGTGCTTTGGGGTTCTGAAAGCTCGATGGCGGTGTTTGTTATCACATCGTGTGCTTCACTATACTCCTAGGAAAGCTAGTGAATGCATGTGTTGTACTACATAACATTGCTAATGCGCACAATGGCCCAGTACCCCAGCTCTCCCATGATGATTGAGAGGCCCTACAATGCAGTCAGTAAGATTTGACGATTGCTGTTAATGCTGAATCAGACACAAGGACCATGCTGGTCCAAAGGTTGTGGGCAGCAAGACGGCAGCAGTGAATGATTCATAGCCTCTAAATACCCAAACCCTTCAAACCAGAACACAGTAATGCGAGCTAGTGAATGCATGTGTTGTACTACATAACATTGCCAATGCGCACAATGGCCCAGTACCCCAGCTCTCCCATGATGATTGAGAGGCCCTACAATGCAGTCAGTAAGATTTGACGATTGCTGTTAATGCTGAATCAGACACAAGGACCATCCTGGTGCTGGCTAGATAGTGAATGCATGTGTTGTACTACATAACATTGCCAATGCGCACAATGGCCCAGTACCCCAGCTCTCCCATGATGATTGAGAGGCCCCACAATGCAGTCAGTAAGATTTGACGATTGCTGTTAATGCTGAATCAGACACAAGGACCATCCTGGTGCTGGCTAGCTAGTGAATGCATGTGTTGTACTACATAACATTGCCAATGCGCACAATGGCCCAGTACCCCAGCTCTCCCATGATGATTGAGAGGCCCTACAATGCAGTCAGTAAGATTTGACGATTGCTGTTAATGCTGAATCAGACACAAGGACCATGCTGGTCCAATGGTTGTGGGCAGCAAGACGGCAGCAGTGAATGATTCATAGCCTCTAAATACCCAAACCCTTCAAACCAGAACACAGTAATGCGAGCATTACTACTTGGCTGTAAAAATAGGTATAGTGGCAGTCTTCCTGCGGACGAACTTGTTTCCAACAGAGTTCTACTATATTTGTATAACAAGCTTCCAAGAGTTTTTATTATTAGGACATACATTTAAGAAATGTATAAGTGACTGGCTCTTGCATAATTGTTTTTATGACATTAAGGAATTAGTAAGTTGTTGTGACAAACTTGTATAAATATATTTGCACGTCAGCATGCAGACTGATTACAATGACTGATGTACTCTATAAGACCATTCCACGAATATTGTTTACTGTGTGTTTAGGCTGTTGGGAATGCTATCTTAAAAATAAGTATATTTTTTATGTAAGATGTTCTTGAAATAAAACCAATATAAAATTAATATTTTTAAGTTCTATTAGGTATATAATCTATCATCTAAAAAGACATATAACTGGCTTAGTGTCATATACATTTTAAATTTCCTGTTGTGTGACTTTGTAAGACCTAACAAACGATAATAACAAATTACACAATAAGGACCTCAGAGTTACTATACATATATATATAGAGATTTTTAAGTATACATTAAGTATTAATTAACAGTAATGTTATTAGAACTTTATATTAAACAATTATATGCAGCTTTGCAAGCACAACTTAAAACTTCACATCACATACAGTTTGTAAACACAAGCACATTTCCATAATTATGGAATATTTTATATATTTTAATAATATTAACAACTTGTTACAATCAGTTTATAATAATCTTGTATCTTTAACATGACAGCAACATGTTGCTTTACAGAAGTAGAATTTTGGTAAGCATTTGTAGACTAAATTACAAACCTTGCCATATACCTAATAAAAAGCCCAATGCAAATTGAATTTTCTTTCTGTAAACAGACTTGTATTTTTTTAAGTTTTATTCTGCAAAAATTACACACTATGAAAGATGCCAAAACACATCATCACTTATGAATGAAGGTCATGAGTGCAGCTCATTATTGCTGACCACCCCGCAGTAACTGTATTATTAAGTTCATCTTGTGACGCGGCAATTTTCTGCAACCAACCCTCTGTCCTCTCAACCACACTCAGCCTGCCCTCTATCCTTTCCACAGCACTTGCAATATGTTCTTCAGTGGTAATCCGGCGTTCTTCTAGGTCGTATGCCCACTGAGGAGCGTTTGCATCGTGACCTGTAATAAAGGTATTAACATAAATACAATTTTAAATAAGTACTTGGATTAAAAATATCATAAAATAATCTTTGGTATGAGGAATAAATTTTCCTAATTAATAAACCATTCTTAGTTACTGGTTCTTGGGGTACCACAGCTTGGTCTTTGCCCAGAGACTGAGGGCTGGGGGCGGCTGATCCCTCTGTTTTGAAATAATACTGCAAAATGTATTATATATTATTATCACAATTAAAAATTTGTATAATATTTTCTGTTTTTGTATTTTATTCTTCAAAAAACATTAAGATTTGCTCTGAAGTGTACAACATACTAACTGCACTAAATTTCACTAGATACTTCTTTGTACCTAGGAACTTGTACTTGATAATTCCAGTTATAATCCATTTTAAAACTAACAATTCAGAAATACTAATCTTGAGATAGTAGGTGGTATGGAAGTAGAATAGAATGGATGGTATTGTCTACCATCCAAGTATTCTACTTAATGAATTGAATATCTTAACAGCCAATGTAATATTTACCTAGTGTCGGCTCAGCTGGTTGTATGGGTATGGTTGTTGGCATCTCTATCAGTATTTCTGTTTCTATATGTGAAATATGTCATTAGTTACTTAGGTCAAAATTACTAGGCATCAATTATGGTAGTCTGTGAGAATGCTTTGTGAATTCAATAAATAGTTTTTAACCTCTGACTGATTTTTATTCAAGTATATATTGTAACATAACTTAAACTAAGTGTTAACATTTTGAACTTTCTATCCTAAGCTAAGGGGCATATGATTGATGAAGCTGCCCTCACTCTACTCATAGTTTTAAAATTTATATTCATTGTAATTTTGTAAGCATGTTTTGCTTAGTAGCAGCACTGAATAAAGATACTATGTAGTAGCAGTTTGTTCAAAAGGAATATAATTATTTAAAAAAAAATGTTTACTGTAGATATTTATATAATTAACTGATTTGGATAAATTCTAAGAAACTTACTTGTGCTGTCTTCTTCCACGGCATGCAAAGGTTCTACCACCATCTCTATTTGAGAGGAAGGCCCAAGATAATTATGGTCATCATGTAGCTGAAAATGACATGCACAACTATTGGTTCAAATAAGTTGATTACTTAGATCCTAATAAAACCATAAATAGCCCACACTGTATTATCTTATAGTAACAATGTTCAGAATTTAACGGCTGAAATAATCTAAACTAATAAATATAATAATGAGGAAAGATTTGATTGTTTGTTTGCATTGAATAGTCTCTGAAACTATTGGACCGATTAGGATGAAATTTGGTATGGAAATAGTTTGAGACACGGGGACGGACATAAAATTGCCGCTGGTGACCAAGAGGTCCGCTACCACGGCAGGAGTTTAGCGCCACTTCGGGGTTTTGCTCCAACTCCACCAACAGTTGCAGCTGGCGGTTCGAAACCTTTCGAATTGGCGCCATAGCTTTGAAAGAATCACAAATAAGTACGGTCACACTTATCCTGCGTAATTATTCTATTGAGAAAAATGTTTAATGATCCATGATAAGTACATACCTCTTCACAATACAAGTTCTTTCTTGAATTGAAGTCAAAGCTCACAACATTATGCTATACACAATTTCAATTCGCTTCGCGGGAATAGGTTATATCGTTTTTGACAGTTTCTGTATCAATCACCGATTAGAAAGAGCTTAGTGTTATACTATTGAATAAAGTTGTGCCTTGGTTATTTTGACATTTATAGTAGATGGCGCCATTTAAATTGGTCAGATAGCCAATGATTCGCATCAACTTCACTTTGCAATTTATCGATAGATACACATTGATATTTGGATGCTACAAGATACATGATCGCAAAATATCGATTGCTACAAAACTTTGATAGCATCAACTGTCTGATAGCTACAGAAATACGTGATCGGCCCGCTGGAGTGCGTTCAGAGGCTCAGAGTGTAGTTGTTTCGTTGTTTGGTTGTTTTGCAACTTACCCTGAGGTATGGAACGACCGGTTGTTTTATAACCTCAAACAAATTGTGACATTGACAGACTTACATCATTATCGTAATAATAATTGCTATTTAACACTATCACAAATTCGTTTTCCATTTTTATTTAAGTTTTATATTTTGAGAAATTATATTAGTATTTATATTTTTTGAGATATATGGATGAGCGCATCAGGACGGCGATTCTCGTGCAGTGATATGAATATCATAGTAGATAAATATCGAGAAAACATGGCGAATATCGAGTCGTGTAGTTTTGTGTTATTCTCGCAATATCACTATCGATAAATATCAAGCCCTAGCGATCGACACGCAACATTGTGATATCGGGATTATCATTATACTTGCTATACACATGAACACAAGTTCATCTGTGGACATGTTTTTATATCTACCACTCGCGAGAATAGCATTTTTGTGAAAAGTCGATATTTTTGGGATATTAATAGTCTGTAGGTGATACGGGATAAATATCGAGAATCGATAAATTTATCCCAATTTTGAGAATTGCCCCCCAGATAGAATACGATATAAACGTCAAAGTCATTTCATGTCACGCGTTTTATGGTTAAAAAGTTGCAACCTTCAAAGGTTTGGAACGGTCCAGTTGTGACAACCGAACGCTCTACTCGAAGGTTGTGAACGACGTTAGAGTGAAAAGTTGCACTCCGAGTGCGCTCTAACCAAGGTTCGGAACGCACCCCTGGGCTGGGCCTGCCTCTATCTAATCTATGGCTTATTGATTGAATAAATTTGTTTGTGTTGTGGCCGGGCGAATGTGATTGAAAAATATATCGGGAGTAGCATAAAGTAACTTTGTATATATGGGGAGTAGGACGGTATGTATTATGTAGTTGTTATATCCATAAAGTAACTTTGTGTTATATCTTCGTTGTTATATTTAGTAGCATTAATGTAAGTAGTGTGTTCAATAGTTATGCTGTGCTGAACTACAAAACGGTAACATTTTGATGGAAAAGCAGAATAAGTTAAAACAATTTCTGCCCGAAAATAAATAATTCTTACATTAGATTTGCAAGTGTCGAAAGTTATTTTGCAGTGTCATGTAATTATACCTAGAGCTATCGATCTGTGGTGTAAAGAGCGGCTCCAAAAGTTGAGGGCGTATCGCGCTGTCTTTACTCGTATTGATCTATCGGGGCAGGAGCCGAGTGCATCTTGCGCTATGAGCGATTTTTCAGCAGATATGAGTCTGTATTACATCAGAGCTCAATCGGTTGCGATTTCGCAAGTCTTCGCGGTGGTAATCTATCTATTGTTTGTACGCCCTTTCACGCGATCAGTGCAGTCACTACCTAGATGCAAGTCCGCATTGAATGATGGTGAAAACCAACTGTCAACTCGCATTGGTTTTTATTAATATCGTTAATTGCGGACAGCCTTTGACAACCAATGAACTTCGTATAGTTATATGAATAACATTCAAGGTAAATCTTATTTACCAATTTGTTACTAACACAAAACGCGTTCTGTTTGGCCAAGCCGTAATAGCTTGTACTTGGTTTATAATGATAATTAGTTTGAAATAAGAATTTAAACATTTTGTATGAAAGCTGGCATATCTGCACACTGCCATTTTTCAAAAATACATATATAAAAGTGACAAGATGAGCAGTAATTTAAAAAAAAAAAACTTATGACTGGTTAGTATGCTACATAAATTCTATCCCCATTAATTGATATTGTTTGTATATATTTTGTTTTTAATTTATTAATAAACCTGCAATAACAGTCTGAAAATATGAATGAAACCTCTAATACATTGACATGGACCTGCCTGGTGATAGCGGTGTTATGCGGGTATGCAACCCCGATGCAATGGATGCTGGCTAGGGGCGTGCCTTGGCACGCCAAATTGGGGCATGCCAAATTGGATCTGGCGAACCCAGAAAACAGCCTAGCCTTGTTCTGCTGGCATGCGGAGCTGTCAGGATGAGCCTAGTTTTTCCCTTGCTGCTCGTGGGAACCGCATGGATTTCTAATTTAAAACCAAATCCCAAATGGCAGTTTGCTGGTGGTTCGTCACCCGTCTTGTCTCATTCCTCGCAGGGGTGAAAAGCAGCCCACAGAGAGCCACTTTGCTACAATGAATGTAAGAGGTGGAATGCATAGTTAAGTGGATGAAGTATGCCAGATGATGCATAAAAGACATAAATTTGTTTTGTGTGTGAATGAGACCAAACCGAATGGTATATGTAAAACCACCAAACATAGTTCCTATACTGGGTGAGGCTTAAATTTGGACTTACTCAACTTTTTGTCGGTGTCTATCTACTGACGGATATGGGTTCGAGAAAGTCCCTAAAAGCCCAAAAAGAAAAAAGAGGAGTTTTGGGACAGTATGCACGATATTTTAAAAACATGTAAAGATAATGAAAAGATTGTATTGTTAAGATATTTTAATGGATGGGTAGGAATAAAGCGAGATGGATATGAAAGAGTTCTTGGTGCTTTTGGGGATGAATGAGTGAATGAGAGCAGACTAAGTTTGCTAGAATAGAAAATAGGAATGGAATAGAATCTCTGCGTGACAAATACCATGTTTGACCACAAAAAGATCCATTTGTATGCTAGGGAAGAAGGTAATTCAAGAAGTATGATTGACTTTGTGACTGTGGATGAAAGGCTGAGGATGAAAGTATAAGTCACTGGGGTGTACCGCGGAGGCGGCATCGATTCAGACCACTACTTGGTGGTAACATGTGTAAGTGGCCTTTTCAATCAATGGTGACACAGATTGCGTGCACCTGCAAGTGTGAATTGTTTGGAACGGGTGAAAGTTGAAAATTTGCAAGAGACGGATGTTTAAAAATCAGTATGTTAATATGCTGCAAGAAAGCTTTGGAAGAAAGAAAGAAGAAAGCTTTTGATGGTTTGGAAAAGATAAGTGAAATTGAAGAATTGTGGATGAAATTTAAGGTAGGAGTGGTAGACATTGCCATCAATGTATGTGGAATTTCTAAAAGGCGAAAAGGAAAATTGCAAATGAATGTGTGGATGGATCAAGAAGTACAAAAGGCTGTGGATGAAAAGAAAAAAGCATGGCTGGATTGGTTAGCAACAAAAACTAACCAAAAAGTACAAATGGCAAAGCATGATGATATACGTGAAGCAAGAAAGGATTATAAGAGATTAAAAAAGATAGTTAAAGAAGTTGTAAACAGAAAGAAAGTTGAAGGAAAGGATATGTTTGACAAAAGACTTTCTGATGATTTCCTGTCAAATGTAAAGTTTTTCTGGAAATCCATAAAAACAGCTTGAGGCAAGAATAAAAAAAGCATGCCAGTAGCGACATTGACAAAAACCAACCAAAATTTTTAATCGGCAGTTGTTCTACGATTTGCAAATTCTCTATTTATTAATGAAATATTGACTAAAAGTAATTCTAATAACTCTATTAAATTAGCATGAGCCATACTTCACAGTTTTTAACTATTTTGAAGTAAATCAGTGCAGTTTTAATGATGCCACATAATATAAGTTTTCATATTAGTTTAAACTTCTAGGTTTAGTTATAGTATTAAGAAAGAATAAAATACATTCAATTAAAATTCTGTAGAATGATATAACTAATATAGGTAAGTTAGAATAAGTGCCTAACAAATATTGTTTTATAAGATTTAAGTTAAAAATAGGTAACAAATTAGGTAAATACGATTGAACCAATAAAACTACTACTTATATGTAAACATGGTACTACAACTCCCTAGACATAGAGATAGACTAGATGCAATATTTTTATAAAACATGAAAATCTTAGAGAAAATTGTATCAAACCTAAAAATATAATTACTAAGAAAAATGTAGTAAAAGAAAATGAAATATACCTACTTTTCTTTCCTATTATTATTTATAAGAAAATAGATAGTAGGCAAATCAAATAGGCATAATGCATCCTTCATGGTCTAACATATTTAGGTATAAAATAGGTATCTAGACATGTTTATAGAATTGTAGATGATACTTATGTTTTGCACATGACTATAATTAATTCTATGTTTATCGGAATGACTAAAAGCAAAATGACCAAGTAGGCAAATCAACTAGGTAGTAGTATGTAAACTGTACTTACCTATTGTAATAAACATTAATAAAAATCAATTAATCATTGCTAAAATAAACACTGCAAAGAAAGTAACAGGCACTAAATTTATGCGATAGCATTATTCAATTTCGTCGTCTATGATGCTTGTATGAAGGTCAATCACATATTTTAATATTTAAATTTTCTACATTGATCTGCTACATTCAGCAAAAAAAATGTATAGAGCAACTGCGAGAACAACGATAAGAAACTCAGGGCCATTCTTTTAAACATATTTTAACAATGTGTTACGCACAATAAAAACAAACAAGTATTATGACCTAACAAATGAATTAACCAAAAAATTAATAATATTAATATATAACCTAATATTAATCTATATGCTGTAGAAGTCTAGATTAGCCTGAACAATATCTTCAACCACAGCATCACTTACCATCGGGTAAGATAGTGGTCAAAGGCTAACCTGTCAAGCATAAAAAATAAGTAAAAGCAAAGGGGTATACCAGCGAAATCCCTGTATAGATATTTAATTCAGAATTCTGAAAGATGTAATCACAGTGGACAACATTTTGTCGGCATAGATAATTAACTTGGCGGGACATTACATGTATGTTTGAAAAATTTGTAATTTAATAGCAAAATCTATGTAAAAAGAACAAGCTACATAACTCTGGCAAAACTATATAAGATCTACTCTTACCTACTCTTACTCTTCTTCAGTAACCACTAACCATTACTACATATATACCTTAAATAAAAATACAATTATTTATAAACATGTATACATTTTATTTTTACTAATAATATGAAGAATCATCAACATGTTGAGTTTCGTAGTTTATTTGGCACACAATTGTTTTTGTTTATCAAAGTACACAGTAAGTGAGTTTTAGTGGTAGTAACATTTTTATTTTAAACAGTGATGTTAAATTGTTAGTTATGGACTGCTACACAGTCCTTGGTTTGAATCCGGAGCGTTGAGCATCACCGCACTGAGCATTTTGCAAATGCTTGCCTGGCCACTCTCAAGTAGAAGCTGTTGATAAATACCTAACGGTGTTACAGGACATTGTTTTTTAAGGTGCATACCGTTAAATGTAATTAATTCATATATTAATCATCACCGACCAATATTTTGTATCATCATCATCCGAAAAAGTATACAAAATATTGGTCATCATGACCAATATTTTGTATACAGCATACTTAATTTCTTTATTTAGTTGTTATATTATTATTTAATTTTTTATAACTGTGTGTATAACAACAAATATTTAAAAAATATTTGTTTTATTAAATATGGATTTCCGCAAAGTAACGCCTGAATCTATTTATTAACTGTGTGCATGTTTTGTGCTTGTGTTCCAAGTTTGTATTAGTGTGTGTTCATTCGTATTGATAAGATTTAATTTAATTTAGTTATGCATATTTGAACGCTGTTCTGTGGATGTGTGCTATATGTGTTTATTATGTCTCATTCAACAAAGGGCAGCAAAATATGTTTGGGGATTAATTGTTGGCCCTGTTCGTATCGAAACGACTGCTAAGCAAAACAACCGAGTAGCAGTATGTCGAACATCTAAATGGCAAAACAAAATTACTACTAAAGGAAAAAAATTCAACGCAAGTGGGAAAAAATCGCCGCTATAATTTTGTAAGCATATGGCAAAAATTTCAATTTTAGAATCTAAATGGCAAGTAGCCCAATTAGCATAATGTCAAACACTCAAAACATCTTCTAAGCAAAATGGCCAAGCAGGCAATTCACCTAAGTATCATATTGTTAAAAACGCAAATCGTGCCTACGACCAATAGGATAACAATAATAATACATGCTTAGTCTGAAAACATTGTCTATCAATCAGACACTCAGGACAAAGCCCCAGGTACATGTATAGATTATTATCGTTTCCTCCGATGTTTAATGAAAAAATACTTTTCTGACATTCTAATACTTAGCCTTACAGCCATATAGACTTATTTATGTCATTCTGATTTATAGCCTCACATCTGTATGGACATATGATACTAACAACCTGCTAATTTGTCTACTTAGTTGTTTTGTTTTGCAGTCATTTCAAAACGGATAGGTGTTGGCATGTCCTTTGGTAAATGGTAGTATTGTTCTTAAAATAAATTATAGATGAAATAATGTAAAATATATTATATCCAAAACTGAAAAATGAACCTGTTTTATATATTACTATAAATTATGACTTCTAAAGATAAACCCGACGCAAGTTCATCTATCCCCGTGTAACTTAGATACTTACTTTCATAGATGAGCTCTATCCATCACATATACTCTAAACTTGACTTATTATTTTGCTACTTATTATTATCATAATGACTGCTAAAAAATATTGAACGATTTAACACAGTTTTCATATATATATATGTATTACTTAGAATAATTTCACCTAGAAATAAATGTACATCTGGAAATTTATTCATATCCGTGAAGTAAAATAATAGCTAAACAAATGCTCCATCGTGTGGTATTAACTTCCTACAGGCCCATCAAAAAAGTGCATAATAATTAATAGAAATTTTTTTTTGACAAACTATAGCTATAAATACTATCATCTTCAAAAATCAATTATAATATGCAAAAGTTAATTCATCATTACCATTGATTTGTTTCATCTATATCACATGTAAATCATCACATTTCCAAACAGGTTAAAATATGAATAAAGAGGAAGATCCAACCACTGCGAAGCGACTCAAACTAGATTGTCAAAACGGGAACAACCAAAAGACTTGCATTGATAATGGTAAACCTGATCTTTTAAGTAAACTGGTGATCAACCCTATCGCGCAGTTCAAAAGGGAAGATAATGAAGGCCAGGATAGTTTCAATGAGTGTGAAGACGTGGAAGAATGTACTACAAGCTACTACAATGATGTGAATTCTGAAGAGTTGAAGAAGCTAAGAGAGTTCCAAGTACTTGATGAGGTGAACGACGAGGACAGCAAGGATGAAGATTCAGACGGCTCTGGTATATTCATTCATTTGCTTGTATGTTTGAGATTTATTTATAAGCTTCTGCCCCCTTAAGAGAAGTGTTTTCAAAACGATGGAAAGCGCTAATAAAAAGTAGTTTGGTCCTATTGAAATATCAAGTGTTCAAACTCTGTGCAATTTTGTCCATGTCTTTAAGCCTAAAATCTATGTATCTGGTTTCTCAGCTAGCCGAAAAAATAAATTTTTCGGCTAAAAGGTTGGATATGGGACGCGGGTTCGAATTCCGCACATGACTTAATTTTTTCCTGTGGTATATTTGTATTTTTGTAGTGTAATCCGAATAGCAGGCGGGCGTTATTGCAAACAACAATATAAAAAAGCAACAAGAACTCTCTGAGCGAGGTTTGTAATTAGAAATTATACAAAAATAAATATTATGAGTTAAAGTTCTGATTGCGAAGCTGTTTTTATATACATACTAGCTGCACCTGCGACTTCGTTCGCGATTGCCGTACCTGCAGACTAATTATTCACATTTAAGCACTGTTTATCTCATAAGCAACACTGTGGTCTTCGGCGAAGCACTCTTAGTAAAGTATAGCTCAGAAAGGAGCTATTTACCTCGGGTTTGAAACCTCGTATTTTCGGTTTGTATTTTTCAGAAGACAGTAGTTAAGTAACTCAGAGAGTTCCTTCGCGGTTCGCGAAATAAATGTTGAAGCAAAGTACTTTGTGCGTTTCTTTGGAATTTCAATTTTAAAACGGCGTCTTTTTCCGAGGTTCTCCTTGTTTGGACTTAGAACGAAAATATATTAGATTGTCCACTTCCATTGCGCAGTCTCCAAAATGTATCCGGCAAAAGATAGATAGTAAAAAAAACAGATTGTGGCGAATGTTCCAGAATTTAGAGTTTTATCTTAGCAGGTTTGCAAAACTATATAAGGGTGCTGGGATGCCCTTGGGGTGCCGAGCTGCCCGTGGGGTCACTATTCTAACAAAAAAAGAATAATTGAAATCGGACTATGCGTTAATAAATTACAACTAAGTGTACATTTTGACTTTCATCCCATATCCCCAGAGAACCCTGCTGAGTTTCGGTATAAAAAGTATACATGAAATGTCCTTCTTTGTAGTATGAACTCAAACAGTGTTAAGTTTCATTGAATCAGTAGTTTTGGAGTGATGCGCGGCTGGGATACAGACAGACAGACAGACAAAAAAAATACAGTTTTGGCATGAGTGTCAGCTACAGAGTGCTCTCTAATAATTTTTTTCAAATTATCTGCCTGTACAGTATTGGATCTGTTACAGTTTTATTATAAGTATAGATATTTAAAAACGATTTTTATGTCTTATAACACCAAGAAAGTAAATTAAGTCGCGTTAAGTGTCACAGACAATTAATGGCTGTTAAGGCTCCTAAAATATATCTATCTCATAAAATGTCATCCTAAAAAGAGAGATAGATATATATTTGGAGCCTCCCTCCTATAACCGTGTTATAATGGCTAAACTCTAATCTGTGTCTGGTGCTATGTTTTTTTTCTAAGCAGATCTAAAAGGATGACCAACTGTCCAGTAAGTAAATTACATACTTACTCACTGGACAGTAGGAGATTCCAAATTTAAAATCTCGCTTCATAGTGGACAGTTGTGAATAAGTCTCCAGTAGAGTTGACTTTCTGGATGCGTTTTAGAGATGTTATGGCAACATTACATACCATTTTTGAGAAAACAAATATTAATATACAATATATATGTATTCAAGGCCTTTCCAAAATAGTTCAAAAATTACGATTTCAATAGTTGCTATTTAGTTTTCATTGTAATTTGTTATTTCAATGGTAATAACAAATAATAAAATGTGTAATGACTTAGGTATGGATTCATTTTTATAAGATTTAAATTACAATTTCAATATAGTAGCTAATCTTAACATTCTGTATAATATCGAAACTAATATAATAAAGAGGAAAGATTTTATTGTTTGTTTGTTTGCATTGAATAGGCTCTGAAACTACTGACCGATTAGGATGAAATTTGCTATGGAAATAGTTTGAGACACGGGGAAGGACATAGGATAGTTTTATCCAACTGCGCAAAAAGAGGTTAATGGTTTTACGTGATAACCAATATACCCGCGGGCGGAACCGCGGCCGGAACCGCGGCCGGAAAGCTAGTATAAAATAAAGTAGGTAGATCATCTGAGTTATTTTTTTAGATAAAAGTGATGACTTCCCCGATGATGAAATTGAGAAGATGCTGGATGAAGATTTGCCAGAGGGCTTCAAAGCCATCCCGAAACCCAAAGAGAAGCCCTACATATCTCGACAGAAAATTGTCCTAGAGGGTAAGCCATCTTTTCATTATTGAAAGACCAAATTATTATAAACATTCTAATCGTAATTGTTTATTATTAGGTGAATCCTTGAAATATCTAATCACTGTGCGAAGAAGCAACAAAAGTTTTCTATTTGAAAAATGATCAAAGTAAAGATTTATTCTTATATACCACTAAAAAAATAAGGGCCACTTAAATTTGTTGCTGTACCACGAAAACAGTAAAGACATTACATTGTAGTTATAAAAAATACTGTAGCTACAAAATAATGTTATTGCTTACAATGTAGGCTAAAAATTGTTTAAAATAATGATCATGAATAGATTGTTTTAACTTCATAACGAAATTGCTATTTAGAATGAACAAAATAAAATCATCGGAAAAAAACAAATACTGTTCTTGTCACTTTTGTTTCTTCTACATAGTAACGAGTATATGTCCTCTTCTCTTAGCAATGCAAAGCCTTCCTAAAGCCTCGCATGCATACTCTGGACCAAATTCCTCATTTTTTATCTGGAGTCTCTTTCGATACACGTTTTGAAGCGTCAATCAGCTGCTGTTGGTTATACCGCTCGCTCTTTATCTCGAACCCTTCGTTTCAATTGGTCCCACATATTCTCGATTGTATTTAAATCCGGACTGTTAGCTGGCCATGGTAATACCTCAAATGGTACAACCTCAGTATTAGATTCTTCTGGTACAGCTTGGGTCGCTCGAGCTGTGTGTGCACGGGCATTGTTTTGCATCAGGATGAATCCAGGACCACTCGCTGTGCATATGGGATCACTTGACGCCTGATGATGTCCTTGATGTAGCGTTCAACTTCGTGGATGCAGGACTCTGAAAAACGCTCGTCGCGTCGTCTCCACAACCTAATACGCCGATCATCACAAAAAAAATTGACTTTGCACTCGTCTGCAAAAAGCATATTGCCCCACTGATTAATCCCCCAGTTCAAATACTGAAGGGAGAATCTTAAAGGGTTTGCACGTTGAACCCTGGTCAGAGAAATTCGAACAACTCGTCGTCTTGACATTTGCTGGTCTTCGTGCAATCGATTACGGTCACTCAGAGATAAGAAAAATGTTTCATTTCACGCGTAAGTATTGCTATTATTATTGAAATTGAAAATATCATTATTTTGTTTTATGTTAGGCGACTGTTGTCACAATGAAATTATGAAATGGATGGGTGAAATGTGTGGATCGTTTTGTGTAAGAGTGAAAGAGATAGCAGCGTACGCCACGAGATCGCCTCGGTCCGCCACCGAACCGCCACGAGACGTCCCGTCTCGTGGCGGTTCGGTGGTCTTATTTATCTCTTTCTAACAACAGATATGACGCATAATATTTGAATATTCTTTCCTTGTCATTACAAACTACATAAAAAATATGTGCATAGGTATGTAGATAGGTAAATTCCAGTTAGTTTTTAGAGCGGTGGTGTTCGGTATAACTACTCTATGTATTTCGACTTTCTGGGGCCATAACAACTTTTGTACGAAATTCAACGGAAAGCTTAGTAGTACTTATACTGCGGTTGTTTGTTGGATTGTTCTAGATTGTTCAAGGCCTTGCGCCGTAACAGCAATATACCCACTGTTTTTTTGGCATTTATAATTATTTTATAGATCACTAAGATTTCAATACTTTCCAGAGTGACCATTGTAATGAAAATTTTTGTAAGCTATGTGCACCATATAAATCTGCAAAGCGTATATCAAAGAAAGTTTTTAATGTTTTGTTGAGAATAGATCGCTTCTAAAGCATGCTAGAAAAACTTCAATGTATTTACAACGTGTTATTACAGAGAAGGGCATCAACCACTTCGAGGTGCTCCCGTTAGATTGGCTGATGGTGCCGCACTGCAGCGGGATGCCCGTGTACATGCACCGCGGCTCGCGCGTCTGTACGCTCTCCAAACCGTACTTTCTGGGCAAAGGAAACGTCCGAGTAAGTACCTAGATACCGATATATGTAGCTCTTGTATCATCTAGCTGAAGAAACAGTTATTAACCACACGAGGGGCGGCTGAAGAGTTCTGAGCCTAAGGTACTTGTAGGTACTTAAATTACCCGCGCTAGTAGTCACTAGTTGAGTGACATCTAATTAGTATATAAGGTTTTTTTTTTCTAATTAGGATCATTAATGTCCGAGAAATCGATCTGTAAACAACATGTCTGAATCATCGCTGAGTTACACAAAATTGGAACATCGCGCCATCATAAAATTCCTTGTAAAAAGGGAAAAACGGCAAAGGAGGTTTTTGAAGAAATGTCTAATATAACCGTCGAATAAAAATGTAGCTGATACAGAAGAGTTGAGCATCAGTAAGGAACGGATTGGTGATATTTTACACAATCATCTGCACATGAATAAAATTAGTGCTCGTTGGGTTCCAAAAATGCTCACGCAGCTCGATAATCAGCGTCGAGTTGAAACTTCATTGGAGTTTATCTACTTGTGCAAGGACAATTTGGACGAAATTTGTGACCGTATTGTCACCGTGGATGAAACGTGGATTCGACAGTATGATCCAGAATCAAAACAAGAATCAATGCAGTGTATAGAAAAGGGAAAGAAGCCGCCAAAGAAGTTTAAAGTCGAATAGTCGACTTCGAAACTCATGGCCACTATTTTTTGTGATTCAGAAGGAATTTTACTCATTGACTATCTTCCAAAAAAAACTACAAAGAACGCCGCGTATTATGCAGCACTTTTGAATAAATTACTTATTGTGGAAAAAAAGAAGAGGGAAAATCAGCAAAGGAATTTTGTTTTTGCAAGACAATGCACCAGTCCATACGGCGCAAATTGCGAGAAACTGGGTTTGATGAATTGAATCATTCACCATACAGTCAAGACCTGGCTACCAGCCACTTCTTCCTCTTTAAAAATTTGAAAAAGTCCTTTGGGGGCGAAGATTTGTGGATTATGAATAAATGAAAGCTGCCGTGAACGAGCATTTTGATTCTTATTTTTTTTAGTGGGCTACAAGCTCTTTTTAAAAGAAGGGAGAAATGCGTTGAAGTAGAGGGAGATTATATAGAAAAATAAATTTAATTTAGATTTTTATCTGCTCTTTTAATACCTTAGGCACAGATCTTTTCAGTCGTCCCTCGTAGCTCTTAATATTTGCAATAAGCAGGCCACATCGCTCAACCAACCCGCAAATCAATGGGGAAAAGTGCTCGAGTGGCGAATATAATAGTTTGCGAATGTAATATCATGAGAATGAGGGAATCATGTACCTACACGTACCTGTCAAAGCCAATTATAAACTGCCGTTTTTGAACAAGCAGTCACGTCAAAAGTTGTGATTGAAGTCAAAATGTTCTAGCAGCTTTAGACCTTTTTATAGTCAGTATAAAACATTATCACAAATTCTGGCAGAAACAACCTCCACCTAGCTCCATTGTTACCAGAAAATTCCTGCCAGATACCATTAAAAATACATACAACAAAACCAGACAATTACATACATAAAAGCTTCATATTTTTTTAATTGTTCATTTTTTAACATGGAATGGCTTACTCCAGTTTAAAATTTAGCATCAGTTAACCAGCCTTTACGGTGTTGTATAATTAGCCAATCTCCGTCGAGCGGGCTTGATGGATGCTAAAAAAATCCTGCCAGTTTCCAAAAAAACATTACCAAAATTACATCAACAAATACTAGAAATTCCATACATAATAGCATAATTTTTAGCAAGTTAGCTTCTCGTCTCAATTCCAAAGATTCCCTCTGTTAACCTTGATAGAGTCCCTATTGCCGACAGCAAAACTGTAAAAAAACTGGGGTTTATAATCAACCGTTGCTTGAGCTTCTCAGCCGCAAACTACTAGTCGAAAACTGTATACAAGCGCAGGTACATGGAAAAGAGTACACAGTTTTCATATCACAAAATGCTCTAGTCCAATCTCTCTTACTCCCATTTCTCGATTCCTCTGATTTCTGCGATCTAGGTCTCACAGATGATCGGCCAAAATAAGCTTAAACGCTGTAAAAACGTCTGCATAAAATTTATATAAATTATATTTGGTTTGAGCAAATATGATCACATCTGTGAATATCAATCAGAGCTTCGACGGAATGCTCACATACTCTCTCTCTCTCTGCTTTACAATATTTTGTATCTTATTAGATGTAATTCTAGTTCGGCAATCCACGCCACGGGGCCGTAGATATTAGGTATCCACAATTTTTTGTTTAAATCGTATTAGTTCGTCAAATATGTAGGACGTGTGCTCGATAAGCCAGCGTTTTTAGTTCTAACTTTAAATAATCTATCGGCCGCAGTGATGTCGGATGGTAGTTATATATCACTGCATCACACCAATCACGTGGGTCAGCTTTCTTAAAATAACGAGAAAAAGCAGTGATTTTGAAGCAGAGATGGCTCAGTGGCATTGGCTTATGGACTGCCGCGCAGCAGGTCCATGGTTCGAATCCCGCCACGGCCTTGAGCTTCACCGCATGGTTGAAGGGCATTTTGTGAATGCCCGCCTGGCTAGCGACCACCCTCAGGTGGAAAATCTGTCGCCAAACACCCGGTGCGTTCCGGCAGCAGTCCTTGAGAGCCAGCGAAATTTCAGGCACACGAGACTTGACAACTATGTCTCAAGGTGACGGGCGCATTGCAATATCATGACTTGTGACGAAATGCATCTGTTATAGGCAGAGGTTAGTCCGCTTAACATCAGGTGGCCCTCGACATTCTTCCGTCACAATATAATATATAAAAAAAAGATAATGAAGCACTGGTGCATGATGATGTGCATTACGCCTGTTGACAGGTTAATTAGCTCATTCCTAGAAATATGTGCGATCCTTACGGATTTGTTTCAATTTCAGAGGCATGACATACCAATAAGTGCTATACCGTGTTTGGCGTACAGGAAGGCTTTAGAAGAAGAAGATAAGCTGAAAGAAATCGATAAAAGCATTGCTGAGCAGATCCGAAACCATACTTCGGCAAACAACCCCAAAGAAATTCAACTAACCAATGAAAATGACACACAGCCTAGCAATTCTAAAGCACCCGAAGCATTAGAGTTAGAAACGTCCTCCACATGCAGTGGATATAAAGGACCAAATTCGAATAGAAATAAATCTCAACCTGGTGAAAAAAATGAAGCAAGCGACATAAATGCTTCGACTGACAATCCAAATGTTTCAAAAAACGCCGCAAATGAGAATCCAGGCGATTCAAAAAACTATGCAATTGAGAATAGCAACAAATCTGTGTGTCCTATAAACAAGGATGTCATCGGAAGAAAACCAGTGGTTCTCCCAGGGGGGAACGTAATGCCTCCACCTAGAGTCGAAACAGTGAACACTAGTTGGAAATCTCAGCATCTACCCCCCGAACAAGTGAATGACTACTGCAAGAAGTTGTTCAAATTTAAAACAGTGAACGTCATGCATTTCAAGTGAGTTTGAATAACTTTACAAAACTGACCCTATATTAATATATAATCATGACCTTTTATATACTACGATGGGATGAATTTTGGTTCCCGGAATGAGGTGAACCACTTGGTGTGCAATTTTTGAAATCCTTCAGTGACTCATCGCCTTAAAATGGCCGATAGTGAGTGATTTCCAAAAAATGGTATTTATTAAACTAACTTAACTGTGACTAAAATTATGAAATAATTTACAAGTGGCGCAACCCACTCGCAAATTTAATCACTGGTGCGTAATTTGACACTGACGTTGCTCAAACAGTACCTAAGTACCATTTCAGTTCTTTATTTTTTTTATGCTTCATAGGTTACCCTTTGACCACTATCTCACCTGATGGTAAGTGATGATGTGGTCAAAGATGTTGTTCAGGCTAACCTGGAAGTACTGGCTCCAAGGACAGCTGCCGAAACACACCGTTAGGTGCTTGGCGACAGATTTTCTACTTGAGGGTGGTAGCTAGCCAGGCGGGCATTCGCAAAATTGCCCTACCGGCTTAACGTGCCCTCCGAAGCACGGAAACGCTCAGTAGTAATGTGACTAGCGGTCACCATCCAACTCATGACCGCGCGCGACGTTGCTTAACTTTGCTGATCGGTTAAGAACAGCTAAGTAAATTTCGCTACGAGCGCTTCAAAGAAAAAGAAGTTCTAATCCAAAACGACCGCAAAATTGTCCAGGATGAGAGAATTAGGATAATGCGTAGATTGGCAACAGTTGGCCAATTCTGTTATTTGTTTCTATCAAAATCTGATTTAAGTTATGGAAAAGTTGCAGTTATGCGATTATATCATATTCACATATTTTGTTACTACTATAGCTGATGTTAACTGAAGTCCACGAGTTAATAACAGCTTCGTTTAGTATCAAATGTAAATACAATAACGTCAAACCTTAATTTTCCTTCGATTTCACTTACATTTTGTTATATTCTCTGGTCAATATGGCGATCATGTAATTTAGTTAGTAACAATTTCTCAATAAAAGCGACCTTCTGACAACTCTAGCAAATAAGCGAGCACCATTGCACTGCAATGGAAACACTGACCCTATACATGTACACTGGATGCTAATACGACTGGTAAATAAAGTGAACATTTTCGGACCAGCCGTTCGGGAACTAGGTATATTTAACAATAAAATTACCTCAAATTCAGAGTCGTTAAATTTGGGTATATACTGTCGCGTCAACGTCAATTACGAAATTGTACTATTCAAATTATTCTAATGTCGCGTTCAGCAAAAATGTTGTAGAGCCGCTTCGAGAAGAACGGGCAAGAAACTCGGGGCCATTCTTTTTATATGCCTTGCCAGTAAAATTATTACAATGTGTATAATCGCCTTGCTTGTATGGCCCATGTAGCTCAAAGGAAATGTTAAGCCATCAATCTCTAGTGCCGAGATAGTGACGAAATTAAGTGTAACAGTTATTGCGTATTTCAGGCGTTGGGCAGACCGACGCAAGTACGTGAAGATACGCAAGACTCTGCAGTACCCCACGCTGCCTGAAGGCACTAAGCTCATCACAATTCCTGCGCAGAATGCCGATGGCCAGGAGAGTAGCGGTAAGTCAATATCTTAGACTTCCTCTGTCATTAGCAGCTTGATCACCGGTTAATGTTCAACTCATCATTAAATAGAAGTGTCCATGATACATAGAGGACACTGACAGTTCTGCGCTGTTGGCTCACGCTAATTGAATTTCAATTTGTTTATATTTTTAGACTTGTATCCCGTAACTTGTTGCTCTACCGGGAAGGTCACCAAAAGTCTCAGGGTGGTGTTGGGTTTCTCGTTTGGAAGTCCCTTGTTGTAAAAGTCGAAAGTGTGTCGAGCCGGGTGGTGTATCTTGTACTCAGAATCACCAAACGGTATTCACTGAAGTAATACAGGTTTACGCAGCGACCTCGACACGCTCAGATGATGAAGAAGAGGCTATGTATGAGGAGATATTGTATTTATTTGGGCACACGGAATGGCGATGAGTTGAGAGTGGGGCAATTTGGGCAGCGGAACCAGAGGGGCCAGCGGCTGGTCGACTTCATGGAGAAGGAGATACTCTTTGCAATGAACTGCTTTTTCGAAAAGCGACCATCCCGGAAGAGGACGTGGGTAAGCCCCGATGGTTAAAGAAAAAATTAAATTGAGTTTACCATGACGACCAGGAAGCAAATATTCAATGATGTCTCTGTGATCCACAAGGTGAAAACCGGTAGCGATCACCGTATCGTTAGAAGCAGATTGGATATTACTGTAAAGCTTGAGAGGTCGCGTCTGATAAACTTCACGCTCCGTCATAGCGTTGCCCAAATCCAAAACCCCGAGAGCTTTCAACTCGAACTACATAACCGCTTCTAGTGCCTAGCTGCATGCGAAACAGTGGACGGGATAGACAACGGGTTAGTGGAAGCTGTCCAAGCGGTGGGGTCCCCGTTCTTTAAGACCCTCCGCCGAAATAAACCGTAGAAACTCTCAGAAGAAACCATCAAGCTGATGGAAGACCGGAATAAGATGAGACTGCAATCTTCAGCTTATATGTCGAACTACGGTAGGCTCAATAGACGAATTTCGAAGTAACTGCAATACGACTTGCGCGTCTTCAATACTAATCGGATAAGGGCCGCAATCTAGCGTAACTATGGCTCCAAAGTGTTCGCAAAAAATTTGTCTATAGGACAAAGCCAAATGACCAAGCTGAAGATCGATGGCAAAATCATCTTATCAAAACCGGAGATTATGAGAGACCTTGAGAGTTCTTATAGACAGCTATACACCTCGACACGAGAACCCGTTGTCAGTACAGCTCAGGACCTGAGAGCTAAACTGACCCGACACTACACTGAGAAAAACGACTTTGGAGCTTAAATTAAATTTGACCTTTTACCGTTGAATTGTAACTACGCAAAGTATTCACAACTCTTAACATGATTTTCACCAATCAATAAAAATGTACCATGTTTTATAATAAACAAAACCGTCAAAAAACGCCTTCCGTAAAGTATTTTCAGAATTGAACTTGTTATACGATAATAATTGCAGTAATGACCATAAAATATACCTTACTTTTACGGCGGTTTATATACGGTGATTATCACTATAACGTACGACTTAATCAGCCTCATCGTAAAGTCAATATTTAAGAAAGACCACAAAATACACCTTAAATGAAGACGAAAAGAAACATTCGCCTTCACTGACCTCGTTTAACGCCTTCTAGTTGGTAGGCGTTTTTAAACGTATTTACGTTTGGTCGGTTTTTTTCCTTCATACCATATAAATTGGCCGTCATTAGGGCATTTTTGACTTTAGATTTTTCTTAGTGTACCGAAGACATCCCGGACATCAGCCTATACGAGATTAGAATGGCTCTCAAACAGCTTAAGAACATTAAGGCGCCAGGTGATGACGGAATCAGGACAGAACTTCTGAGAGTGGGTGGAAAGCCGGTACTCTCAGTCCTCTAGAAGTTATTTAATTCCGTCATCCTTGAAAGTAAACGCCAGAAGCGTGGAGCAGAAGTGTAAAGTACTGTTCTTCAAAAAAGGTGACAAGACCTTGTTGAAGAACTACAGACCCATTTCACTTCTGAGCCATGTTTATAAGCTGTTTTCGAGAGTCATTACGAATCGTCTTGCTCGTAGGTTTGATGACTTCCAGCCTCCCGAACGAGCCGGGTTCCGAAAAGGCTCTAGCACCATAGACCAGCCGCCAGATTATACAGAAGAGTATAATCGGCCTTTATGTTTAGCGTTTGTGGACTATGAAAAAGCCTTCGTTCAATCGAAACCCGGGCCGTACTGCAGTCTCTTCAGCGGAAGGCGTTTGGGGATTTGGTCAACAGTGGACGTCTTCCGGCTGATGATGACTGCCTTATGCCTATCTAAGCGGTCATATATTGTACTGTATTATTTATTATATTAAAGCGCTCGTAGCGAAGTTTGCATAGCCGTTCCTAACCGATCAGCTAAGTCAACCGCCGCGGTCATGACTTGGATGGGTGACCATTACTACTGAGCGTGCACGTGCTTAGGAGGGCACGTTAAGCCGTCAGTCCAGGATGTCTTAGGATGGCAGTCGTTATAGCATGGTGGTAGGACATTTTGCCTCGCTAGTTACCACCCTTAAGTATAAAATCTGTCGCTAAGTGTTCCGGTGGTTGTCTTGGAGACCTAGTTATTCTAGGTTAGCCTGAACAACATCTTCGAGCAGACCATCACTTACTATCAGGTGAGGTAGTGGTCTAGCTTATCTATATCTATACTAATATTATAATGAGGAAAAATATGCATTTTTGTATGTAACGATAAAATATAAAACTTCTGGACCGGTTAGAAAAAAAATTTCAATATTATATAGGCTATGGAATATTATCAAAAAATATGTTTTTTACATTCTTATTAATATCCTGGGGCTGGCCGCTAGTCTAATATAAAACATCAGCATTAAAATGAAATGATTTGCAGTGATAGTCTATAAGTGTACTGTATATGTTATAGGCAAGGTGACGAAGCGGGATTGGGTGATGAATATGAATGGGTCGAGCTACCTGTCCGTGTTCCACGAGTACGTGCGCCGCGCTTTCCATAAACAACCTATCTACGAGTTTAAACAACTTGGTCAGTATTCAACATCTGTCATATTATATCAACTGCCATCACTTCCTACAATGAACAAGGGCTACCTCGGAGAACGAGGGGGGGAGGGGGTTAACATAATTCTCACTCTTGGCAGGGGTCTTGGTGATCGATGTGGCGGTATAACAGAAAGCGCTTCTTCTTCCTGGTATATTACCTTTCGCTTCTTACGATACCAACAAAGATACATAAGAGATTCATAAGAGCGTCGTAATTCAAGACGCCTAAATTCAATAAATGATTTTGACTTTGACTTTGATATGGAAAACAAAGATATGGGGAGGGGAGAGAAGATGGAAGATTCAATCTCGGCACCCCATAGGGTGAATAGAGACCTCATGTACAACGTTTTTTTATGTCATGAATTAACGATATGGACCAGTCATCCGCCTAAGTAAGTAAGATTACGTTTACGTTGTCGAGCGTAAATAAATTGCTGTGGCCCTTTAATATTTTTCATTCAAAATAGTCGTGAGATACACACCGTCTTCATTCTACTTGACTGCACTGCGTTGATCACTCAGTGACGTTAGTTATTATATTTTGTTTTCCAAATAATGTCACTTGCTGCTCTTTACACAGTATTATTTACACACACTGCTTGCAGAATATCTGAAACGGCGGTGGTACAAGGGTGAAACTGAAAGTTCTTAGAAAATCAAAAACTGATTAAACTAGCAAGTTATTAGTTATATTATAGTGTCCATTCACGTCACATTGCTGCATCCGATGGAACCACTGAGAAAAGCACTCCGCCCACTCGTCTTTAGAGGCATCTTCGACGGCCTTTTGTAACTTAGCCACATCTTCCGCGGAGTTCATAAAACGAAGTTATCCTTTTATGTTCGGGAGTAAATAAAAATGGCAAGACGGTCGGGTCGTGTCTATACGGCGGGTGACGCAGTAATTCCTCGTCAGACGTCGCCAAATAGTCGACCGTTCGGCTGCCGGTGTGCGACGAGGCGTTGTCGCTGAACGAGGATCCTACTGCGAGCTCGTTTCTATCAAACTTTTACCAAGGCTAGTGGTAAACAATTGTTAGTGTACCACTCTACAGTTATTGTTTTTCGATCTTCTAAAACAATTGTCGCGTATAAATATGAATAGAAAAGAAATGACCTGTCCTTCCGAAGAACGAGGCCACCATATATTTTCCACGCTTCGACCTCTCTTCACTTTACTTGGCAGCTCCTCGGAGGGAAACACCCACTGAGCAAACTGTCTTTTGGTTTCGGCATCATAACAGTAAATCCAGCTTTCGTCCCCGCAACTATTTCGAATACAGCATTTGAGTTACCTCCGTTATATCTTTCAACCATTTCATGGCACCGATCAACTCGACGGAGTTTGTGGGCCTCGGTTAAATAATGAGGTATCCACCGGGCACAAAGCTTCCTGACCGCTTAATGTTCGTGGAGGATTTTGTGCACTTGACACATACCAATGCCTAAGCTTGTCCGAATCTGGTGTTAGATCACTCTTCTATCAGTCTCTATCATACAGTGCACAACACAGATGTTCTCTTCAGTCGTCGCCGTAGAAGGGCGTCCCTCACGCAGATCATCGCTGAGATTAGTGCGGCCACGTTTAAACTCATTAAACCAGTTGAAAACAGTGGCACGAGATGGAACTTCATCGTGAAAGGCCAATCGTAGTCTATCATAACTTTCTTACTGACTTAAATGACATCGAAAGTCATAAAAAATCTTTGCACGAAAATTATTTATATAAATTCATGCTGATATAATACAAAAAAAATCGATTTGCCGCCAAATCTTAAGACAAATAAATACTCAATATAAAGAGTTCCGTTTTCAAATGTAAACTTATTTTTTTCATTACATTATTTACATGTGCCCAGTTCTAAAAACTTTCAGTGTCGCCCTCATATTCACCAAGACAGACTTGAAGAAGAGATCTACCACCTAATCAAATGTTTAGAGCAACTATAATAGATAACTGGCTACCATATGCCACCATGATGCACCCACAGCATAACAACAACAAACTCACTCACAAGTTACTTAACGGGCGGCGGTACTAGATTTGTTTATTGAGCACAAGCCAGTCTACGTGTATTTACGCACACACACCTCCGTAATAAGGCGATATGTGGCTACTCATGTCAAGAAGTCATCATCTTTTATCACATTATCACATCGTTTCATAATTCGGTACTATCTACATATTTTTTACTCACTCCCATTTTTCATTCAAATACAAAACAATCGCCAGAACACGCACTTGCCTGATTTGACGCATTCCATCTGAGCTCTCATTGCGAGCTGAGATAATTGCCAACGTATTTTAATTAAATATTTACCTAAATCTGCTTAAAATCTAAAATAAAGTAAACAGTTTATATCTAAACTAGGTGTACCTGCGACTTCGTTGGCGATTGCCGTACCTGCAAACTAATTATTCACATTTGAGCACTGTTTATCTCATATTAAGCAACGCTGTGGTCTGCGGTGAATCACTCTTAGTAAAGCATAGCTCAGAAGAGAGCTTTTTGCTTTGGGTTTGAAAACTCCAGGGTTGTATTTTCCAGAAGACAGTAGTAGGGTTGTTGACTTGTTTTTTTAAAGTTTGTTAAATTATTTAGAACACTGAAATATACACCTAGCACTTTTAATTTTCTTTTTAGGAGTCCTGATATACTAGAAATCCATCTTTTTAATTCAACTTTTATAATTGGCGCTAAAACATCATTCAATGGCGGCCTGTATGCTTATGACGTCACTAGGGCAAAAACAAATAGTGCTGAAATGTAATACGTTTTGCTTGCTTGTTGTAGTGTCGTGCGTAATCGATTATACAGGTTGTTTTGCTTTCCCAAGGGAACCGTGCTGAATTTCGGGATAAAAAGTATACAATATCCTTATTCGTAGTATGAACTCAAATTGTGCTAAGTTTCATTGAAATTCATTCAGTAGTTTTGGCGTGATGCGCGGCCGTGAAACAGACAGACAGACAAAACAAAAATACAGTTTTGGCATCAGTATCAGCTACAGAGTGCTCTCAAAAATTATTTTCTATATATCTTCAATATACAGAATTGGACTTGTTACAGTTTTATTTTAAATATAGATTTGTATGGTTTGTGTTAAAAATGTATATCCGCGGATACGGATCTTAACTTTCTTACTCAATCGTTGTCATGTCAGACCTTAAAAAAATAGTTGACGCCACTTGACGCTTTGTGGTAGGACATGTTTCGACTTGCCTTGCGCGAGTTTTTTTTTATAGTTTTCTTTATAGTTTGTGACACTGGGCAGCATAGATATTGTTTGAGTTTGCTTTTGGTATATAAGTTAAAGAATGTAAATATATTTTTGCAAATTATTGGAGCACAAAATTGTATGCCCCGGGCATGAATTGAACCCGCGTTCTCCGATATCTTTGGCACTTTGCGCGGCCATAAACTAGACTAGAAAAGGTTAATTCTGTCTTTGATAGCCAGTAATTTTAGATTAGCCTGTACAACATCTTCGACTGCACCATCAATTACGTCATAATGAGATAAGCTAGTTAATTAGCTATAAAAAAAACTCCTTATGCTATGACCGCAAGAGTCATAAAAAGCAAAAGTGAAGGAGTTATTGGGCCATTGCCGTACATGTTTCCAGAGAACGCGGCGACGCCGTACAAGGCCACAGTGTTCATCGGCGGCATGCAGTACGGCGTCGGGCTCGGGTCCAGCAAGCGCACTGCCAAGTCTGCCGCCGCGCGCGCCTCTATACACATACTGATACCCGAGATGAAGGATGTACTCGACGAACACACAAGGAACAATCCCGACGCGGACGTCGACGCCGTCGCCAAGGAGGACCCTGACTTCAGCGTCAGTTTATTCTCTATACAATACTATAAAGTTTCTCTGTGCGGCAAAGAGTTATGATAAAAATGAAGTAATTACTTTATAAATATTGTTTATGTAGGTGACAACTTTTTATATTATATACTAGCTAGCCGGCCCGCTACATCGGTTATCGCGCAAAACCATTAACCTCTTTTTGCGCAGTGGGATAAAAACTATCCTATGTCCTTCCCCGTGTCCCAAACTATTTCCATACCAAATTTCGTCCTAATCGGTTCAGTAGTTTCAGAGCCTATTCAATGCAAAAAAACAAATCTTTCCTCTTTATTATATTAGTTTAGATTTATAGTGCGCCCTGTGTATTGGTTGATATAGAGAAACGACACAACTCGCGGATATGGAATCTGCGCCTGCTGTGGTAGGTAGGCGGGAGAGGGTATCGGCACACGTACAATAGAATAGGATATCGTTTAATCGCATAAAATGTACCTACAAAGGTACATTATGCCAAACTGTGGCATGCAAACATTAATTTCAATTAATTACAGTAATTTAACATTTCAATTATTTTACTTCATTTTCATCATCATTATCATTACCTACATATTATGTAAGTTCATTTCATTATTTGTTGAATAAAATATATTTGTGTGAAGCCACTTTAACAATTCTAGTTTATACGACCGTAGCTCTAATTTTCTGAAGTTTTCGAGTAGGCCATTGTACACTTTTATGCACATACTGTGACATTGTCTACGATACAATGCTGTTTTAGTTAGTTTATCAATGATCAGTCTGTCTCGATTTCGAGTATTCGTTAGGTAGAATTCAAATACCCTCGTAAAGTACTGGTTGATTTGTTTTGGCAAATATTGCAAGTACGTATAGACACACAGCGTGTCCCAAAATTCAACGATAAGCCGGCATCGGAGCATGGACCTACTCATGACTCCTCGGAAAAAAAAAATTATAACTGTTTTTTTTTATTAATTACAGAGACTTTTATAAATTTCATCGATATTCGATACCCATTATGCTATTTTCAACTACCATGACCACAATTTTTTAACATATTTTTGATATTTTTTGTGCATTAGCAACCTAAGAAGGACGGCTATCTACCACAATCCTTTAAAATTACAGAAAGCCTGTAGTTATTTTACAAAAATCAGTAAAAAAAAAATTTTTTCTTATAATTTTCATAGATTTTAACATTCTATGCACTTTCTATAGTCTGGGTTAAAAAAAAAAGTATGGACACTACCATGGCAAGTTTTATTAAAAGTTGGCGCAACTTTATAAAAGTCTCTGTAATTAAAAAAAAAGAGTTATAATTTTTTTTTTATTTTTTCCCGAGTAGTCATGAGTAGGTCCATGCACCGATGCCGGCTTATCGTTGAATTTTGGGACACGGTGTATACATACAAAGTAAATATAAAATGTGAAGTTTCTTAAAAATTGGTTAACAGGACTCAAAAGGTGGCTTACCACATAATGCACGCACACAGTTTTTTTAATTACAAACATCTTATTGTCGTCAGTCGAGTTACCCCATAACAAGAAACCATATTTAAGGCGCTGACAAGTGATAAATAGCTTTACTTGAACAGATTTTTAGCAAAATGTATTTAGTTTGTAGCAGTAAGAAAATTATATGTTAATCTTGAACATATTATCTAAGGCCAAGAAAAGTCCGAAACACGTATACTTAAAATTTTCTCGATAGAATAAAATAGCAAAGTTGACTCTAAATAAAGCTTCTAACGTAAATATCTTAATTATTTACGAACGAATGTGTATGAAACTATATTAATAAAATGGCAAAACTTTATCAAGAAAGACAAGAAAAGTTACATTTTCGATTTACGTTTCTAGTTTTGTGTTATCAAGCTTTCTTTCGGATTTTACCTAAACTGATCGCGATTTTACCATCGCTGTCTCTCTTTCACTACAACGCAATCCGATAGTGACAAAAATTCAGCATTTGACAGCGTCTTAAGAGCAGACGACACATAGCTATGATAGGCTGAGTAGTTGATTAACCCAAGATATATAATTTTAAATGTTTATTTGTAACTCGTATCAATCCCCAAATGTTTTTGCACCTCCCCATAGGTGATACGTAGGTTTTCTTCATTTATTTTAAATCTTTATTATTCATTAGTTTTATTATGAATTTATTAATTTTCATCGCAAAGACAGATTACTATGCAAACTCAATCTGATTAGAATCCGCATTGTCTCGTGGGGTAGCTAAAATAGAATCCCAACGTTAAGACTTGAACAAGATCAAAGAGCTGTACTGAAAGAGCTTGCTAAGAAACCGATATTGTGTGTAAAATGAAACGTCGCCTATTTCCTCTCTAAAAGTCTCCTGTATTATTATAGCTCACCACATCACTACTACAGGATAAATAAAAAAAATAATGTACGGGTTATTGGAAAAATGCTAACAACCTCTTAGAGTTGACTTCCGTTAAAGCACTAGGACCACCTGTTAAAAGCCTTGTTAACTAAGTTGAGACTTGCCTTGATGCCACACATAAAAAAATTAAAAATAAATACTTTATTCTAAATATGTTTCTTAGGACTAACAGAAGTCGACTCTAAGAGGTTGTTAGCATTTTTTCAATAATTTTGAAGCGCTCGTAGCGAAGTTTACTAGGCTGTTCTTAATCGATCAGCAATGTTAAGCAGCGTCCCCCGCGGTTATGAGTTGGATGGGTGACCGCTAGTGACATTACTACTGAGAGTGCACGTGCTTTGGAGGGCACGTTAAGCCGTCGGTCCCGGTTGTTGTCTTAGGATAGCAGTCTTTACAGCATGGTGGTAGGCCATTTTGCGAATGCCCGCCGCTAGCTACCACGCTCAAGTAGAAAATCTGTCGCCAAGCACCTAACGGTGTGTTCCGGCAGCAGTCCTTGAGAACCAGAGAACTTACAGGCACATAAGACTTAACAGCTATGTCTCCAGGTGACAGGCGCAGTGCAATTCGTAGCTTGTGACGAAATGCATCTGTTATAGGCAGAGGTTAGTACGCTTAACATCAGGTGGGCCTAGAGCTTGTTCTGTCACAATAACATAAAATAAAAATGGTTGCTGCAGTAGTCTGTTAAAAAACCCTAAGTTATCTTCGTATAATACTATTGTATTCTACAGAGATGAAATTGAAGGTAAGAACGTTTGTTATTCCTCAGTTCTTCGACCTGGTGGGTATAGAAGACCCTCGGATCCAGGAGTTCTGCTCGGCCACGTCGGAGCCGTCGCCTCACGCCATACTGCGCACCTGCCTCGTGAGGAACTTCGGCGCGGGAGACAGGCATATACAAACTGAGGTACTTGTATATTGTAGCGTCCCTACCCTATCGCCCAAAACCAACACTTAACACAGGTTTCGAGCTTATGTTTCTACAACAATTGTTACTTACTTTCTTCTTTATCAGCCGGATTGTCTTACAAAATATTTTATATATATATATATATATATATATACATATTTTTTGTAAATTCGAAGCCATTGCTGTCTGCTAGTACTTTATGCCACACTTAAATGCAAGTTTTCTTTTAATGAAAATGAGATTTGTAATAGAAAATAATCCAAAGTATGTGTGAAAAATAAAAGAAAAATATTTTGTCTTTTACGGGAATTTTAGTTATCTTTAGGATCCTACCAAATTTGTTTAGGCAGGGGAGGAGGCTCGAGCGGTGAAAGGGAGCATTAATATATCATAAAGGGGCCCCTTAACCCTACTCCTGGGTTGCAAGTCCCAGGCACCTCGACTTGGGCCTCCTCCTCTGCAACGCTATGGAACCGGCACCCGCACGGTGAATCCATCCAATGCTAAGTAATTCGTCTCTTTTATAAAGTAAACTAATAAATAATAACTTTGTTCTTAATATAAAAAACATTTTTATTTAGTTTGCTTTTCGTGATAAAGTAAGAATATTAATCAGACAATGGCTGACCCGAAACCGTATTAAAAATAAATGCATGATGTTTATGTATTTTTTTTGCACCCTCTAATTTTGAGACTTCATTCATGTACCTATATGGTATGTATGTATATAGTATACAGAGTGGAAACATTCAGCGGGGCAGTAAAGGGAAGTACCTTATCCGTTGCAGCTACTCGGAAATGGTCTTAATCCATCATTTTTATGGAATTATGGTCGCCATACACAGATTTAAAAAAAAAAATACATTTAGCAAGAAAATAGCCATTTTATACAAAAACATTTTTTGATGCCAATCGATCCTGTTTCTTATACTGATCAAAAACTTCTATGGGACCAACCAACATTGGAGTACTCAAAAAAACACATAGTTGGCCCCACTTGACGCTTTGCATCGCGCTAACTATGTGATTTTTTGAGTACTTAAGGTCCGATCGACGATCGTGTTAAGGTCTCGCGTAACGACAACGATTGAGTAAGAAAGTTAAGATCCGTATCCGTATTTTCGGATCTTGAGATCAAATATCCGTATTCAGATCCGTATCCGCGAATATACATTTTTAACGATCCGGCACATCACTAGTTACAACATGATGTATTTTGCAGGTGAATAGAATGCAATGAGCTGAGCAATTTGGTTTTGTACCATGTACCAACATATTTTGCAGATTAAGAAAATAGATTGCCAGAAGGTCCAGAAGATAGAGCTGATAATGAAGGTTGGCAAGCACACCGCCACCGTCGTCTGTAAGAACAAGAAGTTGGCCAAGCAACGTGCCTCGCAGTCCATCTTACAGGTACCTATATAATTATTATATTCACTTTTTGTAAGACAATAGGACATTTTGAGACAAGCTAGCCTCCTGCTTCTAGAATAGCTGTCACTAAGTGTGCAGTTATAATAAGTTTTTTTTATGCAATAAAATAAATCTATCCGTATCGGACGACTGCCTAGCAATACGACTGCGTAGGCAATTTGACCAAGTAGCAGAATCTCAGCATCGTAATATGTGCATATAGCTGTGAGGCTAAGTAGCGAAATATCATGATCTTTAATTTTATTACATTAGAAGAATAATACATTTTTTCACCTCACAAGCTCGCTAATTTGTTTTTTATAATTAGAAATCTGTGTGAGCACATTGTACGTAGAGGGGAGAAAACGATATTTTTCAACTTAAGGTTGAACTGGCCGGTAACTTTTCCATACAAACGCCGTAGGATGATCACTCCCTTATTTGAGGTTTTAGGTCCACAACTAACCATGATATCGATTTATCTCTTCATTATCTAGGCTTGTCTTGGCACCGATTTGTAAAAAAAATCTTCACATGATAGTTATAAGCCTCGAAACATCCCTGTAATATCACGAATTTTAGCGCATGTTTAGTCGTAAATAAACGACTTATAGAGCATGAAATCCCTAAAATTATTTACATAGAAGCATAGCTCAGTTCATGATCCTTTTAGATAACATTTTGGAAAACAAATACATCCAGTAGTATAATCATAAACATCCTAGAGCCAAAGGTCGGCACACATAGTTTTGCGCGCTAGTTTTTCGTTCAAAATATTGGGCATCTCATGTCAATACTTCCATTCCGCGGTGAGGGAAGCGGGCGGGCGGGTCTCATGCGCAGCACACTAATATATAATTAACAAAACGCACACTACCAAAAGTCACGTGCACCGCGCCGCGATCTTAGAACATAATATTATATTGTAGGAATGCCCTGTTGCTTTTTGGTGTGCACGTATGTATACACTACCAATATGTAGTGCCTATGCCTACTTACGTACTTATATATAAATATATGTATATATATATAAATATATATATACATATGTTGGGAGTTGGGGACCGGATTTTCTTTCGCATTTGATTAGTTTGTTCGTGATAGTAAGTGTCGGACGCCATAATCCATATAGATAGGTACTTGGGTAATATAAATACGTAACTATGTCTAGGTACTCACCTACTCTCACCTAAGTTAGTACCTAGTAGGTATTAGTCAATACGCAGGTCATGATAGCTATGGTGAGTACCTAATCATTTTAGCAACACTTAGACAATATAAAAAGCTGCATTTGGTTAGATACGGTATGGACGTAGGTAGTCCGCATTCTTTTTAGAATATAGTCTAAGCAGTAATATAACTTCGAGAAAGTACCTACCTAACACAAAGTAGTAAAGAGTTAGAATTAGAAGCTCAATGGAAGATACCTACCTATCTACGATATAATTATCATTTATCATATAGGCCTGCCTAGGCACGCAACTGTCAGCGATGTCAAATCGACATTCGCGGGCGCGCATTACATTGCATACCTATCTACATAGCTATAATATCACAACAAATAATAAAGTTAGTACTAATGTATCTACCTACGTAAATTAGTAGAATAAGTATGTATATTTGTAGTAGGTACTTATACCTAAGGTAGTACGAAAGTTTATATGGTAAACTTAGCGATGATTGTAGGCACTTACCTAATCAAAAATAACCTATGATTAGTTATTGATTTTTATTGGAAATAATTTAAATCAGTTACGGGTAGGTAGAGAATTTTTATTCCAAATGTGTTCTACCAGGATTGGTAGATCCATGATGCCATCGTACATTACCGCTTAGAGACAGATTTTGAAATCGGTACGACACACTCTCATCTCAAAGCTCGCTAGCCGGGCGAGCATTCGCAAAACAACCTTCCACCATGCGGTGAAGTTCATGCCCGCGGCGGGATTCGACCCATAGACCTGTTGCGCGGCAGTCCATTGCTAAGAGCCATCACTGCTTCCCGTTAAGTGTTTAGTGACAGAATTTCTACTTGAACTTTTTCTTTTCTTTTTTATTTCTACTTGGGTGGTAGCTAGCCAAGCGAGCATTCGCAAAATGCCCTTCTACCAAGCGGTGAATTTCAAGCCCGCGGCGGGATTCGAACCATAGACCTGCTGCGTGGCAGTCCAAAGCTAATGCCACTGAGCCATCACTGCTTCCCGTTAGGTGCTTTCTGACAGATTTTCTACTTGAGGGTGGTAGCTATCCAGGCGAGCATTCGCAAAATGCTCTTCACCAACGCGGGGAAGCTCAATATCGCGGCTGGATTCGAACCATGGACCTGCTGCGCGGCAGTCACTAGCTAATGCCACTGGCCCATCACTGCTTCCCGTTAGGCGCTTACTGACAGATTTTCTGCTTGAGGATGGTGGCTAGCCAGGCGAACATTCGCAAAATGCCCTATGACCTTCCACCAAGCGGTGAAGCTCGAGCCCGCAGCGGGATTCGAACCATAAACATGCTGCGAGGCAGTCCATAGCTAATGCCACTGAGTTCACGTTAGTTGCATGGTGACAGATTTTCTACTTGGGTAGCTATCCCGGCGAGCATTCGCAAAATGCTCTTTTTTTATGCCTGATAGGTTAGCCTTTGACCACTATCTCACCTGATGGTAAGTGATGATGTGGTCGAAGATGTTGTTCAGGCTAACCTAGAAGTACTGGCTCTCAAGGACAGCTGCCGGAACACACCGTTAGGTGCTTGGCGACAGATTTTCTACTTGAGGGTGGTAGCTATACAGGCGGGCATTCGCAAAATGCCCTACCACCATGCTATAACGACTGCCATCCTAAGACCACAACCGGGACCAACGGCTTAACGTGCCCTCCGGAGCACGGAAGCGCTCAGTAGTATTGTCCTAGCGGTCACCCATCCAACTCATGACCGCGCGGGACGGTGCTAAACTTTGCTGATCGGTTGAGAACAGCTAAGTAAACTTCGCTACGAACTCTCCACTACGCGGTGAAGCTCAATATCGCGGCGGGATTCAAACTATGGACCTGATGCGCAGCCAGTCCATTACCAATGCCACTGAGCCATCACTGTTTCCCTTTAGGTGCTTGGCGACCGATTTTTTACTTGAGGGTAGTAGCTATCCAGGCGGGCATTCGTATAATGCTCTTCCACCACGCGGTGAAGATTAAGCCCGCGACGGGATTCGAACCATGGACCTGCTGCGCGGAAGTCCATAACCTATGCCACTGAGCCGTCACTGCTTTACAAAATATGTTGTAGTAAAAGCAGTAACTTGCTAATTATGTAATAAATAATTATTGTAGGTAAATATTTACTACATCAATATGAAAAGAACAAACTAATACATTTAACTTAACATTTACTATGTACCTACAAATCATTGTACCTACTTACTAAATATTTACCTACTATAGGTGAAATAACATCAGTATGTTATTATAAAACGAACGAAAATTATAACAACAGGTACCTACTGTCCGAACCAAAATGTATTCCTCTGTGAATATATAATATTATTTTATAAGAAATACCTACACACGTCGTGACGTAGCTTGAGACACTATCTCCGTCCGTCGTCAAACATCGTAATTCGTTCGGCATGGTTCGGCTTTCATTGATATATCGCAAACAAGTGTGCGTAATTAGCGTAGATGCAATACGGGTGTGTGATGCGCGATCACTACAATGCGATTAAAATAAGAATAGGATCGGCCTAGCGCCATGTTGTGACGTCAAAACTAGAACTTGGTATAGTGTGCAAAAAAAGAAATGATAAAACATGTATAAATTAATAAAGAAAATAAAAAAACCCGAGTGGAAATAATTTATTTCCTTTAAGCGTTTTATTGATCCATTGAAATTAAGTCAAGTTAATATATTTATGGACTCGGTTTAAAAGCCCTTCATTTTGATACCCAATACCATGGCTTTGGAAGAAAAAATTAATTGTTTTTCTCACTATATGGCCTCTCAAATCCACCACTTTGGTTTTTTTAATGTACATACTGTCACTTGAGCTATCAAGATAAAGCTATAACGATATCTCGTACATTGAAAGCGGTTAAGCCGTTTAGAAGTTATGGTGAAATAAAGACACACACAATCACAAACATACATACATACATGAATCCTGAAAACTTAACACACGTTTGTGCAGTCGTGTAAAAAAACAAGTAGTCATAGGTAGGTAAACGAAGTTATAGGTGACTGTAGGTACAGCAAAGATTTTATTTCTTAGCAATATTTTGGACTAAGGTATCTTAATTTGAATCGCTTAGCCCTTCGATGCCGCATGTCCTGATGGCCAACTGAGTCAGACTCATCGTCATCATCGTAACGGGCACCAAAAACAAATATAACTATCACCAAAAACAAATTAAACAGTCAACAAGAACATATCAAACAAATTAAACGAGAAGATCAATAAGCACTCGGAAACATGTCGCGTAGTAGTACACTGTTGGAGAAATGAGACCCTGACGCCCGCGTTGCCATCAAACCAAGATGGCGTCTGTGCTGTCAACCTTAAAAATACGAATTTATTAAAATTTACAATTTCGGGTCACTCATTTAAAATTACGTATAATTATATGGCACGACTCTATTTTTAAATTTGTTCTGCTGATCGTACTTATTGGAGTGAATATGAATGAAGTTAGCCGAGAGCCCGTCCTATTCTTATTTTAATCGCATTGTATTTTCGTACTACTCATCACGGAGTCTTACCCTTTCCCACAAAGGTATAGGTGAAATAGCATGCTTTGTTCCCTCGCCCGCTGATAAGTTCGAGCCGTCGGCAAGTGCATCCTTAATAACAAATAGAACTCTCTCCTGAGTGTGCTTTATACTACACCACGAAAAAATAAAATCATTATAAATTTTCTCTTACTTATCTCAAGACTTCGCAGGCAGAAAGTTCTTTATGACTTCTTGAGCTGCGTTTCTTATTTCTGGTGGCGTCATCATTATAAAATCGTCACTTTCACTATAAAATGACATTTTGGAAAATTATTTAAAATAATTAAAAGCGTACTGCTAAAATATCAATTTAATAAAAAACTAAATTTAACCAAACATAACAATTTGCCGCGCTTTTTTTCTCGTAGTGCAAAAAAAGATTGCCAACCTCCTTTCATTGTAAGTACTTCATTGAAAACGGAGTACAAATAAAAATCACACCTCTTTTTTAGAATTATTTGATATAAAACCTTCTTGAGATTGTTTTGTTTTTATTAGAGCAGCTTTAAAAAAAAAACAAAAGAACGCTACCATATAACTTTTCCCGCCGTATATTTATAAGGGAGAAATGACGATCTTTATAACATGTTTTTGAACGAGGAATGAGACACTCTCTGAGTGGGTGTGGTATAGGGCTTTTTATCCGCTAGCGTTGAAAAGGCTTTTAAAATTAGAGCCTCCATCAAAGTTCCGGAAAAATGTATTTATCTTATATATGACCAATTTTAGAAATATTACTGTTATTTTAACCATAAATTAACGCAAATTTAATAAATTTTGTGAGCCGTTTTTTTGCAACTACCATTTTCCTCGGTGTAGTAAAAAAATTGAGTGTTACGCTCGGCAGCAGAGTTATTTGTGTCTCGTGTGTTTGAACCTTCGGTACAATCAGGATTCAAAATTTTGCTTCGCTTCTTCTGGTTTCGATACAAGTACTGGAACCAAACAAATTTTGAAACTTTGTAAATGTAAACTTCAATGGTTGGCTGAGATATAAGTGCAAGTGTCACCTCATTTCGTGTTAATACTATACGATAATAATACTACACGAAGATAAAATCATGAATGTAGATTTCGACCGGGTCCGTACCCTTCAAACCGGAACAGTTATGTGAACAGTAACTGCGGGCCGGTAGAAATACGGTACACTATACTAACCACGCCCGCGGCGGTAAGGTTTGCGTTCTGTTGTTTTTGAGCTTCACTTACATTTCTATACATATTTATTTGTAGCTTGGAACATACTGACAAAGACTGCCGCGACATTAACATTTCGTTTCAAACTTGTTAAAACACAAATATTGTTAAGCACTTTAATTTATTACCACATTTAACAGACCTATAACTATAACATTAATATTGAATGATTCCTTCCCTTCTCTGTAGCAACTACACCCCCACATCAGTTCTTGGGGCTCGCTGCTGCGTCTGTATGGCTCTGGCTCCGTCAAAAGCTGCAAGGAGAAGAAAGTGGAAGAACAGAAAATAACCCTGCTCCAAGACAAGGCGAAACAAAACGAGCCCAACTACGCGGTGCTCGCAAAACTGAGGTCGGAAATGATGAAATTGAAAGAAAGGGATGAAGGGGTTGTGCCGATCGGTACTCTTCTAGTAGCCGAATCTCTGCCCACCAACTCTGGTTCTATGTTGAACAATGTCGATATGTAATGCGTACTTAAATGTCGGTTGTTCTTTTGTTTTGGTTGTGTCTGGCTCTGTTTAGGGCGCCAACAATATTAAGCGGGTATCGCGAGCAGGACCTAAGGCTGCCTTTCCATTGGAGATGTTCTACATTGCTAAGCTATGTGTCAAACCCACCGATATCTTACGCTTGTATTTCATTGCATAGCTTAGCTTAGCTCTGGTGGGAACGGGTTTAACTAAGCTAGGTTTTATGTGGAGGAATGCGCGCTAAGGATGCGTAGCTATATGATATATATATATAGGTTGCCGCGTCGCCTCGCCTTACTGTCCAACTACTAGCTTACCTCTGATCGCGCATAATCTTCTTTAAGCTACATTAAAGATAAAGATGAAGTTTATTGTTCAAATATGAGTGCAAATACAGAAAAAGAAATGAAACACTAATGCAATTTGTTGGTACATAATTAATAAGAGTTCACCATGTTTTGCCCATGAAGGAATGCAATATTGGGAGATGAAGCCATGTCTTAATTACAAATAAATAATCATTTTAAATTAATAAAATTACATAGTATATTATCGTGGTTATAAAAAAATCATTATTAAATACAAATATCTTGTCTCAAAATTATTCATAATTATGTGGAAATAAATTGTTATTTACGTCATAATTATAAAATAAAAGGTCGTCATTTAAAATCTGTCATTTACAAAATCCTGAATGTTATAACATATTGAACTAATAGTGTTTTGATCTATGATTTGAATAAATTAATATTTAATTCCTTATACTTTTACATTGCGAAGGAGATCTATATAACATGCTACCCGCTCCTCTACAATGCTTAGCTTTCGTATAGTAGGTCACATAGTTTCGAAGCTTAGCTTTGCCCTCGCTCACCACTTAGCTGCGACGCACATCTCAACTGTAAAAACAGCCTTATTGTCTAACTCGCCTGGCAATGGAGTTGTTACATTTTGACAATTGGATTTCGGTTTGGAAGTACTTAATTGTGCTGGATTGGCTTTGATTGTCATTAATATTTCATTAGAACTCCAGTTGATGAATAAGACGTTTTGCCTAACTAGATTGCTTCCAAGCGTCAAGTTGGAAGCTGTGATTCTTTATTGAAACTCATATTTACTCTCTATATATTACTCATGATATAATCTCCGGATTTGTAGTGATCGTAGTTGTGTGTACTAGTAGTTTTGTGTGTGATTTCATTCTTATATCAATTTCTACATAGAGTATAATAGTGTTTCAATTATTTTTTCTTCGATGAAAGAGGTCTGGAACCCGATATAGGTTTATAGGTCTATTATGTAGTCTAGTTTCGGTTCTTTGTAATCCTTAATGTATTGTATTTCCTATATTTTTTATATTGTATTGTATTTTCAGCAAAGAAATTCTATTTATTATTATTTGTTATTGGTTACTTTCGCCTGCCTATATCTAAAGTCTTATAGGGATTACCATAATAGGTATTAGTTACCATATATCTGACATTTTGAACAAAATTGTTCGGTATTAAATTTAGTTAACAAATCGCTTAATAATAAGTATAACAGAAACTCTGTTAGAGGGTTTTATATATTATTGTAACGTGTAATGCGCTATATTGTAATGATTACTTATTAATTAAGGGATTTCCATTGCGCGTGTTTCTCTGGACACACTCACTACTCAAAAACACGACACGTAAAATGGTACTTTACACAATTTAGTCTTGTTTGATTTTCATGGCTTGTGAAAAACATATAGACAGTACAGATTAAACCCCCGCACCCCCCGCTCCCGCGCGGGAGGAGGGGCTGAGTACTATTATTGGAACTCGTGTCTATCTAGCGCGCCCACACTTGAGATTTAAACGCGGACGAAAGAAGTTATAACGCATGTCTATTTTTAACTCTGTAATTTCTGGATCGGTTTGTTCTACGCTTTCTCGATACCAATACTTCTATTGCTAAAACCGAAAACACGTCTTCGCCGTAACTCATCCCAACCCTGAAATGTTTTTCAAAATCATCAATAAGAAATACTTGAGTTGTGAACTGCGTTCCTAAAACAACATGACTTATTGTTGATTGTTTCGAAGAACACGTCGCATGGAATCGCCATTCTATTTAACTATATGACTGTAGAATTAGTCGATATAATATATACTATAGATATCGATATATTTAATACTTCTTCGTAATTCCTTATACTCATGAATATTATTCAAACTAGGTGTTAGTTTTCGTAACCCGATGTCCTGCGTGAGCGACGCTGTAGCGACGTACTCTTTGTAATCCATCCGTTTTTTCGATATCGTTTCGTAATTTTATAAAAAATATATCAATTTTTTTATTATATTATTATTTCAAAACCAAAACTTCAAATCTTTTGACAGTCGTAATAAGCTCTCAATAAAGTAAGTTGAAATAATTATTTTTGAAAAATATTATACATGTTATACATTACAAACTCCAGCTTGAGAAAACGCTTTGTTCTGAACATGTTTGGAGGTAGGTTACTTTACTTAATTGTTGTTCGTACGGTAAGTTTATGTTTCAGTTGAAACGATTTTGAGGTATTAGATTCGCTCGGGGCAATAGTCGTGACTGTTAAATCAATTTAAAAATATGGTAGATTTGACATTTTTAATCGAAAACGAAACGCTTACATTTAAATATATTGTTTTATATTCTGTGTACCATAAATACAGCAGCAACCTCTCCTCAATTGAAATAGGAATTTAAAAATTGTTCATTGTGTGTTTAACAGCTACAACAATATAAGCATGTGTATGGTTACAAGACAGAATAATCTCGGTACGATGGTTGACGACAAACGAGAGCAAAAATTAGAGCTAAGAGTCACTGTGTCATGTTAGCGCAATTGGTTAGAGCGTACCCCGGCTAAAGGGGTGGATGGACGCGGGTTCGAATCCGTAAATTTGATTTTCACCAATTCTCGTAAATTTGTAATTTTGTAATGTAATTCGCCAAGTTATTGCAAACAATATTAAAAAAAGACTGAATAATCTAATTGCTCATTTATTCCATTGAAAAGTATTGAAATTTAACGTATGTGTTATCTGATTTAACAACGTAGTATGCTTCTACGGAATGCCCATGGTTCAACGGAAATTAATTGAGATTGCGTTATAGTAAGTAAGGGCACGAGTCGCGCGTGTCAAGTGTTGGTGGTATTATGTCGCATCGCGTCACGCCGCTACTTGTTTTCCCACGCTCAACTAGGACACCGGGTAAGATAATATAATATAATATTTGATTATAATGATAACATTTTTTCTATTCTAATAGTAATCGTAATCAGATAGGATCTTCAATAAAATTATTACAAAGGGCTAATCTCGATTGATTTTATTAGCCACATACCTCGAACTGCGGAATTTGGTTTAACCAGAGAAATAAAAATGCGGCTCTAAACCCTAAATACTTTTTTATTAAACGTCTGTGATGACTGCAAAATCATGCGTTATTTTTGAGCATTTATACTGTTTTATTTGTCTGAATATTTTACAAAAGTATTTCTCGTTTCTGTAAGCAATAAATAATTTATTAAAAATAAATAATTAAATGTTACTTTGGCTACTTATTTAAGTTAGATAAGTATACCTTTGACTTATATACTGTGACTTAGTAAACAATAAATATCATTGTAAACATGTAAGTGTTCTTATTCTTCTATTCCTATTTCCTACCAGGTCAAGGGCAGTACCAAAGAAGATAAATACATCTGCGAAAAGAAAGAAAATAAGTACAAAATTAATTCCTATAGATTCCAGGGGTAGGTACATCAGGTCAGCCTCGCCAGAACGCCTGATGAGCTACGTGCGCCAGCACACACTTATTCCTTAAAAAGAAAAATAGAACTGGTTTAGGTCACTGTTTAGGATAATAATACTAGCTATACATATGTACTACAGCTCTTTTATGGTGCATACTTCTGAATATTCTCAAGCAAATTCTGCAAATTCTCATTTTCAAGAGTACCTACTCGCGAGCTTGTTCTGAGTCAAAAACAGACTACAGCTACTTAAATAGGGTACCACCGAATAGTCTCTCGCAAATTACACTAGATGGCGCTGTTGTACAATTTTCTATTAAGTTTATTTAAATATTTAAAATCAGAGCCATTACTGATTATTGAAAGATTTTTAACACACCTTTAAAATAATAATACCTTAAAATAATGACGTCCCAAAAAGTACGAAATCTTGAATAATAATGAAAAAAAACAAATAGTACCTGCATCACGCAAGCAAAGTGTTCATCAAACTTCAAGCTATGCCAGTTATACTCCGATCATCTAGAGGGGGTCAGTCATCTCAGGGGAAGCCGGTCTAAATTGGCAAACATATCTGAATAGCGTGATCCGATGGATGCGTCGGTTCACGTTAAACAATAAGATATAACCATCTTATAATATGTGCAAAGTAATTAGATAGCAGTGTGTGAAATATACCTTGAAAATTTGACGTCAAAGCTTCGGCTATCGGGACCTCCTCTTTTTGCGTCCAAAAATATTACGACTTTATTAAATTTTGTTTCCAATGCTTCTACTATCGCGACCTCGCCAGAACGCCTGATGAGCTGCGTGCGCCAGCACACACTTATTCCTTAAAAAGAAAAGTAGAAGTAGTTTAGGTCACTGTTTAGGTTAATAATACTAGATATACATACTACAGCTCTTCTATGGTGCATACTTCTGCATATTCTCAAGCAAATTCTGCAAATTCTCATTTTCAAGAGTACTCGCGAGCTTGTTCAGAGTCGAGCCGATGGCCTTACGGCGTTGTAGTGTAGAATAGAGCTGCAAACAATGTAGGTGTACCCACCAACTTAACTGTGCAGTTCTCGAGGGCGCTACTGGTGAAGAAAATCAACTACAAACTGTCACAATTTGAAGGAATGTTGTAGTTCTTTTTTTTGCCGCCTGAACAGATAAGTTGGTGTGACTATAGTTGTGTTATATGGAATAAATAAACAATTTCATAAATATTAAATAACATTTTTTGTTTAGAGTAATTGCCCGTAGGTATTTAGGTACACAACTATTATATAGGTTTTATTCTTTATGATGTAGCTTGATAGGCCATCGTTGTAGATGCATACCGGCAATAAGTTCAAGTTATTCCCAGTATCTTTGATCCATTACGACGATACGTCTAGATGTGACAGCTGTCAAAGTGCTTGATGAACTTTTTTTTTGTTTTCTTTCCTCATTGGGTTTGTTGGACTTGGACGAGACTACTGAAGTAAATGGTGTTGATATGGAAAAGTGTCATGTGACAGACAAGTGTGAAAATCCAGTGGGTGGACGAGACAAGACCCGTAGGTATATATGGGTTTGGATATAAACGGCTTGACTTGAGGTGACCTATGTACCATAGACTTAGGATTTTTTCGCTACGCTAGGCCTATGATCTGTACAATGCGAGTTCGGGCAAGTACTGTACTCCATAGTTATTTGTACCGCCGTATGTTCACATTACTGCTTGGCGGTACAAATAGTCATAGGTTTTTCCAGCAGAGGTACCGTAACTGGCATAGGCCCGCAGCTCCACATCGGCCTACGGGGTATGTAACCGCGAGATATATAACGAGCGGAGGGTAGGTCTCATCCTCCGCATGAGATCTGTAACCCTGGATGTACAGAAACCCATGAAAGAGCTCAGTTAATGTTACGTGTTGCTACTGAGACAATTAGACGGCGAATGTAGCGGGGTGGTAGGAGGATACGGTGATAATGGCTCCACGGAGATTTGTGATACTTATGTACCTATCATACGAGTAGGTATACCTATAATAGTAAATTTAGTTGGTACCGGAATACATACCATAGAGAGAGTATAAAACCTTTTATATCGTGTACAAACCGACCGACGTTTTAAGTGTTCCGTACCCATAGGGTAAATATGAGACCCTATTACTAAGACTCCACTGTCCTTCTGTCTGTCTGTCACCAGGCTGTATCTCATGAAACGTGATAGCTAGACGTTGAAATTTTAACAGATGATGTATTTTTGTTGGCGCTTTAACAACACATACTAAAAATCAGCCAAGTGTGAGTTCGACTCACGCACGTGAAAACAAAAAAAAGGTTCTCTAGTGTCTAATGCTGTATAGATAATGAAACCTATCATTAGCGAGAATTTTTAAAGGGTGACATAATTATTTCTAGTACCTACAGGTATGTTTCGGTAGCTGGCTTTAGAGCCAGTTCCCGTTGATATTCTCGAGTTCATCATAACTTATCAACAGTTGATAGTAATGAGCTGTTAAAAATAACCTATGGGTGACCGCTAGTGACATTACTACTGAGCGCTTCCGTGCTTCGGAGGGCACGTTAAGCCGTCGGTCCCGGTTGTTGCCTTACGATGGCAATCGTTACAGCATAGTGGTAGGGCATTTTGCGAATGCCCGCCTGGCCAGCTACCACCCTCAAGTAGAAAATCTGTCGCCAAGCACCTAACGATGTGTTCCGGCAGCTGTCCTTGAGAGCCAGTAATTCTAGGTTAGCCTGAACAACATCTTAGACCACATCATCACTTACTATCGGGTGAGATAGTGGTCTAAGGCTTACCTACTAGGCATAAAAAACTTGAATATATCACCGAGAAGTTGTATCTTATAGGTAGAACTCAATATATTAATAGGTTCTGAAACTACTTGACCGATCAGGATGAAATTTGGTATGGAAATAGTTTGAGACACGGCGAAGGACATAGGATAGTTTTTATCCAACTGCGCAAAAAGGGGTTAATGGTTTTGCGCGATAAACGATCTGCTGGACCGATTAGTATGAAATATGGTAGGGAAATAGTTTGAGACACGGGGAAGGACATAGGATAGTTTTTATTCAACTGAGGTTAATGGTTTTGTGCGGTAACCGATATACCCGCGGGCGGAGCCGCGGCAGGAAAGCTAGTATGATATAAAACAATATTGTTATAGTTTATATAAATATACACTATATGTAGGTATATATAGATATACTCTATCTGTAGATACGTCAATTATTATTGACTCCGTACATTTTGTTTCTATCTTGGTTATCACATGAGTGAGATATGACCACCATTTTTATTTATCCACTTAGCTACTCCTTGTAACAAAAAAGTCAAACTTCATCAATTTTATAACGTAGCCTGTAGTAGCCGTCCACTTAAGACCAATTGGGTTGAACTCATAGTGATATGTCGGCAAACGTATGACGAGACGATTTGTTGACTTAACAATTCCATTTTTTTTATTACGTGGGCCAACAGCAACGCAGTAAAATCTCCGGTAGGGTTTGTTAAAAAAACAGACTATAGCTACTTAAATAGGGTACTCACCAAGTAGTCTTTCGCAAATTACACAAGATGGCGCTGTTGTACAATTTTCTATTAAGTTTATTTAAATCTTTAAAATCGGAGCCATTACTCATTATTAAAACTTTCTTATTTACAAACTTCTACAATTATAATAAATTAAAATAATGACGTCCCAAAAAGTTCGAAAACTAGAATAAAAATGAAAAAAAACGAATAATACCTGCATCACGCAAGCAAAGTGTTCATGAAACTTCAAGCTATGCAAGTTCTACACAGATCCTCTCGGGGGGTCAGTCTTCTCAGGGTAAGCCGGTCCGTCAAGCCGGTCTAAATTGACAAATATATCTGAATAGCGTAATCCGATGGATGTGGTCGGTACACGTTGTGAACGTATTATACCACCTTTAAAATATGTGCAATGTGGCAAAGTAATTAGATAGCAGTGTGTGAAATATACCTTGAGAATTTGACGCTAAAGCTTCGGCTATCGGGACCCCCTCTTTTTGCGTCCTACGACTTTTTTAAATTTTGTTGCCAATGCTTCTACTATCGTGACCTCTTTTTGGTAAAAAAATTATATTAAGGATAAATGGAATTAAGTACCTATATAAAATTATTTGCTTACCACATGTACAGTTTATAGGACTAGTATTAACTCATCGTAGCCATTTTCTATAAAGGTTTGGTAAATTTTGTCTTTCTATTTCAAGGCGAAGGCACATCTAAGTCCACGTTTATGATTTTATCAGCGTAATGTTTAATAAGTAGCAAATGCTAACAACTTAACGTCACCAGTTAATCAGATAACAAACTTATCAACACAGTTTCGACGCAATGAATATGGACCATTTTTAAATGAATCATTTTACATTTTACGCTTACGTAGTCAAGCGTAGAATGTTCTACGGTGTAGAACATTTTGGCTTCGACCTACGGTTCTACGGTATACCTACTTCGTAAAAACTTTGCATTTTACTCTTGGAATCGGCAATACCGTGGAAATGATATTGTAGTTTTTCGTCGTATGAAGCGTCGTATTCACTGCGAGACCCATTGAAGGGTCTTGTCACTACTGAAAATACACTATGTCGATTGTTATCGCCCTAAGTCGGCTCTGGAAGAGTATGTAGGTGTTTAGGCATAAGAAATAACATATTTATTATTTGCTGTGCTATAATTATATATTTATCGTTGCGCTATACAAATAATTAACTTTCACTATTTTAATTATATATAGGTACATGCGCGTAATAAACGCCTTAATTTGTTTTTCTAAGCAAAATTAATAAAACAATCTCTTTCGTTTACAAATTATTGGAGCACAATTTTTTTGTTCCGGACGGGAATCGAACCCGCCACCTCCGATTTCGCGCCGGATGTCCATTCCATTCGCTGTCCCATGATGGGATTTCGTCCCACTAGCTCCATAGGACATGTAACTCCATTATGTTGATGTATAAATCGCTACACTGTCGCATTGGGTTGAGTACTTACCTGTAATGATAGGTGTAAGTAAATGGTATAAATAAATAAATAATGTTGGTTCCAAAAGTCCCACTACCATTATCGCTATATACCTACAGTTACTTTTACCACTACCCGCGTCGGATATCTATGGCATAATGAGACAATTATTTGTCTGCAAATATAACTTTAAATATGTTATAGATATAATTAATCCTTAACTGTCTTGGTAGGTATTACAATAATTATAATGTTCTTGGGTGGATGGTTTGTATTTAATTTGTTGTACATCGCCTACTTAAGCTTAGACGCCTTAATAGTAGTATTTTTTACGAAAAGTATGCCTTAATTAGTATTTTTTTCAATAAAAAATAGCAAAAGAGCGAAGGGACTTCCGAAAGTAGGGACCAGACGTAAATCCGGGTGCTGAAGAACACCCGGACCTCGTATAAACAGTATGCGATATTTAGATGCGGACTCCCTCGCAGTAGTCCACACCTGCCGCGCAGTCCCCGCGCCAGCTCGACGCCGCAATGCCAGTACAGCAAGCGTCTCACCAAGCCTCCCGCAGCCCCCCTTCGCTCTAGGGTAGTCTTACATACTTCATCCTTCATATACTTCAGCCAGAGGAAAATTTCGTTTGCGTGTTTCAGAACATTATCTGCGCGCGCATATGACGACATTTCCTCTATGCGTGCGCTGGGGGTCGTTCCAAACCTTGTTTAGAGCGCACTCGGAGTGTACTCGGAGTGCAACTTTTCACTCTAACGTCGTTCACAACCTTCGAGTAGAGCGCAACTTTTTAACTATCAAAAACGGTCGTTAAAAGGTTGAATCTTTAACTGACATGACCTTGATGAGAGAATTATAGGCATTCTTTTGTATTTTGCAGGTAACGGTAGTTATTGCTTTCAAACATCATAAAACTTCTATATATTTTGCTAGTTCCCTGCCAAAAAACGATATTTGAAGTTATAAAACAACCGAGTCGTTCCAAACCTTCGAGTAAGTTAAAGCAATCGACAACTACACTCTGAGGCTTGGAACGCGGCCTAGTATAACGTTTGTAATGCGCCGATTCATACTGCGCAGAACAATTATAAACGATTGACGTACATTTTACTATAAAAATCTATGTAATACGTTTTATTTAAGACTGCAGAAAGCAATTAGATATTTAAATATTATTTAGTTATTTACGGAAACCGCATCAAGTTGTTAAGCAACATTTTGAAACTTTTATGACTGCAAAAAGTGCTCCATTGCTACATGAACCTAGCGGTCACCCATCCTAAGAGTGGCTTTAAGGAACGTTGCTTAACATCGTTGATCGCGTAAAAGCGAGCCGATCAACTACACTACAAGTGGTAGAACAAAAGAATAACTGAATTCTCATAAGATAATATTTAGACATCTAAGGATTCTACAAAATTTTACTGCTTTTGTTATCAATAGTTATTTATGTTTTTTTATTATTCATATACATTATCTGACAAAACATACATTTCAAGCTCTTTTTTTTTTTGAGTATTTGGAGAGTTCAAAATGTTATCGTTACATTAAAGTACTGGTAGCATTCACCTTTTTATTCAGGTTAAATAGTATGAATTCAAAGTTGAAGATTATCTTCAAAGCCTTTTTAGAGACAACCTTTATTTGATTGTGTTATCTTTTTAAACAACATCAAAATAAAGGAAGAGGTTCGCAATCGGCAATTTAACTGTATTTTTTTATGAGTGTCACCTCCTAACTTATTACTGGGTGTACCGATGTTGATTTATGTTTTATATTTAAAGCTGGTGCTTGTCATGTGGTCACAATTAAATTTGAGTGAGATCTGTCGAGTACTGTTTGAGTTATCTCAAATAATGCGCATAGAAGCTTCGACTACATTGATGACGTTAACATTTTCACTTGTCGATATAACATGAAAAAATAAACTGTATTCGATGGTTTAGAAGAGCATCGTAGTATAAGGTAGTCTCTTACTACAAAATCACAAATATACGATAAAGATACTATAGAAATATACAAAAATTTAAGTCATGTGAGGGATAAACTTATTTTTTTTTCCTGTTGTATATTTGTGATTTCGTAATGTAATCCGCATAGCAGGCGTTATTTCAAACCTAGCAATATTAAAATAGTCCCTTACTAGTTGGGTAATGATCTGATGAAGTTCTACGGAGACATAAAATGGAACTATTCAACAAATCACAGCAAATCTGTGGTGGTTGCTGCAATCATTCCATATTTACTTATTAGTGGATTTTTTTGAATATTTTCTGTTTGAAGTCGGTTCTTTGTTAATATTTTCAAAAACATAAACAAACAATGGTTCAGCTACTGTGAAACATTTATATAAATTTATATTATACTATCTAGGGGGGGCGAGTGCCGACGCGTCGTTACCGCCACGTTCCGTTGCGTGCTAATAACGAACCTATATTTTTTTAATTTTGTTTGTCTTTATTAACAAAATACTACGAACTACGAGTATATACACACAACACTATAGCTACTACAATACAAGCATTTAGATCCCTATAACTCATAGGCAGTCCAAATGCTCTAGCCCACTACCAGTTGGCAGCGTGAGGGCACGTTAAGCCGGTCCCTGTTGTTGTTATTTTGGCTTAATTTGTATTGTGTGCCGTGTTGCATCTTAACTTCTTTATTACCTACCTACCTCCCTACCTATCTACCTTTTTGTTGCCGTTTATCTATAACAAAGTTGTTAATATCCTCAACGATAAACGCAGTTCTGTCAAACAAGCACGATTACCTGCGGCAAGGCAGTCCATAGCTATTACCGCACGGCTAAAAAGTTGCGCTGGTTTAGTGTTTGATTTTGTTGGTGAATGCATCAGGATTCGCAACATTCGACTCTGGCGCACTCTGGCACGCTAGATATCTGTGCATAACTAGTGTGTATGGTGTGACGCGTGCGTAAGGGCACGCACACATAGGTACTAGCCGCGTTTGCTGCCGCCGCGCGCCGCCGTGCCGCCCGTTCTGTAAAATTTAACTAAACAGCTGGTACATTCCACAGCAGCTTCGCGAGATTCATGATGATTGTTAAAAGATGCGATCCAACGAATATAATGTATGAAATGCGCAAAAATATACCTACAATAAATTACAAAGCCATGTTAAAGAAGTTAGTTAATAATAAAGAATATTTTAAGATAATATTAATTTATTATTTTAGAATAATACTTTTTAATACATTCGCCTTAAAAAAAATCTCGATTGTGCGCCTGAAGATTCAAGACCTCTTGAGAATCGAAACGCGTCGTAAATTCTTCCGGTTTGGCTGCGTGGCATTTGTAACGGTCACGACGTGACGTCACGAAAATTAGACGGAATTGTCACTAGATATATTTTTCAATTTTTTAAAAGTATTTTTCTAAAAAACTAAATTATAGTTCTCTTAAAGTATTTTTAAAATATTTGTTGTTATAAAATGTAGTGTTCCGCAATGTAACGCCTGAATTATCTATCAGCCTGAATTATCTATCAGCCTGAATTATCTATCAGCCTGAATTATCTATATATCTAATATTCATTGTCTTCAGTTAGTTTATTATGTTAGGTACACAACACCATTTTATAAAAAACTTTTAAAAAGCCATGTTATAAAGTATTTTTCAACGATTGAAAACTTATACTGTGGTAAATAATTTAGTTTATAATAATACTTTAGTAACTGTAAAGTCTTGCAAAATATCTCACTACTCAGAAAGTTACTGACTCACGACTCACAAGGCGCGGGCCATCGGCCACCTCGCACTGCGTTATTAATTTTTTGAGGGTAATAATACTCTTATTAAACTTTATAATTTAAGGTATTCATGATTGGGCACATTCTAATCATCAATGTAAGTATGACATGTAGTGTTGACAAGTCTGGAGATGTATACTTGCCGACTTTACTGGGAGTTGAGAATATGAATTGTGTTTTCAAGAAGTTGTTTTAGATATATTATTAAGTCACAATTTTATTTCCTATACACTGTGCAATCTGGTATATAAATTTAACTTTTTTTTAAATATGTTTCTCTGTAAGTGAATATGGTTATTCTTAACATACATAGTAAACAACGGGCTTCGTATCGCTAATTACATTTTCATTGTCCAATGTGTCGCTGGAAACAAAATAACTAAACTTTAACGTATTGTAGAAGCAGCCCGATCGTCCCTTTCAATTCTGTACCTTGTGTGATTGGTTGGGCGTGCTAAAGTCTTCGCTCCGTTAAAGCTGCGTTTCCTATCAAGCGGATCTTGCCGGCATGCTATAATTTCATACAAGTTTTTCCTATAACTTGATCAAAACGCGCGTGTAACGCGGCTCGGCGACACAACACTGCAGCGGCAAACAGAATCTTTGTCCTGCGTGTGTAGGAGCGTGCTATCGCTCGCATGCGGACCGGATCCATGCAAGGGCGAAAATACGCATGACAGGAAAAGAGCCCTTACTGATAGAATCATTCACGCACAGATTTCATTCATAAAATACATTCAGTTACGTCACGATCGTCACAACACAATACTAGTTTGAACGATCTGTTTTGGCGCGAGGGCCCGTCCCCCTCTATATGGCAGCGAAGCGGACGCGCGGCGGTGGCGGGGCGCGGCGGCGGCACCCTGCCAGCGCAAAAAGCTCCTCGACCCTCTAGCCAGTCACTATTTAGACGGCCTATTGACGCCTTTGAAGGCAGTCATGTCGGTGGCGATGCTGGCGCACCTTACACTGAATCCGAAGCATACGCCGGCTTATGGTATTGTTCGTAATAAATAAAAAGGTAGTAAGTAAACTATCTAAAACTTTTATGATCGTCTATATCTACTTCTTCCTAAGTACGTATGCCTTGCGTCAGCTGTAGAATTAAGATGGTCTTAATTTTAATATTGTAATTTAACTTCTGCCAAGCGAATATAATATTACAATGGTAGCTCAAATTGGAACATGTCACAACCCCAGAGATGGCCGCGGGTTCGAATCCCGCCCATTGTCATAATTTCCCTTTTGTTGTTATTCTGTAAGTTTAATTATTATAAAATATGACAGTGTTTTTACTGTCCATGTCAAACTTTGCGAATTTGTCATTTTGTATTGCTGTATTTACTTATTTCGCGACTGTTTTAAGTTATTCTAATATACCTACTCGTACAAGCGAATCTTATAGGTACTTTGTATTAAACTTTTGACCAGTTGTAGGTTTCCGTATTTTTTTTATAACATTATTATTTATTATTGATTAGTTTGTAGTATTTTGTTAATAAAGGCATACCGCCGGTAAAAAAAAGGTTTGAGCATACCCCGGCTAAAGGGGTGGATGGACGCGGGTTCGAATTCCGCACATGACTATATTTTTTTCTCTCGTAAATTTTTAATTCCGTAATTTAATTCGCCAAGCAGGCGTTATAGCAATCATAACTTCATAAAAAAAGTCGTTTAAAAAGTTAAGGGTGGTAATCATTTATTATCGACTGTTCTTTAAATACTTTCGTGAACTAAATTAATGTTTATAAATTACTAACGGGCTACGAATAAATGTAAAGAAGTGTAACTGTCATACAGTTATTACTTTAATTTCGGACTGATCAAGTTCACAAGTAACAAAACACGCACAATCTTACAAATTCAATTGGATTGGTTTATTGACGGTACACCGAGGTGGTCTCCGATGGTGGATGGTGGTTTTAATTTTTGTAAAACGTCTGTGGCGACCAAATTTATAATAGTACTTAGGTATTGCTACTGCTCCTGCTTTTATTATACTTTTTTACTGGTAAAAACTACGGAATCCTGCGAATTGACTAGCCCCATTAATCAATAATAACAAATATTTTTAAAATATTTTATGAAAACATCAAATTAATATATTAATAAAACACTTAAAAAATACAAAAATATATCTAGTGACAATTCCGCCTAATTTTCCTGTTAACCCGACGTGACGTCACAAACGCCACGCAGCCAAACCGGAAGAATTTTCGACGCGTTTCGCTTCTACACGAAGCATACTCAGGAGGTCTTGACTCTACGAGCGCACCATCGAGAAACCTTCTCGGCTTAACAGGAAAATTAGGCGGAATTGTCACTAGATATATTTTTGTATTTTTTAAGTGTTTTATTAAAATATTAATTTGATATTTTCATACAATATTTAAAAAATATTTGTTATTATTGAATATGTATTTCCGCAAAGTAACGCCTGAATCTATTTATTAGCCCCATTAATATTTAGATATTTGAAAATACGAATATCTTTATAATAATTGTATGCGTAAGTTAAGTTAATTGTATCTTGTGTGACTCAAAGATCAACGTACATGGCGAAATTATATAAACTATATATTTATAATTATACTAATTGAGCCCACCTTGCATAAGCTTTGATGCTGGAGAACACACAGAGGGATGTTGAAAGTTGAAAGTATTGGATATTCTATAAAATCTGGAGTGAATAAACAAAAAAACCGTTCGTTAGCAACGAACGGCTTTTTTGTGTCATGAAAACATTTGTATAAAAGTATAGGTACTAACTTTTCCCACAATATTGCCTTAGTTTATTTCGGTTTTTCATTTAATATAAATATTCTCATTCCTTCCTAAATTAATATTACATTCATATAAAGATACCTCGTGGGGTGCCGGGTTACAAAATCATCGCCCCATTTCTTCCCGTGGGTGTCGTAGGTGGCAACTAAGGGAATATTACAAGAAGGTGGGAAGCAGCGCCTTCTGAAGAACTGACTACTTCTACTGTGATTTCCAAGATTACGTCTACCTCGACTTTGACTTTGATTTAAGTTACCATTATCATTATCCATACCCTTACGTTTATCCTAATTACCCCCTTCCTAGATACCTACCATTCCCCGTATCCCCACCTATACGCGATTCCATACGACCTTAATCCTGCCCTTTAAGGCTAATGGTATAGGAAATGCACAAAAACGAGGTGTTTTTAGGCGAGTTTCCTGGCGAAAATATGTTCGATTTAAATATGTCCCGTAAAACGAATCTTGAAGTTCACTATTCAGGTTTCAAACGTATTCTGTCAGTTGTAGTAGGATAGAATTAGCACCCTGAAGTACCGGGATTTCAGACAATTATATTAGAGGTGTATCAAGTTCTTTTGGTACTAAACTTGGGTCATTTAAGTCGTACGAATGTTTTCAAGGTCCATTTCTTCGAATTTCGAAGCAGTTAGCGCCTACGAAAACAACTAATATTTGAGTCGTAAACCAACTACGCTTGCTCGCAAATATGATCAGGCAATAATAGTAAGGCAGCGTGCCGTATATTGCATGCACTTCTTGCTAAATAGATGATGCGCGAGCGACCGTTACATGCACAAAATCTACTGGCTTTTTCGCCTTTAGATAAATAAGGAGCTTGTTACGAAAAAAATAAAACATGAATTAAATAAAGTTCAATGTCAATCCGCGCTGCACGTGGTGGCTACGTCCTCTTGTAACTCCGAAATGCGCGAAAATTAGAGACAATAATACATTTCATATAGATGCGATAGACTGATTTCAATACAAATTTGTTATAATATGATTGATCAAATTTAAGCGAAAGTTAAAAATGAAATTTCATTGTCGTTGAGGAAGTGTTCGACAAAATAATTATTATAAAACAGCTCCGCTTCAAATATTTTTTACTTATAAATCAAACAAAACCTTCAGCACGGATTTATTGCCGTAACGTCCATGCAAAATATATATTTTTTCTAAATCCAAATAATGAATGGAAGTTTACTTTCGACGTTACCAATACCAGGAACCCCTTTAAAAGGTTTACCGGCGGTGTGCCTTTCCAAAATACTACGAACTATATACAATACTACAGCTGCTACTGTAAAAGCATTTAGACAACCTATAAGTAATTGCAGACTTATAGGCAGTCCAAATGCTCCAACCCACTACCAGTTGCGTGCCCAGCATACTGGCAGCATTGTCCTGTTGAATTTCAAAGCTTATTTTGCTCACGCGTTACAGCGCTTGGTCGAGCTCTGATATCTTTTGGAAAATACGATGTACTCCCGGTCCCCACGGACCCAAATACGTGATGTCTATAATTATTGAAAGGGTCACCATATACATGGCACTTTCATATGAAATGTAACCCATAATTGGACGGCGTTATGAAATAACGAACGTAGCGCCGTTTTAGTGAATATGAGAAAATGAGATTTTGAAAAGTCTCGTAAAGAGAGATTCAGAAACTTCACGAAGACCATTTGAGCATAGTAAGTAGTAATAGTGGCATATTATGATTTGTTTAAATAAGATATATTTACATTATAATTAATAGGTTCAGGCGTTACTTTGCGTAGGTCCATATGTAATAATAACAAACAATTAAAAAATATTTTAAGAAAACATTTAATTAATATTTGAGTAAAACACAAATATATCGCAAAGTGCCCTTCCAATATGCGCTGAAGCTCAAGTCTGCGGTGGGGATCGAACCATGGGCCTGCGGCACGGCAGCCTGTAGCTATTACTGGTCGCCTATCACTGCATCATTCTTCATTTTACTTTTGCATATAGCTAGTAAATATGAAATTGGAAACTTCAAGGATTTGTATACGGTATGTTAGTAAAGTTTTAAAACAAAGTTGAATTCATATGGAAGAATAATGATACTTGTCTTCACGAAAAAGTATATAGGTAAATAAATAAGTAAAGGATAAGTTATTTTAAATGCATCATTACAAAAAACTAAATCCAATAATTATTATTATCACTAAATTTACACACATACATATAGTTTCACCCATTATAACGGCTTGTGTACAAATTATGTTACATATAATAAAGACACCAAGTATTTCAACATTCACTTAATCAAGGTACATTTTTCGTTGAAGTAATTGTATAAATAAAGTCCAGACTCATAGAGAATAGAGGTCTGTTAAACCTATCTTGCATTGATCATTAAGCTTTTGGGTATTGGCAAATACGCCTATTAGTTATTTTAGTGAAACTTAAACTATTCAACCGATATTTATGATATTTTTATGGGAACAACTTGGAAGTATACCCAACAAATAAGAATCATACAATATTTTTCTGTTGAGTAGATGATCCTGTAAAAAGGTATGTGACTATTTATAAAAAAGTAATTACTATAAAGACTTTCGAACACTTCTCATTTTTTCTCTAAGATGGTTAAAAATTAAACTGCACTTCAAAGTTTCAGGAAGTGGCATTTGATTCTGAACATATTTATTCTCAGTTCTCAACCTATGAAATATACTTAGAATATGAAAATAATTTTATTATGCTCATTTTGGCGGACAATTCGATATGACGTTTTAGAAATAAGTAGTTAAAATATATTGAATCATGACTCAAGTTGAATTCTCCGAACTTAACTCGTTGAAAAAACTAAATAGGTAATGTATGTTGGAACAGTGTCTTAGGCGTTTAGTTTAGTTTATAATAATTAAGGGTGAACTGGCCGGGCCGTTCTCCATACAAACGCCGTAGGGTGATCACTGCCTTATTTGCGGATTTAGGTCCAAAACAAAGCATAATACCAATTGATCTCGTCATTACCTAGGCTTGTATGATGCCGAAATTTTAATAAGATAATTAACTTGAGAGTTATGAGCTTCGAAACATTTTCATATAACATTTTCAAGGCTCATAACTTTCAACTTAGTTATCTTTTTAAAATTTCGGCATGATACAAGCCTAGATAATGACGAGATCAATCGGTATTATGCTTAATTCTGGACCTAAAGTCTCAAATACGGGAGTGATCACCCTACAGCGTTTGTATGGAGAAGCGACCGGCCAGTTCAACCTTAAGCGATGCAGTGCACGGGCCTAACATTTTACGCAATCTCGCTTGATTTACCCCTCTATATTAAAAAACTAAGAGTAATTTGGGCAAAAAAATTGGGGGGTTTACCATAATTTTCACGCTTGGCAGGCGGTTTGGGGATCGCATTGTGAGATATCAGTTCCTCAGAAAGTGCTGCTGCCCACCTTCTAGTGTGTTACCCTAAGTCGCCACTTACGACATCCACGGGTAGAGAAGGGGGTGACATTCTAGCCCAACACCTCACGGTCATAGTTACTTAATATATATATATTGAAGCAGTGATGGCTCAGTGGCATTGGCTACGAACTGCCGCGCAGCAGGTCCATGGATCGAATCCCGCCGCGGGGTTGAGCTTCACTGCGTGGTATGGTAGGGCATTTTACAAATGCCCACCTGGCTAGCGACCACCCTCAAGTAGAAATACTATCGCCAAACACCTAACGGTGTGTTCCAGCAGCTGTCCTTGAGAGCCCGTAATTCTAGGTGAAGCCTGTTAACACCTTCGACCACATCATCACTTACCATCAGGTGAGATTGTGGTTAAAGGCTCACCTGGCAGCAATAAAAAAATATAAATATAAAATATATAAGTACTTAAGTCGCATTCACTCGAATATCATCATAATTTTTTTATCTGATTTGGTAGTTTATTTTAATTTTCCCGTTCAGATCTGTTTTCGACCTGAAACTTGCTGTCCGACGCACATGGCTCTTATTTTTAAAATTTGTTGTATTACTTAGGGCTGATTTAACCACATAAGGATATTATTATACGAGAATAACTTTTATCTCTGTATTCATGCAAAATACGATGGCCCTTTTTCAACATAGACGACTAATGATACGAGCTCTGCAGTATTTTAAATTTGACATCAGGCACACTGTTGTGGCAAAGAAAAATGTCTTATCCAAGGTTGATAAATAATACCGTCTTATTCGGCGGTATAGCTCCATACATTAAAACAAATATGACGACTTTACTGCATCTGATATTACTTTTTAATTCTATGTCCACGCTGCCGTCACATATATTTTTTAAAATATTATGTTTTCATCATGAACGGCACGACAAGTGACGAATTTGCTCCGGGGGGAAACACTGTGCTTCGGGGTCACCTTCATACAGTTATTTAGTCTCATGTGCCTGTAATTTTACTGGCTCTCAAGGACTGCCGCCGGAATACTGTAAGGGTCCATAGCTATTACGGCTCGGCCATCATTGCTTCTTAATGCCTTAAAATCCCTAACCCAGGAGCTTCCTTATTTCCACGACAGGCATACAACAAATTTAAAATCTGCTACTAGGTTTGCAGTGCAAAGGTCTATCACATTTTATTAGTTTATACATAGTATAAAGTTATTCGCGTAATAATTAAACTTGGTGTAACTGGGGTTAAGTGTTTAGGTACTATAATTATACCAACCGTGGTATATTATATTACTTTTTTGGGTTCCGCATTCAAAAAGCAAAACAGAGCTATGTTAATGGAAATCCGCTGTTTGTCTGTCCGTCTGTCCGAGTGTTTTACGGGTCTCTTGTTCGTAACAGAGCCTGAAATTTTGTGTGTAAAACGTTGACCAAAGACGAATATTGGCCAGGGAAGTCAAACTAATTATTGTAGTACAATAATTAGTTTGTCTTTCCAACTACTAATTCAAAGGGTAACCGGAAAATCCTATTTTGCACCATCGGCTAGAGCTCATGTGGTTTTTTTGTTATCTCTAGGTGGAGGTAAGTAGTAGAACCTCTTTGTTGTCCGGGGAAGTACTGCCACCATACCTACTTCTACCGCCAAACAGTAATGCTCACAATACTGTGTTCCGGTTTGAAGGCACATGAGATTTACCAACTGTTTGTCTCTGGGTGATGGGCGCAGTGCAGTTCACTACTTGTGATGAACTGCATCTGTTGTAGGCAGATGTTACCGTTCAATACCAGATGGACCTCGAGCTTGTTTCGTCACGATGACATAAAAAGGGTATAGAAGTAAACCAATAGGGGATCATTAAAGTTAATAAGTTCAGGTATACGTTAGTCACCCTTTTTTACACAGCGTAACGTAAAAAATTTACTGGAATTTGGGTGTAAGTATCATGTAGGTATATACAATGACATAACAATCGTAATGTCATTTATTATGTACCATATTTTTATATGGTGGTAGGGCATTTTGCGAATGCCAGTCTGCTGGCTAGCTACCACTCTCATGTGGAATAGCAATTAACTGTCCTGGAGCGAAAGTGATTTCCAGACTAGCCTAGAATAACCGCCTCAGGACAGCTGCTGGAATAGACAGTTAAGTGCATGGCAACAGATTTTCTACTTGAGGGTGGTTGCTAGTCAGGCGTTCATTCGCAAAATACCCTACCACCACGCTATAAAGACAGCCATCCTGAGACAACAAACGGGACCGACAACGGCCTAACCCCTCCGAAGCTCGTGCACGCTCATTAATAACGCAACTAGTAGTCACCCATCCAACTCATGGCTGCAGCGCACGTTGCTTAACTTAGATAAGCAATCTACGCTACGAGCGCTTCTAAAGTGATGATCTGTTCGAATGTGTTGTTCAGGCTAACTTGTTTAGTTGTCGAATAATATAGCATAGAAAACTGACCGTCGCGCGTCGGAACTATTCCTGATCAAAATATAATAAGTGCGCACCCTATAGGATTAACAAAAGCAAATATCCATCGAATGTTCACGGCTTTGACGCTTTGGTTTTCTATAGGGTCATCATCATTGTCATGATGATCATCAACAAGATGATGATGACCCTATCTATAGGTTTCACAAACGCAAACAACCAACGAAAATCCGAAGCGTCTAAGCCGTGAATATTCGTTAACTTAATTACATGATATCGGTTTCAGTTACTATTCCTGTCATAGCTCTGAAGGCACTCCGGCTCCCCTTATAGTTTCGGCTGTATGAGCGTGATTTGAGCTTAAAGGTTATCGCAATAAGGTTCAATCAGTGTATTTGATTCGAAACATATGCTAAAGCTCTAGCATCTAGTTAGTTCCAACCCCATTTCCCAGAATATTCAATAGTTCTACGGTATTGTAGACTGACTGACCCCTTGCGTTGGTCCAAGGCATAAGGATAGCGTATATACTTCACCATTAGATCCCATCATTCGAGACGCGGTGCTGCACGCGCTGAAGTCATCGAGTTCATGCGGGTCGTTCGGTGCGGATCGGCGCGTGGCCTTACATTTATGAATGAATGTGATGACTGCGATGACTGGTGCGGCTCTTTCATAATAATATCGTCAGACTGCAGATAGTCATTTCGCTCACCCTTTGATAGGCCGTTTTTCATTAATCGATGCTTTAACTAACTCATCGACATTACAAAAGTATGGACATCGGGTTATCGTTCAATAAAGTCTGAACTCAAAGAGTACGAATTATAGGACGTGAATCGCGTATCGGTCTTCGTTACGTCCGACGTAATAGCTGTCCGCAATGGCATAGTGCCATCTTAAAACTTGTAAGACCGACAAAAAAGATTATCATATTTTCTTTTATATGAAACTACAATTCTTCACAGACTCCAGGTCATGCCATTTTTAGGTGTTTTACGATTAATTAGAATAACAATGAAATACTGTAATAAATCGGAGTATTTTCTTCGCAAGATGATTTATTTTTCCAAAACTTATCAGAGCGCTTGGTTGATGCGACGCGTGATCAAAATGCTGGCACCTACTTGGCTCAAAGAATAAGCATTGCAATTCAACGGGGCAATGCTGCCAGCCTGTTAACACCTTCGACCACATCATCACTTACCATCAGGTGAGATTGTGGTTAAAGGCTCACCTGGCAGCAATAAAAAAATATAAATATAAAATATATAAGTACTTAAGTCGCATTCACTCGAATATCATCATAATTTTTTTATCTGATTTGGTAGTTTATTTTAATTTTCCCGTTCAGATCTGTTTTCGACCTGAAACTTGCTGTCCGACGCACATGGCTCTTATTTTTAAAATTTGTTGTATTACTTAGGGCTGATTTAACCACATAAGGATATTATTATACGAGAATAACTTTTATCTCTGTATTCATGCAAAATACGATGGCCCTTTTTCAACATAGACGACTAATGATACGAGCTCTGCAGTATTTTAAATTTGACATCAGGCACACTGTTGTGGCAAAGAAAAATGTCTTATCCAAGGTTGATAAATAATACCGTCTTATTCGGCGGTATAGCTCCATACATTAAAACAAATATGACGACTTTACTGCATCTGATATTACTTTTTAATTCTATGTCCACGCTGCCGTCACATATATTTTTTAAAATATTATGTTTTCATCATGAACGGCACGACAAGTGACGAATTTGCTCCGGGGGGAAACACTGTGCTTCGGGGTCACCTTCATACAGTTATTTAGTCTCATGTGCCTGTAATTTTACTGGCTCTCAAGGACTGCCGCCGGAATACTGTAAGGGTCCATAGCTATTACGGCTCGGCCATCATTGCTTCTTAATGCCTTAAAATCCCTAACCCAGGAGCTTCCTTATTTCCACGACAGGCATACAACAAATTTAAAATCTGCTACTAGGTTTGCAGTGCAAAGGTCTATCACATTTTATTAGTTTATACATAGTATAAAGTTATTCGCGTAATAATTAAACTTGGTGTAACTGGGGTTAAGTGTTTAGGTACTATAATTATACCAACCGTGGTATATTATATTACTTTTTTGGGTTCCGCATTCAAAAAGCAAAACAGAGCTATGTTAATGGAAATCCGCTGTTTGTCTGTCCGTCTGTCCGAGTGTTTTACGGGTCTCTTGTTCGTAACAGAGCCTGAAATTTTGTGTGTAAAACGTTGACCAAAGACGAATATTGGCCAGGGAAGTCAAACTAATTATTGTAGTACAATAATTAGTTTGTCTTTCCAACTACTAATTCAAAGGGTAACCGGAAAATCCTATTTTGCACCATCGGCTAGAGCTCATGTGGTTTTTTTGTTATCTCTAGGTGGAGGTAAGTAGTAGAACCTCTTTGTTGTCCGGGGAAGTACTGCCACCATACCTACTTCTACCGCCAAACAGTAATGCTCACAATACTGTGTTCCGGTTTGAAGGCACATGAGATTTACCAACTGTTTGTCTCTGGGTGATGGGCGCAGTGCAGTTCACTACTTGTGATGAACTGCATCTGTTGTAGGCAGATGTTACCGTTCAATACCAGATGGACCTCGAGCTTGTTTCGTCACGATGACATAAAAAGGGTATAGAAGTAAACCAATAGGGGATCATTAAAGTTAAAAAGTTCAGGTATACGTTAGTCACCCTTTTTTACACAGCGTAACGTAAAAAATTTACTGGAATTTGGGTGTAAGTATCATGTAGGTATATACAATGACATAACAATCGTAATGTCATTTATTATGTACCATATTTTTATATGGTGGTAGGGCATTTTGCGAATGCCAGTCTGCTGGCTAGCTACCACTCTCATGTGGAATAGCAATTAACTGTCCTGGAGCGAAAGTGATTTCCAGACTAGCCTAGAATAACCGCCTCAGGACAGCTGCTGGAATAGACAGTTAAGTGCATGGCAACAGATTTTCTACTTGAGGGTGGTTGCTAGTCAGGCGTTCATTCGCAAAATACCCTACCACCACGCTATAAAGACAGCCATCCTGAGACAACAAACGGGACCGACAACGGCCTAACCCCTCCGAAGCTCGTGCACGCTCATTAATAACGCAACTAGTAGTCACCCATCCAACTCATGGCTGCAGCGCACGTTGCTTAACTTAGATAAGCAATCTACGCTACGAGCGCTTCTAAAGTGATGATCTGTTCGAATGTGTTGTTCAGGCTAACTTGTTTAGTTGTCGAATAATATAGCATAGAAAACTGACCGTCGCGCGTCGGAACTATTCCTGATCAAAATATAATAAGTGCGCACCCTATAGGATTAACAAAAGCAAATATCCATCGAATGTTCACGGCTTTGACGCTTTGGTTTTCTATAGGGTCATCATCATTGTCATGATGATCATCAACAAGATGATGATGACCCTATCTATAGGTTTCACAAACGCAAACAACCAACGAAAATCCGAAGCGTCTAAGCCGTGAATATTCGTTAACTTAATTACATGATATCGGTTTCAGTTACTATTCCTGTCATAGCTCTGAAGGCACTCCGGCTCCCCTTATAGTTTCGGCTGTATGAGCGTGATTTGAGCTTAAAGGTTATCGCAATAAGGTTCAATCAGTGTATTTGATTCGAAACATATGCTAAAGCTCTAGCATCTAGTTAGTTCCAACCCCATTTCCCAGAATATTCAATAGTTCTACGGTATTGTAGACTGACTGACCCCTTGCGTTGGTCCAAGGCATAAGGATAGCGTATATACTTCACCATTAGATCCCATCATTCGAGACGCGGTGCTGCACGCGCTGAAGTCATCGAGTTCATGCGGGTCGTTCGGTGCGGATCGGCGCGTGGCCTTACATTTATGAATGAATGTGATGACTGCGATGACTGGTGCGGCTCTTTCATAATAATATCGTCAGACTGCAGATAGTCATTTCGCTCACCCTTTGATAGGCCGTTTTTCATTAATCGATGCTTTAACTAACTCATCGACATTACAAAAGTATGGACATCGGGTTATCGTTCAAAAAAGTCTGAACTCAAAGAGTACGAATTATAGGACGTGAATCGCGTATCGGTCTTCGTTACGTCCGACGTAATAGCTGTCCGCAATGGCATAGTGCCATCTTAAAACTTGTAAGACCGACAAAAAAGATTATCATATTTTCTTTTATATGAAACTACAATTCTTCACAGACTCCAGGTCATGCCATTTTTAGGTGTTTTACGATTAATTAGAATAACAATGAAATACTGTAATAAATCGGAGTATTTTCTTCGCAAGATGATTTATTTTTCCAAAACTTATCAGAGCGCTTGGTTGATGCGACGCGTGATCAAAATGCTGGCACCTACTTGGCTCAAAGAATAAGCATTGCAATTCAACGGGGCAATGCTGCCAGCGTGCTAGGCACGCTGCCAACTGGTAGTGGGCTAGAGCATTTGGACTGCCTATGAGTCTGCAATGACTTATAGGGATCTTAATGCTTTTATTGTAGTAGCTGTAGTGTTGTATATAGTTCGTAGTATTTTGTTAATAAAGGCATACCACCGTTAAAAAAAAGAATGATATCACATTATCAGTCCAGTTGAACAAACTTATCCTTTCCTACACGCTAAGCGCAACGACATCCAGTTGAAACATCGTAATGTTATATTATATCATCATAATTTATTTCAAGCAAAATTACGTTTTAGTGTAATGACGATTTAAGTCCCGACACTTTAGTTAAGCTAAGAATAATGAGTTTTTTATGTATATCAGGAGGATAATAATATCCCATTTAAATTTTGTCAAAATCGTTCCAGCTGTTTTTGAGTTACACTCCAATAACTGAAAAGTGTTTTCCTATCTTATGATATAGTCATCGTAGTTAGCAAGGGTCACTAAAAAGGGTGAAAACTTAGATTATTAATGGTTCTGGAGGAGACCCATCAATAATCTAAGGGTGAAAATAACTACTAATACTTAAAAATGGAACCGACTTCCACACTCAAGAGTGTGAAATAACTTGTCGAAGTCGGTACCATGCGCATAATATTGTAATAATAAGCACTTTTGAACTATCATGGTACCGACCTCATCATATTATTTCACACTTTTGAGTGTTGAAGACAGTTCCATATATAGCTAATTTTTTTATAGAAATGATGAATGTTATAATTTTCTGTTAAAAATCAATATTTTACTAAGAAAATATTTTACCGAAAATGATAATACCTACCTTGATTTTGTATTGTTGATATCTCGCACTATTTTTTTGGCTTAGCAGGCACATTGCTCAGTTTTATTGTTGCTTGTACTTATTTAATATTAACTACTTAGACTACAACTGATTGTGGTATTGTTATACTTACAACAAGTGTAAACTAAATAAGGGTTTTTGTTTCTACCATACATTCCTTGACACACACACATGACTTTTTTCCCTGCACTCTGCAAACATCTTGCCATGTTTTTACAACATTATTTTATGCTGTGGTATAATATTAGTTATTAATATAATTTCATCTATTAAATTTAATGACGGTGGTGCTTTATATTACTATATCTGATTGCTCTCTGAAAATGATTTCATACTCTCCTCTAACTTGTGCCGTTTAATTTGCGAAGGGGATCTTCATTGTTCGTCCCCATCGAGCTTTACATTGCTGACCACTTACCTAATTACAAGCTTGTGCTGTCACCTGCATTTCTGTGAATCTTCGTCTTTTGACCTAACATAGGTATTGTTGTTAGTAACAATACGTAGGTATGCTACCACGATCACAATGACGGGGCTCTCACAGAGGTTAGTTAATACAGCTCAAAGACAAGATACCCTGTCTTTGAGCTGTATTAACTCAATTCACTCATATTGTAGTTCCCAATATGTTTTAGTTAGCCAACAATATACCCTTATTCCATCACTGGTACTTAGTAGGTACTCATGTGCAAAAGTCGAACTATGGAATGATGGTATGCGCCGCGGGTACATGCAATGTTCCAAAATCAAAATAGATATTCTTATACACATATGACCCTTCGTCATGTCTGTCATCCGGGGTGAAGTGTAGCGTTTACCTATAACTATTGCAGCACTCTACGAACAATGTACATATACATTCGTTTTTTTTTGTTAAGTAGTGAACTATTAAAAAAGTGTTTAAACTTTAAATATTATAATTTCTTCTGCGGCCTGCATATCTGTCGAATATTACATTTACGTAGCACTTATTTTAAGTTCGGGTAGGAAACCAACCAACTTATTGGATGCGATGAGCCACCAATACGATTGTAAGATATAGGGGTTTTAAGCTCTCATTTATTATTTTTTACCGCCATAGCTATGATGCTGTCTTTACCCAGAATATCGAACTTCATATGATAGAAGAAAGTGACTTTTAAAAACTGTCTGACTTTTTAATAAGCACAATCGCATATAATAAGCGAAATTGTATCACTTTTACAAATTATAAGCAAACAAATTATTTCGGCTAGTAATTTTCACCCGGAAGAACTCAGTGTCAATACAACACATTCTATAATACCTAACTCATACATTGACGTAGTAATAATATCTCGATGAACTCGTATTAGGCCTCTTTTTAATTAAAAACCTGTTGATATGCGGAACCTATGCGGAAAAGCTACATCATTTTAAAATAAAAAAACGATCTATCTGAAAGCTTTTCTCTGCAAACTAAAGTGATGGAACAGGTTTGGTACACGAGAACGATTTTACGCTTAGACGCACGAGCACGAATCGATTGAAGATTTTAAAACAGTTTTTGAAAAAGGAGACTGTATTCGGGGACTAGATAGATTAATTCTTTTAATGTTTTAAATTTCTTAATTCTGTAACTGCGTTACCGTAGGACATATTTTTACTGGTGTAAGGTTAGCCTTTGATACGATCTCACCTGATGGTAAGTGATCATGTGGTAGAAAGTGTTAACCAAAAATTTCTGGCTCTCCAGGACAGTTGCCGGAACACACCGCCAGGTGCTTGGAGATAAGTTAGTTTCCCCTACTCCATATTGATCTGGATGGGCAAAATACGAGAAAAAACAACGTGTTGTAAGAAAAAGTCACACCTTGAAAGTGGCCTAATATTTCCATCGTGGAAAACCTGTTTCGTATAGCGTAAGATGAAACTAGTAAAACTAGTTCTAAACTGTCCTATTGTTTGTTCTACAAATAGAACAAGTAAGAGAAATAACTCCCAGTTGTTCTACTAATAGAGCAAGTATGTTAAAAAATTCTAGGTTCTAGTCTGGAAAATATTAGTATAGATATATCAAATCAAATCAAATCAATCATTTATTTACAAGTATACATAGTCATAAAAAGATCTTAAACACTATGGCGATTCGTTCTTGTATTCTACCTGCATACAGGCGTGCAAATACTAATAAGTATTTTTGTCACTTAGATCTATAAACTCTTTTAAACTATAAAAACATTTACATAATACCCAGTCACATAATCGATTTTTAAATAAATCACCTTCCATAACTTCAATTTCCTCAGGAATCCTATAAATATTAATACAATATTACATAATATTTTTTTGTTTTATTTTTAAGATTTTATTTACCGGCGGTATGCCTTAATTAACAAAATACTACGAACTATATACAACGCTACAGCTACTACAATAAAAGCATTTGGACGGACTCATAGGCAGTACATTTTTTTTTGTAGACGACATGGAGATTGATATAATAAGTTTGCGAACTTGGCTCGTTTTTGCCGTGAATATACTTCGCTTCGCATTTTGAAGTGTTCTGGATGGTCTTTAACAAATAGACAAACATCTCTGCTGTACATGCAATGCACGGTAGCGGGAGAATGTTACATGCTTTGAATAACGGCCGACAACTATCCAGAAACCAAGCTTTATTGATTGCGCGGATGCAACGTTTCTGGATTCAAATTCTAATAATGTCAACAGAGTTTTCCCACATTATTAATCCATAGTTAAGGATCGATGCACATAGCCATGGTAAGCCGTTAGTGCAGCTTCCATCGAGACTGTATGCCTAAGTTTTTTAAAGCAATAACATATCCATCCAATCTCTGACACACTTGATCGACATGCATTTTCCAATTACGATGTCTGTCTAAATGTCTGTATAAAAGACGTGCCTTTGGTTCCATTCCATCAGAACAACGAAATGCGTCATGACGAAGGATCCTTAATTATAAATATCTTATTTAATCAAATATCATAACCTTATTCCACGTAAGTAATAACAATACATTTGTGAAGTTTGTTTTTTTATTCTTGATAGGTTAGCCTTTGACCACTATCTTACCTGATGGTAAGTGATGATGTGGTCGAAGATGTTGTTCAGACTAACCTACAATTACTGGCTCTCAAGGACAGCTGACAGGTTACCCTCACATTCCTCTGACACCACGGAGATCAGTCGTATTTACTACAATTACCATCAAATAGTACGTGAGTGCCGAGACGAACGGCAATTATGTAAACAGGACGCTCGTGACTCGTCTCGCCGCCCACCTAGCTACTCGTGACGGGTGCTCGTTGGAGGGTAGTGGCGCATGGCGGTGATGTTTCGAACACAAGTCGAAGGGACGAATGGTTTATGCAAGTTTGCGTTTACACCACCGCCCTCTAATCAACAAGAGACGCACTTCGAAAAACATTATTTTTTATAGAAAGTGGATTCACAGACATCTAATAATTATATGTGTATATAATGTGGCTAATGTAATTTTAGCCACTTTTTAAAAATACCTGCGTTAGATCGCAAAGAAACAAAATTTTGTAAATTAATTTTTCAGTAGTAGTATATTTGCGAGTTCGTCCGGGGAAGTCGCATGATGGAAGGGCATTTTGCGATGCCCGCCTGGCTAGCTGTATTAGTTCATATAGCTGTATTAGTAGCTAGCTGTATTAGTTCATGTCTCAGGGTGATGGTACAGGGCAGTTAGCCGCGTGAAGAAAATCATCTGTTATAGGCAGAGGTTATCGCTTAACATCAGGTGGAGTGCTTGTTCCGTCACGGAAGCGTATAAATTATTTTTCAAAATAATAGTGCTTGTTTCCTCGTTACTCATTTGTTATTGTGAGGGAAACATTTTAAAACATATGCAACGCGGGTGCCACTAGATCGCATACATCGTCTATCTGTGCAAGTTGAAGTGAGAATGAATACACGAAACTTGAAACATTGAAATAGGTACTCGTATTTACAATACACGAAAGTTTCGTCGAAAGACGCATCGAGCCGCGATCACCTACGCATTTGTAAATGCGGCATGAATGACAGAATAGTTTGAACGGTGGAGAGTAAACTCCCTGACCCACACAGTACGCCAGAGCGTATAGGGTGTATCTGGGTCAGTCGGTGCTCGGTGGTGCAAATTCTGAGTGGATTTTTGAGGTATCCTAGACTATTTAAGAGAAATATTTAGCGTAAATTTACTCTTACTCTTACTCACTCTCTTTACCTGAACACAAAGAGTTGTTCTGTTGCAGATTTTATATGAGTTCAGTTATTATGAGGAGCCACAAATGTTCTGCTAGCATCTTAGGGGTAAATATCCATTAGGGAAACGGGAAAACACCCGAAGCGCTACCTACGATACTAATTTTTAGGCATGGATGAGCAACGATGATGTGGGGTTCAATATCACTTACATATTCTAGGTTGGGTATCTAACTATACATTATTTCACTGTTTTTTACATACATACACTTGTTTTTACATAGCATGCGTTCGCGCCAATGCTCTTGTCTATTAGATTTGATGTTCAGTGTTTATCGAATATCATCCTACCAAACTATCTACATAGTTGTTGTGTATGTACAAGCTACATCTTTACTCACTAAAAGAGGTCCAGCATTCTCTCATCCTCATATTTATAATAATGTATGCTAACTCTGTGACAATAAAAATTGTAAGGCTTACCAATGTAAAAAGCTAGTAAAAGAATTATTGTTAAGACTATCCTATGAAAAAACAGAGGATCTGGTATGAGTCCATAACTGGTGTGCATACCAAAAATACACAAATCACACACACACACATACACACACACACACGCACTAACATCACTCTCACGCAAACAGTTTATTATTCGAACTCGTGTTCACTTTACAGCGCTCCTCACAAACTAAATATACAGCTGATGTTTTACAGTAGGTAATATCTGATTTAAGCTATCTACCCATAATGTATTTTCACATAATAATATTTTTTTTTGTCTCAGAGTTCCAAGATACAGGCCCATGCCTAGTTTAGAACTCGCTGGATAATGTCTTTTTTAGTTCAAATTTGTAAACAATTGTGCTCTTTAATGTATATAATATATAAAGTGTATGTTATAGTTATGTAACTCTTTCTGAGTATAAAACATTATCATTATCAGTTTCATTAATTTTCGGTAGTTTTCGCCAATGACAAGGCGTGCATTTAAACGGATGTAAATAATCCGCTTCAATAGCATAATTTGAAATGTATCAGGACGGTATTCTGGAATTCCGGGTTCAAGTTCCGCTGGATATTAAATTTCCATCTAAATTATTTCAATTTATATCTTAGCTTAAGGAAATTCAATTACCTACCATTATACCCGCCGTAACTGCTTACTGAAGGCTCTGAATATTGGTTAACAAAAGAGGCAGAAAGTAAGGTCCTATAGCTAAAGGAGTTTTGAATACGAATTTGGATGGATATAGTGCTGAGTTGGGGTCGGTTTGTGGCAAAAAACTATGATGTAGGTATTGGGTATTTACCAACAAAATATGTTGTATTACAAAACCACAAATATACGATAGGAAAAATTTAAGTCATGTGCGGGATAAAAAAAACTTTTCCTATCGTATATTTGTGATTTTGTAATGTAATCCGCATAGCAGGCGTTATTGCAAACCTAACAATATTAAAAAAAAATATGTTGTAATTTTTACTTTGTCTGTTTTTTGTCACAAATAAAGCTATGTCTATGTCTATAAGTGGGATAAAGAAACAAGATCATAATTTAGGATTCAATACTTACAAGCATACGAATTAGCTAGATATGACCATCACTGTATTTGAAAACAAACATTTAATTCGTAGCTGCTCTGAAAACAATACCTTAATCAAACAATTGCGAGCTTATTCAGATGTTAGGGTTGCACGAAAATATTTAATTAATTATTTTACCGTGCAGGTATCAGTTATTTTCATAAACCAGCTGCATACAAAATCGATTTGAGATTAAAGAATGCTAAAATACTCAACAAGCTGGCATATGCGTGCAATGTTAGCATAGCTTCTCGCAGACTTCTTTCTTGGTATGATGATTAGCTTAAATCACATGACTGTACTGTACTGTATCAGCTGCTTGTCCTCTGCTGAACACAGCCTCGGGTTTGCCATATAATCCCTACACATGGCAGGCGTCTTAGGGATCGCAGCTTAAGATATCACTTCCTCAGAACGCACTGCTGCCAACCTTCCCGTATATTACATTAGTCGCCTCTTACGACACCCACAGGGAGCAATGGGGGGTGACATTCTAGCCCAGCACCCCACGGGATGGGCCAGAATACATAAGTCACACGACACCATCTTGTAATGTCTTCATATGTATATTAGTGAAGTTTCTTTTAATTTATATTGATTAGCAAGCTGAAATTACCAGCATAAGAGACGTCACAATTCCAATTAAGATAATCTTTTTGGTCAAGTGATATGTGTGCTTCATGTGAATAAAGCTAGATTTTATTTCCAGATCAGACAAATATTTTTGGTTTTAGGGTTCTGTATGAAACAACACAAGACGTAGGTAGGTACAAGTCGCGCGCCGTCCGCTCATGTAGCAGGACCAAAGCTTCACAGCTTTGGCTAAAGGGTCTTTTTTACAGTAATTAACAATAACTGGATAATTAAATTTTTTACAAATTATGCACAATAGATTATACACAGCTCAATATAATTATATAGGTACTAGGATTATGTGCTACTAAGTATTGTCAATACCTTCACAAGTGGCATATATTAGTTACAAATACAAGCGTCAAAATTACTGTGATTTTAGTGTAGAAATCAAAAGTAAAACAATTTATAAGTACCAACGAAGTGCGCTAAAGAAACAAGTCCTCGTGCTTAATAAGCACACATAACATTTTATTGGTAAATATACATCTTCCTCTTCTTCAACAGCCGTTGTACCTATATATATATATAATCCTATATATATATATATTATATCCACATACCTACTTATATTCATTCCATAAAAACACTGACTATTTTTTGAAACGCAGTGAACTATACCCGTCAAAATAGATCTGAGTTTGTAAATCTTTTATTTGAACCTCCTAGCCCGAAAAGATGTATACAAGCGAAACACTTATTATATGTCGTTATCAATTTATAACTGCTTACCCAATAGCATAAAAATACTGTCTGGAAATAAATTTAAAAAAGTATTGACAGCAAAATAATTGTTTTTATATTGTTAAGGAGTTCAAAGAATATAAATGTATAAATAAAATTATGTGAAATATAAGACTTATTTAAATTCCAATGTAACTGCATGAAATATTTGCACGTCTGCTTGCAGACAGAGTACAACTGTGTGTAGTTTTATTCTTGCAAATGTATTTGAATTGATATGACAAAAGTTGTTTAAAACTGACAATACAGCGTTTTTTTTTCAAAACGTACTAACAGTTAGTCCATTATAAACAAATGTTGTATATCATCGTTTTCATGACTTTTGGTACTTTTGTACTTTCATCAATTTGAGTGCAGTGACATAGTTTACAAAATTTTGGAATAAGTTAATTTTAGTGCACGATTGTGGTCCACGACGCGAAATTCAAATTTGTATGGAATTCCTTACGAATTATGAGGTCTCCTTGATTCATCTCACACACAGACTTTTTTTAAATAAAGTAACAGAAAAGTTCTTTGTCAGTCATACGTGAGTTGTATCTATACCTACGTAAACTATATACCTGCGTCGTTGCGTCTCTCGCTTATTCCCTTCAATTATGCCCTAATCGTGTCGATTATGTTTTCCTATGTCAATACATAGGTACCTATACGTAATTATTGGAAATTGATTTACGTATTAGGGATGTTCAATGTTGCAAAAACATCTAAGTATGTCGACATCAATGTTACTATAAAATTAAATTCTACCATAACCTATTCAAAGAATAAGCATTGCAATTCAACGGGCCAATGCTGCCAGCATGATGGGGACGCTGCCAACTTGTAGCATTTGGGCTGCCTGTGAGTATGCAATGACTAATAGGTTGTCGTAATGCTATTATTGTAGTAGCTGTAGTGTTGTATATTGTTCGTAGTATTTTGTTAATAAATGTTACTATTAATTTGTTAATATTAATGTTACTACTAACATAGATTATTAATGTTCATTGTGTTCAAAACAGACTTAGATCTCTTAGAATCAGATTTATGTCTATCAACGAGCCCCTATGCGGCTCGTAATGTTGACAAATGTTCAACCAACCAAATGTGTACAATATTACCATGTGTTTCCAAAAAACATAAATAAACCCTATGTCTATTACTATAGAACACATTTTCGAATGAATCTATTTGGGAATGAAGCAAGTGAAATGAGTAGGTAATGTATACAACTAACGAACAATAATTCCAGGAATATTCTCTCAATTTCACTTACCGCTCGGCTAGGGGTGGCACGTGAACAAAAGTTGCTAATCTATGTAGAAAATTGTGAATAGTGAAATGCCATTTAATTCAAATGTCTGAATAAATCTAAAATGAAAGTAAAATGAAAAAATACCTGTAGATATATTCATTTTACGTTCTATTATTATGGCTCTTAACATCGATGATGATCGAGCATCCCTGTTACCTGCTCTTGTTGCATTGCTTGTTAAGCAAGTTGATAGGCAACAATTACAGCATAATCGTATGTGTAAGGGGAGACCTTTCCAGACTCAGGGCTACCCTGCCTCCGGTCAGTTCAGTCCTATATGCATTGCCAAATAATGTATGTACCTACCTAGTTGTCGTTAATAAGTGGGAAGGCTTGCAGGCGCTCTCGGAGCAGTTCTGATGTAGCAAATACGAGTACCACACTTTGCACACTGCACTTTCTTGCCTGTTTCCTGCTCTGCTCGCTTTTCGTGCTTCCTCCAAAACGACTTCTTCTCAATCGGAGTATTATATAGTTACAGTACTATCTAACGATCAAAGATGCACGTCATTAGGTAAACCTCAAAGTTGGCAGGCGTCCTGCGGATCGCAGAGTATGATGACAGCTCTTCAGATGGCAATTTTTCTTACCTAGTATTTAGAATTTTTCCTTTGTCGCCTCTTATGACTCCCACAGAAAGATGGAGGTTGCAATTCTAGCATCTGAGAGATACTTGCCCGGTAGACACGGCAATGTGATCGCCGCCTTCTACACGGCAACAAAAGCAGCATAGATGTCAATAGATCTCGGTTTATCCCCTATTCAGGTGTACATAATGTTCTTAATGTACTGTTTCATGTATCTCCTACTATTGATAACAGCCTTCTCGAATAAGGGGGTTTTGCCATAATTCCCACGCTTGGCAGGCGGCTTGGGAATCGCAATGTAAGATGGCAGTTCTTCAGAAGACGTTGCTGCCCACCTTCTGATGTTTTTCTTTAGACGCGTCTTACAAATGCGGAAAAGTAAATTTCTTACTATGTGCACTTGTCCTACAAAACACTCCTGTGAGTTCACGATTAATTTAAAGGTTTCTTATTTTTGGAAAACAAGCAACAGGACTGCCAAGCGCTCAATCACGTGAGGTTATAACGATACCCTTAGATAAATAAAGAAGAATAGAGGGAGTCGCGTCAAGAGAAGCCAAGAAAAATCATACTCCTATTAAACTGTCCTTTTCACGCTCCACGGGATTGCCAATCGTATAATAATACAACATCAAATATGTCATTTACATGAAGTGTGGTTTACACTTCATTTTCACGGCAAATAAAAATGCCTACTCCACGGATCAAACAGGCTCCGTGCAAACTCAGCAACAATACGAATATTCTGCTGCCCAAATTCACATGTACAGAGGTATCGATGTCGATAATTGCGCTGCAGGAGAATATGCATTTGAAAAGTTCTACGAAACTGTCGCTATTCAATACAATTTCATTATTTTCTGACGTTCATTGTTAAACAAACTGAATAACACATTACACGTGGCTAGAGTTCGTAGAACATCCAATTAAATGAGAGGAAACGTATCGGTAAATGTTTTTTGAGCTTTGTTAAAAGTAGTTTTAGTACCATGTTGTATGCCAACCATCACAACAACAATTAATGTGCACTGTCTTTTTTCCACGCATCAGCTTTAAGCTGCTTAGTGTATCATAATAATAATAATAGTGAGTTGACGGGCTCAAATGTATTATTTTGTTTAAATCGCTATCAATGTCGGTTTTAGTGGTAGCCATACCGATAATATACCTCATATTATCGGAATGACAAAGGCAGATCCCATTGTTACTTGCCCACACAGGTTTCAGATATGATAAATCGACTTATACATTGTAGATTGAAGCTTGGGTAGTTATCTAAGTTATACGGAGATTAGAGTGTTGTGATTAGCATGATAAATAATCCGTGAACATGATAATGACCAACAAGTGCAACTGGTAGAGCAGTATCTCGGAATGGAAAGAGAGCTTGGACAAAAGGTAAAGGAAATGGGAAGGAGCTGGTATTCCAGTGACACCTGTCAAAAATCCTTAATCGCGGATGCAAGGTGGTTGAATATGCGAACGCTTCCGCTACGACTGGAATAACGCTCTGCGCAAACTCATCTGCATTTTCTCTAACGTCTCAAACCAATATTGAATTTCCCTAACAATGAACGTTGACTTTTAATCACACACATCAACAAGCGGAACGTCCACGTTGTACACAAGCCTCCCCGATTAGGGTTGCCATAATCCACGCGCTTGGCAGGTGGCTTGATGGGAATTCTTCAAAAGGCGTTGCCGACGAAGGGAAAATAATGTTTTTTCCCTCTTACGACTCTCACAGGAATATGATTACGGTCTTCGATTTTTTGGTTGGAGCATGGCAATACACGGGGAAGGAAAAAAAAGCCTTTTTCTTTCTTCGTAGTTATAGTAGGTTTCTTTTTTGCCTGATAGGTTAGCCTTTGACCACTATCTCACCTGATGGTAAGTGATGGTGTTGTCGAAGATGTTGTTCAGGCTAACCTAGAAGTACCTAGGTACCTGCAATAGAGTGATTTCAAACTCGGTTACATTCTACCATTGCATTTAAAATAAAAAAACCTACTATTATTTTACCCTCCCGACTACAGATATATCAAAGCTAGGTATGTCCAATTTCGTCGCAATCGAATCAATGGTTATGACGCGATGCGTAAACTACAGACAGACACAGTGTAAACACAGACATATATATACGTATCAAAGGGTCGTCCGGGAGACGTCCGGTGAATTTAGTATAATTACCTCCAACACCTCCGGCTGCGGCTCTCTATGAACTGATGCATGAAAGAGCGCTAGGGATGGCACGCTAGCATTTACATGTTATTAAATTAAAAGATAGAAATTATTACGGATGGAAAAAGATAACTTCCAGCGGGACTTAGCATGCGTCAATGCTCCTATAAAAATAATACTAGTTAAATTAAAACAATTGAAATAGTCGTTTATGCAACGCTGCAAAGTTGTTACCTATATGGACAGAGTACTTTTATTACTGGATTATAGGATTGAACCACTATAGGTTTCAAATGTACGAGACGCAAAATAACGCGAGGAAAATTTTAGGTGCAAGAAAAACAGTTTAAATAAAGACAAAAAAAGCCACGCGGTTGAAGCCCCCCTGCGTAAAACCGGTAAAACGTGAGTTTGATTCACACTCGAGGTTAGAAATTTTGTATTAACTTATTAGGAACCGGCTAGGACCCGCGTTATATTTACCGGAAAGATTCCGACTTATTTCGGACTGTTTTGAAGCCCTTATCTGGGAGTCACAATTGCGCGAAGCGATGATCACGAGCCTCAGCGCGTAACTGACGTTGCGACGGCGCTGTCTGCCCTGCCTCAACTGCACTTGTCAAGTCGCCGTCAGAACTGTCATTTGTCTCACTGTCACTGTCACTGTTATCGGTAAAATAGGGTTGATGACACACCACACTAACTGTATCAGTCTCACGATCCAGGCGTACAGTATTGGAGTCACATATGTTCAAAACAGTTATCCGTAGTGGTATGTTCCACCCATTTAGCGTGCAAAGCATTTAGTATGGTGATAGGGCATTTTGCGAATGCCCGCCTGGCTAGCACCACCCTCAAGTATAAAATCTGTCACCAAGCACCTAACGGTGTGTTCCGGCAGCTGTCCTTAAGAGGCAGTACTTCTAGGTTAGCCTGAACAAATCTTCGACCACATCATCACTTACCATCAGGTGAGATAGTGGTCAAGGGCTAAACTATCATGCGTAAAAAAAATGTATTGCAAAATTAGTAAATGTAAAGTTACTAAAATTGGTAATTTTTTATAATATTTTTTTCTGGAAATTCTGTAGAGGTTCGAATTTCAAAATAGATTTTCTACGCTCTGGCGGCTTAAATGCACTTTTCCACGCAGATTTTGAATGATTTTTGCGTCCATCACTCTGAAACATAAAGCATAAAATAAATAAAGTATCATGTGCCTGCCATTTCGCTGGTGGCAACCCTTGGTGGTAGAAATAGGTAAGGTGGCAGTGCTTCTCCAGACGAGCTCGTTACTGATATTGTAGAAATTCAATTTCGATATTACGATTTTCACTATTATATATGTACCTGCAAATTCTACATAATTAATTATAGAGGTAATATTATGTTGATTTTTTTAAATGTACGGATGGTTGATTCCTATGATTTGTTTACATTTCGTTCACATCTAATTTGGCAGACAAGGAAAGGTTTTAGAACGTTTTGCGTATTGTGTATTTGAGGCAGACATAGCCGAGCAGTAAGAATAGTAGCTATATGGACTGCTGCATGCCGTGCCGCAGGTCTATGGTTCGATCCCCACCGCAGACTTGAGCTTCACCACATCGTGGAAGGGTAATATGCGAATGCTCACATGGCTAGCTACCACCCTCAAGTAGAAAATCTCAAGGACTGCTGCCGGAACATCTATAATAGTGTGTTCCGGCAGCAGTCCTTGATATTCAGTTAAATTACAGGCAACTGTGACGGGCGCAGTGCAGTTCGTCACTTGTGTCCATATCTGTAATTATAGGTAGATGTTTACGGATTAAAATCAGGTGTACCTCGTAGGTACACCTACTTACGATGTATTCCTGCAACTGTCCTTGAGTCCTATTCCAAATGGCATAAAAATAAAAACTAGTTTATTCTCAATGGTATGAAAAAAATAAAATTGGCGTACCCACGATTTTATCCTCGTCTTCTACATCTCAAGAAAATACTTATATAGATACCTAACTAATTAAAAAAGTTATACGATAAATTAGTCAAGCACGTTTAAGACTAACGCGTAGCTAGCTGATTATAATGTAAGTTTTCAGCCTATTTATAACTGGTTCATTTGTTTTTCTTTTACATTTTAACGAGTTTTTTTTCTGTCTATATGGGTATACCTACATATGTACACGTACTAATTATTTTCTTGAAATTGTGTGTAAATGGAGAGAAAAGGTACACCAACTAATGTGTTATTTTGAAACATTAAGTAGGTGACTATTCTTAGGTACCTAATTATTAATATAAATATGTATATATTTACTCATTGTTATTTTTATTATTTATTGGGTAATCTGGTATACAAAGAAATATTCAGTGAAAATGTCAACCGCCTACTTGTTACCGTACCAACGGTACTGGCATAAAAGGTCGGACGGACCATCGAGATGAGATATTATTACTAACGTATAGAGTCGCTATTCTAAACAATCGTCATGTTCCATTCTGTTAGGAATAAACTTAAAGCCGCTGCAGCGCTGAAACCATAATTACTGGTCTAGGTCTAATTAGACTCTATAGGAACACTGTGCTAGTACGCTTTTAAGGTACAGTTTTCTCGCGCCCAAAAGGTCATAAACGCTGGGAATTTTCGGGCGCTTACGCGTTTCGTTTAATTGTCTACCACGACTTGTCGCTCTCACAGAGTGAACCGACTACAGAAGTGACATCCATAGCTAAATACCTAATACGCTTCAATTGTTTTTTAATCAGTAACAATTGAAGCGACCAGAAGGTGGGAAGCAGCGCCTTATAAAGAACTGTAATTTTACACTGCGATCCCCAAGACGCTTGCCAATAACGGGGGATGCTATGATAAATGATAAAATTAAAGGTAATCCAAATGCCGTCCACAACCAGTTGGCCAAGTCCAAATCGGTCCAGCCATTTGGAAGTTACGATGATAAACAGAAAGAATTTTTACCTGTGTCAAACTTTTTTCGTCGAGAGTAAAAAATAGGTAATTAATTTATGGTTAAAAGAACTTACCTTAAGTGAATTTCAACCTAAATTATACGAGATGTTACATCTGAAAAGATTTAATTATACGAGGTAGTCCGTCTTTCGTTGTACTGCATCGTCACACAATTTAGAGCATATTTACAGTTTGAAAAATGATAAATAAATTCATAGGTACCCACTTCCTTTTAGTTCAATCACCGTTCAATATCGGTCCTTCGTTGAGCGTAGCGAAAAAATCCTAGGTCTGTGTTCGTTCCCGTTCGACTTCATTTGGTTTAGAGCTGGTTGTCGGCATTCTGCAACACTGGGGTCTGCGTAGTGACTGCTGCAACTACTAAAGTTTACGTGTTGTAGTTTGGTATAGTCCTACGGGGTGGGCGGGACCTTAAATCTTTTCAGATGTAACATCTCGTATAATTTAGGTTGAAATTCACTTAAGGTAAGTTCTTTTAACCATAAATTATCCGTTCGAGGTTACATCTTCAAGATTTAATTATACGAGGTAGATGTTTAGCGTTTGTTGCAGAATGAAATAAAAAACATTGTTATCATTGACAATAAAGAACATGAGAACATGTTAAGTGTGAATTATCAACTTTACGATCATACAATCAATTTAAGTTTACCTAGTTTTTGGGTAATCTAAATCAACTTAATTTTATTGTAAGAATACTGCTTCTGCAAAAGCAGTGTTTTCGTAGGGATTTAAGACTGGTTGATTGTAAAACTTAGCGATAGCACAAATAATTGCCCGTCCAGTCAGATATTTTCCTAATTATATCAATCAAGAATCCAGACCGGTTAGCTGTGGACGTTGAGGCGTGACGTGTACTATGTGTAAAAACTGTTACGTCCAAGCCACTAGCAAACAAGTACTACTTATATTAAACGAGAGGCTTATTGTTTGTGAGAACGCATTGTGAATAAGCCAGAAAAAGCTTATTAATGTTGGGCATGTTGCTTCTAAACTGGCTAGTTCTTTCAAGGTTCAGGTACTATCAGGTAGGCAGGGTTTTACCGGGGCAGATTGGTTAATTATTTGCAAACAATGGATATTGAATAGCATGATCAGATTTCGATAGCGGTAATTAGGCGCTAATGTTTTAATGTTATCATTAATAGCTACGGTGATGCATGATATTTGATTTAAGATGCAATTAACATTAATCACACATAACGACTGCACGCGTTATCTCGTTGATACGCAAGCAGAGTAACCAATTTTCTGGTAAGCCATTCAAATGCTACGGAGTCGTTGGGAAAAAAAAATAAAAAAAAGGTATTCTAAAACAATATTTGGGTCCCAGGTTGAACTATATTTTTGGGAAATCAGGCTTTATTTTGAAGACTCCTTTGAAAAATTTGCTAATACACTCACTTATTCATACAGCGATTTCTATCCATTATTAGCAATAAGGCTCTATAAAAGCAAACTAGGTGCCATAACTAGCTCCACCTTTAAATAATTAAATTAAAATCTTAATATATGTTTAGTTGATGAAACATAACAATCTATATTATTAGATTGGTAATGAATAATTCAAAAATTTAAGGCTTCATATGCTATACGAAAAATACGAATGTATAATTATTTTTATAGTATCAGCAGGGATGCTTTATTTACGCTTGCCAGACAATATGGCGCACGCCAGGGTAAGGTTGCGCCAATATGGATAAGTTTCCCTGAAAGGTGAAAATTGTACGTGTTCTCAAGGTCTTAAGTATTATCTCGGAATTAATGAGTGACTTGAACGGTGGGTACCACGGCTGGCTAGGCCAATAGGGAACAATGAGGTTAGCGTTGGCTTAATCTTCAATAATTTTTCGTAGGCATTTTAAGACCAGAGAGAATGGCGGGAATGTCTAAGAAGGGTATTTTTTACAATGACATTGTAAAGACATCAATTTCGTTAGCACCTGGGTCACGTTTCCAAGAAACATATCACTTACATTTATTATGAAGCCGTGATGCAAATATATCTATATTTAGTTGACCGAATTTAAAGATCATTTTAATGATTAAAGATTTGGATGACACTCAGACTCAATGTTAGTATGCCTAGAAGCTAAGTTGGGATCGGTGTTATCACGAGATCTAATACTAAGCTTCTCACCGCGCTTCGCACCACTGCCATAATTCCCTACTAGGTTAAGATGAGGGAATTGTATCCTACACATTCTATTTATGTAGGATGTAGCTGTGGTATTGTCGATTCTTAACATTGTGTTTATATTTAGAAGTTATTCACAAAACGATTTAACAAAATAAAAGCCGCTAAAAGCTCGAGATAGTTAATGTGATGCGTATTTTCGATAGCAGACTGACCTCTGGTCACTTCGCTACCGTACGCTGCACCCAAACCAGTCTATGATGAATATGTATAGATTTCCATATCAAAATTATTTCTATGCAGACCATTTTGGGCTTTATGCGTAATGTTAGAACATCACTTGAAATCTTCTTGTAAATAACTTTTTAAATTCATGCGGGAGTTGTAATCGTTTCAGCATTGTAAAAGCGCTTTATATTTCTCGCGTTCAAAACGTTTGCACTGCAGGGCAAGCAGCAGTCAGTCAACGTACCGTTAAACTTCGCAAACTCGCGAATAGATTGCGTCAGATATTTTTAACTCGTGATAATATTTTATTAACTTTTTCAGTAGGGCAGAGTCATAGAATCTAAAAAGTTACATTTACGTTCGGGAATTAGGTTGCTTTTTCGAAATTTATTACGAAACCTAGTTTGTTTAGATTGTTTACCACAGATTTTGTGTTCTTGCAATATGCAGATAATAGTCAGATCCGATACACAAAATGTCCTTGATCGCGCATGAGGGCTAATAAAGCTTTCAAGCATTTAGTAGCGACGTAAGGGGCTGAGTTTAGGTCCAATAGGGATGCAATTGAACTCGTACAATTGATCAACTCTGAACCTTAGGTATTTCCTATCTGATAGATGAATAGGTACCACAAAAATATGCTTCATTAAGGTATAACCTATATTTGTGTCGTATAAGGATTTTTGCCCACAAGTTTTGAAGCCTTACGTATATCTCCTATTTTGAAGTGTGAAGTGGGAAATGGTTTAGCCATTTTAGATTTAAAATAAATCTTAATCTATCGGTGTTTTAGGTATAACAAATACAGGGGAAATAAATTGACCTGCTTGATCAGCCCAAAGCGAGGCACAAAGTCAGTGAACTGTAGTTTATTTTCAATTACATAGTCTAGTATAATCGGATATTCGATAATCAATAACCAATTGTTAAAAAAGAAAATCCGTATTGTACCGGCATGAGGTACCTTTAACGTTGATGGCACCGAATCGCGCGACTTACTCGCTTGAGCTTGTAGGTAGGGCGCTGGGCATTGGCATGTCTCTTCGCCGACGCCGATGTTGCTGGCTGTGGCTTGCAGTACTGGTTTGGGCTGCCGCGGCCGGCGTGTGGGTTCTGTTGACGAGGAGAGAATCGCGCGTTTCCCGTTTGGTGGTTCAGGCGCGTAGCTGCTAATTTTTTTATAAACCGTCCCGATTTCTCGATGTCTTTCGAGTTTTTAAGTTAAATGTTAATAAAATATACATTTAAGCCTTGACTCCTTGAATAAGGTTTTAAAATTTTTGTCGAGTAAAGGAACTAATAATTTGTGCCTATTGAGCATTTCTGCTTAATGGAGGTCCAGCAAGGTCTGGCTTACTTCCACCAGACGTCGAAGCATATCGGACTTGGTCATATAATCGGATGTTATCAGATTTTTGGACAGATTGACCATGCCTAATATTTCCGAGCCAAGCTGGATTTGGGTTTTTTCGAGCCGTTTGTCTCGGTTTCTTACTAGGTCAATGAGAACGGCGCTCACCTACTAGATCAGCTTTAGAGCACGAGCGCGAAAGAAATTTTCGGGTACTAACATTTTCTCTACAAGGCCCTCTTTTTGTTTCTTCGCTAGGCCGTTCACCAGGATCTTGCTCCATCTTTCAGAGGTCTCTCTTGGTATCTTATCACCTAAACGTTTTTCTTTTTTGCGGGCTTCGGGTAGCAATTCTAATATGTCTGCCGATAGGCAGAATCGAATCTCCAACAGCACTAAGACCTGGAGCTAATTCGGTAACCGATCCAAGCAGCGGATACAGTCCGAGATTTGGTATTGGGCTCGGCCCGAGCTAGTCGTAGTAACGGAATATGAGTTAAGTCCGGCGTGATAGCAAGCACGCTAGGATTGGATCCGGATACTCCTTGTCTTCGACATCGTGAAGAATCTTCGTGATACGCTGATCCTCACGGGGATCTCCGATCACCATTTAAGGAAAAGATAAAAATCTTTACGTATGTAACCTTCTGTATAGCATCGCGTACCATCATTTTAAGAAGGGATATATGTATATTTAAGTACCTACATCGATATGTGGGTAGGTACATTATTCCTGGAAAACATCTCGTGTTATCACTTTAAGGAATACGTACATTCTTGTTTACCATCAGGATAATATCTGGTATTATCACGCTAAGATGGTAGGTGAGAAGCTAATAAAACTCGTTGACAGCAAAGGTAGGCTTCGCGCTTGACAAAAAAAAGTGATGTGGACATATATATATAATAACCTTAAATAACTAACCTCGCTTGCAGCACTGCACATTTTTCTCCGAACTGCGTATTTTTCGGTAAATTTTCACGGGATCTTTTTCTTCACATTTAATAATACATTTTCTATTTCCCATTGAGGGTTTTTAAATTCACTTGAAACAAGAATAATATTCGATGTTAACGATGCGACACACGAAACACGAATGAAGTCGAACGGGGAACGAAGGACCGATATTGAACGGTGATTGAACTAAAAGGAAGTGGGTACCTATGAATTTATTTATTATTTTTCAAACTGTAAAAATGCTCTAAATTGTGTGACGATGCAGTACAACGAAAGACGGACTACCTCGTATAATTAAATCTTGAAGATGTAACATCGAACGGATAACTCAATGTTGCTATTCATTATATCTGTCCACTTAATCTATGAATTTCACTACGTGAAAATGGCTGCCTACGCTGTGCCGTGAACCATGGCCTTGTGCGATTACAAATCGACAAAATAATAATGTAATAGGGCGTGTTTAATTCTAAAATCTGAATTTACTTGTGAAAATTGATTCCATCGCTTTTATTTGTTCTTTCCGAATGGTTTTTGCAGTATCTTAAGACGCAGGATGGCATTGTAAATAAGCAATATTGGAACGAAATGCACGTGTAATCTCTAGTCGAGTGCCCGCCCAGTAGCGAGTGGGTGAGAAGATGCCGGCCGGCTTCTTTGCACTGTACAACTATGCTTGTTTGAGATTTCGCGTCTAGTATATATACGTCAATGGGACGGACGGACTTACTGATCCTCGCGGCGAGCATTAGTTATAGAGTCCCATTTTCTAGTATGGAGACCAAAAAAAATAGTACAGAATAATTTGATAGTCTATGTAACAAAAGGTAGGGGTAACAATTGGTAGCAGAGTGTAGATTAGCACTGGTTCAGCGGACAAGGTGTCATAACGCTTCATCTGCATTAATTCGATTTCTACTCGAGACTGTGTAATTCGATTTGTCTGAACGATATTTTCAGTAGACGTCTGAATTTACACAAGCATTTATTGAATTGTGGATAGAAATATCCTCGGACGAGTGCGTAATTGGGAGTGAAGAGATTAGCAAGCTGAGTTAGGCTCTAGAAAGAAGCAAGTAGGCAAGTAGCGAGTAGTTTGGTGGCTGGGCTAAAAACGTGAGTGAGTGAATGCGCCGGGCAATCATTCACCTACCCTCGCCTCGGAGCGGCCCACTAGTATGCGTATTACCAAGGCAGAGTCCTCAGCGAGTTTTTTAAACTTGTAAACACCAAACGAGTATCGCGGAGTATAGCTCTTGTCACTGCGATAAACTTGTGGAGATGTGTTCCGACTTACAGCAGCAGTCCTTGAGACCCAGTGTAAGGAAGTAGGCAGGTCGGTACTTAGGTACATCCTATTATGAATTATAATGCAAAAAATACTGACTTTGCATGCGCACAAATTTGTGTTTCTAGTACAGCGTATTTATGATCAGGGTACTTAGATGTAAGTAGGTACGTGTTTGATGCTGACTGTGCATAATTTGTTTCATATATCTACCTAAACAAGATATTATAGTCCGACTACCGCCCGCCACTGCCGCCGCCGCCGCGCCGAGAAAATGTGTTGGACGGTTTCTGCAGATGGAATAAATACAAATAAATTAATTCATTAATAAAATAATAATATAATTGACTTACCTGGTGGAAAACGAATAAAACATCGAGCCTGTTTAGACATTAAATATAATGGTACTGTGTATTTTTCTTGTCGTTTTCCCACTTCAAGCTAGAAGCTATTATCATCATCAGCAGCCGAAAGACCTCCACTGTTGAACAAAGGCCTCCGCCATAGAGCGCCACAAATAAGCTATACCTACAATCGGTTAAATAAAAACCTGAACATTTTCCCGCCCACAAATTATGAAAGCAAAATTAATATAGACAACTGGATTCTTAATTATGGTTAACCGAAGATCTGACCTATTGTTCACGTTTCAATCCATATACCTAGGTAGGTACATTTACCTACCTAGGTATATATTCAGCTTCATTTTCAATTCACACACTACCACACATGTTGTCCTTAAATAAACTATTACAAACAATGATTTGAATGAACGTTGACAAGGACGTCCTGATGATGACGACCTTGGTCCTTGATATAAGACTTGTTTATTTTTTTGGTTTAGTATTATTACTCTCATACTTCTGCCAATAATTTAGCATAACAAGCCTTTTTAGTGATCACTGTAGTCGCTTCTCCTCGTCTTACACTGTGTTGTGTTACATTGGTATCCAAATGTTGCAATTGTTGATGTCCAAACTCAGATGAAAACCTAAACAGGGTATCCTGGGTCAGTCGCGGTAGGATCACTTTTATATTTATATACTTGCGGGGTATGAGATCGGTAGGGTGCATATTTTGTTACTAGATTTAAGAAAGTGTTTATCACACCTATGTAATTGGTTTCAGGATGTATAATGTATTATTGTCCAACAGAGTTTTTTTTTTTGAGCGGTGCGGCACTAGTCTACTCGCAGTGAGGAACAGCGGATTATTATTATTTAAATAGTTCTGAAACGCCCCACCCCTTTTTTTTTTTTTTTTTTTTTTTTTTTTTGGCGTGGGGAAATGCTGTTACGCATTGCCGTATGCGGGGGGGGGCATACGGGGTATGACGGACTCGGCTAAAGGCGCCCATACCGTCTAAAACCCCACGGTGTTCCAGCGTCTTCGACTGATGACGGGGGGCGTGGGACCGCATTATTCTTACCACAGCCCCCGTCGACGCCGCTGCCCGCTGTAAAGTGGCGGGCCCTCCTCGGTGAGGGGTGTCAATAGGAACACCCCTCCACCTCGTGTGATGCCCCCCGAACACGGAGGGGGCATCAACATCGCGAGAGGACCTATCTCTGAAGGGTGCCGGATGCCCCCGCATCCGACGGCCCAGGCCCTCTCAGCGGAGACGGAGTGCGGGCTCGATTAGCCCGCACCCGTGTCCGCGCTCTCCGGAGCGGAAGAGAGAGAGGGTCTCTCTCCCTCTCACGCTCCGCCGCCTCCCTCCGCGAAACAATAGTTTCGCAGAAGGAGGCTACTGCCTCCCAACATCTCTCATCGGCGACCATCCTGGCTAGGATGGTCGGCAATGAGAGATCCGTCCCAATGACCGCGACCAGAGCCTGTCGCGGTTCGTCCTCTCCAGGGCATGCCTCCAGCGCGTGCTGGGCAGTGTCTGCTGCACAGCCGCACAGATGACATGCCGGGGAGGCTTCTCGTCGGGCGATGCGATGCAGGTAACTCCCGAAACAACCATGTCCCGAGAGCACCTGCGTCAGCCTAAACGAGAGCCTCCCATGTCTCCGATTGATCCACTCGCGGAGAACGGGCTGAATAGCATCGAGGAGCCGTCGACTACTATTCCCCCTTTGAATGGACCCATCGAGGAGTCGTCCCTCCCACCTAGCAAGAGCCAACGCCCTAGCGTTGTTGCGCCAATACGCTAACTCTCGCGGCGCCGGTCGCTCGTCCCGCTCCCGCGCTCGCACTCTGCGGCGGTAGACCGAGGCCAAGACTTCGGCCTCAAGGTCCCAGGGGAGAAGGCCAGCGAGGGCGCATGCCATCTCGTGTGAGAGTGTCCGATACCCCCGGCACACTCTCACAGCCATGGTCCGTTGAGCTGCAATCAGCAGGGCGGTCTCCCGCCGATCGAGCCTCCCGGACCATATGGGGGCTCCGTATAGGGCCATTGAGCTGACCACCGCTGTATAGAGGCGGCGGCAGCTGCCCTCTCCACCCTCAATATTGGGGAGGAGGCGACTCAGTGCACCGGCTGCCCCCAACAATTTGGGGGACAGCCGCCGCATGTGCGCCTCGAACCTCCACCGGCTATCAAGGACGACGCCGAGATACTTCAACGTCGTCCTGACGGGGATGGAGGTTCCTCCCACCACTATGGATGAGTCTGCAGGTGGCGCCCTGCGGGGACCATGAAAACAAATGGCCTCCGACTTGTGGAGCGCCACCTCTAGACCGAGCCTCCTGATCCTGGCCACGACCATCGCAACTCCGGCCGTGGCGAGGATTGCCGCCTCCCTGTAGGTATCCCCCTTGGCGGTGACCAGCGTGTCGTCGGCGTAACAAACGACGCCGACGCCACGAAGGCCAGCGCCCCGGAGGGCCCAGTCGTATCCGACGTTCCACAGCAGGGGCCCTAAAACAGACCCCTGAGGGACGCCACGCGCCATGGGGCTCCGACCCTCCCCGTTAATCGTCGGGAAGACTACCTCTCTATAGGAGAGGTAATCGCCGACGAGACGGCGCAGGTACGGCGGCACTCGGTGGTACTCCAGACCACCGAGTATGGTGGTCCAGGGCAGCGTGTTGAAGGCGTTGGCGATGTCTAAAGACACGGCCAACATCACGCCGCCACTGGAGCACGCCTCCTCGGAGAGATCGCGGACGCGGGAGATGGCATCCAGCGTCGAGCGACCTCTCCGGAATCCGAACTGGGTGGGCGCCAAGTCCGGTCCCGACGTCTCGAGGTGCCTGACTAGGCGGGCAGCGATCACCCTCTCCAGCAGCTTACCCGCCTCGTCGAGCAGAACAATCGGACGATAGCCCGAAGGCTCGTCCGCGGGACGTCCCTCCTTCCGTATGAGGACAAGTCTGCCCCTCCGCCATCTCCTGGGGAATTTCCCCTCTCGAAGGCACCTGTCAAACAGGGCCCTGAGAGCGGGGGCCAGGTGCTCCAAGGAGAGAGCCCACACACGACCCGGTATGCCGTCTGGCCCGGGTGCCGTGTTCTTGGCCCTCATCCTGAGCACTGCTGCGCCCAGCTCACCTTCGGAGACTGGGGCAGGCTCGTCCTCCTCCGCCTCGGCGAGATCAGTCGACGAGGGCACGGCAAAAGGTAGCGAGAAATCGTCTCCCGGAGGACCGGGGAACAGCCCTCCCACTACCCTCTGGAGAATCGCTGGTTGGAGCGAGGCGGTCACGGGGGGGGCCCATGGACGCAGCTTCTGCCGCGCCCATAGGTACGGGCGGCCCCACGGATCGCGCTCCAGCCCTTCCAGCAGCTCCTGCCAGGATCGCCGTTTCGCCTCGTCAATGGCCACGCGAAGGGTCATTGAAGCCTCTCGGTAGGCGGCATAGAGAGACTCGCTCACCTCCGTCTCCTGCCGCCTTCGCCTACGATACCGCTGGTATCGGCGGCGCCTCCGCACGCAGCGTCTTCGGAGTTCGGCAATCTCCTCTGACCACCAGTAGACCTGGCGTCTGGACCGTGGGGCAGTTGCACGCGGCATCGCGGCATCGCAGATACGCGACAACGCCGCACACAGTCCATCCGCCAACGCATCCACGTCTACGGGGTCACCCTCCTGAGGAGTGCCGTTCCACGCTTCTACGAGGGCCGCCTCCTGCAGCAACTCGGGATCGAGACGCTTCAATGCCCATCGCGGACCGATCTCGCCGGTTCCCTCCCTCACAGTGTCCGCCGAGGACGGGGAGACGCTAAACCGGATATACCGGTGATCGGAGAGCGTCTCCTCGTCAACCAACACCTGCCAGTCGCGAATTTGGCAGGCGAGGTCTGGGGTGGCGAACGTCACGTCGACGATCGATCCACCCTATTGGCGGACACAGGTGTGTTCACTCCCGGTGTTCACGACGCAGAGGCCCACCTCGGCCAACCACTCCAACACGGTGACGCCCCGCGGACAGGTCCTTGGGGACCCCCACGCCAAGGATTTGGCATTGAGGTCCCCCATGACGATCACGGAGCGGGGGCGGGTCTGACCTATGAAGGTCCCCACCTCGCCGAGAAGGGCCTCTAGCTCGTGCCGGGGCCTATTCGGGGAGTGATACACACCTACGATGACGACAGGTCCCACTCCTGCCGCCACGAATCCCCTGCCTCTCGCAACCCCTACAAGAGGGGGGGATGGAGTCGGCGACTGTGTGGTGATTGCCACCAAACCGTCAAGGCCCCCCACCCAGTCGCTCCTGGGTGGGACCGAGTACGGCTCTGCAACCACCGCCACTTTGATGGACCGCTCCGCCATGCACTGCAGGAGTAAATCCTGAGCGCGGGCGGAGTGGTTCACGTTCGCCTGGAGGAAGGTTAGGGCCATACTAACCTACCTCCATGCAGTCCGCCCGTCCTTTTTCCAAGGAGTCTTCCTTAGCCGATCTCGCCGGTTCCCTCCCTCACAGTGTCCGCCGAGGACGGGGAGACGCTAAACCGGATATACCGGTGATCGGAGAGCGTCTCCTCGTCAACCAACACCTGCCAGTCGCGAATTTGGCAGGCGAGGTCTGGGGTGGCGAACGTCACGTCGACGATCGATCCACCCTATTGGCGGACACAGGTGTGTTCACTCCCACAGGTGTGACCGCTCCGCCATGCACTGCAGGAGTAAATCCTGAGCGCGGGCGGAGTGGTTCACGTTCGCCTGGAGGAAGGTTAGGGCCATACTAACCTACCTCCATGCAGTCCGCCCGTCCTTTTTCCAAGGAAGACGGTCGCGGCTGGGCCTTTGCCTCAGTCGCGACGGCCCTCCGCCGAGCCCCTGACTTGAACGGGGGCTTGGCGCATGCCTTGCCCCCGGAGAGGTGGTCTGCCGGCTTACCCGCAGCCGCACAAAGTGAGCAGCGGGGGGCGGCAGAGCAGTCCCGGGCCTTATGAGCCTTTTGACCGCAGCGGTAACATTCGTCGCTGCGGTCAACCTCGGTGCTACATTGGGCCGCAACGTGGCCCAACGAAAGGCAGCGGAAACAGCGACGCGGCCTGGGGTCGAGGATGCCGACTCGCGCCGACACCCAGCCCAACAGAACGCGCCCACTGGCCGTGACCTTCTTCGCAGCGGAGACGGGACAGCGCACAAACGCCGTCCCCATCCCCGCTGGTCCCCGACGTATCGGGCCGACGGCTACTGACGCCACGGGGCATTCGCCCAGGGACGCCAGCGCGTTCGCCAACTCCTCGGAGGTGACCGAGTCGTCCAGGCCGGTGACTCTCATGTCAGCGGTGGTGGTCGGCCTGGATATTTTCACCTCTGGTTGCCCTCGGAATACTTCCTGGAGTTTCTCGGCGAGGACATCCGCTTTCACGGGGCTATTCTCGCCAGGGACCTCCAGGATCCGGGCCCCAGTGGCCGCCGTTCGGATGGTCAACGGCGGAACACCCAACTCTCCGAGTTTGATCTTGGCCTTGGCCTCAGCCAAGACTCCAGCGTAGTCCAGCCCTTTCTCCGCCGCCCCCGGTTGCAGCGTGATAACCACAGCTGCGGTTCGGGGCGAGCGGAGTTTGGCCGTGCCCTTTGTCTTGGGCGGGGCAGGCTTCTTCCTGGTGGACGGTGGTGGAGGCGGGACCGCTGCTGGAGCCGGACGAGCGGGCCCCTTCTCCTTGGGTTCCGCTCGCACCGTCGTCACTCCCTTGTCCCTCCTCTTGTCCAGGCCGCGTCTAGCTACTACATGCCACGCCTCGGTCAGAGGAGCCGGGGCAGGGGCAGGCAGCAGTGCGACGGCCGCAGGAGCTGGGCCCTTCGCAGCCTTCTTCTTGTTGGGCTGAGGTTTGGAGCCGGCCTTCTTCTTTTGCCCCGGGGTATTCTCCGGGGCGGCTCTGCGGCTTGTGGTAGCTACTGGTTGTTCGCCAGAGCCAGCCTTCTTCCTCTGCACCAGGGCGCTCTCTGGGGCAGCTCCACGACTCGTGGTCGCTGTCGGCTGCTCCTCAGACACCCTTCGCCGATCTGCGGCGAGAGGGGGCCTGAGGGTCTTTGCCGGCAACAGCCGCTCCTCGAGGCCTTCGAAGCGTGCGTTGATCATGGTGCCCACCTGCACCATGACCTTACGCATCGCCTCGTCGTTAACGAGGGGCGCGGCGGGCTGAACAACCGGCACCGCAGCCCGGGCTGTCCGCATCTCCTCCATTTGGCGACGGAGTTCCTTCAGCTCCGCCGCCAGTTGCTGGTTTGACTTGACCAGCAAGGCCATCTCCTCAGGCATCGTGCGGGACCGCGATTCCTGGAAGGACGCTTTGATGGTCATCGCAGCGTCCTTCAGGGCCCTCACGCACGTGCCCTTTAGATTCTTGGACTTGGTGGCCACCGTTAAGACAGTGTCCACCGAGTCCATGAGTAACTTCTCCAGATGAGCGGCATCACAGTCGCCCAGCCTCAGACTGGTAGCCGGAGCCTCCAGCACCTTCAGAAACTGTGCGGCCGTAGATGCCACCCTCCTCTGCTGCAGCTCATCCGCCAGCTCCTTCTCGGCGATGAGCCTCAGTTCCTCCTCCCGCGCCCGGTTCAGCTCGGCCTTGGCTTTCGCCAGGCCGACATAATGGCCGGTCGTGGGCGCCCTCCCTTTGGCGCGTCCTCTTCCGCGTTGCGCGGTTGGGACCTTTAGTGACGGTGAGGGGTCACTAAGGTCCCCCTCGATCTCCTCCATCCTCCGTTTTCTCCTCTTGGGAGAACCGCGAGAAGACACGGTCTCCCAAGTCATCGCGTCGGAGTCCGTCTCCGATAAATTCGGAGACGGAATCCGAAGCACTGCATGAAGTGGAGTCCCTTCTGCGCCTGCTTCAGACGCAGAAGAAACACCTGCTGCGTCCTCCTCTGTCACGTCCAATGACGCGGCGGCAGAGGTGGCGCAAGGATTGCGCTCTCGCTCTGTCATGGCGTCCAGCCTCAGAGTGACTGGTCTGGCGCTGTCCATGCGCTCCAGTACCACTCGAGGTTCCCGTTTTAAAACCGGGACCAAGTCCATTATCTTGCCGAGTTGTTCATTTTTGGAAGAATCAGAGTCCGTTGTACGTTTGCCGTGGTCGTTGGTGCGCGGGCCGGAGCCCGCGAAGCGGTTGTTGCCCCCCCCAGATACGGTGGGGCAGCCTTCTTGCGAAGGGTGGGATTTACCCACCTGGGGATTTTTTACAAACGCTTGCTTTTCCATGATAGTTTTGTTCCTTTTTTGCGGGGTGAGGTCCCCTTGTGGTGCCCTCGTCGCCGGGTTCCCCCCGACTATACATCCCCTGTGCGGGCACCAAACATCGGGATTTGGAGTCGCATTGAGCCCGACAGGGTGGCCGAGTTGACCCTCCCTGCCGCGCCGCGAGCCTTGAAGGCCCGCCATCCCACGACCCGAAGGTCCGCTGCAGTCGCTTTAACACGACTGCCGTCCGAGTGTGCCCGACAGGGCGGCCGAGTTGACCCTCCCTGCCGCGCCGCCGGCCTTGAAGACCGGCCATCCTACGACCCGAAGGTCCACTGCAGCTGCTGTAAAAAGGCAGCTGCCTCTCCAGATTTGCCCGACAGGGTGGCCGAGTTGACCCTCCCTGCCGCGCCCACCGTCAAAAGCGACGCCGCTCCTCCTCGTGCACGACAGGGGAAAACCTGTCGTGCCGCCAGCCTTGCAGGCCGGCCATCCACCGACCCTACGGGTCCGCTGTCCCTTCTCGGGACCCCACCTCCGCGGATGAACCGCCTGCTCATCCACTGTGCCCTATGCTAGCTTCATAGGGACACGCGGAGAGCACCTACACGTCAGAATTTTAGCCAGCAGCCAACAAGATCCCATATAGAGAAGTTATTGACTGCTGCCCAGGGTGCACCGGCCCAAACGCTTCTGTACTCCCCGGATAAAACGTATCCGAAAGAGACCAGTAGCATTAAGGCACACGTGGAGGTATTCTGACCAAGCACCCCGACGCCCCACCCCTCCAGGGGGATGCTACAACCCCCCATCTCCCCCCCTCCACCCCTTCCTATAGTACATATATATATATGTCATATAGTATGTATGTATGCCAATTCTAAAGTCCTTCCAAATCGGATATCCGCCCTATCGAAAAAAAAAAAATGTTACATAACTTTGTTACACTTATCAAGAAGCTACTATTTTGTCAGAATGATAAACGTAAAGGGGCCGGGGTGGAATAGAATTATGAAAAATAACACCGATTTTTAATTAATTGATTACTATTAATTATCCTGTGTCAGATCGCAAGGCAATTTTATCAGCTTTTGGAATAGGTTACTAATGGTTTTTGTTGACCCGTACTATAGAAGATGTAAACCATAAACCAATATTATCGGCTACCTACTAATTACCAACCCATAAATAAATAGCTTTTGTTCGCTACTTTTTTCTATTTAATTTAAAGCCTTAGTTACATAATATAATGAGCAATAATCTAATTAATACGAATAAATAATAACCTGAGTCATATCAAATTAATATCTGTTTTCGGAACATATAACTATGATTTTTGGATTTAGGACCCAATTCCACATCACTGAGCGTAGTAAGAATTGTAAGCTATGCAAAGGTAGACTTGCGAGGTTTACAGCTCCGAGTGGCTCCGAAAGCCACTAGTTATATTATTAAATTACTAGATAAATAAGTAAGAACCAGCAATATTATCAGCTTATAGGTTTGTGACTTTTAAATTCATGAAATATAATACGATAAGATAACCATTTATTTGCATAAAATATGAGTATTATACATAACAAACGCATCCATATTGGTGTCATAATTAAATATAGTGTTCATCATGTTTTGTCCATATAGGTATGCGTACAAATTTTGAGAGGCGGCAATCAGTTAAATAAATTAACAATAGCAAAGGAGAAAAATATGGTTCTAGGCACTTGAACAATTCATACAAGTTTCAACATAATGTCAATTATAAAATTCAATTCTAGATACATACAAAAAAGTGGATATAATGTAAACACGAATATTAATGTCAATAATATAAATTAAAAATATATTCAATTCAGTTAAATAATATTAATTCAATAATATTATTTAACTGAATATATTAATTAAATAATAAATTCAATTCAGAATTTTGTCAGTCAAGCATTCGCTGACGCTATAATAACATTTTTCCAATAATATATTCTTAAGCTTAATTTTAAATATAATATTATTATTTAGGTCCATTAAGGAGCTTGGTATCTGATTGTATATTTTTGGTCCCATATAGAAAATGGTAAGTATTATTCATAAGGCTCTTTTTCGAAGATTGCATACAGAGCTTATATTTATCACGTCTTTTACGCATAACTTGGTCAGATAAAGAGGGAAAATTGTGCTGATTTAATTTGACAAATAAAGCTACTTCATATACGAGTATCTATAAAAGTGATCTACAACTGTCAGTTGTCTTTAGACCAAACTTAAACTTCCAAACTTAAACCTAACACAGCGTTTTTAATCTTAGTGAGTTGAATTGTCCCAAAAAATAATGATAAAACGAACTGTCGAAAGCAGTTTATCTGCGGCCTCTATTTCATTAAGTAAGGCACCAATGTAGAAAAATACATCACCTACTCACCTACCTATTTTCTATTTTGTAAAAAAAGCACCCCTGTATTCGATGTGAGCGCCGCGCCGCGCCTTTACTAGAGACTATATTTTGCTGGTTGCGTCCGTAGATGGAGCTATCTGGTTTAACTAAGGTGAGGTAAATAGGAGGATATTTCAAACGGTTTTAAACGCGTTCATAGAATTTATCGAGGTGAATACGCTTCCGACGAATATTTATAGTATGAAACTGGTTCCGCAAAATTAGTTCAACAAAATTAATTTTAAAAATAGTTTCCCGTGTAAACGCTGTGAAAAAAGTACCTATAGTCGAATTTTTTATCAGACGGAGTAACTGACAGACCGAATTGTCACATTTCATAATAAAGTTACAAAATCACAAATACACGAAAATTACGTTATTAAGTTACAAAATCAAAAAAATTAAGTTTTCCTCCGTCATCCCGCACATGACTTAAATTTTTCCTATCGTATATTTGTAATTTTGTAATGTAATCCGCATAGCAGGCGTTATTGCAAACCTAACAATATTAAAATTAGAATAAAGTTGCCAACTTTAAATCATAGTGATGTTTCTAGTTCAGTTTTTATGAGCGGAACATATAATATTCTTAGGATAGAAAACTTAAGAAGAGTGCGTGTCTAGCCAACTTCACGTCGCAGCTACTGCCGAGTGGTGGCAACACAGTGCGGAAGGGCAGCTGGCGCGGCAATCTCAACGACTCGCTCATTTTGATCGTGGCTCCAGGGATAGACGGACGTTGAATACTCGCGCTAACGATATTTTATTAAAATTATTAAGAATTGTAATTTGTATTATGTTTCAATTATATTTTTTAATATTTTTGGTTTATGTTTCTAATTTCAGAAGTGGGATTCCTATCCCGCTATCTGTTCTGGCTATTCTAGATTTATACGTGCTCGCAACTTACGATTTGATTTTGTAAACATGTCGGATAAAAGTAAACATGATCGTACGCCTATCCCTGCATTGGAGCAACAACTTCAAACGATTTTGGATCGTTTAAACACTTTGGAAGGTAGTTGCAGGTCACGCAGTGTCATCGAGGGTGGTACGACAACGCCTAGTACGCGCCTGGTGCAGGACGACCCACACACGGCGTTGACGGTGCCGCATGCCGGACCGCCGTCGCTCGGTAGTAATGGCCGTGCCGTCGAGCGCTGTGCACTGTGATGCAAGTATAGACTTGTCTGTGCCGTGTTCGAGCTGGACGCTTATCGGCACAGATATGGTTTTAATAGAGGTAACAGAGAAGCTAGTGAGTACAATTAGTGAAATTCCTGTGAGGTCTAAACACATTTTCATTACGAATTTCGATCCTTCTTTGCATGAATTAATTGATTCGTGGTGTAGTGAAGTAGATCATTTAAACTCATGGGACGATCGCGAGTGTTTAGCGCGTGTAGGTAATTGCCTTATAAGTGACGCGAAGTTATGTTAAACGAGTGGGTCAGTAAAGACCGTAGTTGGTCAAATTTTAAGCGTGAATTCAAGCCTTGTGCCCCAAGCGTTTAGACATAACTACCCTACATCCACGGAATATGCTAGACGTTGATTGCTACGATTACGCATTGTAGATAGAAAATGCGGCAATAGTGATTCGCGGTATATCGAACCTTCGGATCCAAGCCGCTGCTACAGACTACCCGATGATTTAGTTAACTTTTTGTCAATCTATGTGAACTGAAGATGTATTCAATGGACTCAGATACTTTGTTTTACGTAGTCAAGAAGTAGAAACTTTATACAGTACCCCATTGGCGGTTGAGTTCCTTGAGATAACATTAGAAGTTGATGTTTGTGTTGTACCCGATAGGTTTTTGAGTTATACCAGTTACCCTATACACCAACATTTTAAATAGGAAAGGCGTTGCCATTATACGAACTGAATAAGTTAATTCTGGAAGATGTAGCATACCGAACGATACTCTATTAGTAGGCGATGACCATTTTTGGGAGGGTTTTTAACGAGTTGCTGATTAACGACTTTTGTGCATAGAGTTTTTTTGTACTTTCTATTACAAAACGAAACCCCAATAGTGTATTGACCTCGTAAGATATCCTATGATGAAAATCATCGTGTTAGAGTAATTATCAAACATGTTAGATAGTAATGGTCAGGTTAGACCGAGCGAGCACATGGTCGAAGCTCTACTCAACGCACGAGTGCTGAGTATTGTAAATGGGGTAAGACGGTTTTTAGGTCTTGCAGGATATTTCAGGCGCTATAACCCTGGCTACTCTCCTGACAGCATGTATCGCGAATCTGATTCACAAAACCGTGCCATTCATTCGGGGTGAAGAACAAGAACGGGCCTGTAAGGAGATTATCGAGCAATTAACCCGTAAGCCGGTATAAGCTATATTTGACTCCTCTCTCCCCACTGAAGTGCACCCAGATGCGTCAGCGCAAGGCTATGGTGCTGTTTTACTGCACACTCGCGATGGCAGACATAAGCATCCCATTGCTTATTTCAGTAAGGTGACACAAGACCCCGAAACAAGTTACCACTCTTACGAGTTGGAAACGTTGGCAATGGGTTTAGATATGTCATTCATATTGTAGATGCCAAGTATTGTTTTCTGTACCCCATCCGCAAACAAGACGCGATAGATTTGAAAGACTTCAAATGGCAATGTCTCTTTGTTACCCCAAAATTAATAGTCACAGATAGAGGTCGAATGTAAGAAAGCAGTACTTTCGTTAACTGGATAACGTTGGTATGACCTTTTATGAAAATTACAGCTCACCTTGTACGTAACTATGCAAAAATCTATCAAATGTTCACATTTGTATTTGTTCATTGGCAGCGAGGGTGCAACGCCCGTCATAAAATCCCTGTTACGCGATGTGGCTCTGGTGGCGTCGTCTCAATCGCGAAGCATTACGTGAGCTTGCCCGCGAACGAGATTAAGCGTTGCTGAACCGAAACCCTACTCGCCAAGATGCTTCTGTTAACGAGCAGCGCAAGACGGTGCGCTCCTTTCAAAAAGGAGATTTTGAGTTCGTGCGTAAGACGAGCCAAGCTACGGGCAAGTTGGACTCAGGTATGGGTGGTCCATATACGGTCACGCAAGCGCTTCCACACGGTCGGTATGAGCTCAAACTAATAGCTGGCTCTTATGGTAATACCACACAAGCTGCGGCAGAGTAAATCACACTCTGGCGCGGGAAAATGACGGCAGACACATTATATTCTGCATGTTTGAAGGTGAGTATAAGCACGATCTGAAGACCCTTGGTCTGTTAAGCAGTGTTGTAATGTATCTGCGCACCCTGCGGGCTCTGCACTTATACAGCGAGTATCCCGAGGGCTCTGCTCTACAGTCACTGAGTGTTTCTATGGTGTTGGTTCTTAGTGATGTAATGTATTTGTGCTCTGCACTCATACAGCGAGCATCCCGAGGGCTCTGCTCTACAGTCACTGAGTGTTTCTATGGTGTTGGTTCTTAGTGATGTAATGTATTTGTGCTCTGCACTCATACAGCGAGCATCCCGAGGGCTCTGCTCTACAGTCACTGAGTGTTTCTATGGTGTTGGTTCTTAGTGATGTAATGTATTTGTGCTCTGCTCTCATACAGCGAGCATCCCGAGGGCTCTGCTCTACAGTCACTGAGTGTTTCTATGGTGTTGGTTCTTAGTGATGTAATGTATTTGTGCTCTGCACTCATACAGCGAGCATCCCGAGGGCTCTGCTCTACAGTCACTCTTTAATAATAGTGTTGGTTCAGTGATGTAATGTATTTGTGCAACCCGAGGGCTCTGCACTCATACAGCGAGCACCCCGAGGGCTCTGCTCTACAGCCACTGGGTGAGTAGTTTTGTAATGTATTTGTGTATCCTCTGCACTCATACAGCGAGCATCCCGAGGGCTCTGCTCTACAGACACTACTTCACGAAGGCATCGAAGAACCCGGCTCTGTTCGATGTTGTGAGTGTAAAGGCCATCCTAAGTCGTAAGCCTTTACTGAAGTACGGTGTACAGTGAGCGCTCTGCACCAGTATGAGAGGGGTACCTGATCAGTACTCCTCTGTGTATCCCGAGGGCAATGCACAATGGGCATCCTGAGGGCTCTGCCACGCTCACAAGGATGAGAACATACTCATCTTGGATATTCCCGAGGGCTCTGTCCGAATGTTCTGAAAGTAATGGAGTCGCTCTTACTTTCAGCTATTATTTATTTGGTCGCTGAACTAATGAAAACAATACGACTTTCAGGTGACAATGATGATACAGATGACGCTATGCAGAGCTCATTATGCAGTGACGAGCGTCCAACTGGTGTGAGAGTTGGAGAAGGTCCAGTTTTTGAAGATCTTCAATCACACGCACTTTCCCACTCTGACCAAAGTACGGGCGAGGACGCGCCGCCGTCAGGAGAGGCCGTCTTAGGATAGAAAACTTAAGAAGAGTGCGTGTCTAGCCAACTTCACGTCGCAGCTACTGCCGAGTGGTGGCAACACAGTGCGGAAGGGCAGCTGGCGCGGCAATCTCAACGACTCGCTCATTTTGATCGTGGCTCCAGGGATAGACGGACGTTGAATACTCGCGCTAACGATATTTTATTAAAATTATTAAGAATTGTAATTTGTATTATGTTTCAATTATATTTTTTAATATTTTTGGTTTATGTTTCTAATTATATATACTTTTAATATATATTAATATATACAATTATAATATTGTAATCCCTAAATTGTATAATTTATTGCTGTGCTGCAATCTCATAAACAACCTATCGTATTGTAATATAAATCCCTTGTAAAATCACTCTAGGACAATAATTATGATTTTTACGAATAGTATGAAAAAAATATACAGCTCACTGAAGTGACGAAGTGAAAGAACTAAACCATTTTACCACAGCACTATTTTTGTATCGACAAAAAGTAGCAACACCCGTCATGTCACTTTACTCCGTCTGATTAAAAATCCGACAATAAGGGTTTGGGCAGTGGGCACATCACGACGGCGCCGGCGGCGTGGCCGCGCAAATATACGAACACAAAGAGGCGCGCGGCGCGTGTTGACGCTGCGCGCCGTGTCATCGTCGTTGCTCTGGGATTCATTCAATATTATAAAGATTTGCACATCCTATCTTTTGGTTTTAATTTCATAAGATATTATAAAAATGGATTAACATAAAAATTAAGCATTAGAGTGAAGAATCATGAATGTTATGGTTCTCAACTCATTATTTAATTTTGACTGACAAGGCAACACACGACACATTTTGTAACTTGTGAATTATATACTTATATATATATATATATATATAGTGGAATAAATAACTACGGAGAACAACGACATCAGCATCAAATCCACTTACATTTACAGCCTACCTATATTTTCTTTATAGAATAGTAGCGACACCGTCTGTTAGATCCATAACAAAGACTATAAGACTGTTACCATTTGAAAATGTTCTGTATTTCTTAAACATTCAGTCTTAACATTGATTAAGGCACTAGAGTTCTCCGTCTCGTAGTTTCCAGTTTAGTTTCCACAGCTTATACCCGAAATTAATTTCGTAGCTAGAATCCAAGATTGAAATCGATCCGAGATCTGACCATATCCACAGATCGATCTGTAATCTGCATGCCAATAACACAACAGACCCAATCTTTTTTGTGCCGAGATCGTCGGCAATCCATCCTGCTATCTCTTCACTCTCGACCATTCCGTTCTTTGCATAAACTATAAAGCTACAGTTTGATTTATGATATTTTTAAGTAATATTCAATCTCTTTTGTTCAAATAATCAGCAGTAAATTATTACTTCAGTATATTTTTATAAAAAAAAATACTAATATCATATTATATTTACACGAAAGTGAAAAATATAATCAAGATACTACACTCAAGATGCTCAGACTAGAATGGAACGTAATGCAAAAAACTGTCAGGCTCCCGGTCACCCGTCCGTTATTGCCATTCATGCTCGTACCATTCATACCATCTGCCTGCCATCTTTGATCTCTCAATTCTTTCATCCCGCGCGGCGGCATTGATTTTCTTTCTTTGCAAAACCAAGTATTTAAAAATCGTTAAGTTAACTAGTGTAACCTATTTTTACACCGTGGGGTGCCGGGTTAGAATTGCACCTCCCCATATCATCCCGTGGGTGTCGTAAGAGGCGACTAAGGGAAAAATACCGGAAGGTGGGCAGCAGCGCCTTTTGAGTAACTGTTATCTTATTACTGCGATCCACAAGACGCCTGCCAAGCGTGGGGATTATGGCAAAAACCCCCCAATGAAAAGCACAATATTAACTCGGCCCCCGGCAGCTCTTTTATTCCTGGCCCCGGTAGCAGGTCAGGTAACGGTGGAGCAGCGGGTGCGAAGAATACCCGGCAGATGCACCCCTACCGCACTCAGCAACGACGAGCCTTGGCCCTGGCAACACACAACGTACGTACGCTCAGGGAGGACCATAAGATTGTCGACCTGGAAGAAGAACTGAACAAGTTACGCTGGGAAGTCATGGGATTATCGGAAGTCCGAAGACAGGGACAGGACACGTTTATCCTTGACTCCGGTAACTTGTTATTCTACCGGGAAGGTCACCAAAAATCTCAAAGTGGTTTTGGGTTTCTTGTCCGGAAGTCCCTTGTTAACAACGTTGTAAAAGTAGAAAGTGTGTCGAGCAGGGTAGCGTACCTTATACTCAGAATCACCCAACAGTATTCGCTGAAGGTCATACAGGTTTTACGCACCGACCTCGACACGCTCAGACGATGAAGTAGAGGCTATGTATGAGGAGATATCTGAAGCCATACATTCCTCCGAAACATACTTCACCGTTGTTATGGGGGACTTCAACGCTAAGTTGGGCACACGGAATGGCGATGAGTTGAGAGTTTTGCCAGCCATTTGGATATAGCGGAACCAGATGGGCCAGCGGCTGGTCGACTTCATGGAGAAGGAGGGACTCTTTGCGATGAACTCCATTCTACAAGGAGTCCAACTATCCAGTATGTGGACGTAGATAAGCCCCGATGGTTAAAAAAAAATGGGATCGAGTTTATCATGACGACCAAGAAGCATATATTCAATGATGTCTCTGCGATCCATAAGGTGAAAACTGGTAGGGATGACCGTATCGTCAGAGGCACATTAAATATCAATGTTAAGCTAGAAAGGTTGCGTCTGATAAACTCCACGCTCCGTCCTAACGCTGCCCAAATCCAAAACCCCGAAAGCTTTCAACTCGAATTATTTAAGACATTTTTATTGATTATTGAGTTATGTTAATGATTCGTATGAATTATTTTTATGATTTTTATTTGACTAAAAACTACCCCCAGTTTCTATAAAAGCTTATTTAAAATTGTAAATAGGCTGTTGGATAACCAATAAATAAATAAATAAATAAATAAAATGAATGTAAGTATACCTGTTATATACATTATATTGTTATCTGATTGAGATTAAGATTTTTCTAACAACGTAATTATTTAAAGTGATGACGTGTATAAAATAATACCAATAAATGAATATGAATATGAATATCCCGGACATCAGCCTATACGAGATTTGTATGGCTCTCAAACAGCTTATGGAATACAAGGCGCCAGGGGATGACGGAATCACGACAGAACTTCTGAGAGCGGGTGGAAAACCGGTACTCTCAGTCCTCCAGAAGTTATTTAATTCCGTCATCGTTGAGCTACAGGCCCACTTCACTTCTGAGCCATGTTTATAAGCTGTTCTCGAGAGTCATTACGAATCCTCTTGCTCGTGGGTTTGATGACTTCCAGCCTCCCGAACAAGCCGGTTTCTGAAATGGCTTTAGCACCATAGACCACATTCATACGCTCCGCCAGATTATACAGCAGACTTAGGAGTATAATCGGCCATTATGTGTAGCGTTTGTGGACTATGAAAAAGCCTTCGATGCAATCGAAACCTGGGCCGTACTGCAGTCTCTTAAGCGATGCCAAATCGACTATATGTACATCGAAGCACTGAAGTTTTTGTATAGAAACGCCACCATGTCGATTCAATTACACACGAGCACGGAATCAATCCAACTGCAACGAGGCGTGAGATAGGGAGATGTTATTTCTCCGAAATTGTTCACGAATGCGTTGGAGGACGATTTTAAGCTCTTGAACTGGAAAGAATTCGGATCAACATCTATGGCTCACTCACGCTCACTCATCACTCACCTTCGTATCGCCGATGACATAGTCATATTGGCAGAATCGCTTGAAGAACTCAGTACAATGCTCAGCGACCTCAGTAGAGTTTCCCAGCACGTGGGTCTTAAAATAAACATGAACAAGACGAAAATGTTGTCAAATGTCCATGATGCACCCGTACCAGTAGTTGTTGGGAACGATACTCTCGAAGTTGTTGACTATTACATTTACTTGGGACAGACTGTCCAGTTAGGTAGGTCCAACTTCGAAAAAGAGGTTGCACAAAGAATCCAATTCGGATGGGCAGCGTTCGGGAAGTTACGCGACATCTCGTCGAACATACCACAGAGCCTGAAGACCAAAGTCTTGTGTGTGTTGACAGTGATGAAATATGGCACTGAAATGTGGTCCTTGACTATAGCCCTTATGGAGAAGCTCAGGGTCGCTTAACGAGCTATGGAGAGAGCTATGCTCGGAGTTTCTCTGCGTGATAAAATCCGGAACGTGGATATTCGCCAAAGAACCAAAGTCACCGACATAGCTCTCAGAATTTGCAAATTGAAGTGGCAATGGGCAGGCCACATTGCTCGACGAACTGATAACCGATGGCGAAGAAAGGTTCTCGAGTGGTTACCATAATACACCGGAAGACGTAGAGTTGGTATTCCCCCCCACTAGGTGGACTGACGACATCGTTAAAGTCGCGGGTAGCCAATGGTTACAAGCGGCTAATAGCCGTTTTTTGTGGCGTACTATGAGGGAGGCCTTTGTTCAATAGTGGACATCTTCCGGTTGATGATGATGATGATGATGATAAAATGAAACCGGCAAAAACACTCACGTTGAGGATCGAATACGTCGACCCGGGTTTCGAGCATATCTGCGAGCACCCGGCGGTCATACTCGATCCTCAACGTGAGTGTTTTTGCCGTTTTAATTTATAATATTTAAATATGGGTGAAACTCACGAGAATTTCATTTAAATAAAACCTAGTAACTTGTCGTGTTTTACTTTTATTCTATGAACATATCACTTCATGAATTGCCATGTCGTACGAGTCCAAATTAAACTATTAAAACGATGGAACGTTCCTCACACCGTCAATAGATGGTGTTGCATGCGAGATAGCTCACGCAAGCAAGATTTTCATCAGAAAGCTAGACTGAAAAATGCATTACTTGTTCTCGCTTGGGAATAGTTATTTTTGAAAGCGTGACTGGTAGGTATCACGCAATAGAATAAATACATTGTAGTAGACTGTGTTAAAACAGTATTCCTCGGTAATTCACCGTTACACAAATAAATAGTTGTATACCATACTCACTCATAAAACGTCTCATTACTTGTTCAAAAACATGTTATAAAGTTCGTCATTTCTCCCTTATAAATGTACGGCGTGGAAAGTTATATGGATTTTCATTCCTTCACTCCGTAGCAGTGTGAGTGAAGGAATGTTACTATGAAAATCCATAACTGCCCTGGTAGTGTTCTTTTGTTTTTAGGTGCTTACATAAAAAAAAACAATCTCAAAAAGGTTTTATATCAAATAATTAGAAAAAAGAGGTGTGAATTTTATTTTTTAGGTATTCGATTTTCAATGAAAGGAGGTAAGCAACCATTTTTTGTACTACAAGAAAAAAAGCGCTGCAATTTGATACGTTTGATTAAATGTTGTTTTTTATTAAATTGATATAATTTTAATTATTCTAAATAATTTTCCAAAACGGCATCTGAGAGTGAAAGTGACGATTTTGTAATGATGTCGCCACCAGAAATAAGAAATGCAGCTCAAGAAGCCATAAAGAACTTACTGGCTGAGAGGTCTCGAGATAAGTACGATAAAACGGCTTTAACGGAAGAACAGCGCTGGTTGAACGACCAGCATAACGCTGAGTTGAGGCCGTTTTGCGACAAATAGATGTGTGTCTTTTAAAATTTATTATATTACATCTTGCTATTATTATTAATTTGTTGCAAATAAACTTTTTTCTTTCTTTGGAAAAGTAACAAAAATGCACAATCATTATCAGACAACGTCCTACTATCATATTTTAGCGAAAAAGCGCAAAAATATAAATCTTATGGTCCACATATTCTATACTAAAAAGCTCTTTGTCAGTGAAGAACAATGTAAATATTAAAGAATATGCTAAACTAACAGGGTTATTGAAGCGGAAATCAGAAGGATTTCGCTGTAAAAAATCCAAATTATTGACTACGAAAGATGTCTTTGGTTTCTTGCAAAATGCTCCAGACAACAATTGTTTACTAATGAAGGTAATTATTTAACATTATCATTATAGGTACGTAATTGTTACTTTATTTACGGAATTATCGTAGCAACTCGAAAGGAGGCTCGAGCGGTGAAAGGAAGCATTGATGTCATCGTAAAGGGGCCCTTAACCCTACTCCTGGGTTGCAAGTCCCAGGCCCTTCTGGCCTCTTCCTCTGCAACGCTATGGACCCGGCACCCGCACGGTGAATTCAAGGAATGCTAAGTAATTCGTCTCATGTTTTTTTTTATTTATAGGTGTAACGTGAGCATTCGGTCATTTGAATTTTGCCGCCATCGTCTCGCCGACTGACGTCTCGACGCCATTCATCCAATCATTGCGCGCTGCCTTGCCGCGCGCTCGGTTGTCATTTGAAGGACGAATCACTGCGCGTGGCCGCCGATCGTGTGAACCCCAAGACTTGGGGAGAGAGACTTTTTTCACCACCACGCCATCGTGTGCTTCTATCTTATGTCTATCGCTTACTTTATACATTTTATAGCAAATTTTGTAAGTTTGGTACAGTAAACATTTATATAAGAGAAAAGTGTTTCCATTTATTACATAGGTAATTTTAATTCTGGGCATAAATTGTGCCTGTCGTTATCAAGAGCTTTTGGATTTAACTACTGACGACATAGAAATGCGTGACGATATAACCATAGTCATGCTTCCCCGAACAAAACCAAAAATAGAGAGTTTTGTTGTTACCGACACATTCTTTTAGATTTTGAAAGGATATATGGATCTTCGTCCGAGTAATATGACCTCAAAGCGCGTTTTAGATCAATTTAAAAGCAGTAAATGCGTCTGGCAAGTGATTGGAAAGAAGAAAATAAGTTCAGTGCCGAAAGAAATAGCCTCAGATTTAAAACTCGCAAACCCTGAACTCTACACTGGGCACTGTTTCAGACGGACTTCCGCAACCATCCTTGCAGATACAGGCACTGATTTAACTGCAATAAAACGACATGGTGGTTGGAAATCCGCTGTCGCAGAAAGTTACATCGAAGATTCCATAGAAAATAATAAACACATTAATAACAAAATATCCGGGCCAATTAATTTACATAACACAATTTCCCTACAATTTTCAACGAGCACAGCACCAATAGCTCCTCTGGAAGAATATGATTCTATTCAAACTGTAAACCGCCTCCTTCCACAAACACAAGTGCAGAACACCAACAGCAGAACCAAGTGTCCCAGTTTTGTCTCAAACATCTTACACAAGTATTAGCTTCCTAGAAAAAACGTCACTATACATTTAAGTCATTGTAACAATTTTAATATTAACTTGAAAAAAATATTGTCTTTTACTTCTCTCGTAGGTGTAGTATAAAGCAGTATGTATCACTCGGGAGAAAGTTCTATTTCTGTTCTCGAGTTGCTTTAAGCCCTCCGCTGCGCGTCTGACTTAAACAAACTCTCGAACAGAAATATATCGGTCGATGTACAATGTACTATGGAATTTACACAATCTTCATGCTATAACGTATTGACAACAGACTTATTACTTCATACATAACCTGTCACTGCAGTCCATTCTAGGGTAAAAGTATACTATTATGACTTTGCACATCATAAGACGGGCTTGTTCTATTCTAAAAGATATTTTGTAATAATATTATTTGGAAATAGTTTTCATGGTGCGGAAAAATGACAATTTCAAAAATATTCATCGCTAGCTGTACCTGTAACTTCGTTCGCGATTGCCGTACCTGCAGACTAATTATTCACATTTGAGCACTGTTTATCTCATATTAAGCAACGCTGTGGTCTGCGGTGAAGCACTGTTAGTAAAGCATAGCTCAGAAAGGAGCTTTTTACTTTGGGTTTAAAATCTCAGGTTGAAATGTTTTCTAGACGACCGTAGTTAAGTAACTCAGAGAGGTTCACGGTTCGCACAATAAATGTTGAAGTACAGTACTTTGTGCGTTTCTTTGGAATTTTTAAACGGCGTCTTTTTGCCGAGATTCTCCTTATTTGGCGGTAGAACGAACATGTATTAGATTGTATACTTCCATTGCACAGTCTCCAAAATGTATCCGGCAAAAGATAGACAGTTAAAAAAAGGCTTTTGTTGAACTTACCACCAGATATAGTATCATATAACAGACCCAAATATTAAATGATAACCAAAATTAAACCCGCATTTTAATGTAAATTTCGCTATCCTATTTAAGCAAAATGACTTCAAATAAATCATTGTTAACCCAAAAGTAGTAAATGATGACCAAAATTAAAACAGCATTTTAATGTAAAATTATAACCAAAGTTTTTACATCTTCGTATAACTCATCTGGCGCATCGCCGGCCGCTGCCGCAGCACGCTCGCTTCGCTCGCTTGGCTCGCGCATTGTTGTGGTCACAGGTAATCTAACGCTCCTCCTCGCTTCGCTCGTCGTCGCACCTAAATATGGCTTTGGTGATCAATAACTACATATGGTGATCATTTACTACATTTGGTGTTCAATTAAAATTTTTGGTAAAAGAACTTTTTGAAGCACTCGTAGCGAAGTTTGCTCAGCTGTTCTTAACCGATTAGCAAAGTTAAGTAACGTCGCGGTCGCGAAGCACCTAACGGTGTGTTCCGGCTGCTGTCTTGAAAGCCAGTAATTTAGCCTTTAATATGTAATGTAATTTTTAACCTGAACAACATCTTCGACCACATCATCACTTACAATCAAGTGAGATAGTGTTCAAAGGCTAACCTATCAGGCATAAAAAAATATTATATTACACATTTTATGGTGGTGATTATATTAAATCGATTAAAAAAAATGGTTGTTGCGAATGTTCCAGATTAAAGAGCTTTATGTTAGCAAGCTTGCAAAACAAAATAAGGGTGCTGGCTGCCCGTGGGGTGCCGAGCTGTCCGTGGGGTGCCGGGCAGCCCGTGGGGCGCCGGGCTCACTCATCACTATTTTCACAAAAAAATAATAATTGAAATCGGACTACGCGTTAATAAATTACAACTAAGTTTACATTTTGACTTTCTTCCCCTTTCCCGAAGGAACGGTGCTGAATTACGGGATAAAAAGTATACGATAACTTACTTCGTAGTATGAACTCAAATCATGTTAAGTTTCATTGAATTCCATTCAGTAGTTTTGGAGTGATGCGCGGCCGGGATACAGACAGACTAACAAAAATTTAAAAAAATACTTTTTTGGGCATCAGCGTCATCTAATTGCTAAAAATTTTTTGCATTTATGGATTTGCAATTAAATCTTTGATTCTTTGATTTCTTTGAAAATTATAAATGAAACTAGATTAACCCTTTAATTCCCTTTAATATACATTACAGTTTAAGTGATTATAAACCTTAACGACAACGACCTTTACGGAGAGATTTCTCTTTTTTTTTTCAAATCAATAATACGCCATGCCTCTTAATAGCTTGTAACCTGTTTTAGAAAATGGTATGTCCATCGTGTGGTGAAAATGATCATCAACGGTCGTCTAGTTCCAAATGCTTAAAACGTAAAAGAAGAGTAAGAGAAACTGAACTCGAAGAAAATCAAGAAATTTCAGTATATTGTGTAAAGAAGGGACTTTATTCTTTCTTATGTCCTTTGTATGACAATAGACAGCTATTGTTGAAAACTATAAAAACAGATGTTGAAAAATTGTCTAGATTGAGTATAGAGCTGTCGTACTTGGTTAATTATTTCTTTAAAAATTATTATAATCATAAAGATTTTAATCAATTGTTTCCCAAGTTTGACCCACTACAGTTTACATACATACTCAAAGGAACGAAACATAAACTGAAAGACCCTCTCGACATTATTGAAAAGTATAAAAAATTAAATAAAAATACAATTTACAATGGATGTTTGACAACTTTTAATCTAATTTTGATTGCAAATCAATATAAAACAATTTTAGAGACAAATGTAAATACACATGCATTCAAACGTCTAAAGAAGTATATGTATCACCAGTTTTCAGAAAAATTGACAAAATCACAAATACACGAATCTACATTTAATGCTTTTTATAAAAAAACATATAACGATAACGAAATCGGAAAATGGTTCGAAATAAATAAAATTTCCGAAAAGGAACTGAAGCAGAATTTCTGGAAGTATATTCCTCTATTTGTAAACATTCAACACGAGTTGTATGAAAATAATGAAAAATCATTCAATGTTTTCCCAATATATAAACATGGATTAAAACACATTACCTATGATTCTAGATGTTTACATGAATTGTTACGTAGAGTGGAACCCACAAACACGCCATCTTCTTGGGTTCAATTTTCAGAAAATGACCCAAAAAAATACTGGAGACGATATTTTTCCATACCTAAATCTTTTGGTTGGAGTTTCAACACCGACGGTGTTTGTGTTTCATTATCTATGAATAAATTGATTACAAAAAAGGATAAATATAAAGCTAAACGTACAAAAAAAGAGGAAGCCTCAAACGAAAACGAGAATCAAATGTATTGTAAAAAGTATAAAAAAATAATTGCTGTTGATCCTGGAGCAAAAACACCAATCGTGACGTGTGTTAGAAAATCATCATCTAATGATACTTTTGAATATAAAACTCTGAAAAAGGGAAAAGTTGTTTACGAAACAAAAGAGCATCACAGGGAAAAGAAGCGATTGAAATTTACAAAAGATGTCGATTCTAAAATTAGAAATGATAGAGAATGTTTGGAAAAAGAATTGGGTTTTGGAATCAGTTGCAAAAATTCAAACGTGGAAGATTATACTAAATTTCAACTAAAATGGTTCGACGAAAAACAGAAAGTGTACGAGCAGAGAAGATTACAAAGATTAAAGTTTGACAAATATATAAATGTACAAAAAACAAATCATAAAATTGTGGATGAATATTTTGGAAAAGAACCTGATACGTTGGTTGTGTACGGAGCAGGTTTTGATTTTATGAATAAAGGAACTTTCAAGGGTCACCGTAAATTCAGACACAATGATATTTTGAAAATAATAAAACAACGAAAGAATTTATCATTATATATAATCAATGAAGCTTTTACAACTAAAAATTGTAGCAAATGTTACGAGAAGCAAATACAACAAAAGTTGCACGTTTCAAAATCTCCACACCGTTACGTATACTGCAGTGTATGTCGTAAAGGTATTCATCGAGACAAGAATGGTGCAAAAAATATTTTGTTAAAATTTGAGTATAAATTGAAAAAAAATAATTACAATAAAAAGTTGTCGAGCATTCTTTCGTTTGCCGATACTGATATGAATGTTGTGGACGGTGGAAGTTCATAAGGTTCATTATCGTAATTCTTTACTGGTCGATGAGACAAGTAAAGGGTTAAATTAGCACCTAAGAAGCAATCACCAAAAGAAGCAATCACCAAAGTTAATCATAATGATAAATATATAACTGACCCGGAAGATATAGCCAATATTTTTAATAGTTTTTACGTAGAAAAAGTTAAAGCTATCACCAGACCCTGGAATAATATCACCTCCAACATAAAAAATAGGAAAGATTCAATGTTCATGGCACCGTGTTCGCCACAAGACATAATGAAAATAATAAGAAACCTTAGAAATACCAACAGTGTAAGATATGATGAAATATTAACTAAAATAATCAAGTTGGAAAATGAACAAGCCTCTCAGCTATATAATTAACTTATGTATCGCAACAGGCACGTTCCCTAAAGCCTTAAAAACTACAATCATAAAACCAATATTTAAAAAAGATAACAAAACGAAAATGGAGAACTACAGGCCCATCGCATTATTATCTATAATATCAAAAAATTTTGAAAAGTATATTTACGCTCAATTATATGATTATTTTGAGGAAAATTGCATACTATGCAATGAGCAAAAAGGTTTTCGAAAAAACCAAACTACTAACATGGCCATATACGATTTTCTAAAAACTGTTTTATTAAGTGTTGACAAAACCTCCCCAGTGTGCTCAATACTATGTGATATGACGCAGGCATTTGATTATGTAGATCATAAAATATTAATAAACAAACTAGAAGCCTATGGAATACGGGGTAACATTTTAGACTTACTTAAATCTTATTTGACTGACAGAACACAAATAACCGAAATCAGTCGGGTAAATCTTGAAACTATAATAATAATAATAATAATAATGTTTATTTCACAAAAAACTAAACAATAGTACAAACCAAATTGATGGGTACTAAACAATCTTATATGATATATAATATATTTATAATAAAGATAAAGTAAACACATTATTAGTTAGTCTATTGTTATTATAATGTACACTAACCCTCATACTAGGATTCCCTGTGTCATGAGGGCTAGTTCTCCCAATAAACAATCCATGAAATTTAGTTCAAAAGGATATTAAGTGCTTGCAACGCTCATTGAACGTAATAAGATCGCGCAAAGTATACCAAAAAGTTAAAGTTACTCATTATGTATAAAGACTGCATTATTTATAGTTAACTGTGTAGTTATTAAAGAGTGTGGGTAGGTATGTATGTGTGAGACGTGTATGCGTGTGTGTGTGTGTGTATGTGTGTGTAAGGGTGGGGGAAAAGGGCCAGGAGTAAAAGAGTATTTGACTAAGGTAATTTTGAGCAGACTTAAAACAATTTGTGGACCATAGGATATTGTAAATTTGAATTGAGTTTGAGACTTTCAACATTATTTTATAAGAAGAAATAATAATATCGTCTTTATGAGTTTATTCATCAATATGAAGAAAATTTTCTGTTTCATTGTAATTTTGCGTTAACAACCACTTTGTAACATTTCTTTTACAGATGTATCTCGTGCAATTAAAGATATCGAGTATTTTGTTCATCTTTGCGTACGAATATGGGGCAGCAAACATGTAAAACTTTTTAGCGAATTTTGTTCGTAGTCGGGGAATCTTCCATTTGGGACACCTTTGCGGTCTGTAGGATTTGACAACTTCGCTTGGAGCTTGTCTATGAAATCTTAGAACTACAGCCAAAAGATAGAGTTGTCTTACTGTTAGAAATTTACTTTCATCATACAATTTCTCAGTAGGATATCTTATTGATTTCTTGAGTGCGATTTTCAATATAGCTCTTTGTGCTCTTTCAGCTCTTAAAAGGTATGTTCTGTAGGCTGCCCCCCAGACTACTACACAATAGCTAAGAATAGATTGGCATAATGAGTTGTAAACCAGTTTGATAGTTTCTGTGTCCGCTGCTTTTCTTAGCTTTATGAAAACATATTTAAGCTTTCGTAACCTTGAACATACCAGGTCGATGTGTTCTTGCCATGTGAGCCTTTCATCAATGACCACACCCAAATATTTTATGTTACTGACTCGTTCAATCTCTGCGCATAAACATGTTTTATTAGAAATATCCCCACATGAGTGGATTCTGAGTGTCTGTAAACTTGGATGAGGTAAGCTGCTATACCTTATCTTAAATTCAATAAATTTAGTTTTCGTTGTATTCAATGTTAATAAGTTAATTTTCAGCCAATCAGAAACAGCTTTCATTCCTTCACGTGAGTTTTTATATACGGCACTCCAGGTGTTTCCACTAAATATTATAGCTGTGTCGTCAGCAAAAGTAAATAGCTTTGCGTTGCCCAGAGGAAGTGTACATAGGTCGTTTATATATAATAAAAATAGGGTAGGACCCAAAACGCTTCCCTGGGGAATTCCAAAAAAGACTTCAGATAGATCGCTATGATGTCCATCTACTGACAGTCTCTGTTTCCTATTTGTTAGGTAAGATCTGAACCATTGCAGTACTGTACCTCTAATGCCGTATAGCTCAAGTTTGGACAGTAGTATCGGGCGGGACACGGTGTCGAATGCTTTCGCTAGATCGAGAAAGACGCCGACGCACCTCTGACCCTCGTCTAGTTTTTTTTAAACTAGGTTGGCCATTGATACTACAGCGTCTTCCGACGATCTACCAGCGCGAAAGCCGTATTGGTTTTCAGATAACATCCCATTTTTTTCAATAAAATTGAGTAACCGTTTGTATACTACCTTTTCTAATAGTTTAGACACCGCACTCAACAAAGATATCGGCCTGTAATTTGAGATTTCCTTTTTATCCCCTGATTTGAAAATGGGACAAACATTAGCGACTTTAAAACAGTCTGGAACTACACCTGTATCTAGACTGTAACTAGGACTGAAGAATTATGGAGATCATGTGAATGTAAAGTGACATATGGGGTCCCACAGGGAAGTGTTTTGGGCCCATTTTTGTTTATAATTTATATCAATGACCTACCTAATGCTACAACTCAACCTATGACCTTATTCGCAGATGATAGCACAATAATGATAGCACGTAAGAAAATAGACTCGTATGAAAATGACATCAATGATTCTTTGACATCGGTTATAACATGGCTTAACAATAACAACTTAAAAATTCATCTAAACAAAACAAATGTCAATCATTTTAGACAAAGAGAAACAAACATAAAAGATATTAATATAATGTATGACAATAACATAATAAAAGAAGTAGAACAAGCCAAATTCCTTGGTCTTATTATTGACAAAAAATTGAATTGGAAAGCACAAACAGCAAGTCTCTCTAAGAGAATCAGCAGCCAAGCATATGCTTGGCTGCTGATTCTCTTAGAGAGAAGGCATATGCCTTAGGCAAACTTGCTACGACCTTCAATTCAGATGCTTTACTTATTGCCTACTATGGCCTCGTTGAATCCATCCTAAGATACGGTATTATCTTCTGGGGTAACTCAACCAACAAAGAGGTTATTTTCAAAAGACAGAAACGCTGTATCCGCGCTTTGTTTAGGATAAAAAAAAGGAAAAGTTGCAAGCCATATTTTAAAAAGTATAAAGTTCTTACACTTCCGTGTCTTTATATTCTTGAGATGGCTATATTTGTAAAATCCAACCGAGAGCGTTTCCCCACACTATCTGACTTTGCACAGAGAAGTCGACGCAACCAAAACATACGGTGCCTACATAAAGGCAAAACAAACCTCATTCATAACAGTGTGGTGTGCATGGGACCTCTTATCTACAATAAGATTCCAAAGGCAATAAGAGACCAAAATATTATCTTATTTATTATTATTTATTTATTTATAATATATAAAGCTCGATTACCACTCACTCACTGACATAAATGTTCTCCTAGAAGGAGCAGAGTAGGGTAAAAATGAAGTATGGCAAAAATGTTCGGGGGGTTTTGGTGAGTATGGGAAAAATCGAAAATCATTAAATTGACGCCTGCCAAGTGAAGATGGATGACGTATCTCTGAAACAGTAAGAGATAGGTAGGGGCTGTTTGAACAAATGTCATAGGGAATCGGGAGAGCAGCCGGATGACATCTGTCAAAAATCCAAAATGGCGGATTTCAAGATGGCCGCCATACAAATTGATCCGAGCCTGCTGAAGCGAGGCCGTTAGGCCGAGGTTCAGTAGGGGCGGAGCAGTTTGTATGGGGGCCTTCTTGAAATCCGCCATTTTGGATTTGTGCCAGGTGCTCCTATCATTCTTTATACTGCATTTGGTGTCTATTACCTTATATTTTCGACTGTATTAGGAGTTTTTGTGGGATTTTGGACTGAATTTGGAGTTACTGTCCTACGTTAGTGTATAGCGAGCCTGAAGGGCGAGCTCCTGGTGAGGCCGAAGGCCGAACTTTCGGCTCGCGAGGCCGAAGGCCGAGTGTATGGTGCGTGAGCACGAAGGGCGAGCGCTCGGCGAGGCCGCAGGCCGAGCCGTGTTAGTAACTTGCGAGGCCGAAGGCCGAGCTCCGACTTGAGAGTATTTTCCACGCCTCCGACTGGTCTCCATGGCAACTGCCCGCGAAAAACGATGCACCTACGAGTGGGGTTCCTTAACAAAAGTGACTCTGAATCTTGGTACGATTCTGCCCGTACCACCTTTTTATGGCAGTAGGGTGAATCTGCTTTAGTGGCTTCAGTATGGTTCTCTACTGTATTGAGAGTTTATATGGGATTTCATACTTCTTTTGGGGTTTTGAAATATTTTTAGTGTATTGTAAAAGGTGTTTTGATATAGTTTAAAATTGCATAACGATAAATGCGGGCCGCATGCGGCCCGCACACTGCCCGAAAAACTAGTTATTATTTATTATTATTTTATTTATAATATATAAAGCTCGATTACCACTGACTCACTGACTGACTCACTCATTGACATAAATGTTCTCCTAGAAGGAGACGAGTAGGAGCACAGTGATGTATGGCAAAAATGTTCGGGGTGTTTTGGTGAGTATGGGAAAAATCGAAAATCATTAAATTGACGCCTGCCAAGTTAAGATGTATGGCGTTTCTCAAAAACGGTAAGAGATAGGTAGGGGGTGTTTGACCAAATGTCATAGGGAATCGGGAGAGCAGTCGAATGACACCTGTCAAAAATCCAAAATGGCGGATTTCAAGATGGCCGCCATACAAAGTGATCCGAGCCTGCTGAAGCGAGGCCGTTAGGCCGAGCTTCAGTAGGGGCGGAGCAGTTTGTATGGTGGCCGTCTTGAAATCCGACATTTTGGATGTGTCTTACGTGCTCCTATCATTCTTTATACTGCATTTGGAGTTTTTTATCTTTATTTTCGACTGTATTAGGAGTTTTTGTGGGATTTTTGACTGAATTTGGAGTAACTGTCCTACATTAGTGTAGTAGCGAGCCCGAAGGGCGAGCTTCTGGTGAGGCCGAAGGCCGAACTTTCGGCCCGCGAGGCCGAAGGCCGAGCGTATGGGGCGTGAGCCCGAAGGGCGAGCGCATGGCGAGGCTGGAGGCCGAGCCGTGTTAGTAACTTGCGAGGCCGAAGGCCGAGCTCCGACTTGAGAGTATTTTCCACGTCTCCGAATGGTCTCCATGGCAACTGCCCGCGGTAAGCGAAGCACCTACGAGTGGGGTTCTTTAACAAAAGTGACTCAGAATCTTGGTACCATTCTGCCCGTACCACTTTTTTATGGCAGTAGGGTGAATCTGGTTTGGTGGCTACAGTTTGGTTCTCTACTGTATAAGGAGTTTATATGGGATTTCATACTGTTATAGAATATTGTTTTTTTTTTAAATGTATAAGGTGTTTTGATATTGTTTCAAATTGCATAACGATAAATGCGGGCCGCATGCGGCCCGCACACTGCCCGAAATACTAGTTATTATTAATAATATATAAAGCTCGATTACCACTGACTCACTGACTCACTGACATAAATGTTCTCCTAGAAGGAGCAGAGTAGGGTTAAAATGATGTATGGCAAAAATGTTCCGGTGGTTTTGGTGAGTATGAGAAAAATCGAAAATCATTAAAAAGACGCCTGCCAAGTAAAGATGTATGACATATCTCAAAAACGGTACCAGATAGGTAAGGAGTGTTTGAACAAATGTCATAGGGAACCGGGAGAGCATTTGAATGACACCTGTCAAAAATCCAAAATGGCGGATTTCAAGATGGCCGCCATACAAAATGATCCGAGCCTGCTGAAGCGAGGCCGTTAGGCCGAGATTCAGTAGGGGCGGAGCAGTTTGTATGGTGGCCATCTTGAAATCCGACATTTTGGATGTGACTCACGTGCTCCTATCATTCTTTATACTGCATTTGGAGTGATTTACCCTATATTTTCGACTGTATTAGGAGATTTTGTGGGATTTTCGACTGAATTTGGAGTTACTGTCCTACATTAGTGAAGTTGCGAGCCCGAAGGGCGAGCTCCTGGTAAGGCCGAAGGCCGAACTTTCGGTCCGCGAGGCCGCAGGCCGAGCCGTGTTAGTAACTTGCGAGGCCGAAGGCCGAGCTCCGACTGGAGAGTATTTTCCACATCTCCGACTGGTCTCCATGGCAACTGCCCGCGGTAACCGAAGCACCTACGAGTGGGGTTTCTTAACAAAAGTGACTCAGAACCTTGGTACCATTCTGCCCGTACCACCTTTTTATGGCAGTAGGGTGAATCTGGTTTGGTGGCTACATTTGGGTTCTTTTTTGTATTAAGAGTTTATATTGGATTTCATACATTTTAGAAATTTTGTACTTATGTTTTAAATGTACAAGGTGTTAACGTATTGTTTAGTACTGCATAACGATAAATGCGGGCCGCATGCGGCCCGCACACTGCCCGAAAAACTAGTTATAATATATAAAGCTGGATTACCGTACACTGACTCACTGACTGACTGATTCACTGACTGACATGATTGTTCTCCCAGAAGGAGTTGAGTAGGAAGAAAGTGATGTATGGGAAAAGTGTAGAGGGAATTTAGGTGAGTATGGGAAAAATCGAAAATCATTAAAAAGACGCCTGCCAAGTAAAGATGCATGACATATCTCTGAAACGGTAAAAGATAGGTAGGGAGTGCTTGACCAAATGTCATAGGGAATCGGGAGAGCAGTCGGATGACATTTGTCAAAAATTCAAAATGGCGGATTTCAAAATGGCCGCCATACAAAATCCTTCGATCCCTCAAAAAAGTAGCTGGTTCTACCAGAAAGAGTTGAGTACGGTTATAGTAATGTAAAACGAAAATGACTAAGGGGTTTAGCTGAGTAGGGAAAAAATTAAAAACCCTAGAAATGACGCCTGCCAAGTAAAGCTGGACTACGTATCTCGAAAACGGTAAGAGATAGGTTTGGGGTGTTTGAACAAATGTCATAGGGAATCGGGAGAGCAGTCGAATGACACTTGTCAAATGTGCTACTCTCATTCTTCATACATTATTTGGAGTATTTGACCTTACAATGTCGACTGTATTAGGAGTTTTGTGGGATTTTCAACTGAATTTGGCGTAATTGTCCTACTGGCCGTGTAGCGAGCCCGAAGGGCGAGTTTCCGGTGAGGCCGAAGGCCGAACTTTCGGGCCGCGAGGCCGTAGGCCGAGTTGACGGTGCGCGAGCCCGCAGGGCGAGCGCTAGGCGAGGCCGCAGGCCGAGCCATGTTAGTAACTTGCGAGGCCGAAGGCCGAGCTCAGACTTGCACCGATTTGGCTGAAAATCAATATATAGGTTGTTCTCGTCATCCTTATTTCAAATATGAAATTTTTATTTCGATGACGTCTGCCAAGTAAAAAAAGTTACTCCGATTTGGCTGAAACTCGATATTTATGTGGTTCTAGACGTCCTTATTCCAAATCAAAAAAAATTTTTTCGATGACGTCTGCCAAGTAAAAAAAGTTACTCCGATTTGGCTGAAACTCGATATTTAGGTGGTTCTGGGTGTCCTTATTCCAAATCTAAAAATTTTTTTTCGATGACGTCTGCCAAGTAAAAAAAGTTACTTCGATTTGGCTGACACTCGATATCTATGTTGTTCTGGACGTCCTTATTCCAAATATGAATTTTTTTTTCGATGACAACTGCCAATTGCAGATAAATTAGGTAGGGGGTTTTTGAAAACATTTCATAGGGAATAAGGAGAGCAGTCGAATGACATTTCAGATGTGTCAAACGTGCTCCTCTCATTCTTTATACTGCATTTGGAGTGTTTTACCTCATATTTTCGACTGTATTAGGAGTTTTTGTAGGTTTTTTGACTGAATTTGGAGTAACTGTACTACGTTATTGTAGTAGCGAGCCCGAAGGGCGAGCTCCTGGTGAGGCCAAAGGCCGAACTTTCGGCTCGCGAGGCCGAAGGCCGAGCGTATGGTGCGTGAGCCCGAAGGGCGAGCGCTTGGCGAGGCCGCAGGCCGAGCCGCATTAGTAACTTGCGAGGCCGAAGGCCGAGCTCCGACTTGAGAGTTTCTTTCATGTCTCCGACTGGTCTCCATGGCAACTGCCCGCGGTAACCGAAGCACCTACGAGTGGGGTTCCATAACAAAATTGACTCGGAACCCTGGTCCCATTCTGCCCGTACCACCTTTTTATGGCAGTAGGGTGAATCCGGTTTGGTGGCTACAGTTTGGTTATTTATTGTATTAAGAGTTTATATGGGATTTCATACTTTTTTGGAATTTTGTACTTTTTTTTTAAATGGAACAAGGTGTAAACGTATTATTAAGTACTGCATAACGATAAATGCGGGCCGCATGCGGCCCGCACACTGCCCGAATAACTAGTTTATAATATATAAGGCTCGATTACCACTGACTGACTCACTGACTCACTGACATAAATGTTCTCCTAGAAGGAGCAGAGTAGGGTAAAAATGAAGTATGGCAAAAATGTTCGGCGGGTTTAGGTGAGTATGAGAAAAATCGAAAATCATTAAAAAGACGCCTGCCAAGTAAAGATGAATGACATATCTCAAAAACGGTACAAGATAGGTAGAGGGTGTTTGAACAAATGTCATAGGGAATTGGGAGAGCAGTCGGATGACATCTGTCAAAAATCCAAAATGGTGGATTTCAAGATGGCCGCCATACAAAGTGATCCGAGCCTGCTGAAGCGAGGCCGTTAGGCCGAGCTTCAGTAGAGGCGGAGCAGTTTGTATGGTGGCTGTCTTGAAATCCGACATTTTGGATGTGACCCACGTGCTCCTATCATTCTTTATACTGCATTTGGAGTGTTTTACCTTATATTTTCGACTGTATTAGGAGTTTTTGTGGGATTTTGGACTGAATTTGGAGTTACTGTCCTACGTTAGTGTAGTAGCGAGCCCGAAGGGCGAGCTCCTGGTGAGGCCGAAGGCCGAACTTTCGGTCCGCGAGGCCGAAGGCCGAGCGTATAATGCGTGAGCCCGAAGGGCGAGCGCTTGGCGAGGCCGTAGGCCGAGCCGTATTAGTAACTTGCGAGGCCGAAGGCCGAGCTCCGAATTGAGAGTATTTTCCACGTCACCGACTGGTCTCCATGGCAACTGCCTGCGGTAACCGAAGCACCTACGAGTGGGGTTCCTTAACAAAAGTGATTAAGAACCTTGGTACCATTCTGCCCGTACCACCTTTTTATGGCAGTAGGGTGAATCGGCTTTAGTGGCTACAGTATGGTTCTTTATTGTATTGAGAGTTTTTATGGGATTTCATACTTCTATTGGAGTTTTGGATATTACTTTTTTTTAATGTATAACGTGCTTTTATGACAGTTCCTACTGACTCAAGATAGATGCGGGCCGCATGCGGCCCGCACACTGCCCGAAAAACTAGTTTATAATATATAAAGCTCGATTACCACTGACTGACTGACATAAATGTTCTCCTAGAAGGAGACGAGTAGGAGCAACGTGATGTATGGCAAAAATGTTCGGGGGGTTTTGGTGAGTATGAGAAAAATCGAAAATCATAAAAATGACGTCTGCCAAGTAAAGACGGATGACGTATCTCGAAAACGGTAAGAGATAGGTAGGGGGTGTTTGAACAAATGTCATAGGGAATCGGAAAAGCAGTCGGATGACATATGTCAAAAATCCAAAATGGCGGATTTCAAGATGGCCGCCATACAAAGTGATCCGAGCCTGCTGAAGCGAGGCCGTTAGGCCGAGCTTCAGTAGGGTGGTATTAGGTGTTTCTGTGAAATTTTCAAATGACTAAAGATAGATGCGGGCCGCATGCGGCCCGCACACTGCCCGAAATACTAGTTAATAATATATAAAGCTCGATTACCACTGACTGACTCACTGACTCATTGACATAAATGTTCTCCTAGAAGGAGCAGAGTAGGGCTAAAATGATGTATGGCAAAAATGTTTGGGGGGTTTTGGTGAGTATGAGAAAAATCGAAAATCATTAAAAAGACGCCTGCCAAGTGATGATGGATGACGTATCTCGAAAACGGTAAGAGATAGGTAGGGGGTGTTTGAACAAATGTCATAGAGAATCGGGAGAGCAGTCGAATGACACCTGTCAAAAATCCAAAATGGCGGATTTCAAGATGGCCGCCATACAAAATGCTCCGAGCCTGCTGAAGCGAGGCCTTTAGGCCGAGCTTCAGTAGGGGCGGAGCAGTTTGTATGGTGGCCTTCTTGAAATCCGCCATTTTGGATTTGTCCCAGGTGCTCCTCTCATTCTTCATACTGCATTTGGAGTGTTTTACCTTATATTTTCGACTGTATTAGGAGTTTTTGTGGGTTTTTTGACTGAATTTGGAGTAACTGTTCTACTAAAGACTAAAGATAGATGCGGGCCGCATGCGGCCCGCACACTGCCCGAAATACTAGTTTATAATATATAAAGCTCGATTACCACTCACTGACTGACTGACTGATTGACATAAATGTTCTCCTAGAAGGAGCAGAGTAGGGCTAAAATGATGTATGGCAAAAATGTTTGGGGGGTTTTGGTGAGTATGAGAAAAATCGAAAATCATTAAAAAGACGCCTGCCAAGTGATGATGGATGACGTATCTCGAAAACGGTAAGAGATAGGTAGGGGGTGTTTGAACAAATGTCATAGAGAATCGGGAGAGCAGTCGAATGACACCTGTCAAAAATCCAAAATGGCGGATTTCAAGATGGCCGCCATACAAAATGCTCCGAGCCTGCTGAAGCGAGGCCTTTAGGCCGAGCTTCAGTAGGGGCGGAGCAGTTTGTATGGTGGCCTTCTTGAAATCCGCCATTTTGGATTTTTGACAGGTGTCATTCGACTGCTCTCCCGATTCTCTATGACATTTGTTCAAACACCCCCTACCTATCTCTTACCGTTTTCGAGATACGTCATCCATCATCACTTGGCAGGCGTCTTTTTAATGATTTTCGATTTTTCTCATACTCACCAAAACCCCCCAAACATTTTTGCCATACATCATTTTAGCCCTACTCTGCTCCTTCTAGGAGAACATTTATGTCAATCAGTCAGTCAGTCAGTGAGTGGTAATCGAGCTTTATATATTATAAACTAGTATTTCGGGCAGTGTGCGGGCCGCATGCGGCCCGCATCTATCTTTAGTCTTTAGTAGAACAGTTACTCCAAATTCAGTCAAAAAACCCACAAAAACTCCTAATACAGTCGAAAATATAAGGTAAAACACTCCAAATGCAGTATGAAGAATGAGAGGAGCACCTGGGACAAATCCAAAATGGCGGATTTCAAGAAGGCCACCATACAAACTGCTCCGCCCCTACTGAAGCTCGGCCTAAAGGCCTCGCTTCAGCAGGCTCGGAGCATTTTGTATGGCGGCCATCTTGAAATCCGCCATTTTGGATTTTTGACAGGTGTCATTCGACTGCTCTCCCGATTCTCTATGACATTTGTTCAAACACCCCCTACCTATCTCTTACCGTTTTCGAGATACGTCATCCATCATCACTTGGCAGGCGTCTTTTTAATGATTTTCGATTTTTCTCATACTCACCAAAACCCCCCAAACATTTTTGCCATACATCATTTTAGCCCTACTCTGCTCCTTCTAGGAGAACATTTATGTCAATGAGTCAGTGAGTCAGTCAGTGGTAATCGAGCTTTATATATTATTAACTAGTATTTCGGGCAGTGTGCGGGCCGCATGCGGCCCGCATCTATCTTTAGTCATTTGAAAATTTCACAGAAACACCTAATACCACCCTACTGAAGCTCGGCCTAACGGCCTCGCTTCAGCAGGCTCGGATCACTTTGTATGGCGGCCATCTTGAAATCCGCCATTTTGGATTTTTGACATATGTCATCCGACTGCTTTTCCGATTCCCTATGACATTTGTTCAAACACCCCCTACCTATCTCTTACCGTTTTCGAGATACGTCATCCGTCTTTACTTGGCAGACGTCATTTTTATGATTTTCGATTTTTCTCATACTCACCAAAACCCCCCGAACATTTTTGCCATACATCACGTTGCTCCTACTCGTCTCCTTCTAGGAGAACATTTATGTCAGTCAGTCAGTGGTAATCGAGCTTTATATATTATAAACTAGTTTTTCGGGCAGTGTGCGGGCCGCATGCGGCCCGCATCTATCTTGAGTCAGTAGGAACTGTCATAAAAGCACGTTATACATTAAAAAAAAGTAATATCCAAAACTCCAATAGAAGTATGAAATCCCATAAAAACTCTCAATACAATAAAGAACCATACTGTAGCCACTAAAGCCGATTCACCCTACTGCCATAAAAAGGTGGTACGGGCAGAATGGTACCAAGGTTCTTAATCACTTTTGTTAAGGAACCCCACTCGTAGGTGCTTCGGTTACCGCAGGCAGTTGCCATGGAGACCAGTCGGTGACGTGGAAAATACTCTCAATTCGGAGCTCGGCCTTCGGCCTCGCAAGTTACTAATACGGCTCGGCCTACGGCCTCGCCAAGCGCTCGCCCTTCGGGCTCACGCATTATACGCTCGGCCTTCGGCCTCGCGGACCGAAAGTTCGGCCTTCGGCCTCACCAGGAGCTCGCCCTTCGGGCTCGCTACTACACTAACGTAGGACAGTAACTCCAAATTCAGTCCAAAATCCCACAAAAACTCCTAATACAGTCGAAAATATAAGGTAAAACACTCCAAATGCAGTATAAAGAATGATAGGAGCACGTGGGTCACATCCAAAATGTCGGATTTCAAGACAGCCACCATACAAACTGCTCCGCCTCTACTGAAGCTCGGCCTAACGGCCTCGCTTCAGCAGGCTCGGATCACTTTGTATGGCGGCCATCTTGAAATCCACCATTTTGGATTTTTGACAGATGTCATCCGACTGCTCTCCCAATTCCCTATGACATTTGTTCAAACACCCTCTACCTATCTTGTACCGTTTTTGAGATATGTCATTCATCTTTACTTGGCAGGCGTCTTTTTAATGATTTTCGATTTTTCTCATACTCACCTAAACCCGCCGAACATTTTTGCCATACTTCATTTTTACCCTACTCTGCTCCTTCTAGGAGAACATTTATGTCAGTGAGTCAGTGAGTCAGTCAGTGGTAATCGAGCCTTATATATTATAAACTAGTTATTCGGGCAGTGTGCGGGCCGCATGCGGCCCGCATTTATCGTTATGCAGTACTTAATAATACGTTTACACCTTGTTCCATTTAAAAAAAAAGTACAAAATTCCAAAAAAGTATGAAATCCCATATAAACTCTTAATACAATAAATAACCAAACTGTAGCCACCAAACCGGATTCACCCTACTGCCATAAAAAGGTGGTACGGGCAGAATGGGACCAGGGTTCCGAGTCAATTTTGTTATGGAACCCCACTCGTAGGTGCTTCGGTTACCGCGGGCAGTTGCCATGGAGACCAGTCGGAGACATGAAAGAAACTCTCAAGTCGGAGCTCGGCCTTCGGCCTCGCAAGTTACTAATGCGGCTCGGCCTGCGGCCTCGCCAAGCGCTCGCCCTTCGGGCTCACGCACCATACGCTCGGCCTTCGGCCTCGCGAGCCGAAAGTTCGGCCTTTGGCCTCACCAGGAGCTCGCCCTTCGGGCTCGCTACTACAATAACGTAGTACAGTTACTCCAAATTCAGTCAAAAAACCTACAAAAACTCCTAATACAGTCGAAAATATGAGGTAAAACACTCCAAATGCAGTATAAAGAATGAGAGGAGCACGTTTGACACATCTGAAATGTCATTCGACTGCTCTCCTTATTCCCTATGAAATGTTTTCAAAAACCCCCTACCTAATTTATCTGCAATTGGCAGTTGTCATCGAAAAAAAAATTCATATTTGGAATAAGGACGTCCAGAACAACATAGATATCGAGTGTCAGCCAAATCGAAGTAACTTTTTTTACTTGGCAGACGTCATCGAAAAAAAATTTTTAGATTTGGAATAAGGACACCCAGAACCACCTAAATATCGAGTTTCAGCCAAATCGGAGTAACTTTTTTTACTTGGCAGACGTCATCGAAAAAATTTTTTTTGATTTGGAATAAGGACGTCTAGAACCACATAAATATCGAGTTTCAGCCAAATCGGAGTAACTTTTTTTACTTGGCAGACGTCATCGAAATAAAAATTTCATATTTGAAATAAGGATGACGAGAACAACCTATATATTGATTTTCAGCCAAATCGGTGCAAGTCTGAGCTCGGCCTTCGGCCTCGCAAGTTACTAACATGGCTCGGCCTGCGGCCTCGCCTAGCGCTCGCCCTGCGGGCTCGCGCACCGTCAACTCGGCCTACGGCCTCGCGGCCCGAAAGTTCGGCCTTCGGCCTCACCGGAAACTCGCCCTTCGGGCTCGCTACACGGCCAGTAGGACAATTACGCCAAATTCAGTTGAAAATCCCACAAAACTCCTAATACAGTCGACATTGTAAGGTCAAATACTCCAAATAATGTATGAAGAATGAGAGTAGCACATTTGACAAGTGTCATTCGACTGCTCTCCCGATTCCCTATGACATTTGTTCAAACACCCCAAACCTATCTCTTACCGTTTTCGAGATACGTAGTCCAGCTTTACTTGGCAGGCGTCATTTCTAGGGTTTTTAATTTTTTCCCTACTCAGCTAAACCCCTTAGTCATTTTCGTTTTACATTACTATAACCGTACTCAACTCTTTCTGGTAGAACCAGCTACTTTTTTGAGGGATCGAAGGATTTTGTATGGCGGCCATTTTGAAATCCGCCATTTTGAATTTTTGACAAATGTCATCCGACTGCTCTCCCGATTCCCTATGACATTTGGTCAAGCACTCCCTACCTATCTTTTACCGTTTCAGAGATATGTCATGCATCTTTACTTGGCAGGCGTCTTTTTAATGATTTTCGATTTTTCCCATACTCACCTAAATTCCCTCTACACTTTTCCCATACATCACTTTCTTCCTACTCAACTCCTTCTGGGAGAACAATCATGTCAGTCAGTGAATCAGTCAGTCAGTGAGTCAGTGTACGGTAATCCAGCTTTATATATTATAACTAGTTTTTCGGGCAGTGTGCGGGCCGCATGCGGCCCGCATTTATCGTTATGCAGTACTAAACAATACGTTAACACCTTGTACATTTAAAACATAAGTACAAAATTTCTAAAATGTATGAAATCCAATATAAACTCTTAATACAAAAAAGAACCCAAATGTAGCCACCAAACCAGATTCACCCTACTGCCATAAAAAGGTGGTACGGGCAGAATGGTACCAAGGTTCTGAGTCACTTTTGTTAAGAAACCCCACTCGTAGGTGCTTCGGTTACCGCGGGCAGTTGCCATGGAGACCAGTCGGAGATGTGGAAAATACTCTCCAGTCGGAGCTCGGCCTTCGGCCTCGCAAGTTACTAACACGGCTCGGCCTGCGGCCTCGCGGACCGAAAGTTCGGCCTTCGGCCTTACCAGGAGCTCGCCCTTCGGGCTCGCAACTTCACTAATGTAGGACAGTAACTCCAAATTCAGTCGAAAATCCCACAAAATCTCCTAATACAGTCGAAAATATAGGGTAAATCACTCCAAATGCAGTATAAAGAATGATAGGAGCACGTGAGTCACATCCAAAATGTCGGATTTCAAGATGGCCACCATACAAACTGCTCCGCCCCTACTGAATCTCGGCCTAACGGCCTCGCTTCAGCAGGCTCGGATCATTTTGTATGGCGGCCATCTTGAAATCCGCCATTTTGGATTTTTGACAGGTGTCATTCAAATGCTCTCCCGGTTCCCTATGACATTTGTTCAAACACTCCTTACCTATCTGGTACCGTTTTTGAGATATGTCATACATCTTTACTTGGCAGGCGTCTTTTTAATGATTTTCGATTTTTCTCATACTCACCAAAACCACCGGAACATTTTTGCCATACATCATTTTAACCCTACTCTGCTCCTTCTAGGAGAACATTTATGTCAGTGAGTCAGTGAGTCAGTGGTAATCGAGCTTTATATATTATTTTATAATAATATATAAGGCTCGATTACCACTGACTGACTCACTGACTCACTGACATAAATGTTCTCCTAGAAGGAGCAGAGTAGGGTAAAAATGAAGTATGGCAAAAATGTTCGGCGGGTTTAGGTGAGTATGAGAAAAATCGAAAATCATTAAAAAGACGCCTGCCAAGTAAAGATGAATGACATATCTCAAAAACGGTACAAGATAGGTAGAGGGTGTTTGAACAAATGTCATAGGGAATTGGGAGAGCAGTCGGATGACATCTGTCAAAAATCCAAAATGGTGGATTTCAAGATGGCCGCCATACAAAGTGATCCGAGCCTGCTGAAGCGAGGCCGTTAGGCCGAGCTTCAGTAGAGGCGGAGCAGTTTGTATGGTGGCTGTCTTGAAATCCGACATTTTGGATGTGACCCACGTGCTCCTATCATTCTTTATACTGCATTTGGAGTGTTTTACCTTATATTTTCGACTGTATTAGGAGTTTTTGTGGGATTTTGGACTGAATTTGGAGTTACTGTCCTACGTTAGTGTAGTAGCGAGCCCGAAGGGCGAGCTCCTGGTGAGGCCGAAGGCCGAACTTTCGGTCCGCGAGGCCGAAGGCCGAGCGTATAATGCGTGAGCCCGAAGGGCGAGCGCTTGGCGAGGCCGTAGGCCGAGCCGTATTAGTAACTTGCGAGGCCGAAGGCCGAGCTCCGAATTGAGAGTATTTTCCACGTCACCGACTGGTCTCCATGGCAACTGCCTGCGGTAACCGAAGCACCTACGAGTGGGGTTCCTTAACAAAAGTGATTAAGAACCTTGGTACCATTCTGCCCGTACCACCTTTTTATGGCAGTAGGGTGAATCGGCTTTAGTGGCTACAGTATGGTTCTTTATTGTATTGAGAGTTTTTATGGGATTTCATACTTCTATTGGAGTTTTGGATATTACTTTTTTTTAATGTATAACGTGCTTTTATGACAGTTCCTACTGACTCAAGATAGATGCGGGCCGCATGCGGCCCGCACACTGCCCGAAAAACTAGTTTATAATATATAAAGCTCGATTACCACTGACTGACTGACATAAATGTTCTCCTAGAAGGAGACGAGTAGGAGCAACGTGATGTATGGCAAAAATGTTCGGGGGGTTTTGGTGAGTATGAGAAAAATCGAAAATCATAAAAATGACGTCTGCCAAGTAAAGACGGATGACGTATCTCGAAAACGGTAAGAGATAGGTAGGGGGTGTTTGAACAAATGTCATAGGGAATCGGAAAAGCAGTCGGATGACATATGTCAAAAATCCAAAATGGCGGATTTCAAGATGGCCGCCATACAAAGTGATCCGAGCCTGCTGAAGCGAGGCCGTTAGGCCGAGCTTCAGTAGGGTGGTATTAGGTGTTTCTGTGAAATTTTCAAATGACTAAAGATAGATGCGGGCCGCATGCGGCCCGCACACTGCCCGAAATACTAGTTAATAATATATAAAGCTCGATTACCACTGACTGACTCACTGACTCATTGACATAAATGTTCTCCTAGAAGGAGCAGAGTAGGGCTAAAATGATGTATGGCAAAAATGTTTGGGGGGTTTTGGTGAGTATGAGAAAAATCGAAAATCATTAAAAAGACGCCTGCCAAGTGATGATGGATGACGTATCTCGAAAACGGTAAGAGATAGGTAGGGGGTGTTTGAACAAATGTCATAGAGAATCGGGAGAGCAGTCGAATGACACCTGTCAAAAATCCAAAATGGCGGATTTCAAGATGGCCGCCATACAAAATGCTCCGAGCCTGCTGAAGCGAGGCCTTTAGGCCGAGCTTCAGTAGGGGCGGAGCAGTTTGTATGGTGGCCTTCTTGAAATCCGCCATTTTGGATTTGTCCCAGGTGCTCCTCTCATTCTTCATACTGCATTTGGAGTGTTTTACCTTATATTTTCGACTGTATTAGGAGTTTTTGTGGGTTTTTTGACTGAATTTGGAGTAACTGTTCTACTAAAGACTAAAGATAGATGCGGGCCGCATGCGGCCCGCACACTGCCCGAAATACTAGTTTATAATATATAAAGCTCGATTACCACTCACTGACTGACTGACTGATTGACATAAATGTTCTCCTAGAAGGAGCAGAGTAGGGCTAAAATGATGTATGGCAAAAATGTTTGGGGGGTTTTGGTGAGTATGAGAAAAATCGAAAATCATTAAAAAGACGCCTGCCAAGTGATGATGGATGACGTATCTCGAAAACGGTAAGAGATAGGTAGGGGGTGTTTGAACAAATGTCATAGAGAATCGGGAGAGCAGTCGAATGACACCTGTCAAAAATCCAAAATGGCGGATTTCAAGATGGCCGCCATACAAAATGCTCCGAGCCTGCTGAAGCGAGGCCTTTAGGCCGAGCTTCAGTAGGGGCGGAGCAGTTTGTATGGTGGCCTTCTTGAAATCCGCCATTTTGGATTTGTCCCAGGTGCTCCTCTCATTCTTCATACTGCATTTGGAGTGTTTTACCTTATATTTTCGACTGTATTAGGAGTTTTTGTGGGTTTTTTGACTGAATTTGGAGTAACTGTTCTACATTAGTGTATAGCGAGCCCAAAGGGCAACCACCTGGTGAGGCCGAAGGCCGAACTTTCGGTCCGCGAGGCCGAAGGCCGAGCGAATGGTGCGCGAGCCCGAAGGGCGAGCGCTTGGCGAGGCCGCAGGCCGAGCCGTATTAGTAACTTGCGAGGCCGAAGGCCGAGCTCCGACTTGAGAGTATTTTCCACGTCACCGACTGGTCTCCATGGCAACTGCCTGCGGTAACCGAAGCACCTACGAGTGGGGTTCCTTAACAAAAGTGATTCAGAACCTTGGTACCATTCTGCCCGTACCACCTTTTTATGGCAGTAGGGTGAATTTGGTTTGGTGATAACAGTACGGTTCTCTATTGTATTAAGGGTTTGTATGGGAAATCGTACATCTTTAGGTGTTTTGAAATAATTTTTTTTAATGTATAAGGTGTTTTGATATTGTTCAAACTTGCACAACGATAAATGCGGGCCGCATGCGGCCCGCACACTGCCCGAAATACTAGTTAATAATATATAAAGCTCGATTACCACTCACTGACTGACTCACTGACTGACATAAATGTTCTCCTAGAAGGAGACGAGTAGGAGCAAAGTGATGTATGGCAAAAATGTTCGGAGGGTTTTGGTTAGTATGAGAAAAATCGAAAATCATTAAAATGACGCCTGCCAAGTAAAGATGGATGACATATCTCAAAAACGGTAAGAGATAGGTAGGGGGTGTTTGAACAAATGTCATAGGGAATCGGGAGAGCAGTCGAATGACACCTGTCAAAAATCCAAAATGGCGGATTTCAAGATGGCCGCCATACAAAATGCTCCGAGCCTGCTGAAGCGAGGCCTTTAGGCCGAGCTTCAGTAGGGGCGGAGCAGTTTGTATGGTGGCCGTCTTGAAATCCGTTATTTTGGATGTGCCCCACGTGCTCCTATCATTCTTTATACTGCATTTGGAGTGTTTTACCTTATATTTTCGACTGTATTAGGAGTTTTTGTGGGATTTTTGACTAAATTTGGAGTTACTGTCCTACATTAGTGAAGTAGCGAGCCCGAAGGGCGAGCTTCTGGTGAGGCCGAAGGCCGAACTTTCGGTCCGCGAGGCCGAAGGCCGAGCGTTTGATGCGTGAGCCCGAAGGGCGAGCGCCTGGCGAGGCCGTAGGCCGAGCCGTATTAGTAACTTGCGAGGCCGAAGGCCGAGCTCCGACTTGAGAGTATTTTCCACATCTCCGACTGGTCTCCATGGCAACTGCCTGCGGTAACCGCAGCAACTACGAGTGGGGTTCCTTAACAAAAGTGACTCAGAACCTTGGTACCATTCTGCCCGTACCACCTTTTTATGGCAGTAGGGTGAATCTGCTTTAGTGGCTACAGTATGGTTCTTTATTGTTTTGAGAGTTTATATGGGATTTCATACTTCTATTGGAGTTTTGAACATACTTTTTTCCAACGTATCAGGAGTTTTGATATAGTTTAGTACTGCATAACGATAAATGCGGGCCGCATGCGGCCCGCACACTGCCCGAAATACTAGTTTATAATATATAAAGCTCGATTACCACTGACTCACTGACTCACTGACATAAATGTTCTCCTAGAAGGAGCAGAGTAGGGTAAAAATGAAGTATAGCAAAAATGTTCGGGATGTTTTGGTTAGTATGAGAAAAATCGAAAATCATTAAAAAGACGCCTGCCAAGTGAAGTTGGATGACGTATCTCGAAAACGGTAAGAGATAGGTAGGGGGTGTTTGAACAAATGTCATAGGGAATCGGGAGAGCAGTCGAATGACACCTGTCAAAAATCCAAAATGGCGGATTTCAAGATGGCCGCCATACAAAATGCTCCGAGCCTGCTGAAGCGAGGCCTTTAGGCCGAGCTTCAGTAGGGGCGGAGCAGTTTGTATGGTGGCCGTCTTGAAATCCGTCATTTTGGATGTGCCCCACGTGCTCCTATCATTCTTTATACTGCATTTGGAGTGTTTTACCTTATATTTTCGACTGTATTAGGAGTTTTTGTGGGATTTTTGACTGAATTTGGAGTTAATGTCCTATGATAGCGTATAGCGAGCCCGAAGGGCGAGCTCCGGGTGAGGCCGAAGGCCGAACTTTCGGCTTGCGAGGCCGAAGGCCGAGCGTATGGTGCGTGAGCCCGAAGGGCGAGCGCTTGGCGAGGCCGCAGGCCGAGCCATGTTAGTAACTTGCGAGGCCGGAGGCCGAGCTCCGACTCGAGAGTATTTTCCACGTCATCGACTGGTCTCCATGGCAACTGCCCGCGGTAACCGAAGCACCTACGAGTGGGGTTCCTTAACATAAGTAACTCAGAACCTTGGTACCATTCTGCCCGTACCACCTTTTTATGGCAGTAGGGTGAATTTGGTTTGGTGGGTACAGTACGGTTCTCTAATGTATAAAGTGTTAGTATGGGAAATCGTACATCTTTTGGTGTTTTGAAAATTTTTTTGTTAATGTATAAGGTGTTTTGATATTGTTCAAACTTGCACAACGATAAATGCGGGCCGCATGCGGCCCGCACACTGCCCGAAATACTAGTTTATATTATATAAAGCTCGATTACCACTGACTGATTGACATAAATGTTCTCCTAGAAGGAGACGAGTAGGAACAACGTGATGTATGGCAAAAGTGTTCGGGTGGTTTCGGTGAGTATGAGAAAAATCGAAAATCATAAAAATGACGCCTGCCAAGTAAAGATGGATGACGTATCTCGAAAACGGTGCAAGATGGGTAGGGGGTGTTTGAACAAATGTCATAGGGAATAGGGAGAGCAGTCGAATGACACCTGTCAAAAATCCAAAATGGCGGATTTCAAGATGGCCGCCATACAAAATGATCCGAGCCTGCTGAAGCGAGGCCGTTAGGCCGAGCTTCAGTAGGGGCGGAGCAGTTTGTATGGCGGGCGTCTTGAAATCTGACATTTTGGATGTGTCCCACGTGCTCCTATCATTCTTTATACTGCATTTGGAGTGTTTTACCTTATATTTTCGACTGTATTAGGAGTTTTTGTGGGATTTTTGACTGAATTAGGAGTTACTGTCCTACATAAGTGTAGTAGCGAGCCCGAAGGGCGAGCTCCTGGTGAGGCCGAAGGCCGAACTTTCGGTCCGCGAGGCCGAAGGCCGAGCGTATGATGCGCGAGCCCGAAGGGCGAGCGCTTGGCGAGGCCGCAGGCCGAGCCGTGTTGGTAACTTGCGAGGCCGAAGGCTGAGCTCCGACTTGAGAGTTTTTTCCACGTCTCTGACTGGTCTCCATGGCAACTGCCCACGGTAAGCGAAGCACCTACGAGTGGGGTTCCTTAACAAAAGTGACTCAGAACCTTGGTCCCATTCTGCCCGTACCACCTTTTTATGGCGGTAGGGTGAATCTGTTTTAGAGGCTACAGTATGGTTCTTTATTGTATTGAGAGTTTATATGGGATTTCATACTTCTATTGTAGTTTTGAACACACTTTTTTTTACGTATTAAGTGTTTTGATATAATTTAAAATTGCATAACGATAAATGCGGGCCGCATGCGGCCCGCACACTGCCCGAAAAACTAGTTTATAATATATAAGGCTCGATTACCACTCACTGACTGACTGACTGATTGACATAAATGTTCTCCTAGAAGGAGCAGAGTAGGGTTAAAATGAAGTATGGCAAAAATGTTTGGGGGGTTTAGGTGAGTACAAGAAAAATCGAAAATCATAAAAATGACGCCTGCCAAGTATAGATGAATGACATATCTCAAAAACGGTACAAGATAGGTAGGGGGTGTTTGAACAAATGTCATAGGGAATCGGGAGAGCAGCCGGATGACATCTGTTAAAAATCCAAAATGGCGGATTTCAAGATGGCCGCCATACAAATTGATCCGAGCCTGCTGAAGCGAGGCCGTTAGGCCGAGGTTCAGTAGGGGCGGAGCAGTTTGTATGGGGGCCTTCTTGAAATCCGCCATTTTGGATTTGTCCCAGGTGCTCCTATCATTCTTTATACTGCATTTGGAGTGTATTACCTTATATTATCGACTGTATTAGGAGTTTTTGTGGGATTTTCGACTGAATTTGGAGTAACTGTCCTACATAAGTGTAGTAGCGAGCCCGAAGGGCGAGCTCCTGGTGAGGCCGAAGGCCGAACTTTCGGTCCGCGAGGCCGAAGGCCGAGCGTATGATGCGCGAGCCCGAAGGGCGAGCTCTTGGCGAGGCCGCAGGCCGAGCCGTGTTGGTAACTTGCGAGGCCGAAGGCCGAGCTCCGACTTGAGAGTTTTTTTCCACGTCTCCGACTGGTCTCCATGGCAACTGCCCGCGGTAAGCGAAGCACCTACGAGTGGGGTTCCTTAACAAAAGTGACTCAGAACCTAGGTCCCATTCTGCCCGTACCACCTTTTTATGGCAGTAGGGTGAATCTGTTTTAGTGGCTACAGTATTGTTCTTTATTGTATTGAGAGTTAATATGGGATTTCATACTTCTAATGGAGTTTTGAACATACTTTTTTTAATGTATAAGGTGTTTTGGTATTGTTCAAACTTGCATTACGATAAATGCGGGCCGCATGCGGCCCGCACACTGCCCGAAAAACTAGTTTATATTTATAATATATAAAGCTCGATTACCACTGACTGACTGACTGACATAAATGTTCTCCTAGAAGGAGCAGAGTAGGGTAAAAATGAAGTATGGCAAAAATGTTCGGGTGGTTTTGGTGAGTATGAGAAAAATCGAAAATCATTAAAAAGACGCCTGCCAAGTGATGATGGATGACATATCTCGAAAACGGTAAGAGATAGGTAGGGGGTGTTTGAGCAAATGTCATAGGGAATCGGGAGAGCAGTCGAAAGACATCTGTCAAAAATCCAAAATGGCGGATTTCAAGATGGCCGCCATACAAAGTGGTCCGATCCTGCTGAAGCGAGGCCTTTAGGCCGAGCTTCAGTAGGGGCGGAGCAGTTTGTATGGTGGCCGTCTTGAAATCCGACATTTTGGATGTGTTTCAGGTGCTCCTCTCATTCTTCATACTGCATTTGGAGTGTTTAACCTTCATTTTCGACTGTATTAGGAGTTTTTGTGGGATTTTTGACTGAATTTGGAGTAACTGTTCTACGTTAATGTAGTAGCGAGCCCGAAGGGCGAGCTCCTGGTGAGGCCGAAGGCCGAATTGTCCTACTGGCCGTGTAGCGAGCCCGAAGGGCGAGCTTTTGGTGAGGCCGAAGGCCGAACTTTCGGGCCGCAGGCCGAGCCATGTTAGTAACTTGCGAGGCCGAAGGCCGAGCTCAGACTTGCACCGATTTGGCTGAAAATCGATATATAGGTTGTTCTCGTCATCCTTATTCCAAATATTAAATTTTTATTTCGATGACGTCTGCCAAGTAAAAAAAGTTACTCCGATTTGGCTGAAACTCGATATTTATGTGGTTCTGGACGTCCTTATTCTAAATCAAAAATTTTTGTTTCGATGACGTCTGCCAAGTAAAAAAAGTTACTCCGATTTGGCTGAAACTCGATATTTAGGTGGTTCTGGGTGTCCTTATTCCAAATCAAAAATTTTTTTTTCGATGACGTCTGCCAAGTAAAAAAAGTTACTACGATTTGGCTGAAACTCGATATTCAGTTGGTTCTGGGTGTCCTTATTCCAAATCAAAATTTTTTTTTTCGATGACGTCTGCCAAGTACAGATAAATCACGTATCTTGAAAACGGTAATAGATAGGTAGGGGGAATTTGAAAATATGTCATAGGGAATAAGAAAAGCAGTCGAATGACATTGTAGTTGTGTCACACGTGCTCCTCTCATTATTTATACTGCATTTGGAGTTTTTTACCTCATATTTTCGACTGTATTAGGAGTTTTGTAGGTTTTTTGACTGAATTTGGAGTTACTGTTCTACGTTATTGTAGTAGCAAGCCCGAAGGGCGAGCGCTTGGCGAGGCCGCAGGCCGAGCCTTGTTGGTAACTTGCGAGGCCGAAGGCCGAGCTCCGACTTAAGAGTATTTTCCACATCTCCGACTGCTCTCCACGGCAACTGCCCGCGGTAAACGACGCACCTTCGAGTGGGGTTCCTTAACAAAAGTGACTTAGAACCCTGGTCCCAATCTGCCCGTACCACCTTTTTAAGGCAGTAGGGTGAATCTGTTTAGTGGCTACAGTATGGTTCTTTATTGTATTGAGAGTTTTTATGGGATTTCATACTTCTATTGGAGTTTTGAACACACTTATTTTTACGTATTAAGTGTTTTGATATAAGTTAAAATTGCATAACGATAAATGCGGGCCGCATGCGGCCCGCACACTGCCCGAAAAACTAGTTATTATTTATAATATATAAAGCTCGATTACCACTCACTGACTGACTGACTGACTGATTGACATAAATGTTCTCCTAGAAGGAGACGAGTAGGGCTAAAATGATGTATGGCAAAAATGTTCGGGGGGTTTTGGTGAGTATGAGAAAAATCGAAAATCATAAAAAAGACGCCTGCCAAGTAAAGATGGATAACGTATCTCGAAAACGGGAAGAGATGGGTTAGAGGTGTTTGAACAAATGTCATAGGGAATCGGGAGAGCAGTCGAATGACACCTGTCAAAAATCCAAAATGGCGGATTTCAAGATGGCCGCCATACAAAATGCTCCGAGCCTGCTGAAGCGAGGCCTTTAGGCCGAGCTTCAGTAGGGGCGGAGCAGTTTGTATGGCGGCCGTCTTGAAATCCGACATTTTGGATGTGTCTTACGTGCTCCTATCATTCTTTATACTGCATTTGGAGTTTTTTATCTTTATTTTCGACTGTATTAGGAGTTTTTGTGGGATTTTTGACTGAATTTGGAGTAACTGTCCTACATTAGTGTAGTAGCGAGCCCGAAGGGCGAGCTTCTGGTGAGGCCGAAGGCCGAACTTTCGGCCCGCGAGGCCGAAGGCCGAGCGTATGGGGCGTGAGCCCGAAGGGCGAGCGCCTGGCGAGGCCGTAGGCCGAGCCGTATTAGTAACTTGCGAGGCCGAAGGCCGAGCTCCGACTTGAGAGTATTTTCCACGTCTCCAACTGGTCTCCATGGCAACTGCCCGCGATAACCAAAGCACCTACGAGTAGGGTTCCTTAACAAATGTGACTCAAAACCTTGGTACCTTTCTGCCGGAACCACCTTTTTATGGCAGTAGGGTGAATCTGGTTTTGGAGGCTACAGTTTGTTTCTTTATTGTATTGAGAGTTTTAATGGGATTTCATACTTCTATTGGAGTTTTGAAATATTTTTTTTTAATGTTAAAGGTGTATTGTTATAGTTTAGTACTGCATAACGATAAATGCGGGCCGCATGCGGCCCGCACACTGCCCGAAATACTAGTTAATAATATATAAAGCTCGATTACCACTCACTGACTGACTGACTGACTGATTGACATAAATGTTCTCCTAGAAGGAGACGAGTAGGGCTAAAATGATGTATGGCAAAAATGTTCGGGGGGTTTTGGTGAGTATGAGAAAAATCGAAAATCATAAAAAAGACGCCTGCCAAGTAAAGATGGATGACATATCTCAAAAACGGTACAAGATAGGTAGGGGGTGTTTGAACAAATGTCATAGGGAATCGGGAGAGCAGTCGAATGACATCTGTCAAAAATCCAAAATGGCGGATTTCAAGATGGCCGCCATACAAAATGCTCCGAGCCTGCTGAAGCGAGGCCTTTAGGCCGAGCTTCAGTAGGGGCGGAGCAGTTTGTATGGTGGCCTTCTTGAAATCCGCCATTTTGGATTTGTCCCAGGTGCTCCTCTCATTCTTCATACTGCATTTGGAGTGTTTTAACATACATTTTCGACTGTATTAGGAGTTTTTGTGGGTTTTTTGACTGAATTTGGAGTAACTGTCCTACATTAGTGTATAGCGAGCCCAAAGGGCAACCACCTGGTGAGGCCGAAGGCCGAACTTTCGGTCCGCGAGGCCGAAGGCCGAGCGAATGGTGCGCGAGCCCGAAGGGCGAGCGCTTGGCGAGGCCGCAGGCCGAGCCGTGTTGGTAACTTGCGAGGCCGAAGGCCGAGCTCCGACTTGAGAGTTTTTTCCACGTCTCTGACTGGTCTCCATGGCAACTGCCCGCGGTAAGCGAAGCACCTACGAGTGGGGTTCCTTAACAAAAGTGACTCAGAACCTTGGTCCCATTCTGCCCGTACCACCTTTTTATGGCGGTAGGGTGAATCTGTTTTAGAGGCTACAGTATTGTTCATTATTGTATTGAGAGTTAATATGGGATTTCATACTTCTATTGGAGTTTTGAACACACTTTTTTTCACGTATTAGGTGTTTCTGTGAAATTCCCAAATGAGTAAAGATAGATGCGGGCCGCATGCGGCCCGCACACTGCCCGAAAAACTAGTTTATTTTTTATAATATATAAAGCTCGATTACCACTGACTGACTGACTGACTCACTGACATAAATGTTCTCCTAGAAGGAGCAGAGTAGGGTAAAAATGAAGAATAGCAAAAATGTTCGGAGGGTTTTGGTGAGTATGAGAAAAATCGAAAATCATTAAAAAGACGCCTGCCAAGTAAAGATGGATGACGTATCTCAAAAACGGTACGAGATAGGTAGGGGGTGTTTGAACAAATGTCATAGGGAATCGGGAGAGCAGTCGAATGACACCTGTCAAAAATCCAAAATGGCGGATTTCAAGATGGCCGCCATACAAAGTGATCCGAGCCTGCTGAAGCGAGGCCTTTAGGCCGAGCTTCAGTAGGGGCGGAGCAGTTTGTATGGTGGCCGTCTTGAAATCCGACAATTTGGATGTGACCCACGTGCTCCTATCATTCTTTATACTGCATTTGGAGTGATTTACCCTATATTTTCGACTGTATTAGGAGTTTTTGTGGGATTTTCGACTGAATTTGGAGTAACTGTCCTACATTAGTGAAGTTGCGAGCCCGAAGGGCGAGCTTCTGGTGAGGCCGAAGGCCGAACTTTCGGTCCGCGAGGCCGAAGGCCGAGCGTATGATGCGCGAGCCCGAAGGGCGAGTGCTTTGCGAGGCCGCAGGCCGAGCCGTGTTAGTAACTTGCGAGGCCGAAGGCCGAGCTCCGACTTGAGATTATTTTCCACATCTCCGACTGGTCTCCATAGCAAATGCCCGCGGTAACCGAAGCACCTACGAGTGGGGTTCCTTCACAAAAGTGACTCAGAACCTTGGTCCCATTCTGCCCGTACCACCTTTTTGTGGCAGTAGGGTGAATTTGCTTTAGTGGCTACAGTATGGTTCTTTATTGTATTGAGAGTTTATATGGGATTTCATTCTTCTATTGGAGTTTTGAACATACTTTTTTACAACGTATCATGAGTTTTGATATAGTTTAGTACTGCATAACGATAAATGCGGGCCGCATGCGGCCCGCACACTGCCCGAAAAACTAGTTATTATAATATATAAAGCTCGATTACCACTGACTGATTGACATAAATGTTCTCCTAGAAGGAGACGAGTAGGAGCAACGTGATGTATGGCAAAAATGTTCGGGTGGTTTTGGTGAGTATGAGAAAAATCGAAAATTATTAAAAAGACGCCTGCCAAGTGATGATGGATGACGTATCTCGAAAACGGTAAGAGATAGGTAGGGGGTGTTTGAACAAATGTCATAGGGAATAGGAAGAGCAGTCGAATGACACCTGTCAAAAATCCAAAATGGCGGATTTCAAGATGGCCGCCATACAAAATGATCCGAGCCTGCTGAAGCGAGGCCGTTAGGCCGAGCTTCAGAAGGGGCGGAGCAGTTTGTATGGTGGTCGTCTTGAAATCCGTCATTTTGGATGTGCCCCACGTGCTCCTATCATTCTTTATACTGCATTTTTGAGTGTTTTACCTTATATTTCGACTGTATTAGGAGTTTTTGTGGGATTTTGGACTGAATTTGGAGTAACTGTCCTACATTAGTGTATAGCGAGCCCAAAGGGCAATTACCTGGTGAGGCCGAAGGCCGAACTTTCGGTCCGCGAGGCCGAAGGCCGAGCGTATGGTGCGTGAGCCCGAAGGGCGAACGCTTGGCGAGGCCGTAGGCCGAGCCGTATTAGTAACTTGCGAGGCCGAAGGCCGAGCTCCGACTTGAGAGTTTTTTTTACGTCTCCGACTGGTCTCCATGGCAACTGCCCGCGGTAACCGAAGCACCTACGTGTGGGGTTTCTTAACAAAAGTGACTCAGAACCTTGGTACCATTCTGCCCGTACCACCTTTTTATGGCAGTAGGGTGAATTTGCTTTAGTGGCTACAGTATGGTTCTTTATTGTATTGAGAGTTTATATGGGATTTCATACTTCTATTGGAGTTTTGAACACATTTTTTTTAATTTATCAGGTGTTTTTTTGACAGTTCCTTTTGACTCAAGAGAGATGCGGGCCGCATGCGGCCCGCACACTGCCCGAAAAACTAGTATATTTATTTATAATATATAAAGCTCGATTACCACTCACTGACTGACTGACTGATTGACATAAATGTTCTCCTAGAAGGAGCAGAGTAGGGCTAAAATGATGTATGGCAAAAATGTTTGGGGGGTTTTGGTGAGTATGAGAAAAATCGAAAATCATTAAAAAGACGCCTGCCAAGTGATGATGGATGACGTATCTCGAAAACGGTAAGAGATAGGTAGGGGGTGTTTGAACAAATGTCATAGAGAATCGGGAGAGCAGTCGAATGACACCTGTCAAAAATCCAAAATGGCGGATTTCAAGATGGCCGCCATACAAAATGCTCCGAGCCTGCTGAAGCGAGGCCTTTAGGCCGAGCTTCAGTAGGGGCGGAGCAGTTTGTATGGTGGCCTTCTTGAAATCCGCCATTTTGGATTTGTCCCAGGTGCTCCTCTCATTCTTCATACTGCATTTGGAGTGTTTTACCTTATATTTTCGACTGTATTAGGAGTTTTTGTGGGTTTTTTGACTGAATTTGGAGTAACTGTTCTACATTAGTGTATAGCGAGCCCAAAGGGCAACCACCTGGTGAGGCCGAAGGCCGAACTTTCGGTCCGCGAGGCCGAAGGCCGAGCGAATGGTGCGCGAGCCCGAAGGGCGAGCGCTTGGCGAGGCCGCAGGCCGAGCCGTATTAGTAACTTGCGAGGCCGAAGGCCGAGCTCCGACTTGAGAGTATTTTCCACGTCACCGACTGGTCTCCATGGCAACTGCCTGCGGTAACCGAAGCACCTACGAGTGGGGTTCCTTAACAAAAGTGATTCAGAACCTTGGTACCATTCTGCCCGTACCACCTTTTTATGGCAGTAGGGTGAATTTGGTTTGGTGATAACAGTACGGTTCTCTATTGTATTAAGGGTTTGTATGGGAAATCGTACATCTTTAGGTGTTTTGAAATAATTTTTTTTAATGTATAAGGTGTTTTGATATTGTTCAAACTTGCACAACGATAAATGCGGGCCGCATGCGGCCCGCACACTGCCCGAAATACTAGTTATTTATAATATATAAAGCTGGATTACCGTACACTGACTGACTGACTGACTGACTGACTGACATCATTGTTCTCCCAGAAGGAGTCGAGTAGGAAGAATGTGATGTATGGAAAAAGTGTAGAGGGGGTTTGTGTGAGTATGGGAAAAATCCGAAAACTCAAAGATGACGTCTGCCAAGTAAAATTGGATGGCGTATCTCTGAAACGGTAAGAGATAGGTAGGGGGTGCTTAACCAAATGTCATAGGGAATCGGGAGAGCAGTTGGATGATATCTGTCAAAAATCCAAAATGGCGGATTTCAAAATGGCCGCCATACAAAATCCTTCGATCCCTCAAAAAAGTAGCTGGTTCTACCAGAAAGAGTTGAGTACAGTTATAGTAATGTATCACGAAAATGACAAAGGGGCTTAGCTGAGTAGGGAAAAAAATAAAAACCCTAGAAATGACGCCTGCCAAGTAAAGCTGGACTACGTATGTCGAAAACGGTAAGAGATAGGTTGGGGGTGTTTGAACAAATGTCATAGGGAATCGGGAGAGCAGTCGAACGACACCTGTCACACGTGCTCCTCTCATTCTTTATACTGCATTTGGAGTGTTTTACCTCATATTTTCGACTGTATTAGGAGTTTTTGTAGGTTTTTGGAATGAATTTGGAGTTACTGTTCTACGTTATTGTAGTAGCGAGCCCGAAGGGCGAGCTCCTGGTGAGGCCGAAGGCCGAACTTTTGGCTCGCGAGGCCGAAGGCCGAGCGTATGGTGCGTGAGCCCGAAGGGCGAGCGCCTGGCGAGGCCGGAGGCTGAGCCGTGCTGGTAACTTGCGAGGCCGAAGGCCGAGCTCCGACTTGAGAGTATTTTCCACGTCTCCGACTGGTCTCCATAGCAACTGCCCGCGATAACCAAAGCACCTACGAGTGGGGTTCCTTAAAAAAATCGACTCGGAACCCTGGTCTTATTCTGCCCGTACCACCTTTTTATGGCAGTAGGGTGAATCTGGTTTGGTGGCTACAGTATGGTTCTTTAGTGTATTGAGAGTTTATATGGGATTTCATACTTCTATTGGAGTTTTGAACACACTTTTTTTTACGTATTAGGTGTTTCTGTGTAATTTTCAAATGACTAAAGATAGATGCGGGCCGCATGCGGCCCGCACACTGCCCGAATAACTAGTTATTATTATTATAATATATAAAGCTCGATTACCACTGACTGATTGACATAAATGTTCTCCTAGAAGGAGACGAGTAGGAGCAACGTGATGTATGGCAAAAATGTTCGGGTGGTTTTGGTGAGTATGAGAAAAATCGAAAATTATTAAAAAGACGCCTGCCAAGTGATGATGGATGACGTATCTCGAAAACGGTAAGAGATAGGTAGGGGGTGTTTGACCAAATGTCATAGGGAATCAAGAGTGCAGTCGAATGACAGCTGTCAAAAATTCAAAATGGCGGATTTCAAGATGGCCGCCATACAAAATGACCCGAGCCTGCTGAAGCGAGGCCTTTAGGCCGAGCTTCAGTAGGGGCGGAGCAGTTTGTATGGCGGCCGTCTTGAAATCCGACATTTTGGATGTGACTCACGTGCTCCTATCATTCTTTATACTGCATTTGGAGTGTTTGACCTTTATTTTCGACTGTATTAGGAGTTTTTGTGGGAGTTTTGACTGAATTTGGAGTTACTGTCCTATATTAGTGTAGTAGCGAGCCCGAAGGGCGAGCTCCTGGTGAGGCCGAAGGCCGAACTTTCGGTCCGCGAGGCCGAAGGCCGAGCGTATGATGCGCGAGCCCGAAGGGCGAGCGCCTGGCGAGGCCGTAGGCCGAGCCGTATTAGTAACTTGCGAGGCCGAAGGCCGAGCTCCGACTTGAGAGTATTTTCCACATCTCCGACTGGTCTCCATGGCAACTGCCCGCGGTAACCGAAGCACCTACGAGTGGGGTTCCTTTACAAAAGTGACTCAGAACCTTGGTTCCATTCTGCCCGTACCACCTTTTTATGGCAGTAGGGTGAATTTGCTTTAGTGGCTACAGTATGGTTCTTTATTGTATGGAGAGTTTATTTGGGATTTCATACTTCTATTGGAGTTTTGAACTTATTTTTTTTAAATGTATAAGGGGTTAAGGTAAAGTTAAGTACTGCACAACGAAAAATGCGGGCCGCATGCGGCCCGCACACTGCCCGAAAAACTAGTTTATAATATATAAAGCTCGATTACCACTGACTGACTGACTGACATAAATGTTCTCCTAGAAGGAGCAGAGTAGGGTAAAAATGAAGTATGGCAAAAATGTTTGGGTGGTTTTGGTGAATATGAGAAAAATCGAAAATCATTAAAAAGACGCCTGCCAAGTGATGATGGATGACGTATCTCGAAAACGGTAAGAGATAGGTAGGGGGTGATTGAACAAATGTCATAGGGAATCGGGAGAGCAGTCGGATGACGTCTGTCAAAAATCCAAAATGGCGGATTTCAAGATGGCCGCCATACAAAGTGATCCGAGCCTGCTGAAGCGAGGCCTTTAGGCCGAGCTTCAGTAGGGGCGGAGCAGTTTGTATGGTGGCCGTCTTGAAATCCGACATTTTGGATGTGACCCACGTGCTCCTATCATTCTTTATACTGCATTTGGATTGTTTTGCCTTATATTTTCGACTGTATTAGGAGTTTTTGTGGGATTTTCGACTGAATTTGGAGTTACTGTCCTACATTGGTGTATAGCGAGCCCGAAGGGCGAGCTCCTGGTGAGGCCGAAGGCCGAACATTCGGCCCGCGAGGCCGAAGGCCGAGCGAATGGTGCGTGAGCCCGAAGGGCGAGCGCTTGGCGAGGCCGTAGGCCGAGCCGTATTAGTAACTTGCGAGGCCGAAGGCCGAGCTCCGACTTGAGAGTACTTTCCACGTCTCCGACTGGTCTCCATGGCAACTGCCCGCGATAACCAAAGCACCTACGAGTGGGGTTCCTTAACAAATGTGCCTCAGAACCTTGGTACCATTCTGCCCGTACTACCTTTTTATGGCAGTAGGGTGAATCTCATTTGGTGGCTACAGTTTGGTTCTCTACTGTATTACAAGTTTATATGGGATTTCATACTTCTATTGGAGTCTTGAACAAATTGTTTTATGTATGAGGTGTTTTTTTGACAGTTCCTACTGACTCAAGATAGATGCGGGCCGCATGCGGCCCGCACACTGCCCAAAATACTAGTTATTTATAATATATAAAGCTGGATTACCGTACACTGACTGACTGACTGACTGACTGACTGACTGACTGATTCACTGACTGACATCATTGTTCTCCCAGAAGGAGTCGAGAAGGAAGAAAGTGATGTATGGGAAAAGTGTAGAGGAGGTTTAGGGGAGTATGGGAAAAATCCGAAAACTCAAAGATGACGTCTGCCAAGTAAAATTGGATGGCGTATCTCTGAAACGGTAAGAGATAGGTAGGGGGTGCTTGACCAAATGTCATAGGGAATCGGGAGAGCAGTCGGATGACATCTGTCAAAAATCCAAAATGGCGGATTTCAAAATGGCCGCCATACAAAATCCTTCGATCCCTCAAAAAAGTAGCTGGTTCTACCAGAAAGAGTTGAGTACGGTTATAGTAATGTATTACGAAAATGACAAAGGGGCTTAGCTGAGTAGGGAAAAAATTAAAAACCCTAGAAATGACGCCTGCCAAGTAAAGCTGGACTACGTATCTCGAAAATGGTAAGAGATAGGTTGGGGGTGTTTGAACAAATGTCATAGGGAATCGGGAGAGCAGTCGAATGACACCTGTCAAACGTGCTCCTCTCATTCTTTATACTGCATTTGGAGTGTTTTACCTCATATTTTCGACTGTATTAGGAGTTTTTGTAGGTTTTTTGACTGAATTTGGAGTTACTGTTCTACGTTATTGTAGAAGCGAGCCCGAAGGGCGACCTCCTGGTGAGGCCGAAGGCCGAACTTTCGGCTCGTGAGGCCGAAGGCCGAGCGTATGGTGCGTGAGCCCGAAGGGCGAGCGCTTGGCGAGGCCGCAGGCCGAGCCGTGTTAGTAACTTGCGAGGCCGAAGGCCGAGCTCCGAATTGGGAGTAATTGCTCTGTCTCCGACTGGTCTCCATGGCAACTGCCCGCGGTATCCGAAGCACCTACGAGTGGGGTTCCTTAACAAAAGTGACTCAGAACCTTGGTACCATTCTGCCCGTACCACCTTTTTATGGCAGTAGGGTGAATCTGCTTTAGTGGCTACAGTATGGATCTTTATTGTATAGAGAGTTTATTTGGGATTTCATACTTCTATTGGAGTTTTGAACTTATTTTTTTTAAATGTATAAGGGGTTAAGGTTAAGTTTAGTACTGTATAACGATAAATGCGGGCCGCATGCGGCCCGCACACTGCCCGAAATACTAGTTATAATATATAAAGCTCGATTACCATTGACTCACTGACTGACATAAATGTTCTCCTAGAAGGAGACGAGTAGGAACAACGTGATGTATGACAAAAATGTTCGGGGGGTTTTGGTGAGTACGAGAAAAATCGAAAATCATTAAAAAGACGCCTGCCAAGTGAAGATGGATGACGTATCTCGAAAACGGTAAGAGATAGGTAGGGCGTGTTTGAACAAATGTCATAGGGAATAGGAAGAGCAGTCGAATGACATCTGTCAAAAATCCAAAATGGCGGATTTCAAGATGGCCGCCATACAAAATGATCCTGCCCTGCTGAAGCGAGGCCTTTAGGCCGAGCTTCAGTAGGGGCGGAGCAGTTTGTATGGTGGCCGTCTTGAAATCCGACATTTTGGATGTGACCCACGTGCTCCTATCATTCTTTATACTGCATTTGGAGTGTTTTACCTTCATTTTCGACTGAATTAGGAGTTTTTGTGGGATTTTTGACTGAATTTGGAGTTACTGTCCTACATTAGTGTAGTAGCGAGCCCGAAGGGCGAGCTCCTGGTGAGGCCGAAGGCCGAACTTTCGGTCCGCGAGGCCGAAGGCCGAGCGTATGATGCGCGAGCCCGAAGGGCGAGCGCTTGGCGAGGCCGCAGGCCGAGCCGTGTTGGTAACTTGCGAGGCCGAAGGCCGAGCTCCGACTTGAGAGTTTTTTCCACGTCTCTGACTGGTCTCCATGGCAACTGCCCGCGGTAAGCGAAGCACCTACGAGTGGGGTTCCTTAACAAAAGTGACTCAGAACCTTGGTACCATTCTGCCCGTACCACCTTTTTATGGCAGTAGGGTGAATCTGCTTTAGTAGCTACAGTATGGTTCTCTACTGTATTACAAGTTTATTTGGGATTTCATATTTCTATTGGAGTTTTGAACATTATTTTTTTATGTATTAGGTGTTTTGATATAGTTTAAAATTGCATATCGATAAATGCGGGCCGCATGCGGCCCGCACACTGCCCGAAAAACTAGTTATTATTTATTATTATTTATAATATATAAGGCTCGATTACCACTGACTCACTGACTGACTGATTGACATAAATGTTCTCCTAGAAGGAGCATAGTAGGGCTAAAATGATGTATGGCAGAAATGTTCGAGGGGTTTTGATGAGTATGAGAAAAATCGAAAATCATTAAAAAGACGCCTGCCAAGTGAAGATGGATGACGTATCTCAAAAACGGTAAGAGATAGGTAGGGGGTGTTTGAACAAATGTCATAGGGAATAAGGAGAGCAGTCGAATGACATCTGTCAAAAATCCAAAATGGCGGATTTCAAGATGGCCGCCATACAAATTGATCCGAGCCTGCTGAAGCGAGGCCGTTAGGCCGAGCTTCAGTAGGGGCGGAGCAGTTTGTATGGTGGCCGTCTTGAAATCCGACATTTTGGATGTGTCTTACATGCTCCTATCATTCTTTATACTGCATATGGAGTGTTTTACCTTTATTTTCAACTGTATTAGGAGTTTTTGTGGGAGTTTTGACTGAATTTGGAGTTACTGTCCTACGTTAGTGTAGTAGCGAGCCCGAAGGGCGAGCTCCTGGTAAGGCCGAAGGCCGAACTTTCGGTCCGCGAGGCCGAAGGCCAAGCGTATGATGCGTGAGCCCGAAGGGCGAGCGCTTGGCGAGGCCGTAGGCAAAGCCGTATTAGTAACTTGCGAGGCCGAAGGCCGAGCTCCGACTTGAGAGTATTTTCCACGTCACTGACTGGTCTCCATGGCAACTGCCTGCGGTAACCGAAGCACCTACGAGTGGGTATCCTTAACAAAAGTGACTCAGAACCTTGGTACTATTCTGCCCGTACCACCTTTTTATGGCAGTAGGGTGAATCTGGTTTGGTGGCTACAGTTTGGTTCCTTATTGCATTAAGAGTTTGTATGGGAAATCGTACATCTTTTGGTGTTTTGAAATATTTTTTTTTAATGTACAAGGTGTTTTGATATTGTTCAAACTTGCACAACGATAAATGCGGGCCGCATGCGGCCCGCACACTGCCCGAAAAACTAGTTTATAATATATAAAGCTCGATTACCACTCACTGACTGACTGACTGATTGACATAAATGTTCTCCTAGAAGGAGCAGAGTAGGGCTAAAATGATGTATGGCAAAAATGTTTGGGGGGTTTTGGTGAGTATGAGAAAAATCGAAAATCATTAAAAAGACGCCTGCCAAGTGATGATGGATGACGTATCTCGAAAACGGTAAGAGATAGGTAGGGGGTGTTTGAACAAATGTCATAGGGAATTGGGAAAGCAGTCGAATGACACCTGTCAAAAATCCAAAATGGCGGATTTCAAGATGGCCGCCATACAAATTGATCCGAGCCTGCTGAAGCGAGGCCTTTAGGCCGAGCTTCAGTAGGGGCGGAGCAGTTTGTATGGTGGCCATCTTGAAATCCGACATTTTGGATGTGTCCCACGTGCTCCTATCATTCTTTATACTGCATTTGGAGCGTTTTACCTTTATATTAGACTGTATTAGGAGTTTTTGTGGGATTTTTGACTGAATTTGGAGTAACTGTCCTACATTAGTGCAGTTGCGAGCCCGAAGGGCGAGCTCCTGGTGAGGCCGAAGGCCGAACTTTCGGACCGCGAGGCCGAAGGCCGAGCGTACGATGCGCGAGCCCGAAGGGCGAGCGCTTGGCGAGGCCGCAGGCCGAGCCGTGTTAGTAACTTGCGAGGCTGAAGGCCGAGCTCCGACTTTAGAATATTTTCTACATCTTCGACTGGTCTCCATGGCAACTGACCGCGGTAACCGAAGCACCTACGAGTGGGGTTCCTTAACAAAAGTGACTCAGAACCTTGGTACCATTCTGCCCGTACCACCTTTTTATGGCAGTAGGGTGAATTTGGTTTGGTGGCTACAGTTTGTTTCTTTATTGTATTGAGAGTTTATATGGGATTTCATACTTCTATTGGAGTTTTGAACACACTTTTTTTTACGTATTAGGTGTCTTGATATAAGTTAAAATTGCACAACGATAAATGCGGGCCGCATGCGGCCCGCACACTGCCCGAAATACTAGTTATTATTAATAATATATAAAGCTCGATTACCACTCACTGACTGACTGACTGACTGATTGACATAAATGTTCTCCTAGAAGGAGACGAGTAGGGCTAAAATGATGTATGGCAAAAATGTTCGGGGGGTTTAAGTGAGTATGAGAAAAATCGAAAATCATCAAAATGACGCCTGCCAAGTTAAGATGGATGACATATCTCGAAAACGGTGCAAGATAGGTAGGGGGTGTTTGAACAAATGTCATAGGGAATCGAGAGAGCAGTCGAATGACACCTGTCAAAAATCCAAAATGGCGGATTTCAAGATGGCCGCCATACAAAATGCTCCGAGCCTGCTGAAGCGAGGCCTTTAGGCCGAGCTTCAGTAGGGGCGGAGCAGTTTGAATGGTGGGCTTCTTGAAATCCGCCATTTTGGATTTGTCCCAGGTGCTCCTCTCATTCTTCATACTGCATTTGGAGTGTTTTACCATATATTTTCGACTGTATTAGGAGTTTTTGTGGGTTTTTTGACTGAATTTGGAGTAACTGTCCTACATTAGTGTATAGCGAGCCCAAAGGGCAACCACCTGGTGAGGCCGAAGGCCGAACTTTCGGTCCGCGAGGCCGAAGGCCGAGCGAATGAAGCGCGAGCCCGAAGGGCGAGCGCTTGGCGAGGCCGCAGGCCGAGCCGTGTTAGTAACTTGCGAGGCCGAAGGCCGAGCTCCGACTCGAGAGTATTTTCCACATCTCCGACTGGTCTCCATGGCAACTGCCCGCGGTAACCGAAGCACCTACGAGTGGGGTTCCTTAAGAAAAGTGACTTAGAACCTTGGTACCATTCTGCCCGTACCACCTTTTTATAGCAGTAGGGTGAATTTGCTTTAGTGGCTACAGTATGGTTCTTTATTGTATTGAGAGTTTATATGGGATTTCATGCTTCTATTGGAGTTTTGAACACACTATTTTTTTAATGTATCAGGTGTTTTTTTGACAGTTCCTACTGACTCAAGATAGATGCGGGCCGCATGCGGCCCGCACACTGCCCGAAAAACTAGTTATTTATTATTTATTATTTATTTATAATATATAAGGCTCGATTACCACTGACTGACTCACTGACTCACTGACATAAATGTTCTCCTAGAAGGAGCAGAGTAGGGTAAAAATGAAGTATGGCAAAAATGTTCGGCGGGTTTAGGTGAGTATGAGAAAAATCGAAAATCATTAAAAAGACGCCTGCCAAGTAAAGATGAATGACATATCTCAAAAACGGTACAAGATAGGTAGAGGGTGTTTGAACAAATGTCATAGGGAATTGGGAGAGCAGTCGGATGACATCTGTCAAAAATCCAAAATGGTGGATTTCAAGATGGCCGCCATACAAAGTGATCCGAGCCTGCTGAAGCGAGGCCGTTAGGCCGAGCTTCAGTAGAGGCGGAGCAGTTTGTATGGTGGCTGTCTTGAAATCCGACATTTTGGATGTGACCCACGTGCTCCTATCATTCTTTATACTGCATTTGGAGTGTTTTACCTTATATTTTCGACTGTATTAGGAGTTTTTGTGGGATTTTGGACTGAATTTGGAGTTACTGTCCTACGTTAGTGTAGTAGCGAGCCCGAAGGGCGAGCTCCTGGTGAGGCCGAAGGCCGAACTTTCGGCTCGCGAGGCCGAAGGCCGAGCGTATTGTGCGTGAGCCCGAAGGGCGAGCGCTTGGCGAGGCCGCAGGCCAAGCCGTGTTAGTAACTTGCGAGGCCGAAGGCCGAGCTCCGACTTGAGAGTATTTTCCACGTCACCGACTGGTCTCCATGGCAACTGCCCGCGGTAACCGAAGCACCTACGAATGGGGTTCCTTAACAAAAGTGACTCAGAACCTTGGTTCCATTCTGCCCGTACCACCTTTTTATGGCAGTAGGGTGAATCTGCTTTAGTGGCTACAGTATGGTTCATTATTGTATTGAGAGTTTATATGGGATTTCATACTTCTATTGGAGTTTTGGACACTTTTTTTTTATGTATAACGTTTTTTTATGACAGTTCCTACTGACTTAAGATAGATGCGGGCCGCATGCGGCCCGCACACTGCCCGAAAAACTAGTTATTTATAATATATAAAGCTCGATTACCACTGACTGACTGACTGACTCACTGACATAAATGTTCTCCTAGAAGGAGCAGAGTAGGGTAAAAATGAAGAATAGCAAAAATGTTCGGAGGGTTTTGGTGAGTATGAGAAAAATCGAAAATCATTAAAAAGACGCCTGCCAAGTAAAGATGGATGACGTATCTCAAAAACGGTACGAGATAGGTAGGGGGTGTTTGAACAAATGTCATAGGGAATCGGGAGAGCAGTCGAATGACACCTGTCAAAAATCCAAAATGGCGGATTTCAAGATGGCCGCCATACAAAGTGATCCGAGCCTGCTGAAGCGAGGCCTTTAGGCCGAGCTTCAGTAGGGGCGGAGCAGTTTGTATGGTGGCCGTCTTGAAATCCGACAATTAGGATGTGACCCACGTGCTCCTATCATTCTTTATACTGCATTTGGAGTGATTTACCCTATATTTTCGACTGTATTAGGAGTTTTTGTGGGATTTTCGACTGAATTTGGAGTAACTGTCCTACATTAGTGAAGTTGCGAGCCCGAAGGGCGAGCTTCTGGTGAGGCCGAAGGCCGAACTTTCGGTCCGCGAGGCCGAAGGCCGAGCGAATGGTGCGCGAGCCCGAAGGGCGAGCGCTTGGCGAGGCCGCAGGCCGAGCCGTGTTGGTAACTTGCGAGGCCGAAGGCCGAGCTCCGACTTGAGAGTTTTTTCCACGTCTCTGACTGGTCTCCATGGCAACTGCCCGCGGTAAGCGAAGCACCTACGAGTGGGGTTCCTTAACAAAAGTGACTCAGAACCTTGGTCCCATTCTGCCCGTACCACCTTTTTATGGCGGTAGGGTGAATCTGTTTTAGAGGCTACAGTATTGTTCATTATTGTATTGAGAGTTAATATGGGATTTCATACTTCTATTGGAGTTTTGAACACACTTTTTTTCACGTATTAGGTGTTTCTGTGAAATTCCCAAATGAGTAAAGATAGATGCGGGCCGCATGCGGCCCGCACACTGCCCGAAAAACTAGTTTATTTTTTATAATATATAAAGCTCGATTACCACTGACTGACTGACTGACTCACTGACATAAATGTTCTCCTAGAAGGAGCAGAGTAGGGTAAAAATGAAGAATAGCAAAAATGTTCGGAGGGTTTTGGTGAGTATGAGAAAAATCGAAAATCATTAAAAAGACGCCTGCCAAGTAAAGATGGATGACGTATCTCAAAAACGGTACGAGATAGGTAGGGGGTGTTTGAACAAATGTCATAGGGAATCGGGAGAGCAGTCGAATGACACCTGTCAAAAATCCAAAATGGCGGATTTCAAGATGGCCGCCATACAAAGTGATCCGAGCCTGCTGAAGCGAGGCCTTTAGGCCGAGCTTCAGTAGGGGCGGAGCAGTTTGTATGGTGGCCGTCTTGAAATCCGACAATTTGGATGTGACCCACGTGCTCCTATCATTCTTTATACTGCATTTGGAGTGATTTACCCTATATTTTCGACTGTATTAGGAGTTTTTGTGGGATTTTCGACTGAATTTGGAGTAACTGTCCTACATTAGTGAAGTTGCGAGCCCGAAGGGCGAGCTTCTGGTGAGGCCGAAGGCCGAACTTTCGGTCCGCGAGGCCGAAGGCCGAGCGTATGATGCGCGAGCCCGAAGGGCGAGTGCTTTGCGAGGCCGCAGGCCGAGCCGTGTTAGTAACTTGCGAGGCCGAAGGCCGAGCTCCGACTTGAGATTATTTTCCACATCTCCGACTGGTCTCCATAGCAAATGCCCGCGGTAACCGAAGCACCTACGAGTGGGGTTCCTTCACAAAAGTGACTCAGAACCTTGGTCCCATTCTGCCCGTACCACCTTTTTGTGGCAGTAGGGTGAATTTGCTTTAGTGGCTACAGTATGGTTCTTTATTGTATTGAGAGTTTATATGGGATTTCATTCTTCTATTGGAGTTTTGAACATACTTTTTTACAACGTATCATGAGTTTTGATATAGTTTAGTACTGCATAACGATAAATGCGGGCCGCATGCGGCCCGCACACTGCCCGAAAAACTAGTTATTTATAATATATAAAGCTGGATTACCGTACACTGACTCACTGACTGACTGATTCACTGACTGACATGATTGTTCTCCCAGAAGGAGTCGAGAAGGAAGAAAGTCATGTATAGGAAAAGTGTAGAGGGGGTTAAGTCGAGTATGGGAAAAATCCGAAAACTCAAAGATGACGTCTGCCAAGTAAAATTGGATGGCGTATCTCGGAAACGGTAAGAGATAGGTAGGGGGTGCTTGACCAAATGTCATAGGGAATCGGGAGAGCAGTCGAATGACGTTTGTCAAAAATCCAAAATGGCGGATTTCAAAATGGCCGCCATACAAAATCCTTCGATCCCTCAAAAAAGTAGCTGGTTCTACCAGAAAGAGTTGAGTACGGTTATAGTAATGTATTACGAAAATGACTAAAGGGTTTAGCTGAGTGGGGTCAAATTTATAAACCCTAGAAATGACGCCTGCCAAGTAAAGCTGGACTACGTATCTCGAAAACGGTAAGAGATAGGTTGGGGGTGTTTGAACAAATGTCATAGGGAATCGGGAGAGCAGTCGAATGACACCTGTCAAATGTGCTTCTCTCATTCTTTATACTGCATTTGGAGTGTTTTACCTCATATTTTCGACTGTATTAGGAGTTTTTGTTGGTTTTTTGACTGAATTTGGAGTAATTGTCCTACTGGCCGTGTAGCGAGCCCGAAGGGCGAGCTTTTGGTGAGGCCGAAGGCCGAACTTCCGGGCCACGAGGCCGTAGGCCGAGTGGACGGTGCGCGAGCCCGCAGGGCGAGTGCTAGGCGAGGCCGCAGGCCGAGCCATGTTAGTAACTTGCGAGGCCGAAGGCCGAGCTCAGACTTGCACCGATTTGGCTGAAAATCGATATATTGGTTGTTCTCGTCGTCCTTATTTCAAATATGAAATTTTTATTTCGATGACGTCTGCCAAGTAAAAAAAGTTACTCCGATTTGGCTGAAACTCGATATTTATGTGGTTCTGGACGTCCTTATTCCAAATCAAAAAAAAATTTTTCGATGACGTCTGCCAAGTCAAAAAAGTTACTCCGATTTGGCTGAAACTCGATATTTAGGTGGTTCTGGGTGTCCTTATTCCAAATCTAAAATTTTTTTTTTCAATGACGTCTGCCAAGTAAAAAAAGATACTCCGATTTGGCTGAAACTCGATATCTAGGTTTTTCTGGACGTCCTTATTCCAAATATGAATTTTTTTTTTCGATGACGTCTGCCAAGTTCAGATAAATCACGTATCTCGAAAACGGTAATAGATAGGTAGGGGGTTTTTGAAAAAATGTCATAGGAAATAAGGAGAGCAGTCAAATGACATTTCGGATGTGTCAAACGTGCTCCTCTCATTCTTTATACTGCATTTGGAGTGTTTTACCTCATATTTTCGACTGTATTAGGAGTTTTTGTAGGTTTTTTGACTGAATTTGGAGTTACTGTACTACGTTATTGTAGTAGCGAGCCCGAAGGGCGAGCTGCTGGTGAGGCCGAAGGCCGAACTCTCGGCTCGCGAGGCCGAAGGCCGAGCGTATGGTGCGGGAGCCCGAAGGGCGAGCGCTTGGTGAGGCCGTAGGCCGAGCCGTGTTAGTAACTTGCGAGGCCGAAGGCCGAGCTCCGACTTGAGAGTTTTTTTCATGTCTCCTACTGGTCTCCATGGCAACTGCCCGTGATAACCAAAGCAACTACGAGTGGGGTTCCTTAACAAAAGTGACTCAGAACCTTGGTTCGATTCTGCCCGTACCACCTTTTTATGGCAGTAGGGTGAATCTGCTTTAGTGGCTACAGTATGGTTCGTTATTGTATGGAGAGTTTATTTGGGATTTCATACTTCTATTGGAGTTTTGAACTTATTTTTTTTAATGTATAAGGGGTTAAGGTAAAGTTAAGTACTGCACAACGATAAATGCGGGCCGCATGCGGCCCGCACACTGCCCGAAAAACTAGTTATTATAATATATAAAGCTCGATTACCACTGACTCACTGACTGACTCACTCATTGACATAAATGTTCTCCTAGAAGGAGACGAGTAGGAGCACAGTGATGTATGGCAAAAATGTTCGGGGGGCTTAGGTGAGTATGAGAAAAATCGAAAATCATTAAAAAGACGCCTGCCAAGTGAAGATGGATGACGTATCTCGAAAACGGTAAGAGATAGGTAGGGGGTGTTTGAACAAATGTCATAGGGAATCGGGAGAGCAGTCGAATGACATATGTCAAAAATCCAAAATGGCGGATTTTAAAATGGCCGCCATACAAAATCCTTCGATCCCTCAAAAAAGTAGCTGTTTCTACCAGAAAGAGTTGAGTACGGTTATAGTAATGTATTACGAAAATGACAAAGGGGCTTAGCTGAGTAGGGAAAAAAATAAAAACCCTAGAAATGACGCCTGCCAAGTAAAGCTGGACTACGTATCTCGAAAACGGTAAGAGATAGGTTGGGGGTGTTTGAACAAATGGCATAGGGAATCGGGAGAGCAGTCGAATGAGACCTGTCCCACGTGCTCCTCTCATTCTTTATACTGCATTTGGAGTGTTTTACCTCATATTTTCGACTGTATTAGGAGTTTTTGTAGGTTTTTTGACTGAATTTGGAGTTACTATTCTACGTTGTTGTAGTAGCGAGCCCGAAGGGCGAGCTCCTGGTGAGGCCGAAGGCCGAACTTTCGGCACGCGAGGCCGAAGGCCGAGCGTATAGTGCGCGAGCCCGAAGGGCGAGCGCTTGGCGAGGCCGCAGGCCGAGCCATGTTAGTAGCTTGCGAGGCCGAAGGCCGAGCTCCGACTCGAGAGTATTTTCCACGTCTCCGACTGGTCTCCATGGCAACTGCCCGCGGAAACCAAAGCACCTACGAGTGGGGTTCCTTAACAAAAGTGACTCAGAACCTTGGTCCCATTCTGCCCGTACCACCTTTTTATTGCAGTAGGGTTAATTTGATTTAGTGGCTACAGTATGGTTCTTTATTGTATTGAGAGTTTATATGGGATTTCATACTGTTATGGAATTTTGTTTTTTTTTTTTTTAATGTATATGGTGTTAAGGTATTGGTAAGTACTGCATAACGATAAATGCGGGCCGCATGCGGCCCGCACACTGCCCGAAATACTAGTTATAATATATAAAGCTCGATTACCACTCACTGACTGACTGATTGACATAAATGTTCTCCTAGAAGGAGCAGAGTAGGGCTGAAATGATGTATGGCAAAAATGTTTGGGGGGTTTTGGTGAGTATGAGAAAAATCGAAAATCATTAAAAAGACGCCTGCCAAGTAAAGAAGGATGACGTATCTCAAAAACGGTACATAATAGGTAGGGGGTGTTTGAACAAATGTCATAGGGAATCGGGAGAGCAGTCGAATGACACCTGTCAAAAATCCAAAATGGCGGATTTCAAGATGGCCGCCATACAAATTGATCCGAGCCTGCTGAAGCGAGGCCGTTAGGCCGAGGTTCAGTAGGGGCGGAGCAGTTTGTATGGGGGCCTTCTTGAAATCCGCCATTTTGGATTTGTCCCAGGTGCTCCTATCATTCTTAATACTGCATTTGGAGTGTATTACCTTATATTTTCGACTGTATTAGGAGTTTTTGTGGGATTTTTGACTTAATTTGGAGTAACTGTCCTACATAAGTGTAGTAGCGAGCCCGAATGGCGAGCGCTTTGCGAGGCCGCAGGCCGAGCCGTGTTGGTAACTTGCGAGGCCGAAGGCCGAGCTCCGTCTTGAGAGTTTTTTCCACGTCTCCGACTGGTCTCCATGGCAACTGCCCGCTGTAAGCGAAGCACCTACGAGTGGGGTTCCTTAACAAAAGTGACTCAGAACCTTGGTCCCATTCTGCCCGTACCACCTTTTTATGGCAGTAGGGTTAATTTGCTTAAGTAGCTACAGTATGGTTCTTTATTGTATTGAGAGTTAATATGGGATTTCATACTTCTAATGGAGTTTTGAACATACTTTTTTTAATGTATAAGGTGTTTTGATATTTTTCAAACTTGCACAACGATAAATGCGGGCCGCATGCGGCCCGCACACTGCCCGAAAAACTAGTTATAATATATAAAGCTCGATTACCACTGACTGATTGACATAAATGTTCTCCTAGAAGGAGACGAGTAGGAGCAACGTGATGTATGGCAAAAATGTTCGGGTGGTTTTGGTGAGTATGAGAAAAATCGAAAATTATTAAAAAGACGCCTGCCAAGTGATGATGGATGACGTATCTCGAAAACGGTAAGAGATAGGTAGGGGGTGTTTGAACAAATGTCATAGGGAATAGGAAGAGCAGTCGAATGACACCTGTCAAAAATCCAAAATGGCGGATTTCAAGATGGCCGCCATACAAAATGATCCGAGCCTGCTGAAGCGAGGCCGTTAGGCCGAGCTTCAGAAGGGGCGGAGCAGTTTGTATGGTGGTCGTCTTGAAATCCGTCATTTTGGATGTGCCCCACGTGCTCCTATCATTCTTTATACTGCATTTTTGAGTGTTTTACCTTATATTTCGACTGTATTAGGAGTTTTTGTGGGATTTTGGACTGAATTTGGAGTAACTGTCCTACATTAGTGTATAGCGAGCCCAAAGGGCAATTACCTGGTGAGGCCGAAGGCCGAACTTTCGGTCCGCGAGGCCGAAGGCCGAGCGTATGGTGCGTGAGCCCGAAGGGCGAACGCTTGGCGAGGCCGTAGGCCGAGCCGTATTAGTAACTTGCGAGGCCGAAGGCCGAGCTCCGACTTGAGAGTTTTTTTTACGTCTCCGACTGGTCTCCATGGCAACTGCCCGCGGTAACCGAAGCACCTACGTGTGGGGTTTCTTAACAAAAGTGACTCAGAACCTTGGTACCATTCTGCCCGTACCACCTTTTTATGGCAGTAGGGTGAATTTGCTTTAGTGGCTACAGTATGGTTCTTTATTGTATTGAGAGTTTATATGGGATTTCATACTTCTATTGGAGTTTTGAACACATTTTTTTTAATTTATCAGGTGTTTTTTTGACAGTTCCTTTTGACTCAAGAGAGATGCGGGCCGCATGCGGCCCGCACACTGCCCGAAAAACTAGTATATTTATTTATAATATATAAAGCTCGATTACCACTCACTGACTGACTGACTGATTGACATAAATGTTCTCCTAGAAGGAGCAGAGTAGGGCTAAAATGATGTATGGCAAAAATGTTTGGGGGGTTTTGGTGAGTATGAGAAAAATCGAAAATCATTAAAAAGACGCCTGCCAAGTGATGATGGATGACGTATCTCGAAAACGGTAAGAGATAGGTAGGGGGTGTTTGAACAAATGTCATAGAGAATCGGGAGAGCAGTCGAATGACACCTGTCAAAAATCCAAAATGGCGGATTTCAAGATGGCCGCCATACAAAATGCTCCGAGCCTGCTGAAGCGAGGCCTTTAGGCCGAGCTTCAGTAGGGGCGGAGCAGTTTGTATGGTGGCCTTCTTGAAATCCGCCATTTTGGATTTGTCCCAGGTGCTCCTCTCATTCTTCATACTGCATTTGGAGTGTTTTACCTTATATTTTCGACTGTATTAGGAGTTTTTGTGGGTTTTTTGACTGAATTTGGAGTAACTGTTCTACATTAGTGTATAGCGAGCCCAAAGGGCAACCACCTGGTGAGGCCGAAGGCCGAACTTTCGGTCCGCGAGGCCGAAGGCCGAGCGAATGGTGCGCGAGCCCGAAGGGCGAGCGCTTGGCGAGGCCGCAGGCCGAGCCGTATTAGTAACTTGCGAGGCCGAAGGCCGAGCTCCGACTTGAGAGTATTTTCCACGTCACCGACTGGTCTCCATGGCAACTGCCTGCGGTAACCGAAGCACCTACGAGTGGGGTTCCTTAACAAAAGTGATTCAGAACCTTGGTACCATTCTGCCCGTACCACCTTTTTATGGCAGTAGGGTGAATTTGGTTTGGTGATAACAGTACGGTTCTCTATTGTATTAAGGGTTTGTATGGGAAATCGTACATCTTTAGGTGTTTTGAAATAATTTTTTTTAATGTATAAGGTGTTTTGATATTGTTCAAACTTGCACAACGATAAATGCGGGCCGCATGCGGCCCGCACACTGCCCGAAATACTAGTTATTTATAATATATAAAGCTGGATTACCGTACACTGACTGACTGACTGACTGACTGACTGACATCATTGTTCTCCCAGAAGGAGTCGAGTAGGAAGAATGTGATGTATGGAAAAAGTGTAGAGGGGGTTTGTGTGAGTATGGGAAAAATCCGAAAACTCAAAGATGACGTCTGCCAAGTAAAATTGGATGGCGTATCTCTGAAACGGTAAGAGATAGGTAGGGGGTGCTTAACCAAATGTCATAGGGAATCGGGAGAGCAGTTGGATGATATCTGTCAAAAATCCAAAATGGCGGATTTCAAAATGGCCGCCATACAAAATCCTTCGATCCCTCAAAAAAGTAGCTGGTTCTACCAGAAAGAGTTGAGTACAGTTATAGTAATGTATCACGAAAATGACAAAGGGGCTTAGCTGAGTAGGGAAAAAAATAAAAACCCTAGAAATGACGCCTGCCAAGTAAAGCTGGACTACGTATGTCGAAAACGGTAAGAGATAGGTTGGGGGTGTTTGAACAAATGTCATAGGGAATCGGGAGAGCAGTCGAACGACACCTGTCACACGTGCTCCTCTCATTCTTTATACTGCATTTGGAGTGTTTTACCTCATATTTTCGACTGTATTAGGAGTTTTTGTAGGTTTTTGGAATGAATTTGGAGTTACTGTTCTACGTTATTGTAGTAGCGAGCCCGAAGGGCGAGCTCCTGGTGAGGCCGAAGGCCGAACTTTTGGCTCGCGAGGCCGAAGGCCGAGCGTATGGTGCGTGAGCCCGAAGGGCGAGCGCCTGGCGAGGCCGGAGGCTGAGCCGTGCTGGTAACTTGCGAGGCCGAAGGCCGAGCTCCGACTTGAGAGTATTTTCCACGTCTCCGACTGGTCTCCATAGCAACTGCCCGCGATAACCAAAGCACCTACGAGTGGGGTTCCTTAAAAAAATCGACTCGGAACCCTGGTCTTATTCTGCCCGTACCACCTTTTTATGGCAGTAGGGTGAATCTGGTTTGGTGGCTACAGTATGGTTCTTTAGTGTATTGAGAGTTTATATGGGATTTCATACTTCTATTGGAGTTTTGAACACACTTTTTTTTACGTATTAGGTGTTTCTGTGTAATTTTCAAATGACTAAAGATAGATGCGGGCCGCATGCGGCCCGCACACTGCCCGAATAACTAGTTATTTATAATATATAAAGCTCGATTACCACTCACTGACTGACTGACTGATTGACATAAATGTTCTCCTAGAAGGAGCAGAGTAGGGTAAAAATGAAGTATGGCAAAAATGTTCGGGGGGTTTTAGTGAGTATGAGAAAAATCGAAAATCATTAAAAAGACGCCTGCCAAGTAAAGATGAATGACGTATCTCGAAAACGATGCAAGATAGGTTGGGGGTGTTTGAACAAATGTCATAGGGAATCGGGAGAGCAGTCGAGTGACACCTGTCAAAAATCCAAAATGGCGGATTTCAAGATGGCCGCCATACAAAGTGATCCGAGCCTGCTGAAGCGAGGCCGTGAGGCCGAGCTTCAGTAGGGGCGGAGCAGTTTGTATGGTGGCCGTCTTGAAATCCGACATTTTGGATGTGACCCACATGCTCCTATCATTCTTTATACTGCATTTGGATTGTTTTGCCTTATATTTTCGACTGTATTAGGAGTTTTTGTGGGATTTTCGACTGAATTTGGAGTTACTGTCCTACATTGGTGTATAGCGAGCCCGAAGGGCGAGCTCCTGGTGAGGCCGTAGGCCGAACATTCGGCCCGCGAGGCCGAAGGCCGAGCGTATGGTGCGTGAGCCCGAAGGGCGAGCGCTCGGCGAGGCCGTAGGCCGAGCCGTATTAGTAACTTGCGAGGCCAAAGGCCGAGCTCCGACTTAAGAGTATTTTCCACGTCTCCGACTGGTCTCCATGGCAACTGCCCGCGGTAACCGAAGCACCTACGAGTGGGGTTCTTTAGCAAAAGTGACTCAGAACCTTGGTATCATTCTGCCCGTACCACCTTTTTATGGCAGTAGGGTGAATTTGCTTTAGTGGCTACAGTATGGTTCTTTATTGTATTGAGAGTTTATATGGGATTTCATACTTCTATTGGAGTTTTGAACATACTTTTTTCCAACGTATCAGGAGTTTTGATATAGTTTAGTACTGCATAACGATAAATGCGGGCCGCATGCGGCCCGCACACTGCCCGAAAAACTAGTTTATAATATATAAAGCTCGATTACCACTGACTGACTGACATAAATGTTCTCCTAGAAGGAGACGAGTAGGAACAACGTGATGTATGGCAAAAATGTTCGGGGGGTTTTGGTGAGTATGAGAAAAATCGAAAATCATAAAAAAGACGCCTGCCAAGTAAAGATGGATGACATATCTCAAAAACGGTACAAGATAGGTAGGGGGTGTTTGAACAAATGTCATAGGGAATCGGGAGAGCAGTCGAATGACACCTGTCAAAAATCCAAAATGGCGGATTTCAAGATGGCCGTCATACAAAATGGTCCGAGCCTGCTGAAGCGAGGCCGTTAGGCCGAGCTTCAGTAGGGGCGGAGCAGTTTGTATGGTGGTTGTCTTGAAATCCAACATTTTGGATGTGACCCACGTGCTCCTATCATTCTTTATACTGCATTTGGAGTGTTTTACCTTATATTTCGACTGTATTAGGAGTTTTTGTGGGATATTCGACTGAATTTGGAGTTACTGTCCTACATTGGTGTATAGCGAGCCCGAAGGGTGAGCTCCTGGTGAGGCCGAAGGCCGAACATTCGGCCCGCGAGGCCGAAGGCCGAGCATATGGTGCGTGAGCCCGAAGGGCGAGCGCTTGGCGAGGCCGGAGGCCGAGCCGTGTTGGTAACTTGCGAGGCCGAAGGCCGAGCTCCGACTTGAGAGTATTTTCCACGTCTCCGACTGGTCTCCATGGCAACTGCCCGCGATAACCAAAGCACCTACGAGTGGGGTTCCTTAATAAATGTGACTCAGAACCTTGGTACCATTCTGCCGGTACCACTTTTTTATGGCAGTAGGGTGAATCTGGTTTAGAGGCTACAGTTTGTTTCTTTATTGTATTAAGAGTTTATATGGGATTTCATACTTCTATTGGAGTTTTGGATATTACTTTTTTTTAATGTATAACGTGCTTTTATGACAGTTCCTACTGACTCAAGATAGATGCGGGCCGCATGCGGCCCGCACACTGCCCGAATAACTAGTTATTATAATATATAAAGCTCGATTACCACTGACTGATTGACATAAATGTTCTCCTAGAAGGAGACGAGTAGGAGCAACGTGATGTATGGCAAAAATGTTCGGGTGGTTTTGGTGAGTATGAGAAAAATCGAAAATTATTAAAAAGACGCCTGCCAAGTGATGATGGATGACGTATCTCGAAAACGGTAAGAGATAGGTAGGGGGTGTTTGACCAAATGTCATAGGGAATCAAGAGTGCAGTCGAATGACAGCTGTCAAAAATTCAAAATGGCGGATTTCAAGATGGCCGCCATACAAAATGACCCGAGCCTGCTGAAGCGAGGCCTTTAGGCCGAGCTTCAGTAGGGGCGGAGCAGTTTGTATGGCGGCCGTCTTGAAATCCGACATTTTGGATGTGACTCACGTGCTCCTATCATTCTTTATACTGCATTTGGAGTGTTTGACCTTTATTTTCGACTGTATTAGGAGTTTTTGTGGGAGTTTTGACTGAATTTGGAGTTACTGTCCTATATTAGTGTAGTAGCGAGCCCGAAGGGCGAGCTCCTGGTGAGGCCGAAGGCCGAACTTTCGGTCCGCGAGGCCGAAGGCCGAGCGTATGATGCGCGAGCCCGAAGGGCGAGCGCCTGGCGAGGCCGTAGGCCGAGCCGTATTAGTAACTTGCGAGGCCGAAGGCCGAGCTCCGACTTGAGAGTATTTTCCACATCTCCGACTGGTCTCCATGGCAACTGCCCGCGGTAACCGAAGCACCTACGAGTGGGGTTCCTTTACAAAAGTGACTCAGAACCTTGGTTCCATTCTGCCCGTACCACCTTTTTATGGCAGTAGGGTGAATTTGCTTTAGTGGCTACAGTATGGTTCTTTATTGTATGGAGAGTTTATTTGGGATTTCATACTTCTATTGGAGTTTTGAACTTATTTTTTTTAAATGTATAAGGGGTTAAGGTAAAGTTAAGTACTGCACAACGAAAAATGCGGGCCGCATGCGGCCCGCACACTGCCCGAAAAACTAGTTTATAATATATAAAGCTCGATTACCACTGACTGACTGACTGACATAAATGTTCTCCTAGAAGGAGCAGAGTAGGGTAAAAATGAAGTATGGCAAAAATGTTTGGGTGGTTTTGGTGAATATGAGAAAAATCGAAAATCATTAAAAAGACGCCTGCCAAGTGATGATGGATGACGTATCTCGAAAACGGTAAGAGATAGGTAGGGGGTGATTGAACAAATGTCATAGGGAATCGGGAGAGCAGTCGGATGACGTCTGTCAAAAATCCAAAATGGCGGATTTCAAGATGGCCGCCATACAAAGTGATCCGAGCCTGCTGAAGCGAGGCCTTTAGGCCGAGCTTCAGTAGGGGCGGAGCAGTTTGTATGGTGGCCGTCTTGAAATCCGACATTTTGGATGTGACCCACGTGCTCCTATCATTCTTTATACTGCATTTGGATTGTTTTGCCTTATATTTTCGACTGTATTAGGAGTTTTTGTGGGATTTTCGACTGAATTTGGAGTTACTGTCCTACATTGGTGTATAGCGAGCCCGAAGGGCGAGCTCCTGGTGAGGCCGAAGGCCGAACATTCGGCCCGCGAGGCCGAAGGCCGAGCGAATGGTGCGTGAGCCCGAAGGGCGAGCGCTTGGCGAGGCCGTAGGCCGAGCCGTATTAGTAACTTGCGAGGCCGAAGGCCGAGCTCCGACTTGAGAGTACTTTCCACGTCTCCGACTGGTCTCCATGGCAACTGCCCGCGATAACCAAAGCACCTACGAGTGGGGTTCCTTAACAAATGTGCCTCAGAACCTTGGTACCATTCTGCCCGTACTACCTTTTTATGGCAGTAGGGTGAATCTCATTTGGTGGCTACAGTTTGGTTCTCTACTGTATTACAAGTTTATATGGGATTTCATACTTCTATTGGAGTCTTGAACAAATTGTTTTATGTATGAGGTGTTTTTTTGACAGTTCCTACTGACTCAAGATAGATGCGGGCCGCATGCGGCCCGCACACTGCCCAAAATACTAGTTATTTATAATATATAAAGCTGGATTACCGTACACTGACTGACTGACTGACTGACTGACTGACTGACTGATTCACTGACTGACATCATTGTTCTCCCAGAAGGAGTCGAGAAGGAAGAAAGTGATGTATGGGAAAAGTGTAGAGGAGGTTTAGGGGAGTATGGGAAAAATCCGAAAACTCAAAGATGACGTCTGCCAAGTAAAATTGGATGGCGTATCTCTGAAACGGTAAGAGATAGGTAGGGGGTGCTTGACCAAATGTCATAGGGAATCGGGAGAGCAGTCGGATGACATCTGTCAAAAATCCAAAATGGCGGATTTCAAAATGGCCGCCATACAAAATCCTTCGATCCCTCAAAAAAGTAGCTGGTTCTACCAGAAAGAGTTGAGTACGGTTATAGTAATGTATTACGAAAATGACAAAGGGGCTTAGCTGAGTAGGGAAAAAATTAAAAACCCTAGAAATGACGCCTGCCAAGTAAAGCTGGACTACGTATCTCGAAAATGGTAAGAGATAGGTTGGGGGTGTTTGAACAAATGTCATAGGGAATCGGGAGAGCAGTCGAATGACACCTGTCAAACGTGCTCCTCTCATTCTTTATACTGCATTTGGAGTGTTTTACCTCATATTTTCGACTGTATTAGGAGTTTTTGTAGGTTTTTTGACTGAATTTGGAGTTACTGTTCTACGTTATTGTAGAAGCGAGCCCGAAGGGCGACCTCCTGGTGAGGCCGAAGGCCGAACTTTCGGCTCGTGAGGCCGAAGGCCGAGCGTATGGTGCGTGAGCCCGAAGGGCGAGCGCTTGGCGAGGCCGCAGGCCGAGCCGTGTTAGTAACTTGCGAGGCCGAAGGCCGAGCTCCGAATTGGGAGTAATTGCTCTGTCTCCGACTGGTCTCCATGGCAACTGCCCGCGGTATCCGAAGCACCTACGAGTGGGGTTCCTTAACAAAAGTGACTCAGAACCTTGGTACCATTCTGCCCGTACCACCTTTTTATGGCAGAAGGTTGAATCTGCTTTAGTGGCTACAGTATGGATCTTTATTGTATAGAGAGTTTATTTGGGATTTCATACTTCTATTGGAGTTTTGAACTTATTTTTTTTAAATGTATAAGGGGTTAAGGTTAAGTTTAGTACTGTATAACGATAAATGCGGGCCGCATGCGGCCCGCACACTGCCCGAAATACTAGTTATAATATATAAAGCTCGATTACCATTGACTCACTGACTGACATAAATGTTCTCCTAGAAGGAGACGAGTAGGAACAACGTGATGTATGACAAAAATGTTCGGGGGGTTTTGGTGAGTACGAGAAAAATCGAAAATCATTAAAAAGACGCCTGCCAAGTGAAGATGGATGACGTATCTCGAAAACGGTAAGAGATAGGTAGGGCGTGTTTGAACAAATGTCATAGGGAATAGGAAGAGCAGTCGAATGACATCTGTCAAAAATCCAAAATGGCGGATTTCAAGATGGCCGCCATACAAAATGATCCTGCCCTGCTGAAGCGAGGCCTTTAGGCCGAGCTTCAGTAGGGGCGGAGCAGTTTGTATGGTGGCCGTCTTGAAATCCGACATTTTGGATGTGACCCACGTGCTCCTATCATTCTTTATACTGCATTTGGAGTGTTTTACCTTCATTTTCGACTGAATTAGGAGTTTTTGTGGGATTTTTGACTGAATTTGGAGTTACTGTCCTACATTAGTGTAGTAGCGAGCCCGAAGGGCGAGCTCCTGGTGAGGCCGAAGGCCGAACTTTCGGTCCGCGAGGCCGAAGGCCGAGCGTATGATGCGCGAGCCCGAAGGGCGAGCGCTTGGCGAGGCCGCAGGCCGAGCCGTGTTGGTAACTTGCGAGGCCGAAGGCCGAGCTCCGACTTGAGAGTTTTTTCCACGTCTCTGACTGGTCTCCATGGCAACTGCCCGCGGTAAGCGAAGCACCTACGAGTGGGGTTCCTTAACAAAAGTGACTCAGAACCTTGGTACCATTCTGCCCGTACCACCTTTTTATGGCAGTAGGGTGAATCTGCTTTAGTAGCTACAGTATGGTTCTCTACTGTATTACAAGTTTATTTGGGATTTCATATTTCTATTGGAGTTTTGAACATTATTTTTTTATGTATTAGGTGTTTTGATATAGTTTAAAATTGCATATCGATAAATGCGGGCCGCATGCGGCCCGCACACTGCCCGAAAAACTAGTTATTATTTATTATTATTTATAATATATAAGGCTCGATTACCACTGACTCACTGACTGACTGATTGACATAAATGTTCTCCTAGAAGGAGCATAGTAGGGCTAAAATGATGTATGGCAGAAATGTTCGAGGGGTTTTGATGAGTATGAGAAAAATCGAAAATCATTAAAAAGACGCCTGCCAAGTGAAGATGGATGACGTATCTCAAAAACGGTAAGAGATAGGTAGGGGGTGTTTGAACAAATGTCATAGGGAATAAGGAGAGCAGTCGAATGACATCTGTCAAAAATCCAAAATGGCGGATTTCAAGATGGCCGCCATACAAATTGATCCGAGCCTGCTGAAGCGAGGCCGTTAGGCCGAGCTTCAGTAGGGGCGGAGCAGTTTGTATGGTGGCCGTCTTGAAATCCGACATTTTGGATGTGTCTTACATGCTCCTATCATTCTTTATACTGCATATGGAGTGTTTTACCTTTATTTTCAACTGTATTAGGAGTTTTTGTGGGAGTTTTGACTGAATTTGGAGTTACTGTCCTACGTTAGTGTAGTAGCGAGCCCGAAGGGCGAGCTCCTGGTAAGGCCGAAGGCCGAACTTTCGGTCCGCGAGGCCGAAGGCCAAGCGTATGATGCGTGAGCCCGAAGGGCGAGCGCTTGGCGAGGCCGCAGGCCGAGCCGTGTTGGTAACTTGCGAGGCCGAAGGCCGAGCTCCGACTTGAGAGTTTTTTCCACGTCTCTGACTGGTCTCCATGGCAACTGCCCGCGGTAAGCGAAGCACCTACGAGTGGGGTTCCTTAACAAAAGTGACTCAGAACCTTGGTACCATTCTGCCCGTACCACCTTTTTATGGCAGTAGGGTGAATCTGCTTTAGTAGCTACAGTATGGTTCTCTACTGTATTACAAGTTTATTTGGGATTTCATATTTCTATTGGAGTTTTGAACATTATTTTTTTATGTATTAGGTGTTTTGATATAGTTTAAAATTGCATATCGATAAATGCGGGCCGCATGCGGCCCGCACACTGCCCGAAAAACTAGTTATTATTTATTATTATTTATAATATATAAGGCTCGATTACCACTGACTCACTGACTGACTGATTGACATAAATGTTCTCCTAGAAGGAGCATAGTAGGGCTAAAATGATGTATGGCAGAAATGTTCGAGGGGTTTTGATGAGTATGAGAAAAATCGAAAATCATTAAAAAGACGCCTGCCAAGTGATGATGGATGACGTATCTCGAAAACGGTAAGAGATAGGTAGGGGGTGTTTGAACAAATGTCATAGGGAATTGGGAAAGCAGTCGAATGACACCTGTCAAAAATCCAAAATGGCGGATTTCAAGATGGCCGCCATACAAATTGATCCGAGCCTGCTGAAGCGAGGCCTTTAGGCCGAGCTTCAGTAGGGGCGGAGCAGTTTGTATGGTGGCCATCTTGAAATCCGACATTTTGGATGTGTCCCACGTGCTCCTATCATTCTTTATACTGCATTTGGAGCGTTTTACCTTTATATTAGACTGTATTAGGAGTTTTTGTGGGATTTTTGACTGAATTTGGAGTAACTGTCCTACATTAGTGCAGTTGCGAGCCCGAAGGGCGAGCTCCTGGTGAGGCCGAAGGCCGAACTTTCGGACCGCGAGGCCGAAGGCCGAGCGTACGATGCGCGAGCCCGAAGGGCGAGCGCTTGGCGAGGCCGCAGGCCGAGCCGTGTTAGTAACTTGCGAGGCTGAAGGCCGAGCTCCGACTTTAGAATATTTTCTACATCTTCGACTGGTCTCCATGGCAACTGACCGCGGTAACCGAAGCACCTACGAGTGGGGTTCCTTAACAAAAGTGACTCAGAACCTTGGTACCATTCTGCCCGTACCACCTTTTTATGGCAGTAGGGTGAATTTGGTTTGGTGGCTACAGTTTGTTTCTTTATTGTATTGAGAGTTTATATGGGATTTCATACTTCTATTGGAGTTTTGAACACACTTTTTTTTACGTATTAGGTGTCTTGATATAAGTTAAAATTGCACAACGATAAATGCGGGCCGCATGCGGCCCGCACACTGCCCGAAATACTAGTTATTATTAATAATATATAAAGCTCGATTACCACTCACTGACTGACTGACTGACTGATTGACATAAATGTTCTCCTAGAAGGAGACGAGTAGGGCTAAAATGATGTATGGCAAAAATGTTCGGGGGGTTTAAGTGAGTATGAGAAAAATCGAAAATCATCAAAATGACGCCTGCCAAGTTAAGATGGATGACATATCTCGAAAACGGTGCAAGATAGGTAGGGGGTGTTTGAACAAATGTCATAGGGAATCGAGAGAGCAGTCGAATGACACCTGTCAAAAATCCAAAATGGCGGATTTCAAGATGGCCGCCATACAAAATGCTCCGAGCCTGCTGAAGCGAGGCCTTTAGGCCGAGCTTCAGTAGGGGCGGAGCAGTTTGAATGGTGGGCTTCTTGAAATCCGCCATTTTGGATTTGTCCCAGGTGCTCCTCTCATTCTTCATACTGCATTTGGAGTGTTTTACCATATATTTTCGACTGTATTAGGAGTTTTTGTGGGTTTTTTGACTGAATTTGGAGTAACTGTCCTACATTAGTGTATAGCGAGCCCAAAGGGCAACCACCTGGTGAGGCCGAAGGCCGAACTTTCGGTCCGCGAGGCCGAAGGCCGAGCGAATGAAGCGCGAGCCCGAAGGGCGAGCGCTTGGCGAGGCCGCAGGCCGAGCCGTGTTAGTAACTTGCGAGGCCGAAGGCCGAGCTCCGACTCGAGAGTATTTTCCACATCTCCGACTGGTCTCCATGGCAACTGCCCGCGGTAACCGAAGCACCTACGAGTGGGGTTCCTTAAGAAAAGTGACTTAGAACCTTGGTACCATTCTGCCCGTACCACCTTTTTATAGCAGTAGAGTGAATTTGCTTTAGTGGCTACAGTATGGTTCTTTATTGTATTGAGAGTTTATATGGGATTTCATGCTTCTATTGGAGTTTTGAACACACTATTTTTTTAATGTATCAGGTGTTTTTTTGACAGTTCCTACTGACTCAAGATAGATGCGGGCCGCATGCGGCCCGCACACTGCCCGAAAAACTAGTTATTTATTATTTATTATTTATTTATAATATATAAGGCTCGATTACCACTGACTGACTCACTGACTCACTGACATAAATGTTCTCCTAGAAGGAGCAGAGTAGGGTAAAAATGAAGTATGGCAAAAATGTTCGGCGGGTTTAGGTGAGTATGAGAAAAATCGAAAATCATTAAAAAGACGCCTGCCAAGTAAAGATGAATGACATATCTCAAAAACGGTACAAGATAGGTAGAGGGTGTTTGAACAAATGTCATAGGGAATTGGGAGAGCAGTCGGATGACATCTGTCAAAAATCCAAAATGGTGGATTTCAAGATGGCCGCCATACAAAGTGATCCGAGCCTGCTGAAGCGAGGCCGTTAGGCCGAGCTTCAGTAGAGGCGGAGCAGTTTGTATGGTGGCTGTCTTGAAATCCGACATTTTGGATGTGACCCACGTGCTCCTATCATTCTTTATACTGCATTTGGAGTGTTTTACCTTATATTTTCGACTGTATTAGGAGTTTTTGTGGGATTTTGGACTGAATTTGGAGTTACTGTCCTACGTTAGTGTAGTAGCGAGCCCGAAGGGCGAGCTCCTGGTGAGGCCGAAGGCCGAACTTTCGGCTCGCGAGGCCGAAGGCCGAGCGTATTGTGCGTGAGCCCGAAGGGCGAGCGCTTGGCGAGGCCGCAGGCCAAGCCGTGTTAGTAACTTGCGAGGCCGAAGGCCGAGCTCCGACTTGAGAGTATTTTCCACGTCACCGACTGGTCTCCATGGCAACTGCCCGCGGTAACCGAAGCACCTACGAATGGGGTTCCTTAACAAAAGTGACTCAGAACCTTGGTTCCATTCTGCCCGTACCACCTTTTTATGGCAGTAGGGTGAATCTGCTTTAGTGGCTACAGTATGGTTCATTATTGTATTGAGAGTTTATATGGGATTTCATACTTCTATTGGAGTTTTGGACACTTTTTTTTTATGTATAACGTTTTTTTATGACAGTTCCTACTGACTTAAGATAGATGCGGGCCGCATGCGGCCCGCACACTGCCCGAAAAACTAGTTATTTATAATATATAAAGCTCGATTACCACTGACTGACTGACTGACTCACTGACATAAATGTTCTCCTAGAAGGAGCAGAGTAGGGTAAAAATGAAGAATAGCAAAAATGTTCGGAGGGTTTTGGTGAGTATGAGAAAAATCGAAAATCATTAAAAAGACGCCTGCCAAGTAAAGATGGATGACGTATCTCAAAAACGGTACGAGATAGGTAGGGGGTGTTTGAACAAATGTCATAGGGAATCGGGAGAGCAGTCGAATGACACCTGTCAAAAATCCAAAATGGCGGATTTCAAGATGGCCGCCATACAAAGTGATCCGAGCCTGCTGAAGCGAGGCCTTTAGGCCGAGCTTCAGTAGGGGCGGAGCAGTTTGTATGGTGGCCGTCTTGAAATCCGACAATTAGGATGTGACCCACGTGCTCCTATCATTCTTTATACTGCATTTGGAGTGATTTACCCTATATTTTCGACTGTATTAGGAGTTTTTGTGGGATTTTCGACTGAATTTGGAGTAACTGTCCTACATTAGTGAAGTTGCGAGCCCGAAGGGCGAGCTTCTGGTGAGGCCGAAGGCCGAACTTTCGGTCCGCGAGGCCGAAGGCCGAGCGTATGATGCGCGAGCCCGAAGGGCGAGTGCTTTGCGAGGCCGCAGGCCGAGCCGTGTTAGTAACTTGCGAGGCCGAAGGCCGAGCTCCGACTTGAGATTATTTTCCACATCTCCGACTGGTCTCCATAGCAACTGCCCGCGGTAACCGAAGCACCTACGAGTGGGGTTCCTTCACAAAAGTGACTCAGAACCTTGGTCCCATTCTGCCCGTACCACCTTTTTGTGGCAGTAGGGTGAATTTGCTTTAGTGGCTGCAGTATGGTTCTTTATTGTATTGAGAGTTTTTATGGGATTTCATACTTCCATTGGAGTTTTGAACATTCTTTTTCTTAAAGTATTAGGGGTTTATGTGAAATTTCCAAATGACTCAAGATAGATGCGGGCCGCATGCGGCCCGCACACTGCCCGAAAAACTAGTTATTATTTATTATTATTTATAATATATAAGGCTCGATTACCACTGACTCACTGACTGACTGATTGACATAAATGTTCTCCTAGAAGGAGCATAGTAGGGCTAAAATGATGTATGGCAGAAATGTTCGAGGGGTTTTGATGAGTATGAGAAAAATCGAAAATCATTAAAAAGACGCCTGCCAAGTGAAGATGGATGACGTATCTCAAAAACGGTAAGAGATAGGTAGGGGGTGTTTGAACAAATGTCATAGGGAATAAGGAGAGCAGTCGAATGACATCTGTCAAAAATCCAAAATGGCGGATTTCAAGATGGCCGCCATACAAATTGATCCGAGCCTGCTGAAGCGAGGCCGTTAGGCCGAGCTTCAGTAGGGGCGGAGCAGTTTGTATGGTGGCCGTCTTGAAATCCGACATTTTGGATGTGTCTTACATGCTCCTATCATTCTTTATACTGCATATGGAGTGTTTTACCTTTATTTTCAACTGTATTAGGAGTTTTTGTGGGAGTTTTGACTGAATTTGGAGTTACTGTCCTACGTTAGTGTAGTAGCGAGCCCGAAGGGCGAGCTCCTGGTAAGGCCGAAGGCCGAACTTTCGGTCCGCGAGGCCGAAGGCCAAGCGTATGATGCGTGAGCCCGAAGGGCGAGCGCTTGGCGAGGCCGCAGGCCGAGCCGTGTTGGTAACTTGCGAGGCCGAAGGCCGAGCTCCGACTTGAGAGTTTTTTCCACGTCTCTGACTGGTCTCCATGGCAACTGCCCGCGGTAAGCGAAGCACCTACGAGTGGGGTTCCTTAACAAAAGTGACTCAGAACCTTGGTACCATTCTGCCCGTACCACCTTTTTATGGCAGTAGGGTGAATCTGCTTTAGTAGCTACAGTATGGTTCTCTACTGTATTACAAGTTTATTTGGGATTTCATATTTCTATTGGAGTTTTGAACATTATTTTTTTATGTATTAGGTGTTTTGATATAGTTTAAAATTGCATATCGATAAATGCGGGCCGCATGCGGCCCGCACACTGCCCGAAAAACTAGTTATTATTTATTATTATTTATAATATATAAGGCTCGATTACCACTGACTCACTGACTGACTGATTGACATAAATGTTCTCCTAGAAGGAGCATAGTAGGGCTAAAATGATGTATGGCAGAAATGTTCGAGGGGTTTTGATGAGTATGAGAAAAATCGAAAATCATTAAAAAGACGCCTGCCAAGTGATGATGGATGACGTATCTCGAAAACGGTAAGAGATAGGTAGGGGGTGTTTGAACAAATGTCATAGGGAATTGGGAAAGCAGTCGAATGACACCTGTCAAAAATCCAAAATGGCGGATTTCAAGATGGCCGCCATACAAATTGATCCGAGCCTGCTGAAGCGAGGCCTTTAGGCCGAGCTTCAGTAGGGGCGGAGCAGTTTGTATGGTGGCCATCTTGAAATCCGACATTTTGGATGTGTCCCACGTGCTCCTATCATTCTTTATACTGCATTTGGAGCGTTTTACCTTTATATTAGACTGTATTAGGAGTTTTTGTGGGATTTTTGACTGAATTTGGAGTAACTGTCCTACATTAGTGCAGTTGCGAGCCCGAAGGGCGAGCTCCTGGTGAGGCCGAAGGCCGAACTTTCGGACCGCGAGGCCGAAGGCCGAGCGTACGATGCGCGAGCCCGAAGGGCGAGCGCTTGGCGAGGCCGCAGGCCGAGCCGTGTTAGTAACTTGCGAGGCTGAAGGCCGAGCTCCGACTTTAGAATATTTTCTACATCTTCGACTGGTCTCCATGGCAACTGACCGCGGTAACCGAAGCACCTACGAGTGGGGTTCCTTAACAAAAGTGACTCAGAACCTTGGTACCATTCTGCCCGTACCACCTTTTTATGGCAGTAGGGTGAATTTGGTTTGGTGGCTACAGTTTGTTTCTTTATTGTATTGAGAGTTTATATGGGATTTCATACTTCTATTGGAGTTTTGAACACACTTTTTTTTACGTATTAGGTGTCTTGATATAAGTTAAAATTGCACAACGATAAATGCGGGCCGCATGCGGCCCGCACACTGCCCGAAATACTAGTTATTATTAATAATATATAAAGCTCGATTACCACTCACTGACTGACTGACTGACTGATTGACATAAATGTTCTCCTAGAAGGAGACGAGTAGGGCTAAAATGATGTATGGCAAAAATGTTCGGGGGGTTTAAGTGAGTATGAGAAAAATCGAAAATCATCAAAATGACGCCTGCCAAGTTAAGATGGATGACATATCTCGAAAACGGTGCAAGATAGGTAGGGGGTGTTTGAACAAATGTCATAGGGAATCGAGAGAGCAGTCGAATGACACCTGTCAAAAATCCAAAATGGCGGATTTCAAGATGGCCGCCATACAAAATGCTCCGAGCCTGCTGAAGCGAGGCCTTTAGGCCGAGCTTCAGTAGGGGCGGAGCAGTTTGAATGGTGGGCTTCTTGAAATCCGCCATTTTGGATTTGTCCCAGGTGCTCCTCTCATTCTTCATACTGCATTTGGAGTGTTTTACCATATATTTTCGACTGTATTAGGAGTTTTTGTGGGTTTTTTGACTGAATTTGGAGTAACTGTCCTACATTAGTGTATAGCGAGCCCAAAGGGCAACCACCTGGTGAGGCCGAAGGCCGAACTTTCGGTCCGCGAGGCCGAAGGCCGAGCGAATGAAGCGCGAGCCCGAAGGGCGAGCGCTTGGCGAGGCCGCAGGCCGAGCCGTGTTAGTAACTTGCGAGGCCGAAGGCCGAGCTCCGACTCGAGAGTATTTTCCACATCTCCGACTGGTCTCCATGGCAACTGCCCGCGGTAACCGAAGCACCTACGAGTGGGGTTCCTTAAGAAAAGTGACTTAGAACCTTGGTACCATTCTGCCCGTACCACCTTTTTATAGCAGTAGGGTGAATTTGCTTTAGTGGCTACAGTATGGTTCTTTATTGTATTGAGAGTTTATATGGGATTTCATGCTTCTATTGGAGTTTTGAACACACTATTTTTTTAATGTATCAGGTGTTTTTTTGACAGTTCCTACTGACTCAAGATAGATGCGGGCCGCATGCGGCCCGCACACTGCCCGAAAAACTAGTTATTTATTATTTATTATTTATTTATAATATATAAGGCTCGATTACCACTGACTGACTCACTGACTCACTGACATAAATGTTCTCCTAGAAGGAGCAGAGTAGGGTAAAAATGAAGTATGGCAAAAATGTTCGGCGGGTTTAGGTGAGTATGAGAAAAATCGAAAATCATTAAAAAGACGCCTGCCAAGTAAAGATGAATGACATATCTCAAAAACGGTACAAGATAGGTAGAGGGTGTTTGAACAAATGTCATAGGGAATTGGGAGAGCAGTCGGATGACATCTGTCAAAAATCCAAAATGGTGGATTTCAAGATGGCCGCCATACAAAGTGATCCGAGCCTGCTGAAGCGAGGCCGTTAGGCCGAGCTTCAGTAGAGGCGGAGCAGTTTGTATGGTGGCTGTCTTGAAATCCGACATTTTGGATGTGACCCACGTGCTCCTATCATTCTTTATACTGCATTTGGAGTGTTTTACCTTATATTTTCGACTGTATTAGGAGTTTTTGTGGGATTTTGGACTGAATTTGGAGTTACTGTCCTACGTTAGTGTAGTAGCGAGCCCGAAGGGCGAGCTCCTGGTGAGGCCGAAGGCCGAACTTTCGGCTCGCGAGGCCGAAGGCCGAGCGTATTGTGCGTGAGCCCGAAGGGCGAGCGCTTGGCGAGGCCGCAGGCCAAGCCGTGTTAGTAACTTGCGAGGCCGAAGGCCGAGCTCCGACTTGAGAGTATTTTCCACGTCACCGACTGGTCTCCATGGCAACTGCCCGCGGTAACCGAAGCACCTACGAATGGGGTTCCTTAACAAAAGTGACTCAGAACCTTGGTTCCATTCTGCCCGTACCACCTTTTTATGGCAGTAGGGTGAATCTGCTTTAGTGGCTACAGTATGGTTCATTATTGTATTGAGAGTTTATATGGGATTTCATACTTCTATTGGAGTTTTGGACACTTTTTTTTTATGTATAACGTTTTTTTATGACAGTTCCTACTGACTTAAGATAGATGCGGGCCGCATGCGGCCCGCACACTGCCCGAAAAACTAGTTATTTATAATATATAAAGCTCGATTACCACTGACTGACTGACTGACTCACTGACATAAATGTTCTCCTAGAAGGAGCAGAGTAGGGTAAAAATGAAGAATAGCAAAAATGTTCGGAGGGTTTTGGTGAGTATGAGAAAAATCGAAAATCATTAAAAAGACGCCTGCCAAGTAAAGATGGATGACGTATCTCAAAAACGGTACGAGATAGGTAGGGGGTGTTTGAACAAATGTCATAGGGAATCGGGAGAGCAGTCGAATGACACCTGTCAAAAATCCAAAATGGCGGATTTCAAGATGGCCGCCATACAAAGTGATCCGAGCCTGCTGAAGCGAGGCCTTTAGGCCGAGCTTCAGTAGGGGCGGAGCAGTTTGTATGGTGGCCGTCTTGAAATCCGACAATTAGGATGTGACCCACGTGCTCCTATCATTCTTTATACTGCATTTGGAGTGATTTACCCTATATTTTCGACTGTATTAGGAGTTTTTGTGGGATTTTCGACTGAATTTGGAGTAACTGTCCTACATTAGTGAAGTTGCGAGCCCGAAGGGCGAGCTTCTGGTGAGGCCGAAGGCCGAACTTTCGGTCCGCGAGGCCGAAGGCCGAGCGTATGATGCGCGAGCCCGAAGGGCGAGTGCTTTGCGAGGCCGCAGGCCGAGCCGTGTTAGTAACTTGCGAGGCCGAAGGCCGAGCTCCGACTTGAGATTATTTTCCACATCTCCGACTGGTCTCCATAGCAACTGCCCGCGGTAACCGAAGCACCTACGAGTGGGGTTCCTTCACAAAAGTGACTCAGAACCTTGGTCCCATTCTGCCCGTACCACCTTTTTGTGGCAGTAGGGTGAATTTGCTTTAGTGGCTGCAGTATGGTTCTTTATTGTATTGAGAGTTTTTATGGGATTTCATACTTCCATTGGAGTTTTGAACATTCTTTTTCTTAAAGTATTAGGGGTTTATGTGAAATTTCCAAATGACTCAAGATAGATGCGGGCCGCATGCGGCCCGCACACTGCCCGAAAAACTAGTTATTATAATATATAAAGCTGGATTACCGTACACTGACTCACTGACATAATTGTTCTCCCAGAAGGAGTAGAGTAGGGTTAAAATGACGTATGGCAAAAATGTTCGGGGGGTTTTAGTAAGTATGGGAAAAATCCGAAAACTCAAAGATGACGTCTGCCAAGTAAAATTGGATGGCGTATCTCTGAAACGGTAAGAGATAGGTAGGGGGTGCTTGACCAAATGTCATAGGGAATCGGAAGAGCAGTCGGATGACATTTGTCAAAAATCCAAAATGGCGGATTTCAAAATGGCCGCCATACAAAATCCTTCGATCCCTCAAAAAAGTAGCTGGTTCTACCAGTAAGAGTTGAGTACGGTTATAGTAATGTATCATGAAAATGACTAAGGGGTTTAGCTGAGTAGGGGAAAAGTTAAAAACCCTAGAAATGACGCCTGCCAAGTGAAGCTGGACTACGTATCTCGAAAACGGTAAGAGATAGGTTGGGGGTGTTTGAACAAATGTCATAGGGAATCGGGAGAGCAGTCGAATGACACCTGTCAAATGTGCTACTCTCATTCTTCATACATTATTTGGAGTATTTGACCTTACAATGTCGACTGTATTAGGAGTTTTTGTGGGATTTTCAACTGAATTTGGAGTAATTGTCCTACTGGCCGTGTAGCGAGCCCGAAGGGCGAGCTTCTGGTGAGGCCGAAGGCCCAACTTTAAGGCCGCGAGGCCGTAGGCCGAGCGGATGGTGCGCGAGCCCGTAGGGCGAGCGCTAGGCGAGGCCGCAGGCCGAGCCATGTTAGTAACTTGCGAGGCCGAAGGCCGAGCTCAGACTTGCACCGATTTGGCTGAAAATCGATATATAGGTTGTTCTCGTCATCCTTATTCCAAATATGAAATTTTTATTTCGATGACGTCTGCCAAGTAAAAAAAGTTACTCTGATTTGGCTGAAACTCGATATTTATGTGGTTCTGGACGTCCTTATTCTAAATCAAAAATTTTTGTTTCGATGACGTCTGCCAAGTAAAAAAAGTTACTCCGATTTGGCTGAAACTCGATATTTAGGTGGTTCTGGGTGTCCTTATTACAAATCTAATTTTTTTTTTCGATGACGTCTGCCAAGTAAAACAAGTTACTCCGATTTGGCTGAAACTCGATATTTAGGTGGTTCTGGGTGTCCTTATTCCAAATCAAAAATTTTTTTTTCGGTGACGTCTGCCAAGTAAAAAAAAGTACTTTGATTTGGCTTAAATTTTATATCTATGTTGTTCTGGACGTCCTTATTCCAAATATGAAAATTTTTTTTCGATGACGTCTGCCATGTGCAGATAAATCACGTATCTCGAAAACGGTAATAGATAGGTAGGGGGTTTTTGAAAATATGTCATAGCGAATAAAGAGAGCAGTCGAATGACATTTTGGATGTGTCTTACGTGCTCCTATCATTCTTTATACTGCATTTGGAGTGTTTTTCCTTAATTTTCGACTGTATTAGGATATTTGTGGGATTTTTGACTGAATTTGGAGTTACTGTCCAACTTTAGTGTATAGCGAGCCCGAAGGGCGAGCTCCCGGTGAGGCCGAAGGCCGAACTTTCGGCTCGCGAGGCCGAAGGCCGAGCGTAGGGTGCGTGAGCCCGAAGGGCGAGCGCTTGGCGAGGCCGTAGGCCGAGCCGTATTAGTAACTTGCGAGGCCGAAGGCCGAGCTCCGACTTGAGAGTTTTTTCCACGTCTCCGACTGGTCTCAATGGCAACTGCCCGCGATAACCGAAGCACCTACGAGTGGGGTTCCTTAACAAAAGTGACTCAGAACCTTGGTACCATTCTGCCCGTACCATCTTTTTATGGCAGTAGGGTGAATCTGCTTTAGTGGCTACAGTATGGTTCTTTATTGTATTGAGAGTTTATATGGGATTTCATACTTCTATTGGAGTTTTGTACTTATTTTTTTTAAATGTACAAGGTGTTAACGTATTGTTTAGTAATGCATAACGATAAATGCGGGCCGCATGCGGCCCGCACACTGCCCGAAATACTAGTTTATTTATAATATATAAAGCTGGATTACCGTACACTGACTGACTGACTGATTCACTGACTGACTGACACAATTGTTCTCCCAGAAGGAGTCGAGTAGGAAGAAAGTGATGTATGGGAAAAGTGTAGAGGGAGTTTAGGTGAGTATGGGAAAAATCGAAAATCATAAAAAAGACGCCTGCCAAGTAAAGATGCATGACATATCTCTGAAACGGTAAGAGATAGGTAGGGGGTGCTTGACCAAATGTCATAGGGAATCGGGAGAGCAGTCGGATGACATTTGTCAAAAATTCAAAATGGCGGATTTCAAAATGGCCGCCATACAAAATCCTTCGATCCCTCAAAAAAGTAGCTGGTTCTACCAAAAAGAGTTGAGTACGGTTATAGTAATGTATTACGAAAATGACTAAGGGGTTTAGCTGAGTAGGAAAAAAATTAAAAACCCTAGAAATGACGCCTGCCAAGTAAAGCTGGACTACGTATCTCGAAAACGGTAAGAGATAGTTTTGGGGTGTTTGAACAAATGTCATAGTGAATCGGGAGAGCAGTCGAATGACACCTGTCAAATGTGCTACTCTCATTCTTCATACATTATTTGGAGTATTTGACCTTACAATGTCGACTGTATTAGGAGTTTTTGTGGGATTTTCAACTGAATTTGGAGTAATTGTCCTACTGGCCGTGTAGCGAGCCCGAAGGGCGAGCTTCTGGTGAGGCCGAAGGCCGAACTTTCGGGCCGTGAGGCCGTAGGCCGAGTGGACGGTGCGCGAGCCCGCAGGGCGAGCGCTAGGCGAGGCCGCAGGCCGAGCCATGTTAGTAACTTGCGAGGCCGAAGGCCGAGCTCAGACATGCACCGATTTGGCTGAAAATCGATATATAGGTTGTTCTCGTCATCCTTATTTCAAATATGAAATTTTTATTTCGATGACGTCTGCCAAGTAAAAAAAGGTACTCCGATTTGGCTGAAACTCGATATTTAAGTGGTTCTAGACGCCCTTATTCCAAATCAAAAAAAAATTTTTCGATGACGCCTGCCAAGTAAAAAAAGTTACTCCGATTTGGCTAAAACTCGATATTTAGGTGGTTCTGGGTGTCCTTATTCCAAATCTAAATTTTTTTTTTCGATGACGTCTGCCAAGTAAAAAAAGTTACTCCGATTTGGCTGAAACTCGATATCTAGGTTGTTCTGGACGTCCTTATTCCAAATATGAATTTTTTTTTCGATGACGTCTGCCAAGTGCAGATAAATCACGTATCTCGAAAACGGTAATAGATAGGTAGGAGGTTTTTGAAAAAATGTCATAGGGAATAAGGAGAGCAGTCGAATGACATTTCGGATGTGTCAAACAAGCTCCTCTCATTCTTTATACTGCATTTGGAGTGTTTTACCTCATATTTTCGACTGTATTAGGAGTTTTTGTAGGTTTTTTGACTGAATTTGGAGTTACTGTTTTACGTCATTGTAGTAGCGAGCCCGAAGGGCGAGCTCCTGGTGAGGCCGAAGGCCGAACTTTCGGTCCGTGAGGCCGAAGGCCGAGCGATTAGTGCGTGAGCCCGAAGGGCGAGCGCTTGGCGAGGCCGCAGGCCGAGCCGTGTTAGTAACTTGCGAGGCCGAAGGCCGAGCTCCGACTTGAGAGTATTTTCCACGTCTCCGACTGGTCTCCATGGCAACTTCCCGCGATAACCAAAGCACCTACGAGTAGGGTTCCTTAACAAATGTGAGTCAAAACCTTGGTACCATTCTGCCGGTACCACCTTTTAATGGCAGTAGGGTGAATCTGGTTTGGAGGCTACAGTTTGTTTCTTTATTGTATTGAGAGTTTATATGGGATTTCCTACTTCTATTGAAGATTTGAAATATTTTTATTTATTGTAAAAGGTGTTTTGTTATAGTTTAGTACTGCATAACGATAAATGCGGGCCGCATGCGGCCCGCACACTGCCCGAAATACTAGTTTTTTATAATATATAAAGCTCGATTACCACTGACTGATTGACATAAATGTTCTCCTAGAAGGAGACGAGTAGGAGCAACGTGATGTATGGCAAAAATGTTCGGGTGGTTTTGGTGAGTATGAGAAAAATCGAAAATTATTAAAAAGACGCCTGCCAAGTGATGATGGATGACGTATCTCGAAAACGGTAAGAGATAGGTAGGGGGTGTTTGACCAAATGTCATAGGGAATCAAGAGTGCAGTCGAATGACAGCTGTCAAAAATTCAAAATGGCGGATTTCAAGATGGCCGCCATACAAAATGACCCGAGCCTGCTGAAGCGAGGCCTTTAGGCCGAGCTTCAGTAGGGGCGGAGCAGTTTGTATGGCGGCCGTCTTGAAATCCGACATTTTGGATGTGACTCACGTGCTCCTATCATTCTTTATACTGCATTTGGAGTGTTTGACCTTTATTTTCGACTGTATTAGGAGTTTTTGTGGGAGTTTTGACTGAATTTGGAGTTACTGTCCTATATTAGTGTAGTAGCGAGCCCGAAGGGCGAGCTCCTGGTGAGGCCGAAGGCCGAACTTTCGGTCCGCGAGGCCGAAGGCCGAGCGTATGATGCGCGAGCCCGAAGGGCGAGCGCCTGGCGAGGCCGTAGGCCGAGCCGTATTAGTAACTTGCGAGGCCGAAGGCCGAGCTCCGACTTGAGAGTATTTTCCACATCTCCGACTGGTCTCCATGGCAACTGCCCGCGGTAACCGAAGCACCTGCGAGTGGGGTTCCTTTACAAAAGTGACTCAGAACCTTGGTTCCATTCTGCCCGTACCACCTTTTTATGGCAGTAGGGTGAATTTGCTTTAGTGGCTACAGTATGGTTCTTTATTGTATGGAGAGTTTATTTGGGATTTCATACTTCTATTGGAGTTTTGAACTTATTTTTTTTAAATGTATAAGGGGTTAAGGTAAAGTTAAGTACTGCACAACGAAAAATGCGGGCCGCATGCGGCCCGCACACTGCCCGAAAAACTAGTTATTATAATATATAAAGCTGGATTACCGTACACTGACTGACTGACTGACTGACTGACATCATTGTTCTCCCAGAAGGAGTCGAGTAGGAAGAAAGTAATGTATAGCAAAAATGTTCTGGGGGTTTGTGTGAGTATGGGAAAAATCCGAAAACTCAAAGTTGACGTCTGCCAAGTAAAATTGGATGGCGTATCTCTGAAACGGTAGGAGATAGGTAGGGGGTGCTTGACCAAATGTCATAAGGAATCGGGAGAGCAGTCGGATGACGTTTGTCAAAAATTCAAAATGGCGGATTTCAAAATGGCCGCCATACAAAATCCTTCGATCCCTCAAAAAAGTAGCTGGTTCTACCAGAAAGAGTTGAGTACGGTTATAGTAATGTATTACGAAAATGACTAAGGGGTTTAGCTGAGTAGGGAAAAAATTAAAAACCCTAGAAATGACGCCTGCCAAGTAAAGCTGGACTACGTATCTCGAAAACGGTAAGAGATAGGTTGGGGGTGTTTGAACAAATGTCATAGGAAATCGGGAGAGCAGTTGAATGACACCTGTCACACGTGCTCCTCTCATTCTTTATACTGCATTTGGAGTGTTTTACCTCATATTTTCGACTGTATTAGGAGTTTTTGTAGGTTTTTTAACCGAATTTGGAGTTACTGTTCTATGTTATTGTTGTAGCGAGCCCGAAGGGCGAGCTCCTGGTGAGGCCGAAGGCCGAACTTTCGGCTCGCGAGGCCGAAGGCCGAGCGTAGGGTGCGTGAGCCCGAAGGGCGAGCGCTTGGCGAGGCCGCAGGCCGAGCCGTGTTAGTAACTTGCGAGGCCGAAGGCCGAGCTCCGACTTAAGAGTTTTTTCCACGTCTACGACTGGTCTCCATGGCAACTGCCCGCGATAACCGAAGCACCTACGATTGGGGTTCCGTAACAAAAGTGACTCAGAACCTTGGTACCATTCTGCCCGTACCACCTTTTTATGGCAGTAGGGTGAATCTGGTTTGGTGGCTACAGTTGTGTTCCTTATTGTATTAAGAGTTTTTTTGGTATTTCATACTTTTATTGGAGTTTTCAACACACTTTTTTTTACGTATTAAGTGTTTTGATATAAGTTAAAATTGCATAACGATAAATGCGGGCCGCATGCGGCCCGCACACTGCCCGAAAAACTAGTTAATAATATATAAAGCTCGATTACCACTCACTGACTGACTGACTGACTGATTGACATAAATGTTCTCCTAGAAGGAGACGAGTAGGGCTAAAATGATGTATGGCAAAAATGTTCGGGGGGTTTTGGTGAGTATGAGAAAAATCGAAAATCATAAAAAAGACGCCTGCCAAGTGAAGATGGATGACATATCTCAAAAACGGTGCAAGTTAGGTAGGGGGTGTTTGAACAAATGTCATAGGGAATCGGGAGAGCAGTCGAATGACACCTGTCAAAAATCCAAAATGGCGGATTTCAAGATGGCCGCCATACAAAGTGGTCCGAACCTGCTGAAGCGAGGCCTTTAGGCCGAGCTTCAGTAGGGGCGGAGCAGTTTGTATGGCGGCCATCTTGACATCCGCCATTTTGGATGTGTCCCACGTGCTCCTCTCATTCTTCATACTGCATTTGGAGTGTTTTACCTTCATTTTCGACTGTATTAGGAGTTTTTGTGGGATTTCGGACTGAATTTGGAGTAACTGTCCTACGTAAGTGTATAGCGAGCCCGAAGGGCGAGCTTCTGGTGAGGCCGAAGGCCGAACTTTCGGTCCGCGAGGCCGAAGGCCGAGCGAATGGCGCGTGAGCCCGAAGGGCGAGCGCTTGGCGAGGCCGCAGGCCGAGCCGTGTTAGTAACTTGCGAGGCCGAAGGCCGAGCTCCGACTCGAGAGTATTTTCCACGTCTCCGAATGGTCTCCATGGCAACTGCCCGCGGTAACCGAAGCACCTACGAGTGGGGTTCCTTAACAAAAGTGACTCAGAACCTTGGTACCTTTCTGCCCGTACTACCTTTTTATGGCAGTAGGGTGAATCTGCTATAGTAGCTACAGTATGGTTCTCTACTGTATTACAAGTTTATATGGGATTTCATACTCCTATTGGAGTTTTGAACATATTTTTTTTATGTATGAGGAGTTTTTGTGACAGTTCCTACTGACTCAAGATAGATGCGGGCCGCATGCGGCCCGCACACTGCCCGAAAAACTAGTTATTTATAATATATAAAGCTCGATTACCACTCACTGACTGACTGACTGATTGACATAAATGTTCTCCTAGAAGGAGCAGAGTAGGGCTAAAATGATGTATGGCAAAAATGTTTGGGGGGTTTTGGTGAGTATGAGAAAAATCGAAAATCATTAAAAAGACGCCTGCCAAGTGATGATGGATGACGTATCTCGAAAACGGTAAGAGATAGGTAGGGGGTGTTTGAACAAATGTCATAGAGAATCGGGAGAGCAGTCGAATGACACCTGTCAAAAATCCAAAATGGCGGATTTCAAGATGGCCGCCATACAAAGTGATCCGAGCCTGCTGAAGCGAGGCCGTTAGGCCGAGCTTCAGTAGGGGCGGAGCAGTTTGTATTGTGGCCGTCTTGAAATCCAACATTTTGGATGTGTCTTACGTGCTCCTATCATTCTTTATACTGCATTTGGAGTGTTTTTCCTTAATTTTCGACTATATTAGGAGTTTTTGTGGGATTTTTGACTGAATTTGGAGTTACTGTCCAACATTAGTGTAGTAGCGAGCCCGAAGGGCGAGCTCCTGGTCAGGCCGAAGGCCGAACTTTCGGTCCGCGAGGCCGAAGGCCGAGCGTATGATGCGCGAGCCCAAAGGGCGTGCGCTTGGCGAGGCCGTAGGCCGAGCCGTATTAGTAACTTGCGAGGCCGAAGGCCGAGCTCCGACTTGAGAGTATTTTCCACGTCTCCGACTGGTCTCCATGGCAACTGCCCGCGATAACCAAAGCACCTACGAGTGGGGTTCCTTAACAAATGTGACTCAGAACCTTGGTACCATTCTGCCGGTACCACCTTTTTATGGCAGTAGGGTAAATCTGGTTTGGTGGCTTCAGTTTGTTTCTTTATTGTATTGAGCGTTAATATGGGATTTCATACTTCCATTGGAGTTTTGAAGTATTTTTATTTTAATGTAAAAGGTGTTTTGATATTGTTTCAAATTGCATTACGATAAATGCGGGCCGCATGCGGCCCGCACACTGCCCAAAAAACTAGTTTATATTATATAAAGCTCGATTACCACTGACTGATTGACATAAATGTTCTCCTAGAAGGAGACGAGTAGGAACAACGTGATGTATGGCAAAAGTGTTCGGGTGGTTTCGGTGAGTATGAGAAAAATCGAAAATCATAAAAATGACGCCTGCCAAGTAAAGATGGATGACGTATCTCGAAAACGGTGCAAGATGGGTAGGGGGTGTTTGAACAAATGTCATAGGGAATAGGGAGAGCAGTCGAATGACACCTGTCAAAAATCCAAAATGGCGGATTTCAAGATGGCCGCCATACAAAATGATCCGAGCCTGCTGAAGCGAGGCCGTTAGGCCGAGCTTCAGTAGGGGCGGAGCAGTTTGTATGGTGGCTGTCTTGAAATCCGACATTTTGGATGTGACCCACATGCTCCTATCATTCTTTATACTGCATTTGGAGTGTTTTACCTTATATTTTCGACTGTATTAGGAGTTTTTGTGGGATTTTTGACTGAATTTGGAGTAACTGTCCTACATAAGTGTAGTAGCGAGCCCGAAGGGCGAGCTCCTGGTGAGGCCGGAGGCCGAACTTTCGGTCCGCGAGGCCGAAGGCCGAGCGTATGATGCGCGAGCCCGTAGGGCGAGCGCTTGGCGAGGCCGCAGGCCGAGCCGTGTTGGTAACTTGCGAGGCCGAAGGCCGAGCTCCGACTTGAGAGTTTTTTCCAAGTCTCCGACTGGTCTCCATGGCAACTGCCCGCGGTAAGCAAAGCACCTACGAGTGGGGTTCCTTAACAAAAGTGACTCAGAACCTTGGTCCCATTCTGCCCGTACTACCTTTTTATGCCAGTAGGGTGAATTTGCTTTAGTGGCTACAGTATGGTTCTTTATTGTATGGAGAGTTTATTTGGGATTTCATACTTCTATTGGAGTTTTGAACTTATTTTTTTTAAATGTATAAGGGGTTAAGGTAAAGTTAAGTACTGCACAACGAAAAATGCGGGCCGCATGCGGCCCGCACACTGCCCGAAAAACTAGTTATAATATATAAAGCTCGATTACCACTCACTGACTGACTGACATAAATGTTCTCCTAGAAGGAGACGAGTAGGAGCAACGTGATGTATGGCAAAAATGTTCAGGGGGTTTTGGTGAGTATGAGAAAAATCGAAAATCATAAAAATGACGCCTGCCAAGTTCAGATGGATGACATATCTCGAAAACGGTGCAAGATAGGTAGGAGGTGTTTAAACAAATGTCATAAGCAATTAAGAGAGCAGTCGAATGACACCTGTCAAAAATCCAAAATGGCGGATTTCAAGATGGCCGCCATACAAAATGATCCGAGCCTGCTGAAGCGAGGCCTTTAGGCCGAGCTTCAGTAGGGGCGGAGCAGTTTGTTTGGTGGCCGTCTTTAAATCCGACATTTAGGATGGGACCCACATGCTCCTATCATTCTTTATACTGCATTTGGCGTGTCTTACCTTATATTTTCGACTGTCTTAGGAGTTTTTGTGGGATTTTCGACTAAATTTGGAGTAACTGTCCTACATTGGTGTATAGCGAGCCCGAAGGGCGAGCTCCTGGTGAGGCCGAAGGCCGAACATTCGGCCCGCGAGGCCGAAGGCCGAGCGTGTGGTGCGTGAGCCCGAAGGGCGAGCGCTTGGCGAGGCCGTAGGCCGAGCCGTATTAGTAACTTGCGAGGCCAAAGGCCGAGCTCCGACTTGAGAGTATTTTCCACGTCTCCGACTGGTCTCCATGGCAACTGCCCGCGGTAACCGAAGCACCTACGAGTGCGGTTCCTTAACAAAAGTGACTCAGAACCTTGGTACCATTCTGCCCGTACCACCTTTTTATGGCAGTTGGGTGAATCTGGTTTGGTGGCTACAGTTTGGTTCCTTATTGATTTAAGAATTTATATGGGATTTCATACTTCTATTGGAGTTTTGGACATTACTTTTTTTAATGTGTAACGTGCTTTTATGACAGTTCCTACTGACTCAAGATAGATGCGGGCCGCATGCGGCCCGCACACTGCCCGAAAAACTAGTTTTTTATAATATATAAAGCTCGATTACCACTCACTGACTCATTGACATAAATGTTCTCCTAGAAGGAGGCGAGTAGGAGCAACGTGATGTATCGCGAAAATGTTCGGGTGGTTTTGGTGAGTATGAGAAAAATCGAAAATCATTAAAAAGACGCCTGCCAAGTGATGATGGATGACGTATCTCAAAAACGGTAAGAGATAGGTAGGGGGTGTTTGAATAAATGTCATAGGGAATCGGGAGAGCAGCCGAATGACATCTATCAAAAATCCAAAATGGCGGATTTCAAGATGGCCGCCATACAAAGTGATCCGAGCCTGCTGAAGCGAGGCCTTTAGGCCGAGCTTCAGTAGGGGCGGAGCAGTTTGTATGGTGGCCGTCTTGAAATCCGACATTTTGGATGTGTCACACGTGCTCCTATCATTCTTTTTACTGCATTTGAAATGTTTTACCTACATTTTCGACTGTATTAGGAGTTTTTGTGGGATTTTTGACTGAATTTGGAGTAACTGTCCTACATTAGTGTAGTAGCGAGCCCGAAGGGCGAGCTTCTGGTGAGGCCGAAGGCCGAACTTTCGGCCCGCGAGGCCGAAGGCCGAGCATATGATGCGCGAGCCCGAAGGGCGAGCGCTTGGCGAGGCCGCAGGCCTAGCCGTTTTGGTAACTTGCGAGGCCGAAGGCCGAGCTCCGACTTGAGAGTTTTTTCCACGTCTCCGACTGGTCTCCATGGCAACTGCCCGCGGTAAGCGAAGCACCTACGAGTGGGGTTCCTTAACAAAAGTGACTCGGAACCTTGGTCCCATTCTGCCCGTACCACCTTTTAATGGCAGTAGCGTGAATCTGTTTTAGTGGCTTCAGTATGGTTCTTTATTGTATGGAGAGTTTATTTGGGATTTCATACTTTTATTGGAGTTTTGAAATATTTTTTTTCGATGTATGAGGTGTTTTTTTGACAGTTCCTACTGACTCAAGATAGATGCGGGCCGCATGCGGCCCGCACACTGCCCGAAAAACTAGTTATTATTTATTATTAATAATATATAAAGCTCGATTACCACTCACTGACTGACTGACTGACTGATTGACATAAATGTTCTCCTAGAAGGAGACGAGTAGGGCTAAAATGATGTATGGCAAAAATGTTCGGGGGGTTTTGGTGAGTATGAGAAAAATCGAAAATCATTAAAAAGACGCCTGCCAAGTAAAGATGGATGACGTATCTCAAAAACGGTACGAGATAGGTAGGGGGTGTTTGAACAAATGTCATAGGGAATCGGGAGAGCAGTCGAATGACACCTGTCAAAAATCCAAAATGGCGGATTTCAAGATGGCCGCCATACAAAGTGATCCGAGCCTGCTGAAGCGAGGCCTTTAGGCCGAGCTTCAGTAGGGGCGGAGCAGTTTGTATGGGGGCCGTCTTGAAATCCGACAATTTGGATGTGACCCACGTGCTCCTATCATTCTTTATACTGCATTTGGAGTGATTTACCCTATATTTTCGACTGTATTAGGAGTTTTTGTGGGATTTTCGACTGAATTTGGAGTAACTGTCCTACATTAGTGAAGTTGCGAGCCCGAAGGGCGAGCTTCTGGTGAGGCCGAAGGCCGAACTTTCGGTCCGCGAGGCCGAAGGCCGAGCGTATGATGCGCGAGCCCGAAGGGCGAGTGCTTTGCGAGGCCGCAGGCCGAGCCGTGTTAGTAACTTGCGAGGCCGAAGGCCGAGCTCCGACTTGAGATTATTTTCCACATCTCCGACTGGTCTCCATAGCAACTGCCCGCGGTAACCGAAGCACCTACGAGTGGGGTTCCTTCACAAAAGTGACTCAGAACCTTGGTCCCATTCTGCCCGTACCACCTTTTTGTGGCAGTAGGGTGAATTTGCTTTAGTGGCTGCAGTATGGTTCTTTATTGTATTGAGAGTTTTTATGGGATTTCATACTTCCATTGGAGTTTTGAACATTCTTTTTCTTAAAGTATTAGGGGTTTATGTGAAATTTCCAAATGACTCAAGATAGATGCGGGCCGCATGCGGCCCGCACACTGCCCGAAAAACTAGTTTTTTATAATATATAAAGCTCGATTACCACTGACTGACTGACATAAATGTTCTCCTAGAAGGAGACGAGTAGGAACAACGTGATGTATGGCAAAAATGTTCGGGGGGTTTTGGTAAGTATGAGAAAAATCGAAAATCATTAAAAAGACGCCTGCCAAGTGAAGATGAATGACGTATCTCAAAAACGGTACAAGATAGGTAGGGGGTGATTGAACAAATGTCATAGGGAATTGGGAGAGCAGTCGAATGACACCTGTCAAAAATCCAATATGGCGGATTTCAAGATGGCCGCCATACAAAATGCTCCGAGCCTGCTGAAGCGAGGCCTTTAGGCCGAGCTTCAGTAGGGGCGGAGCAGTTTGAATGGTGGCCGTCTTGAAATCCGACATTTTGGATGTGTCTTACGTGCTCCTATCATTCTTTATACTGCATTTGGAGTTTTTTATCTTTATTTTCGAATGTATTAGGAGTTTTTGTGGGATTTTTGACTGAATTTGGAGTAACTGTCCTACATTAGTGTAGTAGCGAGCCCGAAGGGCGAGCTTCTGGTGAGGCCGCAGGCCGAACTTTCGGCCCGCGAGGCCGAAGGCCGAGCGTATGGGGCGTGAGCCCGAAGGGCGAGCGCATGGCGAGGCCGGAGGCCGAGCCGTGTTAGTAACTTGCGAGGCCGAAGGCCGAGCTCCGACTTGAGAGTATTTTCCACGTCTCCGAATGGTCTCCATGGCAACTGCCCGTGGTAAGCGAAGCACCTACGAGTGGGGTTCTTTAACAAAAGTGACTCAGAATCTTGGTACCATTCTGCCCGTACCACTTTTTTATGGCAGTAGGGTGAATCTGGTTTGGTGGCTACAGTTTGGTTCTCTACTGTATAAGGAGTTTATATGGGATTTCATACTGTTATAGAATATTGTTTTTTTTTCTAAATATATAAGGTGTTTTGATATTGTTTCAAATTGCATAACGATAAATGCGGGCCGCATGCGGCCCGCACACTGCCCGAAAAACTAGTTTATTTATAATATATAAAGCTCGATTACCACTCACTCACTGACATAAATGTTCTCCTAGAAGGAGCAGAGTAGGGTAAAAATGAAGTATGGCAAAAATGTTCGGGTGGTTTTGGTGAGTATGATAAAAATCGAAAATCATTAAAAAGACGCCTGCCAAGTGAAGATGCATGACGTATCTCAAAAACGGTACGAGATAGGTAGGGGGTGTTTGAACAAATGTCATAGGGAATCGAGAGAGCAGTCGAATGACACCTGTCAAAAATCCAAAATGGCGGATTTCAAGATGGCCGCCATACAAAATGCTATGAGCCTGCTGAAGCGAGGCCTTTAGGCCGAGCTTCAGTAGGGGCGGAGCAGTTTGTATGGTGGCCATCTTGAAATCCGACATTTTGGATGTGCTCCACGTGCTCCTCTCACTCTTCATACTGCATTTGAAGTGTTTAACCTTCATTTTCGACTGTATTAGGAGTTTTTGTGGGATTTTTGACTGAATTTGGAGTTAATGTCCTACATTAATTAAGTAGCGAGCCCGAAGGGCGAGCTCCTGGTGAGGCCGAAAGCCGAACTTTCGGTCCGCGAGGCCGAAGGCCGAGCGTATGGTGCGTGAGCCCGAAGGGTGAGCGCTTGGCGAGGCCGCAGGCCGAGCCGTATTAGTAACTTGCGAGGCCGAAGGCCGAGCTCCGACTTGAGAGTATTTTCTACATCTCCGACTGGTCTCCATGGCAACTGCCCGCGGTAACCGAAGCACCTACGAGTGGGGTTCCTTAACAAAAGTGACTCAGAACCTTGGTCCCATTCTGCCCGTACCACCTTTTTATGGCAGTAGGGTGAATTTGCTTTAGTGGTTACAGTATGGTTCTTTATTGTATTGAGAGTTTATATGGGATTTCATACTTCTATTGGAATTTTGAAATATTTATTTTTTATGTAAAAGGAGTTTTGATATTGTTAAGTACTGCATAACGATAAATGCGGGCCGCATGCGGCCCGCACACTGCCCGAAATACTAGTTATAATATATAAAGCTCGATTACCACTCACTCACTGACATAAATGTTCTCCTAGAAGGAGCAGAGTAGGGTAAAAATGAAGTATGGCAAAAATGTTCGGGGGGTTTTGGTGAGTATGAGAAAAATCGAAAATCATAAAAAAGACGCCTGCCAAGTAAAGATGGATGACATATCTCAAAAACGGTACAAGATAGGTAGAGGTGTTTGAACAAATGTCATAGGGAATTGGGAGAGCAGTCGAATGACACCTGTCAAAAATCCAATATGGCGGATTTCAAGATGGCCGCCATACAAAATGCTCCGAGCCTGCTGAAGCGAGGCCTTTAGGCCGAGCTTCAGTAGGGGCGGAGCAGTTTGAATGGTGGCCGTCTTGAAATCCGACATTTTGGATGTGTCTTACGTGCTCCTATCATTCTTTATACTGCATTTGGAGTTTTTTATCTTTATTTTCGAATGTATTAGGAGTTTTTGTGGGATTTTTGACTGAATTTGGAGTAACTGTCCTACATTAGTGTAGTAGCGAGCCCGAAGGGCGAGCTTCTGGTGAGGCCGCAGGCCGAACTTTCGGCCCGCGAGGCCGAAGGCCGAGCGTATGGGGCGTGAGCCCGAAGGGCGAGCGCATGGCGAGGCCGGAGGCCGAGCCGTGTTAGTAACTTGCGAGGCCGAAGGCCGAGCTCCGACTTGAGAGTATTTTCCACGTCTCCGAATGGTCTCCATGGCAACTGCCCGTGGTAAGCGAAGCACCTACGAGTGGGGTTCTTTAACAAAAGTGACTCAGAATCTTGGTACCATTCTGCCCGTACCACTTTTTTATGGCAGTAGGGTGAATCTGGTTTGGTGGCTACAGTTTGGTTCTCTACTGTATAAGGAGTTTATATGGGATTTCATACTGTTATAGAATATTGTTTTTTTTTCTAAATATATAAGGTGTTTTGATATTGTTTCAAATTGCATAACGATAAATGCGGGCCGCATGCGGCCCGCACACTGCCCGAAAAACTAGTTTATTTATAATATATAAAGCTCGATTACCACTCACTCACTGACATAAATGTTCTCCTAGAAGGAGCAGAGTAGGGTAAAAATGAAGTATGGCAAAAATGTTCGGGTGGTTTTGGTGAGTATGATAAAAATCGAAAATCATTAAAAAGACGCCTGCCAAGTGAAGATGCATGACGTATCTCAAAAACGGTACGAGATAGGTAGGGGGTGTTTGAACAAATGTCATAGGGAATCGAGAGAGCAGTCGAATGACACCTGTCAAAAATCCAAAATGGCGGATTTCAAGATGGCCGCCATACAAAATGCTATGAGCCTGCTGAAGCGAGGCCTTTAGGCCGAGCTTCAGTAGGGGCGGAGCAGTTTGTATGGTGGCCATCTTGAAATCCGACATTTTGGATGTGCTCCACGTGCTCCTCTCACTCTTCATACTGCATTTGGAGTGTTTAACCTTCATTTTCGACTGTATTAGGAGTTTTTGTGGGATTTTTGACTGAATTTGGAGTTAATGTCCTACATTAATTAAGTAGCGAGCCCGAAGGGCGAGCTCCTGGTGAGGCCGAAAGCCGAACTTTCGGTCCGCGAGGCCGAAGGCCGAGCGTATGGTGCGTGAGCCCGAAGGGTGAGCGCTTGGCGAGGCCGCAGGCCGAGCCGTATTAGTAACTTGCGAGGCCGAAGGCCGAGCTCCGACTTGAGAGTATTTTCTACATCTCCGACTGGTCTCCATGGCAACTGCCCGCGGTAACCGAAGCACCTACGAGTGGGGTTCCTTAACAAAAGTGACTCAGAACCTTGGTCCCATTCTGCCCGTACCACCTTTTTATGGCAGTAGGGTGAATTTGCTTTAGTGGTTACAGTATGGTTCTTTATTGTATTGAGAGTTTATATGGGATTTCATACTTCTATTGGAATTTTGAAATATTTATTTTTTATGTAAAAGGAGTTTTGATATTGTTAAGTACTGCATAACGATAAATGCGGGCCGCATGCGGCCCGCACACTGCCCGAAATACTAGTTATAATATATAAAGCTCGATTACCACTCACTCACTGACATAAATGTTCTCCTAGAAGGAGCAGAGTAGGGTAAAAATGAAGTATGGCAAAAATGTTCGGGGGGTTTTGGTGAGTATGAGAAAAATCGAAAATCATAAAAAAGACGCCTGCCAAGTAAAGATGGATGACATATCTCAAAAACGGTACAAGATAGGTAGAGGTGTTTGAACAAATGTCATAGGGAATTGGGAGAGCAGTCGGATGACATCTGTCAAAAATCCAAAATGGCGGATTTCAAGATGGCCGCCATACAAAATGATCCGAGCCTGCTGAAGCGAGGCCTTTAGGCCGAGCTTCAGTAGGGGCGGAGCAGTTTGTATGGTGGCCGTCTTGAAATCCGACATTTTGGATGTGACCCACGTGCTCCTATCATTCTTTATACTGCATTTGGAGTGTTTTGCCTTCATTTTCGACTGAATTGGGAGTTTTTGTGGGATTTTTTACTGACTTTGGAGTAACTGTTCTACGTTAATGTAGTAGCGAGCCCGAAGGGCGAGCTCCTGGTGAGGCCGAAGGCCGAACTTTCGGCTCGCGAGGCCGCAGGCCGAGCCGTATTAGTAACTTGCGAGGCCGAAGGCCGAGCTCCGACTTGAGAGTTATTTCCACGTCTCCGACTGGTCTCCATGGCAACTGCCCGCGGTAACCGAAGCACCTACGAGTGGGGTTCCTTAACAAAAGTGATTAAGAACCTTGGTACCATTCTGCCCGTACCACCTTTTCAAGGCAGTAGGGTGAATCTGCTATAGTAGCTACAGTTTGGTTCTCTACTGTATGAGGAGTTTATATGGGATTTCATACTGTTATAGAATATTGTTTTTTTTTTAAATGTATAAGGTGTTTTGATATTGTTTCAAATTGCATAACGATAAATGCGGGCCGCATGCGGCCCGCACACTGCCCGAAAAACTAGTTTTTTATAATATATAAAGCTCGATTACCACTGACTGACTGACATAAATGTTCTCCTAGAAGGAGACGAGTAGGAACAACGTGATGTATGGCAAAAATGTTCGGGGGGTTTTGGTAAGTATGAGAAAAATCGAAAATCATTAAAAAGACGCCTGCCAAGTGAAGATGAATGACGTATCTCAAAAACGGTACAAGATAGGTAGGGGGTGATTGAACAAATGTCATAGGGAATTGGGAGAGCAGTCGAATGACACCTGTCAAAAATCCAATATGGCGGATTTCAAGATGGCCGCCATACAAAATGCTCCGAGCCTGCTGAAGCGAGGCCTTTAGGCCGAGCTTCAGTAGGGGCGGAGCAGTTTGAATGGTGGCCGTCTTGAAATCCGACATTTTGGATGTGTCTTACGTGCTCCTATCATTCTTTATACTGCATTTGGAGTTTTTTATCTTTATTTTCGAATGTATTAGGAGTTTTTGTGGGATTTTTGACTGAATTTGGAGTAACTGTCCTACATTAGTGTAGTAGCGAGCCCGAAGGGCGAGCTTCTGGTGAGGCCGCAGGCCGAACTTTCGGCCCGCGAGGCCGAAGGCCGAGCGTATGGGGCGTGAGCCCGAAGGGCGAGCGCATGGCGAGGCCGGAGGCCGAGCCGTGTTAGTAACTTGCGAGGCCGAAGGCCGAGCTCCGACTTGAGAGTATTTTCCACGTCTCCGAATGGTCTCCATGGCAACTGCCCGTGGTAAGCGAAGCACCTACGAGTGGGGTTCTTTAACAAAAGTGACTCAGAATCTTGGTACCATTCTGCCCGTACCACTTTTTTATGGCAGTAGGGTGAATCTGGTTTGGTGGCTACAGTTTGGTTCTCTACTGTATAAGGAGTTTATATGGGATTTCATACTGTTATAGAATATTGTTTTTTTTTCTAAATATATAAGGTGTTTTGATATTGTTTCAAATTGCATAACGATAAATGCGGGCCGCATGCGGCCCGCACACTGCCCGAAAAACTAGTTTATTTATAATATATAAAGCTCGATTACCACTCACTCACTGACATAAATGTTCTCCTAGAAGGAGCAGAGTAGGGTAAAAATGAAGTATGGCAAAAATGTTCGGGTGGTTTTGGTGAGTATGATAAAAATCGAAAATCATTAAAAAGACGCCTGCCAAGTGAAGATGCATGACGTATCTCAAAAACGGTACGAGATAGGTAGGGGGTGTTTGAACAAATGTCATAGGGAATCGAGAGAGCAGTCGAATGACACCTGTCAAAAATCCAAAATGGCGGATTTCAAGATGGCCGCCATACAAAATGCTATGAGCCTGCTGAAGCGAGGCCTTTAGGCCGAGCTTCAGTAGGGGCGGAGCAGTTTGTATGGTGGCCTTCTTGCAATCCGCCATTTTGGATTTGTCCCAGGTGCTCTTCTCATTCTTCATACTGCATTTGGAGTGTTTTTCCTTATATTTTCGACTGTATTAGGAGTTTTTATGGGATTTTGGACTGAATTTGGAGTTACTGTCCTACATTGGTGTATAGCGAGCCCGAAGGGCGAGCTTGTGGTGAGGCCGAAGGCCGAACTTTCGCCCCGCGAGGCCGAAGGCCGAGCGTTTAGTGCGTGAGCCCGAAGGGCGAGCGCTTGGCGAGGCCGCAGGCCGAGCCGTGTTAGTAACTTGCGAGGCCGAAGGCCGAGCTCCGACTTGAGAGTTTTATCCACGTCTCCGACTGGTCTCCATGGCAACTGCCCGCGGTAACCGAAGCACCTACGAGTGGGGTTCCTTTACAAAAGTGACTCAGAACCTTGGTACCATTCTGCCCGTACCACCTTTTTATGGCAGTAGGGTGAATCTGCTTTAGTGGCTACAGTATTGTTCTTTATTGTATTGAGAGTTAATATGGGATTTCATACTTTTAATGGAGTTTTGAACATACTTTTTTTAATGTATAAGGTGTTTTGATATTGTTCAAACTTGCACAACGATAAATGCGGGCCGCATGCGGCCCGCACACTGCCCGAATAACTAGTTTATTTATAATATATAAAGCTCGATTACCACTGACTGACTGACTGACATAAATGTTCTCCTAGAAGGAGACGAGTAGGAGCAACGTGATGTATGGCAAAAATGTTTGGAAAGTTTTGGTGAGTATGAGAAAAATCGAAAATCATTAAAAAGACGTCTGCCAAGTAAAAATGGATGGCGTATCTCGAAAACGGTAAGACAAAGGTAAGGGGTGTTTGAACAAATGTCATAGGGAATCGGGAGAGCAGTCGAATGACACCTGTCAAAAATCCAAAATGGCGGATTTCAAGATGGCTGCCATACAAAGTGATCCGAGCCTGCTGAAGCGAGGCCGTTAGGCCGAGCTTCAGTAGGGGCGGAGCAGTTTGTATGGTGGCCATCTTGAAATCTGACATTTTGGATGTGTCTTACGTGCTCCTATCATTCTTTATACTGCATTTGGAGTGTTTTACCATTATTTTCGACTGTATTAGGAGTTTTTGTGGGATTTTTGACTGAATTTGGAGTTACTGTCCTACATAAGTGTAGTAGCGAGCCCGAAGGGCGAGCTCCTCGTGAGGCCGAAGGCCGAAGGCTAAGCGTATGACGCGCGAGCCCGAAGGGCGAGCGCTTGGCGAGGCCGCAGGCCGAGCCGTGTTGGTAACTTGCGAGGCCGAAGGCCGAGCTCCAACTTGAGAGTATTTTCCACGTCTCCGACTGGTCTCCATGGCAACTGCCCGCGGTAAGCGAAGCACCTACGAGTGGGGTTCCTTAACAAAAGTGACTCAGAACCTTGGTCTCATTCTGCCCGTACCACCTTTTTATGGCAGTAGGGTGAATCTGTTTTAGTGGCTACAGTATTGTTCTTTATTGTATTGAGAGTTAATATGCGATTTCATTCTTCTAATGGAGTTTTGAACTTACTTTTTTTAATGTATAAGGTGTTTTGATATTGTTCAAACTTGCACAACGATAAATGCGGGCCGCATGCGGCCCGCACACTGCCCGAAAAACTAGTTTATAATATATAAAGCTCGATTACCACTCACTCACTGACATAAATGTTCTCCTAGAAGGAGCAGAGTAGGGTAAAAATGAAGTATGGCAAAAATGTTCGGGTGGTTTTGGTGAGTATGAGAAAAATCGAAAATCATTAAAAAGACGCCTGCCAAGTGATGATGGATGACGTATCTCGAAAACGGTAAGAGATAGGTAGGGGGTGTTTGAACAAATGTCATAGGGAATCGGGAGAGCAGTCGAATGACATCTGTCAAAAATCCAAAATGGCGGATTTCAAGATGGCCGCCATACAAAATGCTCCGAGCCTGCTGAAGCGAGGCCTTTAGGCCGAGCTTCAGTAGGGGCGGAGCAGTTTGTATGGTGGCCGTCTTGAAATCCGTTATTTTGGATGTGCCCCACGTGCTCCTATCATTCTTTATACTGCATTTGGAGTGTTTTACCTTAATTTTAGACTGTATTAGGAGTTTTTGTGGGATTTTTGACTGAATTTGGAGTTACTGTCCAAGATTATTGTATAGCGAGCCCGAAGGGCGAGCTCCCGGTGAGGCTGAAGGCCGAACTTTCGGCTCGCGAGGCCGAAGGCCGAGCGTAGGGTGCGTGAGCCCGAAGGGCGAGCGCTTGGCGAGGCCGTAGGCCGAGCCGTATTAGTAACTTGCGAGGCCGAAGGCCGAGCTCCGACTTGAGAGTTTTTTCCACGTCTCCGACTGGTCTCCATGGCAACTGTCCGCGATAACCGAAGCACCTACGAGTGGGGTTCCTTAACAAAAGTGACTCAGAACCTTGGTACCATTTTGCCCGTACCACCTTTTTATGGCAGTAGGGTGAATCTGCTTTAGTAGTTACAGTATGTTTCTCTACTGTATTACAAGTTTATTTGGGATTTCATATTTCTATAGGAGTTTTGACCATTTTTTTTTATGTATTAGGTGTTTTGATATTGTGTTAAAAATTGCATAACGATAAATGCGGGCCGCATGCGGCCCGCACACTGCCCGAAATACTAGTTTATAATATATAAAGCTCGATTACCACTGACTGACTGACTGACATAAATGTTCTCCTAGAAGGAGACGAGTAGGAGCAACGTGATGTATGGCAAAAATGTTTGGAAGGTTTTGGTGAGTATGAGAAAAATCGAAAATCATTAAAAAGACGTCTGCCAAGTAAAATGGATGGCGTATCTCGAAAACGGTAAGACAAAGGTAAGGGGTGTTTGAACAAATGTCATAGGGAATCGGGAGAGCAGTCGAATGACACCTGCCAAAAATCCAAAATGGCGGATTTCAAGATGGCTGCCATACAAAGTGATCCGAGCCTGCTGAAGCGAGGCCGTTAGGCCGAGCTTCAGTAGGGGCGGAGCAGTTTGTATGGTGGCCATCTTGAAATCTGACATTTTGGATGTGTCTTACGTGCTCCTATCATTCTTTATACTGCATTTGGAGTGTTTTACCATTATTTTCGACTGTATTAGGAGTTTTTGTGGGATTTTTGACTGAATTTGGAGTTACTGTCCTACATAAGTGTAGTAGCGAGCCCGAAGGGCGAGCTCCTCGTGAGGCCGAAGGCCGAACTTTCGGTCCGCGAGGCCGAAGGCTAAGCGTATGACGCGCGAGCCCGAAGGGCGAGCGCTTGGCGAGGCCGCAGGCCGAGCCGTGTTGGTAACTTGCGAGGCCGAAGGCCGAGCTCCAACTTGAGAGTATTTTCCACGTCTCCGACTGGTCTCCATGGCAACTGCCCGCGGTAAGCGAAGCACCTACGAGTGGGGTTCCTTAACAAAAGTGACTCAGAACCTTGGTCTCATTCTGCCCGTACCACCTTTTTATGGCAGTAGGGTGAATCTGTTTTAGTGGCTACAGTATTGTTCTTTATTGTATTGAGAGTTAATATGCGATTTCATTCTTCTAATGGAGTTTTGAACTTACTTTTTTTAATGTATAAGGTGTTTTGATATTGTTCAAACTTGCACAACGATAAATGCGGGCCGCATGCGGCCCGCACACTGCCCGAAAAACTAGTTATTATAATATATAAAGCTCGATTACCACTCACTCACTGACATAAATGTTCTCCTAGAAGGAGCAGAGTAGGGTAAAAATGAAGTATAGCAAAAATGTTCGGGTGGTTTTGGTGAGTATGAGAAAAATCGAAAATCATAAAAAAGACGCCTGCCAAGTAAAGATGGATGACATATCTCAAAAACGGTACAAGATAGGTAGGGGGTGTTTGAACAAATGTCATAGGGAATTGGGAGAGCAGTCGAACGACACCTGTCAAAAATCCAAAATGGCGGATTTCAAGATGGCCGCCATACAAAATGGTCCGAGCCTGCTGAAGCGAGGCCGTTAGGCCGAGGTTCAGTAGGGGCGGAGCAGTTTGTATGGGGGCCTTCTTGAAATCCGCCATTTTGGATTTGTCCCAGGTGCTCCTATCATTCTTTATACTGCATTTGGAGTGTATTACCTTAGATTTTCGACTGTATTAGGAGTTTTGTGGGATTTTTGACTGAATTTGGAGTTACTGTCCTACATAAGTGCAGTAGCGAGCCCGAAGGGCGAGCGCTTGGCGAGGCCGCAGGCCGAGCCGTGTTGGTAACTTGCGAGGCCGAAGGCCGAGCTCCGACTTAAGAGTATTTTCCACATCTCCGACTGGTCTCCATGGCAACTGCCTGCGATAACCAAAGCACCTACGAGTGGGGTTCCTTATCAAAAGTGACTCAGAACCTTGGTACCATTCTGCCCGTACCACCTTTTTATGGCAGTAGGGTGAATCTGCTTTAGTGGCTACAGTATGGTTCATTATTGTATTGAGAGTTTATATGGGATTTCATACTTCTATTAGAGATTTGAACTTATTTTTTTTTTAACGTATTAGGTGTTTTTTTGACAGTTCCTACTGACTCAAGATAGATGCGGGCCGCATGCGGCCCGCACACTGCCCGAAAAACTAGTTTAGAAATAAACTTAAAGCACTTCTGCTGCAGAAATGCTATTACAAAATTAATGACTTTCTAAATGACAGATTTGTTTAAATTATTTTTTTGATATGACATTTAGTATTGGTCTATAGAAAATTGTATTATTATTATTATTATTTGTTGCAACTTTGACATTAATTTAAATTATAGTTATTACTTTGACATTATAAGCATTGTTAATATTTTTATTTTATATGTATTGATTTCATAATATTGTAACGAGCATAGTGCCACTCTCCAACATTTGCACGCCTCATAGGTAGAACATGATAAAAGCGACTTTATTATTTTATATTTTGTGCATGTGTTGTTTTTTCGTGTGTATGAAATTTCTCATGTTGTATGCAAATAAATGATCTTTATCTCTTTATCTTTATCTTTTGCTGTCGTTGGATCCCTCATGAGCCGAGCAGAAGCGGGCTCGCGTGGAATGGTGCTCACAGATGCTACTGAAGTACGACCACGGACATTCTAATGCTGTTTAGGTACATTGTCACAGGAGACGAAACGTTGATTTATTGTTTTGAACCTGAAAAAAAAACAGCAATCTTGTGAATGGGTTTTTGAGAATGAGAACAGTCCAACAAAAGGAAGGCAGGCAAGAAACGTTGGTAGAAAATAATCGTGTTTTTTTTCTCAGCTACAGGTCCCATCTGCATGTACAATTCCACTTGAAGCTCAAAAGAGTGTTAATGCCGTATTCTACCATTTGTTTACCCAGGGGTGTTAGAAAAAGTTCGCGAAAGACGAGCAAATACCCGCGTTCTCCTACATTATTATGACAACGCTTCTTCACACACGGGGATTTGCCATAATCCCCACGCTAGGCAGGCGGCGCCGTCGTCGGTCCCGGTTGTTATCTCAGGATAGCAGTCGTTATAGCACATTTTGCGAATGCCCGCCTGGCTAGCTATCACCCGCAACTAGCCTGAACAACATCGTATGCCTTAGCATGATAGTAACTACAAAATAAAAACATTTTACTTCCATTGCAGAAATAGTACGATTCGGACGATGATAGTCAAAGTCAAAAGTCAAAATCATTTATTCATCTTATATGTAGGTCAAGTACAAATTTTAGTATTGAAATATTCTACATTATACTGCCACGTAGTTAAGGTTGTATGACACTAGAAACTTTTGAAATAGCTGTTGGTGCATGAATAAATTACCTACGTATGTGTGACAATGGGTGTACAAAACGGTCCCTCGGGGTCAAATGTTTCCCCTCTATTCTCAATAAACTATTAGCACTATCTGTTTGCATTGATTTGCATCTCCCCTCGCAGCTCGCAAGCAGACAAACGGTCGTAGAGCAATTAAATTAAAAGTGCTTGTTGTCGTCGAAGGTAAGGGTTATTTCCTTTGTGTAGACTTTGCTACATGACGGGTTAAACTATGGTTCATATTGATATTTAGTATGAGTATGGATAGGGTTTCTCGTTCACGTGCTGCATTTTAATGTTCTATATACATTTTCTTTTTATTCCTGATAGTTTAGCCATTGACCACTATCTCACCCGATGGTAAGTGATGATATGGTCGAAGATGTTGTTCCAGGCTAACCTAGAAGTACTGGCTCTCAAGGACAGCTGCCGGAACACACCGTTAGGTGCTTGGCGACAGATTTTCTTCTTGAGGGCGGTAGCTAGCCAGGTGGGCATTCGCAAAATGCCCTACCACCATGCTATAACGACTGCCAGTATAAGACGACAACCGGGACCGACGGCTTAACGTGCCTTCCGCAGCACGTGCACGCTCAGTAGTAATGTCACTAGCGGTCACCCATCCAAATAATGACCGCGGGCGACGTTGCTGATCGGTGGAGAACAGCTAAGTAAACTTCGTTACGAGCGCTACTATTGTTTGGCACATTGTTCCTTATTTTATTGCCCACTGTTATGCCACAGTTTGACAGTGTTCATGCTAGATTAGGTACTTCCGTAGTATTTGTAATAGGGTGCTGTCGGAGCGCCTCACAGTAGCGCTTTTCATATAAACTTCTGAAGCAGGGTTGGCTACCAAATTCAAGTAAAAAAAAACTGTCGCCAAACTCTTAACAGTGTGTTCCGGCAGCAGTCCTTGCACATGAGACAACAAGTGTGTCTCAAAGTGATGAGCGCAGTGTAGTTCGCCACTTGAGCCGAAATGCATCTGTTATATGTAGGCACAGGTTAGCGCTTAACATCAGATGGGCCTCGTGCTCGTTGAGCCACAATATAAAATTGCCATAAATTAAAACTCGGTGAAATATTGCATGCATTTCCTTGAGCCTTTGCTTCTGGTTACTAGTTTTCGTTGGCAGTTTAACACTTAATTTTTTACTCTACCTCAAAATTATGCGAATAAAGAAAAGATTGTGTGCGTAGTTTTTTTAAATATAAATTAAAAAAATACGACAAAAAAAAAGAAAAAAAACTGGCAAACCAAAAAATAGTTTTTCATGACAGTGCGGAGGTAGCTATAGAGGGCTACGGAGGCAGAACCTAAAGTGACCTAAGTGAATAAAGTAAGTGAATTGAATAAATTTAATAAAGTAAATTGAGTGAATAAATATATTTTGTCTTCACTTTAATATGGCTAAGTGTTTCACTATGACTTTTAGCCGCATACACGATCCCTTGCAAACGCAGTACATATTGGGTACGGAGCCTATATATAGTAAGGGTCAACACGATTAAGGACCTAGGCATTACTGTCGATACGCGTCTAAACTTTCACGAACATCTGAAGGTACTTGCAGCCAATTGCTATGGTAGGTTGGGTTTTGTCATCCGGAATTCCCGCGAATTTTACGATGCTACTGCTATAAGGCTGGTTTATACCGCTCTTTTAAGGAGTAAGATTGAGACTGCATCAATCGTGTGGCATCCCTATGAAAGTTCTTACGCCTTGCGTCTGGAGAAGATTCAAAAGGCTTTTTTAAGGTTCTTGTATAAGAAATTGTATGGATATTATCCTTTACTATATCCTACAATATTTTTACTTGGAGCACTTGGCTTTAATTCTTTGGAGGCTAGGCGTAACTACAATCTACTCATGACAGCTTGTCGGATATTGCGCGGTGATTCCGATTGCCCTGAACTGGTGGCAAAAGTTGTAAGACTGTCTGTTCCCGTAGTACCTAATTACCTTCTTAGGCCCCTTAATCGCGCCTTACTGGCAGTGCTTTGGTCGCGCACTGTGGCGCACTCAAACTCGCCTCTCGTACGAGCTTTAATATTATTGAATGCACTTCTGGCATCAGCTTCCGAGTGTGATATATTCGCTGATCGATGGACGCAAGTATGCAATGCATGTCTTAGGGACTGTGAGAAGATTGATAGTGTAAGGAATTGTCATATAATTTAACTACCTGTATTTTCATAATTTTAATTTTATTTAACAATGTTTATTTCATAATTACCTATTTATTATAATGTGTAAATAAGGTGTCTGTATATCACGGTGCATTGATGATAACTGTAATGCTGTGTTTATATATTTTTGATAAATAAATAAATAAATAAAGGGGCATTGGTCGAGACGAGAAAAACATGTCGAGAAATTGTGAAATCGAGATTTTCCAAATAAAAAAGTAATTTATCACTTTTTGTAGCACATTTTAAATGTAACGCAAGCATTTCAAGTCCAAGTCCAATCAAAGTGCAGTTAACTACACCCGCCGACAGACGTTACGCTGTACCTAAGTATTACCAATACATATTATCATTATCATTGTTCTAACAGACAGCGCATTCAAAATGTATATACTATATTATTACTCTTTATTATGCAAATAGTAGGTGCCGAGCCCGGCATACCCCGCCCCCCTCCCCTTTGGTGGGCGAAAATGCGAAAACCATTTTCCACACGAAAAAAAAATGTATGGCTGGTATGCAAATTAATACGTATATATACGTTGTTTTTAGTTATAACTGGCTGACACATGTAGTAATGTTTTCATGAGAATGTATGTTGTTACATACATGTTATACAGTCGGATTCTAATTCTGGTAACAACATACCCACTATGTTGTTACCAGAATTAGAATCCGACTGTCATATAAGGATCTAAATGCTTTGTGTTGCAGATCATGGGAATAGACTTAAAATGAAACATTCATGATTCATAAATTTATCTATTATTGTATAAATTACGACAAAGATAGAACAACAAACAAACGATTATAATTTATAAAACTAATAAGGTATAATTAAGTCAGCATCTGTAATATACTTTTGTAATGGATGTTACGTAGCTGATACTGACTGATGATGACTAAATGAAAATATTGTTTTTATCCTTATTCGTAACGTAAATGTTTCTTCTACCTGTCTTAATATGGGACTGATTATAAGTACCATATTAATTAATTGTTATTTCCCGAAGATCCGGGAGTTTATGTCGTTTCTTTAAATATTATTTTGATGGAACAAGGTCGAGGCCCACCTGATGTGAAGCGGACTAACCTCTACCTATAACAGATGCATTTTATCACAAGTTACGAATTACACCGCGCCCGTCACTTTGAGACATAGTTGTAAGTCTCATGTGCCTGTAAATACAATGTAAGTTCACTGGCTCTCAAGGGCTGCTGCCGGAACACACCGTTGGGTGATTGGCGACAGATTTTCTACTTGGTGGTGGTAGCTAACCAGGCGGGCAATCGCAAAACGCCCTTCTACCATGCGGTGAAGTTCAAGCCGGCGGCGGTGGGGATCGAATCAGGGACCTGCGACACGGCAGTCCATAGCTATTACCGCTCAGCCTTCATAGTTTCAGGAATCTGGGAAAATAATTATATCGAGAAATCAGAAACCCTATCGTTGATACCGGTGTGAAGTTGGCAGCCAAAATCCAGCAGCCTATAATCCGACCAAATTAAGGTGGAAATTTAAAAAATACTTACGTTTTGTTTAATTTATGATCAGGGATAACATTTTAACAACGAAAAAGCATTGGCATTGCGGCAGCTCACTTACTTAACCCTCCAAAAAATTTGTGAAAATTGCAAAAAAAATATCATTTTGGCTGCGGATATATTTCAACCAGAAATCCCCTAAAATTTGCATGTTTTGGTATTTCGAACTAATAAATGATATATGTTCTTTACAAAAACCATAAGCTAAAAGCGGCAGTAATGTGTTTTTTACCCTTTCATAGTCAGTCAAAAATTTACTTTAAGTGAAAACTTAAAAATGTGCGGTTTAAACATACAACCACATAAAAAAATTTATAAAAGCTTTCATTTATAATTCAAAAGACAATTTAAGCAATAAAAAAGTATTGGCATTGCGGCAGCTCACATACTTAACCCTCCAAAAAATATAGGAAAATTGCAAAAAACATAATTTTGGCTGCTGATATATTTCAACCAGAAATCCCCTAATATTTGCGAGTTTTGGTATTTCCAATTAATAAATGATATAAGTTCTTTACGAAAATCATAAGCAAAAAGCGGCAGTAATGTGTTTTAACCCTTTCATAGTCAGTCAAAAATTTACTTTAAGTGAAAACCCAAAATGGTGCGTTTCAAACATAGAACCCCTTAAATAAAATTATAACAGCTTTAATTTATAATTCAGAAGACAATTTTAGCAATAAAAAAGTATTGGCATTGCGGCAGCTCACATACTTAACCCTCCAAAAAATATGGGAAAATTGCAATAAAATATAATTTTGGCTGCTGATATATTTCAACCAGAAATCCCCTAAAATTTGCAAGTTTTGGTATTTAGAACTAATAAATGATATATGTTCTTTACAAAAACCATAAGCAAAAAGTGGCAGTAATGTGTTTTAACCCTTTCATGGTCAGACAAAAACTAACTTTAAGTGAAAACCTAAAATGGTGCGTTTCAATAAAAGAAACCTTTAAAAAATTATAACAACTTTAATTAATAATTAAAGAGACAATTTAAGCAATATAAAAGTATTGGCATTGCGGCAGCTCACATACTTAACCCTCCAAAAAATATAGGAAAATTGCAAAAATATATCATTTTGGCTGCTGATATATTTCAACCAGAAATCCCCTAAAATTTGCATGTTTTGATATTTCGAACTAATAAATGATATATGTTCTTAACAAAAACCATAAGCAAAAAGCGGCAGTAATGTGTTTTAACCCTTTCATAGTCAGTCAAAAATTTACTTTAAGTGAAAACCTAAAATGGTGCGTTTCTAACAAAGAAACACTAAAAAAAATTATAACACCTTTAATTTATTATTTAAAAGACAATTTAAGCAATAAAAAAAATATTGGCATTGCGGCAGCTCACATACTTAACCCTCCAAAAAATATGGGAAAATTGCAATAAAATATAATTTTGGCTGCTGATATATTTCAACCAGAAATCCCCTAAAATTTGCAAGTTTTGGTATTTAGAACTAATAAATGATATATGTTCTTAACAAAACCCATAAGCGAAAAGTGGCAGTAATGTGTTTTAACCCTTTCATAGTCAGTCAAAAATTTACTTTAAGTGAAAACCTAAAATGGTGCGTTTCTAACAAAGAAACACTCAAAAAAAAATTATAACACCTTTAATTTATTATTAAAAAGACAATTTAAGCAATAAAAAAAACATTGGCATTGCGGCAGCTCACATACTTAACCCTCCAAAAAATATGGGAAAATTGCAATAAAATATAATTTTGGTTGCTGATATATTTCAACCAGAAATCCCCTAAAATTTGCAAGTTTTGGTATTTCCAACTAATAAATGATATAAGTTCTTTACAAAAACCATAAGCAAAAAGCGGCAGTAATGTGTTTTAACCCTTTCATAGTCAGTCAAAAATTTACTTTAAGTGAAAACCCAAAATGGTGCGTTTCAAACATAGAACCCCTTAAATAAAATTATAACAGCTTTAATTTATAATTCAGGAGATAATTTTAGCAATAACAAAGTATTGGCATTGCGGCAGCTCACATACTTAACTCTCCAAAAAATATGGGAAAATTGCAATAAAATATAATTTTGGCTGCTGATATATTTCAACCAGAAATCCCCTAAAATTTGCAAGTTTTGGTATTTAGAACCAATAAATGATATATGTTCTTTACAAAAACCATAAGCAAAAAGTGGCTGTAATGTGTTTTAACCCTTTCATAGTCAGACAAAAATTTACTTTAAGTGAAAACCTAAAATGGTGCGTTTCAATAAAAGAAACCTTTAAAAAATTATAACAGCTTAAATTAATAATTTAAGAGACAATTTAAGAAATATAAAAGTATTGGCATTGCGGCAGCTCACATACTTAACCCTCCAAAAAATATAGGAAAATTGCAAAAAAATATAATTTTGGCTGCTGATATATTTCAACCAGAAATCCCCTAAAATTTGCAAGTTTTGGTATTTAGAACCAATAAATGATATATGTTCTTTACAAAAACCATAAGCAAAAAGTGGCAGTAATGTGTTTTAACCCTTTCATAGTCAGACAAAAATTTACTTTAAGTGAAAACCTAAAGTGGTGCGTTTCAATAAAAGAAACCTTTAAAAAATTATAACAGCTTAAATTAATAATTTAAGAGACAATTTAAGAAATATAAAAGTATTGGCATTGCGGCAGCTCACATACTTAACCCTCCAAAAAATATATAAAAATTGCAAAAATATATCATTTTGGCTGCTGATATATTTCAACCAGAAATCCCCTAAAATTTGCATGTTTTGATATTTCGAACTAATAAATGATATATGTTCTTAACAAAAACCATAAGCAAAAAGCGGCAGTAATGTGTTTTAACCCTTTCATAGTCAGTCAAAAATTTACTTTAAGTGAAAACCTAAAATGGTGCGTTTCTAACAAAGAAACACTTAAACACCTTTAATTTATTATTTAAAAGACAATTTAAGCAATAAAAAAAATATAGGCATTGCGGCAGCTCACATACTTAACCCTCCAAAAAATATGGGAAAATTGCCAAAAAATATATAATTTTGGCTGCTGATATATTTCAACCATAAATCCCCTAAAATTTGCAAGTTTTGGTATTTCGAACTAATAAATGATATATGTTCTTTACAAAAACCATAAGCTAAAAGCGGCAGTGATGTGTTTTAACCCTTTCATAGTCAGTCAATAATTTATTTAAGTGAAAACCAAAAATGGTGCGTTTCAATAAAAGAAACCTTTAAAATATTATAACAGCTTAAATAAATAATTCAAGAGACAATTTAAGCAATATAAAAGTATTGGCATTGCGGCAGCTCACATACTTAACCCTCCAAAAAATATAGGAAAATTGCAAAAAAATATAATTTTGGCTGCTGATATATTTCAACCAGAAATCCCCTAAAATTTGCATGTTTTGATATTTCGAACTAATAAATGATATATGTTCTTAACAAAACCCATAAGCGAAAAGCGGCAGTAATGTGTTTTAACCCTTTCATAGTCAGTCAAAAATTTACTTTAAGTGAAAACCTAAAATGGTGCGTTTCTAACAAAGAAACACTTAAAAAAAATTATAACACCTTTAATTTATTATTAAAAAGACAATTTAAGCAATAAAAAAAATATTGGCATTGCGGCAGCTCACATACTTAACCCTCCAAAAAATATGGGAAAATTGCAATAAAATATAATTTTGGTTGCTGATATATTTCAACCAGAAATCCCCTAAAATTTGCAAGTTTTGGTATTTCCAACTAATAAATGATATAAGTTCTTTACAAAAACCATAAGCAAAAAGCGGCAGTAATGTGTTTTAACCCTTTCATAGTCAGTCAAAAATTTACTTTAAGTGAAAACCCAAAATGGTGCGTTTCAAACATAGAACCCCTTAAATAAAATTATAACAGCTTTAATTTATAATTCAGGAGATAATTTAAGCAATAACAAAGTATTGGCATTGCGGCAGCTCACATACTTAACCCTCCAAAAATTATGGGAAAATTGCAATAAAATATAATTTTGGCTGCTGATATATTTCAACCAGAAATCCCCTAAAATTTGCAAGTTTTGGTATTTAGAACCAATAAATGATGTATGTTCTTTACAAAAACCATAAGCAAAAAGTGGCAGTAATGTGTTTTAACCCTTTCATAGTCAGACAAAAATTTACTTTAAGTGAAAACCTAAAATGGTGCGTTTCAATAAAAGAAACCTTTAAAAAATTATAACAGCTTAAATGAATAATTTAAGAGACAATTTGAACAATATAAAAGTATTGGCATTGCGGCAGCTCACATACTTAACCATCCAAAAAATATAGGAAAATTGCAAAAAAATATAATTTTGGCTGCTGATATATTTCAACCAGAAATCCCCTAAAATTTGCATGTTTTGATATTTCGAACTAATAAATGATATATGTTCTTAACAAAAACCATAAGCAAAAAGCGGCAGTAATGTGTTTTAACCCTTTCATAGTCAGTCAAAAATTTACTTTAAGTGAAAACCTAAAATGGTGCGTTTCTAACAAAGAAACACTTAAACACCTTTAATTTATTATTTAAAAGACAATTTAAGCAATAAAAAAAATATAGGCATTGCGGCAGCTCACATACTTAACCCTCCAAAAAATATGGGAAAATTGCCAAAAAATATATAATTTTGGCTGCTGATATATTTCAACCATAAATCACCTAAAATTTGCAAGTTTTGGTATTTCGAACTAATAAATGATATATGTTCTTTACAAAAACCATAAGCTAAAAGCGGCAGTGATGTGTTTTAACCCTTTCATAGTCAGTCAATAATTTATTTAGTTAAAACCAAAAATGGTGCGTTTCAATAAAAGAAACCTTTAAAATATTATAACAGCTTAAATTAATAATTCAAGAGACAATTTAAGCAATATAAAAGTATTGGCATTGCGGCAGCTCACATACTGAACCCTCCAAAAAATATATGAAAATTGCAAAAAAATATAATTTTGGCTGCTGATATATTTCAACCAGAAATCCCCTAAAATTTGCATGTTTTGATATTTCGCACTAATAAATGATATATGTTCTTAACAAAACCCATAAGCGAAAAGCGGCAGTAATGTGTTTTAACCCTTTCATAGTCAGTCAAAAATTTACTTTAAGTGAAAACCTAAAATGGTGCGTTTCTAACAAAGAAACACTTAAAAAAAATTATAACACCTTTAATTTATTATTTGAAAGACAATTTAAGCAATAAAAAAGTATTGGCATTGCAACAGCTCACATACTTAACCCTCCAATTAATTTGTGAAAATTGCAAATCAATATAATTTTGGCTGCTGATATATTTCAACCAGAAATCCCCTAAAATTTGCAAGTTTTGGTATTTCGAACTAATAAATGATATATGGTCTTAACGAAAATCATAAGCAAAACGCGGCAGTTATGTGTTTTAACCGTTTCATAGTCAGTCAAAAATTTACTTTAGGTGAAAACCAAAAATAGTGCGTTTCAAACATAGAAATCCGTAAAAAAATTATAACAGCTTTAATTTATAATTCAAAAACAATTTAAGCAAAAAAAAAGTATTGGCATTGCAACAGCTCACATACTTAACCCACCAAAAAATTTGTGAAAATTGCAAAAAAATATAATTTTGGCTGCTGATATATTTCAACCAGAAATCCCCTAAAATTTGCAAGTTTTGGTATTTAGAACCAATAAATGATATATGTTCTTTACAAAAACCATAAGCAAAAAGTGGCAGTAATGTGTTTTAACCCTTTCATAGTCAGACAAAAATTTACTTTAAGTGAAAACCTAAAATGGTGCGTTTCAATAAAAGAAACCTTTAAAAAATTATAACAGCTTAAATTAATAATTAAAGAGACAATTTAAGCAATAAAAAAGTATTGGCATTGCGGCAGCTCACATACTTAACCCTCCAAAAAATATAGGAAAATTGCAAAAAAATATAATTTTGGCTGCTGATATATTTCAACCAGAAATCCCCTAAAATTTGCATGTTTTGATATTTCGAACTAATAAATGATATATGTTCTTAACAAAAACCATAAGCAAAAAGCGGCAGTAATGTGTTTTAACCCTTTCATAGTCAGTCAAAAATTTACTTTAAGGGAAAACCTAAAATGGTGCGTTTCTAACAAAGAAACACTTAAAAAAATTATAACACCTTTAATTTATTATTTAAAAGACAATTTAAGCAATAAAAAAAATATAGGCATTGCGGCAGCTCACATACTCAACCCTCCAAAAAATATGAAAAAATTGCCAAAAAATATATAATTTTGGCTGCTGATATATTTCAACCATAAATCCCCAAAAATTTGCAAGTTTTGGTATTTCGAACTAATAAATGATATATGTTCTTTACAAAAACCATAAGCTAAAAGCGGCAGTGATGTGTTTTAACCCTTTCATAGTCAGTCAATAATTTATTTAAGTGAAAACCAAAAATGGTGCGTTTCAAACATAGAAATCCGTAAAAAAATTATAACAGCTTGAATTTATAATTTAAACTACAATTAAAGCAATAAAAAAGTATTGGCATTGAAACAGCTAACATACTTAACCCTCCAATTAATTTGTGAAAATTGCAAAACAATATAATTTTGGCTGCTGATATATTTCAACCAGAAATCCCCTAAAATTTGCAAGTTTTGGTATTTCGAACTAATAAACGATATATGTTCTTTACAAAAACCATAAGCAAAAAGCGGCAGTAATGTCTTTTAACCCTTTCATAGTCGGTCAAAAATTTATTTTAAGTGCAAACCTAAAATGGTGCGTTTCAAACATAGAAATCCGTAAAAAAATTATAACAGCTTTAATTTATTATTTTAACTACAATTTAAGCAATAAAAAAGTATCGGCATTGCAACAGCTCACATACTTAACCCTCCAATTAATTTGTGAAAATTGCAAAACAATATAATTTTGGCTGCTGATATATTTCAACCAGAAATCCCCTAAAATTTGCAAGTTTTGGTATTTCGAACTAATAAATGATATATGTTGTTAACGAAAATCATAAGCAAAAAGCGGCAGTTATGTGTTTTAACCGTTTCATAGTCAGTCAAAAATTTACTTTAGGTGAAAACCAAAAATAGTGCGTTTCAAACATAGAAATCCGTAAAAAAATTATAACAGCTTTAATTTATAATTCAAAAACAATTTAAGCAATAAAAAGTATTGGCATTGCAACAGCTCACATACTTAACCCTCCAAAAAATTTGTGAAAATTGCAAGAAAATATAATTTTGGCTGCTGATATATTTTAACCAGAAATCCCCTAAAATTTGCATGTTTTGATATTTCGAACTAATAAATGATATATGTTCTTAACAAAAACCATAAGCAAAAAGCGGCAGTAATGTGTTTTAACCCTTTCATAGTCAGACAAAAATTTACTTTAAGTGAAAACCTAAAATGGTGCGTTTCAATAAAAGAAACCTTTAAAAAATTATAACAGCTTTCATTAATAATTCAAGAGACAATTTAAGCAATATAAAAGTATTGGTATTGCAACAGCTAACATACTTAACCCTCCAATTAATTTGTGAAAATTGCAAAACAATATAATTTTGGCTGCTGATATATTTCAACCAGAAATCCCCTAAAATTTGCATGTTTTGATATTTCGAACTAATAAATGATATATGTTCTTAACAAAAACCATAAGCAAAAAGCGGCAGTAATGTGTTTTAACCCTTTCATAGTCAGTCAAAAATTTACTTTAAGGGAAAACCTAAAATGGTGCGTTTCTAACAAAGAAACACTTAAAAAAATTATAACACCTTTAATTTATTATTTAAAAGACAATTTAAGCAATAAAAAAAATATAGGCATTGCGGCAGCTCACATACTCAACCCTCCAAAAAATATGAAAAAATTGCCAAAAAATATATAATTTTGGCTGCTGATATATTTCAACCATAAATCCCCTAAAATTTGCAAGTTTTGGTATTTCGAACTAATAAATGATATATGTTCTTTACAAAAACCATAAGCTAAAAGCGGCAGTGATGTGTTTTAACCCTTTCATAGTCAGTCAATAATTTATTTAAGTGAAAACCAAAAATGGTGCGTTTCAAACATAGAAATCCGTAAAAAAATTATAACAGCTTGAATTTATAATTTAAACTACAATTAAAGCAATAAAAAAGTATTGGCATTGAAACAGCTAACATACTTAACCCTCCAATTAATTTGTGAAAATTGCAAAACAATATAATTTTGGCTGCTGATATATTTCAACCAGAAATCCCCTAAAATTTGCAAGTTTTGGTATTTCGAACTAATAAACGATATATGTTCTTTACAAAAACCATAAGCAAAAAGCGGCAGTAATGTCTTTTAACCCTTTCATAGTCGGTCAAAAATTTATTTTAAGTGCAAACCTAAAATGGTGCGTTTCAAACATAGAAATCCGTAAAAAAATTATAACAGCTTTAATTTATTATTTTAACTACAATTTAAGCAATAAAAAAGTATCGGCATTGCAACAGCTCACATACTTAACCCTCCAATTAATTTGTGAAAATTGCAAAACAATATAATTTTGGCTGCTGATATATTTCAACCAGAAATCCCCTAAAATTTGCAAGTTTTGGTATTTCGAACTAATAAATGATATATGTTCTTAACGAAAATCATAAGCAAAAAGCGGCAGTTATGTGTTTTAACCGTTTCATAGTCAGTCAAAAATTTACTTTAGGTGAAAACCAAAAATAGTGCGTTTCAAACATAGAAATCCGTAAAAAAATTATAACAGCTTTAATTTATAATTCAAAAACAATTTAAGCAATAAAAAGTATTGGCATTGCAACAGCTCACATACTTAACCCTCCAAAAAATTTGTGAAAATTGCAAAAAAATATAATTTTGGCTGCTGATATATTTTAACCAGAAATCCCCTAAAATTTGCATGTTTTGATATTTCGAACTAATAAATGATATATGTTCTTAACAAAAACCATAAGCAAAAAGCGGCAGTAATGTGTTTTAACCCTTTCATAGTCAGTCAAAAATTTACTTTAAGTGAAAACCTAAAATGGTGCGTTTCTAACAAAGAAACACTTAAAAAAATTATTACACCTTTAATTTATTATTTAAAAGACAATTTAGGCAATAAAAAAAATATAGGCATTGCGGCAGCTCACATACTTAACCCTCCAAAAAATATGGGAAAATTGCCAAAAAATATATAATCTTGGTTGCTGATATATTTCAAACAGAAATCCCCTAAAATTTGCATGTTTTAGTATTTTGAACTAATAACTGATATACGTTCTTTACGAAAACCATAAGCAAAAAGCGGCAGTAATGTGTTTTAACCCTTTCATAGTCAGTCAAAAATTTACTTTAAGTGAAAACCCAAAATGGTGCGTTTCAAACATAGAACCCCTTAAATAAAATTATAACAGCTTTCATTAATAATTCAAGAGACAATTTAAGCAATATAAAAGTATTGGTATTGCAACAGCTAACATACTTAACCCTCCAATTAATTTGTGAAAATTGCAAAACAATATAATTTTGGCTGCTGATATATTTCAACCAGAAATCCCCTAAAATTTGCAAGTTTTGGTATTTCGAACTAATAAATGATATATGTTCTTTACAAAAACCATAAGCAAAAAGCGGCAGTAATGTCTTTTAACCCTTTCATAGTCGGTCAAAAATTTATTTTAAGTGCAAACCTAAAAAAAGTGAAACATAAGTAATGATATATGTTCTTTATGAAAATCATAAGCTTAAAACCGCCAGTAATGTATTTTAACCCTTTCATAGTCAGACAAAAAATATTTTTGTGAAAACCCAAAATGGTGGGTTTCGACCGTAGAAATAAAATTAAAGCACAATTTGAGCAATTAAAAGCATCGAAATATTGGCAGCTCACTTACAGAAAATTGTGAACATTGCCAATAAATTATCATTTTGACTGCTGATATATTTGAACATCAGAAATCCTCTAAAATTTCCAAGTTTTGGTGTTTCAAACAGATGAATTATTTATGTTCTTTACAAAAACTATAAACAAAAATCGACTGTAATGTCTTTTAACTCTTTTATGGGCAGACAAAAAAAACATTTAAATGTAAACATATTAAGGTGCATTTTTACCGTAGAACACCTTAAATGTAATATTTACAGCAATTATTTATAATCAGGGATACAATTTTAACAATTAAAGAGCATTGGCATTGCGGCAGCTCTCTTACTTAACCCTCCAAAAAATGGTGAAAATTGCAAAGAAATCATTACTTTGGCTGCTGATATTAACTTGGTTACTTTACCATTACCTCAGGAACTATTAAATCACATAAAATTCCTTAAGAAATAGTTTTTATTTGTCTTTGCGAATCTTTAGTATGGTTTCACTATTATATCCTTAGTCCTACTATTATAATCGTGGTTGTGAATAGTTTTATTCTAACATGCCTGATATTTACAGAAACTTAAAATCTAGTTTTTTTTTATTTTTTTTTATTAGTTTTATATTAACAATTCATATTTAGATTTTAGTAATATATCATCATCATCATCATCAGCCGGAAGACGTCCACTGTTGAACAAATGCCTCCCCCATATAACGCCACAAAGAACGGCTATTAGCCACTTGTAACCACTGGCTACCCGTGACTTTCACGATGTCGTCTGTCCACCTGGTGGGGGGCCTACCAACTCTACGTCTTCCGGTGTAGTGTGGTAACCACTCGAGAACCTTTCTTCCCCATCGGTTAACAGTTCGTCGAGCAATGTGGCCCGCCCATCGCCACTTCAACTTGCTAATTCTGAGAGCTATGTCGGTGACTTTGGTTCTTTGGCGAATATCCACGTTCCGGATTTTATCGCGCAAAGAAACTCCGAGCATAGCTCTCTCCATAGCTCGTTGAGCGACTCTGAGCTTGTCTATAAGGGCCACAGTTAGTAATATATAAGCATTTGGAAACCACTGTTTGTAAATATTGACTTGATTATATTATGTCCAATTACTTTGTCTTGTTTCTTAATATGGGATATATGAATAAATGTTTTTATTTTTTATATTTTCTACATAAAAAACAGTTCTTCTTTAGTATTTTCACAAGATCAATATTTCCATTTTTTAATTCTTTGGGACTTAATAGGCACTTATTGTGGATCCATCTTAAGCATCTGCTGCATTTATATTGGCTTCTATCGATGACAGCGGTTCCACACGCCAAGCACATATCTGTCATATCTTTACTTTTTGTTATTAAAAGCGACCTTAACATCAAGCGGTATTGATCGAAATCAATTTGTTCTTCTATGTTTGTTTTATTGACAATGGCTTCGAAAACTTTGATTATAACAGCTCCACAATTGTAGGAATCTATTTGGTAGGCATGTTTCGGGGTTTTTATATTTTGTATATTTTCACGTATATGTTTTTTTTGCAAAAAATGCGTCAGTTTTGTGTAGTATATTTTTTTCTTAGTGGCTGCTAAACCCAACGGGTCAAAAATTGAGAGTGATTGAGTAGCTAAGCTGATTATTGCCATTGTGTAGTGCTGAGAAAGGCAAATTGGGAATACTATCTGTTTAGTTATATCTAATGTCAAGGTTTCGTAAAAAGAATCATCTACAGCTCTGTTTCCAAAGATGCAGTAAGATTTTTCAACTGTTATCAGTTGAAAACGTGAAGGATCGTTCATCAAATATAAGCAGTGGTCAATCGTAAAGCTGCTTATGTATTTACCAGCTTCTAATGACTTAAAATCGTCTATTAATAATACATTAATTACATTAGGTATATCAGTTCGTGTCACCACGTAGCCTCTCTCCGCTGGATAACTTTTATAAAATTCTGGATCAGCTACTAATCCATTCTCTAAAATTTTAAGTGGAGGGCCTCTAGTCGTGTTTTGATTTTGTGGTACTAGAACAGATTTATTTTTTAATACTTGACAAACGCGGCATGTGAATTTTCCATCAGTTGGAATGTGTTCCCGGTTACAAGTACTATGTATCCAATTTTCGCAGGCATCACACTGTATCCATGTGGTAATAATATCAATTTGCGACGATCCATGGCCGCAGTATACACATTGAGTACAGTTTTTGTCGCTCTCTTCGTCGTAATGCATTTTAGGTCTTCTTATATATCTACTGTCAAAATGGCTAAACAGTTTCTTTGGCTTTTTCTGCCATTGTTCCTCCGGAATTTCTTTGGTTTGTTTCGTAAGCCTTCTTTTGGGAATACTGTTAACGTACTCTTTGGCAGTAGCTAGCATTTCGGTTCTTATTTTTCTCATAAATTGTGTACACTTAAGATGTTTTTGGCCATTAAGAGTCGAAGTTTTTAGTTGACCAAAGTAATTTTCGACAAGCGAATTGCTGGTCCTCTTTTCTTTTAAGATATTTGTCCAAAGAGGTGTTAGCCACATATACTTTTTTAGAATTATATCCCACATTTTTGGACAGTAAAATTGGTTTTTTTCTGTTCCTGTTTCACGTATAACGACTGCTTGACAAAGCGCCCTTGAACGTTCGTAAAACTGACTGTTTTGGTATTTTGCAGTCTTCTCTGTTTCGAACGGTTGAATTGGTTCCTCTTGTATGGGAGTTTGATCAAATAAATGGAACTCACTCAACATCCTGAAATTTTCTAGAGCACAAACTGCTTGTTCATTGAAGGTTTCGGAGTTTGTCAAAATGTACAATTCTTTGGTAAGATTGTCAAATTCAGCCATATTACTACACATCGCTAGTCGGGCTAACATATCTTTTAATTCATTTTTTTTATATGAACAATTTTTTTCAATATCATTACACACCATTTTCATAAAATGTGCGCAGCACAAATATATAGGTAAAATGCCTTTAGAAATGATATTTTCATCATTTACAACGCAAGTATAACAGTTATTTAAATACTGCAATAAATTGCATCTATTAAATGCTTTACAAAGAGCGTATATTGTAGCAAGTGATAAATCAGTCACAACCCCATTGAAAATGGGCCACTGCCCATGGTTTTCACAAAAAAATCTAAAATCAGATAATAATTTTGAAATAGTATTACTGTCGTGCTTTTCAGATAACATACTAAATACCAGAAAAACACGATCCGATGGTAATGCCACTACACCTGCATAATACAAAATTCTTTTAGTTTCAGTCATCTTTATCGGCTCACAATGAAGAGGTCTTACTACACTTCCTGTCGCATCAAAATGAAGAAGGACTGGTCCTATCCGTTTCAAAACTTCAAGTTGTTCCAGGCTGAACATTTTTATGCCAAATGGAAAACTAACTTCCTGGACAAAATCTTTATGATCGTCGTAATACATGAGCAAATCTATTAAGTCATTTTTGGAACGGTCATTTTTTGATAATGCCTCAGATCTTATTTTCCTTATCGTGGCATCTGATTTTACATTGTTTAGATTTTTTGTTTTCTCAAGTTTCGTATCGTTGATTTTTAAAAGTTCTTTATTTTTGAAAGGTTTTGGTTTTTGATAAACCAATAGTCGCTTGTATATGTCTCTTTCTATTTTGGATACATGAAGAGTTAAAAGTTCCTGGTGACAATAGTTCTTGTTTGTGCTGAAAACACTGACCATATTACCTTCGATAACAATTTTGAATTTTTTGCAGTTTTGATGCTTACAACGAGCTGTTATGTTGATATTTTTTTTAGTATATTTTACATATTTAAACATAAGGAGACAAGTGTTATTGACTACGTTATTAATTTTTTTTCTCAAGACATAAGGATACATATTTTGTATCAGTTTTCCATTGCGGATTGTGGCTTCTCTGATTTTAGTTTCTAAGTGAAAACTTCCTTCTTTATAATTTACTTCATTTGACGCATCTAGTGAAAGTACGTTTTCTGTTCCTAATGGGAGTATGATAGATGAGTTCTCTGCGCTAGAGAGGTTGAAAATGCATTTAGGTACCTCGGGTATTTCAGGGGTAGGACATCTAATAGTTTTCTCTTCTCTTTTTATGATTATATTTTTTTCTTTGAGTATTTCATCATGCGAGCAATGTTAAACGAAATTAAGGTTGACAGAATCCACAGAAGTTAAATCATGAATAATTGTTTCATTGACTGTCTTAGTCAGAATGTTCAAATCAGTCGAAGCTTCTATTTTTGTTTCTTCTTCGTTGAGAAACGAATTATTACCTGCTTTTGACTGTTTAATTTCTTCATTTTTAAGCAATATATCATTTGCAGTTTGGCTTGTATTTTTGTTTAAAATCCTCCAGTGATAATACAACATTTTCCTATTAACGGTATTATTTTTAATTTTTAATTCGCGAGTGATTTTATTGTACACATCATCATGTTTTCTCCAGCTTACTGCATGTTCCGGTATTTGATATGCATTAATCAAATTTTCAATGACAGCATACAAACGTTGTAAATTTTTGTGCCTCATAGTTGGTTCTTGTTAAAAAAAAACCTGACCGAAATAAAACAGTAAATCGTTATGGGCTGTGAGAATTTCGATACACTCATGCACAATTCAAATAATTCTGAGTGCTTAGACTATTATTTACTATGATTATAACAAAAAATAGCCCTCATAAACATATAAATTATTTATTTAGGAATATAATTAACGTATATAATATACAACAAAACAATTCAGTACAGTGATAGGTGACTATTAAAATAATGCAGCTAGTGCAAATTACCAACTAAATAACCTTTCACAAATAAATTATTTATACAACTTTACAAACAGTGATTGTTTTTTTTTCAATATCCCACATAATTAGTTAGATAAATATGTAAGTAGTTATAAATATTTTTTACAAATTAAACTTAGACTAGAATAATGAAAAAATATACAGTGTAAGAATCAATCAATCTATACAAAGTTTGACCTATAGATATTGTAAACAGAAAACACACATTTTTAAGCTCTAAAACCTAGTCGCAAATAAAAACATTTTCTTAGATTCTAACAATATTTACAGTCATTCAATCCAATATCACAGAAAGAACCAGACTAAAAACAATATACGTTTAAAAAACGAAATTAACAGCAAACGAAACCTAATTAAACAAAATAACCAATATTATATATATTAAAACAGTTTTGCTCCTAATAATACTCGTTTTTGTTAAATTATTTTTCATTACTGATTCATGGTCAATTATTTTCCATGTGAAGTCACGGCATGGTTGGACAAATTGTGAACACTTTTTCACAATTTGTTTTTTTTTTTTTTATTAATTTTGTCAATAGAACCAACCCAATGACAACCAACAACCCAAAACAACGAAAACACAATTAACAAGAAACAACATCCAACAACTCAACGAAAACACAACAACCGACAAGAAACAATACACAAATGGACAGGTAAGTATTTTTTTTCCTACGACTACATTATGGTTAATGGATATCAAGTCAAAATACGGAGAATCTCGTCACCGTGATTCAGAAATTTTAGAGCAAAATAATACCGCCATCTATTAGCAGAATAATAATTTACAGTTTTTTTTTTGGACTCGTATGATTTGTACGTTTGTTGTTAAAAATAAGTAACAATTTGAATTTTTTTATTTATCACACATTTCTCAATGTCATTTGTTCTCAGTGTTTTTGGATTAAAATAATTAAATTACCAGCATTGTAATAATATTATTAGATATATAATAGATACTGTAAAACTAACATCAATATTAAAAGCTCTGTGACCTAAGTGAGAAATTTAATTAGGCCCGCTCTAAGTTCCTCAAAAGTATCTTATTGTTCTTATTAATAAAATTATGTAAACGATTATTTAGGTCATAGATATTCACTATTTAATGAGATAAATCATTGCTAAGTGGTTAAATATTGATAAAATTTAAGTTAAATACTGGACGTTAACTAAACGAAAATAATATCAAAAACATATGGAGACTGGCTTGTCCAAATCCTGAATTTCCAAAAATCATCAAGTTGCCTGAATCCTGAATCAAGTTTTCATCTCCTAAACAGTGCCATCGGTCACGATGCGAGCAAGCACAGAAAGCTTTTTTAAATAAATGTCCTATCATCGCAGATCGTGCTCGTATTCTCGCTGTTTCTGTGTGGGTATCTGGTATTTGGTTACAGGCTATTCTTTCTTACAAACCTCATAGATCCATCCACTCTTCGTTTCGCTGTAAGCTTACGATTGGGTGCAAAGTGAAATGTTGCAAATACCTGCCAGTATAGTACTGCAGTTGATCAAATCAGTTACCATAGCCTCTCCTGCTTTTGAAGTGCTGGTCCCGCCACGCCAGCATTAATGATTTTATTCAACGGCCTTTTACCAGCACATGAAGTAAAGCTGTGATAATTTTATTTAAGGGGTTCTATGTTTAAAACGCACCATTTTAGGTTTTCACTTAAAGTCAATTTTCGACTGACTATGAAAGGGTTAAAACACATTACTGCCGCTTTTTGCTTATGGTTTTTGTATAGAACATATATCATTTATTAGTTCAAAATACCAAAACTTGCAAATTTTAGGGGATTTCTGGTTGAAATATATCAGCAGCCAAAATGATATTTTTTTGCAATTTTTATATATTTTTTGGAGGGTTTAGTATGTGAGCTGCCGCAATGCCAATACCTTTTTATTGCTAAAGTTATCTCATGGATTATATATTAAAGCTGTTATAATTTTTTTAAGGGGTTCTATGTTTGAAACGCACCATTTTAAGTTTTCACTTAAAGTAAATTTTTGACTGACTATGAAAGTGTTAAAACACATTACTGCCGCTTATAACTTATGGTTTTTGTAAAGAACATATATCATTTATTAGTTCAAAATACCAAAACTTGCAAATTTTAGGGGATTTCTGGTTGAAATATATCAGCAGCCAAAATTATATTTTTTTGCATTTTTCACAAAATTTTTGGAGGGTTAAGAATGTGAGCTGCCGCAATGCCAATACTTTTTTATTGCTGAAGTTATCTCATGGATTATAAATTAAAGCTGTTATAATTTTTTAAGAGGTTCTATGTTTGAAACGCACCCTTTTAAGTTTTCACTTAAAGTAAATTTTTGACTGACTATGAAAGGGTTAAAACACATTACTGCCGCTTTTAGCTTATGATTTTCGTAAAGAACATATATCATTAATTTGTTGGAAATACCAAAACTTGCAAATTTTAAGGGATTTCTGGTTGAAATATATCAGCAGCCAAAGTGATATTTTTTTGCAATTTTCGTATATTTTTTGGAAGGTTTAGTATGTGAGCTGCCGCAATGCCAATACCTTTTTATTGCTAAAGTTATCTCATGGATTATATATTAAAGCTGTTATAATTTTTTTAAGGGGTTCTATGTTTGAAACGCACCATTTTAAGTTTTCACTTAAAGTAAATTTTTGACTGGCTATGAAAGGGTTAAAACACATTACTGCCGCATTTTGCTTATGGTTTTCGTAAAGAACATATATCATTTATTAGTTCGAAATACCAAAACTTGCAAATTTTAGGGGATTTCTGGTTGAAATATATCAGCAGCAACAATGATATTTTTTTTCAATTTTCACATATATTTTGGAGGGTAAAGTATGTGAGCTGCCGCAAAGCCAATACTTTTTTATTGCTGGAATTGTCTCCTGCATCATTAATAAAAGCTGTTATAATTTTATTTAAGGGGTTCTATGTTTGAAACGCACCATTTTAGGTTTTCACTTAAAGTAAAATTTCGACTGACTATGAAAGGGTTAAAACACATTACTGCCGCTTTTTGCTTATGGTTTTCGTAAAGAACATATATCATTTATTTGTTCGAAATACCAAAACTTGCAAATTTTAGGGGATTTCTAGTTGAAATATATCAGCAGCCAAAATGATATTTTTTTGCAATTTTCATATATTTTTTGGAGGGTTTAGTATGTAAGCTGCCGCAATGCCAATACTTTTTTATTGCTAAAATTGTCTCCTGCATCATAACTAAAAGCTGTAATAATTTTATTTAAGGGGTTCTATGTTTGAAACGCACCATTTTAAATTTTCAATTAAAGTTAATTTTTGACTGACTATAAAAGGGTTAAAACACATTACTGCCGCTTTAAGCTTATAGTTTTTGTAAAGTACATATATCATTTATTAGTTCGAAATACCAAAACTTGCAAATTTTAGGGGATTTCTGGTTGACATATATCAGCAGCCAAAATGATATTTTTTTGCAATTTTCATAAAATTTTTGGAGGGTTTAGTATGTGAGCTGCCGCAATGCCAATACTTTTTTATTGTTAAAATTATCTTATGAATTATTAAAATAAAGCTGAAATATAATTTTTATGGGTTTTTTATGTTTGAAACGCACCATTTTATGTTTTTACTAAAAGTCAATTTTTGACTGACTATGAAAGGGTTAAAACACATTACTGCCGCTTTTTGCTTACGGTTTTCGTAAAGAACGTATATCATTTATTAGTTCGAAATACCAAAACTTGCAAATTTTAGGGGATTTCTGGTTGAAATATGTCAGCAGCAACAATGATATTTTTTTGCAATTTTCACATATATTTTGGAGGGTTAAGTATGTGAGCTGCCGCAAAGCCAATTCTTTTTTATTGCTGAATTTGTCTCCTTCATCATTAATTAAAGCTGTTATAATATTATTTAAGGGGTTCTATGTTTGAAACGCACGATTTTAAGTTTTCACTTAAAGTAAATTTTTGACTGACTATGAAAGGGTTAAAACACATTACTGCCGCTTTTTGCTTATGGTCTTTGTAAATAACATAAATCATTTATTAGTTCAAAATACCAAAACTTGCAAGTTTTAGGGGATTTCTGATTGAAATATATCAGCAGCCAAAATTATATTTTTTTGCAATTTTCACAAATTTTTTTGGGGGTTAAGTATGTGAGCTGCCGCAATTCCAATTCTTTTTTATATCTGAAATTGTCACCTGCATCATTATTAAAAGCTGTTATAATTTTATATAAGGGGTTCTATGTTTGAAACGCACGACTTTAAGTTTTCACTTAAAGTAAATTTTTGACTGACTATGAAAGGGTTAAAAACACATTACTGCCGCTTTTTGCTTATGGTTTTCGTAAAGAACATATATCATTTATCAGTTCAAAATACCAAAACTTGCAAATTTTAGGGGATTTCTGGTTGAAATATATCAGCAGCCAAAATTATATTTTTTGCATTTTTCACAAAATTTTTGGAGGGTTAAGTATGTGAGCTGCCGCAATGCCAATACTTTTTTATTGCTGATGTTATCTCATGGATTATAAATTAAAGCTGTTATAATTTTTTAAGAAGTTCTATGTTTGAAACGCACCCTTTTAAGTTTTCACTTAAAGTAAATTTTTGACTGACTATGAAAGGGTTTAAACACATTACTGCCGCTTTGAGCTTATGATTTTCGTAAAGAACATATATCATTAATTTGTTGGCAATACCAAAACTTGCAAATTTTAAGGGATTTCTGGTTGAAATATATCAGCAGCCAAAATTATATTTTTTGCATTTTTCACAAAATTTTTGGAGGGTTAAGTATGTGAGCTGCCGCAATGCCAATACTTTTTTATTGCTGATGTTATCTCATGGATTATAAATTAAAGCTGTTATAATTTTATTTAAGGGGTTCTATGTTTGAAACGCACCATTTTAGGTTTTCACTTTAAGTAAATTTTTGACTGGCTATGAAAGGGTTAAAACACATTACTGCCGCTTTTTGCTTATGGTTTTCGTAAAGAACATATATCATTTATTAGTTCGAAATACCAAAACTTGCAAATTTTAGGGGATTTCTGGTTGAAATATATCAGCAGCCACAATGATATTTTTTTGCAATTTTCACATATATTTTGGAGGGTAAAGTATGTGAGCTGCTGCAAAGCCAATACTTTTTATTGCTGGAATTGTCTCCTGCATCATTAATAAAAGCTGTAATAATTTTATTTAAGGGGTTCTATGTTTGAAACGCACCATTTTAGGTTTTCACTTAAAGTAAAATTTCGACTGACTATGAAAGGGTTAAAACACATTACTGCCGCTTTTTGCTTATGGTTTTCGTAAAGAACATATATCATTTATTAATTCAAAATACCAAAACTTGCAAATTTTAGGGGATTTCTGGTTGAAATATATCAGCAGCCAAAATGATATTTTTTTGCAATTTTCATATATTTTTTGGAGGGTTTAGTATGTAAGCTGCCGCAATTCCAAATACTTTTTTATTGCTAAAGTTATCTCATGGATTATAAATTAAAGCTGTTATATTTTTTTTTAGGGGTTCTATGTTTGAAACGCACCATTTTAAGTTTTCACTTAAAGTAAATTTTTGACTGGCTATGAAAGGGTTAAAACACATTACTGCCGCATTTTGCTTATAGTTTTCGTAAAGAACGTATATCATTTATTAGTTCGAAATACCAAAACTTGCAAATTTTAGGGGATTTCTGGTTGAAATATATCAGCAGCCAAAATTATATTTATTTGCAATTTTCACATATTTTTTGGAGGGTTAAGCATGTGAGCTGCCGCAATTCCAATACTTTTTTTTTGCTGAAATTGTCAACTGCATAATAACTAAAAGCTGTTATAATTTTATTTAAGGGGTTCTATGTTTGAAACGCACCATTTTAGGTTTTCACTTAAAGTAAATTTTTGACTGACTATGAAAGGGTTAAAACACATTACTGCCGCTTTTTGCTTACGGTTTTCGTAAAGAACATATATCATTAATTTGTTAAAAATACCAAAACTTGCAAATTTTAGGGGATTTCTGGTTGAAATATATCAGCAGCCAATATGATATTTTTTTGCAATTTTCATATATTTTTTGGAGGGTTTAGTATGTGAGCTGCCGCAATGCCATTACTTTTTTATTGCTGAAATTGTCTCCTGCATCATTACTTAAAGCTGTAATAATTTTATTTAAGGGGTTCTATGTTTAAAACGCACCATTTTAGATTTTCACTTAAAGTAAATTTTTGACTGACTATAATAGGGTTAAAACACATTACTGCCGCTTTTAGCTTATAGTTTTTGTAAAGTACATATATCATTTATTAGTTCGAAATACCAAAACTTGCAAATTTTAGGGGATTTCTGGTTGAAATATATCAGCAGCCAAAATGATATTTTTTTGCAATTTTCACAAAATTTTTGGAGGGTTAAGTATGTGAGCTGCCGCAAAGCCAATGCTTTTTTATTGCTGAATTTGTCTCCTTCATCATTAATTAAAGCTGTTATAATTTTATTTAAGGGGTTCTATGTTTGAAACGCACCATTTTAGGTTTTCACTTAAAGTAAATTTTTGACTGACTATGAAAGGGTTAAAACACATTACTGCCGCTTTTTGCTTATGGTTTTTGTGAAGAACATAAATCATTTATTAGTTCAAAATACCAAAACTTGCAAATTTTAGGGGATTTCTGATTGAAATATATCAGCAGCCAAAATTATAATTTTTTGCAATTTTCACAAATTTTTTTGGGGGTTAAGTATGTGAGCTGCCGCAATTCCAATACTTTTTTATTGCTGAAATTGTCACCTGCATCATTATTAAAAGCTGTTATAATTTTATTTAAGGGGTTCTATGTTTGAAACGCACGATTTTAAGTTTTCACTTAAAGTAAATTTTTGACTGACTATAAAAGGGTTAAAACACATTACTGCCGCTTTTAGCTTATGGTTTTTGTAAAGAACATAAATCATTTATTAGTTCGAAATACCAAAACTTGCAAATTTTAGGGGATTTCTGGTTGAAATATATTAGCAGCCAAAATGATATTTTTTTGCAATTTTCATATATTTTTTGGAGGGTTTAGTATGTGAGCTGCCGCAATTCTAATACTTTTTTATTGCTGAAATTGTCTCCTGCATCATTATTAAAAGCTGTTATAATTTTATTTAAGGGGTTCTATGTTTGAAACGCACCATTTTAGGTTTTCACTTAAAGTAAATTTTTGACTGACTATGAAAGGGTTAAAACACATTACTGCCGTTTTCGTAAAGAACATATATCATTAATTTGTTAAAAATACCAAAACTTGCAAATTTTAGGGGATTTCTGGTTGAAATATATCAGCAGCCAATATGATATTTTTTTGCAATTTTCATATATTTTTTGGAGGGTTTAGTATGTGAGCTGCCGCAATGCCAATACTTTTTTATTTCTGAAATTGTCTCCTGCATCATTACTTAAAGCTGTAATAATTTTATTTAAGGGGTTCTATGTTTAAAACGCACCATTTTAGATTTTCACTTAAAGTAAATTTTTGACTGACTATAATAGGGTTAAAACACATTACTGCCGCTTATAGCTTATAGTTTTTGTAAAGTACATATATCATTTATTAGTTCGAAATACCAAAACTTGCAAATTTTAGGGGATTTCTGGTTGAAATATAGATAGATAGATAGATAGATAAACTCTTTATTGTCACACCATAATCTATACAACTAATACAAACAAATAATAAAACTTAGTGCTACAATGGGCGGTCTTATCGCTCAGAGCGATCTCTTCCAGACAACCCATTTCTAAGAGAGATTACATAAGATAAGGCAACTCGGTGGTTCCACAATATTAAACATCTAACAAACTTTAACTAACTTTAAACAAAATAAAAAATCCTGGCAAGAAAGTATATGTAGATAAGATGCGTTATATAAATAAATAAATACATATAACAATATATTTAGATAAACATTAATATACTTATATATAAATATATATGGATATATATATATAAATAAAACATAAATAAATACAATATATAATAAATAAAAAAAAATAAAAAATATTGAATATACTGAAAGGATGTTAAACAGCTATTTAATGAATGACTAATGTATAATGTACAGTAATGTTCACAATCATATGACTAGCTAAAGTGACAGATAATGGGTTTTAAGTTGCTCCTTGAATGATTGTAACGATGGGGCACTTTTTACTTTTAACGGTAATAAATTCCATAATCTAACTGCTTCGGCAGCAAAAGAGTGGTGGAAAAAGGTTGTTTTAGTTGCAGGGGATTGAAGCATTAAGTTCTCTGATGACCGTAACGACAAACAATGGGTACTATGAAGAAAGTTGAAACGTTCTTTGAGATAGTACGGGGTAGAACGAGAGAACAGAATATTGTAAAGGAGATATAATATATGAGCATTCCGACGAAAACGAATTGGGAGCCACTTGAGCTTAGTACGAAATTTGGAGACGTGATCATATTTACGTAAACCATAAATGAATCTGATACAGAAGTTTTGAAGACGCTCAAGTTTATTCAGCTGCTCCTCGGTGAGGTCTAGATAAAATAGAAATATATCAGCAGCCAAAATGATATTTTTTTGCAATTTTCACAAAATTTTTGGAGGGTTAAGTATGTGAGCTGCCGCAAAGCCAATGCTTTTTTATTGCTGAATTTGTCTCCTTCATCGTTAATTAAAGCTGTTATAATTTTATTTAAGGGGTTCTATGTTTGAAACGCACCATTTTAGGTTTTCACTTAAAGTAAATTTTTGACTGACTATGAAAGGGTTAAAACACATTACTGCCGCTTTTTGCTTATGGTTTTTGTGAAGAACATAAATCATTTATTAGTTCAAAATACCAAAACTTGCAAATTTTAGGGGATTTCTGATTGAAATATATCAGCAGCCAAAATTATAATTTTTTGCAATTTTCACAAATTTTTTTGGGGGTTAAGTATGTGAGCTGCCGCAATTCCAATACTTTTTTATTGCTGAAATTGTCACCTGCATCATTATTAAAAGCTGTTATAATTTTATTTAAGGGGTTCTATGTTTGAAACGCACGATTTTAAGTTTTCACTTAAAGTAAATTTTTGACTGACTATAAAAGGGTTAAAACACATTACTGCCGCTTTTAGCTTATGGTTTTTGTAAAGAACATAAATCATTTATTAGTTCGAAATACCAAAACTTGCAAATTTTTGGGGATTTCTGGTTGAAATATATTAGCAGCCAAAATGATATTTTTTGCAATTTTCATATATTTTTTGGAGGGTTTAGTATGTGAGCTGCCGCAATTTTAATACTTTTTTATTGCTGAAATTGTCTCCTGCATCATTATTAAAAGCTGTTATAATTTTATTTAAGGGGTTCTATGTTTGAAACGCACCATTTTAGGTATTCACTTAAAGTACATTTTTGACTGACTATGAAAGGGTTAAAACACATTTCTGCCGCTTTTTGCTTATGGTTTTCGTAAAGAACATATATCATTTATTAGTTCGAAATACCAAAACTTGCAAATTTTAGGGGATTTCTGGTTGAAATATATCAGCAGCCAAAATTATATATTTTTGCAATTTTCACAAATTACTTGTAGGGTTAAGTAAGTGAGCTGCCGCAATGCCAATACTTTTTCGTTGCTGAAATGCTGTCCCTGATCATGAATTAAACAAAACGTATATATTTTTTAAATTTCCACCTTAATTTGGTCGGATTATAGGCTGCTGGATTTTGGCTGCCAACTTCACACCGGTATCGTTGATGATATTCAATATTTTAAGATTTCTTTATTGTGAACGGAACAATATATAAAAAAAGGCGTGAATAATAATTAACCGCTAAATTGGAAATACAAATATATATATATATATATATATATATATTATTCATCTGGGTCTACTCAGCGTGCATCAAGTAGGTACCGAATTAACTTACTTTCAGAAACATCAAGTGGGTAGCTGAAGTTGGTTTGCTACGAGACTGGCAACACTATGATTTATCGACGTTATTCTAGTCTGTGATTGCTGCTAGTCTATATAGTCATTTGAGTCTGTGGTGCTTCCGTCATGCATGAGTATGAGGGTAGAGGTAAAGAGAGTCATCTCATATAGTAAAAAAGTTAAAAACGTTTTCAGGTGTAAGCTGTAAATAACAGTTAAAAACCTTCCAGAATGGCGCTGGTGTAGACAAAGGGAATGTAGCAATTTAAGTATGCCGAGTTAAAATATTTAATATTATTGTTGACTAAAATAGGTACTTTTTGAAAATTGCAACTATTGCGTAGTACAAAGCAATGTAGTATATACAACCTTGAAGAATGTATTACGAGAAAACGTGTAGCTAGAGTGATTTTATTTCGTGAAATGTGAACAGTAGGTACGATTATTGATTTTGGCGCTTCCTTTAAAATTTACCCTGATGCCAATGTGGCGCCGCCACCCTAATTGAATATATATATAGTTTATTTATATTATATAAAATTATATATCGCACATTTACTAACGTAGATTTTAAATAGTTTAAATATTTTGAGTACTAGTTATTACTATGATTTATACATAATGCACTTTAGAGTATACCTCCATGTAAATTAATATGTATATATTTCGCCTACGGTTGCCTGGAAGAGATTGGTGCCTAGCAATAAGGCCGCCGATTGTACTATTTTTAAGATATTTTAATATTTCTTGTAAATAGTATTAATAATTTTAAAAGTGCAATAAAATGTTATCTATCTATCTAATTGAATGCATTTGGACGGACCCCTTTTCATGTAAACACAGATGATTCTCCGCACCTCCCCTCCATAGTCATGAGACCCGGCAGTTGATTCGGCACTCTTTTACGCCGATTCAATATTCGTCAACTCCGCATTAACATTACGAAATTATCTGTTTTTTTAACTATGTTTTTTTAGTAATAGCAAGCAGATTATGTATAAATTACCTCTTGTTGGTATTTTGTTGTTTTATGGTACAATAAGGTTTTAAAATGTGGAGTATCTAACTGCACATATTTCTATATCAAGAAGTATATATTTTTCTATTTTGTTACTTCATATAAAAATCGATGTCCAATATACATGTTTCAAAGTTTTAAATAGGTGTAAATGTAGTGAAGCAGTGATGGCTCAGTGGCATTGGCTATGGACTGCCGTGCAGCAGGTCCATGGTTCGAATCCCGCCCAGAGCTTGAGCTTCACCGCATGGTGGAAGGGCATTTTGTGAATGCCCGACTGGCTAGCGACCACCCTCAAGTAGAAAATCTGTCGCCAAGCACCTAACAGTGTGTTCCGGCAGCAGTCCTTGAGAGCCAGAAAAATTACAGGCTAATGAGACCTAACAACTGGACGTCTCAGTGTGACGGGCACAGTGCAATTCGTCGCTGACGAAAAGCGTCTGTTATAGGCAGAGGTTAGTCCACTTAACATCAGGTGGGCCTCGGGCTTGACCCGTCACAATAACATTAAAAAAAAAAAAAAAAAAAAAAGCGTAGCCTGTACAAAATATTATAACCTAATGTTTGTTTAACTGCATTTCTAAATTGTGTATGTCGAACATTGTTATATATATAATTTTATTAAATAAAGGAATTATAAAATCAAATATTAAATCAATATTCGTGGGGGTAAGTAGATGTACCACAATAATGAGGAGGTAACCTAACCAGCGATAAGAATATTTTTAATATTGTTATGTTTGCAATAACGCCTGCTATGCGGATTACATTACAAAATTACAAATATACGAGTGGAAAAATTTAAATCATGTGCGGGATTCGAACCCACGTCCATCCACCCCGTTAGCCGGGGTATGCTCTAACCAATTGAGCTAACATGACAATGAATCATAACTCAAAATTTTCCCATTGTTCTTTAACCATCGTACAGCAATTTTATAAAAACATTTATCTAATACATATTTTTTGAATGACTGTTTAAGCAAGTAAATTTTTAGGATCCTTAGATAGTTCTTTAGGTAACTTGTTATATACAAGTGGACCTATACACGACTGTTAGTCTTAAAGTTGTCTTAGCTACAGTCTTACAGCATTTATTTTGGTCTTGTCTATTTCTTACCACATGGTCTGAAAGTGATGAAAATTGGTTTGGGTTACATTTCACAAATAGTGCTGTTTCAAATGTGTATAATGACGGCAATGTAAGAATTTTATGTTTTTTTAAAAAATAGGGTATGCAGCTATCAGTCTTTTTTAATTGACACAACACTTTAATGCGACGTCTCTGCCTTTTAAAAATAATCTCCTTATCGGTAGAGTTACCCAAAATATGATTCCGTATCATAAAATGGATTCAGCTAGGTTCAGGGGTCGGCAGACTTATCAACCAGATGAGCCAAATATCACGTTCGTAGATTTTCCCTTGCCTTCAGAGAGCCGCAACATGAACTTTATTAGTCGAATTATTAGAGTATAATTTGCTACATACTACAAAGCTTAATAAAAGTATAATGTACAGTTTTAAAACGTGTGGGAAATGAAAAAAAAAAAATTTACTTTTAGACATTTATTAAAATAACACTCATTCATTACATTATTTTAGTTGGAACGGTGTCCTTGCATTGCTTTCGAAAGCTTGCCTATATCTGGCAAGTAATTACTAGTTTTTAATCTAAGGCACGACTGCAAATTGTCGTCGGTTAATTTACTTCTTAATTTGCTTTTAATTTGATTCATCGACGAAAATGTTTGCTCACATGAATATGTAGAGCCGAAGATAGATATAATAGCAAATGCTAGTTTTTTTGTTGTGTTATATGTTGCTGGAAGGCTGTTCCATGTATCAAACACGATTTGCTCTATTTTGGGCAATTGTTTTACAGACGTCCACTTATTTTCAGAAATCAAATTTGATTTCTCTCTCTCGTACTCTTCCAGACGGCTTATAAGAGCCGTGAACTTACCGCTCCACAGTTCTTTGTTCTTAATATCAATGAGTTGCATCTGAAGTTCCGTAGGATCTGTATTGAACGGCGCCAACTTCATGTCACTAACACCGATTTTTAGGGGGTATAAGATGAAGGATAGCGTAGATTTATATGCTCTAAAACCTTGAAAGCGCTCCTTAAAACTATTTTTAATTTTTCTTAATATTGTACTGAAATAAACAGTATCAAGCGAAACATTTTTCTCTTCACAATACTTATTTAAATATTTGAAGTAAAGTGAAATACCCTTCTCTATATCTGAGGCAAGCACTTGCAGTTTGTTTTCAAAACTCTCCACTTCTTCTAACATTGTATATGCGACATTTCCTTTGCCTTGTAGCTTGATATTCAAATCGTTTAGTAGAGATGTAAGATCAACCATGAAATAGAATTTTTGCAACCATGAATCTTCTTCCAGCTCCTGGTGATTAATGGCAAATTGCTAGCAGCATGCCGGCTCCCGCAATCGGCAAATGTCTCGACGTGTTCGGTCCGCTCGGTGACAACTCTCGGCAGGTAGATCCTGTTTGCTACTACTTGTCGATTACCATTGACATCAATTCTTGCCGTTGAACGCTTCTTCACACCGATTCAACAACTACTACTTCTAAGAAAAAATAATCTGCTTCTTCAGATAGTGTTTCCTGTATTTTATCTGTTAGGTATTCGGGATCCTGTGGCTGAAGAATGAGCTCACTTATATACAAAGTTTACGTTACTATATACATGCCTATACGTATATAGCAGCGTAAAATAAGAGTCTTCATTCACATTGAATCCTATATAATTAGTAACTTCCCATTAATCGTGATTTAGTGAAACTACACGCGGCCTCAGCTAGAAGGCAAAGTAGAAGGAGTGGGCCTCACTCTTTCTACTATGTAGAAGGCACAGGCTCCGATATTAGCTACCCATATGAACTCGCGCGTGTAGATAGGCACTCTGTGACTGGCTGGCAATACATGACATCTTAAGATTCATTATTATGCACCCCCTATTTCTAACGTCGCTATTGACTTTACTCTTACGAGTAAAGTGCCTTAGTGCCTTAAGTTAAGGGCGAAAGTCATTCCTTTATGCAGCTTGTCTACCTGCTGCTAGCTCCACCCACAAGTGTCTTTGGAATCCCATGGAATAAAAACTAAGGAACCTCATTGGCTGATTTCGCTTGAATGAACCTTCGGTGATCTTCCAAACCTTTGTTTTCAATGTAGATAAGTTTTTTTTATAAAATGTGTTGCAGTAACTTTGTCTCTCCGTTTTGATTTTAGGGTTCAGTTCACATAGAGTAAAATGAAACTCTATTAACGAGACTTTATAGCGCTCGTAGCGCAGTTTGCTTAGCCGTTCCTAACCGATCAGCTAAGTTAAGCAACGCCCGCCGCGATCATGACTTGGATGGGTGACCGCTAGTTACATCATTACTGGGGCCAGATTATCTTCGCTATAGAACGGCGTTAACGCAACTTAATTGCATGAAAATTGTAGTTTTTGACAGTATCCGTAGTCTGCCCGCTATTTAGGTTCGATCGCAAGTCAGTGGCTTGCTATCAAGCTATTGTTGTGATTGCGTTGCTACAGTGGCATACAATATTTTGGAGGATTTGAGATACAAAAATTGCTAACGTATTTAAATTTATTTATTTAAAGTACTGTTCGCTAGAAAACTACTGTATTGATGTTTTGACTGATACTTGATTGATAGAAGTTTTCATTATTATTTAATGGCGACATTTGCAAGCCATAGCACAGCCATACGATAGATACTACTGCGATTAGGAACTAGAATTAGCAGACTACCGAATTTGACATTAACAGCAGTTCAATCGCAGAAGCATCGCAGTAGTGTGGCGTTTGGTCAGCTAAGAGAATTGGGGCTCTGAGCGCGCCACGTGCTTCGGAGGGCACGTTAAGCATTAAAATGGCAGTCGTTACTCGTCGTCTGTCGCCAGGCAATTAACGGTATGATCTGGCAGCTGTCCTCGAGGGCCAGATCACTTACCATCAGGAGATATAAATAGAAAAAACTTCCCTCTCCATCTGTCAATCCATCCGTATGTCACAGGTTTTTAGCTCGTAATGAGTGTAAAGGGTATGATAAATGAGTTAAAAACTCGATATTATGTTGTGTAAAATGTTGACACAAAGATGAATATTCTAATATTCATCTCTAGGTCAACGTTCGAACAATCCATGTAAAGTAGCAAAAAAAAATTTTAGCAATCTAGCATGAACGATGTCATCGCATACGGCTCATTGAGTGGGTAGGTATAACGTACAGTACAAATACATTTTATACTTATTTTCTATGAAAAGAAATGGAGTAGTTGTCAATTTTAGACCATCTTTTTAATCTCATAAATTAAACAAATAAAATTGAAAACCCTTATTTTATTGTAGTTTCGGACCTGTCGCCAAAACCAACGGTTTTTTACAGGCTATAGCAGTGCGGTACCCAAAAGAAACTATTAGGCTCGACTCCCATCTGGCCAGTATTTTTTAACTAGTGCTTAGCAAATTTTATACCGTAAATTGTATGTGCAAAACCACTTTTCAGGGCTCGGGTAAAACGGATCTCTATTAGTGAGACTTCACTGTCAGTCTTTCCATATTTTGTCACGGGTACACGGTATAAGTTACAAAACTGAAATTTTACATTTTATGTAGGTAAAATCAAAAAAGATCCAAATATGAATATACAAAACTTCTATAAAATCATTTTTCGTATTCCAATAAATGAGATATATTGAGAAGGTAACCGAAAATTAATTTTCTATCCTAGCATCTTGAAAAGCTTATAGATTAATGTACCTAAATATATAAATTGGATATTTTTGTAAGTAAGTAAGTGAAAATTATTTAAGAATAATATTAATAAGTAACTAATATTTTTCCAATCATTGCTGCCTGACAAAGTTATCAATTAACTAAACTACAAGCATTACAAGTAACTATGATAAAATATGTAACTATGGTAAATGACTATGAATCTTAAATATAGGCCATCATGAAACACATTCTCTATTTAACCGACAAAAACTTAAAACGGCGATTCGAGATGTAGTTTTAAAGCTGAAAGTCAACCCTATATACATATGAAAAATGAAAATGAAAATGAAAATGAAAAAATATTTATTTACAGCATTAAATAGAAAAGTTACAAAAACAATTGTTGCCTTATATAATGATTAAACACATCTCCTAAATAATGCTGAGGTGGTAAATACATTTGTCAGATGCTTATGATCTTCACACTAGGCAAGCCTGTATCGTGAAGATCTCTAACGATTAACTAAATGATAATAATAATAATGACACCTAAGTCTTTAACAAGAAAAATACATTAATGAACTACGTATGAAACTTTAAGCGCTCACGCTCTAGTATTGATAACATACAGCAATATATTTATATATATATATTTACATTACAGGTTTACGTGAGAATGTGTAGTAATTTTTCGGTACCATCATAAGTCAACATGGATAACCATTTATGAATAGTGTGTTTAGCTTCCACTACCGTCATATCTTTTATGTTACAATGTTTCAGCACAGAATTGTAGACATATGCTTTGACGAACTCTCCGAAACGTCTAGCAAGTACAGTTTTTACGGGAGGGGTAGCCAAACGGTAAATTCTTCTTTTCAACATAGCGGAATATTCAGGAGAAGCCAAAACTGTTTTGTGAACTGAAAGTGATGTCCTCAAAATAAACAGCTGCCTAACCGTGAGCACTCCACAATTTTTGTACAGTTCCGAGGTTGGGTATCTGAGTGGCTTATGTAACAACACTTTCAAGATAGAACGTTGTGCTCTCTCAACTCGAATGATAAAAGTCTTAGCTGCACTGCCCCAACATTTTATGCAATATGTTATGAGGGATTGGCATAGGGCGAAATACACAGATTTTAGTGTCGAAAAACATGCCACATTACGGAGTTCTCTCATAATGCCAGTAACTCGTCGTATACGAGTCGAAAGAGCGTCAATATGCTTATCAAACGTTAGTTTCTCGTCTATATGAACACCAAGATATTTAATAACATTCACCCTGTTCAATGATTCGCATTTACAATTTTTACGTAAACAAGATGTATCGTGAATTTTTATGTTTATTAAATTTCCTGGAGCTGAAGCGGCCGTTTTGTGGAAATGCATATATACAGTTTTACTGGTATTAAGCGTCAACAGATTATTGACAAGCCATTCAGACACTTGTTTCATACCCTTTTCAGCATACGACTGAGCTTCTTGCCACGTGGATCCATGAAAAATTATGGCGGTGTCATCAGCATAACAAACAATCTCAGCATTTTCAATCAAAAGTTCATGTAAATCATTTATGTAAATTGAAAACAGTGTAGGACCTATAATACTCCCCTGAGGAACTCCAAAATTGATCGCTTGTAAGTTACTCAATTTGTTATTAATCTTTATACACTGTCTCCGTTCCGTTAAATAGCTTCTAAACCAACCCAAGGCTTTGCCTCTGATGCCAATGTTTTCTAGTTTCTTCAAAAGTATGGGAACGGACACAGTATCGAAAGCCTTGGCCAGATCTAAGAAAACACCGATACAATTATGTTTGCTATCTAGCTTAGATGACACCACCGATGTTAAAGCCAATACCGCGTCTTCTGTACTCTTTCCTCTTCTGAAACCGAATTGTTTGGACGATAATATATTGCGGGTTTCCAAGAAATGAGTTATCCGGTTGCTTACGAGCTTTTCTAACATTTTTGAAAACGCACACAAAAGCGAAATTGGCCTATAATTTTCGATCTTATGTTTTGAACCACCCTTAAAAATAGGGATGACTGATGCTACTTTCCATTCCAAAGGGAAAATTCCGCTAGCTAGGCTCTGATTGAAAATCAAGGTAAGTGGCTCGACAATTTCTTCCTTAATGTGCTTAATCAAGGAGTTCGATAAGCCGTCTATTCCCGGTGCTTTATCATTCTGAAGACTCATAATAATTTTTTTAACTTCTACATGGTCCGTGGGAAACATAAAAAAAGAATCTTTAGGTGTACACTTTGTTCTTGCTATGTTGGCAAGATCGTCTTGAGTTTTGTTAAGTTTTAAAAGAATTTGATCAGCTAACCGTTCACCGATAGAAGAAAAATGTTCGTTACATAGGTCCAAGGATTTTTGTGTTTCGCTAGAGTTTTCATTAGCTGAAAGTAATTCAGTAGACTCTTTTTTATTGTTAGATAAGCCGCAAATGTTTTTAATCGTCTTCCAAAACTTTTTAGGGTTTGTTTTATTAGCTTTTAGCTCTCTGTTTTCATATTCAATCTTCAACTTACGTAGAAGTCCGACGAAAAAATTTTGATATCTGGAATAGGAAACTTGGAGAATGTCATTTTTTGGTTCGAGTCGTGCACGCTGATGAAGTCGATCTCTGTGTCTCATACAACGCATAAGCCCAGGAGTAATCCAGGGCTTAAGGTTGTACTGCGTTCTACTGAGTCGAACTTCACGCGTGTGTTTAGTAACGATGCCTTGTAAAATGTCTGAAAAAGTTTTTGTTGCCTTATCAACGCCACACACGTCACTCATAAGACTCCAATCGTTTAATTAATAATTCAGCTCTCTTTTTATTTCATCAAAGTCTCGCTTCAAAACCACTCTACTGAGTCGAGTAGGCTTAGCATTTTTGAGATTCAACCCAATCAGTACTGGATAATGGTCAGTGATTTTTGTTTGACAAATAATACCAACAGGATCCCGGCTGAGTTGCGTGCTAGAGACAAAGATATGATCGAGGCAATTTCGAATTCTTGTAGGCTCCGTTATAGCTGGTAATAGACCATTTTCTGCCATAAAACATTGGTATACTAGTGATTCAGGGTCACTGGAATCTAAAATGTTGACATTTATGTCACCAGCAAAGATTACAGGAAGGTTATCTGTGGTATCTATGTGTGATTCTAGTGAAAGTAATAAATTTTCAATATTTCCAGCAGACGGTGATCGATACACGGCGAGTATAGTAACCATTTTATTGATACGAATTTTTAAACAATTAGCTTGATCAGCTGAAACTTCGGAAACCGACGCAGGCCAATTTTCTTTAACATAAACAACAACACCACTGTTTTGGTTGTAATTTAGGTCGGTTTTAAAAGAATTATAGCCTGGAATCGATGGAATATTTATGGAATCCCTTAACCAGCATTCTGTCAGAATGAGAACATCACATTCAGTATCCAAACGTTTCACAGCAACAAGAAAAGAATCGAAGTTTTTTTGGATGCTCCTAATATTAAGAGTGAGTAATTTAAAATTGTGGTCTATTGTGAAAACGTCTATATACCTTATATCTTTTTACTTCCACGGGCTGTTGCAATACGTAACCCGAGAAGAGAGAGGCCATAAGAACAAAAGAACACTTCGCCTCTTATTTTCTCTGCATTGTATCTGCTTTGTCAAATACAAAATAAAATGTAAGCTGAACAAGGTGGCAAATTGGCAAGGCGTTGGTATCTATGTAAATCCAGACATTTCCCAGAGTAAATCTAGAGGTGTAGCTAGGGATAATATTGACTTTTCTAGTCTAGTGACCAGGGATAGAATGGACATAATTGAATCACCTATGGGGGTGCGAGGTCTGAGGTCAACTGTTGGAAACTAGGTATACTTGTATTAGTAGGCATCAATAATAGTATTTAGTTTGTTTATTTATTATGTAGTATTTATATAGGTTTTTACATATGTGTATTATTAAACGTAAGTTTATATATGGTAGATTTAATATAGGATAAATTCCTTGTATGCAGTATCTACTTTATGATAATGTCAGTAAGTTGTATAATTGCGGAAAACTGCCTCCCGTATCAAATATATATAAATCCTTTTTTCCTGGTTGTCTGGAAGAAATCACTATAAGCGATAAGGCCGCCACACTAGTACACTAGTGTGTTGCACTAGTGTATTTCTGTATAAGTTTTTATTGTAATATCAATTTTAAGTTCTTGTGCAAATAAAGTGTATAGTAGTATATATTAGTTTATATTATACATTGTAAAAAGTTTCATAAGTATTTGGGAATTTAAAACTTGAATTAAAACTAAATGTTGGCAACATACGAGTGGAGGGGTAAGATGCAGAATATTTTACATTTATAATACAGGTGGTTACAAAATATTGTATTTTCTACTGTTTTTAGTGTCATTAAGGTAACATTTTTATTGAAAGCACCTTCAATAATAATAATAATGTTTATTATACAATGGAGTATTTCGTAACTTACACGGTAGCGGTATAATAAATAATGTAGAATAGTATAATATCTGTATTTTAATTATCGCGCAGATTATCAGATCCCGGGCTAGAATGTCATCCCTCTAAGTATTTCTTCCCGTGGGTGGCAGTCATGTCCCCGTCGACATCTTATAAGAGTCCCAGGAAGCCGATAGATAAAAGTGCCTAATAGCCTTTCAGTATGAACGCTCTATGGGAGAGGTATTTGTTCAACAGTCGACGTCTTCTGTCTGGATGACATTTATTATGATTTGTACCGTCATCTGTATGTACACCTCTCAACGCAGTGCAACAATATATTAGGAACATAGGTAGGTAACCATAGCACCGTAATAACAGAATACAAACATTAGGTGGTATAAACAACGGAAAAAATATTATAATTTTTTGCAAGTGGTATGAAAATTTGGTGTGAAAACGGAAAGCAAGCTTTGGTCCCATTCGGCTATTGATTTCCAGATCCTATTACCTTAGGTTGCCCACTTTAGAGTTGAGTTCACTGAGCGCTTTCCATACCAACTTAGTTTCGTCATATTTTAAATACTAAAGGCCTGTTTCAGAATGTTTGAGTAAGTTCCGATTATACTACCCTGAACTTATTTAATAAATAAAACACTATCTTTTGGTTTCACAGTCATCGATTTAGCCTATCCATCGTTAAAGCTTGAAACGCGCTGCATGTTAACTGTCATTTTTATCATTCAGTTATTTTATGTTCTGGGTCATACAACCGGAAATTACTCGAACATTCTGAAACAGGGCCTAATTAGTTAAACTCGGTGAAACTTTGCATGTATATCCTTGAGCCTATAATACATCTACGCTTCTGGTTTATTTCTGGTTTACAAAAATAATTCACAAAGTCATTTTGTATGGGAATTGTTATTATGACATTTAGGGATATTTAAGTAATAAATGCTAAATCAAAAAACTGGCAAACGAAAAAGAAGCATAGAAACAGAACGTAGGTACAGTTTGGATGGGTAGCATAAATTACTCCCCTTCCATACTTATATATGCTATATGTTTAGCATCGTCAATCTATATCTCTCCGTCTGTGACTACTATTACGTAATTAAGGACCACTAGCATCCAGTAGGGACGGACAAACACGTGACCTCTTGTTGCGATAACAATTTAGATCAAAAAGATTTAGCATGACTGAGAGGGTGGACGCGGGCCGCTTGGACGAAAGCCTAGGGCGCCGCAAACAAACAATGGCGGATCGGATTGCCTAACTATGTGCTCCTGAATAGTTTAATCAATAACTATTACGTTTGATTTTTATATTGTTAGGTTTGCAATAACGCCTGCTATGCGGATTACATTACAAAATGACAAATATACGATAGGAAACATTTAAGTCATGTACGGGAATTTATTTGTGATTTTGTAATGTAATCAGCATAGCAGGCGTTATTGCAAACCTAACAATATTAAAATTACAAGGTTGCGTCATCATTTACACGTATAAAACCAATTGCAAAATTGGTCTTGTTTGTATTAGGACACAAGTGGTACTATAAATGTCGCTCCATCCCAATACCATGGTTAAAGAACGATAGGAAAGATTTGAGTTATTATGTCATGTCATGTTAGCTCAATTGGTTAGAGCATACCCCGGCTCAAGGGGTGGATGGACGCGGGTTCGAATCCCGTACATGACTAAAATTTTTCCTATCGTATATTTGTGACTTTGTAATATTACGTTTGATGTCTTGTAATTAAGGTTTTGTTCTAGGAAGTGGATCCTATTACATAAGCAGTCCATCTGTCCGTCGATCCTACCTTTGGGTGTAAGTATCTTTGAGCCGTGTTAAGTAAACATATTAAGAGCCTTTATCCCAGAAAAAACATTTTACAGGCCTTTTCTTAAGGTTGTTATGGCTAATTTATAAAAGATTTTGTTTTTTAATTTTGTCTGTTTATTGAACAAAATTATTCGTTTTAGAGATTTCAAAACATGAGTAAAACAATCGTATTCCCATCAATTGAGTGGTTTAATAACATTTTGATAAGTATACATTATAACTGAGTAAATAAGGGATTGAAATGGCGCTTTTGGCACCAAATTATCATTCAAATTTCTTGTTGTATCTACAAAATCTTTTTTTTAAATCAAATAACTAAATATGCAGTATGCATATTTAGTTATAAATAATAAATGTGTGTAAAAATAAAATGATAAAAATATAATATTAACTGAGTTACGCGCTGAGGCCCGTGCTCGTATCGCTTCGCGCAATCGTGACTCCCAGACGAAGTAAGTTTAAGACTTTCGCGACTTGAACACATATTTATAAGTTTTTAACGGGACTTAATCGCGATAAAAACATTTATAAATTTATTTATCGTGACCACGACTAATGCAACTTGGTCGAAACGTCGAGGTAAATAAATAAATTTATAAATGTTTTTATCGCGATTAAGTCCCGTTAAAAACTTATAAATATGTCCCAGACGAAGGTCTTCAAAACAGTCCGAAACTGGGTGGTATCTTTCTGTAAATATAACGCGGGTCCTAGCCGGTTCCTAATAAGTTAATATGGATAAAACTCGCGATAGTTTTCAAAATGCTGTATATTAGGTGAAGTCTTTATTTAATCGATAGTAATATTTTCTCGGTAACTTACTGAAAAATGTAATTTAGGTATACAATTTTTCAAAATGACCTATAAACTACGAAACACAACGCTTTGCACCTCAGTTACACAATCAAACACCGAGCTCACCGGCGAGCTCGAGGCAAAAATATGACTTATTCGTCAACTGGCGAGCGTGAAACTCGCGAGTGCGCGCGGGTTGGCACCTTCCGATTTAACCTATTTTTACTGTCGTCAACTCGCGCGCACATACGAGTACATTATGAAGTACAGTCAAACATAAAAGTATTGAAACCAGTTAAGGGTGAACTGGCCGGCCCGTTCTCTAACTGTCACGTCGCGTCGCAGCGTCACGTCGCGTCGCGTCGCTTCGCAGCGTTACGTCGCGTCGCGTCGCAGCGTCACGTGGCGTCGCGTCGCGTCGCGTCGCAGCGTCACGTCACGTCGCGTCGCAGCGTCACGTCACGTCGCGTCTCGTCGCAGCGTCACGTCGCGTCGCGTCGCACATACGAGTACATTATGAAGTACAGTCAAACATAAAAGTATTGAAACCAGTTAAGGGTGAACTGGCCGGCCCGTTCTCTAACTGTCGCGTCGCGTCGCAGCGTCACGTCGCGTCGCGTCGCTTCGCAGCGTCACGTCGCGTCGCGTCGCAGCGTCATGTCGCGTCGCATCGCGTCGCAGCGTCACGTCGCGTCGCATCGCAGCGCCACGTCGCGTCGCGTCGCGTCGCAGCGTCACGTCACGTCACGTCGCGTCGCAGCGTCACGTCGCGTCGCATCGCAGCGTCACGTCGCGTCGCGTCGCGTCGCAGCGTCACGTCACGTCACGTCGCGTCGCAGCTTCACGTCGCTGGGTGATCACTCCTTTATTTGAGGATTAAGGTCCAAAGTAAAGCACAATACTTATTGATATCGTCATTACGCGGCTTGTATGATGCCGAAATTTTAATATAAAAATTAACTTGATAATTATCAGCCTCGAAACATTTTCATATAAAGTTTTCTAGGCTCATAACTTACAACATAATTATATTTTTAAAATTTTGGCATCATACGAGCCTAGATAATGACGATATCAATCGGTATTATGCTTAAATCTGGACCTAAAATCTCAAATAAGGGAGTGATCACCCTACGAAGTTTGTATGGAGAAGTGACCGGCCAGTTCAACCTTAAGTATCGACTATCCAGAAAAATAGGAAGAAAGAAAATATATTTAACAAATTATTGGAGTACAAATATTTTGTTAAATATAGTTTCGCTTAGCACGCGATACTGCTTGTATTCATATTAAAAAAAAAAAAAAAAAAATATGTTTATTTCATATACCATACCAGACTTATACAAAATAGAAACACACAAGTGGGACGTGGCCGATGAGGCATGATATCCCTTATTTATGACATAACAAACCCTTGCTGTCACCCTCTAATTCCTGTTGCAAACCCGCTAAGACGCCATTGGTTAAGTGATCTTAGTGTCAGCTAAGCTGCTGGATACAGTGCATTACATATTTTATTAAGTATTTAAGACTGCTATCTGTTGAGTAAAAAACATTAATATGTGGAAGTTTTTGATGTATTGTGAGGTTAAGTTAATAATGATTTAACTTTTTGCTTGGTTAGAATCAGTATATTATTATCATATTTTATAACAGGATTACTCCATAATAAAATAAATACCACGTACATTTTTCTCCATTTAAAATAAAATAAAAATGCATTTAATAAAGCTGACTTCTCGCACAGGTATGCTAGAGTGACAAAGTTTTTAATTAATGTATTTTGTAATATAATTTAGGTGTTAAAATATGAAATTTTTAATAACCTTTGATAACAATTTGTATCACGGTCAGGTAAATACAGTATAATAATTAGATAGGTAATAATAGTAATATAAAGCAAATTGTATCTTTATTACTATGAGACTTTTTTTCTGTCTTTACTAACTTACATCTTAGTGGCTTTATTTTATATACGTAAAGCAGGTCATGTCAAATAAAGATATTTTCTTGATTAGTCGATATTTAACTAGTTTTTATCCTTTTGTATATGACTGTACTTTATAAGGGTGCGCGAGTTAACGACGAAAAAAATAGGTAAACTCGGAAGGTGCCAACTCGCGTGCACTCGCGAGTTTCACGCTCGCGAGTTGACGAATAAGACAAAAATATAGTCCCGATTCCGAATCTCCGAATAGTCACAGATTAATATTCAGTAGGTATTCAACACTGCAGTTGTACCGGGGCATTTAGTTCCGATTCCCCCTTTGTCTCTCGGCAGCGAGACAAGCCAAGGTCCGAACCACAGTGGTGCCCTTGAGCCTTGAGCTCGCTGTCACCCCTCCCGATAGTAGCGGAGCGTTTTCGGCGCCCGCAGGAGACGGAGGTATAAGGTGCTTTTCGCCTTATACGCCTATAAGAGGGCCTTCCCTCGCCCTAAACCAACCCGGTGGAGCTGGACGTCCGTATAGCGTTAGTCAGCATCTATGTCATATCGTATGATTTTTTTATTCGTTTTTATTTGAAAGCTGATGCTTGCCGTGTGGTCCCATTTAAATTTCATCAAAATCGGCCAATCTGTTTCCTATCTATAAATGAAAAAAAAAACATTTTACAAAAAATGGAACCGACTTCAACACTCAAATGTGTGAAATAACTAGCCGAAGTCGTTACCATGTGTACAAATTGTGATAATAGGTGCTTTTGAACCATCATGGTACCGACTTCAACAAGTTATTTCACACATTTGAGTGGCGAAGTCAGTTCTATTTTTTGGTAATTCTTTTTTATTACGATTAGGTTGGTTATCTCATACTATAACCAAAATATTGTATATGTTATAGAAAAATGTCCTCTGTCTATGTCGCAATGAACTCTATGACCGATGATATGAGTATCGGTATACCAAAACACGTAATTAATTGTACGTAAGTATACATAATTGGCCCTCGAAAGCGACGTCCTATGCCAATGAGAAATACTTTTATTTAAGGCAAGGCTGTCTACCGGTCTGGACCGTTTACTGATTCGGTAAAAATTTGAAGATGTTGATATGGATGTTATGTATTATTATTAAACATTTAGTACCGACCAAAAATAAACCTTCACTACCAAACATTGAATTCAAGATTAAGATTTAGACTTCAATACGACTTAGCGATAACATATATGTGTAACATATATATCGTAACGCCGTTCCCCGCAAGGTTAGTAGAGGTGTTAAACACCCACACTTCACCAGATGTTTTTAAGTCCCATGTAATAGGGGGTAAGCCTATTGCCATATACTAGGCACAGAGCCTGATTTCAGACTGGATTGCTTTTTTTAATTTGTCACAAAATCACCTTTCCGACCCGTAATGCGAACCCAAGAACTCGAGATTACGACGCGATCGTTAAAGCCGCTCCGCCAACGGGGCAGTCATACATATATAAGGTTTATATGCATAAAGCAGGTTAACAAACAACAAAGCAAATTTAGAAGTACATAAACGAACATAGATACCTACATAGTAGGTGTGCTGATGTTATTCAATGAGTATATACACCCAAGGTATTTAAGTCTACTTTGTGTGTTAAGATGAGAAATATTATTATTAATTTATTTCAAGCTTACATATTCCAAATTATTTATCAAAAATAAATAACACCGCAAAAAGGATCAAAATGTTGTATTCCATGCGTCATCGTCGTTGACCGCTCGATCCTTGCTAACGCCGAGCTTCGATAAATGCCTAAACGCGCCCAAGCGCGCAAGGCATATAGGCTCTTAAGGGGGAACGAGATCCGCGAAGATTTCTAATAAACTTCTTGAAATCGTCGTTATTGTCCTCTAAAGATGAGCCGATTCAACTATTAACTTAACTAAAAAGTAGATATAACTATCTAGGCTTCTATTATTTTCCTATATGTAACTAATATTATAAGAAGGAAAGATTTAATTGTAACTTTGTCTTGAATAATCTCTGAAACTATTGTACCGTTTTGAAAAATTCTTTCACCATTAGAATCCTCATTAGTTCTGATGAACAAAGGCGATTGAGTATTTTAAAAATAATTAGTTTTTTTATTTTTGTTATTTACCCATCCGAAGCTGGGGCGGTACGCTGTGTGTGTCTATAGCAGGTATAGGTATAGATAGGTAGCAATCGATTTTTTATATATTATTAATAAAAATCGATTGGTCTTGATCTAGAGGCATTATGCAGGAAGATAATATGGAACTAAATTTGCAAGGATCTTAGCAGGCTATTTGCAAAACAAAGCGATGTTATAAAAGCTTGTCCAAGTATCTCATGAATTATTCGGTCTAATGTATGAAAAACAAAACAATGCTAATTGTATCACAACTCTAGTATATAATTCTTTACCAGGCAAACTCAAGGGAGCTAGACAGTTGACTAATTATTACTAAAATATTACTGAAGATCAAAGTCTCCTTAGATGAATCAAACCTATATATATATATTGTATGTGACATTTTTATATAAAGTAAACACAACATTATTTTTTTTTGTTATTGCGGCACATTATATTTATTTAAGTTAGTATAAGTAATTTTAATATTAGATTTTTTTGATTTTTAAGAGATACATAAATAATCTGAAACTGTAATTATATTCTCATTATTCTCGATGAATAATATAGAGGGTATTAAAAAAATTGCACTTTCATTTAGGTACAGTTTTGTTGGAACTGTATTATAATGGTATAACAAATCTGCAACAATGTACGCAAAACGCATTCAGGCCGACTTTCCACTTAACAAATAGGTAATTCTAAACTCAAATAGGAGCCTGCCGGGCATCGGGCAGTGCGTACCAGATGCCAATTATAGTTCTAACTAAATATCAGTGCTCCCCAACGTTTGCTGAGTCACCTGAGCTGGAACTGTTGCAGTACACGCTTCAATTAGGTTATAGCAGGCTTCAATCAAATATCCTATATTTCATCGCAGATCAGGCTTTATATAATAATAACAAATATTTTTAAAATATTTTACGAAAACATCAAATTAATATTTTAATAAAACACTTAAAAAATACAAAAATATGTCTAGTGACAGTTCCGCCTAATTTTCTACGAGCACACGATCGAGAATTCTCGATCGTAGAGTCAAGACCTCCTGAGGATGCTTCGTGTAGAAGCGAAACGCGTCGAAAATTCTTCCGGTTTGGCTGCGTGGCGTTTGTGACGTCACGTCAGCTTAACAGGAAAATTAGGCGAAATTGTCACTAGATATATTTTTGTATTTCTTAAGTGTTTTATTAAAATATTAATTTGATGTTTTCATAAAATATTTTAAAAATATTCGTTATTATTAAATATGAATTTCCACAAAGTAATGCCTGAATCTATTTATTATCTTCAGGCTTTATATATTTGTCTCTGTCTTGTATTGTTGATGTCATGAACAGTATTTTTTTATTAATTTCACTTTTCATCGTTTTAGGGCTCCGTATATAGCAAAACGAACCCTATTAAGGTGAATGGTAACGGGAAAATACTTAAAAGAGGTGTTTTCAGGTACGTTTTTCTGGCAAAAATATAAATTAAGGATTGAATAAATGATCCTGTAACACGTATCTTGAAGTTCTCTATCCCGGTTTCAAATACATAATGTTAGTTATAGTCGGACAAAATTAGAAGAAAGAACATTTCGAAGTACCTTCGAAGCAATGATGGCCGAGCGGTGATAGCTATGGACTGCCGTGCCGCAGTACCCTGGTTTGATCCCCACCGCCGGCTTGAGCTTCACCGCATGGTGGAAGGGCATTTTGCGATTGCCCGCCTGGCTAGCTACCACCCTCAAGTAGAAAGTCTGTCGCCAAGCACCGTAAGGTGTGTTCCGGCAGTAGTCCTTGAGAGCCAGTGAAATTACAGGCACAATGAGACTTAATAACTATGTCTCAATGTGACGGGCGCAGTGCAATTCGTACCTTGTGATGAATTGCAACTGTTATAGGCAGAGGTTAGTCCACTTAACATCAGGTGGGCCTCGAGCTTGTTCCGTCACAATAAAATAAAAAAAACGAGATTTCAGAAATAAAAATTGTCTATAGAAATAGACGTGTATCAAATTCGTTAGGTACCAAACTTGTGTCAGTTATTATATAAGTTTGTACGAATGATTTCCTGGGAGGTTCTTTGAACTGTCATTAAAAATAAGGGTTATAAGAGTAAAAGCTATTGGCGCCCCTTACTAAAACATAACTACAAGTTGAGTAGCAAACCAACTTCGTTTGCTCGCAAATGTGATCAGGCAATAATAGGGCAGCGTGCCGTCTATTGATTCAACTCTTGCTTTATAGATACATTCTTGCTAAATAGATGAAGCGTAAGTGACGGGAATTTAAATTATAAACTGAATGAGTTACAGGTCAGATTTTTTTAAATCTGGTGTAAAACATTAGCTGAAAGTGGAGGCTAGAAATTAAATTAAATTATATTTCAGGTGGGCCTTAATACTAAGTAGTAGTAAGCTGTAATGTTTTTTTTATACCTAGCATGTGGGGTATTAACGTCTAAAGCTCATTGAATAGAGCACACCAATATTTTTGTTTTATTTTTCTCTATAATATAAATTAAAAAACGAATGTTTTCTAAATACTTTTTTGAAGTAGTGTTAAGTGATTTTATTTTTATTATAATCAACAGTTAAGTGATAGTAATGATTATGATTTGGAGTTTCGATGCCAATGATTTGAGCTCTCGATAGCACATTTTGTCAATATTCACCTGGCTAGTCACCACCTTCACTGGTAAATCTGTTGCCAAGCTCGTAACCATGTATCCCGGCAGCCGTGGTCCTTGAGAGCCTCATTCCTTTTTCTAGGCTAATAACATCAGTAACTGATTAGACAAAGTTGCGTTTCGAAGACCCTTCTCTTGCTGCCTCAACCAGCATCTTAGAATACTCGCCGTTCACATATCGAGCGTCATTCAATTTCACTGCCGATTGAAAGGTAAAAGCTAAATTAGCCTCTAAGAAGCTAGGTGTGCTCAAAAAGGCGTGACGGTGCTTCGGATCGACCCATCGCTTACAACTTTATAAGGGTTAGGTTCACCCTCACAGTATGGAATACTTCTCTCACCTCTTGGTGGGAGCTCCCCAGTACCAGCTTCCATTTGCCTTCATTCAACGCAAAGCGTCTAGAATCATTAGCCATCAAGCTCTCTCCGGCCGGTTCGACCCTTTGGAACTGCGTAGAGATGTTGGATCACCCTGCATCTTTACCGCATCTATCACGGGGAGTGTTTAGAGGAAATGGTCAGTTTAATACCTGCACCTGAATTGCAACGTCATATATCCCGACATAATGTTTTATGTATTTTTAGATGGTCTGGAAATTATGTGCGTTTGCGAGCTTAAAAATCTAATATTTTGACTAAGTTTCATTGTATTCATATTTATTATTTACTCATATTTATTCGACAATTTCGTTGTGATTCCATGTGTATTCAATTCAATTTAGTCTAGTCACGTCCATATATATTTTTTTTATTTGTACCTTGTTTCCATCTATGGACTGCATGAGAATTCTGCCGTTGGACCGGTCCTACCATAGCAACTTTTTATTGTAACCTTTTGGTCATAATTAAGAGAAGAAAAAGCGATAGATAAACACAATTACCTATGTGTAATATGCGGCTAATTCTGTGTTTATTTAATTTAAAATTTCAGAATGTCGCCCGAAAACAGCAAATATATTGCATAAAACGGAACAAGTATAAAACTTGCTATGGTATCCTCATTTAAACCAACAAACACTTTGTTTCCTTACTGACTGATTCATCAGTAAGGAAACAAAGTGTTTGTTGGTTTAAATGAGGCGACCAGAATATACGGAGTCCTGAAAGCAACACTTAAACAAAGATTAGATGAAGTTTACCAAAAAGCGACATGTAAAATTTGATTGTAATATAATAATTGATATTGGATTAGTTTTGTAGTAAGTTTAAGTTTTTTAGTTAAATATGTAAATTTTAGTCAGAAGTAAATATATATATTAACAAATATTTTAATAAATTAATTATATAGCATGTAACACATTGTTAAAAGAAGTTGAAAAGAATGGCCCCGAATTTCTTTCCCGTTCTTCTCGCAGTGGCTCTATACATTTTTTTGCTGAATTTGGCAGTACAATATAGTATATTTCAATATAAACATTTGTAATTGACCTTCATAAGAGAATTGTAAGATTAAGTAGTATATAACTATATTATGTTTGCTTGTCATCCGTGTATGTGTATTTCTCTCCTCGTACGTCATAACTTAGTAATATTGATAGGTATAATTAGTTGCCTTGATTGGACCTCTAGTACAAATTCCTCGAAGCCCATTGATGGCAATTTAGTGCTTCAATGAAGGTTCCAATGGTCCAAAGAAGGCAACTGTCAAAGATTTAGTTTTCTTCGTATATATCTGAAAGTGTTAGGGAGAATTGTTTGTGCGTTTGATTATAACAAATCCTAAGGAATAAAAATAATAAACAGATTTCATTATTGACTTAGACATTTTGAGATATGAGGTCGTAAAGTTAAGTGGTCCATTCATAGCAAACTTCCTCTATACATGTATATAACAAATAAAAAAATCATCAAAGTCGGTTCTTAATTCGCGGAGTAAGATATAAAGATTTAAAGAAAATTTTACTAGCCCTTTTGTAAATTTTTTACAGGCAAGTTAAGGTACATTCAATACATATTTAGGTATACTACTTCAATATATTAAATTCTAATTTCGCTTTTGTAAATAATTGATTAAAATTTAATCATTATAATATTTTTATATATAATACAGTTCAATAAAATTTGCAGGTATCACGTTTACTCTTGTCCTAAGAACAAATTTTCTAAAAGCTGCATGCGGACATGAATATTAATAATGTGTAGAAGGCATTATTTTCAAAAAAGTTCTCAAGTTTTGTTTGAACAAACTATATTTTAAGGTCGTCAAGTTCTTTGTTAATTTATTATACATCAGTATTTTCAAATAACGACCTTGTTTCTGTACTTTAGCTAATCAGATTTTTGTGACAACCCAAATTTCTTGAATAATTGAATAATTCACTTTTCATTATTACGCAGAGAAAACATTTTACCTTATAATCAGTTTTTCTGAAATATCCCTATTCTCATGAATTTCTCATTAACAATAATTATAGATGTAAAGGGAAACAACTGTCATAATCTTAAAGTGCTCCCTTGCGGGGCTACGCTTTTTCAGCCCATTTATTTACCTCTGGGTAACAAGAGTTCTCGAATGTCAAAAACGTTCAATAAGAGTAATTAATAGCATTACACCAAATAGTAATCGCGTAACACACACAAAAATACAACATACAAAATAATATTCAACATAATGATGGAAACTAATTCTAAAACTAAAAGTGTAAAATAAGTTGTCGAAGACACCATGACCACAATCTTCAGATCATACTTTCAAACTGTCGTAGTACCGACTTCAACAAGTTATATCAGACTTTTTGGTGTTAGAAGTCGGTTTCATTTTTGTTTTTTTTTGTAGTTTATTTTATAAAAAATAACATGTTTATGTGTCGCGAAGAACAAATATCTTATTATTACTTACTTTACAGACTACTAGATTTGCTACAAAAACTGTTGTGACATTTTATTTACATTATAATTATATCTAAAACACCGGCTTAATTGAGAATATCGTCATAATGTAGGCTTTAGAACGAAACTTAGATTTTACGACATAGGTATACTTAGAAGGATAGGTAAAAATATGAAATTTATTTATAGCTAGAACTGATCTGTGAACATGTTTTAATTTTTTTATATTGGGGTTTGTACGTCTATACCTAATATATTTCTTAGTTTCGATAATTCAAATGTACTATTCAGAAAAACATTCATATTGGTAGAATAAAAATATCTACACCATCGATTTTTTCCCATCACTCACCATCCAACATATCGAAAAGGCATATTGGCATCACTAATGCAAATACCTCTACTATACTACTATTATTTATTCTGTGCAGCTACCCTGCCCCCCGAACAGAATTGTGCGATAAGGACAATTGCAGCTTCTTCAAGTTTTGACTTAGAATTTCCGCATAATTTGCGTTCTGGGAGAAAACGTTTCTCTTATAATATATATTTATCAAATATAAAAATTTTGATCTTATTTTATAACTGACAGAAAAAACTAGGTTTATAGGTTTTCCTTTTCTTTTATTTATCATTAGTTTTCATATAAACAAAAAAAAGTGCATGTAACTGAGGGAGACCAGAACAAAAGTGGACGGTGGAGGCCATCCGCCCAGTCTTTCGGAGGTCGGTGAGGCGGCCGTTAGGTACGCTGACCTTCCGCTTGGTGCAGGTGCTTTCCGGACACGGATGTTTCGGAAAGTACCTGTACCAGATCGCGAGACGGGAGGCGACCCCAGCCTGTCAGTAATGTGGGGCGCCGGAGGATACGGCGCTTCATATGCTGGATGTGTGTGCTGCATGGAGCCGGGTGAGAGTATTCTAGACAACTTTAATAAATTTAACAAGTACTCAACGTTTTTAAAAACTTCAATACAGTTTTGATGAAACTGTGGTTTGTAGCATGGAGAAGTTATTGTACCTATATTGCTGAAAAGTTAGTCTTTGACCATTATCTCACCTGTTGGTAAGTGAGGATAAAGTAGAAGATATTGTTCTAGCTAATCCTGCAATAGTAACTGGCTTTCAAACAATTCACCAACTAGAGAAACAAGTTTTGAGTAAATATCGGTATTTAAATACCCATTAATTCAAATCCCATTAATAAAATGATAAAAATCAAAACCTATAAACCTGGATATTGATAACATCTATAACATTTCCAAAAATCATCAAAATCGGTGATGTTTTAGGGGGGGAGAAACGTTTTCTCTTTTTGTATGAAAATTCGAGACTTCCTTCCCGTCTTAAACCAACAATTTATAAAAAACGCTAACTTATAAAACATGAAGATGTGATCAAAATCGACGTTTTTTTCTTTTACGGGCTGTTAAAATCCGGAACCTTAAAAGAGCTATGCCTCACTCGCCCTTGTCCAGTTATCTTTCGTGTCAGGTAGGCTCTTTGTGGATGGTTGAGAGAACGTAATGATTCAGAAAGAGACAGCATAGCGGACCGCGAACGTGCAGACCCCACACGTAGTCGGCAAAACCGGGGCGGTGGTGATGAACGCCCCAGCCAATAAACCTTGTAGCTCGGGTTGTAACGGTAGCCCCTGCCTGTCGTAAGAGCCGACAAAAGGGGGAGCCTTTGATTTATGAGATAACTGTGATAGGTCCCATTAACGACCTCGAGGATGGCGGCCTCATTGTGTGGCAAGTGATGTCGTTTAACACGTTTTATTAAATAAACTAATCGAAAATGATACCGCTAATCAAACCTATCATATACGAGGGTTATACCATCTTGTGGTTCCACAAGATAAGGTAAAGCGATGAGGCTAATGGCAGTGTTTGGATCGTACTTTTATTACTTCTGGAAATTCCTGGTCCCGAGGCCCTCTGCAAAACACTGTGAAGGGCTAGTGAGGGATTTTAGTAGATGAAAGCCAACCCCTCTTGCTCCACATAGCATCAAGGTAACAGAGAATTCCCCCCGTAACAAAAAAAGTAGGATCAGTGTCGTCATAATCATTTTTGGGCTCAAAGGAGCTTCCTTACGCGGACGCTCAGATTGTGGAATGAGCTCCCCGCCGTGTTTTTCCCGATGGAGTACAGCATAGGATTCTTCAAAAAGGTTTTCAAAAAGATTTCAGGTCGGCAACGCGCGAGTGATACGCCTGGTGTTGCAAGCATCCGTAGGCTACGGTAACTGCTTACCATCAGACGGGCCGTATGCTTGTTTGCCAATGTAGTGATACAAAAAATAATCAAAGCGATACATGGAGAGTTTAGGCTTCAAATACCAAGAATTAACAAAATATTGGGTCATTCATATTACAAATTTGTATAAACGTTCTAGATGGTGAACGAAAAAACCCTTTTAATAAATATAAGATTGCCCTGACGTCAGGCATGACGTCAACTCTTGAGAATGTTCTCGTTAGATGTATGTCCACTGCGTAAAGTATCATCGTAGTGTAACGCATACATACGTAGTTTCGTCATATTTTATGTAGGTACTAGTGTTCGAACTCCGTCAAATTTTGCATGCATGTCCTTTAGTCTAATATCTCTATGCTTCTTGTTTGTCAATTCTTCTTTTATTTTTATTTTACCTCTTTATTTAAAAATGGGCAATCCCATCCAATAATTGTTAGTGTAAATATTTTGTAAATATACAATTTTAGAAAGAATTGGAATACTAGAAGCATACCTAGATAATTAGATTCAACTATATTTTTTCTATCCATTCAACTACTTCTCTTCTGCTAACATTTTTATAAGGTTAACGTCAAAACGTCCGATATTTAGATTAAAAAAAAAAACAATTTCTAAGAATAAACGTATGTATATTCAAGTAGCACATGGGGATGTATTACGAGTACATGAGGATATTCCCGCGCGACCGATTTTGGACGGCAAGACGATTGTTGGGTGAGGTGCCGCGTGGATGGCAGCAAGTGCCGCGCGTGCCGCGACCGTCATCGCAGACTTGAGTACCTACGGCGCGCGTAATAATAGTTTTGTCAAATATTAATAAAATTTAGTTTTTTATGAGACCAATTAAAATGGAATTGAAAAATTTACCTTTTGTTTTAAATCGGTTTTTTTTTGTCGACGTCGACAATCTTCACGAAATTCTTTGAGTAAATTTCTTAACACTTTATATAATATAATAAATTAAAATGTTCGATACAATTATTGTCCACCTATTTATAATAATGTGGGTCACCATTTATAAAATTAAAATTATGTGTAGATTCATATTAATAAAATAATAATTAATGAGTTCATTTCAAATATTTTTTATGTCAACTTTCTTGAAACTTCAAAATTCGTTACGTTTTTTAAGATACTGAGAACAAAATAGAACAACATTTTCAAAGGTGGAGGTACTTAACAAAATGTGCCATGTTTGTTTTAATAAATGCAGTTTTAATAAACTTAAAAACTACAGGAATGTCTAATATCACATGCTCCCATATCAATATACTATTTCATTTTCTCTTTAAAGTCGGATAATAATTAATTTTAAATAATAACAACTTTAATCGATAATGTTCAGAGTAATAACAACTTTTAATCATAAAGTAAAATTACTTAATGGATATTTTACATTTTAGACACATAGTTGTGTAGAGCGGAATTGATAAATAAAAGTATGTGTACCTAATGAAAATACAGGTCAGTAATTTTTACTTCTGTTTTAGGTAAAATGCGTTTGATACCAGCGGAATGACTACAAAGATAGAGAACATTTAAAGCAAAATAATCCTATTAAAGGAATGAAGAAAAGAAATAAGATGCACAGAAAAAAGAAGACTATATAAAAATATCTGAATTGTCAGCGACCAAGAAAGCTATTAGGCGAAACATTTAGCGGCAATGGAAACAAAAAGAGAACATAATGATAAACCAAATAAAAACTCTAGTTGTAAAATATATAATCAGATATATTACAGCATAGGTAACCAAAGAAAACCAAGAAAAAAAAAGGTATATTGAAAAAAAAAAAAACTCTAAAATAAAACCTTGCACTAGGCTCTCGGTTCTTTAGCCTGCATTATTTTTTACAACTTATTATAGTTAAGTGTCATCGTATTGGAACACAAGAGGCGGAAAATGGAGTTAAAGGAGATACCCGTTTAGCCTTTGCGCGCGCTTACCACGAAACTCCTGATGATTTCTTGAGCTACCTGTACCTGCTACTGCTTCACGGCAATATCATTCTTTCGCTCACTGATGCTTCGCGGAGCAGGATGCACTGATCGTAGATACGTATAGGTTTAGAACATTCCAGACGGGTTACTTCGAGTTGACTAATCCAAATCACGAAACTCAGCCGCTTGCATAATTATATAATTGATCACAACGTCAGAACGGGGAGTGCAAGAACTATCGTCCAAAAAAATAGAACCTTCTATAGCTGCCAAGATTTTTTAGACTCTAGATGACTTCAATCTAGAGAATCAAATGCTCTTGTCTACCTAACATAGGCTAACATAATCTTCCTTGAGCAGTTCTATTATTCAAATGGATTGAAGAACGCCGAACAACGGAATCAATCATTCAAAAACACAAAAAAAATAAGATATATATTTATTATTTATTTTTAGCCGATAGGCTAGTCTTTCGCAACTATCTCATCTGATGGTAAGTGATGATGTGGTTCAGGCTAACCTAGAATTACTGGCTCCCAAGGACAGCTGACGGGATATACCATTAGGCCTTGCCGACAGATTTTCTACTTGAGAGTGGTAGCTAGACAGGGATGGTAGGGCATTTTACGAATGCCGATTCGTAACATGCCCTACCATCATGCTATAACGACTGCCATCTTAAGCCAACAACGGTTTAACATGCCCTCCGGAGCACGAGCACACGCAGTAGTAATGACACTAGCAGTCACCCATCTAACTCATGACCGCGGCGGAAGCCGCTTTTTTTTTATGCTTGATAGTTTATCCTTTGACCACTATCTCACCTGATGGTAAGTGATGTTGTGGTCAAAGATGTTGTTCAGGCTAACCTAGAAGTACTGGCTCTCAAGGACGGCTGCCGAACACGGGCGACGTTGCTTAACTTTGCTGATCGGTTGAGAACAGCTAAGCAAACTTCGCTACGAGCGCTTCAAAAATTTCGTAATGTTAAATTCGTAATTTGCGTTGCAAGATGCCACTCGGATCGACAGATATGTCTGTTTCTTGTTTTTTTGTTTTTCTGTCGATAAACAAGAAAGAGCTTGAATATTGCATCTTATATCTTCAAGTTTGGCGCTATCTTAAAAGTTTCAAACGGATAGCTAATCTGGAAGTGCGCGTAATTCGAGATGTAAGCTTCCACCCGGAACGTAAGACGTGTCTGTTCCTCGCTTATTTGTTTTTCTGTCAAGAAACAAGAAAGAGCTTGAATAATGCATTGTCATCAAGTTTGGAGCTGCCTTGAACGTTTTAAACGGATCGCTAATAAAGAAGTGCTCGTAATTTAAGTTGCAAGATGCCACCTCTTCGAAGAAATTGATATTTTAACTTTACCAAGTCTGTATATATTTGAAAATATTATGTATGTTCGTAAAAAAATGAGTAAATTAAAATTAAACAGTGACAATCACGATTACAATACAAGGAATAAAGTTAAAATAGTGGTGCCAGGTTTTAGATTAGCAAAGACAAATAATTGGTCCTTCTTAGGTAATTGTGTACGGTTTTATAATAAAGTTCCCAACATATTACAATGCTCACAGAAGGGAAATTCGAGTTGCACGTGAAAAACATGTTGATTATAAAATCCTACTACGTAGTTTCTGATTAGAAACAACAAAAATGCCTGGACAATGCTGCCTCTGCCAAGCTATTGCATGTCACCTACATAATTTAAACAAATAATATAATAACTTTATTATATAGTAAGTATGTAACACATTGTTAATCTTTTAACAATGTGTTACATACTTAAAAGAATGGCCCCGAGTTTCTTGCCCGTTCTTCTCGCAGTGGCTCTATACAATTTATTTGCTGAACGTGGCAGTACAATGTAGAATATTTCAATACTATAATTTGTAATTGACCTTTATAAAAGCGTTGTAGACGACTATATTGGATAAATGATTTTGACTTTGACTTTGACGCCTGGAACGACAGATATGTCTATTTGTTGCTTTTTTGTTTGTCTGTCGATAAACAGGAAAGTGCTTGAATAATGTAACAATCACAATTACAACACTAGGAATGAAGATAAAATAGCGGTTCAAAAGGTTATGTTTAAATAGAATATAATCATTTTTATTTTTATTAATGCTGTAACTAAACCTTGAATTCTATCCACTTTTGGTCCGATTTCTGAAGAATTTGATTTTATTTCGGAATATTCAGTTACATTTACACACTGTCCGATCAAAAGGTTACATTCCAGATTTGTTTTATTGTAAATATAACCTTTAGAACCAGACGATCCTCAGTTATAAGTGAATTAGTATTGAAAACTAGCTCTCAAGGATAGCAGCTTCCTGAGCAGATCATTATGTTGTCGCTAGCCAGGAGGGCAAGTCCATTACACAGCTTTTTCATATTTTTTTTAATACATAAATCCTTTTGGAGACTGTGATTAAAATTTGATAAAATGGAGTTTTGAAATTTTGAATGAAATAAATTGTGGTTATTATTATGTTATACCAGTTTGCAGTTTCCTACCTAGTAGGGGGTGCCCCCCTACCCCCTTACGTGGACAGGTAATTCCGCCTCCGTCGAAGGGGCCACCAATCAGCAATGTCCAACAAAATGATTGGCTGCAGTCGGTTTACGGTAACCAAACGTTTGATTCAAATTTACACTATATTGCAGAAATATTACTGGTCAAAACGACGAATCTGTTTTTTTCACATATATACACTACCATTATGTATAGGATTATAGGTTATGACGTGTCTGCACCAAACAATTATTGGCAATAATGACCATGAGTGACGATTTGCACTGCACCCCTAAGAGATACGGTAGTTAAGTCTCATGTGCCTGTAATATATACTGACTGATGCTGGAACGCAATGTTAGATGCTTTGTAACAGATTTTCTACTTGAGGGTGGTAACTAGCCAGATTAGCATTTTCAAAATGACCTTCCACAATAGGTGAAGCTCGAGCCTGCTTGCTACTATACTGCCTTATATAGGTTTAATAGGATATACAGTTTAAAGTTGTCTCCTCGATTCTCGACTCAAAAACTGTGTGTGTCTCTCTCTCTCTCTCTCTATCGTATGGGTGACCAGCGCAGTGCGATTCGTCACTTGTGTAGAAATGCATCTGTTATGGGCAGAGGTTACCGCTTAAGATCAGGTGGAGCCAAAAAATAATATGATTGTGTAACAATAACCCTCCTCATAGGTGCCGGGTTAGAATTACAATCCTCATATCTTCCTGTGGGAGTCGTAAGGGCGACTAAAAGAAACTTACCAGAAGATGGACAGCAGCATCTGAAGAACTGTTATCTTACATTGCAATTCCCAAACCACTCGATAAGCGTACGGGTTATGGTGAATCCCCCCTTATAGGGAAATCCCCTATTAGGAGGGGTCCTAATAGGGGAGGCGTTTTATTGAAGGTGGACGTCATGGCTGTATAGTATGTAAGCAAGTGTAGATAGATAGATAGATAGAAACACTTTATTGAAACACCTTATATACAAAAATAGTTAACACAGAAACACAATTCAAAACAAGGTAAAAAGTGGCGGTCTTATCGCTGAAAGCGATCTTTTCCAGACAACCATTTGAGGAAGAGACATAACTGAAGAGAACCAAGGGATGGCGTTGATCTAGATTATAATATAGTACTCACAATGACAAATTATTTCTAAAATACTACTAACATTCAAATAGATAAAATAATAATAATAAATACATAAGCATATAAAATATTATATATAGATACATAAATACATACAACTTAAACAATAAACATAATATATAAATAATGAATAATGTTTTCATTAGTATAAGACTCAAATAAATATAATTAATACTATTAACAATGGAGCAACGAATTTAAAAATAAAAATAAATTCTATAATTTAGCGGGAGCTAAATTATAGAATTTATTTTTATTTAATTTTATTTTTATTTTTATTTTTTTTCTCGTTAGCTCCATAGGGATATGGAGCTAACGAGTTTCTAGATAAAAGTTTTTCACACGCTCTTAAATAACAGTTAGTGACTGAGCACGCTTAATTTCAAGATGCAGTGCATTCCATAGTCTAACGGCTTCAACAGTGAAGGAATGATCATAAAACGAACTATTGTGTGAGGGCATATTGAGAGATTTTCCGATGACCTAAGATTACGCACATGAGAGGTGCTGCAATATTCGAAACGCTCTTGAAGGTAATTGGGGGATGTGGGATTGAATAAAACGTTATACAGAAGAGAGAGACTATGAGTATTCCGGCGATGACGAATGGGTAGCCACTTGAGCTTAGTGCGAAATTCTGAAACATGGTCGTATTTGCGCAAACCAAATATTATATAAACCGTATTGAGAAGTTTTGAAGGCGCTCAAGTTTATTTAAAAGGTCCTCCCTGAGGTCTAAGTAACAGGCGTCTGTATAATCTAAAATAGGGAGTAAGAGTGACTGTGCAAGCGCAGTTTTAGTAGCAGTTGGTAAAAAAAATCTTATTCTTCTGAGAGATCCTGCAGAGGCAAATGTCTTGCGACTGATGGCTTCGATTTGCGGCATCCATGTTAGGCGTTCGTCAAAAATAACTCCAAGATTAGTGACTGTTTTACTACAAGGAATTTGTACTCCCTAAAATACAACCGGAGTCAGAGTGTTCCAGTCAATGTTACAGATGGTTCGTGAACTACCGATAATTATAAGTTGTGTTTTCAGTGGATTTACTTTTAAACCATAGGCTTTGCTCCAGTCTGAGATGTGTTGTAGGTCATTATTAATGGCATCAACGGCTTCTGCTAAACTTTTCAGTGAGGCTTGCGGGTATATTTGGAGGTCGTCTGCATAGAGATGGTAGGAAGAAGTAATACTTTGGGATATTGAATTTATAAAAATTGCAAAAAGAAGAGGAGATAATACGCGGCCTTGAGGTACGCCAGCAGTTATGTGGCACCAAAATGAAAATTTCTCATCCAGGCGAACCCGCTGCCGGCGCGGCGCCCAGACTATAACTGTGAAACCAGTCAACAGCCGTTGGAGATATGTTAGTAGAGCGAAGTATGGCCACAAGGATATCAGAGTTAATACAAGTATTAAATGCGTTGCTAAAATCGAGTAGTAACAACACAGTCAACTTTCCGTTTTCATTCCGAAACAGATATCATCAGTGATTTTTACGAGAGCAGTTGTTGTACTTTGACCTGGCTGAAATCCAGACTGGAAAGGATTAAGAAGATGGTTAGTGACAAGGAAGGAGTTTAATTGTTTGGGGACAAGACGCTCAAGGACTTTGGAGAGAAAAGGAAAAGCTCATTGTCATCTTAACGCGATCATTAACCGAAACGCACCGGGCATGGGTGCCTACGAGGAGGTGTTGATAAGTTCGCGGTCTAAAGTTAAATACCTTAGCCTAAGGGGGCGATCAGTCAGATCAGATAGGAGCTGTAACGGAAAGTATAACTACGGAAGCTATAACGGGGAATAAAACAAAACATGAATTAAATAAACTTCAATCTCAATACGCGCTGCATGTGGTGGCTACGGCCTTTTGTTAGTTTAATGCGCGATAATTAGAGAAAATAAATACCTACTTCTCACCTGGAAAATTTTCATCACCGTGTGGATATATTTGGTCACATTTTAGCGAAAGGTTATCTGTAAAAATGTATTACTTAAGGTTATTTATTTAGTTAAGGTGCAGTTCCAAAAAATAGTTTTTAAACAGCTGCACTTCAGTTTTATATCTATTACTCAAGCGTTTACGAAAAATGCTTCAGCACGGATATGTTGTGAAAAAATCCGTACATATAATTATTTTCTCTGAATCCAAACAATGATTCTCTGAAGAGTAGTTCACCTTCAAAGTGTTCAAAATCAGGGAATAGCACCCTTAATGAAAGAAAATTCGTACTACCGTAGAGCATTATCAAGGAACAGTGGTGTACATACACGTACATGATTGCCATGAGGAAATGGTGATCACGCGCAGCTGGTTCAGGACTTTCCACAATGGTGGAGGCGTGTCTATTTCCATATCTTTACTAATCCCTGACTAAGACTTTTCTACGAGTACCATTAACAAAACGCTACAAACTATATTTGCACCTAACTAGAATACTTCAATCCGTAAATTTGTAAGTTTGTAATGCTAAACCCCTCCTGAACGAGGAATCTTACACTGCGATCCCAAAAAACGCCTGCCAGGCTGATACAGTAAAAACTATATACAGCACTACAGCTACTATAACAAGCCTTTAGGCAAACTAAAGGCCATTGCAGGCTCACAGGCAGTCCTAATGATCCAGCACAATACCAGTTGGGAGCATACACAGCATGCTTGCAGCATTAAGATAAGATGAGCTCCTGGTCTCCACGGACTCAAACACCAAACGGTTCATATATGTCAGTATATACTGCCCAGAATTAACATACTTGCGCCGCGCCGCTTGAGTTGCTCCGCCAAAGTAGCCGCGCCGCCAGATCTGATGTTTGTTACATAAATATGTGACGAAGCTAAATTTGACATTACAATGTCTTTCAACCAGTATTATCAACATAGTATATGAATATATGAATAACACAAGTTCAACAATTACACAAGTGAGTAGTTCCTGGAGCTGGGGACCTCATGTTGTGACATCACTTCAACCAAAGTGCCGTCAGGCAGGCTGTCGGTCATATAACCAAGTCTAAATGTTTTACAAAGTGTACTGCTCTTGTTATGGGGTTGTGACGGAACAGGCACGAGGCCCACCTGATGGTAAGTGAAACCTTTGCCCTGTACTGCGCCATCACCCTGAGATATCTCATGCACTTGTCAAGTCTCATGTACCTGAGTTTCATAATTACTTAATAATAATAATAATAATGCTTTATTGAGTAATAAAGAGATACAGTAGTATACATTGTTGAAATCACCTTTTAAGTATTAAGTAATACTTGTGTTAGGTGTTTTCGCTCTTCCATAATCATATGTAAGCTAAATCTCCAATTTCACGTCACATTAGACCATTAAAACATTCGTATGTTACAAAACGAGATACTTTTTTCTTAAAAATAATTAGGGTAGGACATATTGGCTCTCAAAGACTTCTGCTGGAACACAGGTGCGACAGCTTTTCTACTTGAGGGTAGCTGCTAGCTAGCATAGCTAAGAATGCTAGGTGAGCATTCGCAAAATGCCTTCCCACGTTGAGGGGAAGCTCATCCATTGCTTTAGTAATTATGTTTTATTATTATTGTTTTATTTATAGCTCATAGGCTAGCCTGACCACTATCTCACCTGATGGTAAGTGATGTGGTCGAAGATGTTGTTCACGCAACTGAGAGTTATTGGCTCTCAAAAATAGCTGCCTGTTTAATTCAAAATGACCATTTCGTTCATGTAAAACATTTATCTTAGAATCGATTTTAGTTGTACTTAATTTTGGTTTTTTGTTTGCTTTTTGCTTTAATCGAATCTTATTTTAGTAGCAACATTGGTATGAACCTATGTTAATTATAATATACGGCAACTCTGCCTCTTCCCCTTTTTCATCATTAGCTAATATCGAAAACGTATTACCTTTTTGATGTAAATTTCCTAATTATTAAAATTAGGTAGAACTGATGCACTAATTTTAATTGTACACTGCCAAAAGCCAAATCACACCGGGCTTGGTGACAGATTTTCTACTGGAGGAATGGTAGCTAGCCATTCGCTAATTGCCCTACCACCATGCTGTAACGACTGCCATCCAAAGACAACAACCAGGACCGACGGCTCAACGTGCCGTCCGAAGCACGTGCACGATCATTAGTAATACAACTAGCGGTCACCCATCCAATTCCTTAACTGCCGCAAGCGTTCGGTTAAGAACGACTAAGTAAGCTACACTACGAGCGCTTCCAAAGATTCGATGTGCCCGCTGTGTTATCTCATCACACTCATGTAATAATTATACAAATGCGAAGGTTTGTGTGTGAATGAGGAATTTCGTTTTTTTATGTTATTGTAACGGAACTAGCACGAGGCCTACCTGATGTTAAGCGGACTAATAGTTCAAGTAGTAGTAGTAGTATAGTCCGTGGGCTACTAGGCTATAGTGTCACCTCCCATCTCTACCCATGAGGGTCGTAAGACACTAGAAGTTGGGCATCAGCGCTTTCTGAGGAACTGATATCTCATACTGCGATCCCCAAGACACCTGCCAAGCGTGGGGATTATGGCGTACCCCCCCATAGTGGGCGTGTCTGTGTTCAGCTGTGGACGATCCGGCTGATACAGTACAGTACAGTAGTACAGTCAATCTATTATGGATGACTTACTTGAATTAGTAAAAAAATTACTACCGAATGTTGTAACATCAATTTTAAACTCCCGGGAGGTTGTGAAAACTTGTGAAAATAATGCATCTGAAAGTTTATTAAATGTCCTGTCTAAATCATGGTAACTGCGTTTTCATGACATGCGCATTATGTGATGTCCAGGTGATGTCCAGGTGAGCTAACCCAAGTGAGATGCAGTCAGTCCGCTGGGAACACTTCGATGTCGCGCGCGTATCTTCATACCGGGAACCAACTTCCAAATGTTGGTGACGCGTGTTAGTGCTGTTATCCCGGAACATAGAAAAAAAAAACTTTCTTATAAACTAAAAACACGGATTTTATCGCGTTCAATTCACTTTGATTTTATCCTTACGTGCGACACTTCTGGGAACGTTGTTACAACCCGAGTGTAAATCACGAGAACTTTCAAAAAAAACTTTTATTCCGTGTCAGGTACCAATCAAACTTTCAGTTCTGTGTCATCTTGTGGCGGCCGTGATCTGTGGTTCTGCGGCTGGTGTGGTAAGTTAGAATAATTAATACGGGTAGATAAAGTGCCTCAATATTTTGTGATCACCAAAATCGAGAACATTCTATCGAAGTGTTTACAAAATATTCCTATTGTAACCCCGTAGGTATATTCCCGGCAAGTAAATATCTATAATTGTATAGAAAATGTTTTTTTCATAAATTAAGCTTGTTAACTTTGATCTGGTTTAGGAAAATCTTTTATAGAACTTAGTATGTGGTTCAATCATTGAAATAATTTTATAACCTTGAAGTAACTATATCATATGTTTCCAATAATTACAACTGGTTTTTATTATAATTGTATATAAAATAAAAGATTTATGATTAATTATCTCGTCTGGGAAAACTTTTACTGTGTTTAATCAGTGATTCCGTGGTTAAAATTATTTGATAATTTTATTAGGATTTTATTTATAGGCGTTTATTTAACATTCTAATTGACTTTTTACAGAATGTACCATCAGGTATTGGCAAACTACTCTTGCCTTTTAAAATATTACGAGATTGTTAGTGCAACTATATAATTACCTCAGAAATTTATGAGTCACTTTATTCTACGGTATTAATTAAATTGTGCTTTGCATGTGGACGTGCTTAGTTAAGTTTCTATGTAAAATGATTACGGAAACCGGAAATTTTAATTACCATTAATTTCGGTAATCATTTTCATGTGAATTGTTTGAAATTTTCTTAAATATTGTGTTTCTTCTGTGTCCAGTTTGAATCACTTATTTGTGTCATGCAATGTTGGTCACCACACCAAATGCAGATAATGATAGAAGAATCGAAAAATTCAATAATTTAATACTTTGATTTAAGATTGAACAGTGGATCTTTTTGTGTAGTAAAATCTGGTGCAGCTAAAATCGGTTGAATTGCAAGCTGTATCCAAAAGGATTTCTTTGATATAAAAATAATATGATTTCATAATGTTTTTTGTAGATGCTATTGGACTTTAGCTAGAAGTGTTAAGAACCCAAGCCAAGGATGAGAAGGCAGTGTTCTTTGATAATGCTGTTGTATTTGTCTTTGGTATGTGTATGTGTAACAGCGGCAATTGTAATAGAATAGAATAGAAATATTTATTCACCATATTACTTTGGATGTTATACAAGGCAAGTCAAATTACATTGTTAAGAATATAATTTACCAACTACTTATTAACTATCTAATAATAATAATAATAATCTAATAATAATCATAATCCTGCTAGGAATATGCAAGTACATTAACTTATCACATGTAGGAGTATATAATACAAGTATTAAAGTAGAGTTAAGGTATATAGAAACATAAGAAGGTCGTATGTAGTTCCAATCATTCATCACCAATTTAAATATTACCTATTCAAAGTTGTCATTATAAAACATGGATTCAGTTAGGCACATCGTCAGAAATTCGTTCAAACAGTAAAATGGATTAGACAGAAAAAATATTTTATTTTACGTTTAAACTTAGTTGTATTTAGTTTTGTAATATTTAAAGGCAGTTTATTGTACATCATTATTTTATTATAAATGCCTTGCTTTTTCACTTTCACCAGTCTTATCTTGGGCTATTGAGGGTTTTCTTTATTACGTAAGTTATAGTGCGTATAGTCCATAACTTAAGCGTAATCTCAATAGTAGAGCGTAGTATCGATGTCGTAGGTTCAATCACCGGGTCGGAAAACGATTGTAGAAAAAAAATGCAGCGCAGTCTATTGCTTTGCCATTTTGATGCCAATAGTCTGGCCCCCTTTTCATGGAACTTATCACGGTTGGTTAGTAATTGAATAAAACATATTTATAGTTATTATTACCTGCAGTTATCCATAAATAAGTGATTCAACTTTTCAGCTGGTTTTAGGTCGGGAACATGGGCAGCATAGGGATAATAGACAGTTAAAAAAAAGATAAGATTACAATAAATCCGACTGTGGGTGGAATAAGGTAATTCACATCTCAAATAGGTATTTGTACTGCAATTATTGTAAATTATTTTAAGAGTTAAATATGACCAGTTTATATTTACATATTTCGATTTTATTAGATTATGAGGATATAACATATACAAATATTTTAATTTTGAATTTAATTTGAAAATTTCAAAGTAAATACAGTCTCTAAGCGTGTCTGAAAATAATATGTGGTAACTTTTGAATTTACTTTCTTGTGATAAAATCAAACATCGCATTTTTGTGAGAACTGATATCTGATAGGTTTTATAAATTATATAATTTGTGTCAGTGTTTCCATCTACGTACACAATTGGTTATAATGGGTCGTAGCCAGAAAGGCGCTGCTGGAAGGCAATATGCATTATTTTAACCAAATAATGAAGATTTTAGAATAGATAGAAGGGCAGGGGAGTGGGCGTACTTTTACAGAGCCGATAATTGTTCCTGAAGGCGGAAGGAGAACCTATGGGTCACCAACTACAATTTTGATACTTTTGTGTTAAGCTTAACTTACACAGTGATATTTAAAGTTAAAACTTTGACGTTGATTCATAAAAATCATTGACTTTTAAATGTATCATAGAATCTTCTGCAATAACAAAATAATTTAAAAAAGAGATATTGTTTACTTAGCATAAATTTGAATCTCTCAGGTTTGTCTGCCTAGTCAGAGCTTCTTCCCGGTAGAACATTTCGCAAATGCCTGCCTGACTAGCTACCACTCCCAAGTAGAAAATCTTTCGCTAAGCTTGTGGGCCCGTTCTAGGACAAGCCAATTCAATCACTCACCTCTTATCACACTCACCACTTACCATCGGGTGCGATTCTGATCAAAAACTATCGACATTATAAAAAATATACATTTTCAGATTTGAGTAGTGGTTGGTGATCCTAGGTTAAAAGAAGACGACAAAGGTTTGTGGCATGATTTTTTTCTATAGTATAATGTATTTTGGTTCTGTCTTATTAGGATTCTTATCATAGTTTTTACTTGGACAATACTATGGGTTACAAAATCACAAATATACGATAGGAAAAATTTAAGTCATGGATGGACGGATGGACGCGGGTTCGAATCCCGCACATGACTTAAATTTTTCCTATCGTATATTTTTAATTTTGTAATCTTATCCGCATAGCAGGCGTTATCGCAAACATAACAATATTAAGGGTGAACTGGCTGGGTCGTTCTCCATACAAACGCCGTAGGGTGATCACTCCCTTATTTGAGGATTTAGGTCCAAAACGAAGCATAATACCGATTGATCTCGTCATTACCTAGGCTTGTATGATGCCGAAATTTTATATATAATATTTTCGAGGATCATAACTTTCAACTTAATTATCTTTTTAAAATTTCGGCATCATACAAGCCTAGATAATGACGAGATCAATCGGTAGTATGATTAATTCTGGACCTAAAGTCTCAAATTAGGGAGTGATCACCCTACGGGCGGCATTTGTATGGAGAAGCGACCGGCCAGTTCAACCTTAAAATACCATGGGTTTATTTTACGACTATAGCTCGAGACTTATAACGAATAACTATGGAACCAGAATACATAAAACCAGTTGTTATAATGAGTGATTATTGATGATGTTTCAATATTAACAAAGGGAAGTCATTTATTGTACAACTGGAATTTTGATAAGGTTTCTTACTTAGCTTGTATTTTTCTACTCTGTGTTCAACTTAACTACATTTTTTAATTATTGTTTTAATTTTATATTGATTATTATTAAGTTAAATATTATTCTGTTGCAATACGTATATTCTACAGAAAGCGTTATAAATTTAATTTAATTAAATAAGGTCTAATGAATTATCTCTTCATTGAAAATACATACATAAAAATACCCTGGAAAAGGTATCGTAGCGTAAATTCGGTAGCTACTCTAGGATCTTCGCTTCCGCGGAGTTCGGAAGTCATTTCATAGAAATATTACAAACAAACCAGCAGTGCCGCTATGGCCGACATGCAGTTTCGTCGGCTGCGTCGCTCGGAATCGAACCTTAAGTCCCACATGTAAACTCGTAGGTATTGGTATATTACTCTAGTTTTCGCTGTACCTTCGCGTTAAATGTAAATTGTAAAAACTATTGAAAGTCAAATAATTTCGAAGCAGTGATGGCTCAGTGGCATTGGCTTTGGACTGCCGCGCAGCAGGTCCATGGTTCGAATCCCGCCCAGAGCTTGAACTTCACCGCATGGTGGAAGGGCATTTTGCGAATGCCCGCCTGGCTAGCGACCACCCTCAAGTAGAAAATCTGTCGCCAAGCACCTAACGGTGTGTTCCGGCAGCAGTCCTTGAGAGCCAGAAAAATTACAGGCTAATGAGACCTAACAACTGGACGTCTCAGTGTGACGGGCACAGTGCAATTCGTCGTTGACGAAATGCGTCTGCTATAGGCAGAGGTTAATCCGCTTAACATCAAGTGGGCCGCGTGCTAGTTACGTCACAATAACATTAAAAAAAAAAAAACTGGCTTTTTTTAAATCTTAAAGTAGTATTAGTGTGAAATAAGTTTCACTCTGAAATCTGACACATTTTTTTTATTCAGTGTCTAGTGCGTCAAAACGGCATCTTAATTTGTTTTATTATACAATTTAACTATATCTCTTATAAAATTTCATTATTAACGACATAAACAAGTTAATTCTTGGACACATTTCCGTGCGAAATAACATACAAATAGTAAACATAACTGCAGTATGATTCAAAGAAAAAATATTTACAGTAAGAACTCATTTGATAGACTTAAATATTTTCGTTTTAGGCATTTATCCCCAATCTTGAATTTATAGAACATTCTGAGAATTTCATGCATATTCTGGATTCTGTTATACTTGAAAGTATTACTATTGATTTGGTAGACGCCAGCCGTGACTACCGTATGCTATACGACTTGTTGTCCTCATATATAACTTTCTAAAACTTGTAATATTCCCAATACCTTCGTTCCCATTTATTAAGATCGGGTTTTATGTTTCTTTTTGGTTATTTTGTTGCAGTCGCCAGATGTGAGATTTTCCAGTGCATGTATTATATACACCGTGTCCCAAAATTCAACGATAAGCCGGCATCGGTGCATGGACCTACTCATGACTCCTCGGAAAAAAAAAAAAAATTATAACTATTTTTTTTATTAATTACAGAGACTTTTATAAATTTCATCGATATTCGATACCCATTATGCTATTTTCAACTACCATGACCACAATTTTTGACATATTTTTGATATTTTTTGTGCATTAGCAACCTAAGAAGGACAGCTATCTACCACAATCCTTTAAAATTACAGAAAGTCTGTAGTTATTTTACAAAAATCCGGAAAAAAAAAAAAATTTCTTATAATTTTCATAGATTTTAACATTCTATGCACTTTCTATAGTCTGGGTTAAAAAAAAAAGTATGGACACTACCATGGCAAGTTTTATTAAAAGTTGGCGCAACTTTATAAAAGTCTCTATAATTAAAAAAAAAAAGAGTTATAATTGTTTTTTATTTTTTCCCGAGTAGTCATGAGTAGGTCCATGCACCGATGCCGGGTTATCGTTGAATTTTGGGACACGGTGTATATGAGTTTTTTTATGTATTGTTACGGAACAAGCTCGAGGCCCACCTGATTTGAAGCGGACTAACCTCTGCATATAACGAATGCATTTCATCACAAGTCACGACTTGCACTGCGCCCGTCCCTTTGAGACATAGTTGTTAAGTCTGATGTTACTCTGTAATTTCAATGGCTCTCAAGCACTGCTGCCAGACCACACCGTTAGGTGTTAGGTGACAGATTTTCTACTTGAAGGTGGTAGCTAGCCAGGCGGGCCATCGCAAAATACCCTTCCACCATGCGGTGCAGCTCAAGCCGGCGGTGGGGATCGAACCAGGTTACTGCGGCACGGCAGTCCATAGTTATTACCGCTCGGTCATCATTGCTTCAAATAGTATATTTCTCTTCCCAAGGCAAGAGCTGATACAATGTTTTATCCTGTGATGATATTCTGAATTCTGACTATTGTGGCGGGTTTTCTAGAAGCATTCAACAAAAAATCTATATAAAAATTAACCCAAACACCTAAACAAGACCCAGACAAGTCCAACGTGAAAGTCAAATCATCACAGTTGCTTATGATTTGTAATTATGTAACTCAAATATATCTTACTAAAATTAATTGAACTTTAACCGAACAAAGTATATTGCACGTATCACATGTCATATACGCGTGGATTGAACAATCTCCATTCCATATGAATTATTGCAACGTTGATCCCAGCATTGTGTTTTGTATGATGACTGGTTTATTACAGAAACCCCCTTTTTATATTTATAACGGAGATGGAAACTTTACGCCAGGTTGAAACGTCATAATAGTATCTGCTCTTGAAATATAAACTAAAATTCGAGTAAAAGCCAATATGAAAAACGTAGAAACATTATTAATATACAGCACAGGGTGGAACCTTTCAGCGGGGCAGTAAGGGGAAGTACCATATCCGTTGCAGCTACTCGGAAATGGTCTTAGGAGACTATCCATAATTTTTTATGCAATTTTGATCCCCATTCACAGATTTTCAATATGAATTACACAAAAATATTTTTGATGCCAATCGATCCTGTTTCTAATACTGATCAAAACCTTCTATAATACCAACCATCGTTGGAGTACTCAAAAAGTCACAAATTACAAAAAACTTTTCCCGTACATTTTGTAAAGAATTTCTGTAACTGAAATACAAAACATAAAATAAAAGACAAATGATCACGTAGAATTTTACACATATCAAAAAGAAGGCGTATTAGTTTTCGTATTAATGCGGTAGAAGACTACTTAAGAGATAGGATACACATACAATAATGAGTAGCAACACAATATTATGTTTAAACTCAATCAGTTGTAATTTACAAATTTATACTGATGTTTTTATACACATGAGACGAAAATTATGAACTCCAGAACTTACAAATTCACCAAAACAAGTGATTTATAACAATAGGTAATTAATATCTCAACAATATTTTTTTTAGATAAAATAAAAAATTCCACTTATTACCCCTTAAGTATACTCATAACATCATAAAATCATTCATTTTGTTCACAAAAAAAAACTCCTTCACGTGTCGTTCCTACAACAAACCTATCAAATGATTGGTCACAGAGCTCGATTTGGCGTACAAAGCACTATGCCAGCAAAGAAAAAGTCATAAGCAGGTCTAGGCATCAACTTAAGCACAAAACTACGTTATATACTAATGAACTTGTAAATTTTAAGATTAAACCATCAGTGTCTATAATAGTAAGCACTTACAAGAGTCACATAGGGTTCTAAGTGACATATGTGTTTATGTGATTAATATTAATATATTAAAATAAATCAACATATATGAAAATCATGGGTAAGGAAATACTACTACCCAAGTAGGAAAATAGATATAATAAAAATAAATAACACAATCTAATCAGAATGGACATTTTCAGAATACGGCAGCGCTGAGTATACACTGTACTTAGCACTTACACACCTCCTACAATAGAACTCAACAGGATAAGAAACGTCTTTCAAACATGGATAATATAATGTAATAAATATAACGTTTGTTCTTTATGTATTAGTATTTCTTTATAATATGAGAAAAATGGTGGATACTGATGCCAACTTAACACAAAGGCTTTTATTAATTAGCAAATAAGAAAAAACTACTTTTTAACTTTGACGAGGCCGTCATAGTACATTACAGTACATACAAATATTTTTAATCTTAATATATTTAGAATAGGGGCCTCCCTATTCTAAATATTTATATATATAGAGTAGGGAGGCCCCTATTCTAAATATATTAAGATTAAAAATATTTGTATGTACTCAATGGTAGTCAAGGAAATTGGACAAAGATCCTTGTGAGCTAACCCTTAAAGGGTTATCAAGTGTAACCTCAACCGGGGTAGCATAATGATCGGCTATGAAGTTGGAGCATGGGCAGGACTATGGGGATGGTGGAGGTCCTCGTGGGGCAAACGCCCCATGTCCAGTGGGTGTCATTCCTAGGGTATACTGTACCGGGCAGGAACCCAACGATAGAGATAATCTGTGTATGTCTCACGTGCAGGGAAGGCATCCGGGCGCAGCATATTCTGCGCTCAGACTGGAGCCGAAGTCGATCAAAGGGTAACTTTGTAATGGACAAGCACTTGGCCGAGGCATCCTTACATAAAATGTTGGCTAAAAGATGTGTGTATTGAAAAGACAGTCTACATTCATTACTTAGTCCGCGAGCTATGAAACCCCTTCGTGAACTACCTTCATACGAACGAAACAAATACGTACAAAATCAAAGTGTTGTTTCTGAAACTGAAATCCTCTTTATGTAGTAGATAGTTAAATAAAATCTATTCTGCTGTTTCAAAGATGTATCGACTACGAAAATCAAATTAGTTGAGCATCTGCAATCATTTTAATATACCACCAAAATTAATAATTAGTTCAAATCACATTAACATAACAAATAATAAGGGCACAAAGATGTTGTCCCGAGAGACAAACGAATCCGCGTCCCCAGATTCGCGCCGCGTTAAATGTTTGAAAAAGTAATTCTTACGATCAGATGAAGTCTCGGTATCTGTTTCATGAGCGCACTGTTTGCTATGATGGTTAAAATAATTCAATTTGAGCACACGATTCGGCTCAGCCGAGCACGTTCCGGGGTATGTTGCTACAGTCAGCGTCCCCAGATTCACGCCGAACGGCAAAGAAAAATTAAGTAATGTTTGGATCTCCTCAATTGTTTCTTGTTAAGTACTATTTAGAAATTAAAATTGATGCCTGTTTCTTCAATGTATATCATAATAATGATGCCCGCATATTTGTTAAATGAAACCTTCATCTATTTATAACCATAAAAATTAAGTGACAACATAATCTGGTAAAAATTTGAACTGAAAACGCACTGTGTTTCAAACTGTTTTGTATATATTTTTAATATTGTTAGGTTAGTAATAACGCCTGCTATGCGGAGTATATTTGTGATTTTGTTATTGTATATATTAGTAAAATAATAAAATATGGAATGGCAACTCAAAGGTTCAATAAGTTGCCGGGTGGTATGAAGGGTACGTTCAATATAATTTGTGACATGTGGCTTGCGAATAGGTATTAAACGCTTGATGCTATATAATAAGACGCATATAATAATGAGAAGTAATTTAATATGTAATAAGTTCGTAAATATATAAATTAAAATTTCGTAATTAACACAGTCTGAGTCAGACTCGCGTGGAAAATGATAGTTTACTGTAAAGTTGTATTACCTAAATAATTAAAAAGATAATAGTTTTGTATCATACCTATTTTGTACTTTTATGGTACAAGCTAGTTACGAGTCGCAATAATACGGTAGAAGACTACTTAATAGATAGAATACACATATTATAACGAGTAGTAACATAATATTATGTTATAATTCATTCAGTTGTAATTTGCGGCATTGGGATTAACCTGTGCTAGAAAAATTTTAAGAACACAGGATGATGTCTCTGAATTGCGATTAAATTAAAAGATTAGTGTCATTCATATCGTCAAGCGGTATCGGCAGGCACGGAACCAGAACCGAATTTAGTTTAAATTACTATCATACTCGTCGTACCGTCATTCGGTGTTTCAACCATGTGAACATTAGATGGATTATCGCTCGGAATATGACTCGACGTCGGTACTTGTGCACTAGATAGTTTAAGATTACGTGAGTCAGTGCGCGATTGATTGTTTTAAAACTTAAGTTTACGACACTCGCTTATCAAGTGACCAAGGTTTATGCAGTATGCGCATTTTTTATTTCGTCGTCAAGTTAGAATTATTTTAACGATAATTATGATTTGAGTTTTGAATATTGTTGTTTAACACGTTTGGATTAACGCGATGAGAATTAGGAGAAGTATCTTTAGATTTATTTCTATAACTTTCGGCAGCGACGTGGCCGCCTTTGTTGCAAATGGAACATTGCTTGAAATTAGTACGATTTGATAATCTCTATAGTTTATATATTTTCTCCTCTTCAGTCGCGTGTGTAATTGCTTCAGATAAAGTTTTCGGATTACCTACATTTTCGCAGCTATAATGGGTGTCAGATTGACGCCTGGTTAAACATGATTCGACACGTAAAAGAGTATCTTCAGAAGGCAATTGCTTACAATTTGAAGGTCAAGAAGTAAATGGGGGGGTGTTTCTTCACTCATAAAGTTGATTTTAAAAATTGTATCTGTCCATTCGTCGAAAACTTTATAACAACAGGCTATTTGAGGTTTACTTTCGAGTTGTGATATAATATATTTACACAGCACTTTCAGTAGGTCTGTACTGACGAGCGAAGTTGCATTTTCGCAGTTTGTCAAAAACGGGGACAGTGACTCGCGATCCCCCTTATAGGGTTTAATAAATAGGATGAATCGGAATTAGACAAATCGATTACTACGGATTCTCTCTTAACTTGAGACATTTTATAATTATTAACGAGTTATGCAGAACAGGTTATCAGAAAAACAAAAAAACATAAAAAATTTAAAGTAAAAATAATAAGTTCAATACTAAAAAAAAAACTAATCTTAAAATTGGTATACTTATAGTTCAAAATGAGAGTTTATCATTTTGAACTATAAGTTAGTCAAATTGAGATTCATGTTTACAAAATATCGAAAGTGTGAAAGTGACATAGAAAGGAGCGTGAATGCTAGAAACATGATGAACGGAGCATTGCACGCGTTTATGAACAGTCAGAAGGTGTCTAAGAAGGCTCGTCTGGCTGTTCATGGAGTTGTGTTGGTTCCGACACTAATGTATGGTAGTGAAAGTTGGATATTGTGTGGAGATGAGAGCATTGATAAGCATGATTGGAGGCAAACGTAGTGACTGGATAAGGAATAGAGTGATAAGGGAACGATGTGGAGTGAATGAGGATGTCGTGACAAAAATCGAGAATGGTATGTTAAGATGGTTTGGACATGTAGAGAGAATGAATGAAATAAGATTGACTAAACAGATATACATGGGACAAGTAAATGAAAGTGTGGGAAGAGGAAGACCTAGGTCAATGTTCCGCAATCAGATTCAATACGTTTTAAAAAAAGGCCAGGTCAGGAGTACCCTAAACCGACGCTTATAAATGAAAGCATTGATGAGTGTAGATGAAGCGAAAGAGATTTGTTAGGATCGTAGCAAGTGGAAATCTGTGGTGTCTGCCTACCCCTACGGGAAAGAGGCATGATTTTGTGGTATGGCACCTAGCTAGCACTCCTGAGGTCCTGCCAGTATGATCAGGTTGAGATTTGTGTATTTGCATATTCTTATTTACAGCTACATGTATTTCACAAGTAGACACGTACACAATATTTTGATGGCCCTATAAATTGCATGCTACTGGCTGCTTTTTCTCTAATTATCTATTCCATAAAATGTTACGATAGTAGACAACAGTTAATAGGTTTAATAGGTTATTAAAAATTAGTTACAAAATATTTACTCAAATATAGTAAGTAATTAGTACAGTTTTTTTTCTAATATGTTTGCAATAACGCAATATATATGTAATTTTGTAATTAGTACAGTTTTTGTTAGTAATAAATGTCCCAATTTGTCCCCTAAAATAATTATGTTAGAGGAAATGGTTCAGCTCAGTCCAGCATGTTCCGCTGGCGTAGAGATGAAGGCGCTCTGCGTATATCTGGGAGACTTGGGTTTGATTCCCGATGTGACAAGAATTTGGTGTTATAAAAATTAGTAAACTTGATTTTAGGGCACAAACCGCACGCGAAAGTGCTTGTGAAGATATTTAAAATTAATAAAAAATACATATAGTTTGCTTTTTTATAGCCTGACTTTTACAAGTCAAGAGCATAAGTAATAAAATAATATTGATTAATTTTTGACTTTCATATTAAACATTTCAGTGTTTGATGTCAGTTCTGAAGTTCACATTTCTCATTTCAATGTGTCCCTCGCCTACTATACCGCTCACAATTGGCAAGAGTTACAGAATTACACCAGGTCTTGCGCACTCCGCTCTTTAGGTACGTCGCTACAGGTACATCTGCGTATCCGTCCGAATGGAATTATTATACGTTGCGGGCCGCATCACAAGAGATCAGACCCATGTTTGCCACTGCAATAGAGAGAGAAAGACTCCTTGTAGGTGAATATAAATATTAGATACTCCGTCCCTTGCAAGCTGAAGTGCACTTTGTTGCTTCGTAACTAGAATCGCTTATATATTGGAATAGCTTTGCGGAGTCCTTCTTGTCCTTTTTGTAATGTGGTGTCACTTACAATCTTATCAATCAAAGTAGTTAGTAAGTTATTCTATTCAACAAAAGAGGAATGGTCAAGATTGTATGATCCAGTAAAATGTAATGATGATGGTAATATATTATTAAAAGTAACAATACACGCTTTGACTCCTTTTTGCAGTTTGTTGTAGATCGTGTAATACAAGACCCAACTGATGATTTCATAATATCACAGTTGCTTGTGATTCATAAGTTTGTAACTCAAAAACTACATTAGAGAATTAACTGCTATTTAATTTGGACTAACTTAAGGGTCTTACTACACATATCACATTTACATATATATACGCGTTGATTTAACAATAATTAACAACACATTTGAGAAGTGCTCGTGTTTTTGGTCGTTTAAGGAGGAGCACCATTTATCGAGTGGTTCTACAAATCACTTTTCATCCGGTTTATAGCAACGTTCGAGGCTGGCATTATAATTTGTATGATGAGTGCGCCCGTACAGCATAGTCGTTTTATTGTTTTTTGCCGGAGACTGAAATATTATGTTGAAAGAATGAAGAAAGAATATTCATTATAATATGTAGGTCTGCCTAATGAATCCACGGTACTTACCAATGTCATTTACTATATCATTCGAAGCGCCTTGGACTCATTAGGCGGTCACAACATATATTTTCATCAGGACCATCGATAAGCTGTTGCAGGCGTTGCGTGGAAGAACCTTCGAGAGAAGGTAGGTATGGGAATACCCACTACAAAATTATTTAAAACAAATATATACATTCTGTATACGGAACAAATTACCAACACCCAAAAGAATCAATTAACGTAGTCAAAAAATTCCAGCATGTTACCAAATAATTTAAACCTGTGACAATTGAATAAGGCGTTGTGATTTTATTTAAAAACTAGCTTTTACGTGCGGTTTAGCGCGTGTGGGCTATCCCTAAGGAACTGCTACCGGTTTTTGGGAGCCGTGTAAAACGTGTCATATATAAATTGGTTACATTTTAATCTTTCTAAATTGGCCCGGTTAATCGTAATCGTTTTTAGGTCGACCTACTGTTCCAAATTTCCTATAAAGTTTTCCATTCTTGTAACCTTCGAAAACATAGTTAGTAGTCATAGGCACAGGCTAGCTTAACATTAGCTATAACATAGTTTTAGGCTAGTTCCAACGTAGTGCCCCATGTCGAGTGTTGTAATATACAGATACAGTACTCAGCCACAGTGGTAAATTTAACTCCGCTCCACTTAGTATCATAAGACAATATCGCAAATTCTTGCCAATTAGCCACTACATGGCTGACAATATCTTGGATGCCATCCACTGGCTCTATCCTGAGTCCCATACAATAATAGTTGGCTGTCATACTCGACGCGCGAAGGACGTCTAATCTGAATTCCGATGCACAGCGCGTAGCATTCTCTCCTATTATTTCGCGTACTTCCACAGTATTATGTCGTATGGCGTATTGCTGTGGGGAACTGCTGCTGAGATAGAGACAATCTTTATCATACAAAAGCGTGCAATTCGAGCCATATATAAAATGGGTCCTAGGGAATCTGTGAGGGATCTTTTTAAAGAAATTGATATTTTTACTTTACCAAGTCTGTATATATTTGAAAATATTATGTATGTTCGTAAAAATTTGAGTAAATTTAAATTAAACAGTGACAATCACGATTACAATACTAGGAATAAAGATAAAATAGCTGTGCCAGGTTTTAGATTAGCAAAGACAAATAAAAGGTCCTTCTTAGGTCATTGTGTGCGGTTCTATAATAAAGTTCCTAAACATATTACAACGCTCACAGAAGGGAAATTCAAGTTGCATGTGAAGAACATATTGATTAACAAATCCTACTACACAGTTTCTGATTACATAAACGACAAAAATGCCTGGACAATTCCGCCTCCGCCAAGCTATTGCCTGTCACCTACATAATTTAAACAAATTATGTAATAACTCTATTATATAGTATGTATGTAACACATTGTTAAAAGATGTTTAAAAGAATGGCCCCGAGTTTCTTGCCCGTTCTTCTCGCAGTGGCTCTATACAATTTATTTGCTGAACGTGGCAGTACAATGTAGAATATTTCAATACTAAAATTTGTAATTGACCTTCATAAGAGCGTCGTAGACGCCTAAATTGAATAAATGATTTTGACTTTGACTTTGACCAGTGAAATTACAGGCATATGAGACTTATCAACTATGTCTCAAGGCAGTGCTATTCATGACTTGTGATGAAATGCATCTGTTATAGGCAGAAGTTATTCCGCTTAGAATCAGGTGGGCCTCGAGCTAGTTACGTCACAAATACACAAACAAAAAACCTGAGTGCCAGTGGTTTAGGTTCAGGTGACAAACTTTCCTCCCCATTTTCACTCGTTCTAATCAAACTTGGCAAAATATTTTATTGAGGCATGTATGTGTTTTAAAAATATATCCAGATACCAATGTTCATCACTATCACTTCAAAAACAGTGACCTTTCCATACAAAGCGTCATCCCAATTTCAACCCCTCAAGTCCTCGTAAAAATCCTTGTAAAAACAATGTTGAACACGTTATTTTTTGTTTTCAATGATCTATCCGAATATTACTTTTCAGAACTGTCAGTGAAAAAGCAAAGGACTTTCATACAAACGTTTTCGCCATTTTTAACCCCTTAGGGATTGTTTTTCAAAAAATCCTTTCATAGTACTCCCTACAAATTTCAAGTGTCTGCAAACAGCGGTTTAGGCTGTGCTTTGTCTATCAGTCAGTGAGTCAGGATTTTGATTCTTATGTGTATAGATTAGCGGCCCGCCCCGGCTTTTTTTTAATCGTTCCAGTAGTTTAATTGTATAATACAAAAATATAAATCTTCAACAATACAAATCTTTTCTCTTTATAATATTAGCATTGATATAGATGACGGAACTACTAATAGAAAACGGTAAAAACCATTAATGGTGCTGAAGCAGCTCTGCGCACTATCGCGCATTTGTAACTCTCAGTTGACTCCATGAAGGATTTCTTTCTCACTCAGTTTTTTTCTAAGGCGATCCTAACTTAACTGAAGCCTTTACTTTTTGACCTTTTGAGGCAATGACCTACACGAAGGAGAAAAGACGCGTTGCTTGTGCCATCACTAAATTGTTCATAAAGCTACCTTGAGCAACTTCTACCTAGGATATAGCTAACGGATTGGCTGCACGCAACTAATTGGGAACAGGAGATGTCACTATTGAGATCAGGTTCTCTCAGGTGATGTATCTCTCATTCTAAGATCGATATCTCATGCTTCTTTAATCGCAGTTCATAAAGCTGAAGATTACCAAGTTAAATGACGACATTGGGCGGCGCTAGGCTGATGGCTATGATGTTTGGTAAGAACAAGAGATAAATATAGTTTACACTATGCTATCGATTTCTCATGTATCTTGTTTTAGTCCATTACGCTGACATGAGAAACAATCTGGAAGTGAATGGGTTACTAGAGAATCTTGAAGCCTGTGGTGTGTGGTATGCTGGAAATCGATTAAGTGACCAAATATTGTCGAATTCTTATGAACAATACTTCACTGCTCTTAACAACGTTCTGTAGAACTTCCTGAAGAATACCAATGAATTTAAAGGTCAGAATTTGGCACGGTGCAGCTGGATTAATCAGAAACGGTAAATTTATAGGTCTTATCAACCAAATGTTAGTTATGAAGGTGTTTGGGTCACTTAGTATAAACCATGTTATAATTTTCATGTAAAATAACCAACGCGACTTTGTCTTGGTCCAAAACGCGGAAACCACGTTGTGCTGTACCTGCTGTCAGCGAAGATGCGCTCTGATATACGCCAACACAGTGGTGACTCGCTGTGTTGGCGCATTTCAGAGCGTATCTTGCCAAACAGCGAGCCGTGCCAAAAGAACACGATGAAGAAGCTATGTAAGTTTGATTATTTACATGTGCTGTGTTTCTAAGTCTCCACATTTATGTGGTAATATTTCAAAGTATTCTAAACCTGTTTGAGTATGTGTTATTTTATAATGTACTAGTTTTACCCGCAGCTTCGCCCGCGTGGACAATCCTTTAGGAACCGTCACCGGTTTTAGGGAGCCGTGTAAAACATTTCATTGATGTAAGATTTTAAACGTTTTTAATCTTTTATAATTGGCCCTCTTAATTTTAATCGTTTTGTAGATTGACCTTCTTGGAAAAGAAGGTCAAACTATAAAACGATGAAAATTTTTTTTTTTATATTTTTTTTTTTTTTTTTTTTTTTATACAAAATGTGACAAACAAGCAGACGGTCCACCTGATGGTAAGTGGTCACCGTCGCCTATGAACACCTGCAATATCCGCAGCATTACTGGTGCGTTGCCTACCATTTAAAGAAAGGACTCTATTCACGTCAATTAAAATTGTAATCGTTTTATAGGTTATATTTCTAAGTTTTCCGGATAGATCATGTATATGTGGATCCCACTGTAAACTTGAATCCATTTTGATTCCCAGGAAGACTGTCGCATTGTCAATAGAGAGTTTATTTGGGCCAAGTTTAATGTTTGGTTCAACATAAGTAACATTTGGTAAAGAAAACTTTAATCATTTCGTCTTTTTTGAATTTAAGAGAAGATTATTAACTGAAAACCATTTACAGATCATAGATAACACATTATTTACATGAATGAGTTCACTGTTTTTCCTGTTTATCTTAAAAATCAGAGAGGTATCATCTACGAATCAAACAATATCGCAGAAATCTTTGACCATACAGGGCAGATCATTGATATACGCTACAAACAGAAAAGGTCCTAAAATTGTTCCCAGTGGTACTCCAATTTTTACCAATGACCCGGAAGATGTATTTCCTATTAATCCAACCTTCTGCAGCCTTTTTGACAGATATGACTCTATAAGATTCAAAGCTTTTCCACGAACACCAAAGTGTGAAATTTTACGAATCAGCGTGCAGTGCTCTACACAATCGAATGCCATGGAAAGATCAGAAAATACGCCAATAGCATCATGTGAACTCTCCCAGTACATGTGACAACAATTGAACACCTGCATCTGTTGTGGATCTGCTCTTTGGGAAACCAAAATGATTCTCATTCAATTAATTATGCTCATTAAAATGGGATAGAAGTTTTTTGAGTATAATTTTTCGAGTACTTTACTCAGAATAGATAAGATGGAAATAGGTCTATAATTACAAGGATCAAATGTAGAAAAATAAATAAATAAATAAATACCCCGACTTTGAAATTGGATTTATTTTCCTTTGTTTCATTAAGTCGGGGAAGTTTCCTCTATCGACACAATGATTGAATATTGTTTCTATATATGGTACAATAATGCAAATTATAGACTCTGCCACTTTAACTGACATACCCCACAAGTCTTCGGTACTCTTTATGTTTAAACTTTTAAATGTCTTTATAATTTCAAATGTTGTCGTGTGTCTGAAAGAAAAGTCTGGTGATTTGTTAGGAAAATTTTGTTTTAACAGAGTTTCTGCTACATTAGGACAAGAATCCAATGCCTAGTGAATTCTAGGCATAAGTTATAAAAAAAAATTGAATATATTAGCCACTTGTATTGAATTGGAGATTTGATTTTTATCAATAGTTAAGACATATGTGGAATCTATAGGTTTATTTTTACCAATCTCACTATTAATAATAACAAATATTTTTAAAATATTTTATGAAAAAATCAAATAAATATTTAAATAAAAATTCTTGAGGTCTTGTCTCTACGAGCGCATGATCGAGAATGAGCGGCCGGCGGCTCAGCCCGCCAAATTTTTGAAACTCAGTATCTACTAAAGAAAATAAGCTGTTATAAATGTCATTCGGGTCACTGTGAGAAAAACTTTTAATGCCAAGCTTAGCTTCTATGTTGGTACTGAGTATTTTTAGCCTACTAGTTGTCAACGGTCTCTGTCTATGTTCAATTTCATACCTCTCAGTTTCTCTGATTCCATAAAATTTTATCGCAAAGCCCTTATGATCAGATCATTATTGACTTTTCTTTAGTCTTACAGTTTGAGTATATATTGTCTATACAGGTAGCTGAAGTGTCTGATATCCTAGTGGATTCACAAAATCGAAATTCAAATGAAGTGACTTAAACAATGAAATAAGATCAGTCTTATTTTTAGTATTTAATTAAATATCTATATTAAAATCACCACATATAAATATGGGTTTTTTGCATTTAGTTATTTTCTGTAGTATACTTCCCAAAGTAGATAAAAATTCTGTTAAATTTTGAGCACGACTATCACCTGTTGGTGGTCAATATACACACAACACGAGATGCCTGTCCACCTCCACACAAGCAACCTCACAGACACGTTCTACAGAACATCTGACCAGGTCACGGCGTTCATTAAATTTTCAATTATTTTTAACAAGAATAATACACTCCTCCTTCTGCAGATCATCTGTTAAACGCACTGCCTACACTCAAATTCTTTACATTAAATAATATTTTATCGGCTGTAAGCCATGTTTCAGTGAAACATAATATTCAAACGGATATTTATCAAAGAATATTTCAATTTCAAGTATTCTGCAGGGAAAGCGACTTATATTTTGGTTGTACAGTGCTATGTCAGAACATTTCCCTGTTGTCTGCCTTAAGAGTTTAAACCTATTGACTGAACATTTGTATTCAATAAAAGACTTAGTTATATTTCCTATTACCGACTCAATATTATAAGCTACCGAAGTAGCAATTAAATTCTTATATTTCTTAGGCAGGTACATCCTATTCTGAGTCAACATAAAGTGAATAATAGTGTAACCTCAACCGGGGTAGCATAATGATCGGCTATTAGGTTGGAGCATGGGCAGGACTATGGGGATGGTGGAGGTCCTTATGGGGCAAACGCCCCATGTCCAGTGGGTGTCATTCCTAGGGTATACTGTACCGGGCAGGAACCCAACGATAGAGATAATCTGTGTATATCTCACGTGCAGGGAAGGCATCCGGGCGCAGCATACTCTGCGCTCAGACTGGAGCCGTAGTCGATCATAGGGTAACTCTGTACTGGACATATCTACTCGTACATAAGTACAAACAACGTCTTACCATGCACGCATTCCGTCGTCGTGGGTTATTATGCAACAAGTGCGCAAAGTTGTATATTACAATCGAGACGGGCCTAAATGAAGTAGAGATTGTAATAAACAACGCGCACTAGTTTCGTACGACGTTTTTCTACACCCTTGTGAGGAAAAAAAATATATTGCACAAATTCGATACAAATAACATACGAAAATTATAGAAAACAGCGTTCATTACATATAAACCTCTTTGATGTTACAAATCTGTATTACCCGGTTTAATTGAAAATGCTCTGCTTACTCGCATATAATTTGCAGTTAGGTACTAACTTAACTTTGTAGGAATAATTCTATTTCGAACACACATTTACCTCCTTGACCGTTATCAGTGTGTCAGAATTGATTGTATAGTACCACTAACTTAACTGTGCAGTTTTCGAGGGCGCTACTGGTCATGGAAATCAACTACAAACTGTCACAATTTGAAGGTATGTTATAGTTCTTTTTTCTGCCGCCTGAACAGATAAGTTGGGGGGTCTGTAATGATGGCTAGTCGGTAATGTCAGATAAAGTTGCCATAAATAGAGGCGTTCTTCAGGGATCTATTTTTGGCCAATTCTGTTTATTTTGTACTAAAATCAGACATTGCAAGTTTCATGTATACGCTGACGACATTCAATTGCATATATCGGGCAGATCACTCGATATTAATGAAACAATTTATAAACTTAACGAGGACCTTGCGCGAATAGCCACTTGGTCTACAAATAACTCTCTCCTGCTAAATCCATTAAAAACTAAATATCTGATTTTTGGCTGCAAGTACCAATCAGATAATCTCCGTCCATGTGCGAGTGTTATGCTCTCGGGTGAGGCTATGGAGCGCGTGTATGAGGCTCGTAACCTGGGCCTTAACATTTATTGCGAGCTTCGATACGAAAAACATGTAGTTAATTGTGTGCGAGATTGTTTTTACAGGCTAATGGTATAGAGGGCGAGACAATTTTTTGGAGTAGAGTTGCGTATACAACTTACTGAGTCTAGATATTTTAAAATTAAATGATATGGACACGGTTATTGGCCCACGGCTACTGAGCAAAACAGTAAAGATTGTGCAACGAGTCCAGAATGCCTGTGCTAGGTTTTGCTTCGAGATACCGTTCAGGTCACATGTGACACCAGTCCTGAACAGGCATTATCTCTTAAAAATGCAACATTGTCGTAAACTGCACTTGGAGTGTCTTCTTTTTGGTATCGTAATATACAAACAGCCAAGTTATCTATATGATAAGTTGTGTTGGAAGTTGAAGCCCCACTTGTCCCGCTAATGCTCGATGCAGCTGATTACAGAGCAACACAGCTCAGCCGCCTTCAAGGGCAGCTTTCGCTTTGCTGCGACCAAATGTTGGAATAACATTCCGCCGCCGATTAGGAACCTGCAAAGTATTCATACATTTAGAGTTAAGTTGAAAACATTTATTCATGAGCATCAGAAGAGTGAAGAACCTAAGGAGAAATGACACTAGCGCAATTAAGTCGTTATTATATAATATATGCTTACTTCCCTTGTTTATATCTGCTCCTAATTATTTTTATTGTTATATTTTTTTCTTTGCCCTTTTATGTATTATGCATATTGTATTTGTTTTCTGTTTTCTTTAAAAAAAATACTGTTTTCTTTAGTAGAACTCGTAACCGTAAGCTGTATTTTATTTTATTTTATTTTTTTATGTTATCGTTTGTTTTTGTTTGTTAAAAATAATATTTTTTTAATTTAATTATTAGTATGCAGATCTGTGTGGACTGTTTAGATTAAAACGTGCTTGACGTCACCTGCTGGTCCCTACGGAAGATCAGCGCTAGTTGTAAACAGCCAGTATATTATACTGAGTTGGGGCCGGTTTGTGGCGGGAAACTATTGCTAATGATTTTTATTTTTCTTTTTAACTATTATTTTTGTATGGGCTTAGTAATATTTTTCTGTTACAAATCAATTATATTCTATTCTATTCTATTAATCATATTAAACATTTCAGTGTTGGAAGTCAGTTCCAATGTACACTTATTTTTCACTCCTTTTAGTAGCGCGTACTGCTTACAAGACCCGTTGTGTCCCTCGCCTATTACACTGGTCAGAACTACGAACGGTCAGAACAAAATTGGCAAGAGTTACAGAGTAACAGCTTACAGAGTGTAACTGGCATGGCGCAGTCCACACTTTAGGTACAAAGCTACTTTTTGCTTGATGCTGAAAGATGAAAAAAGAAGATTAATTATGTGATATGTTGGTCTGCCTAATGTGTTCACGGTACTTAACTATGTAATTTATTATAACATGCAAAGTGCAGTGGATACAATAGGCGGTCACGACGTGCATTTTCGTCTGGAACATCGATAGGCTGTCGCAGGCGTCGCGTGGAAGAAAATAGTAGATTTGATTTCTGTGTATAAATATAATGCCTTATGTTATAAAAAAACACTGTAATACCTGTCGTTAATAGTGAAGGTAATGTAAAATACAAAACGTAAAAACCAAGAAAATCTTATTTTAGTGAGACAACACTCTACATTAACATAAGTAACACCAAGTCTTCAACTTAAACGTCGCAAAGATAGGGTATGTAAGTAAATTTCCTGCAATTTAGGGTCATTCCTATTATCCCTCAACGCTACGCCCCCATGGGGGCGAACAGACGAGCACGGGCCCCAGCGCGTTAATCCTCTGGCGCCCTTTGTTTTTTTTTTGGGCGCGAACAGGATTTTTTTTCTTTAACCTAAGACAACATTTAGTCATTTGGTCTAAAATTGATACAAGAAACTTTGACTGATGCCTTCCCGTTAAATTATTTTTTAATGAAATCACGTTGACTATTATGTGAGGTATTGATATGAAATTTATGTGTCAGTTTAATTTGTTAGACAAAAATGAAGTCACGTTATATGTAAAATTCATATTTGTAATAATTGCAGGTGATGATAACCTATCTTTACGATTTACAAAGCTCCACGATCAGATGAGGCTGCTCTTCTAAATTATATAATTATCTTCTAATGAAGAATTATCCTGACGTTCTGCCAGAATAACCAGCTTGTTTATATCCTACTCCTTATTTACTATTTTAATATCGTGGTGTGCCGTGTTAGAATGTCACCGCCCCCTTTCGAGGCGACTAAGGGAAAAATAACTGAAGGTGGGAAGTACCGTCTTCTGAAGTACTGACAACTCTATGCGATCCCCAAGACGCCTACCAAGCGTAGGGATTCTGGCAAAACTCCCCAATGGGGGAGACCTTATTCCACATTGGACGCTCTGGTTGATGTGATGATGATGATATACTATATTTATTATATTTTAGCTAGGTACTATATAATATATATGAACTTTAAAATTGTATACTGCTTGCTGCTCTTTGTATAATGCAATTTTTGTGTATTCGTTTTAAATATTGGAATCAAGTAATACTGCGAGGTTATTAAAGCTAGTTATTGTAACTCATTAATCTTTACATCATAATTCACGTTACAAATTATGTTCCTGAGACTCATGACATTATAGATTACTCGAATTCGCCCGTAATTTGGCCTGCATGTACTTTGTCCATTTTCTCCTTTTTAAAAATAATCTTATTAATTTGTTTGGGAGGCGAGGGTTTGATTAATTTGTAAATGTGATTTTAGCTTGTCATTCGATACTATTTTTAAACATATTTTAGGACTAATAAACAAAATACAGACCTCGCATTTTTAAAGCACGAATTTCACAAGAGCATTAGTATAAATATATATTTATATGTTGATTATTATTCATATTAAACATTTCAGTGTTGGAAGTCAGTTCCATATTTTTACTCCTTTGAGTAGCGCGTACTGCTTACAAGACCCATTGTGTCCTCGCTGTATTACACTGGTCAAAACTACGAATTGTCAGAACAAAATTGGCAAAACTTACAGAGTTACAGCTTACAGAGTGTAACTGGCATGGCGCACTCCACACTTTAGGTACAAAGCTACTTTTTGTTTGATGCTGAAAGAATGAAAAAAGAAGATTAATTTTGTGATATGTTGGTCTGCCTAATGTGTTCACTGTACTTAACTATGTAATTCATTATAACATAAATAGTGTAGTAAATACATTAGGCGGTCACGACGTGTATTTTCGTCTGAAACATCGACAAGCTGTCGCAGGCATCGCGTGGAAGAAAATAGTAGGTTTGATTTCTGTGTATATATATGCTATATATTTCTGTGTATAATGCTTATTGTTATAAAAAATCTATGTTCTATTATGCATAGGCACACAACTTCTGATGATAATAATTTAATACAGGCGGAAACACATAATAATTAGTAACACTGGAATAACTGTCGCATTGGCTAATAACTACAAAACGTAAAAACCAAGAAAATCTAATTTTAGTGAGACAACACTACAATGACATCAATAACACCAAGTCTTTAACTTAAACGTCGTAAAATAGGGTATGTAAGTCAAGTATCTCTAATTTAGGGTCATTCCTTTTATCTCCCAACGTTACGCCCCCATGGGGGCGAACAGAAATGTATTTCCTCTTGTCCCTATTAACTTATTAGAAACCGGCTATATTTACCGGAAAGATTCCGACAAGTTTCGGACTGTTTTGAAGTCCTTCGGGGAGTCACGATTGCGAGAATCGGTGAGCACGGGCCTCAGCGCGTTACTCCTCTGGTCCCCTTTGCTTTTTTTGTGGGCGCGAACAGGAATTTATTTCTTTAACCAAAGACAACATTGAGTAAGTCTAAATACGAGTAACTTTGACTGCTACCTTCCCGTTAAATAATTTTTTAATGAAATCACGTTTACAATTATGTGAGGAGATATGAAATTTATGTGTCAGTTTGATTTGTTGAACAAAAATGAAGTCAGGTTATATGTAAAATTCATGTTTGTAAACATTATGATAATAATCGTTTATTACTGCAAAGCGAAACATAATATAACATAAAGCATAGGTATGGCACAGTTGCTATTATATTACAAATTGCTCACTACATACACATAATAAACACAGATTGTTTGCAGATGATGATAACCTATATTTACGTTTCACAAAGCTCCACGATCGGATAAAACTGCTATTTCAAATTATATCATTATCTGCTGATGAATACTTATCCTGACGTTCTGCCAGAATAATCAGCTCGTTTATTTTTTACTCCTTTTTTACTATTATTATCCCGTGGGGTGCCGTGTTAGAATGTCACCGCTCCCTTTCGAGGCAACTAAGGGAAAAATAACGGAAGGTGGAAAGTACCGTCTTCTGAAGTACTGACAACTCTATGCGATCCCCAAGACGTCTACCAAGCGTAGGGATTCTGGCAAAACTCCCCAATGGGGGAGACCTTATTCCACAGTGGACGCTCCGGCTGATGTGATGATGATGATATACATGATATACATATTTATTATATTTTAGTAGGGTACTAAATTATTGATATGAACTTTAAAATTGCATATCTTTGTATAATGTAATTTTTGTGCATTCGTTTTAAATATTGGAATCAAGTAATACTGCGAGCTTATTACAGCTAGTTTTGAAGCTGATTAATCTTAACATCATAATTCACGTTACAAATTATTTTCCTGAGACTCATGACATTATAATTACTCGAATTCGACCGTAATTTGGCCTGCATGAACTTTAAAAATTTTCTACTTTTTAAAATTAATCTTATTAATTTGTCTGGGAGCCGAGGAATTGATTAATTTCTAAATGTGATTTTTGCTTGTTGTTCAATAGTGCTTTTTAATACATTTTAGTAAGGATAAAAAATATACAGAACTCGCATTTGTACAACACGAATTTCACAAGAGCATTAGTATAAATATTTGTATTGATTATTATTTATATTAAACATTTCAGTGTTGGAAGTCAGTTCCGATGTATCCTTAATTTTTACTCCTTTTAGTAGCGCGTACTGCTTAAAAGACCCGTTGTGTCCTTCGCTCATTACACTGGTCAGAACTACGAATGGTTAGAACACCGACTATCGACTGTGTAGAGCACTGCACTCTGATTCGTAAACTTTCCTACTGTGGTATTCGTGGAAAAGCTCTGAATCTTATAGAGTCATATCTGTCAGACAGGCTTCAGAAGGTTGGAATAAATGGAAATACTTTTTCTGGGTCATTGGTAAAAATGGGAGTACCACAGGGATCACTTTTGGGACCTTTTCTGTTTCTAACACATATTAATGAGCTGCCTTGCATGGTCAAAGATTTCTGCGATTAACTATATCGCAGAAATCTTTAACGCTATTCACAGATGATACCTCTCTGATTTTTAAAGTTATTCGATAATCCTTTTAAACATATTTTAGTTTTGATAAAAAATATACAGACCTCGCATTTTCATAGCACAAATTCACACGAGCATTAGTAAAATTAATATTTTGATTATTTTTCATAATAAACATTTCAGTGTTGGAAGTCAGTTCCAATGTACACTTATGTTTCACTCCTTTTAGTATCACGAACTGCTTACTAGACCCAATGTGTCCCTTGCCTATAACACTGGTTAGAACAACGAATGGTCAGAATAAGATTGGCAAGAGTTACAGAGTAACAGCTTACAGAGTGTAACTGGTATGGCGCACTCCGCACTCTAGGTATAAAAGCTACTTTTTGCTTGATGCTGAAAGAATGAAAAAAGAATATTAATTTTGTGATATGTTGGTCTGCCTAATGTGTTCACGGTACTTAACTATGTAGGTAATTTATTATAACATAATAGGGGCAGTGGATACAATAGGCGGTCACGACGTGCATTTTCGTCTGGAACATCGATAAACTGTCGCAGGCGTCGCGTGGAAGAAAATATAAAGTTTTATTTCTGTGTATAAATATAATGCCTTATGTTGTTAAAAAACCTATGTTCTATTATGCATAGGCACACAACTTCTTATGATTATAATTTAATACAGACTGTTTTGAAGTCCTTTGTCTGGAAGTCACGATTGCGCGAAGCGACGAGCACGGGCCTCAACGCGTTACTCTTCTGGTCCCCTTTGTTTTTTTTGTGGGCGCGAACAGGAATTTATTTCTTTAACCTAAGACAACATTAAATAATTTGGTCTAAAATTGATACGAGTACGTTTGACTGCTGTCTTCCCGTTAATTAATTTTTTCATGAAATCAAGTAGACAATTATGTGGGGTATTGATATAAAATTTATGTGTCAGTTTGATTTGTTACACAAAAATAAAGTCAGGTTATATGTAAAATTCATGTTTGTAAACATTATAATAATAACCGTTTATTACTGCAAAGCGAAACATAATATAACATCAAGCATAGATATGGTACAGTTGCTTTTATATTACAAATTACTCATTACATACACATAATACTGAAGCAAAGTATGCTGCAAACCTATTTGCAGCATACTTTGCTTCAGTTTACAACACTTCTAATGCAGCAACTGTAACATATTCCCCTGATTTTCCGTCTTCAAACTACACTTTGAGTACCTTAAGGTTTTCTGAAGACGATGTTAATAAGCATATTAGCAAAATTGATGTCAATAAGGGCAGCGGGTTTGATGGAATCCCTCCAATATTTATTCATATGTGTGCCTCAGCTCTAAAAGTTCCACTTACCATGATTTTCAATAAATCACTTAGCGAAGGGGTCTTTCCTGATTTATGGAAAATTGCAAAAATTATTTCGATCCATAAGTCTGGTGACAAAACTCATGTTACTAATTACCGGCCCATTAGCATATTAAACTCTACTATCCCCTTTACAACCACTTTAAGCATCAGCTTAACTCTAAACAGCATGGGTTTGTCAGTGGTAGGTCAACTCTATCTAACCTAATGACTTACACAATTGACTTATGCCGATCGTTTAACAGAAAATCCCAAGTATATTCTGTATATACAGATTTTGCCAAGGCATTTGACCACGTTAATCATGATATACTCTTAATTAAGTTGCAACACATGGGTATTCATGGTAATCTTCATCGCAGGCTTCATTCCTACCTAATGAAACGCACTCAGCTGGTTACCTTGTATGGTTTTGAATCAGTTCCCTACGAACCTACGTCAGGGGTTCCCCAGGGATCGAATTTAGGTCCCTTACTTCTTTTAGCTTTCATTAATGATCTTTTGGAAAAGATAACTTGTCAATGTCTGGCTTATGCTGACGATCTAAAATTATACACTGAGATATCAAGTATTAATGATTGTATTCTTTTTCAGCATAATATCAATGTATTGAACAACTGGTGTAAAGTTAACAATATGTCACTAAATATAAAAAAATGCCAATATATAACATTCACAAAAAAAAAGAACATAGTAATGTATAATTATTCTATAGATGGTATTAGGCTGGACAAAGTCAACACAGTGCACACACTGTCACATCACAATTTAGGTGTCTGGTTCGATTCTCCATTAAACTTCGAATTTCATATTGAAACCATAACAGCTAAAGCAAGCCGAATGCTAGGTTTTATCATGCTTACGGCAAAACCTTTTAAACCAATGGATTCGCTTATAATACTCTATATATCATTAGTTAGATCACAACTCGAATATTGCTCCTCTATTTGGGCACCTATTTACAAAGTTTATGAGTGTAGCGTTGAATCAATACAAAAGCGATTCTTAAGGCAATTATATGTCAAACTAGGGTTGAGGAAAGTTATTCCTGGATATGAAAATCGTCTGGTACATTTCAAATTTCAAAGTCTTATATAATGACGCAAAATCACTGACATGTGTGTACTGCACAGGATCGTCAATGGACTGTTTAGTGATGAAATACTAATGGATATTAACATTATCACTCGTAAGATTGCAACTCGTAATTCACCTCATTTTAGTACTCCGCCCTCGAGGGCAATAATCATCGATGTATGCAATGAACTCGACATTTTTCATCAAACATTATTTAAATTTAAAAAGTCACTTCTAAATTTGAACTTCTAAACGTTCTACATTCTGACGTTGTATACATTTAAATTACCAACTTTAATTATCTGCAAAGATGTGTACAATATTTAGTATAACAAATTTAACATGCTAGTTTTAAATCCAAGTTTACATATAAGTTTCTTTAATTTGTTAAATGTTTTTGTACCAACATTTATAAAAATAAAATAAATAATAAACACAGATTGTTTGCAGATAATGTTAATCTATATTTACGATTCACAAAGCTCCACGATCGGATGAGGCTGCTATTTCAAATTATATCATTATCTGCTGATGAATACTTATCCTGACGTTCTGCCAGAATAATCAGCTCGTTTATTTCTTACTCCTTTTTTTTTTATCCCGTGGGGTGCCGTGTTAGAATGTCACCGCCCCCTTTCGAGGCGACTAAGGGAAAAATAACGGAAGGTGGAAAGTTCCGTCTTCTGAAGTACTGACAACACTATGCGATCCCCAAGACGCCTACCAAGCGTAGGGATTCTGGCAAAACTCCCCGATGGGGGAGACCTCATTCCACCGAGGATCCTCCGGTCGCATTTGTATAACACGAATTTCACAAGAGCATTATTAAAAATATTAATATTGATTATTATTCATATTAAACATTTCAGTGTTGGAAGTCAGTTCCAATGTATACTTATTTTTCACTCCTTTTAGTGGCGCGTAATGCTTAAAAGAGCCGTTGTGTCCTTCGCCTATTACACTGGTCAGAACTAGGAACGGTCAGAACAAAATTGGCAAGAGTTACAGAGTAACAGCTTACAGAGTGTAACTGCACTCCGCACTTTAGGTACAAAGCTACTTTTTGCTTGATGCTGAAAGAATGAAAAAAGAAGATTAATTATGTGAAATGTTGGTCTGCCTAATGTGTTCACGGTACTTAACTATGTAATTTACTATAACATTAGAAGTGCAGTAAATACATTAGGCGGTCACGACGTGTATTTTCGTCTGGAACATCGATAAGCAGTTGCAGGCGTCGCGTGGAAGAAAATATAAGGTTTGTTTTCTGTGTATAAATAATGCCTTATGTTGTAAAAAATCCTATGTTCTATTATGCATAGGCACACAACTTTTAATGATAATAATTTAATACAGACGACAAACACATAATAATTATCAATACTGGAATAAATGTCGCATTGGCTAATAACTACAAAACGTAAAAACCAAGAAAATCTAATTTAAGTTAGACAACACTCTACATTGGCATATATAACACCGTAAGTCTTCAACTATAACGTCGCAAAGATAGGGTATGTAAGTCAATTTCCTACAGTTTAGGGTCATTCCTTTTATCCCTCAACGCTACGCTCTCATGGGGCGAACAGAAATGTATTTCCTCTTGTCTCTATTAACAAATTAGGAACCGGCTACATTTACCGGAAAGATTCCGACCAGTTTCAGACTGTTTTGAAGTCCTTCGTCTGGGAGTCACGATAGCGCGAAGCAACGAGCACGGGGCTCAGTGCGTTACGCCTATGGTCCCCTTTGTTTTTTTTGTGGGCGCGAACAGGAATTTATTTCTTTAACCTTAGACAAGATACAAACAGTCATTTGGTCTAAAATTGATACGATTAACTTTGACTGCTGCCTTCCTGTTATTTACTTTTTTAATGAAATCACGTTGACAATGATGTTGGGTCTTGATATGAAATTTATGTGTCAGTTTGATTTGTAAGACAAAAATGAAAACAGGTTATATGTAAAATTCATTTTTGTAAACGTTGCAGGTGATGATAACCTATCTTTACGATTCACAAAGATACTCTACGATCGGATGAGGCTTCTCTTCTAAATTATATAATTATCTACTGATGAAGATTTATCCTTCCGTTCTCCCAGAATAATCTGCTTGTTTATTTCCTACTCCTTATTTACTATTTTTATCCCGTGAGGTGCCGTGTTAGAATGTCACCGCCCCCTTTCGAGGCGACTAAGGGAAAAATAACGGAAGGTGGAAATTACCGTCTGAAGTACAAACAACTCTATACGATCCCCAAGACGCCTACCAAGCGTAGGGATTCTGGCAAAACTCCCCAATGGGGGAGACCTTATTCCACAGTAGACGCTCTGGTTGATGCGATAATTATGATATAATATATTGATTATATATTAGTTAGGTACTATATCATTTATATGAACTTTAAAATTGCATACTGCTTGCTGCTCTTTTATAATGTAATTTTTGTGTATTCGTTTTAAATATTGGAATCAAGTATTACTGCGAGTTTATTAAAGCTAGTAATTGTAGCTTATTAATCTTAACATCATATTTCACGTTACAAATTATTTTCCTGACACTCATGACATTTCAGATTACTTGAATTCGCCCGTAATTTGGCCTGCATTTATTTTGACCATTTTCTACTTTTCAAAAATAATTTTACTAATTTGTTTGGGAGGCGAGGGTTTGCATCATTTGTAAATGTGATTTTAGCTTGTTATTCGATAGTGTTTTTAAACATATGTTAGTAATAATAAAAAAAATAAAGACCTCGCATTTTTATAGCACGAATTTCACAAGAGCATTAGTAAAAATATTTTATTGATTATTATTCATATTAAACATTTCAGTGTTGGAAGTCAGTTCCAATGTATACTTATTTTTCACTCCTTTTAGTGGCGCGTACTGCTTAAAAGACCCGTGGGGTCCTTCGCCTATTACACTGGTCAGAACTACGAATGGTCAGAACAAAATTGGCAAGAGTTACAGAGCAACAGCTTACAGAGTGTAACTGGCATGGCGCACTCCGCACTTTAGGTACAAAGCTACTTTTCGCTTGATGCTGAACGAATAAAAAAAGAAGATTAATTATGTGATATGTTGGTCTGCCTAATGTGTTCACGGTACTTAACTATGTAATTTATCATAACATGCAAAGTGCAGTGGATACAATAGGCGGTCACGACGTGCATTTTCGTCTGGAACATCGATAAGCTGTCGCAGGCGACGCGTGGAAGAAAATAGTAGGTTTGATTTCTGTGTATAAATATAATGCCTTGTGTTGTAAAAATACCTATGTTCTATAATGCATAGGCACATAACTTCTATTGATAATAATTTAATACAGACGACAAACACATAATAATTATAAACACTGGAATAACTGTCGCATTGGCTAATAACTACAAAACGTAAAAACCAAGAAAATCTGACGTGTTGGCTTTTAAAGTGACTTGTGCGTTGTATGCTTTTAAAGTTTTACTGAAATAAATTAAGTGGACAGATATGAGGATATGTTCTCTTTTTAAATTATTAGTTGTTGCCTGTCTGGATGCAAACCAAAAAATTTGTTAATTTTATATATGTTATAATTTGGATACTAAGAAGTCGGATTTGCAAAATTTCAATGATTTGTAATGTAATTGTATATTTTGTACCTCAATGGGGTAGGGGTACCTATATAATTCCATTTTTAATTTTATTGTCTTCCACTAAAATTAATGTTATACGATAAAAATATATTTTAAATCACGGATGAAACCTAAAATCGTCTTTTACAGTGTATTTCCATCCATCGTTATTTTTTAAAAGGGGTACAAAGAAGCTTGGTTACTAATAATTGTAATTCTATATTGTGGTCTAGTCTATAGGGGGCTACTCATTTCCAGACTACAGATGACGACTGGAAATTTCTATGACAGAAAAACGCGCAATATGCGTTGCCCAAGATTACACTTAGAATGTCGTTATTATAAAGCGGCACTCTTTAATTCACACTGCCGGTTTTACATGTAAGGTTCTCCTTAAATATCAGTATTCCCGTGGACAGAGATGACACAAAATGCCTATATACATCGGTTACTACTTTGTTACTATTGTGTAAGTAAAATTTTCATCTCTAATTTGCTTTTCATCCGATACGGTTCGAAAAGACAAATACCTGAATTCTGACCTAAGCAAGCGCCTAGCATGACACAAACTGATGTATTAGGTTGGGCAATGGGTCCGGAAACCACATATGTAATATAAACAACTTTAATATTTTTGAAACCTCAAAACCTAGCGCTTCCGGTCTATATAATGTTCCTTAGTATTTGTATGGAATAATAATCTCTTTTCAACATTAATACATTAACATTATAGATTACCAGTTTTTATTTATATACTTATATATAAGGTTGCCTGTAAGAAGTTGCTTAAGCCATAAGGCCGCCCATTGTCCAATCACATCAATTATCATTGTTTGTAATGTTTTTACGTGTTTTATTTAAGATTGTTGGTCAATAAAGAATTTTGTATTGTATTGTATATATATCGTCAGGGACATACCTACCACAGTTGCCTGTCCGGTGATTGTGGTGGTATGCGGGTGTGCGACCCCGGCGTCCTAGCTGCTACTACCTCTACCAATACCCTTCCAAGGTAGTAGTGTCCTACATACCTATTTCCTACCCAAACTCATAGACATCCTTTCCTCGTCACTAATCCTTTCCATTTTCCCTTTTTCCTTCCCTTTCCGCCAATCCGGGGTCTGCCGTGCCTATGGATGCGTGGCTAGGGGCGTGCCTATTCTCAAGCGTGCCAAATTGCCCTGGGACCTGGCGAACCTAGAAAACAGCTAGCCTTATCCTGGCATGCGGGGCTCTGTCAGGATGGACCTATTTTTTCCCTAGCTACTCGTAGGAACCGCATGGATTTCAATTTTTTCAATAAAATCCCAAATGGCGGCGATGAGGTTCGCCACCCATCACGTCTCGTTCCTCGCGGGGGCTGAAAGCGGCCCGCGGAGAGCCGCTTTGAACCTGAAGCACGATGAATGTAAGGGGTGGAATGGGCAGTAAAGTGGATGAAGTATGCCAGATGATGGATAAAAGGCGCATAGATGTTTTGTGTGTGAATGAGACGAAGCGGAAAGGATGTAACACCACCAAACATAGATCTTATACGGCACTGTGGTCTGGAGTACCGATAACTAACAGAGCCTGTCAAGGCGTTGGTGCGATCCTTTCTGCACGAATGAATGAATGTATGATCGAGTATGAATGCGTGAGCCCAAGACTTCTCTGGGTGAGGCTTAAAGTTGGACTTACTCGACTTTTTGTGGTCGGTGTCTATGCACCGACGGACATGGGATCGAGAAAGTCCCCAAAAGCCCAAAAAGAAAGAGAGGAGTTTTGGGACAGTGCACGATATTTTAAAATTATGTAAAGATGATGAAAGGATTGTATTGTTAGGAGATTTTAATGGATGGGTAGGAATAAAGCGAGAAGGATATGAAAGGGTTCTTGGTGCTTTTGGGGATGAACGAGTGAATGAGAATGAACTAAGTTTGCTAGATTTGTGTCAGGAATGGAATCTCTGCGTGACAAACACAATGTTTGACCACAAAAAGATCCATTTGTATACAAGGGAAAGAAGGTGATTCAAGAAGTATGATTGACTTTGTGATTGTGGATGAAAGGCTGAGGACAAAAATATTAGACACTCGGGCGTACCGCGGAGTCGGCATCGATTCAGACCACTACTTAGTGGTAACACGTGTAAGTGGCCTTTTCAATCGATGGCGACACCGAGTGCGTGCACCTACAAATGAGAATTGTTTGGAACGAGTGAAAGTTGAAAATTTGCAAGAGAAGGATGTTAAAAATCAGTATGTTACAAAGCTGCAAGAAAGGCTTGATGGTTTGGAAGAGATAAGTGAAATTGAAGAATTGTGGATGAAATTTAAGGAAGGAATGGTAGACGTTGCCATCAATGTGTGTGGAATTTCTAAAAGGCGAAAAGGAAAAATGCAAAGGAACGTGTGGATAGATCAAGAAGTGCAAAAGGCTGTGGATGAAAAAAAAAGCATGGCTGGATTGGTTAGCAACAAAAGCTAACCAAAAAGTACAAAATATGGCAACGCACGATGATGTATGTGAAGCAAGAAAGGATTATAAGAGATTGAAAAAGATAGTTAAAGAAGTTGTGTGCAGAAAGAAAATGAACGAAAGGATATGTTTGACAAAAGGCTTTCGGATGGTTTTCAGTCAAATGTTGTTTTTTTCTGGAAGTCCATAAGAACAGCTCGAGGCAAAAACACAAACTCAGAGCTTAATCAAATCAGGGGTCATGGTGGAAGCATTATAAAAGGAGAAGAATGTGTGTTGAAAAGATGGAAAGAATATTTCGAAAGAGAGGGAACACTGGACCTGGTTCCGGAATCCTATATGAATAGTAGTGATGATGAAAATGAAAAAGGTATGGATGAGATTTTGAAAGCGTTAAAGGGTATGAAATTAGAAAAGGCTGCAGGATATGATAGAGTGTCAGTCGAGATGCTGAGAGCTGGGCGAGACATAGTAGCTAGTCTGTTGCACCGCCTTTTTAATATGTGTTGAAGGAGCGACCGTGTACCAGGTGACTGGTGCAAGGCTGTGATTGTGCCACATTATAAAGGAAAAAGGTCGCTACAAGACTGCAAGAATTACCGCGGAATCAGCCTCCTCAGCGTCGTCGGTAAACTATATGCGAAAGTATTGACTGAACGTGATAAAAGAGACAGATGAGAAAGTGTGGGATGCCCAAGCAGGGTTTAGAAAGGGAATGGGATGTACGGATCAGGTCTTTTCTTTACGATGCATAGCTGAAAAATGCTTGGCGAAAAGCCAAAAGGTCTATTGCGCTTTCGTAGATTTAGAAAAGGCTTATGATAGGGTGAGTAGGCACAAACTGTGGTCAGCGTTGTCTTTGCATGGGCTGAATGGTAACCTGATCCTAGCGCTGAAATCCCTCTATAAGGATACCAGTGCTTGCGTTAGGATAAATGGGACAGGGCGGGTCTGGGTTTATTCATTAATAGTTGCTTTGCCTAGCTTGCATGCCTCGCGCTGCTTGTTTTGGATAAACTCAGGCCTTCCTTACTCATCCCGGATGGGTAAGGAGGCAAGGGTCTTGGGGGAGAGCGCAGGTCGTGATGATCCCCAAGGCAAGTCTGACGGTTACCTTCCCGTGGTGCTGCCTGTTATTGGTTTATTTCCTTCCGAAATAAACGCAACAGAACACCGCCAGGCGCCGCGTGTATTGTTATCTATATGTGTATGTATATGTATATATTGTCTCTGTATATATTGGTATTATATGTGTATATATTTTAGTTCACAGGGCTATTTAACCCCTTATTAGTAACAAAATTGTAAAATGCTCGGTACAGACCAGGGCCGTATTTAACTGTTTGTCATCTGTATTATACGTGCTAAGGTGCTTAGTACCTCTTTAAGACAGATGACAAAATAGACTTACGGTGTATAAATTGTAGTTTTAAGGCAAGGCTACAGATAATTTGTCATGTTTATGAGTAGATGAAAAGCAGTTTGGCGGTGTGTGTGTTAAAATAGGGACCCCTCTAACTGGCAAACACCAGCGCCTACTACCGTCAAACATATTGTTACATAATCGAAAATAACCGCTGTCTTTTATTTGGTAGTGACCCCTGTTCCGATGACTCACGTTATTGGAGGCGGGGACAAACTGGCTGGACTAGTTCCAAAACCCCGATGATGAGTGTATCCTCAGACTTCGGGAAAATACCTCCAAGGTATTGTCAGTCTTCTGAACTCTAAACTTCCGGAGGCTTGAGTAGAAAGATTGAAGCCTGTCCATTCCCCCCCAAAATTTGCTTATGGTTACAATTAATAATTATAATTATTCCGAATGCCGAAATCTGTAACAATGTCTGTGAAAGTGAATAGAGACCGGAAAGGGAAATTTACCAAAGGCTCTTCTCAGAGCCACGCCGATGAGTGTGCATCGGCATCGGATGCGAGCCGCGCACCATCTGCGTTTTTGTTCGACCGGACGTGTTTTCGGACTCCGACGTAGAGTCCGTCGCGTTCGAGTCGGATGCTTCGACGGCGACAGCGGAAGGTCGCCAGCAAGCGAAAAAGCGGGGCTTCTTGAAAGGCGGGTCTTGCTCGTCGGACTCCACGACGAGTAAGCCCAAAAAGACTAGGGCTAAAAAGCCTTCCCCAGCTGTTGCTGACACCCACGACGTGGGGCTTGCAGATGCCCAACTCCAGCTCAGCCTGGCTAAGCGGGCACAGGTCCAGATGGACCTTGAAGAGAAGGTCTCAGCGAAGGAGCAGCAGGCTCGAACGTCGCGGGCCAAGTCCGGGTACGGTGCGTCCATCGTCCTTTACTCGGACCATTCCCTTGCCGACCTGGAGCGCATGGCGCAGGAGGACGAGGGGGAGATAGTGGAGGTCGCCTCTAAGTCCTCAAATCTCAAAGGGACTTTCCAAAAGTCCCTAAAATGCAGGGCCGCGAGTATGCGCGGAATTATTCGGGAGCTAGCTCAATGCACCGCAACCGAAAAAACGCGGCAACTGCAGGCGAAGGTCGACCGCCTGCAGTCAGAGGTCAGCCAACTACACCATAAGCTGGCTGAAGCCACGGCCCGGCCAACTCAGGCTGATCCAAAACCAGCGGCTGAGGGCCCCTCTTCCACCAACCTTGAGGATGTCATCCGCAAGGTTGTCATGGAGGAAAGGGCCTTTACGAGAGCCTGCCTCGCCGGCATTGAAGACAGGCTCTTGCCGGAGACTCGCATTCGTCCACCACTTGCGGCGGACAAGAAGCAGCACAAGCCGGGGCCGTCCTCCCAAAATGAGGACACGAGGCCGAACAAGCCAGGGCCATCCTCCCGAACGGAGGACACGAGGCCGAACAAGCCGGGGCCATCCTCCCAAAAGGAGGACGCATTCCTCCCCTCCTCCACTCCCTCCAACCAACCTTGGCCGGAGGTGGTTAAAAGGGGAAAAGGCAAGGCCAAGTCGAAGGCGGCTGCCCCCCCTGCCATCCCCACAGCCGCCGTTCCCTGCCCGTCCCAGGCGACCGGCAAGGGAAAAGGGAAGGGGAAAAAGTCAGCCCCGAAGCCCCCCTCCGCTGCCCCGGCAGCCAAAAGGGCCCCCGCTGGTTCGGGGAAACCTAAGCCCCTGGTTCCCCCTAAAACCGCAGCCGTTGTGGTGACGCTCACCGTGGAGGCTGCGGATCGAGGCGAGACTTATGAGTCCGTCCTCAAGCGGGCCCGTGCCAGCGCTGACCCGACCCAACTAGGGATCGGACCAATCACGTGCCGTCGGACCCAGGCCGGAGCTCGAATTTTCGAGTTCCCGGGGGCTCAGGGTGGTACTAACGCGGACCTTTTCGCCTCCAAATTGAAAGAGGTCATCGCGGACGCGGCCAAGGTGGTCAGGCCCGTTAAGTCGGCGACCTTGGAGGTGACCAATTTGGATGATTCGGTCACCAAAGAGGAGGTGTTGGCGGCGGTCGCAGCAATAGGGGGTTGCGACGTCGCAGCGGTGCAGGGCAGGGGGGGCATCCGGCCTGGCCGGGGCGGTATGGGCACCATCCGCTTCGAGTGCCAAGTCACAGCGGCCAAAGCCGTCCTCGCCAAAGGACGGCTTACAGTGGGCTTCAGCTCCTGCAGAGTCCGAGCACTTGAAGATCAGCCTCTGCGATGCTTCAAGTGCTTCGGAATTGGGCACACCCGGACTCTTTGCCCATCCGAGCTGGACAGGGCGGACAGCTGCTACCGCTGCGGCAAAGCGGGGCACAAATCCGCCTCCTGCACGGCCACCAAGCCACGCTGCGCAGTGTGTGCCGCAAGTGGCCGCCCAGCGGACCACGTCATGAAGGGGAGGAATTGCCATCCTCCCCCTAAGAAGGGCAAAGTGCAGGCGCCGACCCAGCCTGCTGTAGCCACCGCCGTCCCTGTCCTTGAAATGGGACCTCCGGCGGCCGATGAGGGAGGTGCGATGTCCGATTGATGGATAGGTTCGAGCATCGTATCCTCCAGGCGAACACCAACCACTGCAAAGCAGCCCAGGACCTGCTGATGCAGTCCATGGCTGAGTGGTTGGTAGACGTGGCGGTGGTTGCCGAGCCATACTCGATCCCTAGCCGTTGGTTGGGTGATCGGGATGGCTTGGTGGCAATGGTGTCGCGGTCTTCCACAGACTCCCCTCCCCTCTCGCTCTTAGAGAGGGGACCGGGATATGTGGCCGCCGCGTGGGGGGATTTAGCTTTTGTGGGCGTTTATTTCTCCCCAAACCGCCCTCTCTCGGATTTCGAGAATTATCTCGAAATCCTCACCGCAGTTGTCGGTAGGGCGGCGCCGCGTCAGGTCGCCGTTTTGGGCGACCTTAACGCCAAGTCGGTGGTCTGGGGTAACCCGGCCACCTCTTGCAACGTCCGAGGCCGCGCAGTTGAGTACTGGGCGGCCTCCTCCGGTGTGTCCCTCCTCAACAGAGGGACGGTCCAGACGTGTGTGCGGCAACGGGGAGGGTCAGTGGTGGACGTCTCGTTCGCCACCCCCGTGCTAGCCGCCCGCGTCACGAACTGGCGGGTAGAGATGGTGGAGACCCTGTCGGACCACCGATATGTGCGGTTCGACATCTCCACCCAGAGCCCCCGGAGGACGGTCCCCTCGGGCCGTTCTCCCTTTCCACGGTGGGCTCTCACCCGCCTGGACCGTGAAGCGGCAATGGAGGCAGCTTTCGTCCAGGACTGGCTCGCGCCCCCTCTCGAGGTCCTGGATGTGGACTCCGCAGCGGCCGAACTCAGGAGGTCCCTGACCGAGGTGTGCAACGCCAGCATGCCTCGGTCTCGCCGCCCACCTCCCCGTCGCGCCGTTTATTGGTGGTCGGAGGATTTAGCGGGGCTCCGAGCAGCTTGTGTGGCAGCAAGGAGGGCCTACACGCGGAGTCGACGGCGCAGCCACCGGGACGAGGCCAACGAGGACCTTCTGTACGCCGCGTACGTTGAGGCGAGGAGGGTCCTCAAGTCGGCCATTGGCGCCGCCGATGACGCGGCAAAAGCCGAGATGCTGGAGGGTCTCGATAGGGACCCGTATGGGAGACCATACAAGGCGGCGCGGAACAAACTGCGCCCCTTTGGTCCCCCACTGACGGAGTCTCTCGAGCCGGCATTGCTGGATGGGGTGGTCCGGGCCCTATTTCCGGCAGGATCCAACCACGCCCCACCAGTAATGGATCCCCCGCAGGGTGCGGCTCCACTAGAGCCCCCTCTAGTGGAGCCGCACCCTGCGGGGGAGGAAGAGGAGGCTTCTCCAGTGACGGTGGCAGAGTTTGAAGGGGAAGCTACGAACAACTAGAGACCAAATTGCTAACTGCCATTAAAAACAGTAAGGCAAAAAAGGTTAAAATTTTAAACCCACCAAGATCAGATTGGATTAATAAAGACACATTAAATGCTATTAATCGCAGAAACGAAATATGGAACAAAACTATGAAGAAGTACACAACATGCAATGAAGAAGAGAAATTGATTGATGAAAAACTAATAATAGCACGAAGAGACGTCAGGGAAAAAATACGAGAAGCAAAAAGAACATACTATTTGAAATCTTTTGAAAATTGTAAGAAAAAACCACTGAAAATGTGGCAACTCATTAATTCTTTAAGTGTTAACAAATTTAAAACTAATAATTTTCCTTCGAAACTTGAAACACCATCAGGCAGTTACACTGAAGTTCACGACATATGTAACTGCTTCAATGACTTTTTTGCTACTGTCGGTTCTATACTAGCTAACCAAATAGCATTCCAATTTCATGACATTGAAACTTACAACATCTTATACCCTAAAAAAACTGAATCTGCAGAGTTACTCAATTTTACGCCGGCTTCGTTAGGCGAAGTAAGCAAAATAATTGACAACCTTAACACAAACACCAGCATAGGCCTCGACGGTATATCTTGTAAAGCTTTGAAATGTGTTAAATATTTAATTCTTGAGCAGTTAACTGCAACCATAAACGCTTGTCTAGAACGCGGCTACTTTCCGGAATCACTGAAGGTAGCTAAAGTAACTCCCATTTTCAAATCCGGTAATCAAACTTATCCAGGAAATTACCGACCCATCTCAGTTCTTCCTATTATATCAAAAGTTTTCGAAAAGGTTATTTACAGTCGTCTAGACCAGTACCTAAATTCAATTAACTTTTTGTATGTAAAACAATACGGTTTTCGATCTAAATCAAGCACACTTTCGGCTTGTTTGGACCTAATAACAACTCTAAAAACAAAACTAGACAAAAAACAAATAGCATTAGGCTTATTTATCGATTTAAAAAAAGCTTTCGATACAATCAGTCACAAACTACTTCTACACAAGCTTAACACTCTCGGTATCAAAGGAACAGCACTAAATATGATGCAGTCTTACCTCTCCAATAGACATCAGATAGTAAAAATAGGTGACACATCAAGCAAGCCACAATTAATTACTTACGGAGTGCCACAGGGATCAATACTGGGCCCCCTACTATTCCTGATCTATATTAACAATATAAAAGAGCTCAACTTGACTGGTGATACCACTTTATACGCTGATGACACCTGTTTGTTTTATTTTGGAAAAGATATACAAACAGTGACTACACAAGCTCAATCTGATCTAAATATTTTAAACACCTGGTTTCAACACAATCTTTTGACAATTAATGTATCTAAAACGAACTACATGATTTTTAAGACAAGAAATAAAAAAATCACGAACTCAATTCCACTATACATAAACAATGAACAATTAAAAAGAGTTAAAACAGAAAAATATCTCGGTCTTACTCTTGACACCGAACTTACTTGGAAACCACATATAAAGCGAGTACGATCAAAAATATCTGCCTTACTCAGTGCATTAAGGAATAATATTCGTTGCTACCCAAAATCCGTCCGATATTTAATATATAACTCTTTTGTTAAATCCCATCTAACCTATCTAATAGAAGTGTGGGGATCAGCAGCAAAAACCAATTTAGTAAAATTACAAAGATCCCAAAACAAAATAGTAAAGTTGCTCTTTCACCTAAACTACTTAGCACCAACAACTACAGTCTATGAAAAAACTAAATTAATGACATTAACTCAATTATATCACTACAATACTTGTGTGATTGTTAGAAAAATCTTAAAAAAAGACATACATACATCAGTAACTTTTACTATAAAATCGCAAGTACAAACAAGATCATCAAGATATTCCAACAACATTTGCTTACCAAAAACTACACCAAGAACCAAAAATTATGGATCAAAAAATATTATGTATGAAGGGGTTCAAATATACAATAAGCTACCGGCAGATATTAAAGATATAAAATCATCATTGTTATTTAAAAAAAATGTTAAACATTTTATACATAATAAGATCACAGTGTAAGTTTTTAGTGCAGTGTACCAATTATTGTTGATAAATAATGAAAAATCTCTTTTAGTTTGTTAAAATTTTAATATATTTTTTTTTTTCTTAAATAATGTAATAACTTTACCTTTAACATATAGATATAAATTGAATAAAACATTAATGATTAAATATCAAACCGATATACAAAACAATATATTCAGAAGGAAAAAGTAAGTAAAGAAATAAACACCAACCATAATACAACTATTGCTATCATGCTATAAATAATCACGACACGTAATAGCACCCGTTTATTTGTTAATTTTTGCACATGCACCATTTAGCCTACTCGACAATGTTTACGTCAGTTAAAATATTAGTCAAGTTACATAAAATAATTGCTGGCGCTTTTTACCTACTTAGAAATGAATTATATTTACACAATGTTTTATGCCATAGATGTACCTATGAAATTTAGACAAAACTTCGTAAATCGACCAAACGTAGTAATTGAATAATTAGCAACTGTTTAACGTTTTTTTTTATTGTTTAACGTTTTTTATTTTTATTTTTCTACAGTTTAATATTTTACGTATGTTAATACTGTATAATATATGAATAATATTAATTATTAAGTCCGTTTCTATGTTTGCAATACAAATGTATAAATTAAGGAAACTTGTAATTTCTCTGCTAAGTGAATGTACCTATATTCTTAAGAGAAATAAAAGTCTTAAACCATAAGCTCTCCGCCTCCGGGTCAAAAAGACGGCACCTGGGCCAGACGGCGTTCCAGCACGGGTGGTGGCCATCGCCGCCTTCCAAATGGGCGAGAGGTTTCGGGACCTATTCAGCACGTGTTTCACGTGTGGAAGGTTCCCGAGACCCTGGAAGGAGGGGCAGTTGTGCCTCCTCCGGAAGGAGGGACACCCGGCAGACTCCCCCTCGGCATACCGACCCATCGTTTTACTGGATGAGGTCGGTAAAATGTTCGAGGGGATCGTAGCCAACCGGCTCAACGAGCACCTGCGGAGGGTCGGACCGGACCTGTCGGACGCCCAATTCGGTTTTCGAAGGGGGCGTTCGACGGTGGACGCACTGGCCCGACTGAAAGGCCAGGTGCGGGAATCTACGGAGGCAGGGGACGGGGTTTTGGCTGTGTCATTTGACATAGCCAACGCCTTAAACTCCGTCCCCCATGCGACAATCTTGGAGGCACTCCGCTATCACGGAGTGCCTCGGTACCTGCGGTGTCTCCTGGCCGACTACCTGGGGGACCGAGCTGTCCTCCTTGTAGATCGCACGGGCCAGCTCCGTCGATATGATGTCGGGTCCGGTGTTCCACAGGGGTCTGTCTTGGGGCCGCTCCTGTGGAACATCGGATTCGATTGGCTCCTGCGGGGAACTCTCCTCCGTGGCACGAGTGTCATCTGCTATGCGGATGACACTCTTCTCACCGCCCGGGGGAGAGAATTTAGAGAGGCGGCGAGCCTAGCTTCAGCCGGCGGATCCCTAGTTGCGGGAAGGATCCGCCGACTAGGATTGAAGGTAGCGTTGGAAAAGACGGAGGCCGTGTTTTTTCACGGGCCTCGGCAGCGCATTCCCCCTGACGCCCACATTGTTGTGGAGGGCGTCAGGATTGAAGTGAAGGCCCAGATGAAATATCTGGGCCTAGTCCTCGACAGCAGGTGGCGCTTCGGCCCGCACTTCAGCGGGCTGTCGACGCGCCTGCTGAAGGTTGCGGGCGCCCTTTCATGGCTCCTCCCAAATATGGGAGGGCCCAGGGCACGATGCCGGCGCTTGTACGCCGGCATCTTGAAGAGTATGGCCCTTTACGGGGCCCCTATCTGGGCCGACTCCCTCCTACGGAGGGAGAACGCAACCGCTCTCCGCAGGCCTCAAAGGGCCATTGCACTGCGGGTGGCGCGGGCCTACCGTTCGGTAGGATTTGCGGCGGCGTGCGCTCTGGCTGGCACCCCTCCTTGGGAGCTCGAGGCGGGAGTGCTCGCCAGAGTGTACGAATGGACGGCGGGGCGCAAAGCCCGCGGGGAACACCCCGCCTTGGAGGAGCGAGAGGCCGTCCGGCGTGAGGCGAGGGAAGCCGTCGTCCATCATTGGACGGAGGACCTCGCCGCCGCCACTTTTGGCCGCCGTACGCTGGATGCGCTTGGGCCAGTCCTCCAAGATTGGCTAGGGCGGCCCCATGGCTTCCTCTCGTTCCGTCTGGTGCAGGTGTTAACTGGGCATGGGTGCTTCGGCTCATACCTGCACCGGATCGGAAGGGAGGAAGCGGCAGCGTGCCACCATTGTCCCGCGCTGGAGGACACGGTGCAGCACACGCTGGAGATGTGCCCGTCGTGGTCCGAGCTGCGCACCAACTTGGTCGCAACAGTCGGGCCAGACCTCTCGCTTCCCAGCGTGGTAAAAGCTATGCTGGGGGGCGATGGGGCCTGGGAAGCGGTCGCCTCCTTTTGCGAAGAAGTAATTTCGCAAAAGGAGGCCGCGGAGCGTGCGAGGGAGGAGGACCCCCTTGCTGCGCCACTGCGAAGACGTCGAAGGGGTGGGAGAAGGCGATTGAATAATCGCCTTCCCCCTCCCAGTGGTGAGTAGCGAGAGACAGGCGCGGGGGCGTCTTCTCTCGCATTGCACGTACTCACCACCTCCGTCGGGCGGGAATGGCCAAGCATTCCTGGTCATTCCCGGGCCTCTCCCGTTGGGAGGGGCATGTAGGCCCCGCTGTAAAGGCGGGCGGTCGTCGGCGAGGGACTGGATGTAAAGGCTCTGCCAGTCTCCCAGTCCTTCTCCACACAGACGATGATGGAATGCCGCTGGGTCGTTTAGTGGGTATACCGGTCGTCCACCGGGGAGTCCCACATCCCCCCTCCATCCCCCGATGGGGGGGCATGCGTAATGAATTTTTACCAGCGTCAAAAACAAAAAAAAAAAAAAAAAAAAAAAAAGGATAAATGGGACATACACTGATTGGTTTAAAATCGAAACAGGTGTTAGACAAGGATGTGTAGCTCACCGTGGCTGTTCAACTTATTCATGGATAACTGTTTGACAAACCTGAAAGACAGTAAATGTGGATTAGGAATGAACGAGTTACTCATCAAATGTCTTTTGCTACGCTAATGACCAGGTAATACTTGCGTCGTTGGTAAAAGAGTTGCAGGAGATGATAAATGTTATGCATGAGGCTTTAGAAAGAGAGGGAATGAAAATAAATGTAAGTAAGACGAAAGTTATGGTGTTTCAACGAGATGATAGAGTGACCGATTGCAACATTCGTGACGAAAATCGATAATGGTATGTTAAGATGGTTTGGACGTCTAGAGATTATGAATGAAATAAGATTCACTAAAAAGCTATACATGGGACAAGTGAACGAAAGTGTTGGAAGAGAAAGACCTAGGTGAATGTTCCGAAATCAGATTCAAGACGTTCTGAAAAAAGGCCAGGTCAGGAGTACCCTAAACCGACGCTTATAAACAAAAGCATTGATGAGTGTAGATGAAGCGAAAGAGATTTGTAAGGATCGTAGCAAGTGGAAATCTGTGGTGTCTGCCTACCCCTACGGGAAAGAGGCATGATTTTATGTATGAATATATGAAAAAGAATGTTAAAAGTATTAAGATGTAAATATTATCAGCTTCCAGTGGGATCGCATTCATGAACTTTACTTAAAGATTACATATATATGAAGTAGCGGGTTCGAATTCCGCAAGTAGGTTATGATGGTATTTTTCCATCAAACAAAATTGTAGTTCGTCTTTTTATTATATGTTCCTTTATTTAAATGCATTTGAATACCTACTTACTCTATTCTCTGTGTCATTTTTATAGAAACACCAAAAAAAACCGCTCGTTCCACTACGATCCCCTATTTCAGTCCCCTGGGGGAAAAAAACGTAAGAATGATTTAAACTCCGCTACTAGCTTAAGCATGATTGAATAGTTGCATGGCACCTGGCTAGCTAGCACTCCTCAGGTCCTGCCAGTATGATAAGGTTGAGATTTGTGTATTTGCTTATTCTTATTTACAGCTACATGTATTTTACAAGTAGACACGTACACAATATTTTGATGGCCCTATAAATTGCATGCTACTGGCTGCTTTTTCTCTAATTATCTATTCCATAAAATCTTACGATAGTAGACAACAGTTAATTGGCTTAAGGATATAAAAAATTTGTTACAAAATATTTACTCAAATATGAGAACAGTTTTTTTTAAATAGTGTTATGTTTGCAAAAACGCAATATATATGTAATTTTGTAATTAGTACAGTGTTTGTAAGTAATAAATGTCCCAATTTGTCCCCTTAAATAGTTATATTAATTGCTTAAGCGATAAGGCCGCCCATTGTCCAATCACATCAATTATCATTGTCTGTAATGTTTTACGTGTTTTATTTAAGATTGTTGTCAATAAAGAATTTTGTATTGTATTGTATTGTATATTAGAGGAAATGGTTCCGCTCAGTCGAGCATGTTCCGCTGGCGTAGAGATGAAGGCACACGCGAGACTTGGCCACAGTCTGGACACTCGACTCTTCCTCTATACAAAAGCCGCGTTCTAACTACTTATTACTCAGACAGTACACAAATGTTGTTTTTGAACACGCGTAAATATGTGCGTGTACTTTAAGCTTGTCATTGTTGAATAATTATTGTTGTACTTACCTACCTAACAATCTCTTGATGATATTATGACTTATTGCATTTCGAAGGTTACCTACCTTCAGAAACATTTACAAGCACAACTACTCCATGTACGACGTAGGAATATGCAACACACAACCGAGTAGGTAAATGTACTTTACATTTCACTCGCATTACTTGTACAATAATAGATACCTACACTATACAAAAAGTATCATTCCAAGTTCACATTTTATACAAGTAATGATAATAATTACAATCACAATAATAACTTATGTTGTTCTTGTATAATAAACAATCATGAAGTGTGCCGCGTGTGTTGACACGTGGTGAAGGTCGGTATGTGTATTGTTTTTCTCTATGGTAGGTATATATAGGTTACAAAGACACTTGTTTCGCTGTAAACGAAGTCGATATCCACGGGTATTTTTTGCAAACGAAAATGTACTACAATAATCATTATTTGAATAGAAGTTTGAATAAAATAGAAAGATCCTTTTCTCGTTTAGTTGATTAGCAACCGTAAACAGCACAAGATTACCCCATTCTCAACTTTTAATATATGTACTCGTACAATCGTCACGCTTCGTCGTCACGTCATCGTGCGCGAGTTGCGTACTCAGGTCAGCTCAGCGACAGCTCAAAATCGGTGGCGGGGTGAGGAAGGCTCGTTTAAGTGGGGAGTGAGGAGTGTCCATTCTAAACTTAGTATTATTATATGTTCAATGCCTTGGGTTTGATTCCCGATGTGACAAGAATTTGGTGTTATAAAAATTTGTAAACGTGATTTTTGGGCACACCGCACGCGAAAGTGCTTGTGAAGATATTTAATATTAATAAAAAATACACATGGTTCGCATTTTTATAGCGAAACTTTTACGAGTCTAAGTAATAAAATAATATTGATGATTCTTTGATTTTCATATAAAACATTTCAGTGTTCGATGTCGGTTCTGAAGTTCACATTTCTCATTTCACTGTGTCCCTCGCCTACTATACCGCTCACAATTGGCAAGAGTTACAGAATTACACCAGGTCTTGCGCACTCCGCTCTTTAGGTACGTCGCTACAGGTACATCTGCGTATCCGTCCGAATGGAATTATTATACGTTGCGGGCCGCATCAGAAGAGATGAGAGCCATGTTTGGCTCTGCAATAGAGAGAGACAGACCCCTTGTAGGTGAATATAAATATGAGGTACTCCCTCCCTTGCAAGCTGAAGTGCACTTTGTTGCTTCGTAACTAGAATTGCTTATATATTGGAATAGCTTTACGAAGTCCTTCTTGTCCTTTTTGTAATGTGGTGTCACTTACAATCTTATCAATCAAAGTAGTTAGTAAGTTATTCTATTCAACAAAAGAGGAATCGTCAAGATTGTATGATCCAGTAAAATGTAATGATGATGGTAATATATTATTAAAAGTAACAATACACGCTTTGACTCCTTTTTGCAGTTTGTTGTAGATCGTGTAATACAAGACCCAAATGATGATTTCATAATATCACAGTTGCTTGTGATTCATAATTTTGTAACTCAAAAACCACCTTAGAGAATTAACTGCCATTTAATTTGGACTAACTTAAGGGTCTTACTACAAATATCACATTTACATATATATACGCGTTGATTTAACAATAATTAACAACACATTTGAGAAGTGCTCGTGTTTTTGGTCGTTTAAGGAGGAGCAACATTTATCGAGTGGTTCTACAAATCACTTTTCATCCGGTTTATAGCAACGTTCGAGGCTGGCATTATAATTTGTATGATGAGTGCGCCCGTACAGCAAACATTGAGATATGGTACTACGTTAGTTATAATATCTTGATGACAGCAAAGTCGTTTTATTGTTTATTGCCGGAGACTGAAATATTATGTTGAAAGAATGAAGAAAGAATATTCATTATAATATGTAGGTCTGCCTAATGAATCCACGGTACTTACCAATGTCATTTACTATATCATTCGAAGCGCCTTGGCCTCATTAGGCGGTCACAACATATATTTTCATCAGGACCGTCGATAAGCTGTTGCAGGCGTTGCGTGGAAGAACCTTCGAGAGAAGGTAGGTATGGGAATACCCACTACAAAATTATTTAAAACAAATATACGGAACAAATTACCAACACCCAAAAGAATCAATGAACGTAGTCAAAAAATTCCAGCATGTTACCAAATAATTTAAACCTGTGACAATTGAATAAGGCGTTGTGATTTTATTTAAAAACTAGCTTTTACGTGCGGTTTAGCGCGTGTGGGCTATCCCTCAGGAACTGCTACCGGTTTTTGGGAGCCGTGTAAAACGTGTCATATATAAATTGGTTACTTTTTAATCTTTCTAAATTGGCCCCGTTAATCGTAATCGTTTTTAGGTCGACCTACTGTTCCAAATTTCCTATAAAGTTTTCCATTCTTGTAACCTTCGAAAACATTAGTAGTCATAGGCACAGGCTAGATAGCATTAGCTATAACATAGTTTTAGGCTAGTTCCAACGTAGTGCCCCATGTCGAGTGTTGTAATATACAGATACAGTACTCAGCTACAGTGGTAAATTTAACTCCGCTCCACTTAGTATCATAAGACAATATCGCAAATTCTTGCCAATTAGCCACTACATGGCTGACAATCTCTTGGAGGCCATTCACTGCTCTATCCTGAGTCCCATACAATAATAGTTGGCTGTCATACTCGACGCGCGAATGACGTCTCATCTGTATTCCGATGCACAGGGCGTAGCATTCTCTCCATTCCTTGTACAACAAATTTGTAATATGTATGTCATAAGTTTAATATCTCACTTATTTAGGAAATTATCTTAATTGTACAAACCACCAGTACCAGTTTTCCGGCCGCGGCTTCGCCCCCGTTTATTTCGTTTATCGCGCAAAACCATTATAACCTCTTTTTGCGCACTTGGATAAAAGTATCCTATGTCCGTCCTCGGGTTTCAAAAAATGTCATACCAAATTTCATACAAATCGGTCCAGTAGTTTTTAAGTTAATTGGTGTCATACAAAAATACAAATCTTTCCTCCTTATAATATTAGTGTCGATTAATTGTTTAAATTTCAAATGTCTGCCTGTTACGGTTCAAAAGATAGTTTTCATCAATACGACAGATCGACGAATAGTATTTTTCGAAGCAGTGATGGCTCAGTGGCATTGGCTATGGACTGCCGCGCAGCAGGTGCATGGTTCGAATCCCGCCGCGGGCTTGAGCATCACCGCATGATGGTAGGACATTTTGCGAATGCCCGCCTGGCTAGCGACCACCCTTAATTAGAAAATCTGTCGCCAAGCACCTAACGGTGTGTTCCGGCAGCAGTCCTTGAGAGCCAATGAAATTACAGGCATAAGAGACTTATCAACTATGTCTCAAGGTGACAGGCGTAGTGCAGCTCGTGACTTGTGATGAAATGCATCTGTTAAAGGCAAAGGTTAGTCCGCTAAGAATCAGGTGAGCCTCGAGCTAGTTCCGTCACAAATACACAAAAAAAACCTGAGCGCCTGTGTTTTAGGTTCAGGTGACAAACTTTCCTACCCATTTTCACTCCTTCTGATCAAACTTAGCAAAATATTTTATTGAGGCATGTATATATTTTAATAATATATCCAGATACCAATGTTCATCACTATCACTTCAAATACAATGACCTTTCCATACTAAGTTTCATTTCCAATTTCACCCCCTCAAGTGCTCGTAAAAATCCTTGTAAAAACAATGTTGAAAACGTTTTTTTTTATTTTCAATGATCTATCCGAATACTAATTTTCAGAACTGTAAGTTAAAAAGCAAAGGACTTTCATACAAATGTTTTCACCCATTTTTACCCCCTTAGGGATTGAATTTCAAAAAATCCTTTCTTAGTACACCCTCACACATACAGATGAATACACCCCCCAATTTTAAATTCTCTGCGAACAGCAGTTAAGGCTGTGCTTTGTCTGTCAGTCAGTGAGTCAGGATTTTGATTCTTATATATATAGATTAGTGGCTCGCCCCGCCTTTTTTCTAATCGTTCCAGTAGTTTAAATGTATAATACAAAAATATAAAACTTCAATAATACAAATCTTTTCTCTTAATAAAATTAGCATTGATATAGATGACGGAACTACGTTTGTATGGAAAACAGTAAAAAACATTAATGGTGCTGAAGCAGCTTTGCGCACTATCGCGCATTTGTATCTCTCAGTTGACTGCATGAAGGATTTCTTTCTCACTCAGTTTATTTCTTTTTGACCTTTTGAGGCAATGACCTACACGAAAGAGGATAGACGCGTTGCTTGTGCCATCACGCATTTGTTCATAAAGCTACCTTGAGCAACCTCTACCTAGGATATAGCCAACGGATTGGCTGCACGCAACTAATTGGGAACAAGATATATCACTATTGTGATCAGGTTCTCTCAGGTGATTTATCTTTTATCCTTAGATCGATATCTCATGCCTCTTTAATCGCAGTTCAGAAAGCTGAAGATTACCAAGTTAAATGACGACATTGGGCGGCGCTAGGCTGATGGCTATGATGTTTGGTAAGAACAAGAGATTAATCTAGTTTATACTGTGCTATCGATTTCTCATGTACCTATCTTTTTTAAGTCCATTACGCTGACATGAGAAACAATCTGGAAGTGAATGGGTTACCAGAGAATCTTGAAGCCTGTGGTGTATGGTACGTTGGAAATCGATTAAGTGACCAAATATTGTCGAATTCTCATGTACCATACATCACAGCTCTTAACGACGTTCTGCAGAACTTCCTGAAGAATACCAATGAATTTAAAGGTCAAAATTGGGCACGGTGCAGCTGAATGAAGAATAATCAGAAACGGTAAATTGGTCTCATCAACCAAATGTTGGTTATGAAGGTGTTTGGGTCACTTAGTATAAACCACGTTATAATTTTCATGTAAAATAACCAACTCGACTTTGCCTTGGTCCAAAACGCGGAAACCACGTGGTGCTTTTAGTAAAGATGCGCTCTGATTTACGCCAACACAGTGGTGACTCGCTATGTTGGCGCATTTCAGAGCGCATCTTGCCAAACAGCTACCCGTGCCAAAAGAACACGATGAAGAAGCTATGTAAGTTTGATTTAATTGCATGTGCTGCGTTTCTAGTCTTTTCTTTTATGTGGTAATATTTCAAAGTATTAGGTTACTTTTTAATCTTTTTAAATTGGCTGGTGTAGCTATGAACACCTTCATGTATTTGTTTACCTCATTTTTAGTCGCAATACAAACCTGCTTTGAACAAGATGTATTTTAATATTTTTTCCTAACTGCAATACAAAGTGAACCTTAACACCGTCACCATATGGTCCTTTGAGCCGGATACCACCAGCTACCTGCCCCGACGGTCGAGCCTTGCTAGAACAAAAGGCGCTCCGATTCCGAGAACTCCTTGCAAAACAAGTCAGTTGTATTGTTTATCAAGATTCTATTGGCAATCAAGTAATACTGCGAGGTTATTAAAGCTAGTAATTGTAGCTCATTCATCTTAACATCATAATTCATATAACACATTATTTTCCTGAGACTCATGACATTATAGATTACACGAGTTCGCCCTTAACTTCGCCTACATTTACTTTGGCCATTATCTACTTTTTAAATATAATCTCATTAATTTGTTTGGGAGGCGAGGGTTCGATTAATTAGTAAATGTGATTTTAGCTTGTTATTTGATAGTGTTTTTAAACATATTTTAGTAATAATTTATAATTATACAGACCTCGCATTTTTATAGCACGAATTTCATAATAATAATAATAATAATAAAAGCCTTTATTTCGGATAGTTAGTTCCTGACACAAAATTTAATCTATCTTCGACAACCATATCCGTTTGCCCTAATTTGGCATAGGCCTCCTCCAACTTTTTCCAGTCTTCTCTTTCTCTGGCTACTCTAGACCACATATTGCACGCGACTGTTTTTATATCGTCTTCCCATTTTTTGTATTGTCTTCCTCTATTCCTCTTCATATGTGCGGGATACCAATTCATTATTGTTTTGCTCCATTTCTCTGACCCTCTCAGAGTATGCCCTGTCCATCGCCATTTGTTTTGTGAGTATAACCATCAAAAGAAAACTCTATAACACATGTTTTCTTCCCGTATTAACCTATGGTTGCCAAACATGGGCTCTAACCAAAGCGCACAACCAACAATTAGAAGTATGCCAGAAAGCCACGGAGAGAAGTATGTTGGACATAAAAAAATCAGACAAAATAAAAAACACATACATTAGAAAAACAACAAAAATAGAGAATGTCACACACACAATAAGGAAAAAAAACGAATTTCATAAGAGCATTAGCAAAAATATATAAATTAATTATAATTAAATTGAATGTTGTCACGGACGGTCTTGTAGCAGTGTGCGCTCGTACTTGTTTTGAACATTAAAACTAATAAATCAGATTAAAAAATCATATAAAGCGTATCGTTCTGTCGTTTACTTGAGGCTTTGAGCACGGAACTGTGAATAATACAGATATAATAACCTGAGTTATCACAAATTTAATTTATTTTTCTTAAAAAGTGGGTAAATGAAGACTACATGTTACATCTAAGTCATACTTAAAGTTTAAAGAAGATGCCATCTAGTGGCCACGCTGCTAATAAGAACGACACCTGTACCTAACAAGAACAAATATAAAGTATTAGTCTAGCTAGTGCAACAACATTGCAACCATGCCGCACAAGTGCAACGCTTGCGGTTGCTTTACAAATACGGCAGAAGGCGTAAAATGCGTGAACTGCGTGACTTTTTACCATCGAACCTGCGTCAACATACCTAAAGACGCCAAAGTTGCACCGACGTGGGTATGTCCGGGGTGAAAAGCGCAGACTCATCGAAAGGATAATTCAGACAACCCTGTTTGCGGGGAGGGAGCAGACTACGAATCTCTACAGGAAAGCTCGCCGGATATTACGTCCTTAGAAATACTTAAGAAGGTGCGACTTATGCGGGAAGAGATGACGTTCTTCAAAGGCGACTTTATTGCTCTGCGGGAGAGTTTAGGCGTACTCCGTGGTATTGTCGAAATCTTCGGGCGCCCCGGCCATCCCCGGGTACTCGCTGCGGCACACGCCGTGGCCCATGCGCTCCGCTCGCGCGGTGGAGGCGTGGGCTTCTACATCTGGTGGGAGGTCGCCGCCGCCACCCGGTGGACCCATTGAACACTGAAGTCGAGCAAATGTGGCTCACTGTGAGCCTTAACGGAAGAAAGTTAATACTGCGTATAGGCCGAGTTGGGTAAAAGCTGATTTATTTTTTGACGCTATCACGGGTTCCATAAGCTCTATTCCTAAGTATGACAATATTATTTTGCTAGACGATTTCAATTTTAATTATTTAGATGCTAATAAATTTAAATCGTTTCTGTCGTACTTTAACTTGGAACAGCTCGTCACCTAGGCAACACATTTCACTTATAAGTGTAAGGAAAATAGGGTATGTAAGTCAATATCCTGCAGTTTAGGGTCATTCCTTATATCCCTCAACGCTACGCCCCCATGGGGGCGAACAGAAATGTATTTCCTCTTGTCCCTATTAACAAATTAGGAACCGGCTACATTTACCGGAAAGATTCCGATCAGTTTCGGACTGTTTTTAAGTCTTTCGTCTGGGAGTCACGATTGCGCGAAGCGACGAGCACGGGCCCCAGCGCGTTACTCCTCTGGTCCCCTTTGTTTTATTGTGGGCGCGAACAGGAACTTATTTTTTTAACCTAAGACAACATTAAGTCATTTGGTCTAAATTTATACGAGTAACTTTGACTGCTGCCTCCCATTTTTTTTTTAATTAATGAGAATTACCAGCCTGTTTTATTTCCTACTCCTTATTTACTATTTTTATCCCGTGGGGTACCGTGTTAGAATGTCACCGCCCCCTTTCGAGGCGACTAAGGGAAAAATAACGGAAGGTGGGAAGTGCCGTCTTCTGAAGTACTGACAACTCTATGCGATCCCCAAGACGCCTGCCAAGCGTAGGGATTCTAGCAAAACTCCCCAATGGAGGAGACCTTATTCCACAGTGGACGCTCTGGTTGATGAGATGATGACGATATACTATATTTATTATATTTTAGTTAGGTTTTTTATAATTTAATTTATTTTAACTTTCAAATTGCATACTGCTTGCTGCTCTTTGTATAATGTAATTTTTGTGTATTCGTTTTAAATATTGGAATCAAGTAGTACTGCGAGGTTTTTAAAGCTAGTAATTGTAGCTCATTAATCTTAACAACATAATTCACATAACAAATTTGTCAACGCCTGCTATATTTTTAGAGCAATGCCATTCTCATATCATATCTGTTTTAATTTACCTCCACTTTTTTCATTTCACTTTCTTAGACTTCGTAACGAAACCAGTGCTCCGTAAATTTATTACTAATATATTGTTAAAATGCAATAAAACAACATAAAAACAAGTTCGGGAGTTTTCATTGGATCCTTGTAGATCCAACATCTGGCGACCGTTTGACAAAACACAGGAATCTGTTTGGAAATAACAAGGAAAAACGCGGCTCAAATAATCAAGTGAAGCCCCGACGATCGTGTCCATATTTCACATTAAATACTACATCATTCATGAAGACATTGAAGAAAACAATAATCACGGGACTCATCAAAGGAAAGTCATCATCACATCCATTGCAGCCACCGCTGGTGATCGATCAGCAAAACACATAAAGTTCCCGAACCATTTCATATTCATATCATTATTTGTTTAAAGTGGCCGTTTACTTGTGCAAAATTGGTGATTCAAATCCAATGAAGATCAATTAATTTCATACATATGTAAGTATAACAATACATCTGTGTCAAGTAGGTATATCTTTTGTTTCCTTATCTATTTGCTAAGAAAAACTAATAAGCTCGTTTGTAATTATTGTAGCTTGGAAGTACTACATAAAATTCAAGTTAAATTAGGAAGGTACCTACTCATAAGTTTACTATGTACCTTTACACATAGTAATTGTCCGTTTCGTTCACTATTGCATTGTTAAATTTTGCAATCTATTATATTATACTATTATTATACTAAAGTATTTGGCCGATCATTCCAGGGTGATACGTGTGCGCTGATACACAAACGTGCGTGTATACAAAATAACGATTGAGATAATACGAGGCGTTGGCGCTGAACCCCGGCTGCCATCGCTCGTCATCGTCTCGCACAGCGCCACCGCGCTGCCCCGGCCGCGTACTGAGAGCCGTCAAGTGAAGGAGCGTAGGCAAATTTTTATTGTTTTGCCAACTTATTAACTTATAATATTTTTACTTTGCACCAAGTTTACGTGAACAATTTTTGTACTGATCGTACTGAATGAACACTACCTTTTCATTTCACGCTTTATGATACGTACCTAAATTTAATGATATACCTAACACAAAAAATCTATTTTATATTTAATAATAACAAATATTTTAAAAGTATTTTAAGAAAACATTTAATTAATTATTTAATAAAACACTTAAAAAATCTTTATAAAAATGATATATATCTAGTGACAATTCCGCCTAATTAGGCGGAATTAATTAGGCGGAATTGTCACTAGATATATATCATTTTTATAAAGATTTTTTAAGTGTTTTATTAAATAATTAATTAAATGTTTTCTTAAAATACTTTTAAAATATTTGTTATTATTAAAAATGGATTTCCGCAAAGTAACGCCTGAATCTATTCATTATCTATTTTATATTATAATTTAAGTAATTTTTTTATAAGTCATGGGAGGTGAAACAAGTGCAAAAGAGTTACTTGATTTGTTAGTAAAACGTAGTTCTATGAAGGGTCAAATCACTAAGTTTAAAAATTACTTAACTCCTACTATTGCAAAGGAAACATTAGCTTCAATTGAGTTAGCAGAATTGACACTTACTAAAACTAGCTAACTAGCAAAATTTGAGTCACTATCCAATCGATTTGACCATTTGCAGAATCAGATAGAAGTTTTAAACTCAAGTAATTTAACAAACGAAATTGATGAGCGAGATGACATTGAGCAGTTATTCATTTCAAACATTGCATCCGCTCAGAACATTATTCAAAAATACAACTCAAGTAAGCATGATGAAAGTAATTATAGGTATCTCAATTCAAGTCATAATACTTTATTAGCTCAATGCAATGTCGATCATCATGAACCATTATTGGGATTTAAATTACCACAGATACAAATTGCGAAGTTCGACGGATCATACTTCAGTTGGCTTGAGTTTCGTGACACGTTCTTATCTTTAATCCACAACAATGAGCGCATCGCGCCCATTCACAAGTTTCATTACTTGATATCTTACCTAACTGGTGACGCAGCACGAGTTATTTCTAACTTAGAGGTTTCTAGCGCGAACTTTAAAAACGCATGGAAGTTATTATGCGATCGCTATGATAATAAGCGTCAGTTGATAAATTATCATTTATCGTCATTGTTGAGCATCCAACAAGTTACTCGTGAATCAGAAAAATCATTGAGATTTATGGTAGACCATATAACTAAAAACTTACGTGCATTATCCAGCCTTGGACAACCTACCGACAAGTGGGATGTTTTAGTAATACATATAATGACCGCTAAGCTAGATAGTCACTCATTGTTGAAATGGGAAGAGAGTCGGAACGCTTTGAATGATGTACCCAATTTAGATCAATTTTATAAGTTTTTAATTGATCGTGCGGACGTGCTTGAGTCTATAAGTCGAAACAAATCTACACAATCCATATCTAAGTCCACGGCATCTAATAATAATAACCGAATTTACACAAAGTCCTTTGTTACTTCCAGCGACGACAGTATTACTACGTCTCATCCTCCACGATGCGTCGTTTGTCAAGAGAACCATCGAATTTATAACTGTTCTACCTTCTTGTCTAAGAGCTTAGAGGAGCGCATAACTGAAGTACATAGGTTAAAGCTTTGTACCAATTGTTTAAGGCTCGGTCACAAAGTACAAACATGCCGGCTAGGACCATGTCTCAAATGTAAAATGAGACACAATACTCTAATACATAAGCCATTAGCTACTTCAGTAAAGAATGGTTCGACAAGTAGTGCCGCCATAACCACACCTAGCGATATACAAACGAACAACACTGTTGTCCACTATTCAAAAGAAAATTCAAAACAGGTCTTGCTGTCTACCGCATACATCGAGGTGGCTAATCCTCGGACTAAACAGACTGAGAAGGTTCGTGCCTTATTAGACTGCGGCAGCCAGTCTTCGTTTATAACACAGTCACTCAAAGATAAGCTACCTTTACCATCCAATTCAAACTGCCTTGTCAACATAATGGGCATAGGTAATTATAACACCGGCAAGGTCACAGAAACTTGTACGGCGCTATTAAGTTCACTAGTGAACAAGTTTAACGTCACGTCAAACTTCTACGTGTTACCTGAACTAACAGGTCATATTCCACAACATCCTATTGACATTGCACAATTCTCTATTTCCAGTGAATTTCAACTAGCTGACCCCATGTTTCACCAACCAGCGCCGACTGATATACTCATTGGTGCCGATATATTCTGGGATATTCTTGGCCGGGAGCAACATTCTCTCGGTCCCAACAATCCACAATTAAGAAACTCACAATTCGGTTTGATTATTTCAGGTCCTATATACACAGCTACGAAGTCAGGCTATAGTGTAGTACAGTGCAATCATTCTTTAAACAATTCAAATGACGAAATTCATAAAGAACTTACCAAATTCTGGGAGCTAGAAGAGGTTCCCCTAAAGTCCAAATTCAGTGAAAGTGAGAAGGCATGTGAATCACATTTTTTATCTCACACCTCTCGCCTCGATACAGGTAGATTTTCTGTAGGTTTGCCACTGAAAGATTCTCCTGATTGTCTCGGAGAATCATACGATTTAGCTAAGAAGCGATTGCTCGCCTTAGAACGGCGATTTAAAAAACAACCAGAAGTAAAGATACAATATTTTTTATATGTGAGTACGCCGAGCTTGGACATCTTTCTGAGGTTCCTACATACAATCCAGAAAATTCATACTTTTTATGTCATCACGCCGTTTTTAAAGACAGTAGTGAATCAACAAAAATCAGGGTCGTATTTGATGGTTCTGCTCCAACCACATCTGGTCATTCTTTAAACGATATCTTATTGGTAGGTCCCAATATGCAAGACTCACTTTTCTCCATTCTCATAAGAGCTCGTCAATACAAATATCTTCTTACTGGTGACATCGAGAAGATGTATCGCCAATGCCTTATCAACGAAGAGGACAGATCTCTTCAACTAATATTTGGAGACAGAATGAGTCGATCCCTATCAAGATACTGCGTCTGAATACTATTACTTACGGCATGTCAAGTTCTAGTTATTTAAGCACGCGCTGCCTTTGGCAGCTAGGAGAAGAATGTTCCGATCCCACCATCAGAGATGTTATACAAAACGACTTTTACATTGATGATCTAATCACCGGAGCTAATACTGAAACGTCTTTACGCCATATTCATCAAGGAGTATGTGCAGCTCTGCAAAAGGGCTGTTTTAATCTTAGAAAGTTTAAAACTAATCTGCCTTTCATATTAGAAGCAACATCATTAAATTCTAAAGACAAACTAATCGTGAGCGAATCTTCTTCAACTCTAGGAATGGGTTGGAATCCATCGAACGATCAGCTTAATTTTCCTTTTAAAGTTCAACCCCCATCTAATGATGAAACGCTAACCAAACGACGAATTCTTTCGTCTTTGTTCAAAATATTTGATCCTTTGGGACTGCTTAGTCCTTGTGTGATTCAAGCCAAAATTATGCTGCAGCAGCTATGGCTGCTCAAACTATCATGGGACGACCCTGTCCCCCATAAGATCCAAAAGGAGTGGTTTAAATTTGTCAATTCATTACCCACTCTTTTAAATCTCAAGATACCCAGATGGGTATTATGCGATAAACCAAATTCTATAGAACTTCATTCTTATATATATACTTCGCTTTATACACAACACTAAAAACTCTAAGGAACGGCTTACTGGCCCTCTATCTGTAGACGAAATTAATAAATCATTTATTCATTTGTGCAAATATTCACAACAAGAATCGTTTGTACCCGAATATGAACTACTCTCTAAAAACAAATCTGTAAGTCCTAAGTCACAAATTTTATCCTTAAGTCCATATTTTAGCGATGATCATGTAATCAGAGTCGGTGGTCGATTACAAGCCTCTAATTTTAGTTTTGATAAAAAACATCCCGTGCTTTTACACGCTAATCACCATTTAACTAAGTTACTATTTGAACACGAACATAAGCGTAACTTGCATGCTGGACCACAGGCTTTGCTGGCCACTATCCGCGAATATGTATGGCCCGTCAAATAGACGACTAGCACGGCGCACGTTTCACAATTGTTTTAAATGTAGACGGCTACAAGCAAAAACTATGAAACCTATGATGGGTAACTTGCCATCGCAACGCGTTACGCCAAGTTTCCCATATCAAACGGTAGGTCTCGATTTTGGCGGCCCATTCTAGGTACATTGTAAATAGAAAGGGACGCGGTGCTACTATTGTAAAGGCTTATCTTTGTATTTTGTTTGCCTTAGATACAAATGCACACACCTCGAAGCCGTGAGTGATCTATCGAAAGACGCTTTTATTATGACTTTTCATCGATTTGTATCACGTCGTGGTAAGCCAACTGAAGTATTTTGCGACAACGGACGTAATTTTGTAGCTGGTGCAAAGGAAATAAATCAGTTTTTGAAATCTAATGCCGATTCTCTATCCGATTTTGCAAGTGAGGATGGTATTCAATTTTTATTTTCGCCGTGCTACGCTCCTCACTTTGGCGGTATCTTTGAAGCCGCTATTAAGTCTGCGAAATTTCACGTCAAACGTGTTATGGGTAACTCACATTTAACATTCGAAGAATTGTCCACTCTTTTTGCACAAGTGGAAGCCATTTTAAACAGTCGTCCATTATGTCCTTTATCATCTTCTCCGGATGACTACCTTTGCCTTACTCCTGGGAACTTTCTCATTGGTCGGGCTCTCAATGCTATACCTGCACCACGCCTGGAGGACTGCAACCCAAATAATCTGCAACGCTTTGCTAGACTACAGCAGATACATCAACACTTTTGGAAGCGCTGGCAGAAAGAATACATAACAGAACTACAGCAACGTCACAAATGGAAGACCAATTCCTCTAGCCCAAATGTCAGAGATTTGGTCTTAATACAAAAAGACGATGTTCCTCCTCTTTGCTGGAAACTTGGTCGAATTTCAAGACTTTTCTATGGTCCAGATGACAAAGTACCTAGAGTTGCTGACGTCACTACCTCAAGAGGATGTCTTCGCCGTCCATTGGTTCGTCTAGCTGCCTTGCCCACTGCAGATAATTTAGAGGGTTGAAAACTTAAGCTTTTCAACGGAGGGAGGACGTCAACGCCTGCTATATTTTAAGAGCAATGCCATTCTCATATCATATCTGTTTTAATTTACCTCCACTTTTTTCATTTCACTTTCTTAGACTTCGTAACGAAACCAGTGCTCCGTAAATTTATTACTAATATATTGTTAAAATGCAATAAAACAACATAAAAACAAGTTCGGGAGTTTTCATCGGATCCTTGGAGATTTTCCTGAGACTCATGACATTATACATTACTCGAATTCGCCCGTAACTTCACCTACATTTACTTTGTCCATTTTCTACTTTTTTTAAATTATCTTATTAATTTGTTTGGGAGGCGAGGGTTTGCATCATTTGTAAATGTAATTTTAGCTTGTTGTTCGATAGTGCTTTTAAACACATTTTAGTAATTTTAAAAAATATACAGAACTCGCATTTGTATAACATGAATTTCACAAGAGCATTAGTAAAAATATTTATATTGATTATTATTCATATTAAACATTTCAGTGTTGGAAGTCAGTTCCAATGTATACTTATTTTTCACTCCTTTTAGTGGCGCGTACTGCTTACAAGACCCGTTGTGCCCTTCGCCTATTACACTGGTCAGAACTACGAATTCTCAGAACAAAATTGGCAAGAGTTACAGAGTAACAGCTTACAGAGTGTAACTGGCATGGCGCACTCCGCACTTTAGGTATAAAGCTACTTTTTGTTTGATGCTGAAAGAATGAAAAAAGAAGATTAATTATGTGATATGTTGGTCTGCCTAATGTGTTCACGGTACGTAACTATGTAATTTATTATAACATAATATATGCAATGAATACATTAGGCGGTCACGACGTGTATTTTCGTCTGGAACATCGATAAGCTGTCGCAGGCGTCGCGTGGAAGAAAATAGCAGGTTTGATTTCTGTGTATAAATATGCTATATATTTCTGTGTATAATGCTTATTGTTATAAAAAAAATCTATGTTCTATTATGCATAGGCACACAACTTCTGATGATAATAATTGAATACAGGCGGAAACACATAATAATTATTAACACTGGAATAACTGTCGCATTGGCTAATAACTACAAAACGTAAAATCCAAGAAAATCCAATTTTAGTGAGACAACACTCTACAATGACATCAATAACACCGTAAGTTCTCAACTTAAACGTCGCAAAAATAGGGTATGTAAGTCAATTTCCTCCAGTTAATAGTCATTCCTTTTATCCTCCAACGCTACGCCCCCATGGGAACGAACAAAAATGTATTTCCTCTTGTCCCTATTAACTAATTAGGAAATGATGTAGCCGTTTCCTAATTAGTTACCGGAAAGATTCCGACCAGTTTCGGACGACTTGCTTCCATCCACCCCGGTGTCTCTGTCCCGCTAAAGGGGCAGATGGGAAAAACAGTTTCATCGACCCCTTTGGCCACGGTGTTGGAGTTTAACGGGGAGGATGGCACACATTAGGTATCATTTACCCCGGTATCGCGTTTGACGGGGCAGATGGCACGGATAAAGCTTTATTTGCCCCGCTATAGAATGTTACATCTAAATACTGATAAAATTAATGCCTTATAAATAAAAAAGTTGTTATAATAAAAATGAGTATTTATTACATGAACAAACAATCAATGGTAAATAAAGTAATTTTTCCGGAACATTTTAGTTTTCTTTGGTTAATGCATTCCCATGCTGCACTTCCGTTTTTATATGATTGTTTTAATATGTATTGATGTCCAGTATATAAAAGGACAGTGCCATCACCTCTTCTTATAAAAGTCAAAGATAAGCTTTTAGATCTAAGTGGGCTTTCTTGATCTGACATTGTTCCAGGATTGAAACAAATTTAAACTCAATAACTCATACCTATTTTATTCTTATAATAAAAATAACTACATAGGCAAATAACACGTGACTTCACTCACGACGACACATAACGCGCTGTCTTGACATAAGAGTGACTGACGTCACTAACAGTAGTGAATCTGTGCGGCAAACCCGCACATTCCATGCTTCCTATTGGTTGAATGATAGGTAAGAAATATTCGGTATCCCTTTGTCTTTCATGTTTCTCGTCGTTACTGGCTAGAGTCACGTTTTTCGTTATTATTACTATTATTCAATCTTAAAATACAGAATAATGTATGTATTTCTGTGAATATGATAGTAGTACTTAGTAGCTTTGGAATCCATGATGACTTTTGAAGGTTGATCAATTAGTATAGTAAGCTGAATAATTTGTTTGTATATGTGATTATTAGGAATACGAATTAAATACCTAATTATATTGTTGGCTAAAAGAACGACTTTATGTTACTTTTGTTAAAAACTTAATTTTATATACCTTTGTTTGTAAGTAATAAATAGTGACCTTTAATATATATACAAACTTTTTTGTTTATAAGGCTATTACCGGTGATTGTTGAATAAAAACTGACTTTATGTAATAGCATTTACTTTTCGTTGGACAAACGACGACAAGTAGGAGTTAACAGTTGTGGAAACCATAATGATGATTGACGGCTGATATATATGTATATATAGTACGCATCTGTGATTACTTCAGATAGTTAAGTACAAAATTGTTTGTTAGCGTAATGTCTTTATGATACTTTTGATACGTGACGCAGATTTTTTGTACAAAAATTGATTTTTATTTAACGTTGATTGTTTGTTCATGTTATAAATACTCATTTGTATTATAACAACTTTTTTATTTATAAGGCATTCATTTTATCAATAGCATTGATGTAACATTCTATAGCGGGGCAAATAAAGCTTTATCCGAATACGCGATACCGAGGTAAATGATACTTAATGTGTGCCATCCTCCCCGTTAAACTCCAACACCGTGGCCAAAGGGGTCGATGAAACTGTTTTTCCCATCTGCCCCTTTAGCGGGACAGAGACACCGGGGCGGATGGGAGCAAGTCCGGGCCTCAGCGCGTTACTCCTCTGGTCCCCTTTGTTTTTTTTTTGTGGGCGCGAACAGGGATTTATTTCTTTAACCTAAGACAACATTAAGTCATTTGGTCTAAAATTGATACGAGTAACTTTGACTGATGCCTTCCCGTTAATGTATTTTTTAATGAAATCACGTTGACAATTATGTGGGGTATTGATATGAAATTTATGTGCCAGTTTGATTTATTAGACAAAAATTTATATTTATAAACACTATAATAATAATCGTTTATTACTGCAAAGCGAAACATAATATAACATAAAGCATAGATATGGTACAGTTGCGTTTATATTAAAAATTACTCACTACATACACATAATAAACACAGATTGTTTGCAGATGATGTTAATCTATATCTACGATTCACATAGCTCCACGATCGGATGAGGCTGCTATTTCAAATTATATCATTATCTGCTGATGAATACTTATCCTGACGTTCTGCCAGAATAATCAGCTCGTTTATTTCTTACTCCTTTTTTACTATTTTTATCCCGTGGGGTGCCTTGTTAGAATGTCACCGCCCCCTTTCGAGGCGACTAAGGGAAAAATACGGAAGGTGGGAAGTTCCGTCTTCTGAAGTACTGACAACTCTATGCGATCCCCAAGACGCCTACCAAGCGTAGGGATTCTGGCAAAACTCCCCAATGGGGGAGACCTTATTCCACCGAGGACGCTCCGGTTGATGTGATGATGATGATATACTATATTTATTATATTTTAGTAAGGTACCTTTTATATTATTGATATGAACTTTAAAAATGCATACTGCTTGCTACACTTTGTTTAATGTAATTTTTGTGTATTCGTTTTATATATTGGAATCAAGTAATACTGCGAGGTTTTTAAAGCTAGTTATTTAAGCTCATTTATCTTAACATCATAATTCACGTAACAAATTATTTTCCTGAGACGACATCATAGATTAAACGAGTTCGCACGTAATTTGGCCTGCAGGTACGTTGGCTATTTTCTAGTTTTAAAATTAATCTTATTAATTTGTTTGTGAGCAGAGGGTTTGATTATTTATAATTGTGATTTTAGCTTGTTGTTCGATAGTGCTTTTAAACACATTTTAGTAATTTTAAAAAATATACAGAACTCGCATTTGTATAACACAAATTTCACAAGAGCATTAGTAAAAATATTTATATTGATTATTATTCATATTAAACATTCAGTGTTGGAAGTCAGTTCCAATGTTTACTTATTTTTCACTCCTTTTAGTGGCGCGTACTGCTTAAAAGACCCGTTGTGCCCTTCGCCTATTACACTGGTCAGAACTACGAATGGTCGGAACAAAATTGGCAAGAGTTACAGAGCAACAGCTTACAGAGTGTAACTGGCATGGCGCACTCCGCATTTCAGGCACAAAGCTACTTTTTGCTTGATGCTGAAGGAATGAAAAAAGAAGATTAATTCTGTGTTATGTTGGTCTGCCTAATGTGTACACGGTACTTAACTATGTAATTAATTATAACATAGTAGGTTCAGTGAACACAATAGGCGGTCACGACGTGCATTTTCGTCTGGAACATCGATAAGCTGTCGCAGGCGTCGCGTGGAAGAAAATATAATGTTTGATTTCTGTGTATAAATATAATGCCTTATGTTGTAAAAAAACCTATGTTCTATTATGCATAGGCACACAACTTTTAATGGTAATAATTTAATACAGACGACAAACATATAATAAATATAAACACTGGAATAACGGTCGCATTGGCTAATAACTACAAAACGTAAAAACCAAGAAAATCTAATTTAAGTTAGACAACACTCTACATTGACATATATAAGACCGTAAGTCTTCAACTAAAACGTCGCAAAGATAGGGTATGTAAGTCAATTTCCTCCAGTTTAGGGTCATTCCTTTTATCCCTCAACGCTACTCTCCCGTGGGGGTGAACAGAAATGTATTTCCTCTTGTCCCTATCAACAAATTAGGAACCGGCTACATTCACTGGAAAGATTCCGACCAGTTTCGGACTGTTTTAAAGTCCTTGGTTTCGGAGTCACTGTTCGGTTAACAAAGGTAAACAATGCAATCTGTTTCTGAACGCGAGCGGACGTGAATCTTGTCCGTGTTATCTGTGATGGATTTTGTAAATGTGTGCGTACGGCCAGCGCCGCCGCCTTGTTTTTGTTTTGAAGTCAGTTCGAGCTGTAGGCTGTCCGGAGAAAGTCGAATCACGCGGGTTGTGTAAAACTGGGGTCGCGGCGACCCGGTGCATTGTAGCAGCGGTCTGCTGTGTTTTGGTGACGATAAACATTGGTGTTTTGTGTGTGAGGGACTGTTATTTGGGACGCCAGGCGTTCAGTGTTAGTGCAGGGGCGAGCAACGGATTGCTGTCGGCAGGCCACTACTTCACCATCGAGATCAGGGAACGTATCTTAATTGTAATTCCGTATTGTGAACTGATTGATCAATTATCTAGCTTAAGGGTGTTTAGCGATAATTCCCTTTTCGACGGAGCGACTAGCACGTAGTCCGAAGGTAGGTCGTTCCCGCCGTTTTATACCCACGTGCCTAATAGCAAATTGTGTGACATTCCAGGAGGCCAGTCGAATACGCCACAACGCAGTGGTAAATTGTGAGACTACGAGGATTAAGAAGGGCCCCTGTCCATACAGTCACGATTGCGCGAAGCAACGAGCACGAGCCTCAGCGCGTTACTCCTCTGGTCCCCTTTGGTTTTTTTTGTGGGCGCGAACAGGAATTTATTTCTTTAACCGAAGGCATCATTAAGTCATTTGGTCTAAAATTGATACGAGTAACTTTGACTGCTGCCTTCCCGTTAAATATTTTTTTAATGAAATCATGTTGACAAGGTATGTGGGGTATTGATGTGAAATTTATGTGTCAGTCTGATTTGTTACACAAAAATGAAGTCAAGTTTTATGTGAAATACATGTTATGGATTCGTGGTGCCATACAGACTGCACTCTTTCTTAGAAGAGCAGTGCTGCCTGAATATTGACATACTATATTATTGTCACGTCTGTTTCTCTCCACAAAGTCGGATAATTTTGGAAGCAGTTCGGGGTTTGTTTTAACAAATATAGCTATTTCCAGTATAAACAAAGACGGAAGGGTCAAAAATCTATGTGTATGAAAATATGGCTTACAACTTTCCACTGTTCGAAGCCCAAACATTGCCCTAATACAGCGTTTTTGCGACCTGTAAGGTTCTCCTTAAGTATCAGTATTCCCGTGGACAGAGATGATACAAAATGCCTTATACATCAGTTACTACTTTGTTTATTATCATGGAAGTAAAATTTTCATCTCTCATTTTCTTTTCATCCAATACGGTTCAAAAAGACAAATATCTGAATTCTGATCTAAGCAAGCGCCTAGCATGACACATACTGATGATTATTGTATATTATATTATTAGGTTGGGCAATGGGTCCGGAAACCACATATGAAATATAAACAACTTTAATATTTTTGTAACAGCAAAACCTAGCGCTTCCGGTCTCTATAATGTTCCTTAGTATTTGTATGGTATAATCATCTCTTTTCAACATTTTTACATTAACATTATAGATTACCAGTTTTTATTTATATACATATATATGCATCGAGTAAACAATATTTTTCAAGTACATGAGAGTGCTGGAGTTTATGGTATTTTAAACAGGAGAACCATTTATCGAGTAGTAAAATCTACAAATCACTTTTCATGTGGTTTATTGTTTATTGCTACGTTCGTGGCCACCATTACATTTCGGATGATCGATGCATCGATACCGCAAAACCGTTTTCATGTTTTATGACGGAGACTGAAATGTTATGCTGAAAGAATGAAGAAAGAAGATTAATAATTATAATATGTTGGTCTGCCTAATGTCTGCACACTAACTCAAATTTACAATTTTTTTTACGAACAAACTTAATTTTTGCAAATATATACAGAGTTGGTAAAGTTAAAATGTCAATTTCTTTAAAAAGATCCCTCAGAGATTTCCTAAGATCCATTTCATATATGGCTCGAATTGCACGTCTTTTGTAGGATAAAGGTTGTCTCTATCTCTGCAGCAGCTTTCCATAGCATTACACCATACGACATAATACTGTAGAAGTACGCGATGTTAACTGTCTTATCTTACGAACTGCATATGCAGCAGAACTAAGTTTTCCGGATAGATCATGTATATGTGGATCCCACTGTAAACTTGAATCCATTTTGATTCCCAGGAAGACTGTCGCATTGTCAATAGAGAGTTTATCTGGGCAAAGCTTAATGTTTGGTTCAACATAAGTAACACATTGGTAAAAAAAACTTTAAACATTTCGTCTTTTTTGAATTTAAGAGAAGATTAGTAGTTGAGAACCATTTAAAGATATAACACATTATTTTATTTCATTATTAGTTCACTCTTTTTCCTGTCTATTTTGAAAATCAGAGAGGTATCATCTACGAATCAAACAATATCGCAGAAATCTTTGACCATACAGGGCAGATCATTGTTATACGTTACAAACAGAAAAGGTCCTAAAATTGATCCCAGTTGTACTACAATTTTTACCAATGACCTGGAAGATGTATTTTCAATTATTCCAACCTTCTGCAGCCTGTCTGACAGATATGACTCTGTAAGATTCAAAGCTTTTGCACGAACACCATAGTGTGAAATTTTACGAATCAGAGTGCAGTGCTCTACACAGTTGAATGCCTTGGAAAGATCACAAAATACGCCAATAGCATCATGTGAACTCTCCCAGGCTTTCAGTATATGTGACAACAATTGAACACCTGCATTTGTTGTGGATGTGCTCTATGTGAAACCAAACTGATTCACAATCAATAAATTATGCTCATTAAAATGGAATAGAAGTTTTTTGAGCATATTTTTTTCGAGTTCTTTACTCAGAACAGGTAAGATGGAAATGGGTCTATAATTGCAAGGGTCAGACGTAGACCCCAACTTTGAAGTTGGAGTTATTTTACTTTGTTTCATGAAGTCGGGGAAGTTTCCTCTATCGACACAATGATTGAATATTGTTTCTATATATGGTACAATAATGCAAATTATAGACTCTGCCACTTTAACTGACACAGACTGTTTAAACTTTTAAATGTCTTTATAATTTCAATTGTTGTCGTGTGTCTGAAAGTAAAGTCTGGTGATCTGTAAGGAAAATTATCTTTAAACAGAGTTTCTGCTACATTAGGACAAGAATCCAATGACTTAGTGAATTCTAGGGGTAAGTTATCACCTGTTGGTGGTCAATATACACACAATACGAGATGCCTGTCCACCTCCACACAAGCAACCTCACAGACACGTTCGACAGAACATCTGACCAGGTCACGGCGTTCATTAACTTATTAATAATAACAAATATTTTTAAAATATTTTACGAAAACATTAAATTAATATTTTAATAAAACACTTAAAAAATATAAAAATTGACTCTACGAGCGCACGATCAAGAAATTTTCTCGATCGTGCGCTCGTAGAGTCAAAACCTCCTGAGGATGCTTCGTGTAGAATTGAAACGCGTCGAAAATTCTTCCGGTTTGGCTGCGTGGCGTTTGTGACGTCACATCGGCTTAGCAGAAAAATTTGGCGGAATTGTCACTAGATATATTTTTATATTTTTTAAGTGGTTTATTAAAATATTAATTTGATGTTTTCGTAAAATATTTTAAAAATATTTTTTATTATTAAATATGGTTTTCCGCAAAGTAACGCCTGAATCTATTCATTGTATTAAATTTTTAATTATTTTTAACATGAATAATTCTCCTCCTTCTGCAGATCATCTGTTAAACGCAATGCCTACACTCAAATTATTTACATTAAATAACATTTTATCGGCTCTAAGCCATGTTTCAGTGAAACATAATATATCAAACGGATATTTATCAAAAAATATTTCAATTTCAAGTGTTTTGCCGGGGAAGCGACTTATATTTTGGTTGTACAGTGCTATGTCAAAACATTTCCCTGTTGTCTGCCTTAAAAGTTTAAACCTATTGACTGAACATTTGTTTTAGTACATGTACTAAAATCTGTAGCGTCAATAAAAGACTTAGTTATATTTCCTATAACCGACTCAATATTATAAGCTACCAAAGAAGCAATTAAATTCTTATATTTCTTAGGTAGGTACATCCTATCCTGAGTCAACATAAAGTGAATAATAGTGTAACCTCAACCGGGGTAGCATAATGATCGGCTATGAAGCTGGAGCATGGGCAGGACTATGGGGATGGTGGAGGTCCTCGTGGGGCAAACGCCCCATGTCCAGTGGGTGTCATTCCTAGGGTATACTGTACCGGGCAGGAACCCAACGATAGAGATAATCTGTGTATATCTCACGTGCAGGGAAGGCATCTGGGCGCAGCATACTCTGCGCTCAGACTGGAGCCGTAGTCGATCATAAGGTAACTCTGTACTGGACATATCTACTCGTACATAAGTACAAACAACGTCTTACCATGCACGCATTCCGTCGTCGTGGGTAATAGTACATTATGCAACAAGTGCGCAAAGTTGTATATTACAATCGAGACGGGTTTTAGGCCTGAGATCGAAGATCGAATGCCTACATGGAGTATAGATTGTAATACACAACGCGCACGAGTTTCATACGACGTTTTTCAACACACTTACGAGGCAAAAAAAAATATATTGGACAAATGCGAAAAATTACAAAAAATATGGAAAATAGCGCGCAAGTTTTTTTTTTGCGCGCGACAAATGTATGATGTTTCATTACATATAAACCTCTTTGATGTTACAAATCTGTATCACCCGGTTTAATTGAAAATACTCTGTTTACTCGCATATAATTTGCAGTTAGGTACTAACTTAACTTTGTAGGGATAATTTTATTACGAACTAGGAATAATAATATAATGCACGAGGGTGTTATAGTTCGGTTTATGGCCTTAAGAACGATATAATAAAGCTCACTTTACGAGTAAGGTCGTTGAAAACAATGTTTATGAGTATTGATCATAGATGGACCCCGTCACATAATGTGTCCGTAGCTTATGACTCTGGTTTCTTATGCTTCCGTGGGTATTTTCTTCGATTCTTATAAATTTTATAATTGTATATTATTTTTAACTAAGTAATTTGGTAATTAAACAACTTCAAATGGTATAAATCGCGTATATTTATCATTATTTTTGTCCCGACGTTTCAAACACTTTACAGTGATCGTGGTCACGGGGTTTTAGACGTTAAAGTTTTTTTATTACTATGTGTAATAATCGCGAAAACATAAGACAACATTAAGGCGTTTGGTCTAAAATTAATACGAGTAACTTCGATTGCTGCCTTGCCGTTAATTAATTTTTTTAATGAAATCACGTTAACAATTATTTTGGGTATTGATATGAAATGCATGTGTTACTTTGATTTGTTAGACAAAAATGAAGTCAGGTTTTATGTGAAATTCATGTTTTTAAACATTGCAGGTGATGATAACCTATCTTTACGATTCACAAAGCTCCACGATCGGATGAGGCTGCTCTTCTAAATTATATAATTCTCTACTGATGAAGATTTATCCTGACGTGCTGCCAGAATAATCAGCTTGTTTATTTCCTACTCCTTATTTACTATTTTTATCCCGTGGGGTGCCGTGTTAGAATGTCAGAAGCGACTAAGGGAAAAATAACGGAAGGTGGAAAGTATCGTCTTCTGAAGTACTGACAACTCTATGCGATCCCCAAGACGCCTACCAAGCGTAGGGATTCTGGCAAAACTCCCCAATGGGGGAGACCTTATTCCACAGTGGACGCTCTGGTTGATGCGATAATGATGATATAATATATAGATTATATAATAGTTAGGTACTATATCATTTATATGAACTTTAAAATTGCATACTGCTTGCTGCTCTTTTATAATGTTATTTTTGTGTATTCGTTTTAAATATTGGAATCAAGTAATACTGCGAGGTTATTAAAGCTAGTAATTGTAGCTTATTAATCTTAACATCATATTTCACGTTACAAATTATTTTCCTGAGACTCATGACATTACAGATTACTCGAATTTGCCCGTAATTTGGCCTGCATTTATTTTGGCCATTTTCTACTTTTTAAAAATAATTTTACTAATTTGTTTGGGAGGCGAGGGTTTGCATCATTTGTAAATGTGATTTTAGCTTGTTATTCGATAGTGCATTTAAACATATTTTAGTAATAATAAAAAAATTACAGACCTCGCATTTTTATAGCACGAATTTCACAAGAACATTAGTAAAAATATTTCTATTGATTATTATTCATATTAAACATTTCAGTGTTGGAAGTCAGTTCCAATGTATACTTATTTTTCACTCCTTTTAGTGGCGCGTACTGCTTAAAAGACCCGTTGTGCCCTTCGCCTATTACACTGGTCAGAACTACGAATTGTCAGAACAAAATTGGCAAGAGTTACAGAGCAACAGCTTACAGAGTGTAACTGGCATGGCGCACTCCGCACTTTAGGTACAAAGCTACTTTTTGTTTGATGCTGAAAGAATGAAAAAAGAAGATTAATTATGTGATATGTTGGTCTGCCTAATGTGTTCACGGTACGTAACTATGTAATTTATTATAACATAATGTATGCAATGAATACATTAGGCGGTCACGTGTATTTTCGTCTGGAACATCGATAAGCTGTCGCAGGCGTTGCGTGGAAGAAAATAGCAGGTTTGATTTCTGTGTATAAATATGCTATATATTTCTGTGTATAATGCTTATTGTTATAAAAAAAATCTATGTTCTATTATGCATAGGCACACAACTTCTGATGATAATAATTGAATACAGGCGGAAACACATAATAATTATAAACACTGGAATAACTGTCGCATTGGCTAATAACTACAAAACGTAAAATCCAAGAAAATCTAATTTTAGTGAGACAACACTACAATGACATCAATAACACCGTAAGTCTTCAACTTAAACGTCGCAAAAATAGGGTATGTAAGTCAATTTCCTCCAGTTAAGAGTCATTCCTTTTATCCTCCAACGCTACGCCCCCATGAGAACGAACAAAAATGTATTTCCTCTGGTCCCTATTAACTAATTAGGAAACGATGTAGCCGTTTCCTTATTAGTTACCGGAAAGATTCCGACCAGTTTCAGACGACTTGCTTCCATCCACCCCGGTGTCTCTGTCCCGCTAAAGGGGCAGATGGGATAAACAGTTTCATCGACCCCTTTGGCCACGGTGTTGGAGTTTAACGGGGAGGATGGCACACATTAGGTATCATTTACCCCGGTATCGCGTTTGACGGGGCAGATGGCACGGATAAAGCTTTGTTTGCCCCACTATAGAATGTTACATCTAAATACTGATAAAATTAATGCCTTATAAATAAAAAAGTTGTTATAATAAAAATGAGTATTTATTACATGAACAAACAATCAATGGTAAATAAAGTAATTTTGCCGGAACATTTTAGTTTTCTTTGGTTAATGCATTCCCATGCTGCACTTCCGTTTTTATATGATTGTTTTAATATGTATTGATGTCCAGTATATAAAAGGACAGTGCCATCACCTCTTCTTATAAAAGTCAAAGATAAGCTTTTAGATCTAAGTGGGCTTTCTTGATCTGACATTGTTCCAGGATTGAAACAAATTAAAACTCAATAACTCATACCTATTTTATTCTTATAATAAAAATAACTACATAGGCAAATAACACGTGACTTCACTCACGACGACACATAACGCCCTGTCTTGACATAAGAGTGACTGACGTCACTAACAGTAGTGAATCTGTGCGGCAAACCCGCACATTCCATGCTTCCTATTGGTTGAATGATAGGTAAGAAATATTCGGTATCCCTTTGTCTTTCATGTTTCTCGTCGTTACTGGCTAGAGTCACGTTTTTCGTTATTATTACTATTATTCAATCTTAAAATACAGAATAATGTATTTCTGTGAATATGATAGTAGTACTTAGTAGCTTTGGAATCCATGATGACTTTTGAAGGCTGATCAATTAGTATAGTAAGCTGAATAATTTGTTTGTATATGTGATTATTAGGAATACGAATTAAATACCTAATTATATTGTTGGCTAAAAGAACGACTTTATGTTACTTTTGTTAAAAACGTAATTTTATATACCTTTGTTTGTAAGTAATAAATAGTGACCTTTAATATATATACAAACTTTTTTGTTTATAAGGCTATTACGGGTGATTGTTGAATAAAAACTGACTTTATGTAAAAGCATTTACTTTTCGTTGGACAAACGACGACAAGTAGGAGTTAACAGTTGTGGAATCCATAATGATGATTGACGGCTGATATATATGTATATATAGTACGCATCTGTGATTACTTCAGATAGTTAAGTACAAAATTGTTTGTTAGCGTAATGTCTTTATGATACTTTTGATACGTGACGCAGATTTTTTGTAAAAAAATTGATTTTTATTTAACGTTGATTGTTTGTTCATGTTATAAATACTCATTTGTATTATAACAACTTTTTTATTTATAAGGCATTCATTTTATCAATAGCATTGATGTAACATTCTATAGCGGGGCAAATAAAGCTTTATCCGTGCCATCTGCCCCGTCAAACGCGATACCGGGGTAAATGATACTTAATGTGTGCCATCCTCCCCGTTAAACTCCAACACCGTGGCCAAAGGGGTCGATGAAACTGTTTTTCCCATCTGACCCTTTCGCGGGACAGAGACACCGGGGCGGATGGGAGCAAGTCCGGGCCTCAGCGCGTTACTCCTCTGGTCCCCTTTGTTTTTTTTTTGTGGGCGCGAACAGGGATTAATTTTTTTAACCTAAGACAACATTAAGTCATTTGGTCTAAAATTGATACGAGTAACTTTGACTGATGCCTTCCCGTTAATGAATTTTTTAATGAAATCACGTTGACAATTATGTGGGGTATTGATATGAAATTTATGTGCCAGTTTGATTTATTAGACAAAAATGAAGGTTATATGTAAAATTTATGTTTGTAAACATTATAATAATAATCGTTTATTACTGCAAAGCGAAACATAATATAACATAAAGCATAGATATGGTACAGTTGCGTTTATATTAAAAATTACTCACTACATTCACATAATAAACACAGATTGTTTGCAGATGATGTTAATCTATATCTACGATTCACAAAGCTCCACGATCGGATGAGGCTGCTATTTTAAATTATATCATTATCTGCTGATGAATACTTATCCTGACGTTCTGCCAGAATAATCAGCTCGTTTATTTCTTACTCCTTTTTTACTATTATTATCCCGTGGGGTGCCGTGTTAGAATGTCACCGCCCCCTTTCGAGGCGACTAAGGGAAAAATACGGAAGGTGGGAAGTTCCGTCTTCTGAAGTACTGACAACTCTATGCGATCCCCAAGACGCCTACCAAGCGTAGGGATTCTGGCAAAACTCCCCAATGGGGGAGACCTTATTCCACCGAGGACGCTCCGGTTGATGTGATGATGATGATATACTATATTTATTATATTTTAGTAAGGTACCTTTTATATTATTGATATGAACTTTAAAATTGCATACTGCTCGCTACTCTTTGTATAATGTAATTTTTGTGTATTCGTTTTATATATTGGAATCAAGTTATACTGCGAGATTTTTTAAACTAGTTATTAAAGCTCATTTATCTTAACATCATAATTCACGTTACAAATTATTTTCCTGAGACTCATGACATTACAGATTACTCGAATTCGCCCGTGATTTGGCCTGCATTTATTTTGGCCATTTTCTACTTTTTTAAAATAATTTTACTAATTTGTTTGGGAGGCGAGGGTTTGCATCATTTGTAAATGTGATTTTAGTTTGTTATTCGATAGTGCTTTTAAACATATTTTAGTAATAATAAAAAAATACAGACCTCGCATTTTTATAGCACGAATTTCACAAGAGCATTAGTAAAAATATTTATATTGATTATTATTCATATTAAAACATTTCAGTGTTGGAAGTCAGTTCCAATGTATACATATTTTTCACTCCTTTTAGTGGCGCGTACTGCTTAAAAGACCCGTTGTTCCCTTCGCCTATTACACTGGTCAGAACTACGAATTGTCAGAACAAAATTGGCAAGAGTTACAGAGCAACAGCTTACAGAGTGTAACTGGCATGGCGCACTCCGCACTTTAGGTACAAAGCTACTTTTTGTTTGATGCTGAAAGAATGAAAAAAGAAGATTAATTATGTGATATGTTGGTCTGCCTAATGTGTTCACGGTACGTAACTATGTAATTTATTATAACATAATATATGCAATGAATACATTAGGCGGTCACGTGTATTTTCGTCTGGAACATCGATAAGCTGTCGCAGGCGTCGCGTGGAAGAAAATAGCAGGTTTGATTTCTGTGTATAAATATGCTATATATTTCTGTGTATAATGCTTATTGTTATAAAAAAAATCTATGTTCTATTATGCATAGGCGCACAACTTCTGATGATAATAATTGAATACAGGCGGAAACACATAATCATTATAAACACTGGAATAACTGTCGCATTGGCTAATAACTACAAAACGTAAAATCCAAGAAAATCTAATTTTAGTGAGACAACACTACAATGACATCAATAACACCGTAAGTCTTCAACTTAAACGTCGCAAAAATAGGGTATGTAAGTCAATTTCCTCCAGTTAAGAGTCATTCCTTTTATCCTCCAACGCTACGCCCCCATGAGAACGAACAAAAATGTATTTCCTCTGGTCCCTATTAACTAATTAGGAAACGATGTAGCCGTTTCCTTATTAGTTACCGGAAAGATTCCGACCAGTTTCAGACGACTTGCTTCCATCCACCCCGGTGTCTCTGTCCCGCTAAAGGGGCAGATGGGATAAACAGTTTCATCGACCCCTTTGGCCACGGTGTTGGAGTTTAACGGGGAGGATGGCACACATTAGGTATCATTTACCCCGGTATCGCGTTTGACGGGGCAGATGGCACGGATAAAGCTTTATTTGCCCCACTATAGAATGTTACATCTAAATACTGATAAAATGAATGCCTTATAAATAAAAAAGCTGTTGTTATAATAAAATTGAGTATTTATTACATGAACAAACAATCAATGGTAAATAAAGTAATTTTGCCGGAACATTTTAGTTTTCTTTGGTTAATGCATTCCCATGCTGCACTTCCGTTTTTATATGATTGTTTTAATATGTATTGATGTCCAGTATATAAAAGGACAGTGCCATCACCTCTTCTAATAAAAGTCAAAGATAAGCTTTAAGATCTAAGTGGGCTTTCTTGATCTGACATTGTTCCAGGATTGAAACAAATTAAAACTCAATAACTCATACCTATTTTATTCTTATAATAAAAATAACTACATAGGCAAATAACACGTGACTTCACTCACGACGACACATAACGCGCTGTCTTGACATAAGAGTGACTGACGTCACTAACACTAACAGTAGTGAATCTGTGCGGCAAACCCGCACATTCCATGCTTCCTATTGGTTGAATGATAGGTAAGAAATATTCGGTATCCCTTTGTCTTTCATGTTTCTCGTCGTTACTGCCTAGAGTCACGTTTTTCGTTATTATTACTATTATTCAAGCTTAAAATACAGAATAATGTATGTATGTATTTCTGTGAATATGATAGTAGTACTTAGTAGCTTTGGAATCCATGATGACTTTTGAAGGCTGATCAATTAGTATAGTTAGCTGAATAATTTGTTTGTATATGTGATTATTAGGAATACGAATTAAATACCTAATTATATTGTTGGCTAAAAGAACGACTTTATATTACTTTTGTTAAAAACTTAATTTTATATACCTTTGTTTGTAAGTAATAAATAGTGACCTTTAATATATAAACAAACTTTTTTGTTTATAAGGCTATTACCGGTGATTGTTGAATAAAAACTGACTTTATGTAAAAGCATTTACTTTTCGTTGGACAAACGACGACAAGTAGGAGTTAACAGCTGTGGAATCCATAATGATGATTGACGGCTGATATATATGTATATATAGTACGCATCTGTGATTACTTCAGATAGTTAAGTACAAAATTGTTTGTTAGCGTAATGTCTTTATGATACTTTTGATACGTGACGCAGATTTTTTGTTAAAAATTGATTTTTATTTAACGTTGATTGTTTGTTCATGTTATAAATACTCATTTGTATTATTACAACTTTTTTATTTGACACCGCGGCGGATGGGAGCAAGTCCGGGCCTTCCCGTTAAATATTTTTTTAATGAAATCATGTTGACAAGGTATGTGGGGTATTGATGTGAAATTTATGTGTCAGTCTGATTTGTTACACAAAAATGAAGTCAAGTTTTATGTGAAATACATGTTAATAAACATTGCAGGTGATGATAACCTATCTATACGATTCACAAAGCTCTACGATCGGATGAGGCTGCTCTTCTAAATTATATCATTATCTGATGACTGATGAAGACTTATCCTGACGTTCTGCCTGAATAATCAGCTTTTTTATTTCCTACTCCTTATTTACTATTTTTATCCCGTGGGGTGCCGTGTTAGAAGGTCACCGCCCCCTTTCGAGGCGACTAAGGGAAAAATAACGGAAGGTGGGAAGTACCGTCTTCTGAAGTACTGACAACTCTATGCGATCCCCAAGACGCCTACCAAGCGTAGAAATTCTGGCAGAACTTCCCAATGGGGGAGACCTTATTCCACAGTGGACGCTCTGGTTGATGTGATGATATACTATATTTATTATATTTAAGTTAGGTACTATATAATTTATATGAACTTTAAAAGATAAAGATACATTTATTGTTCAAAATATAGGTACCTAAATTATATATAATATAATGGTTATGCACAGAGTTGTTGGGTTTAAAATTGTTCCACCATGTTTTGCCTATGTAGGCGTACAATTTTGACGAGATGGAGCAAACGTAAATTCTTATTGATATTAAATAAAGAATTAAGCAATTATAACATTATTACACCATAAAAGTAAATAAAATATTAAAAACGATTATTTCACCCTAAACACAAAATACTTTTTATCAATGTCATCCAGAATTTTTATAATGTCATTTTAAAATTGTATTTCAATTAAATTTTATAAATAAATTGATTATGTCATTGTTTAATTGTCAATTATTAACAATTAACAAATAATTTATCATTTTGAAAAGTCATACACATTATAATAACATTTATCAACTAATAATTTTTTACATTTAATTTTGAATGCATTGATATTTAAATCTCTCAGCAATTTTGGGATTTTGTTATAGATTCGTGGAGCCATACAGACTGCACTCTTTCCTAGAAAAGCAGTGCTGCCTGAATATTGACATACTATATTATTGTCACGTCTGTTTCTCTCTACAAAGTCGGATAATTTTGGAAGCAGTTCGGGGTTTGTTTTAACAAATATAGCTATTTCCAGTATATACAAAGACGGAAGGGTCAAAAATCTATGTTTATGAAAATATGGCTTACAACTTTCCACTGTTCGAAGCCCAAACATTGCCCTAATACAGCGTTTTTGCGACCTGTAAGGTTCTCCTTAAATATCAGTATTCCCGTGGACAGAGGTGATATAAAATGCCTATATACATCAGTTACTACTTTGTTTATTATCATGGAAGTAAAATTTTCATCTCTAATTTTCTTATCATCCGATACGGTTCGAAAAGACAAATACCTGAATTCTGACCTAAGCAAGCGCCTAGCATGACACAAACTGATGTATTAGGTTGGGCAATAGGTCCGGAAACCACATATGAAATATAAGCAACTTTAATATTTTTTAAACCGCAAAACCTAGCGCTTGCGGTCTATATAATGTTCCTTAGTATTTGTATGGAATAATAATCTCTTTTCAACATTAATAAATTAACATTATAGATTACCAGTTTTTATTTATATACATATATATGCATCGAGTAAACAATATTTTTCAAGTACATGAGAGTGCTGGAGTTTATGGTATTTTAAACAGGAGAACCATTTATCGAGTAGTAAAATCTACAAATCACTTTTCATGTGGTTTATTGTTTATTGCTACGTTCGTGGCCACCATTACATTTCGGATGATCGATGCATCGATACCGCAAAACCGTTTTCATGTTTTATGACGGAGACTGAAATGTTATGCTGAAAGAATGAAGAAAGAAGATTAATAATTATAATATGTTGGTCTGCCTAATGTCTGCACACTAATTTAAATTTACAATTTTTTTTACGAACAGACATATTTTTTTCAAATATATACAGACTTGGTAAAGTTAAAATGTCAATTTCTTTAAAAAGATCCCTCAGAGATTCCCTAAGATCCATTTCATATATGGCTCGAATTGCACGTCTTTTGTAGGATAAAGGTTGTCTCTATCTCTACAGCAGCTTCCCATAGCATTACACCATACGACATAATACTGTAGAAGTACGCGATGTTAACTGTCTTATCTTACGAACTGCATATGCAGCAGAACTAAGTTTTGCGGATAGATCATGTATATGTGGATCCCACTGTAAACTTGAATCCATTTTGATTCCCAGGAAGACTGTCGCATTGTCAATAGAGAGTTTATCTGGGCAAAGCTTAATGTTTGGTTCAACATAAGTAACACATTGGTAAAAAAAACTTTAAACATTTCGTCTTTTTTGAATTTAAGAGAAGATTAGTAGTTGAGAACCATTTACAGATATAACACATTATTTTATTTCATTATTAGTTCACTCTTTTTCCTGTCTATTTTGAAAATCAGAGAGGTATCATCTACGAATCAAACAATATCGCAGAAATCTTTGACCATACAGGGCAGATCATTGTTATACGTTACAAACAGAAAAGGTCCCAAAATTGATCCCAGTTGTACTACAATTTTTACCAATGACCTGGAAGATGTATTTTCAATTATTCCAACCTTCTGCAGCCTGTCTGACAGATATGACTCTGTAAGATTCAAAGCTTTTCCACGAACACCATAGTGTGAAATTTTACGAATCAGAGTGCAGTGCTCTACACAGTTGAATGCCTTGGAAAGATCACAAAATACGCCAATAGCATCATGTGAACTCTCCGAGGCTTTCAGTATATGTGACAACAATTGAACACCTGCATTTGTTGTGGATGTGCTCTATGTGAAACCAAACTGATTCACAATCAATAAATTATGCTCATTAAAATGGAATAGAAGTTTTTTGAGCATATTTTTTTCGAGTTCTTTACTCAGAACAGGTAAGATGGAAATGGGTCTATAATTGCAAGGGTCAGACGTAGACCCCGACTTTGAAATTTGAGTTATTTGGAGTTATTACTTTGTTTCATGAAGTCGGGGATGTTTCCTCTATCGACACAATGATTGAATATTGTTTCTATATATGGTACCTACAATAATGCAAATTATAGACTCTGCCACTTTAACTGACACTGACTGTTTAAACTTTTAAATGTCTTTATAATTTCAAATGTTGTCGTGTGTCTGAAAGAAAAGTCTGGTGATCTGTAAGGAAAATTATGTTTAAACAGAGTTTCTGCTACATTAGGACAAGAATCCAATGACTTAGTGAATTCTAGGGGTAAGTTATCACCTGTTGGTGGTCAATATACACACAATACGAGATGCCTGTCCACCTCCACACAAGCAACCTCACAGACACGTTCGACAGAACATCTGACCAGGTCACGGCGTTCATTAACTTATTAATAATAACAAATATTTTACGAAAACATTAAATTAATATTTTGATAAAACACTTAAAATATATAAAAATTGACTCTACGAGCGCACGATCAAGAAGTTTTCTCGATCGTGCGCTCGTAGAGTCAAGACCTCCTGAGGATGCTTCGTGTAGAAGCGAAACGCGTTGAAAATTCTTCCGGTTTGGCTGCGTGGCGTTTGTGACGTCACATCGGCTTAGCAGAAAAATTAGGCGGAATTGTCACTAGATATATTTTTATATTTTTTAAGTGGTTTATTAAAATATTAATTTGATGTTTTCGTAAAATATTTTTAAAATATTTGTTACTATTAAATATGGATTTCCGCAAAGTAACGCCTTAATCTATTCATTGTATTAAATTTTTAATTATTTTTAACATGAATAATTCTCCTCCTTCTGCAGATCATCCGTTAAACGCAATGCCTACACTCAAATTATTTACATTAAATAACATTTTATCGGCTCTAAGCCATGTTTCAGTGAAACATAATATATCAAACGGATATTTATCAAAAAATATTTCAATTTCAAGTGTTTTGCCGGGGAAGCGACTTATATTTTGGTTGTACAGTGCTATGTCAAAACATTTCCCTGTTGTCTGCCTTAAAAGTTTAAACCTATTGACTGAACATTTGTTTTAGTACATGTACTAAAATCTGTAGCGTCAATAAAAGACTAAGTTATATTTCCTATTATATAACCGACTCAATATTATAAGCTACCAAAGTAGCAATTAAATTCTTATATTTCTTAGGTAGGTACATCCTATCCTGAGTCAACATAAAGTGAATAATAGTGTAACCTCAACCGGGGTAGCATAATGATCGGCTATGAAGTTGGAGCATGGGCAGGACTATGGGGATGGTGGAGGTCCTCGTGGGGCAAACGCCCCATGTCCAGTGGGTGTCATTCCTAGGGTATACTGTACCGAGCAGGAACCCAACGATAGAGATAATCTGTGTATATCTCACGTGCAGGGAAGGCATCCGGGCGCAGCATACTCTGCGCTCAGACTGGAGCCGTAGTCGATCATAGGGTAACTCTGTACTGGACATATCTACTCGTACATAAGTACAAACAACGTCTTACCATGCACGCATTCCGTCGTCGTGGGTAATAGTACATTATGCAACAAGTGCGCAAAGTTGTTTATTACAATCGCGACGGGTTTTAGGCCTGAGATCGAAGATCGAATGCCTACATGGAGTATAGATTGTAATAAACAACGCGCACGAGTTTCATACGACGTTTTTCAACACACTTACGAGGCAAAAAAAAATATATTGGCAAATGCGAAAAATTACAAAAAATATGGAAAATAGCGCGCAAGTTTTTTTTTTGCGCGCGACAAATGTATGATGTTTCATTACATATAAACCTCTTTGATGTTACAAATCTGTATCACCCGGTTTAATTGAAAATACTCTGTTTACTCGCATATAATTTGCAGTTAGGTACTAACTTAACTTTGTAGGGATAATTTTATTACGAACTAGGAATAATAATATAATGCACGAGGGTGTTATAGTTCGGTTTATGGCCTTAAGAACGATATAATAAAGCTCACTTTACGAGTAAGGTCGTTGAAAACAATGTTTATGAGTATTGATCATAGATGGACCCCGTCACATAATGTGTCCGTAGCTTATGACTCTGGTTTCTTATGCTTCCGTGGGTATTTTCTTCGATTCTTATAAATTTTATACTTGTATATTATTTTTAACAAAGTAATTTGGTAATTAAACAACTTCAAATGGTTTAAATCGCGTATATTTATCATTATTTTTGTCCCGACGTTTGATCGTGGTCACGGGGTTTTAGACGTTAAAGTTGTTTTCTTACTATGTGTAATAATCGCGAATACATAAGACAACATTAAGTCGTTTGGTCTAAAATTAATACGAGTAACTTCGACTGCTGCCTTGCCGTTAAATATTTTTTTTAATGAAATCACGTTAACAATTATGTTGGGTATTGATATGAAATGTATGTGTCACTTTGATTTGTTAGACAAAAATGAAGTCAGGTTTTATGTGAAATTCATGTTTTTAAACATTGCAGGTGATGATAACCTATCTTTACGATTCCCAAAGCTCCACGATCGGATGAGGCTGCTTTTCAAAATTATATAATTCTCTACTGATGAAGATTTATCCTGACGTTCTGCCAGAATAATCAGCTTGTTTATTTCCTACTCCTAATTTACTATTTTTATCCCGTGGGGTGCCGTGTTAGAATGTCACCGCCCTTTTCGAGGCAACTAAGGGAAATATAACGGAAGGTGAGAAGTACCGTCTTCTGAAGTAATGACAACTCTATGCGATCCCCAAGACGCCTACCAAGCGTAGGGATTCTGGCAAAACTCCCCAATGGGGGAGACCTTATTCCACAGTGGACGCTCCGGTTGATGTGATAATGATGATATAATATATTGATTATATATTAGTTAGGTACTATATAATTTATATGAACTTTAAAATTGCATACTGCTTGCTGCTCTTTGTATAATGTAATTTTTGTGTATTCGTTTTAAATATTGGAATCAAGTAATACTGCGAGGTTATTAAAGCTAGTAATTGTAGCTTATTAATCTTAACATCATATTTCACGTTACAAATTATTTTCCTGAGACTCATGACATTACAGATTACTCGAATTCGCCCGTAATTTGGCCTGCATTTATTTTGGCCATTTTCTACTTTTTTAAAATAATTTTACTAATTTGTTTGGGAGGCGAGGGTTTGCATCATTTGTAAATGTGCTTTTAGCTTGTTATTCGATACATATTTTAGTAATAATAAAAAAAATACAGACCTCGCATTTTTATAGCACGAATTTCACAAGAGCATTAGTAAAAATATTTATTTGATTATTATTCATATTAAACATTTCAGTGTTGGAAGTCAGTTCCAATGTATACTTATTTTTCACTCCTTTTAGTAGCGCGTACTGCTTACAAGACCCGCTGTGCCCTTCGCCTATTACACTGGTCAGAACTACGAACGGTCAGAACCAAATTGGCAAGAGTTACAGAGCAACAGCTTACAGAGTGTAACTGGCATGGCGCACTCCGCACTTTAGGCACAAAGCTACTTTTTGCTTGATGCTGAACGAATGAAAAAAGAAGATTAATTACGTGATATGTTGGTCTGCCTAATGTGTTCACGGTACTTAACTATGTAATTTATTATAACATAATTAGTGCAGCGGATACATTAGGCGGTCACGACGTGTATTTTCGTCTGGAACATCGATAAGCTGTCGCAGGCGTCGCGTGGAAGAAAGTAGAAGGTTTGATTTCTGTGCTTAAATAATGCCTTATGTTATAAATAAAACTATGTTCTATTATGCATAGGCACACAACTTATAATGATAATAATTTAAAGTCAAAAGTCAAAGTCAAAATCATTTATTCAATTTAGGCGTCTACGACGCTCTTATGAAGGTCAATTACAAATTTTAGTATTGAAATATTCTACATTGTACTGCCACGTTCAGCAAATAAATTGTATAGAGCCACTGCGAGAAGAACGGGCAAGAAACTCGGGGCCATTCTTTTAAACATCTTTTAACAATGTGTTACATACATACTATATAATAGAGTTATTACAATATTTGTTTAAATTATGTAGGTGACAGGCAATAGCTTGGCGGAGGCGGAATTGTCCAGGCATTTTTGTCGTTTATGTAATCAGAAACTGTGTAGTAGGATTTTTTAATCAATATGTTTTTCACATGCAACTTGAATTTCCCTTCTGTGAGCGTTGTAATATGTTTGGGAACTTTATTATAAAACCGCACACAATTACCTAAGAAGGACCTTTTATTTGTCTTTGCTAATCTAAAACCTGGCACCACTATTTTATCTTTATTCCTAGTATTGTAATCGTGATTGTCACTGTTTAATTTAAATTTACTCAAATTTTTACGAACATACATAATATTTTCAAATATATACAGACTTGGTAAAGTTAAAATATCAATTTCTTTAAAAAGATCCCTCACAGATTCCCTAGGACCCATTTTATATATGGCTCGAATTGCACGCTTTTGTATGATAAAGATTGTCTCTATCTCAGCAGCAGTTCCCCACAGCAATACGCCATACGACATAATACTGTGGAAGTACGCGAAATAAACTAGCCGAGCAGTAGCTACGTCTGTTAACTGTCTTATCCTAAGAACTGCATATGCAGCAGAACTAAGTCTTCCGGAGAGATCATGTATATGTGGATCCCATTGTAAAGTGGAATCCATTTTGATTCCCAGGAAGACTGTCGCTTTGTCAATAGGGAGTTTATCTGGGCCAAGCTTTATGTTTGGTTCAACATAAGGAACATTTGGTAAAGAAAACTTTAAACATATCGTCTTTTTTGAATTTAGGAGAAGATTATTAGCGGCAAACCATTTACAAATCTTAGATAATACATTATTTACATGCGTCAGTTCACTGTCTTTCCTATCTACTTTAAAAATCAGAGAGGTATCATCTGCGAATAAAACAATATCGCAGAAATCTTTGACCATGCAAGGCAGATCATTAATATATGTTAGAAACAGAAAAGGTCCCAAAATTGATCCCTGTGGTACTCCCATTTTTACCAATGACCCGGAAGAAGTATTGCCATTTATTCCAACCCTCTGTAGCCTGTCTGACAGATATGACTCTATAAGATTCAGAGCTTTCCCACGAATACCATAGTGGGAAAGTTTACGAATCAGAGTGCAGTGCTCTACACAGTCGAATGCCTTGGAAAGATCACAAAATACGCCAATAGCATCATGTGAACTCTCCCAGGCTTCCAGTATATGCGACATCAATTGAACACCTGCATCTGTTGTGGATTTGCTCTTGGTGAAACCAAACTGATTCTCATTTAATAAATTATGCTTGTTAAAATGGGATAGTAGTTGTTTGAGCATAATTTTTTCGAATACTTTACTCAGAACAGGTAAGATGGAAATAGGTCTATAATTGCAAGGGTCAGATGTAGACCCCGACTTTAAAATTGGAGTGATTTTACTTTGTTTCATTAAATCGGGGAAGTTTCCACTATCGACACAAAGATTGAATATTGTTTCTAAATATGGTGCAATAATGTAAATTATAGACTCTACCACTTTTACTGACATACCCCACAAGTCTTCAGTACTCTTTATGTTTAAACTTTGAAATGTTTTTATAATTTCAAATCTTGTGGTGTGTCTGAAAGAAAAGTCCGGTGATTTGCTTGGAAAATTATTTTTTAACATAGTTTCTGCTACATTGGGACAAGAATCCAATGACTTAGTGGCTTCTAGGGGCAAGGTAGAAAAAAAAATTTCAAATATATTCGCCACTTGTATTGAATCAGAGATTTGATTTTTATCAATAGTTAAGACATATGTTGAATCTCTAGGTTTATTTTTACCAGTTTCACTATTTATAGTCTTCCAAATGGTTTTTATTTTATTTTTAGACTTGCTAATTTTGTTTCTAATAAAAAGAGATTTAGCACACAAGCAAACAGATTTGAACATTTTTGAATACTTCCTAACATAATCATGAAACTGTTTGCAAGATGTTAAATTTTTCCTACGATACAGATCAAACAAATAATCTCTACTTTTTCGAATACCTGTTGTTGCCCAATCACCGAACTTCAACTTTCCATCTATTTGTTTTTTTATTTTTGGACATACTTTTTGAAACTCAGTGTTTACTAAAGAAAATAAGCTATTATAAATGTCATTTGGGTCACTATGAGAAAAATTGTAATGCCAAGCTTAGCTTCTATGTTGGTACTGAGTATTTCCAGCCTACTAGTTGTTAATGGTCTATGTTCAATTTCATACCTCTCTGTTTTTCTGATTCCATCAAATTTTATCGCTAGGCCCTCATGATCAGATCTAATACCCTTCATTATTGACTTTTCTTTAGTCTTACAGTTTGAGTATATATTGTCTATACAGGTAGCTGAAGTGTCTGATATCCTAGTGGGCTCACAGAATAGAAATTTCAAATTAAATGACTTAAACAATGAAATAAGATCAGTCTTATTTTTAGTATTCAATAAAATATCTATATTAAAATCACCACATACAAATATGGGTTTTTTGCATTTTGAAATTTTCTGTAGTATATTTTCCAAAGTGGATAAAAATTCTGTAAAATTTTGAGCACGACCTTCATCTGTTGGTGGTCGATATACGCACAACACGAGATGCCTGTCCACCTCCACACAAGCAACCTCACAGACACGTTCGACAGAACATCTGACCAAGTCACGGCGTTCTTTAAGTTTTAAATTATTTTTTACAAGTATAATACACCCTCCTCCTTCTGCAGATGATCTGTTAAACGCACTACCCACACTAAAATTCTTAACATTAAATAACATTTTATCTGCTCTAAGCCAAGTTTCAGTGAAACATAATATGTCAAATGGATATTTATCTAAGAATATTTCAATTTCAAGTATTTTGCCAGGGAAGCGATTTATATTTTGGTAGTATAGTGCTATGTCAGAACACTTCCCTGTTGTCTCTCTTAAAAGTTTAAACTGTTTGACTGAACATTAGTACATGTACTAAAATCTGTAGCGTCAAAACTAGACTTAGTTATATTTCCTATAACCGACTCAATATTATAAGCTACCAAAGTAGCAATTAAATTTTTATATTTCTTAGGTAGGTACATCCTATCCTGAGTCAACATAAAGTGAGTAATAAATTTATTACAGTCAAAAAATAAAAGTTTGTCTCCATGACGACATGTCATATTATATAAAATTGTATTTAATGAGTGAATATGCTCATTCTGGCTTTGAGTCAGTGCATCTGAATAGGGAAATGCACATAACATGATTTGATACGCATCAAGATTTAACAATGAAGTTATACTTGCTATTAACTGTTTCCTGTCAATACCCAAACTTTGGCCTAAGTACACAATAACTATGGTATTTTTATCAATTTCAGAAGCCATAATTTTCTCCTCAATCTGTGCATAAGAAGCACCAGGCATGCAGTAATTTCTAACAGAGCAGTTTAATGAATTACCAAGTAATGAGCCAAAATTTTTGCCTATTGCGTCTGAAAAAACCAAAACTTTAGTTACCATATCCTGGTTAGTGGTGATACCCTGACTCTCCCCCCGGACTGCTTCAGTGCATGTTTTGTTTAATGGCTGAGCTATTGTTGGTATTGAATGGGGCTCCCTGGTTGCTTGCGGCTGACTATGAGACCTTGAGCATGCACACTCAATATTTCTCACACTCTCCACATTGGTGGTCACAAGATCCATTAAACTTATAGCTTCCTTGTAGTGATCACTAAGATGGTTTTGAGCTGATAAGTAGCTAGAGAAAATATTTTGCAATAATTTCTCTTTTTCTAGCAGCTCGGAGCGAAGACTCAGAGTATCATCATCATACAGTTGCTTAGTAATTTCTAATTCATCTAAACAATTTTGAAGATTTTCCTGTAATAGTAACTTATCTTTCACCAAATTCACATTTCTCTTGAAATAGTTCCTGTTTTTAAGTTGTTTTTTGCACTTCCACATCACTTTTTTAAGCTTAAAATACTTTTTAATTTTCTTATGGCTCTGAAAGACTGGAAATTGACTGCATGTAGTGTTCTCATCAGTCAAGTCAATAGTTACAATAGGCTGCAGGGAGCTTGCTGATTCCATGCCACTACCGACCAGCTCATTATATAAATTTAAGGTGTCAGCGGCCTGTTCATTGAACTTTGTCGAATTTAACAACATGATTTCATGTTGAGCCTTACTTAATTCAAATTCAAGTTCTGATATACGGCTCAAGGCCTGTTCATGCGTCTCACTACATTCTTTAAATGACAGTACAATGTTCTGTAGCTGTTCATTTCGTTGGAGCACTTCTGAGTAATCCGTGTACAGACTGGCAAGTTCACTCTTGAGTTCAGTGTTTTTTGACACAATACAGACGACAAACACATAATTATTATAAACACTGGTATAACTGTCGCAAAGCATACAACTTGTGCGTTGTATGCTTTTAAAGTTTTACTGAAATAAATTAAGTGGACAGATATGAGGATATGTTCTCTTTTTAAATTATTAGTTGTTGCCTGTCTGGATGCAAACCAAAAGTATTTGTTAATTTTATATGTGTTATAATTTGGATACTAGAAAGTCGGATTTGCAAAATTTCAATGATTTGTAATGTAATTGTATATTTTGTACCTCAATGGGGTAGGGGTACCTATATAATTCCATCTTTAATTATAATATTGTCTTCCACTAAAATAAATGTTTTACGATAAAAAATATATTTTAAATCACGGACGAAACCTAAAATCATCTTTTACAGTTCCGTCCATCGTTGTTTTTTAAAAGAAGTACGAAGTAAGGAAGCATTGTTACTCATTGTTATTCTATATTGTGGTCTGTTCTATAAGGGGCTACTCATTTCCAGACTTAAAAACACCATAAATACTCGACATTTTTTACCACTTATTAATACGCAGTTTGTCACCAACCGAGCAATTCGATATGGCAATCTTTGTCTGTGGTATAGAGGTTTAGCTAATCTGTGTATTTTTTGTAAAGGAATTATTACTTATCTCTAGAGCAATGGCTGGATAAAAAGTTTGTAATGTTTCTTTGCGTGATATTAAAATATATTCAAGTACCATTTATAGTTTTGTTCCTGCAATCCGCCCAAACCCAAGCACAAAGGTTCGCTGTCGCACATGTGGTCCATTCGAAGCCGAATAATAAGAAGAACCAAATACTTAGCCATTGAAATTTTCTTGTGCGTGGGTCAGCATAATGGCGGAAAGCAAAGTTACCAAAAAAGAAATATTACACGAAGAACGATCACCAAGTTTTAAGACATTATCCAAGTCAGCTTGTTCTAGAAGACAGCTATTAGAAGAAAGGAAGAATTCCTTAGATGAACTCCACGAAATTCTGAACAAAAAAGAAGAAGTTCTCCGCCAAAAAATGGCGATTTTGGATAAAATTTCAACCATTTCCCACGGAAGTGAGGAATCTCAAAGTGTCGAAGGCGACAAAGAAGATAGTGAATTGAGAACATACAGAACTTCGGAATGGGTCATGCGATCAAGTCAGGGTCATGCGTCCCAGGAGAAAACGCGCAATTTGATATCTAAAATGGCGGACGCAGAGCCCCTACACGACGTTCACAGGACGCCTAGTTTATGCCTAAAACCTGCAGAGGGCGCTTGCGCTACGCAACCGAATCTGACAAGTGACATCGAAAAACTCGCTTTCGCATTACAAAGTTCAATAAAAGGCGCGATTTCGTCTAAGGATTCGTATCTCCCAAATTTTGATGGAAATACTAAGGATTGGCTACAATTTAAAGCGTCATATGATGAGACTACAAGGAAATTCAACATTCAACCAGCCGAGAATCTTCAGCGGTTGAGAGTGGCGCTTAAAGGTGAAGCTAAATCTTCAGTCGCAGCTCTTCTTCATGCCTGTGCGGGACCAGAGAAAGTCATCAGTGCTCTGCAGTTACGTTTTGGTCAACCGTCACGCATTATCAAAGATCAGCTACGTGAGATTAAAAAGTTACATGTGTCAAATGATCCCCGGGAATTGAGTGTGTTTGCAGGCAAAATATCCGACTGTATTGTTACAATTCAAGTGCTTAATATGAACGAGTATCTTCATAACATCGAGCTCTATGAACTCATAATCTCCAAAATGAGTGACCAGCAGCGTGGCAAGTGGTTAGAGTATGCAGGGGCAAACATGAACAGTGACTGTAGCAAGCTTGTGTGTGTGTCCGAATTTCTCCAACGTGAAGCAGAACTCTCCCTACAGTTTATTCCTGAGGTATCACCGAGCCCAACAGGAGTGTTGCGTCATACTGGTACTAACTCGGCATCTTGTAATACTAAAAGGTATCCAGTTCATGTAGCTAAAGGTCAGTCAATTTGTCCATACTGTAATCAGTCTAATCATGATCTAAACAATTGTGAAAAGTTTATTCAGTTACATGTTGATGAGCGATGGAGCTGGGTTAAAGAAAATAAGAAATGTTTTAGATGTTTAAAGTATTCCCACCCAGCTAAACTATGTAAAATATCTAAATATTTGCATAAATTATTGCACAAAACGAAAGAGGCTAGTTTTACACAGTCTGACAGTATTGAGAATAAGGTTGATAAGAATGTTAATACTATAAATTCATCTGTAATGAGTGTAAATTCTTTAGGCGCATTGTTGAAAGTTGTACCAGTTACTGTCTATGGACGGCAGGGCCCTATTCAGACTTATGCATTGTTAGATGAAGGGGCAACTATATCACTGATTGATGCCAGCTTGGCTAAACAGATAGGAGCAGAGGGACCCACAGAGGTTCTTAACATTGATGGTATTGGCTCCTCTAAACAAACATTCGAAACTATGCGTGTAAAAATAAAAATTGCGAACAGCACTGGGTCTCAATTTGACGTTGGTTTTAGAACTATGGCTAATTTAAATTTACAAAGCCAACATTTAAATAAAATAGAGTTAATTTCACACCAACATGTTAGGGAAATTGAACACCTTATACACTGGTACACTCATGCAACCCCCAAGATTTTGATAGGTCAAGATAATTGGCATTTGATCATAACTAGAAAGCTGTATTTGGGAGCTATTAATGAACCAGTTGTTTCTGAGACATTATTAGGTATGGTAGTTCATGGGTGCAGTGGTAGGAAGGAGTACAGGTCACATAAAGTTGCCCATGTTCATGCCGAGCACGCATTTGATGAAGAACTGCATTCTTTAGTAAAACGTTGTTATGAGTTAGATGCTATAGGGGTATCACTTAAAGAGCGTGCTAATCCTTTAGAAGATAGAGCTATAGGGATTTTAAAAAGTACCACCAAACGACTAAATTACAATACATGGGAAACCGGGCTATTGTGGTCAAAATCTGAGATTGACTTACCTGACTCTCACACTGCTGCCCTTAAGAGGTTTAGTACCTTGGAAGCTAAACTGAAGAAAGATGCAAAACTGGAAAAGTCATATAGTTCACAAATGAACAGATTATTTGATTTAGGGTTTGCAGAGATTAGTAGCGATACCTTTCTGGAAGGTAAAGGGTGGGTCCTCCCACATTTTGCAGCCATTAACCCTAACAAACCTGACAAAGTTAGGATTGTTTTTGATTGTGCCAGTCGAGTACAAGATGTGTCACTTAATGAAAATTTACTATCTGGTCCAGATTTGCTTCAAAATTTACTCACGGTCTTGTGGCAATTCAGGCAGGGTCCCATAGCTGTGGCTGGAGATATTAAAGATATGTTTATGAAAATTAAAATTATAAAACCAGATCAAGCATTCCAGAAGTTTTATTGGAGAGACATTGGTGATACTTCTCCGCCTAAACTTTATGTCATGACTTCAATGTTGTTTGGTGCTACTTGTTCCCCCAGCTCAGCAATTTATGTGAAAAATGCCAACCTGTGCGTTGGCATTTTTCACATAAATTGCTGAGCTGGGGGAACAAGTAGCACCAAACAACATTGAAGTCATGACATAAAGTTTAGGCGGAGAAGTATCACCAATGTCTCTCCAATAAAACTTCTGGAATGCTTGATCTGGTTTTATAATTTATTCATGATCACCCAGATGCAGTTAGAGCTATAGAGCAGAACCATTATGTAGATGACCAGGATAGTTTTAGCACAGAAGATGAAGCTATCAGAATGGCTGCTAATATTATCAAAATCCATGAACGTGGTGGGTTTGACATACGCAATTGGGCAAGTAACTCAATGGCTGTACTCCAATCTATTCCTGAAGAAAAGCGAGCTCATGGCAATGTTGAACTCACACCTGAAGTTACAAACACAGAAAAGACACTTGGTATGATGTGGCAGCCATCTACTGACATGCTGAGTTTTAATTTATCTATGAACAGAGTGCCACTTGAAGTCCTCAGTGGTCAGGTGCGACCCTCTAAAAGACAGATGTTAGCAGTTATTATGAGTATTTTTGATCCTATTGGTTTATTGTCACCATTTTCAATTAAGGGTAAGATATTACTGCAGGAGGTCTGGCGAAGCAAGATAGGTTGGGATGAGCAACTTTTGGATGATGAGCAACATAAATGGCGATCATTGTTAACTGAGCTACGAAGGATTAAGGAATGCGCTGTTCCACGTTGTTACCATACCAGGGTTGATAAACCTATACTCATTCAATTACATACCTTCTGCGACAGTAGTACCAAAGCTTATGCAACAGCATGCTATCTTAGATTTGAATATGAAGATGGTGAGATAAAGATTGTGTTAGTGGCAGCAAAGGCTAGAGTCACCCCACTTAAACCTACATCTGTCCCAAGGTTGGAATTACAAGCAGCTTTATTGGGAGCAAGACTAGCATATACAGTAGCACAGGGCCACAAACTTCAAATTGACACAAAGTATTTTTGGTCAGATTCTTTAACTACACTTGCTTGGATACGCTCTGACCCAAGGAATTATAAAGCATTTGTGGCACATCGGTTAGCAGCCATTGATGACCTGACTATGGTATCCCAGTGGAGATGGGTACCCACAGAACAAAATAGTGCAGACATCCCAACTCGTGATAGTGTGACTTTGGATTTATCACTTAATGGCCATTGGTTTAGTGGTCCAGAGTTCTTAAAGAAACCAAAAGAAGAGTGGCCTGTTGAGAGGTCAGTAATTAAGACAAAAACCATTCCCGAAGCTACCTGTGAAGAAAAACACAAAGTTTATATGATAAAGAAAAGAGAATACAGCTTACCTAATGTTGCAGCATTTTCCTCATGGAGACGACTTATCCGTGCCACAGCTTATATTCTATTGTTCATTTCTAAATGTAAAAAGTTAGGAGAGAAAGTACTTACATTAGAGCATTTAGAAAATGCAGAAAAATTATGGATAAAAAGGGTGCAAGAAGATGACTATGCTCAAGAGCTATTATGTCTGCATAATAAAAATAACTTACCCTCTGACAGTAAAATTCTCCAATTGAGTCCAGTGCTTGATGATGAGAAAATTATAAGGCTAAGCGGGAGGATAGACAGGACCAGAGATGTATCCATGGAAGTGAAGCGACCTATAGTCTTGAGTGGAAGTCATCCTTACACTAAACTACTGGTTCATGATTATCACAAGCAGTATAATCACGGCAGCACGGAGACAGTAGTGAATGAGATACGTCAAAAGTATTGGCTTACCAACATGAGATCTATTGTAAGAAGTGTTGCTTACAATTGCCAGTTCTGCAAAATTAAGAGGGCAAAGCCTATGCAACCACCTATGGGAAACCTGCCATATGCTAGATTACAACATCATCAGAGACCCTTTTCCTTTTGTGGACTTGATTATTTTGGCCCTATAGAGGTGGCCATAGGTAGACGCAGGGAAAAAAGGTGGGGTGCTCTGTTCACTTGCATGGTGACACGGGGAGTACACATTGAGATTACTGGAAGTTTGACTGCAGACGCTGTCATAATGGCTATTAGAAGAATGAGTGCTAGAAGAGGGTGTCCCACTGCATTGTTTTCAGATAATGGTACAAACTTCAAAGGTGCTGATGCTGAATTAAAGAAAGCATGGTTGGAAGTGGACAAGGGAGCCATATCTGATGACATGCTGAACAGAGGTATCGATTGGCATTACAATCCACCTACAGCAGCACACATGGGAGGGGCATGGGAACGTCTTGTGCAATCAATAAAACGAGCCTTGAGGGTAACCCTTCATGAACGTACTCCACGTGAGGAAGTATTGGCAACGCTACTGGCTGAGGCCGAACTTACTGTCAATAGTAGGCCACTTACATTTGTTTCTGTAGATCCACGAGATCCAGAGGCTTTGACGCCGTATCACTTCTTAATAGGCTCTTCATCAGCTGCACCTATACCAGGTAAATTTGATGACAAGGATTTGATGCTAAGAAAACAATGGAGGGTTGGGCAACGTTTAGCAGACATGTTCTGGTCAAGGTGGTTAAAAGAATATTTACCAACACTAATAGACAGGAAAATGAAAGGCACAGCAGACCAGGCTATAGAAGTAGGAACTCTTGTTGTAATAGCTGATGGTACTTTGTCCAGGAATACCTGGCCTCGTGGTATAATAACAAAGACATTTCCAGGTAATGACAATAAGGTTCGTGTTGTTGAGGTAAAGACTGCTGGAGGAGTCTTCCGTAGACCCGTTAATAAGATTATTTTGTTGCCAACCTCACCTAACTGAAAACAGCTAGCTCCAGATTATATATTATATTTTGAGTTTTTATGTCTTGGTAAGATAGTTCATGACTTATAGAGTCATATTTATAGTCTAATGAAACATTTGATATTTTTCTTATATTTATTTAGCTTAGAGAAGCTCCTTGTTTTATTGAAAACTTTAACAGGTTTCTATTATTTTACATAGAATGTTACGGCATAGTTTGTTAATTATTAGCATAGTAAAGAATACTTGAGGGTCAATGCTAGTGATCCAAGTTCTTAGAGCTGTTTCATATAATTTATTATGTCTTACATCTTGGAGGTGTCATAGTGTGCCATAGGGAGGGGAACCAAACTCTATAGACAAATTTGTGTAATAATATTGATGTCATGCCACTTATTTCTAAATGCTCAAGCTGTCCTTGGTGGTGATATAGTTGCATCCAAATAAGCCAGTTTTTATTTAAGTTTAAGTTATATATGTCAATTTGTAACATAGAGTTTGGTTCCCCTCCCTATGGCACACTATGACACCTCCAAGATGTAAGACATAATAAATTATATGAAACAGCTCTAAGAACTTGGATCACTAGCATTGACCCTCAAGTATTCTTTACTATGCTAATAATTAACAAACTATGCCGTAACATTCTATGTAAAATAATAGAAACCTGTTAAAGTTTTCAATAAAACAAGGAGCTTCTCTAAGCTAAATAAATATAAGAAAAATATCAAATGTTTCATTAGACTATAAATATGACTCTATAAGTCATGAACTATCTTACCAAGACATAAAAACTCAAAATATAATATATAATCTGGAGCTAGCTGTTTTCAGTTAGGTGAGGTTGGCAACAAAATAATCTTATTAACGGGTCTACGGAAGACTCCTCCAGCAGTCTTTACCTCAACAACACGAACCTTATTGTCATTACCTGGAAATGTCTTTGTTATTATACCACGAGGCCAGGTATTCCTGGACAAAGTACCATCAGCTATTACAACAAGAGTTCCTACTTCTATAGCCTGGTCTGCTGTGCCTTTCATTTTCCTGTCTATTAGTGTTGGTAAATATTCTTTTAACCACCTTGACCAGAACATGTCTGCTAAACGTTGCCCAACCCTCCATTATTGATAATAAGCATCTTTGAACATCTTGAAATTCTTATAGGTATATAATATTACAAAAGAGACATACGTTATCATAACCAGATTAACATAATAGCCCTATAGAGTCACACCGGCCGACCAGTACTGTACCTACGTTAACCATACTTTGTGACTCTTTTAAAAATTATATGGACGGAAACCTATTCACTGTTATTGGCATTTTTAGTTTTCGTCTACGTTTTCATTGCTCATGATTTCAGTGGATTGCAATTGTAAACGCGATTATATAGTTACCCAATAGATATACATAGCTAGTTAAAATAAAAATATTATAAATGAAACTGGCAAAATCACTAACGTTGAAGATCAAATACCTCGACCCGGGTTTCGAGCATACTCGTATCAGATGCTCATTATCAGGGGCGAGTGCGCAGCTGCGTCTGCGAGCTCCCGGGGCACCTGGTGCCCGTCGGGTTTTTGCCGGTTTAATTTATAATATTTAAATATGTGTGAATCTCGCGAGAATTATTAAAAATTATTGAAATTTTACAAACTCTTATAATTCAGAAACTAGTACAAATCTGACTTGCATGACCCAACGACGGAGGAGACATTACCTGTTATTGTGGAAGAAACGTATTCTAATAATATCAATCCATTAAAATTACCTCGTTTGGTAATTTTAATGGATTGATATATATATATTTAGTACACAAATCTCGCTACGTTTCATAAGCTTTACTTCGTACCTACGACTGATTCTTCACAACTAGATAAATACGAAATAAGCATTCTACCTACTGATCATTGAGCTTCGTAATAATTATTTAGGTAACTGAAATCAATGAAATCGAAATGTATGCAATATAAAAAGTCGCACCGCATGTAAGCAAACTGACGCGCGCCTGGCTGGCCGGCTCGTTGTTGAGCTCCTCTCGCACCCGCCCTCTTCCTCGCGCACGCCCTCCGCGTAGTTTCTGTTTCTTTTATCAAATAATAAGATTTCATGGATGAAAACGACACAAAATAAGAAGATGGATAAGTAATATCATAATTATATTATAAAACGTAACTCTAGTAACTTGGATTTTATTTTGTAGCTATGTATATTATACAGGGCGTTGTGAGACAAAAATTTAAAATATACAAAATCCATGGATGAATTTGGCACAAAATATTTTGAACAATAAATGCTGCTGATCTAAAACACCTAACACATATTTTACCTACTGTAATTTTCTTTTATAAGTATTAAGGCGACATGTAAGGTTCTACTTAAATATCAGTATTCCCGTGGACAGACATGACACAAAATGCTTATGTACATCGGTTACTACTTTGTTATTATCATGGAAGTTAAATGTTCATCTCTAATTTTCTTTTCATCCAATACGGTTCGAAAAGACAAATACCTGAGTTCTGACCTAAGCAAGCGCCTAGCATGACACAAACTGATGTATAAGGTTGGGAAATGGGTCCGGAAATATAAACAACTTTAATATTTTTGAAAACCTCAAAACCTAGCGCTTCCGGTCTATATAATGTTCCTTAGTATTTGTATGGAATAATAATCTCTTTTCAACATTAAATACATTAACATTATAGATTACCAGTTTTTATTTATATACATATATATGCATCGAGTAAACAATATTTTTCGAGTACATGAGAGTGCTGGAGTTTATGGTATTTTAAACAGGAGAACCATTTATCGAGTAGTAAAATCTACAAATCACTTTTCATTATGGTTTATTGTTTATTGCAACGTTCCTGGCCACCATTACATTTCGAATGATCGGTGCATCGATACCGCAAAACCGTTTTCATGTTTTATGACGGAGACTGAAATGTTATGCTGAAATAATGCAGAAAGAAGATTAATTATAATATGTTGGTCTGCCTAATGTCTGCACGGTACTAATCTATGTCATTTATTACAACTTAGAAAGTCTTGTGCATACAATAGGCGGTCACGACGTGTATTTTCATCAGGAACATCGGTGAACTGTGGCAAGCGTAGCGCGGCTGGAAATTGGTAATATATATATATAACAACGGAAGACTAGGATTAAAGTATATAAAAAAAATCTGAGAAATACTATGTCAGCAGCAAAGAAACTACAATATTCCCATAGACTTAAATCTTCGCACAATAAGATAAGAGAAACATGGGAAATAGTAGGAGAGCAAGTTAGAAAAGGTAAAAAAACAGGGCTCTAGGCATAAAACCAGCACATAGGCATAGCAACAAATACATAATAATGCAGATGAATATGTAAATGACCCTAAGACTACAGCTGATTTATTCAATAGGTTTTTTCTAAACATTGTACATACTTTGACAAGTACACAGAAAAAAAGGAATACTTGAGCCAACGCAGTGTGTTTTGATTCAAGAATATTTGTGATTCATATATATTGAAAACAATATATTCTTGAAAACAGAACGCAATATTCTCAGAAATATATTCTTGGATGAAAGTATATATTGCGTTCTTCTTTGAAGAAATCGTTAAAGTGTTTAAATAAGAATATGGTTAGTTTTGAATCCAAGAAATCCTAAATTTTGGATCAAGCTTAACATGAAAATAAATACTTGATTTAAAAAACCATACGTGTTTGAAGCAAGAACCGATTTCTTAAGTAAGAATAACTTTAGTTCTGAATGCAAGAAAACGTGATTTTTAGAACAATTATATAATACTTGATTTAAAAACCTTGCGCATTTAAAACAAATATCGATTTCTTGGTTCTAAAAATGAATATTTACTTTAATTAAGAATTTGTATTTTTGATTTAAAAAAGACTTTATTTGAACGAAGCATTCGGTATTTCACTTTCAAGATATAGCCATATTTGTAAGTAAAATAAGAATCTTTAATTAAGAATGCGATTGTTCAAATCAAAGAATTTTTATTTTATTCAAGTATATACTCGTCCTTATTGAAAGAAAAATGTTTACTTGAATTGAGATCTTGTTATTACTGACATTCTTTAGTGAATTTAATTAAGTCTCAGATGAAAACGTTTTTGGTTTTCAAATTATACATACAAATATTTTGATATAAGATCATATTCGTATATGAAATATAGGAAAGTTTTCTTTCTAGAATACTAATGACAATACAATTAACCCTACTAAAAACCCTATAGGGTTGATATTAACGCTCAAGATTGCATGTTCTATTTAAATAATATAAACAAACCATTGACATTAATTAAATTTGACGAAGTTGATTATAATGAATTACGTGATACAATCATAAAAATTCAAAATTGACAGAATATATTTATGATATGAATACTAAAACGATGAATCTATTATTATTGCAAAATGATCAAGTGATGGAGTTAATTCATCTCGTTATTAATAGTTGCATCGAAAGGGAGTATTTCCTAACGATCTTAAAAGGTGCAACATCGGAAATCAGTAACTATAGACCTATCAGTATACTACCAACTTTATCTAAATTACTAGAGAATATTATCAAAAACAGAATAGTGAAGTACTTGGAGCAAAATTGTATCTTTTCACCAGCTCAGTTTGGCTTCCGCAAAAGACGATCTACAGAAAAAGCCATCAGAAAGGTAGTATATTTTATTCTGCAGTCTCTGGATGAGTCGCATAAATGCGCTAGCATCTATTGCGACTTATCCAAAGCATTTGACTGTCTCCGACACGACGTCCTTTTATTAAAATTAGAATATTATGGCTTTCATGGCGTAGAACTAAAAATTATGAAATCGTACTTAACTGATCGGTCTCAGGTGGTTTTCGTCAATAACAACTGTTCTGAAATAGGCAAAATCAAAATAGGGATGCCCCAAGGTTCAATTTTGGGTCCCATTTTGTTTTTAATTTATATCAATGACTTAGCTAAATGTTTGCCAGCTTGGCATTTGTGAGTTTATTTGCCGATGATACACACGTTGGAATTAAAGACAAAAATAAAATTGACTTCGAACCTAAAACAGAACTCGTTACAGGCATCTTACAAAAATGGTTTGAAGCCAACGTCATAATATTAAATGCTGATAAAAGTATAATTATGTAATATCAATCAAGAAAAGGTGTAGAGCGTAATGTCTTAGTGAAGAATAATAAATTCTTGGGGTATGCCATAGATCATACTATTAATCACTCGGCTCATATAAACACTAAAAATACTTTCTAGTGCCAACTACGCGTTGCTGAAACTAAAACCAATAATAAATAAAAAAGCACTAATAACTGTTTACTATGCCTATGTATCTAATTAGTTACGCTATTACGGTGTGGGGCAATGCTGCTGACATAAAGAAAATGTTGAAATGCCAAAAGAGTCTCAGCCAAAAGAGAATCAGAATTATAAATGGTTTACGAAAGCGAATTTCTGCAAAATCACATTTTGCAAAAAATAAGATCATGGCAGTAATTTCTTTATATATATTCAAAAGCCTAATAGAAATACATAATGAACAAGATAATTACGCTCAAGTTATGGACTATACGCTTTATAACTTATGTAATAAAGAAAACCCTCATCAGCCCAAGGTGAAAGTGAAAAAGCAAGGCATTTATAATAAAATAATGATGTACAATAAACTGCCTTTAAATATTACAAAACTAAATACAACTAAGTTTAAACGTAAAATAAAATATTTTTTTCTGTCTAATCCGTTTTACTGTTTGAACGAATTTCTGACGATGCGCCTAAATGAATCCATGTTTTATAATGACAACTTTGAATAATATTTAAATTGGTTATGAATGATTGGAACTACATACGACATACGACCTTATTATATACCTTCATTCTATTTTAATACTTGTATTATATACTCCTAAATGTGATAAGTTAATGTACTTGCATATTCCTAGCAGGATAGTTAATAAGTAGTTGGTAAATGTATTAACAATATTCTTAATAGTGTAATTTGACTTGCCTTGTACATATAACATCCAAAGTTATATGGTGAATATATATTTCTATTCTATTCTATATATATATATATAATGCTTAATCTTATTAAACAGTACTGTTAGTTCCATAAGTTTTTTTTAATATACTTTCAAAGTTTGAGTCAGAATTGTGTGAAAGATGATAATTAATTTTTAATTTTGTAAAGATTTGATAACTCAATAATTTTACAAGAAATGAATGCTGTTTTAATTGTATTTTGTACATTCACAAGTATATCTATATATTTTGAAATGACTCATAACATACTGGTTACCTGGTTACGAACCGCAATAATACGGTTGACGACTGCTTATGAGATATCACACATATAATATTTAGTTAAATCTCAATCAATTGTAATTTAAACATTAAGTCTGACTTTTTTACATATGAATATTATTAGGTACGTACTTATGAACACAGATTCACTGTACTTTTATTAAACAAAGTACAATTTATTTTTGCTTACTGTCTCGTTATGTTAATGAGTTTTTTCATATATTTCTAAATCAGTATTCTTTTATTACAACATATCATGCTATCATGAACCTCTTAAGTAATGTATTGTATTTATGTGTGTGTTTTTAATTAACAATAAACTTATTATTATACTGTGATAATGCTAAACGATAAAATACAAAATATCATATTGATGTAAATAAGTGATTTATCCTTAAACAGGTAAACACTATCTCAATATTAGCATTTCTAGATAGATTAAAATCTTCCACATAACACTAAATGAAAACTTTATAAAATCATTCATATTGTCCACAGAAAACATCAACTTCTTTACGTGTCGTTGCTACAACAAACGTATCAAATTATTGTTCATAGAGCTTGATTTGGCGTATAAAGTTTTAAAAGTCCATATAAGCCTGCAAAGGAAAAATTATAATCATGTTTAGGACTCAACTTTAGCACGAACTCAACTAATGATAGTGACATTTTCAATTTAAATCATCAATATCCCGAATCATAAGGACTAACAAGACTCACAGAGAACCTATGATTATATAAATAAACTACAAATATGATAATCGTAGACAAGAAAATACTACCATACAAGTAAAAAAAATATATGTTAAAAGTAAAAATAAATTCCACAATCTAATCAGTTTCAAATCACTTTTAGATTATAGCAGTAATAAGTATACAATGTCCTTAGCAGTCACAGACCTCCTACAAGAAGGACCTTACGAAGACAAAAATATCATGGAAACATACAATACGGATATAACAATAATATTAGTACTTGAGATATTATGTAGTAGTATTTTTTTATAATTTGAGATAAATGGTATGTACAGTGACCTACTAAACACAAATCATCTATGGGAAATAAGAAAACTCTACATCTTAACCTTGCGGCCTCCCTTTTCCATATATATTAAGATAAACAATATTTAAGAAATATTTGTATGAACTTTATGGTAGTCAAGGAAATTGGATAAAGATCCTGGCGAGTTCCCCCCGGAAGGGTTACCGGATGTAACCTCAACTGGGATAGAAGAGTGATCGGCTATGTAGTTGGAGCATGGGCAGGACCATGGGGATGGTGGATGTGTAGGGTCACCGTGCCTGTTCCACTTATTATTATTATTATTATTTTTGTACTGCACTGGGTAGCACCTGACCACTATCTCACCTGATGTTAAGCGATGATGCGATCGATGATGGAGCGCGCTTACCCAGAAGATACCTATTCACTCGCGTTTTGAAGAACCCCATATCGTACTTAATCGGAAACACAGACTCAGGCAGGGTGTTCCATTCCCTGGCGGTTCGTATGATAAACGAAGAAGTAAATCGCTTCGTTCGGGTAAATGGAATATCCACCATAAAGCGGTGGCGCTTCTGAGTATCCCTGGAAGTCCGATTAAAGAATGGGGATGGCGGAATCAAATTGTGAAGTTCCATTGCACATTCACCGAAATGTATCCGATAAAAAAGCGATAAACAAGCAACTTTGCGGCGGTGCTCGAGACTCTGGAGTCTTGCGTACTAGGTGGTCGTCGTTAATGAGTCTCTTGGCTCTCCTCTCAATAGCTTCCAGTGTCTCCAGCTGGTGTTTGGCAGAACCATACCAAAGGTGAGAACAGTACTCCATACACGACCGGACTTGGGCTTGATTCATCCATTCATGGATAATTGTTTGACAAACCTGAAATACATGTAATGTGGATTATGAATTAACGAGTTAAATGTCAAATGTCTTCTCTACGCTGATGATAAGTGCTAATTGCATCATCGGTAAAGGAGTTGCAGGAGATGGTTAATGTTATGCATGAGGCTTAAGAAAAAAAGGGAATTAAAATAAACGTATATAAGACAAAAGTTATGGTGTTTCAACGAGATGATAGAGTGACCGATTGCAATATTGTGATTGGAGGTGAAAAAGTGGAACAAGTGAAAGAGTTTGTATACTTGAGATCCATGTTTACAAAAAATCGAGAGTGTGAAAGTGACATAGAAAGGAGAGTGAATTCTAGAAGCATATAGTGAAGGGAGCATTGCACGCGTTTATGAATAGTCAGAAGGTGTCTAAGAAGGCTCGTCTGGCTGTTCATGGAGGAGTGTTGGTTCCGACACTAATGTATGGTAGTGAAAGTTGGATATTGTGTGGAGATGAAAGCATTGATAAGCATGATTGGAGGCAATCGAAGTGACTGAATAAGGAATAGAGTGATAAGGGAACGATGTTGTTCAAACCGATCAACTTATCGGGCAATTGGAACGCACCCCTTTCGTAGTCGTCTATTTGTTATCTATGGATTTTTGTATGTGAAAATAACTTCAGTTTTTGCGAATCATTCCGCTTGTACATTTTGTCGTCATTGATTTTTGAATTTGCAGTTTTAATTTGCTTGCGCGTATTTGTTTTATATTTGTTTTACTACGCGATAATTTTGATATTTGTACCTTCGTGCTGGTGCCTTGACGATACTGTGTCGTGACGTTGGAGTCTCGGAGGACTAGAAGAGGAAGGAAGCACGGGAACGATCATCGCCGCCCTGGCAGTGAGTAAAATAAAATTTTTGTTGGCCAACATGTTTTTATTTTTGTAACAGCTAGGTGCGGGCGCCGAGGTCGACACGACTGCATAACTCGACTGTAGGTTAATTTGATTTTATAATTTGTACCTTTTTTCAGCCCGGTGAATCGCCGGTTGTTAAGCATTCAAGACAGATTGTCCAGGTGGAAGGCGCCTCTGCTGAACAATCCGTGCCTGGGTAATCTGGAATCTTAACATCGTCAGAGCGCGGTTTGCATCCGCAGAGCCTAGGTTTGATGCCTATTTTTTGTAAAATTGTTCCATTTTGTCATGCCATGCTTGTTTGAAGGTTATGAAAATTATTGAAATTTTTGATTTGATTTGATTAGAGCCTTTTGAATACACCTGAAATACAGTGTATCCTCTAATTCACATGATTTGTTAACAGTTCTGTTAAAGATTTGGGCATTTTTGAGCCAACTAATGAATCTCTTATTGCAAATAATTTATTTCGTGTATAACTACATAAATATATTTCATCAAAATATTGATGGCTTAATAAGCAAATCTGATAATTTAATGGTAGGCTTGGAAGAATTAGTAAGTCAAAACAAAGAAGTCGACATTTTGTGCTTTACTGAACACAATATGAAGGTAGACGATTTAGAGAGGTTAAGGGTTCAAAATTTTCAATTAGCGTCTTGTTACTGCAGGAACAACAGACGTAGTGGCTCCTGTATTTTAGTTCGAAACGGTCATGAATTCCAAAATATAAATTTTATAGAAAAAATGGCAATACCAAACATATTTGAATGTTCTGCTATTGAATTAAAAAAACATAAAATGTATATTATATGGATATATCGGCCTCCACGCAAAAAAATATTCTATACTGACTACTTTCTTAGCCAATTAGACGATATGCTATCAAATTTATGTTTGAGGTATAAAGGGAAAATAGTAGTTTGTGGAGATTTTAACATTAATATATTGGAAAATAATAAATTAACAAGAAAATTTGAATCAATTGTACAAGAACAGCTTTTAATATTTTCTATGACGATTTCCTTCTTCTCTACGATCTATGCTTTCCAAGGAAGAGAGTAAAAATATTGATTAAAAAGAGCCTTAAATGGATTACAAAAGGGATTAAACTATGTGGTAAAAAAAGAAGAGAGATGCTATGGAAATATAGACGTAATCCCACTGTACAAAATAAATTATTATTTAAACAGTATTCTGAAAGGTATAAAAGAGTTATCCTGCTAACGCAAAAGTCACAAAATGATCACTTCATTAAAACCGCAAAAATCAAATCAAAGGCAACTTGGAAAATAATTAAGCATACAAATGATAATTTCCCCAAGGAACATAACTAAAATCAAAATTAATAATCATACATTTATTAATCCCAAAGACATATCAGAAAAATTCAATAATCATTTTACTAATATCGTGACATTACATCAGAAATATAATCCTTTTAATAAAATCAAATATGACAAATCTAACTCCGTATTTCTTACACCGACTATTCCATATGACATCTATAAAATAATAGAATCTCTCAATAATACTGATAGATTTGAGTATGATGGTATAACTACAAAAATAGTAAAAAATGTAAGTAGTATAATCGCCCCTGTTATAAGTCATATCATAAATATGTGCATTCAGCAAGGAATATTTCCTGACAAAATGAAAGTTTCTATAATAAAGCCATTGTTTAAAAAAGGCGACAAACATGACTTATGTAATTATCGGCCAATATCGCTTATACCTATTTTATCAAAAATAATTGAAAAAGTTATTTATCTAAAACTTTACTCTTATTTTGAAGATCAAAATATCTTCGCACCGGAACAGTATGGTTTTCGGAAATGTAAAAACATTAACGTTGCTATTTATAACTTCCTCTACAATGTTATAACAAATATGGATAAGACTAAGCCCACAGTTGCGTTATTTATGGATATGACCAAAGCTTTCGACCACGTTGAACACGAAACGCTTTTATATAAACTCGAGGCATATGGTGTTAGTAACACTGCAAACCAGCTTATCAGGTCCTATCTTACTAATAGAGTGCAGGCTACACAAATTAACCGCATATGTATGAGAACAAAAACAGACAATGTTTATACATCAGAATTTAAACAAATATATTACGGTGTCCCTCAAGGCAGTGTTTTAGGACCACTGCTCTTTCTGATTTATATTAATGACCTACCAAAAGTTACACCCTTCTCAATAATATTGTTCGCTGACGATAGTACGATTTTATTTACGGATAACAAAGCAAATAATGACAATTTAAATATCGATATTAACAATATATTGACATCGCTTATCAGCTGGTTTGACATGAATAATTTAAAAATTAATTTCGAAAAGACAAATATAATTAACTTCAGACAAAGGCCTAATGAACTGATGATTAACTTGAATGTAAATTACCAAGGGAAAACGATTGATGAAATTGAGTCAACCAAGTTCTTGGGTTTACAAATAGACAGAAAAACGACATGGAAGCAACACATAGAAATAATATCTAAAAGAATTTCACAATTTTCATATGCCTTATACAAACTGAGTAAAATAGCAAATCAGGACACTGTACTCACAGCATATCATGGCTATGTAGCTTCGGTCTTAAGATATGGCGTCATATTTTGGGGTAATTCTACAAACAAGTTGGATGTATTTAAAGCACAAAAGAAATGCATTCGTGCTATTTGCAACCTAGCTCAAACAGACGTGAGTTTTACAAGAGTCTGTTTGAGCTCAAACAGACTCTTGTAAAACTCACTTCATCAGACTTAACATATTAACATTTCCGTCTCTGTATATATACGAAACTGCTCTGTTTGTCCGACAAAACTGACACCTTTTTATTAAATATGACTTTCAAGGTAGACGAGCAAAGGATCTACGACACTTTGCCTCAAATACGTTACTACTAAATAAAACTGTGTTCTGTATGGCTCCAATTGTCTATAATAAAATTCCGAACATTATACGTGATGTAAATAATATAATAGTTTTCAAAAAATAGTTACATGACTTCCTGATTTTCAAGGCCTACTATACAATTAATGAATTCTTAGATGAGAAAAATATGTTAATTTCCTAATGTTTGTGACTATTTTGACAATATACCTGTAAATGCGTAGGTAATACTTGTATGCGTAAAGCGGGCCCTAGCGAGACTATTTGTATATTATAATACCTAATACTGTAACCTAAGACCACAAGTAAATAAAAAAAAAAAAAAATGTAATTTGTTGAAAAGCACCCCACCCTTGAAAAAGGCACTATTGTCATTATCTATTGTACTTGCAATTATATTATGAGCGCTTGGATATGCATACCATAGCTTGTATAATATAATATATTTGTTGTTTGAATGAAACAAACCAGTCTCAGCCCTAATTTCTATAAGATAACTGATAATTCTACTTATCATTGAAATAGGTACCAAATTGTTCTATACTGAGAAATGTTGAATTCTAACAGCCTTACTTATAAACGCTACTTAAATTTTAAGCATTACTTAGCCGCTGATTAGCAAAATTCCTTACTCATAAACGCTACATAACTTTATCCAGTTCCTAAGTACTGCTTAAATCAGCTGTCAATTTAAACACTGTCCAACCCATGTTTAAATATTTAAGTAGCAAGATGGCGCCGATATTTCGGATCAGCTGATTTAGTTACCATTGAGGTTATTGTCAAGGAGGCATACAAAACTATAAACATGACATACTCTGTAAATAAATCGTAAAAATATAGCAAGTAGAAACATACATTGGATGATGAATTAAATATTATGCGTAACCTTATTACTTTTCTTGATCTTATTGAAGAGTATACCGCAGGTACAGTTCCTGACTTTAGAATATAAGGATTGTGCTACTACTATTGGATGTATTAAAAGGCAACTTGGAAAACGATGCGCTCAATGAGTGGTGTAGGTATTTCAGTATTATATCACTATTCACGTTGATATATATGAGTAGGGTGTTGCTGAACATTGGGTGGAAAACAGTTTCTACAGAAAGGTAGCGGGTATACTATACCTGCTACTAATAACGTTGGTTGTCGATTATAAAATCAAAGCCAAAACTTTTTACATTTTTGTTCTCGTGTTGTTCTATGCGTTGTTAACGAGTATTTTAAATATGTTGTTGCTTTGTATTTTGTATTGATATAGCTGAGATATATAAACTGACCCTACATAAGGGGGATATATCTCCTTAGCCTAACAATTGTAAGTATATGAGGGGTCTAGATTCAAATCCTCCACTGTCCACCATTTGACTTTTTTCACTAGAGGACAAAAACTTCTACCGGCTAACCAAATCTTATTTTGTCAAGTGATTTGATATATTTTCGTAGAATGAGTATCAATACTTATCTCGTTTTTTAAATTATAACTGCTTTGTAGCCAGAAAAACAGAAAATAAAGAATAAAAAATGGACAGAGGTGGTTATGCATCTTATCGACTGATAGAGGTGGTTTTGCACTTTTTTCTTATGGATAGAGGAGGATTTGCTCGTAAGTTACAGAACAGATTGTGTTATTCAAAATGGCACCATGAACGTTATTAAGGGCAAATAAAGCTACATCATTATATTTTGATATCTACTTATCTCAAATAAATGCGAGGAAATTTTAACTGCGAATTAGTTTGTTTTGATGGTGTTATCAAATGAGACAATTAGATGAATTTTGCCAAGAGCATTTTACTCGTATCCAGTAACAAAACTCTGTTTCAAACACAAGTTAATCGGGCGTTCTATCGCAGGCCGTTTCACCGCTTATCATCAGGCAAGTTGCAGTCAAGCGCAAACATGTAAATAAAAAAAAACTATGCAAAATCAGTAAATTATGCTCCAATTGACGACTCCGTTGGCGTGATGGTTACCATGCCGGACTGCCAACCAGAAGGTCCGAAGTTCGATTCCCGGCACGGCCAACATCTTTGTGATGAGCAAATTGTTGGCTGTCGGTCTGATTGTTCAATATGTATCGATATAAAGTACTTAGTAGTATTTACATGTATATCAGTTGTGTTAGCACCCATTACACAAACTATAAATAGCTTAGCATGGGGCTAACCAGCTGTGTGTAAAATGTGTCCTAATATTTATTTATAACTGCTTTATACGCAATGTATCCAAAAATTATACCTAATCGAAAAAGCCCAAACCCCCTAACTTTATTTGCTGAGAAATGGGATAAGATGAGAAACGTCTTCATGTACACCTTACAAAAAAAAACATTGGAAACACTGGTTGAATTGTTTTATTTATATTTAAATAGACATCCCTACCTCTTCTAAATATTCACATGGTTCGTTTTCAGGACCTGAATACCCTTCATAATTCTTTTCTAAAACGTTTTTGTAATAAGACAGTAAGTTATCGCCATGATCTTTCTTCCAATCTTTCCCAAAATGTTTGGTCAGTAATTTTTCAACGTCATCGAGCTTAGGCTTTCCAATGTTCACCCTGTTGTGCTGAATGTCATCGATTCCAAAATCGTTCATGGACTTGACGCGAGGTTTCATAATACTTTTTGCTACGTCCTTATCAACTTTGTAATTTTCTTCACCTCGAATCACAAACCGTTCTGAATTATTTTTGACCCTCTTAAGATAGTATCTCTTGCAGTCATTAAATTTGAAGTGATATTGACCTGGCAACTTTGTAGTATTCTTTGCATAAGATTTCCAGTTTTTGACAGGACAATCAGAACCAAGTTTGATGACCTTACCATGTTCTTTGTAAATATCCAAATACTCAGACGGTTGCACTATCACTTCCTTTCTTTTAATTTCTTTTTCAATGTGCCCAAACACTCGGTCAGCAGGCATGAAAGAATGACCCGGAACAGGAAAAATTAATTCCACAGTTTTCACATTTTGAGGGGCACACATTGTTAGCCAATATGCACACATCGATATAAGAATCGAATTTTTATTTTGTGAGCCACAACCATCAGCCATTAATCTAATTTTTTTTATGTCGGTTAAATTAATTTGAGTTGTAAGTTGATAAAATACCGCTGAAGCTATTTCATTTGCGGATTTGGCATGAGCGTCTTCCGTCCAGGCGTAACAAAATACATTTTCCTTGGAAATTTGGTTTGTATTAGAACCAAGCACTATTGTAAAATTATACATATATAGTTGTCTGCTGTAGTAGGCTATCTGGTCAGGGATCTTTGGAAGTACTTGGTTCTTTTGGCAATCAAACGACAAAGTTAGCATACTTTCTTTGTTTTCGCGTAAATAATCATAAAAACATTTCGATTTCAATTTGTGAAGTCGAAGATTTGCCATTAAGGTGACTTTAGTTGCGTTATCGTTTTGATTTTTGGCCTTTTTTATTTTTTCCGATAATTCTGTACATTTACTACAGACGTCGACACGTGGAGTATTAAAACCAATGTTATAATGTTTGTTAAATATATCGCGGAAAAAACATTCCTTCACTTTCAATGACGTATCACTTTGTTGTTCCTGATACATTCGCCACATTTTTTTAATGTTTAGATCCGATGACACATATTTTCTTTCCGATGTCGCTGAGCGACAATAGTGTGCCTCAATGCATTTAAACGATTGAATAAAATGCATGACGCTCTGTTTTTTGTCAACATTTTTCATTGAAGCTCTATCACCGCCTCGTCGGTCTTCTGGTAGCTGTCCAGTATGCAAAAAAAATTTTGAAATCCTTCTCAGTCTGCTAACACCAATATTAAGAATCGTCAAAAATATTGCTTGACAAACGCGCAACAGTTTGTAAGGCTTGGTAAATGTTCTGACGTACGTGGCAGTAAACGTTTCAGATTTTTTACGTTGTCCCACTTTACGTCTGCGGCGAGCTGGAACCTTAGTCTTCAAATATTTCAAAATGAAATTATCTTGATGCCTTTTCTCTTTTTTTGCATAAAATGCTGAATGAAATTTTCTGACATCTTGCGGGGTTAGATCATTACATTTAAATTTTTTCTTATTGTGGCTACATTTTCCCAACTTACTTAGATCAGGTAGTTTTTTTGGAGCATACCTAAAACCAAACACAAAATCAGTAGATGAAAATACATAACTTTATACATTTAATTTATTTATTGACTATACACAAAAATAAATGTAGGCATGTAAGTCAGTGATAGCCTAGGTCGGAGTGTGCTCGACTTATAAGCGACACCTGGGTTCGAACCCAAGCCTGCACGCTTGGTCTTTTTCCAAGTGCTGCAGAGATGTTTAATCATCACTTGTTTATGGTGAAGGAAAACATCGTGAGGAAACCTACTTGTGAAAGATGATTGAATCTTCTAAAATCAAGTGAAGTCCCCAAACCGCATTAGACCTCTACTGTGGCCTATCGCTTTCCTAGGAGGAGACCCAACCCAGCAGTGGGGGTATATGGGCTGAAGCGAAAAGAGCAAAACCGAAAAAATAACTATTTTAGTAGCCCCCGTTATGTTTGACACAATATACCTAGTCAAATTAAAATAGAAAAATGTATGTGTCATGTGTATACAAAAATCGTGTAAGTTGATACTCGTACAAACTACCCATTTGGATCAAATTCTACTCGAACCTATTAACCTGTTCGAGTAGAATTAATATTTATATATTGCAATACTTTTTCAAAGAAAAACAATCTATCTATTATCTATTATTATAAATAATTATTTTTTGCAAAAAATAACATGACCGACTTCACCCGTGAACAGAATTCGCGAATATTTCGCACAGATCGATGTAGCAAATTTCACATTATTGTTGATTTATTAAAAATGGCTCAGCCTATTTCGATAAAATTTAAATGGGACAAATTTCGAAGTATACTCTTTCCAATAAAAAAAAAGAATTATTAAAATTGGACTACTATGAAAAAAGTTATGCGTGGTTACACATAAAAAAAATAGATATACCTATAGGTAAATAAATAATAGGTACGCGTCGAATTGAGTACTTCCTCCGGTTGGTTCGTCGGTCAAAAAACCGAGTCCACTAGTGAAAAAAATCCTTTTATATGTTATTGGTACACACAGGGTACACAACTACGTTGCTTTTTCTTGCATAAATCATCCACTTCACTCCAAACAGTGGGCTTGGTAAAACTTACCGATTCTCCTTCTCCTTGTTACGTTTCCATTGCTTCTCGTTGCGAACTTTCTTCCTTGCTTTGTTTCCAGTGACTGGGGTAACATTTATCTCCATTTTAAAGCCAAAAACGCAACAAATTTCAATAAAATAACGCACAGCAATCAAACCAAAACATATGCAGCAGCCATATTGTTTTCTAGTTGATACTGTTCTGTGATTGGTTGACAAGGGACAATGGCGGTTTTGTACTTTATCGTAAGGATAGAGAAGCTTTTGCATCTAATTTATATGTTTTGAAGGTGATTTCTATGGGATAGAGGCGTTTTTGAGACAAACTGTTAAAACAGAACCAAAAACAACGATGACAAGATGTTGTCAGGATAAAAAAATTAAAAAAACCTAATTGTGGATAGTGGAGGATTTGCATCTAGACCCCTCATATATAATCCTTGTTAGGGTAGGACGATTCAATATTACTCTATACCTACTGTAGTAGGTCTAGAATACCGGTAAGATAAGACGTAAATAATACTAGTGATTCAATTTAAAAGCAGAATTGAGCACTTATTTGCTTATTTCAGCATAGATGTCGATTCAGTTCAGCAAAAAAAAAATATTTTAGGAGTTGAAATATTCTTAATTGTATTAAGCATCTCATTTAAGGTTGAACTGGCCGGTCGCTTCTCCATACAAACGCCGTAGGATGATCACTCCCTTATTTGAGATTTAAGGTCCAGAATTAAGCATAACACCGATCGATCTCGTCATTATCTAGGCTTGTATGATGTCGAAATTTTAAAAAGATAGTTAAGTTGAAAGTTATTAGCCTCGAAAATTTTATATGAAAATGTTTCAAAGCTCATAACTCTCAACTTAATTATCTTATTAAAATTTCGTCATCATACAAGCCTACATAATTAGGAGATCAATCGGTATTATGCTTTGTTTTGGACCTAAAACCTCAAATAAGGGAGTAATCACCCTACTGCGTTTGTATGGAGAACGGGCCGGCCAGTTCACCCTTAATAGGGCGCGAGTTTATTACCAAATGGTAATAAACTGGTCCAAATTAGACGCCGGACTGTTACTGAAAATTACTATCTCATTAAAACCCCAACATCTGATCCGATCCGGGGATCGAACTCATTGTAATTTTCTTATAGCCGCGCCACGCGGTTCCACCCGCGTAGGCAATGATGATGAAAAGTAAGGAGAACCTAAACTAACTATTCTGTTATTTCATCCAAACCCTCAAGCCGTTAAAACGTGAATACATGTAGAAGACAAAAACACATACACATAAACTTTACATATATACATATAATCACGCCTGTATTCCCCGAAGGGGTAGGCAATGTTGTGTAAACACCCATGTTTCGGCCAATTGGGTTTTGGTCCCATGTAATAAGGGGCGAGCCTATTGCCATGTTTTCTCGAGCACACTAGACGAAACACAAGAACATATTACGGCCTTTATATTCCGTAGTAAATTCATTTGATAAGCGATACCTTAAATTACACTTACTGTGATTTAAGGAATCGCTATAAAATGATTAAAAATAAACAAGGATTGGAATCTTGGGTTCATAGAAAAAAACGTAGACATTGTTTGGGATGGAAAAAGATAACTTCCAGCGGGATTTGACGGTATTCTGGAGTTACACCCGTAAATTCTGGGGTAACCCCATAATGCATTTCCAATAATGCTATGGAATAGATTGTTATTCCATAGCATAATTGGAAATTTATTAGGGCACTTTTGAATTTACCAAATTACAAGTACACCTAACCATATGTACAAAAATACGTACCTACAAAGAATAGATATTTTTTAACTTTTTAATTTTAATATTTTTGGCACTAGATACGTGCTTTTTGGCAATTTGGGTCTTCCATAATATCTTTTAGTTCAATGTTGGCAGTTTAAAATACTTTTGACCTCATTATCCATTGTTTAGCTAAATAGTTGCTAAGTAGCGTTTATAAGTAAGAAATATTTAAGCATTACTTAAACACTGTTTAGTTATGCATTACTTAGCAACTACATAGCGGATTTTTTATAAGTAAGGGGGTAAATTGATATAATTCTAAATTGACAATATACCTGTAAATGCATAGGTAATACTTGTATGCGTAAAGCGGGCCCTAGCGAGACTATTTGTATATTATAATACCTAACAACACTGTAACCTAGGACCACAAGTAAATAAAAAAAAAAAAAAAAAAAAAAAAACTTGTAATATGTTGAAAAGCACCCCACCCTTGATAAAGGCACTATTGTCATTATCTATTGTACTTGCAATTATATGATGAGCGCTTGGATATGCATACCATAGCTTGTATAATATAATATATTTGTTGTTTGAATGAAACAAACCAGTCTCAGCCCTAATTTCTATAAGATAACTGATAATTCTACTTATCATTGAAATAGGTACCATTGTTCTATACTGAGAAATGTTGAATGCTAAATTGTTATAATTCTCATTAAATCTGTGCCTTATTAACAATATCTAGTCCACATAAGCTAGCTTAAATAGTTTCTTGCTGTGTACAAATAGTTTGAGCAACTGTCAATGTAGTTCTACATCGGCAAACTAGATGTCGCTGCTCGGTTTTCGTAACTTCCTAGATCGCGGTGACGAGATTCTCCGCACGTTAATGTAAATCGCGTTGGCGGGTTTTTTAAATAAATTGGTTTAGAGTGGCACTCAGGTGTTTCATTTGATAACCGCCTCCCTCAGTAAAGCATTCTTAGGTTCTTTTGAGCACCTATTTATTACGTGTTCATTGGTCCTTCAGAAGCCGGTTGCGTCAAATATTTGACCAAACCAGGAGGTTAACAGTTTTGGAAACGGAACTTGCGGACGGTGGATCGCCGTTGCAAACGCAAGTTTAGAGGCTAGTTGAGCCTCGCTGATGTTGGCACCGCTGTTGAGCGGCTCGACACGAGCGGGTAAATTAAACGCCTTCAGGCAGTAGTTCAGGGTGAACGCTGTCAGACGAGTACCTTAGAGCGGTACTGTCAGGAATCATTCAACGTGAACGTCTACACTACCGGATGTACTGCAGTTCATCTACGTGAGCACTGAGACCCAGTGACATTGGATTGGACACGTACAGTGCCGGGAGGTCATCAAAACACTAGGAGAGGAATTGGAGAGTCGGAATATACTCAAAAGTAAAGTTAGTGAAGTGAAATCGTGAGTACTTTTATATTGTTTATTGATCGATTTGAAGAAAGAAAATTTGGACTTTAATTAATTACTACTTTGTAATCTTTGTATTGGTTTTTAACGTAATGATTTGAGTAGTAATAACAACTTAGTAAATTTATCTTGTGCAATAAGGACTTGCTTGTTTTTATTATATTTGAAACTTTGTATTGGTTATTAACTTAATTATATCAGTAGTATTAACTTACTAAAATTATGTTGTGCTGTTAGGACTTAGAATAGTTTCGCAAAAAACGAAGGTACACAAACACTTAGAATTTATTTGTAAAAAAGTGTATGGTAATATAACTTGTAAAATTTTCAAAGTTTTGTAAAATGGAGTCTCTAATTAACTTTCAAAATGACTTATGTTCCCGCTTAAGTAAAGCAAGATTAAATTTTAAGAAAAGCCCGAGAGATCGGTTAACAAAGGTATACATTGAAGGAAGGTTGGAGGCTGCTGATCAATTATGGTTTGAATTTTTATCAGGTCATAAAGATTTAATGAGAAATTATGAACCAAAGTTATTAAATGTATCTTCTTATGTATCATCCGATAAATATAACGAAACCGAGGAAATTTATATAGAGTATAAATGCGAATTAAAATTGAAACTGTCAGAGTTTAATACAACACAATCCAGTAAAACTGACAAAAGTGATAATTTGTGCAGTCAAGTCAAACTACCCAAAATAAATATTCCTAGCTTTTCAGGAATTTATTCAGACTGGACTTCTTTTAAGGATCTTTTTATGTCTTTAATAATTCAAAACGGGTCCTTAGATAATGTCCAGAAACTTCATTATTTGAAGGGACATCTTACGGGTGAAGCAGAGCAGCTCTTGAGGCACATACCGATTCAAGAATCAAATTTTGAAAGGTGTTGGCAGTTGTTAGAAGAACGGTACAATAACAAAAAATACATCTGCCATCACGTTTTAAAACGACTTTTGAGCCAAAAGAACATATCGGTGGAATCGGCGAATGCGTTAAAGGATCTTGTCGATACGACTAACGATTGCTTAGCTACTCTGACGAATCTAGGTATTAACGTTAGTAGTTGGGATGTTTTAATTATTCACATCTTGACTTTGAAGCTGGATCCAGAGTCTCGACGTCAGTGGGAGTTCAACGTCACAACAAATACTTCTTCAGATGAACTTCCAACTTATGCTCAGTTCAAAGAATTTTTGACAAATAGATTTCGCGCTATCGAGTTTCTGATCCCAGATTCAAGGTCAGGGCATAAAGTTCAAAATAATAATAAGGTCAAAGCACTCCATGTAGCAACTTCTATAACATGTCCATTTTGTTCCGAAGGCCATAAATTAAGTAAATGTAAAATGTTCCATAAAGAAACCACTGAAGCTCGTCGAAAGTTTGTGTATGATAGTAATGTTTGCTTCAATTGCTTGGGAAGCAATCACTCTGCCAAGGAGTGTCGATCAAATGTTAGGTGTAGCATATGCAAGCGAACTCATCATTCGCTATTGCATCCTAAGGGTGCTAATTCAACTGAGGGAACCAAAAACGAGTGCGTTGTCAACTCCTCGGGTAGTGCCACAACTTCATCACCGGGGGCAAGCTCATCATTCATGGTTTTTTGTTTGGCAGCAGGTGAGAAACAACAAGTTTTACTCGCCACTGCTTTAGTTAAGGCCATATGTAAAAATGGAAATGAGTACAGCATTCGCGCGCTTCTAGACCAGGGGTCGCAGGCTTCTTTTGTAACCGAGTCGACGGTGCAATACTTGGGCTTAAAGAAAACCGTTTCTACAAGTCAAATAACGGGTCTGGGTGGGGACAAGGCCATAGTTTCAAAGACGATGGTCAACATGGAAATTAGGTCCCAACACAACCCAGATGTTAAAATATTAATCAAAGCACACGTGCTTAAAAACATAACGTCTCTTCTGCCAACTAGAAGAGTCGAAGCCAGAGAATGGCAGGAACTTAGTGATTTGGTGCTAGCTGATCCTGAGTACTACACATCAAATCGCATCGATCTTCTTCTGGGAGCAGAGGTATACGGGGTGATTCTGCAGGAAGGTGTAATAAAAGATCCTCGAGGCAAACTTATAGCGCAATCTACCAGTCTTGGCTGGATTCTTTCAGGTAGTGTAAGCTGCAATGCCCAACCCTTACCTCGCATCAACGTCATGCATTGCTGCGACACTAGTGATCTGCTGAAAAAATTTGGGAACTTGAAGCAGACATACCGAGTCCAAAATTGAGCATGTTAACAGAGGAGGAAAAACGTTGTGAACAAATCTTCACTAAGACGACCGACAGAGATCCCAAAGGGCGATACGTAGTTCGGCTTCCTTTCAAAGAAGATTATCCAGAGGTATCAGGGTCCAGAGATATAGCTGAAAAGCGATTAAAATCATTGGAACATAAGTTGAGCAAGGATCCGATACTAAAACGAAAATATCAGGAGGTTATAACCGATTACCTTGAGCTGGAACATATGGAAGAAGTTCCTCCTGAAGATATAGATAATCCTAGAGCTATATACTTACCGCATCACGCCGTCGTCAGGAACGAAAAAGAAACCACGAAAGTTAGGATTGTTTACGACGCTTCATGTAAGGGAAAAAATGATAGATCGCTCAACGATCAGTTGCTGGTTGGACCTACCTTGCAGCCAGAGTTGAGACACATTATCATGCAGTGGAGATGTTCTAAAATTTGCATGTCAGCTGACATCGTGAAGATGTACCGGCAGGTAAAGGTTGAAAAGCAAGACGCAGATTGTCAAAGGATACTGTGGCGAAATGATGTAAACGAGCCTGTCAAACATTACAGACATACTCGAGTCACCTTTGGCACATCTCCCGCTCCATATTTGGCTGTCAGAGCCCTTCAACAAGTCGCTCATGATCACGGTGCAGAATATCCCTCAGCCGCGGAAAGAGTCTTCAATGATTTTTACGTAGACGATTTATTGACCGGGGTACAAACCTGTGAAGAAGGTCATCGAGTATTTACAGAAATGAATGAACTTTTAAGTAAGGCAGGGTTTGTTCTCCAAAAATGGAACAGCAATGATGATGACCTACTAAGGAAAATGAATGGAAGGGGAGACGGGGCAAGAGATGCGAAGGATGGCATAAAAATAAAAGAGGATGATATGACAAAAATAATGGGACTCACCTGGAACCGGGCTGATGATACCTTCCGCTACGCAGTCCGTCTTCCGCAGTTGCAGGAACCTGTAACAAAAAGAAAAATTATATCTGACATCTCACGACTTTACGATCCTCTAGGCTGGGTGGGACCGAGCATTGTAATGGCAAAGGCAATGATACAAAAGCTTTGGTTAGCAGGATTGGGCTGGGACGAAAGGATTCCAGACAATTTATTGCATGAATGGTTAACTTACCGAGAAGAGCAATTGATGTTAGCCAAAATTCACATACCAAGGTGGATCGGGACAACAGCAAACGATGTCCACGTTGAGTTGCACGGGTTTTGCGACGCATCCAAAACCGCGTATGGGGCAGTAACTTACATCCGTGTGGTCGACTTTGAAAGAAGGGTCAATGTGTCTTTAGTTACTGCTAAAACTAAGGTGGCGCCAGTGAAACAGGTATCCATACCTCGATTAGAGTTGTGTGGTGCGGTCCTGCTTACAAGGTTAATTATCGAAGTGGGAAAGGTAATAAAGGTTGAGAAATCCAATCTTCATGCATGGACCGACTCTACAGTTGTTCTTGCGTGGCTGAACAGCCATCCAAGTAGATGGAATGTGTTCGTGGCAAATCGCGTCTCAGAAATCTTGACCAGCTTGGATCCGCAGAATTGGTGTCATGTAACGTCGAAGCAAAATCCAGCCGATTGTGCATCAAGAGGTTTGCGACCTTCTGACCTTGTAAACCATGAACTGTGGTTTCGTGGGCCGAAGTTCATTTCCTGTGAAAATATAATTTACCAGAAACCAAAGGACGTGCAAACTGAGTTAGAATTGGTAAAGGCTCACTTTGCTACTGAAGATAACTTGGATTGGAATAAGTTCTTATCGCTCACCAGAATGGTTAGAGTCACAGCATATTGCAAGCGATTTATAAACAACTCCAAGTCATCGAGCGTTAAATTAAACTCAACCTATCTTACAGCAACCGAGTTAAAGGAAGCTTTGAAAACGTGTATCAAAATATGTCAGGCACGCAATTTTAATGAAGAGATATGCGTTATAAAGGCACAAAGAAACTTACCTAAATGCTGCAAAATCCGCTCGTTGAACCCATTTTTAGGCGAAGATGATATATTAAGAGTGGGGGGAAGGCTCAATTTCGCATCATTAACATTCGACAGGAAGCACCCCATCTTAATCCCAAAGGAGTCTCATCTAACACAACTCATAATAGCAGACGCTCATCACCAGACTCTTCATGGTGGACCACAAATAACATTGACATACATACAGGCCAAATACTGGATCTTGGGAGCAAAACAGCTTGTGAAATCGCACTTTCGCAAATGTGTTACTTGTGTCAAAAACGCAGCTGTTACTAAGCACCCTTTAATGGGCCAGCTGCCCGCCGCGCGAGTAACACCGACTCGACCTTTCAAAAGTTGCGGAGTCGATTACGCAGGCCCACTACAAATCAGAACCAGTAAAGGTAGAGGTCACAAATCCCAGAAAGGCTACATTTGTCTATTCATTTGCATGGCGTCGCGCGCCATACATTTAGAACTGGTGAGTGATCTCACTTCCGAGGGCTTTCTGCAAGCTTTCAAGCGATTTGTGGCAAGACGTGGTCAATGTATGCATTTGTGGAGCGATAACGGTACCAATTTTATCGGAGCGTCAGTCGAGTTGAAAAAGTGCAGTATGTTTGAGCAAAGGCATATGGGAGAAGTTGCTGAGGCGTTAGCACACAACACCTGCGAATGGCATTTCATACCGCCCCACTCGCCAAACTTCGGAGGCTTGTGGGAAGCCGGTGTCAAATCTGTGAAGTACCATCTCAAAAGAGTCATTGGAAACTCAACACTAACATTTGAAGAGATGGCCACAGTGTTGAGCCAAGTAGAGGCTTGTCTAAATTCTCGTCCTTTATCAAGCATCTACGACGATAATACAGACGATTTTGATGTGCTGACTCCAGGACATTTTCTTATCGGGGAGAGTTTATTAACCTCACCAAATTATAATTTTGAAGACCATAACATAGGTACCCTCAGGAGATGGCAACACACTCAAAAAATGTTGCAAACATTTTGGCGAAAATGGTCACAAGAATATTTAACCAAATTCTTGAAACGCTACAAATGGGCTGTTAATGATAGTTCTCAACCTCATATCGGAGACATTGTAGTAGTAAAGGAGGACAATTTGCCTCCATGTCGGTGGCTTTACGGCAGGGTCATTGCTGCCCATGTTGGAGCAGATAATATTATACGAGTAGTGACTCTAAAAACTAAAAATGGAACATTAAAAAGGCCTGTATCAAAATTATGTTTTTTGCCTGTAGCAAGGGACTAATGTCACTTAAATGTTGGTTGTATTTTGTTAGTTGTAAGAATGTTTTGATGCAATTTGTATAACAACAGGCAGCAGCCATTACATAAAAATGCAGTGGCCGCATCACCACTCTCATAATGTGTTTGTGATAATTAGTAACTTTTATTCTTGAGCTTTATTAAAGGACAATGGTTCACTTTGCCCTTGGCGGGCGATGTATGTACAAATAGTTAAGAGCAACTGTCAATGTAGTTCTACATCGGCAAACTAGATGTCGCTGCTCGGTTTTCGTAACTTCCTAGATCGCGGTGACGAGATTCTCCGCACGTTAATGTAAATCGCGTTGGCGGGTTTTTTAAATAAATTGGTTTAGAGTGGCACTCAGGTGTTTCATTTGATAACCGCCTCCCTCAGTAAAGCATTCTTAGGTTCTTTTGGGCACCGAATTATTACGTGTTCATGCTGAACTTTGTGTATAAATCTTGAAGAATTCACAAAACTTGAGAATTTGTATTTGAAATCTGCGACTAACTATATTTGAATATTCGGATTTTGTGATATCTCATGTAAAGTATAAAAAATCATATTAATTTTCCTTCACAATTGTTTGGAGAGTTCCCTAGGAGGTGTATTAAGTGAATTCAAGTTATTTTGGGTAAAAATATTGTACCATTCTGGGGTTCCTTACCATTTTTGTTACGGCCAAGTATAAAAAAATTATTTTGATGTTACTTGAACTAATATGATAAATTGTTTATTCTGATTGAGAATACACATTCCAGGGCTGCCAACGCATAAAGAGAATTTACTATAGGGTTGTAACTTTTGAAAAAATTTGAATTATTGAATATTTTTTGTTAAAATTTGTAAAATATTGTTGAATATTATTGAATAACTGTTGACTAGTGGTTCATACTCAACATGTCCGCAATAAAGGAGGTACGCGACGCCGTTGGTGGTATCACCTCACATTGCGTTGGTTTTCCACCGCAGCAGCCTTGGCCGCTAGACCAGATAGAGACGAGGTGCTGTAAGACCGTTTTGCCAAGTTTAGTGAACGCCTCGAACTTGTGCAAAAACGCTACACCTGCTATAACACCTTTGTTGGAGACTTGACTTTTGATGCCTTCAGTCGGGAACAGAGGAATCATGTTGATAATGATTACCTACAAATTTTGGGAGTCAACGACCACGATCTTTTTGCATGTTGTTGCAGGTCGTGTAATACAAGATCCAAATAATGCTGATTTCATAATATCACAGTTGCTTGTGGTTCATAATTTTACGATAACTCAAAAACTACCTTACATAATTAACTGCAATTTAAATTGGACTAACTTAAGGGTCTTACTTAGGTCTTACTACACATATCACATTTACACATATATACGCGTTGACTTAACAATCATTAACAACACATTTGAGAAGTGCTCGGGTTTTTGGTCGTTTAAGCAGGAGCAACATTTATCGAGTGGTTCTACAAATCACTTTTCATGTGGTTTATAGCAACGTTTGAGGCTGGCATTATAATTTGTATGATGCGTGCGCCCGTGAGCAAAGTCGTTTTATTGTTTTTTGGCGGAGACTGTAATATTATGCTGAAAGAAAGAAGAAAGAATATTCATTATAATATTTAGGTCTGCCTAATGAATCCCCGGTACTTACCAATGTCATTTACTATATCATTGTAAGTGCCTTGGACTCATTAGGCGGTCACAACATATATTTTAATCAGGACCATCGATAAGCTGTTGCAGGCGTCGCGTGGAAGAACCTTCTCCCATACCTACTACAAAATTATTTATAACTAATATATACATTCTATATACGGAACAAATTACCAACACCCAAAAGAATCAATTAACCTCGTCAAAAATATTCCAGCATGGTACCAAATACTTTAAACCTGTGACAATTCAATAACGCGTTGTAATTTTTTTTAAATACTAGCTTTTACCTGCGGTTTCAAGTATATCATAATCGTTTTTAGGTCGACCTACTGTTCCAAATTTCCTATTAAGTTTTCCATTCTGCTATACTTCGAAAACATAAATAGAAGTCATAGGCACAGGCTAGTTAGCATTAGCTATAATATAGTTTTAGCCTAGTTCCTACGTAGTGCCCCATGTCGAGTGTTGTAATATACAGATACAGTACTCAGCCACAGTGGTAAATTTAACTCCGCTCCACTTAGTATCATAAGAGAATATAGCAAATTCTTGCCAATTAGCCACTACATGGCTGACAATCTCTTTAAGGCCATCCATTGCTCTATCCTGAGTCCCATACAATAAAAGTTGGCTGTCATACTCGACACGCGGAGGACGTCTCATCTGAATTCCGATGCACAGCGCGTAGCATTCTTTCCATTCTTTGTAAAACAAATTTGTAATAAGTATGTTATAAGTTTCATATCTCACTGATGTAGGAAATTATCTTTATTGTACAAAGATATAATAATATTTAGTTAAATACCAGCTTTCCGACCGCGGCCCGCCCTCGTTTATTTCGGTTATCGCGCAAAACCATTAACCTCTTTTTGCGCACTTGGATAAAAGTATCCTATGTCCGTCCTCGGGTCCTAAAAAATTTCATACCAAATTTCATCCAAATCGGTCCAGTAGTTATTAAGTTAATTGGTGTCATACAAAAATACAAATCGTTCCTCCTTATAACATTAGTGTCGATTAATTGTTTAAATTTCAAATGTCTGCCTGTTACGGTTCAAAAGTTAGTTTTCATCAATACGACAGATCGACGAATAGTATTTTTCGAAGCGGTGATGGCTCAGTGGCATTGGCTATGGACTGCCGCGCAGCAGGTCCATGGTTCGAATCCCGCCGCGGGCTTCAGCATCACCGCATGATGGTAGGACATTTTGCGCATGCTCGCCTGGCTAGCGACCACCCTTAATTAGAAAATCTCTCGCCAAGCACCTAACAGTGTGTTCCGGCAGCAGTCCTTGAGAGCCAATGAAATTACAGGCATATGAGACTTATCAACTATGTCTCAAGGTAACAGGCGTAGTGCAGCTCGTGACTTGTGATGAAATGCATCTGTTAAAGGCAAAGGTTAGTCCGCTAAGAATCAGGTGAGCCTCGAGCTAGTTCCGTCACAAATACACAAAAAAAACCTAAGCGCCTGTGGTTTAGGTTCAGGTGACAAACTTTTCTGCCCATTTTCACACCTTCTGATCAAACTTAGCAAAATATTTGTTGAGGCATGTATATGTTTTAAAAATATATCCAGATACGAATGTTTATCACTATCACTTCAAATACAGTGACCTTTCCATACTAAGTTTCATCCCCAATTTCACCCCCTCAAGTGCTCGTAAAAATCTTTGTAAAAACAATGTTGAAAACGTTATTTTTTATTTTCAATGATCTATCCGAATACTAATTTTCAGAACTGTAAGATAACAAGCAAAGGACTTTCATACAAATGTTTTCACCCATTTTTACCCCCTTAGGTATTGAATTTCAAAAAATCCTTTCTTAGTACACCCTCACGCATACTGCTGAATACACCCTCCTTTGAAGGATGGCGACGTGCCATACTCGAGGATACCTCGCTCAAGGCAACTCCACGTTAGTTTTGCTCTCAAAGTAATATCCCGTAAATGCAGTAAAAAGTGACGTTGAAGGTTTTGATTATACACTTCTGGACTCATCTATTGGCCCACCTTATATTTTCAGTTTCGTTTGGTCCTAGCTAAAATTTTATATGAGGTCGAGCAAAAAGTTTTTATGCAGTTTTGAACCTGGCACATTCACAATTTCATTCAATAGTCTTTTTTTGAATTTCGAACACAGAATTTAAAGAAACAAAAGACATATGGAGCCTGTTTGTTGATATCAAACAATCGAATACTAAGAAAACTTGGTTTTATTGGTTTACTTGGATTTAATTCTTGAAAAAGTGATTGATATCTTTGGTTTTGCAACAAATATTACTTATTCTTAACATTAAGGTGAGGTTCTATCAATAATCTATGGATACTTCACCTGAAGTCGCCGCCCAAGCTGTGGCACTTATTCAGGCCGGACACAGCCAAAGAAACGTGAGTGCTCAACTTAATTTAAGTCGATCTGCGGTCCGAAATGTTTATCGGAGGTACCTAGAGACTGGCGGCTTTGTTCGTCGCCAAGGAAGGCCACGATCTCGGGTCACAACTGAAAGGCAGGATCGATTCATCGTGACGACCAGCTTGAGAAATCGTCACCTTACCTCCATTGAGATACAAAACCAACTTCGCGACTTCCACGGAGTATCTGTGAGCGCTCGAACTGTTCGGAGAAGGTTAAAAGAACGCGATATGGTACCACACAAGCCAGCTAATGGGCCCAAACTAACGCGAGCCCACCGAACAGAGCGCCTGCATTTCGCACGCAGTCATTTAAATTGGACACAGCAAGATTGGAGCCGTGTACTCTTTTCTGATGAGTCTAAAATTGTGTTACATGGCAATGATGGAAGGAAGAAGGTCTACCGACGTAAGGGAGAGCGTTTCGCACAATGCTGCTTTGAAGAGAGGGTTGCTTATGGCGGTGGCTCATGGACTGTCTGGGGCGGTATATCCGCGAGCGGCAAAACTCAACTTGAGGTTATTACAGGACCACGGCTGCCAACATTAAATGCTGAAAGGTACATTCGTGAGTGCTTAGAACCTCACGTGATACCATACGCGGACTATGTGGGCCCAAATTTCCTTTTTATGCATGATAATGCAAGAGCCCATGCGGCCGGCATCGTCAGGGAATATCTTCGGGATGTGAACATCACAGTTATGGACTGGCCAGCCAGAAGCCCAGACATGAACCCTATTGAGCACATGTGGGACGAGCTAAAAAGACGTGTTAGGGCTCGTCAGCCAGTTGCCCAGACGATGCAGGAGTTGAAAACTGCCATAGAAGAGGAATGGGAGATGATCCCTCAAAATTTCATAGAGCGGTTGATAAACTCTATGCCTAATCGTATGAGAGCTGTGGTAGATGCCCATGGAGGCAACACGCGTTATTAAATTAAACCTTTATTTGATAAAACATGTTTTTTATTCAAAAATCAATTGCCTTTAACAAGGCGCATATCCGACTTGTTAGGCGTAGCTCCATGTCGTATGGTATTCTGAATTCAAATTTAAAACAATACGATCGAAAAAGATGGTAAAATGTGCCAGGTTCAAAACTGCATAAAAACTTTTTGCTCGACCTAATATAAAATTTTAGCTAGGACCAAACGAAACTGAAAATACAAGGTGGGCCAATAGATGAGTCCAGAAGTGTATATCACCTTGTAGCTGAATAACCAATCTTGGCATCAGTGCTTACTGTAAATCAATCCATCCAGTGGTTCAGATTTTATAAGTGAATTTATTTCAAAATATTTGTGCCAACGGCTGCCAGTGCGAATAGCGCGATCGGTGTTTGAATGTGCAGCGGTGAGTCATCGCGCCCGGCCGACACCTGTTGCTGCACTCCCGCACCGCGCCCGCGCGCCGCTTGTCCGCCGCCGCCGCCGGAGCTCCTGTACCTGCTACGACAGCTACTTATGTGTGCATACATATAGCTGCACGCCCACGTTGCTTCACTGCTGCACCTACTCGCCGCTTCCGTAAGTGTTTTGCGCATCGCGCTCGTGTCATATTGCTGGTTTTGGTTTCAACTGCTGTTAAGGATGAACTGCTCAGCTTGTTTTGGTTCTATTGAAGAGGTTGATGAGTACCTAAAGTGTGCTCTCCAAAACTGCGGTAAAATTTTACACGCATTATGCGGTGACGTGAAAAACCAAAGCCACGATTTATGCGTAAACTGGGTTTGTCCCGAGTGTCACTGTGCCTCGAAAAAAGGCGGAGATAACACCTCAACGCCCGTAGGTGCGAATAAGAAAACACGAGATCAATTTGTTTCGCAGAGATCGAAATTGAATACAGGCAATCTGGATGAGACTATGAATTACGATACTACGGAACTCGTTAATAAATTAGAAAAAGTATACCTTGAAATGGTAACAATGAGAGAGCAATTTAACCTGGAGGTGGCGTGCTATGAGGCTAAGCTAAATCAGTCTGCTTTCACTATCGAAAGCTGTGAAACTAAACTTTGTCAAGCTGTGTCAGTAATAGCTGCATTTGAAACAAAGCTTGCAAAGTACGCGTCGCAAAACGAGCTGCTTCTAAAAATAATAAGTGAATATGGGGATTTGAAATTTGACCTCAGTACTAATTCTCTATCTATCATTCATCTCTCATAAAATATGCCAACGGAGATGAATTTAGTATCTTTTTCGGGGCAATCTACTGCAGTCCACCACTCCCATCAATACTCACCAAAGCCAGACCCTCCAACTCAAGAGGCCTTCACACCAAATATTGTACCCCAGGCCGCTGCTCTTAGTCCACAAGGAGAACGTGTTTCACCCTCGCAAATTCACAAACCTAAAAAAGTGAGGCATGGGAAGGGAACGCACATTACAACTTTGGTACCGCAGGACGTGGATTGTGGCACACGGAAAAGTGAAACCCCTAAACCAAAAGAAAAGCAGCAGGCGTCAATCCAGAGTATTCCATCAGGCCAAACACTGGCGAAGTCAAATACAGATTGCCAAGACAGCCAGTCACAACATAAGACGCAAGGCTGGGTTGATGTGACTAAGAAGAGCCGCAGACCAGCATCTATTCGTGGAACGGCAGGTCCAGCCGTAACGTCTCTAAAGGCTGTTGAGGAGCGCCAGTACTTTCATTTGTGGAATATGGAATCCGGGGCTGATGAGGTCCGCCATTATTTACAAAAACTCTGTCATGGCAGCACTTGTATCGTGGAAGAACTAAAACCGAGGGGCAGCTACAAATCTTATAAGATTGCTGTCCCAAAAGTTTATTATAACATGTGCTTCTCAGAAGACATCTGGCCCGTCAATGCCCGAGTTAAGTATGGGTTAATCACAAAAAACCCTTTGCTCAGCGACCATCATCATCAAATCTGAGTAATCAGCCCTTTCGTGGCGTCAGTCCCAGATCGTAACAAGTTAACGAATGTGAGCATATTCTATCAAAACGTTAGAGGTCTAAAAACGAAACTTCCGATTTGGCGGAATAGTTTGGCAACTCTCGAGCACAATGTTGTGGCTATAACGGAAACCAACCTTGACGAATCGGTCAATGACTCGGAGCTGATGGTGGGTGACTGGGAGATATTGCGCCGAGACAGGCCGACGAGATGTGGTGGCGTTTTGCTAGGTGTACGCCCTCCCATCGTGCTGCGACGAAGGCGGGACTTAGAGACGGACAAGGGAGAAGACCTTTGGGCTAGTTTTATTTTTGCTGGACGATCATTCTATATATGTGTAGTCTATATAAAACCAAAATCAAAGGAATCGGAATACTTGCGCTGGTTTTGTAAAGTAGAGCAGTTTATCAATATTTTAAAAGGAACTGTACTAATCTTAGGCGATTTGAATATGAATAGTGCAACCACTAGTATCTACAACTATTATGACTATTTTCGTACTTATTGCAATCTTATTGACAAAAACAGCATTCTAAACCACCGCGGTGGTATTTTAGATGTGGTTTTGATCCAGGAGCGTGTCGGCATGTGTGATGTTACTGTCTCACAGACTGAGGTTGTGACTCGCCTTGACCGTTATCATCCGGCGTTGAATAATGAAGCGACAGTTAGCACTGCACGCGCTGATGGCTGTATCCAGCCCCCTAGTAATATTAACCCTGACAAAGATTGGAATTTCCAAAAATGCGATTTCGAGCTCTTGTATTCCATGTTGAGTGAAGCCTCTTGGGATGCAATTCTGCAAGCTCGTGATGTAAGGAGCGCGTGCGATAATTTTTACTTGATTATTTATAATATTTTTGATCAGTGCGCTCCCAAGAAACGTCGGAGAAATAGTACATGTAGGCGTTATCCGGTGTGGTTTACACGAGATATCATTCAGGACATGCAAAAAAAGATAATACTGCATGCTGCATGGAAAAAGACGAAATCTGATGAATCTTATAGCCTTTTTTCTGCTTTAAGAGCAGACTTAAAATCTCGCGTAGCGTCTGCTTATAATGATCACATGTCGTGTATTGAGAACAATATCAAGCTTAACCCGCGACAATTTTGGCAACACATTTCTAGTCTGCGATCAAAAGGGGGGTTTGAACCAAATGTGACCTATAAAGGTGTTGAATTCTCAGGGCCAGAAGCAGCAGAAGCTTTCGCTGCTTTCTTTGCTAGCGTTTTTCTGAATGACTTGCCTGAGCTTGATTCAGATCGAATAAATCGCCAGGGTAGCAGTAAAGACAGTCAAAACGTCAACATTATAAACTTTTCCCCGGCCGATGTTGCTTACGGTATAAATAAACTTAAACCGAATAGTTCTGTAGGACCAGACTGTATCCCGTCTTTTATAATTAAAGGTATGAAGAAACATCTGTGCCTTCCTTTATGCCATATTTTTAATTTGGCACTTCATTTAGGAAATTATCCTACGCAGTGGAAGATTTCTAGAGTTAATCCCATTCCTAAGAGCAGTGACAAATTACAGGTTGCACAATACCGTCCCATCGCTATCCTATCTTCCCCAGCGAAAATTTTTGAAAGTATCTTGCACAGGTATATATACGCGCAGGTGGATAGATTCTTTTGCAGTGAGCAGCACGGATTCCGGAAGAGAAGGTCTGTCAACACAAATTTGTTGTGCTTGGTGGAGTACATTTCCAAAAGTATGGACAGTGGCCTCCAGGTGGACGTTTTATACTTTGATTTCCGGAAGGCGTTTGATAGGGTCAATAATGACATTCTGCTGGCCAAGCTAGAGTCAGTTGGTTTTGCACCAGGTCTCCTCCGACTACTTGCGGATTATCTTCGAGACCGCCAGCAGTTTGTTAGACTTGGAATATATGAATCCCAGCCCTATCACACGCGTTCCGGAGTCAGTCAGGGCTCTATCTTGGGGCCTTTACTTTTCTTGCTGATGGTCAATGACTTGCCGGGCGTCGTCGGCCATGGAAAGTGCCTACTTTATGCAGACGATCTAAAATTATACTCTGAGATTAGGTCTTCATCAGATTGTCAGCTCTTACAAAGAGATGTGGATGCAATATTTAGGTGGAGCGCCATAAACAAGATGGAGTTTAATCCTTCTAAGTGCAACGTGCTGACTTTCGGTCGAATGAGGCGCCCTCTAATTTTCCCATACAAAATTAACGGTGAGGAAATAGTCAGGGTTAATACGATAAAGGATTTGGGGGTCACTTTTGATAGGAAGCTCACGTTTCATGATCATGTTTGTGCGCTTGTGAAGGAGTCGTTCAGGAGACTAGGTTTCGTCCTTAGAAATGCACGTGATTTCAAAAACAACAATGTCGTCAAACTGTTGTTCAGTACGCTTGTCAGGTCGAAGCTGGAGTCCAGTGCCTGCATCTGGAACCCATATGAACTTACATACCACAAAGCTCTGGAGAAGGTCCAGAAAGCATACCTGAGGTTTCTTTACAAGCGCCAGTATGGATACTATCCTTATATGTACCCTACAAATTTTATTATGGGTTGTTTAGGGTATCACTCGTTACAGGTACGCCGCCTTAACGATCAAATTGTCACTGCCCTTAAGATTCTTCGGGGTACTATTGACTGTCCAGAGTTGGTCCAGGAATTGTGTAGGTTTCATGTTCCCGATAAATATACAAGAGGCCGACATCACGTGCTGTTCGCAGAGCCTAGTCACCTCACAGTGGCACGTGCTAATTCTCCACTGCCACGTATCCTAGCCGCGTTCAACGCTATCCTGGATCAAAATCCTAATTGTGACTTCTTTGTAGATGGATGGATGGAATTGTTGACTGTATTTTTAAGTTATTGTGAACGTCCTGAGTATGTAGCGTCTACTATTGCAAATTAACCGTGTGTAAATTATATAATTTTAATACCAAATGATAATTGACAAATGTTGTATTATGTTTATTTAATATTGTTTATAATCTGTTGACTGAATGACTATTAATGTATATTTTGTGACCATGTATGTTTGATTATGATTAATTATTGTAAATGGTATTTCCGTTATAATTAATAAATAAATAAATAAAAATACAACTTGAGACCCAACATTTTTGTAGACACCATGTGGCGTTCAGTCGGGATACTTTTCGTTACCGATAATGCAAGATATGAGAATGAAAATGCGCATTGAATCCAGCACGTGGAAGTCGGGGGAAAATAATAGTTAGAGGTTTTGCACCTTCTTATATTGTATATCATTGCACTGAATGAATGGGTCTGGAGGAAGTTGTTTATAAGTATCGCCATAGTTTTACGAAATTTAAGGCTGTGTTAGTGCTCTATTGCGATATATTAATAATTAATTAGCAGGCCAAACATGCTTCTAAAACGCAGAGGTTACACCCTCATCGCATGCACCTACACGAAGTCGATAGATTACAAACGGGCTTTACTCATCGCCATTTCTGTAATAGATCAGTAAGGGTGCGGTCCGAATTACGGCAGCAAAACTAAAACTACTCATTGCTAAGAGTACTTATAAATGGACCGATTGAATTATGCAAGCTCATGGCCGTTTGCATTACTACAATTCAGACCAAGTAAAAGCATGCTTATGACGTTATCAATCTATCTTAAAATAAATTGTTATTTTACTAGCTAAAAACAGTAATGGATTTGAACTATGTTTAACCATTTGAGAGACTGAATTATGAGACGTAAAACAAAACATAAGGGACTTTCATCTCTTCATCTTTAACATTTGTAAGCAAACCAATGCTCGGTCCGAAGAGCACTATTGGCAGGGTGGTCTGCGCTTGCTAGCCAATAGTGTGATTCAGACTGCACCAAAAAGACTGTTTATACTCCATGACACTAAAACAAATGTCAATGTCATCGCTACTGACTGCAACTAACAGAAAATGACAATAAAGTTTTTTTCTTTATTTTGGCTTCGTACCATTTGGCGTGCTGTGCCAAATCTATGTGAAAATTATGTAAATGTATTCGAATATAACTCACGAATTTCTACTTTTAAAAATATACTGATATTTTTAAATAATGTAAAACAGGCTGACAATTAATACAATACCTAAAACATTCATGAACGAGACCTGGTTTAGTTGGGTCAGTAGTCGCCATCCTTCAATGTCCATCAAGTCTCTGCGAACAGCGGTTTAGGCTGTGCTTTGTCTGTCAGTCAGTGAGTCAGGATTTTGATTCTTATATATATAGATTAGCGGCCCGCTCCAGCTTTTTTCTAATCGTTCCAATAGTTTGAATGTATAATACATAAATATAAAACTTCAGTAATACAAATCTTTTCTCCTTATTAAATTAGCATTGATATAGATGACAGAACTAAGTTTGTATGGAAAACGGTAAAAAAACATTAATGGTGCTGAAGCAGCTCTGCGCACTATCGCGCATTTGTATCTCTCAGTTGACTGCATGAAGGATTTCTTTCTCACTCAGTTTCTTTTTTTTTGACCATTTGAGGCAATGACCTACACGAAAGAGGATATAGTACCACCAACTTAACTGTGCAATTTCCGAGGGTGCTACTGGTCATGGAAATCAACTACAGACTGTCACAATTTGAGGGAAAGTTTTAGTTCTTTTTTCTGCCACCTGAACAGATAAGTTGGTGGGTCTGTAGACGCGTTTCTTGTGCCATCACGCATATGTTCATAAAGCTACCTTGAGCAACTTCTACCTAAGATATAGCCAACGGATTGGCTGCACGCAACTAATTGGGAACAAGAGATGTCACTATTGTGATCAGGCTCTCTCAGGTGATGTATCTCTCATCCTAAGATCGATATCTCATGTCTCTTTAATCGCACTTCATAAAGCTGCAGATTACCAAGTCAAATGACGACATTGGGCGGCGCTAGGCTGATGGCTATGATGTTTGGTAAGAACAATAGATAAATATAGTTAACACTGTTGTTAAGATTCCAGATTGCCCAGATGGGCATGGGAAGCAGAGGGCCTTCCATCTGGACAACCTGTTTTTTGAATCCTAACTCGCCCGCCGTTCGCGGGGCTTAAGTAACAATAACAAGCAATACAATTAATATATATAAACATACAATAAATTTTCGATATTCCTCCGTCGATGATTCCACCCTTGCGCTTACCTAACAATTCATTATTGGCCAACAATGCATAATTAAGAATTTACTCACGCTTGGGCGAGGAAGCTCCGATCTTGGCGAGATTCTTCAAAATCCCCACGTCACAAACAATAATCCAGGCACCAAACAAATTTTAAGTATTCAAGTGGAATACTCGCGAGGGTCCAACCAGGCGGTTTTTCAAAAACACAAATTACATTAAACACCGCTGTTCCAAAATCGAGATATGTTCTTTTCAAAATCAAATTGTCCAAGTACTTCAGTTTTTCAAACCAGGGACGTAAAAAAAAACATAGAACAGAGTAGACAGCTACGCTAAGGAGCGTTCAGAAACTAGCCCGATAAGTTGATCGGTCCGAACAACTGTGCTATCGATTTCTCACGTATCTTTTTTTAGTCCATAACGTGTAGTACGTATAGTGACATGAGGAACAATCTGGAAGTGAATGGGTTACCAGAGAATCTTGAAACCTGTGGTGTTTGAGTCACTGGAAATCGATGAGGTGACCAAATATCATCGAATTCTCGTGTACCATACATCACAGCTCATAACGACGTTGTGCACAACTTCCTGAAGAATAAATGAATTTTAAGGTCAAAATTTGGCTCGCTGCAGTTGGATTAAACAGAAAAGGTAAATTGGTCATAACAACTAAATATTGGTTATGAAGGTGTTTGGGTCACTTAGTATAAACCATTGTCGTAAGTAGTTTTACTAGGGTGTAGGTAGGGTGTTGCTGTTCACCAGCAACCCCTTTACAGAAGATACTTCTCTGATGTTGCTCCAGAATAGTCAGCGGGCAGCAGCGAGGATCTTGTGACCTGGCCGTCTGACGGTGGGGTGGCTTACTACCTAATACTTCGCTAAGGGCAACACTGATTGAAAATGCAAATTTTTAAATTATAGAAAATCACATTTATTGCTTACAATTTACATGTCTAGATTTAAGGGGGTCCGCCGTTCACTGTAGCCTATTACTACGCGCGGGGAGGGTACGAATATATTACGCGCACATGGGGGTTTTTTATTTAAAGCAAAGGTACCTTTTTGTATGAGAAACGAACCTCCTGTTGTTTGAATTGGCCATTCATCATATCCTTAAAAACTGCCTTCCATCATCCATCGAAATGCTGTTTGTGAGCTGATCACCTTGGCCGCCATTTTGACGGGCCGCACCCGTCTACTAAAATTTTATCGGGAGACTGCGTGGCGCCATCCAGGTTTAGGCGCTCCCAGTTCTTCGGGATAACAGCTTGGACTGCTCGGTTTTATTGGGACCCGAGCTTATTAGGGTCCTATTGCCTTTACTTGGCAATTTGTTCCTGGAACGCGAAAATGCTGTGCACGTACTCTCAGTGCGAGTGTCGACGGGTCTCTCCCCAACATCGGTGAATGAGGGGTATATAAACCAGCTGGCGGGAGGCAGGGTATCACCCGATACTTTTGTCTTTCTTCTCGCTCGCTCGTATATGCTTTCTCTTTCTTTTTCATAACCTCACTTTATTATTCAATATTGTTTTCTTTATTTAACTCTAAAGCCTAATTAAAGTATACAATAGCAAAGAGGAAAATTCAAATGCTAATCTCTCAGATTTTCATACATTTAGAACTAGTATTTATTTCAAAAATAAACCATGTGGCCGACCAAATTTCATTTTGTGATTTATAATTAAATGAGGATTGTTTTTAACTGAGTTAGTACAATTACCTGACCTAGACAAGGTATTAAACAGGATTTCAAAATGAGCCTGGCCTCTATAAACGGGATATCTTGCAAACCAGAAGGGCTGATTACAAACTCATTGACAAACTACATATTGCTCTGTAAATGGTAAACAGTTTATTAAACGCGAAATAATTTTATATGTGGGACGAGCACAAAATATTCAGTGATCGCCTCATCATCTTTTCCAGCTTCCAGAATGCCGGGAAGAGCAGGACTTTATTATTAAACATAATTTTGTATACAACTTGTCTTTATCACTAGCAAACATTTTATCCTCGCGATGATATCGTAATTTTATTAGGCGCTTGTGGGCTTTCAAACTTCTACTCAAAACGTTAGAACATTTTCTTATTGGAAATGTATGTAATAAGACAATAATACTACACCATGTTATAACTTTCATGTAAAATAACCAACGCGACTTTGTCTTGGTCCAGAAAGCGGAAACCACGTGGTGCTGTACCCGCTGTCAGCGAAGATGCGCTCTGAAATACGCCAACACAGTGGTGACTCGCGCTGTTGGCGTTTTTCAGAGCGCATCTTGCCCAACAGCGACCCATGTCAAAAGAACACGATGAAGAATCTATGTAAATTTGATTTAATTACATGTGCTGTGTTTCTAGTCTCCACTTTTATGTGGTAATATTTCAAAGTATTTTAAACCTTTTTGAGTATGTATTAATATTTTATAATGTACTAGTATTTTTTACCCGCAGCTTCGCCCACGTGGACTATCCCTCAGGAACCGTTACCGGTTTTTGGGAGCCTTGTAAAACGTGTCATTTATAAATAGGTACCTAACTTGTTAATTCATGTTAATCTTTTGAAATTGGCCCTGTTAATTGTAATCGTTACAATTATTAATTTTCTATAAATTTTCCATTCTGGACACTTCGAAAACATATATACCTGCCCCGCGGCTACCAGATTAAACGTACTGCCCATGTCGAGTGTTGTAACATATAGGTACCCAGCCGCAGTGGTGAAATTGTCTCCGTTACACCTATCATCATAAGAAAATATCGCTAATTCTTGCTAATTAGCCACTACATGGCTGACAATCTCTTATCATTGCCCTACCCTGAATCCCATTAAATATATAGGACAGGGATTGAAAGTGGCTGGGCTCATTGCTTAAGTCACCTCGGTCCGATCACAGTGGTGAGGCGCCACATGTGACATGATTGATCGCAACACTATACTCGAGTTGCCGGTAATACTCGACGCGCGGACGTCTCATCCGAATTGTCGTAATATATATATATTTATATGTATATATATATTATGACAATTGAACAGTGACAATCGCGATTACAAAATTGTGATTGTCACTGTTTAATTTAAATTTACTACATTTTTTACGAACAAACATAATTTTTTCAAATATATACAGACTTGGTAAAGTTAAAATGTCAATTTCTTTAAAAAGATCCCTCAGAGATTCCCTAGGATCCATTTCATGTATGGATCGAATTGCACGTTTTTTGTAGGATAAAGATTGTCTCTATCTCAGCAGCAGCTTCCTACAGCATTACACCATACGACATACTGTGGAAGTACGCGATGTTAACTGTCTTATCTTACGAACTGCATATGCAGCAGAACTAAGTTTTCCGGATAGATCATGTATATGTGGATCCCACTGTAAAGTTGAATCCATTTTGATTCCCAGGAAGATTGTCGCATTGTCAATAGAGAGTTTATCGGGGCCAAGCTTAATGTTTGGTTCAACAAAAGTAACATTTGGTAAAGATAACTTTAAACATTTCGTCTTTTTTGAATTTAAGAGAAGATTATTATTTGAGAACCATTAACAGATCAAAAATAACACATTATTTACATGAATGAGTTCACTGATTTTCCTATCTTTTTTAAAAATCAGAGAGGTATCATCTACGAATCAAACAATATTGCAGAAATTTTTGACCATACAGGGCAGATCATTGATATACGTTACAAACAGAAAAGGTCCCAAAATTGATCCCTGTTGTACTATAATTTTTACCAATGACCTGGAAGATGTATTACGCCAATAGCATCATGTGAACTCTCCTAGGCTTCCAGTATATGTGACAACAATTGAACACCTGCATCTGTTGTAGATGTGCTCTTTGTAAAACCAAACTGATTCTCATTCAATAAGTTATGCTCATTAAAATGGGATAGAAATTTTTTGAGCGTATTTTTTTTGAGTACTTTACTCAGAACAGGTACGATGGAAATAGGTCTATAATTGAAAGGGTCAGATGTAAACCCCAACTTTGAAATTGGAGTTATTTTACTTTGTTTCATTAAGTCGGGGAAGTTTCCTCTATCGACACAATGATTGAATATTGTTTCTAAATATGGTGCAATAATGCAAATTATAGACTCTGCCACATTAACTGACAGACCCCACAAGTCTTCGGTACTCTTTATGTTTTAACTTTTAAATGTCTTCATAATTTCAAATGATAATAATTTAGTACAGACGACAAATTTATAATAAATATAAACACTGGAATAACTGTCGCATTGGCTAATAATGAAGGTAATGTAAATTACAAAACGTAAAAACCAAGAAAATCTAATTTTAGTGAGACAACACTCTACATTGACATATATAAGACCGTAAGTCTTCAACCTAAACGTCGCAAAAATAGGGTAAGTCAATTTCCTGCAGTTTAGGGTCATTCCTTTTATCCCCCAACGCTACCTCCCCATGGGGTGCGAACTGCTGGTGTATTGTATTGTATGAATTTATTATGCTCAAAAAATGAGAAATGTGCGTCGGAAACTACAATATCGCTCGGTATATTCAGAAAATGCTCAGGTAGGTAATGTTGGCCGCTCAGCTACCGCGCCGCGTCGCGCCTCTATAGTGCTGTCCGTGCTGTAGAGACAAGTGGATGGCGTTATTCCACAATATTGTAGCTTGTTTAAGTAATAATTTTCTATAACATGTTTTTCAATAAAATAGATAAATGTTATTTTTTCATTGGATTGGAATTACTTTCTTAGGAATAACATTATATTAAATAACAGATCGGTATATATGTATGTAATGCACCGAAAAATGTCGCCAAAGTGTGCTGCTAACTGTAAGGTCTATTTCTGGGTTATTTTTATGTTATATGTAGGCCAAATATGAAGTCTTGACTTCATATTAGTATAGTTGACGTCGTATTTTTCTGTTTTGTATATATATACAGAATATTCGGTATTTGTACTACTATTAGCCTTGGCTAATAGTAATACAAATACCGAATGGCTCATATAATATTTATATATATATATATATATATATATATACAAAACAGAAAAATACGACGTCAACTGACAATTGACGTGATACGGCACGCGTGAGCGAGCGTAGCAGTAGTTAAGTTGTGTAATTAAGGCCTAGAGATTTCCGGCAGAGTAGAACAGCCAAGTCTTTAGAGGCAGCTTCAGGTTTTTATGATGCGAGAGTCGATACTCGGTGCTTTACTCTTGCAGTTTTAACTTGAAGCGAAAGTAAGACTGTACTGACGTTGAATTTGGCGAATATCTTGCATGTTTAGGGTAGTCTTATTTCGAAAACAGTAAGAGAACCTTAGTTTTCAATATCTAGTAGGTTAGCAATAGGGTAGTGGAACCAAAAGTTGAACGCCCTCCAGAAGATGATCAATCGCAATAAAAGTAGAAAAATAAAAATATACTCATTTACTTTTTGAGTGCATCTATTTTTGTCAGTTATGGCAATTTTTTTTCATTCCGCCTACATAAAAACATCAACGGTCACGCATCAGGTGCGCTTGCTTTTGGTCGATATGTGTGTGGTTCGCGCCAAAAATCAACTTTGTATGGAGACCTACTTAAGGTGAGTGCTCCACAGATTTAAGGTAATCGTTAAGTTAAAAGAAGAATTATTGAAACAATTAAAATGTTTTTTGCTAAGTAAAATCTTGATTTACTTAGCGACTAAAATCAAATCACGTAATTTACGTTTTTTAATATGTTTAGGGATAAAACAATGTTCAAGTAATGGGTTCAATATTTTTGTCTTTACCCAATAAATGAACGCTGTCCATGTAATGGTGAAAAGTAGAATATTTGAAATAATCATTTTAATATATATAGTGGATACAATTTAACACAATATAGTTTAAAACCATCCGAGTTTATTTAATTAACTAAAAACCAAAAGTTGAACGGGTATTTTTTTGCAATTTTTACTAGATTTATAGGTTTTAATGAAGTACTGAATTTGAGTGTTCATCTTCAGAATATATCACCAAAAGCTGAACCAAACATATCCTTAACATTTTATTCGTTCAACTTTTAGGTTTGGGCCTTAAATTTGAACTTATGTTGAACATAATTATGAACGTTTCTCAGGTCTTTTTATATATTTGGTTTATGTTATTTTAAATCACGAAAGGTACATTACCCAATAAAATTCATGACAAAACTCCCATTCAATGTCGAAAAGGACCACATACTCGTACACTTTTGTCCAATGCCGAAGAACAAAAACTTGAGACATGGATTTTGAATATGGCTAAAGTTGGATATCCTGTTAATGCAACTGACGTTAAAGAGACTGTGGCAGAACTGGTAAAAATGAAGGGTTTGAGCTACGAATAAATAATGTAAAGAAGCATAACTCTGATACAGTGACCGCTTTGATTTCGGCCTCATCAAGCTCACAAGTAACAAAACACGCACAATTTTCCAAATTCAATTTGATTGGTTAATTGATTTGGCGCTTAGAAATGATCGCATCTGATTGGTCACGTCAAGTTGATGTTGTCACCGCCGTCATTGTCTAAAGGCCAAACCGCACTACTGCGGCACAGCGTGGCAGCGAAGCGGCGCGGCTGGAGAAATATTAATTTGTATCCATTTATTAATAGCGTAAACCGCACTATAGTGATGCGGCTTCGGAGAGGCACGGCCCAGCGCTACAGAGATGTCTCCTAAGGCAACTCTGCGTCACGGCTGCGCCGCGCCGCCGTGCCACTGCAGCAAGTGCAAACCTTGCGGCACCGGAGAGACGCGCTGCAGTAGATTTCCAGTCATTACACGGTCCACCCACGTTTAAACATAATTAATATTCATAAGACCTTATTTTACGTTCAAAAATGTGTGTGAAATCGATTATTATCTCTGAAGAGTCGTGGAAAACAGTTTTTTTTCAAACGACAATATGTTATATCTTTCACTCAAATAGAACACTTATTAATTTTTCAGCTGTATCTGCCTTTTTTCAAGACACCACGATTATTTCTCCTTCGACGACCTCATTCATTTGGAATTTTAGCCATTAGTTGAAAGAACGAAAAAGTCGCGCTACTTTTTTTAATTTACTATCCAGAAATTTATAAAATACATTATGTTTTAATGCTGTTAGGTTTGCAATAACGCCTGCTATGCGAATTACATTACAAAATCACAAATATACGAAAGGTTTTTTTTTAAATTAAATTCCGCGCATGATTTAAATTTTTCTATCGTATATTTGTGATTTTGCAACATTATGCTTTATGTTAGTAATGTCTTAAAACCTATGTGAGGTTTTTTTAGACATTGAATTCTCAATAAAAATAGGTATATAGTATCACACTATATCTTACAATGTGTTACGTACACTGCCAAATAGCGAACAAAATAACAAAACTAAACAAAACAGTAAAAAGATAAATTTTAGATAGACCTAGATTTTAGAGTCAAGCATGAGTATTGCTCACACGAATAGCTGTTATCTCAGGCGCTCAATGAATTATTTTATTGTATGTGTAGTAAGTAGCTACCCACTGAGCATACAACAAATACGAACCAAGGCCCCCTACTCTAATTCGTCAAAATATCGAACTTCGGGTCCGAAAGAAACAAAACCGCAAAACACGTATTGGCTTACTTATGTTTAACTTCGTTCGTAGCATAGACTTGCAAGCATTTAACTGTGTAGATTTTGAATATCCTTTTTTTTATTGCATTCGTTGGGTTTGTACATTTTCCAAACATGAAATAATATAAATATAATTTATTCGTTTGCCTATAAATAGTCAGTAGAGTTCTAAATATGCCGAAAGAACACAATTACTAATGAGAATATAAACACCTATGGAGAACCTAGTGCGGCCAAAGCCACACCGTTTCTAGAACATAAACGTAAATGCTTAATATCTAACCTGTATTTCCTAGAACAGTAGCGACACCTCTCGCTCATCCATAACTAGGACTCTCAGACTCTTACCTTGTGAAAATGTTCTTTAACTTCTCTGTTTTAAGACTTAAAATTGATTGAGGCATACCTGCGTTTTCAGAGTAGTATGGGAGATTCCATAGCGGGCAAGGTTTGTGTTGAACGTTCCGGTCCAACCATAGACTATATCAAACAACAAACTTCGTCACGCATATTAAATTTTATATAGCTATAAAATAATGTTACAAAATATTTTTTAAGAATATATTAAATATTTTTTTCTGTGATTTTATCTTTAATTGTACACGGCAGATTATTAATGAGGGGAGAAATTATGAATTGAGATATTTTTTTGCCGTATACGTTATTGTCTCTAGGTACAAGTAGTTTTCTATTTTTATGCTTCTGGTGAATTTAGAATGACTTATGGGAGATTGGATTTCTGTTCGGAAGTATTATTGTTCGAGAAGTATATTTAATTGAACTTTTTTATGAACCGGAATAATGTTGCCATTATTTATTTATTTATCAATAATTAAAACGGTACAAAAGACCACTTACATTAATTACATAAATTACACAATTACATTATGCAAGTGTTTAAATAACCCCAGTGGGTCACCTGAGTATTTATTTTTAATGTTAGCAGGTACAATAATTTTCAGTATTCTATACTGTATGTAGTACAAGATAGGTTTTGTGAGTACTTCCGTAGCTGCTAAGTACTTCGCTGCAGCACTGCTTTGCACCTCCGTAAATACTAGTAGGTAGTGATGGTCGCTCAGATTCCACGTCGCGCCGCACCTCTGTAGTGCGGTCCCAGCTTAAAATGCGCGTGGATGGCGTTATGCCACAATATGTTAGCTTGTTTACGTATTCATTTTCTATTACATCTTTTTTCTATACAATTGATTTATGGTTTTTCATGCAATTTATTTCAGTAGATTGGAATACTACTAAAAAAACTTTCTTGGAAATTATATTCTATAATTTAAAAGTCGGTATATATAATGCGCAAAATGAGTAGAAATGGATTTCAAGTAAACTTTTTTATGCAAGTTGATATTGATCTGGATATAATTTGGTATTAAATTTGAATGAAAAAAAAATCTTATTGCGTGTATTACATTAATAAGTACATCAAGTTTTTTTGGCGGTATGTATTTTAACAAAATGCTGCAATCTATAATAAATATTTTTAGCTACTACAACGAAAGCATTTAGTCAACCTAGATGCCATTGCAGGCTTGCAGGCAGTCTAAACACTCCAGCCCTCTACCAGTTGGCAGCGTGCCCAGCATCCTCAGAACTATTATTCTACTCGTAGTATTTCATTGTACCAAATGAAGTAGATAGCTTATATATACCTATTGGAACTTATGCGCTCCTTCTTAGCGCATACTTGCAAAATGTGGAATGATCTTCCATCTAGCGTTTTTCCGCAGGGCTACAGTATGGATTTCTTCAAAAAAGGTGTTAAAAGAGTCTTACAGGGTTGGCAACGCATTGGTGACGCCCCTGGTGTTGCAAATGTCCATAGGCAACGGTAACCGCTTACCATCAGGTGGGCCGTCTGCTTGTTTGCCAACCCATTACATTAAAAAAAAAAACTAACATTGGTTATAGCAGCATAGGTGTGACAACTATCAACGTGACATTTGATGTCGTATTTATCTGTTATAATTTTATATTTTGGCTACAAATGATAAAATAGTTATCTAGAGATAGATCTCAAGCATGACAGTTATAAGACCTAATATCAATTTATCTGTAATTTTTATGTCCTTTGTATCCCTAAAATGAAATCAATACTGAAAAATACGACATCAATTGACACTTTGACTTTTGTCAGACCTAAGCCCTACTTCTAGGATATTTTTATGTCATTAGTAGCACAAATACTAAGAATTCAGGACCTTTTACAAGGTATTTTTATGACATTTCTAGCACATGTTTAACATAACAAATTTAGAATACAAAAAAAATGGGAATTGTTTTCATATAAAATATTCTAAGACTAACAATGTTCCAAAGTTATTTTTGATTTAATGTAAAATTCATGTTGCATAAAACTATCCAGGGTAGTCAAGTATGGGTTTCGAAAATATTGGTCTTTACTCGTTTATAAAAGGTATTCCTTTTTTTTTATATCCGTATGGCTTTTCAACCATTTTATTTCACATTTTGGTATTTTTGCAGAATTAAACAACGCAGAAGAACATTGATAAATTCAGTTGAAAAATCCGCGGTACAACCGCATGACTCGAGCCCACGCGGCGAACTGACAGCGCCGTGCGGTACACTTTTTAAGCCACGCCCGCTGCGGTATAGTTTCCGTTCTGTTGTTTTTGAGCTTGAATTACATTTCTTTTCATTATTATTCGTAGGGTTTGAGGCTACCCAGGAAAAAAATGGGTGGCATAATATTTACGAAGACACCAGAATATAACCAAGAGGCAAGCGGGACATTCAGCAACTACAAAATATTGAATTAAATAGTTATGTTGTTGCTGAATTTCAGAATAATAAAAGAAACCGTTATTATATTGGACAGGTCGTAATGAACAACGAAAAAAATGTAGTCAAAATCAAGTGTTTGCAACGGAAGGCAAGCAACTTTGATAATCTAACATAGGTACTATGTGTAGCCACCTTCCGAAGATTTGACTTGAGATTTGAGATATAAAAAAGAGATTACCATATCCTCGTATTGAGAGAAGAGGTATGATAACTTTTTTAAATCCTGAGTACGATCTGAATATTATGTGTAAATAATATGCGAAAAGTATTCTCTAGTAATTATGCTGTTTTGTTAGACCATCTTTATGATTGTGATTTTTTACGATTTATTTTGATAAATAAAAGCGTTTTATTTTGTATTATTTTCATTAAAAATGTTCTTAAAATTAGGTAGTTACAACGGTTTCCACTTGAACTTAACTTAGTAGTTCCGGTACTATTCCGAGCGCCGCAATCGTTGTTGACAAGTCGGGCGGTCAAGTGATAAACAGTGGTAACGTGATGAAAACGCGCGGTTTATCGACGCGAACGCATCAGTCCTATGTGTCTGCACAGCCAGCTACGCCCACTTGCAGCAGTTGTGTTTTGTGTCGAGATAATTCTATATGTATGTAAACAATTTTTGTCGCTTAATCCACATGATAGGTTTAAATGTATTAAAGAAATTCACGCGTGTACTAATTGTTTGAGTACACAACATACTTCACAAAATTGCAACTCTCGTTCTGCATGTCATAAGTGTAATGGCAAGCACCATACTTTGTTGCATTTTGGTATTAATAATAACACCTCAGCTGTGCCCCAATCTATTACGACAGCGGTCGCGGTTGAGAGTGACTGTAAAACAGTATCTATCGTTGATGAAATTGTTCCGGGTTCGGACCCGGATCCGGAAGTGTCCCTTTGCTCTTTGTCATCAACTAAATGTATTCCGCGTAATCGTACCACTGAGGTACTCGCTACTGTTAAGGTCATTCCGACCGCTCGTGATGGTCGGGATGTACCTATTAGATGTCTGTTAGACCCAGGCTCCCAGAAACATTATATGACGACGAAATGTTGCAACAAGTTGGGACTGAAGGTCAATCGCGAAGCTACTTTGACAGTAAAGGGTATCGGTGGCTCATCACAAGCCGTTAAGGGTTCCGTTGATGTTAGCTTTAGGTCACGATTTAACGTGGGTTCTACATATAATATCACAGCTATGGTTTTAAACCAAGTAACAGGTATCTTGCCGAATTGTCAAATTGATGTAGAGTTGTTTGACAATTTAAAAAATATTCCGCTTGGGGATGAGTCATGGGGAACTCAGGGAGTGATTGACCTTTTAATTGGTGTAAATTTATTTGCTGAGATTTTGCTTGGAGGTAAAATTATAAATTCTTCGGGTGCGCCGAACGCATTAGAGACTGAGTTAGGCTACGTTGTGTTAGGTGAAGCTCCCACTCTGTCACTACCTTCAACAACTCATGCACTTTGCGCTTTCACTAGTGGTGAAGTAGAGACTTTGGTAAGAAAATTTTGGGAGATGAGAATGTGGATAGCCTGCCTATTGTTAGTGCGGAGGATAAATATTGCGAGGATTTTTATGCTGCAACTACTACTCGAAAACCTACAGGTGAGTATGAGGTAGCTTTGCCTTTTAAAATGGAGCCAGAGTCCTTAGGGGATTCTTATGGTACAACAAAACGTAAATTTGCATATTTAGAGCGTAGATTTTCTTCACAACCCATGTTAAAGGTTCTTTATGACGATATTATTAGAGAATATATAGACAAGTCTTATTTGTCTGAGGTGAAATCGGTCGATATTAATGACCGTAATTATTTTATACCACATCACGCAGTTATTCGTCAAGACAAAATGACGACAAAAGTTAGACAAGTTTTGGACGCGAGCGCTAAATCCGATAATGGATTGTCTTTGAATGACCTATTACACGCAGGTCCTTACCTACAAAGGGATCTGTTTACGATCCTTCTTAATCTGCGATTGTTTGTTGTGGCTATCTCCGCCGACGTACGACAAATGTACTTGAGAATTGGCGTACGTCCGCGGGATCGTTGTTTTCAAAGAATTCTGTATAGATTTAATCCAAGCGAGACAAGGACCGCACCTGATATACAGCGACTGTATGAAGACGGACAAATTCATATATTTGAATTTTGTAGAGTCGCTTTTGGCCTTAAGTGCAGTCCTTTCTTGGCTCTACGCACTGTATCTCAGTTATCAAGCGATGAAGGCTTGAATTTTCCTACAGCAAAGGAAATTGTTGATCGAGACCTCTACATGGATGACGTTGCAAGCTCTATAATCAACCCTGATTTAGCAGTAAAGGCGGCTAAAGAGCTAATTGAGATGTTCATGGCTGGAGGTTTCAAGCTTGTTAAATGGTCCAGTAATTGTAAAGACGTCTTAGAGCAAATTCCGGAGTCGCATCGACTCTCTCAGAGTATAGAGTTTGATAAAGATGACACTCTCAAAATATTAGGTCTAGTTTGGTATCCGAGCGATGACGTGTTCGCCTTCAAAGTCACGCCTGAGAATCGGCCTTGTACAAAGAGAAATATTTTATCGACAGTCGCTCGTCTCTTCGACGTCTTAGGATTGGTCGCTCCTATAATATTATACGCTCCTAATTAAGGAGCTATGGAATATGAAAGTGGGCTGGGATGATCTACCCCCACAAAAGATTATTCAGCTTTGGAGTCAATTCCAGACTGAATTGCCGCTTATTGCGACGATGAAGTTTCCTCGCCATGTTGGCGTTATAGAACAGTGCACTATCACCATCAAGTGAAAGGGCTTATGGAGGGGTGGTATACCTCTATGTATCCACTGATCATAGCAACAAAATTGAGTTGGTATGCGCCAAGTCTAAAGTTGCGCCACTAAAGGTTATTACCCTCGCGCGACTAGAGCTCTGTGCAGCACTACTGCTCTCCAAACTTATCAAAAGAGTTTTTGATACCTACTCTAAAAGGTACCCTATAGAAACAATACTTGCTTTTTCTGATTCAACAGTAGCGTTGAATTGGATTCATAGCTCGCCACATAGATGGCAAACATTTGTGGCCAATCGCATTGCAAAATTGCATGAATACGTATCTTCTGAACACTTTTATCACGTAAAAGGCTCAGAAAATCCCAGCGATTGTCTGTCACGCGGTTTAACCCCCGCACAGCTGATTAATCATCCACTGTGGTTGAGAGGTCCTCCTTGGGCATCCCTGCCTAAAAGTGATTGGCCTGTCCAGCCCTTTATAAGTAAGGCAAACATTTCTGACTTACCAGAGGTTAAAAGTGCGACTTTAGTTTCAACAAAGGTGGTAGAGCCGTTCTTGTATACTTTAGCTCAGCGATATTCCTCTTGGGATAAACTGATAAAAACTATATGCTATGTTTTTAAATTTGCAAGAATACTAAATCGTGGGCCTATTACTATTTTTGATAGAGACTTTGCTAAAAGAGAGATTATTCGATCAGTTCAACAATTTCATTTCTGCTTTGACATTGAGCACATTCAGAATAATAAAAAATGTTCACAGTCTTTGATAAAGTTACGGCCATTTTTCGAAAATGGTTTGTTACGAGTTGGTGGACATTTGATCAATTCGGAGGAGCCCTTTGAATACAAACACCCCTTGTTATTACCAAAGAAAGGACACATTGTTGAATTAATTATTATATATTATCACGAAAAATATTTACATACCGGTCCTGAGTTACTGATGTCCATTCTTCGGTCTAAGTTCTGGATACTCTCAGCGAGACGAATTATTAGATTCTTGGTGTCAAAATGTAACGTTTGCTTCCGTAATAAACCACGCGCTACCTTTCCTATCATGGGAAATCTTCCTGAGCCTCGCGTTAGGGAAGTTAGTAAAGCATTTTTGTTTACAGGATGTGATTATCTGGGTCCGTTTTTTGTAACCCCGCGTCGCGGTCGAGGTATTAAAAGCCATAAGGCATGGATTTGTATATTTTCTTGCCTTACCACGCGCGCTCTACATATCGAATTAGTGAGTGAACTGAGTATGGCGTGTTTTCTCGCAGCATTGAAACGGTTTTTGTCACGCCGAGGGCCAATAAAGTGTTTATACACAGATAACGGCACAAACTTTATAGGTGCTCGAACATATTTACGTGAGCTCTACAGTTTCCTTGCACGACAATGTCACGATGTTTGGGAAAAGGAACTGTCAGAGCATAAAGTCTCGATAAAAACGATACCACCGAGTTCACCACATTGGGGAGGTAGTTGGGAGAGTACGGTGAAATGCGTGAAAACGCAATTATATAAATTAATTGGAACTCAAGTTCTAACCTTTGAGGAACTTCTAACAGTTCTCACTCAAATAGAGTGCCTATTAAACTCACGGCCATTGACTATTCAAAGCTCAGACCCCGCGGAACCTGAAGCTTTAACTCTTGCGCATTTCTTACACACTGCGCCGCTTAGATTCATGCCAGCTCATGAAATAGAGGAGGGTACTCCTTCGCACCTTATTCAGCGGTTTAATCTCTTAGACCAACTCGTTCAATCTTTTTGGAAGAGGTGGCGCAGGGAGTATTTGCATACACTTCAAGTGAGGCAAAAGTGGAATACTCCTTCCTGTCCAATTAAAGAAGGTATGATAGTCGTCGTAATGCAAGACAATACTATGCCACTCCAGTGGCCATTAGGTGTCATCGAATCAGTTATGGCAGGTAAGGATGGCAATGTGAGAGTGGCACAAGTACGTACTAAGTTTGGGTCTTATCTAAGACCTGTTGTGAAGTTGTGTCCTCTTCCGACACAGTAGGTAAATTGGTAGTGTTTAGTGTTTATTCAAATTATAATATAAGCATATGTGTTAGGATAAGGATACAACAAGGTTCAATTTGATGTATAGTCAAATATTAGGATATAAAATTTAAATTTATGAAGGTTTACTTTTCTTTCGTGTTTTGAAAGGGGTTCTTTCAAGGCCGGGGGGAATGGTTACGCCAAACGTCTATTATTATTATTTTTACTACTATTATTTCTGATTAAGTTCGTTGAGGGAAACAAAGCATTGAAGTCTTGATTTCTTTGAAATTTGGTGGGTCACTATCTGTTGTGATGGCCAATCCGACGGTAGACCCGTCTAGTGACAAACACTGCTTACGAAGCTTTCGTCGACCATCGACGTGCGCGCGCGCTCCGTTAGTTAAGAAGATACATTTTATTTTGCATAATACCGGCCGGTAGGGGACTATGTGATTGTGTCAAGTGCCTACTATCTTCATGTGATAGATTGACTCAACCTCCAGCGATAGCGTCCTTCAACTTACCAAGGTAACAAGTTTCATATATTTTTTCTCAACGAACGTTATATTATCTCCATGTTTTTTTTTTCTTAGAACCAGCGAAATTACAGTCCACTATTTTCAAGGCTTTGGCGTCACCAGATGTGTAGAATTGATGAGAAGCCAGTTTGTTTATGTTTAAGTATTGTAATATTATGCCGGGTTTATACATTATAAAATTAAAGGATATCTTTAGTTGACATCTGATCATCAAAGAACATTCGTATCAAACTAAGCCTGTTCATTCTGCTGGAATGTTTCTGCAATAAAATAGCCTGCATGACCCAGGAAATGGCGAATCTCTTTAACGTTGGTAGGTTTTGGCGGCTTGACACGAGCCTCAACTTTACTAGGGCTCGGCCGCACCTGACCATGTACAATCAGCCGTACCAAGGCCTATTTCAGTGTCCAAGAACTTAATTTTTGTTCTTTATTGATTTCTTATGTGTTTTTTTTACAGTCCATACCACTGATATGAGAAACAATCTGGAAGTGAATGGGTCACCCATGAATCTTGAAGTCTGTGGTGTTTGGTCCACTGGAAATTGATGAAGTGACCAAATATTATCGAATTCTCGTGTACCATACATCACAGCTCATAACGACGTTTTGCAGAACTTCCTGAAGAATACCAATGAATTTAAAGGTCAAAATTTGGCACGGTGCAGCTGGATTAAACAGAAACAGTAAATTGGTCTTTACAACCAAATATTGGTTATGAAGGTGGTTGGATCACTTAGTATAAACCATGTCATAACTTTCATGTAAAATACCAACGCAACTTTGTCTTGGTCCAAAACGTGGAAGCGCGGTGGTGCTGTCACCTAACCAATGTCAACCAGCTGTCAGCGGAGATGCGCTCTGAAATACGCCAACAAAGCAGTGACTCGCTATGTTGGCCCATGTCAAAAGAACACGATGAAGTTTGATTTTATTACTTGTAATGTGTTACTAGTCTCCACTTTTATGTGTTAATATTTCAAAGTATTGTTAACCTATTTAAGTGTGTACTATTTTATAATATACTAGTATTTAGCCGCAGCTTCGCCCGCGTGGACTGTCTTTCCGGAACCATTACCGGATTTTGGGAGCCGTGTAAAACGTGTAATTTATAAATAGGTACGTAACTTTTAAATCCTTGTTAATGTTTGAAATTTTCCATTAAGTTTCCCATCCACATGGGACATGTTTGATCGCAACACTATACTCAAGTTGCCTGTCATACTCAATGCGCGAAGAACGTCACATCCGAATTCCGATGCTCAGCGCGTAGCGTTCTCTCCATGTTTGTATAAAATTGTAACAAATTTGTTATGTGTTTTGTTTACAGTCCATACCACTGACATGAGAAACAATCTGGAAGTAAATGAGTTACCAGTGAATCTTGAAGCCTGTGGTGTTTGGTCCACTGGAAATTGATAAAGTGACTAAATATTATCGAATTCTTGCGTACCATACATCACAGCTCATAACGACGTTCTACAGAACTTCCTGAAGAATACCAATGAATTTAAGGTCAAAATTTGGCACGGTACAGCTGGATTAAACAGAAACGGTAAATTGGTCTTTACAACCAAATGTTGGTTATGAACATTGTTGGATCACTTAGTATAAACCATGTCATAACTTTCATGTAAAATAACCAACGCGACTTTGTCTTGGTCCAAAACGAGGAAACCCCGTGGTGCTGTCACCTAACCAATGTCAACCCGCTGTCAGCGAAGATGCGCCCTAAAATGCGCCAACAAAGCAGTGACTTACTATGTGGACACAGTTCAGAGTGAATCTTGCCAAACAGCGACCTATGTCAAAAGAACACGATCAAGAAGCATGTAAGTTTGATTTAGTTACATGTGCTGTGTTTCTAGTCTCCACTTTTTTGTGGTAATATTTAAAAATATTGTTAACCTATTTGAGTGTGTACCATTTTAAAATATACCCGCAGCTTTGTCCCAAAAACCGGTAATGGTCCCTCCGGAACCATTACCGGTTTTTGGGAGTCGTGTAAAACGTGTAATTTATAAATAGGTACCTAACTTTTCATTCCTTGTTAATCTTTTGAAATTGGCCCTTTAAATTATAATCGTTTTATAGGTTGCCCTTCTGTTCCAAATTTTATAACAAGTTTCCCATTCTGGTACTTTTCGAAAACATAGTTATATACTTGCCCCGCGGCTACCAGGTTTTACGTCGTGCGCAATGTCGAGTGTTATAACCAGTAGATAGAGTACCCAGTCACAGTGGTGAAATTGTCTACGTTACACTTTGGATCATTAGAAAATATCGCAAATTCTTACCCATTAGCCACTACATGGCTGACAATCTCTTTTCGTACACCCATTGCCCTACTCTGAATCCCATAGAATAAATAGGACAGGTATTGAAACAGGCTGCACTCATTGCTTAACGCCCGAAATTAATAATCGATCTCAATCTATTTTAGCTATCTAAGATTGAATAACGCCCGAAATTAATATCGTATCTGTAATCCAAGATTGAAAACGATCCGAGATCAGACCATATCCACAGATCGATCTGTAATCTGCATGCCAATAACAAAACCAATCTTTTTTGCGCCGAGATCGGCGGCAATCCAACCTGCTATCTCTTCCCTCTCAACCATTCCGTTCTATGCATAGAGAATAAAGCTACAGTTTGATTTATGATACTTTTAGGTAATTCAATCTCTTTTGTTGAAATAATTAGCAGTACATTATAACTTTATTGTATTTTTAAAAAATATTGGACTAATATCTTATTATATTTACACAAAAGTGAAAAATACATAAAAATACATAAAAATACACTCAAGATACTCATAGCAAAATGGAAATGATAGTCAGAGTAGAATGGAACGTAATGCAAAAATGTGTCAGTCTCCCGGTCACCCGTCCGTAATTGTCATTCATACCCAGTGCTGCCAGACATGCGACAATTATCCTAGATCCACGATATATTTGAGTGTCATGCGATAAAAAATTATAATGACGTATCGCACGATATTTCATCAAATTTGTACGATATTTTTTTCATTTACACGATAATTTTACAACAAATTCTGATTCGAGTAATTTTTATATTACTCGGTATATTCAATACACTCAAGATACTCATAGCAAAATGGAAATGATAGTCAGAGTAGAATGGAACGTAATGCAAAAATGTGTCAGTCTCCCGGTCACCCGTCCGTAATTGTCATTCATACCCAGTGCTGCCAGATATGCGACAATTATCCTAGATCCACGATATATTTGAGTGTCATGCGATAAAAAATTATAATGACGTATCGCACGATATTTCATCAAATTTGTACGATATTTTTTTCATTTACACGATAATTTTACAACAAATTCTGATTCGAGTAATTTTTATATTACTCGGATCAGGACCAAATATAATTTTTATATCATGTATTGCAATCCAAACGAATGCAAAATGAGATAGGTATTTTCTAAAATAAATTCCATAAAAACAAAAAGCCGAAACTGTCATAAAACAACTACTGTTATATAATTGCATAGCTGATCAGGCTGCATGAAGATGTGGCAATAGAAGCGAAAAACCTGATGTATTGATTTTATACCGAGCAATGATTGAGTGTACTAACAACGCAGGACTGTACAGTCCTAAGAAAACCAGAGCCCGTCAAAGCCTACATGTGGGCATGTACCCTCTGAACTTTATTCATTGAGTGCTGATTCTGAGGAAGAGGTTATTTTTGACCATCAATAAAATAAGATATATATAATAATAACATTTTTTACCGAAAATATTAAATTAATATTTTAGAAAACACTTAAAAATATATCTCTTGTCTTCTGACACTAAGAACTGATACGAAGGTTGAGTATTTTATAAAGTGTAGAACTTGCGATAAAAACACGATAATTTTGCAGTAATTCTCTGGTAATTTTTAACTCACCGATCTGGCAACACTTTTCATACCATCTGGGCCACTGAGCAAGTAATATTTCTGGGCATCTGCCTGCCATCTTTGATCTAGCCGAATAAATTGAATAAAATAAAAATAAACATTAGTTGCATTTTTGGATTAGGAACTAAACCATATGAAATTTCTGGGATTGCAAATTTGGATTGCAAATTTGTTTGACACCGATCCAAAATCCATAGATAGATTATTGACACGCACAAAGTGACATTTTCATACAGAGGTCAATCTTTTTTCTGTAAACCGACCTACCAGCGATAGATTGCTTCCATAGATAGAAATTTCAATCTCTGGATTGCTTATTGGCACGGTAAAACCTTAAAATGGATTGCTTATTCTATCTTAGATAGCTAAAAACAGATTGAGATCGATTATTAATGTCGGGCGTAAGCAATCCATTTTAAGGTTTTACCGTGCCAATAAGCTATCCAGAGATTGAAATTTCTATCTGTGGAATCAATCTATCGCTGGGAGGTCGGTTTACAGAAAAAACATCGACCTATGTTCGTTAATGTCACTTTGGACGTGTCAATAGTCTATCTATGGATTTTCGATCGGTGTCAGCAATTCAAATTCGCTATCCCAGAAAATTCATAGTTTAGTTCCTAATCCAAAAATGCAATTAATGTTTATTTTTATCTTATTCAATTTATTCGACTTTTTCGGCAATGTCTAGTTCTAGCGATTATGATCTTGAGTTATTAGGCTAGTTATCGTACTGCAGTGATAGTGGACAACATTTGATATTCATCTGAATTAAACTAAATTACTCGGTACCTACCTAATTATATTCGTATTGGCGGGAAAGGCGAAGAAAGAGCTAAGCGTCATCTATAGACACATTCATTCGACGAAACGAATCATTAATGTAAAGTAAGTAACGTATAACAATAACTTCATGGTTTTTAAAAACTTGGCTTTGCACAGAAAGAGAAAACAATGCCACCGGGATAAAAGAATTGAGAGATCAAAGATGGCAGGCAGATGCCCAGATGGTATGAATGGCAATAACGGAGGGGTGACCGGGTGACTGACAGTTTTTTGCATTACTAACGTTCCATTCTACTATGAGTATCTTGAGTGTAGTATTGTGAATATATTTTTCACTTTTGTGTAAATATAATAAGATATTAGTCAATTTTTTAATAAAAATACACTATAGTAATGTATTGCTGATTATTTCAACAAAATAGATTGAATATTACCTTTAATTATCATAAATCAAACTGTAGCTTTACTTTTAATATTGTTAGGATTGCAATAACGCCTGCTATGCGGATTACATTACAAAATCTCAAATATACGATAGGAAAAATTTAATGTGCGGGATTCGAACCCGCGTCCATCCACCCCGTGAGCCGGGGTATGCTCTAACCAATTGAGCTAACATGACATGACGTCATAACTCAAATCTTTCCTATCGTTCTTTAACCATCGTATTGGGATGGAGCAACGTCTATAGTACCAATTGCGTTGTACTACAAACAAGACCAATTTCGCAATTGGTTTTATACATGTGAAAAAAAAATCCTATCGTATATTTGTGATTTTGTAATGTAGCTTTATTCTTTATGCATAGAACGGAATGGTTGAGAGGGAAGAGATAGCAGGTTGGATTGCCGCCGATCTCGGCACAAAACAGATTGGGTCTGTTAAGTTCTGTTATTGACATGCAGATTACAAATCGATCTGTGGATATGGTCTGATCTCGGATCGTTTTCAATCTTGGATTACAGATACGATATTAATTTCGGGCGTAAGTCACCTCGGTCCAAGTTTAGTGGCGAGGCACCACATGGGACATGATTGATCGTAACACTATACTCGAGTTGCCTGTCGTACTCAATGCGCGACGGACGTCTCATCCGAGTTTCGATGCTTAGCGCGGAGCGTTCTCTCCATGTTTGTATAAAATTGTAAAAAAATTGTATTAAGTATATTATAAGTTTAGTACCTGATTTGGAAACTTTTCTTAATTGTACATAGACACATATATAATTTTATTTTTGGAATAAACTTTTATGACCAGTGGTTTAGGCTGTGCATTGTCTGTCAGTCAGTGAGTCAAGACTTTGATTCTTATATATATATAGACTAGCGGCCCGACCCTCTTTGGACGGGTGTTTAACTAAAGTTATAAATTGAAATACATAAAACGTAGTTATTGTGACATAACTATAATAGGCTATGATGTTTGGTAACACGAGATAAATATAGTTTACACTGTGCTATCGATTTCTTATGTGTTTTTTTTACAGTCCATACTACTGACATGAGAAACAATCTGGAAGTGAATGGGTTACCAAAGAATCTTGAAGCCTGTGGTGTTTGGTCCACTGGAAATTGATGAAGTGACCAAATATTATCGAATTCTCGTGTACCATACATCACAGCTCATAACGACGTTCTGCAAAACTTCCTGAAGAATACCAATGAATTTAAAGGTCAAAATTTGGCACGGTACAGCTGGATTAAACAGAAACGGTAAATTGGTCTTAACAACCAAATATTGGTTATGAAGGTGGTTGGATCACTTAGTATAAACCATGTCATAACTTTCATGTAAAATAACCAACGCGACTTTGTTTTGGTCCAAAACGCGGAAACCCTGTGGTGGTGTCACCTAACCAATGTCAACCCGCTGTCAGCGAAGATGCGCCCTAAAATGCGCCAACAAAGCAGTGACTCGCTATGTTGGCCCATGTCAAAAGAACACGATGAAGTTAGATTTTATTACATGTAATGTGTTTCTAGTCTCTTATGAGGTAATATTTATGCTATTGTAATAGGTCTTATCGAGAAGTACGTTCCTCTCTCTAAAAATCATCCGCAGTTTTATCCTATTTGGTATAACAGAAATGTAATTAAATTTATTAGAGAGAAAGAGAAGTACCGTGTGTGACGAACTTGATTACAAGGGCGCTAGTGACAGATGCCATCTTTTAATGAATATTTGTTATGAGAGCTATAAAAAAAAATTAGAAATGTCAATAGATAACAAGAACATGAAAGGTTTTTGGTCATTTATTCGCAACAAACGAAAAACTACTGAGACATCCCTAATGAAATGTTTTTTAAAGACGTGAAATACACATGTCATTGTTCTATCTGTGATGCGTTCGCTACCCATTTTGCTTCGGTGTATACACCTATTTCGTCTAGTTTGCCTTATCAACATTTTCCTTACATAAACTCTATCTTTAGCTCTTCTAGTGTTCCGTCTTCCATTATTCCATATTGTAATACCCTAGGCGATATATATATATTAATTCAGCTTCAGTAACGAAGGCCCTCAAGAGGTTAAAGCCATCACTAGGTGCTGATTCGGATGGCCTTCCTGCCGTATTTGTCATCAATTATGCAACTAGTCTCACTTTACCATTAAAAATAATTTTTAATCATTTGCTAGTTTCTGGCGTCTTTCCCAGCAAATGGAAAATTGCTAATATTGTTCCGGTTCCCAAAAGTGGGAAGGCTAACTGCATAGCAAATTATCGACCAATTTCACTTTTACCTATACTGGGAAAAGTATTTGAGTCCCTCGTTTGCCCTAGCCTTACAAATCGTTTAAAAAATTTTGCTAATTCCTGAGCAGCATGGTTTTCGATGTAAAAAATCAACTATTTCTAACCTTATGTGCTATGTCTCTGATCTTACTGAAGCTGTAGATAGTTATCTTCAGATCGACACCATATATACAGATATGAGCAAAGCTTTCGATAGAGTGGATCATTCACTCTTAATTCACAAACTTTATATACTGGGTGTTCATGGTACTTTATTGGAATGGTTTTCATCATATCTTTCTGGTCGGGTTCAGAAAGTTGTCATATGCGGGTATGAGTCTAAGACTTATATCGCTAGTAGTGGCGTTCCACAAGGATCGCACCTGGGCCCTGTTCTGTTCTTATCGTTTATTAATGACATTGCACTCGAAAATAAACATTCAAAATTTTCACTCTTTGCTGATGATTTAAAATTATTCAGAACCGTAAACAATTCAGCTGATGCCCAACTACTTCAATCGGACTTTGATAAAATCGTTGGCTTGTCTATAACTAATAAACTACCTTTAAATGTTGATAATTACAAACACATAAAATTTACCAAAAAGATAAATTGAATTCAATCTTCTTATACTATGAATTTTAAAAATCTCGATGAGGTACAGTCTATTAAGGATTATGGTATTATTTTAGATAACAAACTATCATATACCCTTCATATAGACACTGTTGTTACTAGAACATCTAAAATGTTAGGATTTGTTTGGCGCAATTGTAAAAACTTTAAAAATATTTTCGCATCTAAATTGGTATATGTTGCATTAGTTCGGAGTATCTTGGAATATGGTCCTAACCATAGGCTTAGGATGTACAAGACCAACAGTGATGGATGAATGGTGTAACAAAAAATGAAATGTAAATGTGTGAGTGACATAGTGTTGTCGTGACGCGAGCGTAATACTATCGACAGTTTTACTGGTTGAATCTTAGGACACATTCGTTTTAAATTATGCCCTATATAGTTCATTGAAACTATTGTAATGATCGTAAACAACCCTGAAATCACAGAAATGCAAAATATGCAATTTCATTAACTTAAACCACTTATTTTTCAAGTTATTATGATTTAAAAACCAAACTACTTAACTGATTATTATAAAATTTCAATGGGATGAATCTTAATCCATTGGCATCGGCGATAATGATAACAATAGAATTTCATTCATAACTAGGACATAGTGGTCCTGACGATGCCAACTTATTTAAAGTATATCCTTTCAAACAAAATACGATGTTTTCAAATAAAAATCAAACCAAATATATAACCATAACATGAATACAACCTTATTGAAAACCTGCTCCCTTTTTTGATCTGTTAAAAATAAAACTCATTCTAAGTTGAAGTCAAATGCATTTATTGTAGGTCTAAAATGGTACAGCACTTTTAAAAGTCAAACTACTATAACTTCATCGTAACAAGATGTAATAAAACTTACCATTACTAAATATTATGATTACCATTAACAAAATCATTAAGCTGCAGATATACAGATGCTGTAAATTATTAAATTACAATTATCTGAATACCATTTGCGTAAAGCATTCACATGTGGTAAGCAAAGGTCGAATTTGTCCTTTGTGTAAACATAGCTCCTTGGGCTGTAGAAATGACGATGTGTACATAATTTCGATGACCTTTACTAACTGGCCTACTATACATATAATTCTTTAAAGTCTGCTTTTAAGTCTAAAAGCCGTTTTACATTATTTTTGTTTCAGTTTTTAAACTTCTTAAGATGAATTTTTTTTTCATTTATTTTTGTCACAACTTAGAACATTAATTAATAAGTTTTTTTTCCTTGGAGACAGTACTTGATTTAAAGGATTAGGTAATTGCTTACGGTGGTGATATATCTCTATTTAAGTAAGGACAGGGCCGCCTTATTTTCAATTTGATCTGAAAGGAAAAATAAATATTATTTTGTGTCAGGATAGCCATAGCTATCCAGCGCTGCAATGAAGCAGTATTGTAGATTTTATTGCACCGGGGACGCTAAGGCAAGGGTTATTAGATTAAATCTACATATCCTACAGTCTTTACATAAAAAAAAAAATTATTTGACCATGTATTTTACTACAAATTAAACTATTACTTGTGTCATCATTTCCTAAAGCTATTGACTACCATTTCCACAGCATCATGCATTCAGGGACATTAAAAGTTGGTATTTAGTCTTTCATTAGTATATCGATGTTTTCATTGTATGAAGCTTTTTGATTCAAAGTTTACTACAAACTGTAGAATTTTTATTTAGATTCCGTCAATAATCCGAACCCTTTTATCACATACTGAAAATTTGTTGGAAATCTGTAAGAACACAAACATTATTATACGCGTGCATATAGTTATTTCAAATTCTGTTAAATAGCCATTTGTATAAAGATACTAATATTTTATGACAGAAATAAGAGATATTTCCAATTATTTATTGAGTGTGAGGGGAACTTTTCACAGAAAACATCATATTAATAAGAATAATATATTTTGTGATAATATTTACTCCCTTATTCGTACATACTCAATAAGCTATAAACTGATCTGTCAACTTCTCGCTAATTATTATGTAATTATATTATTTTTTAAACTAATTTATGATTAAACTAACTACCGGTTATTTGTGAGGGTCGAATATGTACCCGAGCAGTCACGTGGAACCTACAGGTCAGACACAAACCATCGACTTTATCGATACTTGTGACGTCAGGACTTTGTCAAGCCCTATCGTAAGCAAATGTTTTATCATTTTTCGTAAAATACCAACCAATTCTTCATTTATGCCTTTAGTGCACCTACGCATTCGTATGCGGTAGCGAAACAACGAAAAAACTGTAAGTAGTGTGGCAGGTTTTTGCATATGATATGTCTCACTCTAGCACATAGATAGATGAAATAGTTGCGTCCTTGTCAGTATTGTTTCGCAAGGACCTGCGAAATGGCCGTTACACAGACGCATACGTTTCGCTAGTGATGTTTCGCATCGCAAAGCGTCAGCTCGCGTTCTGTCAGTGAGGACAGATTTTCGCGCCATGGATGCCGAAAATACTGAATTATTTTTGCATTCTATTCGAGATTATTCCGTATTATACGCAATTGGACACGCAGATTATAAAAATACGTACAAAAAAGAGGTAGCATGGAGAAAACTTCAAGAAAAGACTCGGATAGATGGTAAGAAATTTATTGTTGTGTTATATTTCATACAGGCATACATTTTATGTTTTTAATTTTCTTTGAAATAATTTACAAATTGTGATCGAACATTAAATGCTGCTAAGTCTGCCCAATGTCTATTGGCATGCATTGGTACGAATGCACCTAAAGTGTCCGAAAATTGTTTATTTTCGTATCTGTGTGCACCTTCTTGTATCTGCAATAAGTTATGCAAGCATACTGCAGCTTTAACAATTTTAATACTATTATTCAAATCTGTTTCAAAGGGCCTCAAGAATATTCTAAATGTTTGTGCTAAAATGCCAAACGCACATTCTACTACTACTCGTGCCCTAATTAATGATTTATTAAATCTTTTTTTATCATTGTCATTCATTGCTGCGTCTCTAGTGAAAGGTCTCATTAGAAAGGTTTCTAATTTAAATCCTCCATCTGCAATGAATACATGTGGTGTAGTCTGTTGGAAACCTGGCAAAGGTTTTGGAGCTGGCAAATTCAGATCCCGTCCACTTTTTAAAAGCTGATAAAATGATGAGTTCTCAAATATTGTACTATCGGAATCTTTACCATATGATCCTACATCTATGTAACTAAATTTGTAATGTGGATCAACTATTGCCAATAACACAGTAGAAAATCGTTTTTTATAGCAATAGAACAGTGAGCCGCTGTTAGGTGGACATTTAATAACAATATGCTTGCCGTCAATACTCCCGAGGCAATTAGGAAAACCCCATATTGTTTGAAATGCTTCAGCTATTTTCAACCATGTTTTAGTAGAAGGAACCGGGATGTACTCTGGCTGTAGTATCTTCCAAATTTGTTCGCATACTTGAGTTACTATCTTTGAAACGGTGCATTCACCCAAACGATAAGAGAAAGATAAGAGATTGTTGTGTATGTGTCACCAGTTGCTAAAAACATGACATATTGTTACAGTTAAAACTATGAAAAATAAATGGAGAAACCTAAGGGACACTTATAAAAAATATAAACAGGGTCAGCAAACAAGCAGTGGACAAGCCGCGAAGAAGCTTGCTAATTGGCAATGGGCTGAACAGATGTCGTTCATAGATTCATCCACAAACTTGAGACAAACTGAAAGTACACTGGATACCAGTACTATATCTATAGAAATTGATTATGAAAATTCTACAGAAGCCGAACAGGTTTCAAATAATGAACAGAACGAGCTCGTCGTTCAAGAACTGGAGACAGCACGGTCTACAGCTGAAACTACAGCTGAAACTGCAACTGAAGTATCCTGGAGAAGACGACGCCGTGTAAACAACGACGATCCTGCTGAGAAGATTATAAATTATTTAAAGACTCGAAAATCGGGTACTACGGACAGAAACGCTACAGAAAATCTTGTCAAAATACCGTGTGATCGAATGGACATGGATTTTTTAGGTTATGCCCATACTGTAAAGAAATTTTCTCTACGAAAGCAAGCTATTATTAAACTTCAAATTATAACTGAGGCTCAACTTGAAGAATTGAATAATAGCCGGCCAAATTCTAATTTCAGCAATGCTTCATCCTCTAGTACTCCCAATTTTTACTACGTCGATAACGACTGGAACATTTCAAGATCGACACCATCTGAAGAACTGCAAACACATTCCATCCCAGACACTCAAAACGTTTCAACTGCACAGATACACATACCTAATACTCAAACTCATTCTATCCCAGACACTCAAAACGTTTCAACTGCACAGATACATATAGGTACCTAATACTCAAACACTTTCGATCCCAGACACTCAAAATGTTGCAACTGCACAGATACATATACCTAACACGCAAACACATTCAATTCCAGACACTCAAAACGTTTTAACTCCTACACTGATACACATACCCAGTGGCAGAAGAATTACACACACCCAAGTATCACGACAACAAAAAAACGAGAACACAACACGACATCAAAAAATATACATGAATTTCTTTGTAAATGGAATGAACCGTGAATAAATACTTAAACATTACCTATAAGTAGTAAATTTTTTTACCTTAAACAAAGTGCCAGTCTTTGTTTTGTTGGAATAGCCTCTCTTAGTTTGTATTTTTCTTTCTAATATGAGGTTCAAGAAGATTGTGTAAATATTCAAAAGTTTCTGGCTTCATTCTGAAATAGGTATAGAAACGATCTTCATGTGATTGACGTTCTAAGCACAGTTTATTTTCTCCAAGTTTCCGTCGTTTCTGATTTATTTCATGCACCCAGATTCTACGCTTTCTTTTTAGTACTGACCATAAAGTAACTTGACCATAAAGTAACTTTGTGTACTGACACCAGCAATAACAATTCTTCTTCTTCAGAATCTGAAAGCGATAACTGAGATGACATTCTGAAATTACGTCTGCAGCTGCAGTCGTCGAAAATTACAATGGCATATCATTGCGAAAAAGTTGCGAAAACATTGCTGTGTACTAACGTTCCGCAGATATTTCGCTACGCAGTAGTTCCGCAGAGACTCGCTGCCGCATACGAATGCGTAGGTGTACTAAAGGCGTTAGCAATGTAATTTGATGATAAGTATGAAGAGAAACCTATTATCTAATATTTCCATAGTTCTTATAACTCATTTTAAAACAAAATGACGAAATAATGATTATCAAAAAAGCCGTACAAATAAACATAAATTACCTGTGAAACGTGTATATATTCGGGTTACTGCGCCTTGTAACCTCACATTCACTCACTGAACAAGACACCATGCTTGCAAAATATATATTTTATATTATAATCGTAAGATATTTGAGCAAATACACAAAATTCGGGTCGACTTGGAAGCGGCCGGGACGCTATGGCCTCCTACTCGCGTAAAAAATGACATACTGTCTTTTTGTTTCACTATCTCTTTTTCTCTCGCGACGTTTTGTAGCAGCTTAGGACCTTTCACTCCCACACTTCGTAGGTCTATTGAGCGTAGCGAAAACTCCTAGGTCTATGGTCCTAACATTTGGAATCCGTCTTATCAATGTCACATTGATCGACTGGAAAAAGTCCAGAAACGATTTTTATTCTTTATTACATGATTGGTTTTTAATTTTTTTGTACATCCACAAAAAAATTAAAAACCAACTAAATCCTACACTCAAAGGTTGTCTCATTTTAAAATGCACTTCTTGAAAGTCGTCGTTGGATCATAGACCAGATTTTGTTGTACAAAATATTATCAGGAGGCTTAGATTGTCCTGAACTTTTATCCAAAATACATTTTTCTATTCCTCGTCCTGGATCCAGAATTATAAACTTTCAACCCTTTTCCAACAAACTTTATAATACAAATGTAGGCAGACACAGTGCCCTCGCTAGAATTTGTTGGGAACACAATGTCATATTTAAAGCTGAGCAAATTGACATTCTTAACTGCTCACTGCTCAGTTACAAAAATTTGATGTATAAGTATAAAAAAACATTAGGATAGGAAACTTTATATATAAAGTATATTGCATGCTTATTTCGTCTTATTTAGCATTAATCAATTAATCTATATCTATATTTAATATAATAAAACTTTTTAAATCTTCTGATGTCATTTCTATTTCAGAAATGTATAATTTGTATTAAAGTAAGTAAGTAATTGTAAGGGCGGCTCATGTGAACACGTCACATTGATGTTCCTCAGTGACGCTGCACGTGGCACGCTCCCCACAGAATACCTCCTATTAATTCAAAATTCTGCATGTTGTGTTTTCCTGTTATACATTTGCACTAAGATTTTAATTTTTATATTATGTTGTTTTACTCATGTGTTTGTGTTAAGTCTGTTGGAAAACCTAATAAACAAATACATATTTAAAAGTATTGTTAACATATTAAAGTGTGTACTATTTTATAATATACTAGTATTTAGCCGAAGCTTCGCCCGCGTGGACTATCCCTCCGGAACCATTACCGGTTTTTGGGAGCCGTGTGAAACGTGTCATTTATAAATAGGTAACAAACTTTTTAATCCATGTTAATCTTTTGAAATTGGCCCTGTAAATTGTAATCGTTTTATAGGGTGACCTTCGGTTCCAAATTTTCCATAAAGTTCCCATTCTGGTACTTTTCGAAAACATAGTTATATACTTGTCCCGCGGCTACCAGGTTTAATGTAGTGCCCCATGTCGAGCGCTATAACATATAGATAGAGTACCCAGCGGCAGTGGTGAAATTGTCTCCGTTACACTTAGCATCATAAGACAATATCGCAAATTCTTGCTTATTACCAGCGACATGGCTGACAATCTCTTTTCGGACACCCATTGCCCTACCCTGAATCCCATAGAATAAATGGGACAGAGATTGAAAGTGGCTGCGCTCGTTGCTGAATTGCTTACCTGTTAAATTTATTATCCAATCAATTCTCCTTTAGACCCATAATAACTACAGAAGAATACAATTCACCACAGAAGTTCCATGTAGCCTCTCATGTTTCGACCAAGCTCTGTACGGGAAGACAGCTGTCTACGCCGGTCTCAAGGTCAACTGCAGACCAAAAATTTCTCACTCCCCACAACTTGTCACCAATACATAAATCGAATGGAAAGATAGAAGGCCTAGTGAAGAATGGAAAACTGTTCAAAGAAGAAGATACAAAAATAAGCTTCAAACGGCGAAAGGAGATGCAATATCTGAGCTGGAAAGTAAATTTAAGGCAGCGGATATAAATCTGTGTGTGCGTTCAACATACTTGGTCGGTGGTATTGATTTTGGTCCATTTATATGTACTGGCCCATGTTGAAGCATATATACTCAAATCAAATGTAGTTAGTTTCATGTAGAATTGTTGAGAATCGTTATCGTGTTTGGATATTGTAAGCACATATAGGGAAGGAAGTGTATGTAACCTCTTTACAAATTATTATGATCACACGTCTGTTGCGGGTATTTAAAATTATATAACTCAAACCTATCTTACTGAATTAAATAAAATGTTAATGTAACGAAGTATGCTGAACATATTATCTCATAATATATTATATACACCCGTTACCCCCTCTTTTCTTTCCGTGGGTGTCGTCAGATGTGACTGTAAGGGGAAAATACCAGAAGGCGGGAAGTAGCACCTTCTGATGAACTGACAACTTCTACTGCGACCCCCAAAACTTGTAGTTAGTTACTATGGCATATCCACCCAATGTGGGAGACCTTGTTCAGCGGTGGACGATTCAGTTGATGTGTGGAGACGCGTCAACTTCATACATTTCATCAACATTCTCGTGCGAGTGTTCCTTGGAATTCGTTTGAAAATTAGCAACATTTGTTGAGTTGTGCCACAGTTAACGTTTCATGTGGACTATTGCAACGGCCTCGAGGCCAGCATTATAATTTGAACGATGAGTGCTTTCCATAATTATATAATAAAATATGATAATATATTTTTCAGATAATTGTGTGCAACTTTAATAATACTAATATGACGTTGATGAAAACATGTATGATACAAAAATTTTGTATCATACATGTAGTGTATGAAAATAGTGTATAATAATTTATAAAGACTTAAAATGTGGAGGAGGTTAACATGTAGAATCTTTTCTTTTCACGTATATTAATATATTATATGTATATTAATATAGCTCCATTCCATTACAAGTTAAGAGTAGGCCGCGCCGTTTGAAGAGCTTGTAGAGAAGTTTGCAATTATGTGAATGCTGCCCGCCTCGCTAGCACCCTTAGGTAGAAAATCTGTTATATAAGTTTGACAGGTATGGGTGCCGGTGAAATTTAAGAAACATATGATGGAACTGTACAGTTCGTCACATGTGACAAAATACATCTGTTATAGGCGGATGTTACCGCTTAATACCATGTGGGCTTCAGTAACCCATTCACATTAAATATGGTGGTATTGTGGTCAAACGGCTAACACAATCTAAATTAAAATGATTTGCAACAATAAAGGCAGCATAAATCGAGCATATTAACCCTATTCAATGAAATGATATAACGCTGATAAGTGTTACGCCTGGAAATTGCATTAGCAGTTTCGCCTTTCTGCTCGACACTGCCATGTCTCGTTCACCGCGTAGGTTCAATTGCTAAGTAACCTTCATGCTACGTGTGTAGCTCTTGATGCTTTTTTTTGTAGGAAGGACAAGTATGTTGTTTGCCACTGCGACAAAACAACTCCACTGGACTTTGCGCAAGGAAGGCTCTCCTTAGCCCTCCGTCTCCTGGTGGCGCTGAACACGCACCGCTACTATAAGGGAAGTTGACATCAGGCTCATGGGGACCACTGTGGGACGGACTTCGGCTAGAGTCGTTGCCGAGAGAAATTGGGGAGATCAGAATCAACGAATTATATTTGTTTTTGTTAAAGAAGTATTCCAAAATGGCTCAAAGAGTTTTATTTAAGATCTCCTGATATCCCAGTTGAACTTATTTATCATCATTAGTTCAACATACCTATAAGATGGTTAAAAAAATATATACATACCTAATTCGAGAAGATGCCAAGGCAAATGGGAATTAACAGCTCAAAAGATGGCCCAAAAGAAGACTTTTATTTAAGATCGCTTTATAAGTCGGTTAAACTTCTAAACAGAATCAAAGATGCAAAAATAACTAATATACTGATATGTTAGACATCTAGTCAAACGTACAATTTTGATTATAATTCGTTCGCGATTAGATCGTTCAGTATCATTGAAACATGACTCTTCGTATTTTGTTGCAGCATACCTACTCCCGTTGGCCGATGTTGTACCATCCTCACATCGAACTTCTGTAAGTTATGTGTATAATTGATAAGAAATGTGTTCGGTTTATTGGAAGTAAATATATGCAGGTTTGTTATAGTAATCTCGTCATAAGCACCATGTTTGTACACATGCTGTTGCAGGTTAAGTAAAACGAAACAATGTCATGATGTGAACAATTATTTCTATTATTGTTCACATCATGACGTATTACACACTATAGGTAGTTTGTAATACAATTTCTGACAATGCTGATTTAATATTTTATACTGTTCATTTGAAAGTTAAAAAGTTGCTTGTGTAATTAAACTCAAACTCCTTGTTAAAACATGTATATAATAAATACACTAATTACTTAATATGTATATTATTAAATCGAATTCATTACACTACAACTGCACAAGGACTGCCTGCTAGCCCACCAATCTCCTCATCACACATTTTCCCCCCTTGAGCAGTTGGCGGGAATACCTCGAGACAACGTGTTTCCGGGGGCCATTTTTATTTAAAGATAAAAAGTGAAAATGACTCTTATAAAATCTTGGCACAGAGTAGAAAATATCGGAAATCATGACGCTTGATATTTACAGGTATGTACCTAACTCAAATATAGGTATCTAACTAACCTGCAACTCGAAACTGGAGTAAACGCCAAACTGAAGAAAGAAGAATCATTATAATGTTTTGTTGGGCAGCCTAATGCGTCCATGTCACTTATGTCATTTATTGTAACATTATCATTATTGACGTGGCCGCATTAGGCAGTCATGACATGCTTTATCATCAGGATCGTCGATGAACTGTGGAAGTCGATGCGCGGCTGAATATTGTTGATTTGATTTCTTTTATATATATATATAATGCCTCCTGTTGTAAACCAATACTATATGTGTTATTTTGCGCAGAGGTACAACCGATTATTAGTTTTATATTTAATACTGTCGGAAAACAAATAATCCATATACGTAGGTCACACTAAATTTTTTGCGTAAATTAAAAAATAAACAAAATATTATGTTTATTGCTTTTCAAAATACTCTTCTTTTCATTTTAAAAATAGTTCATGCGATCGAACCATTTTTTAAAACAGGAGGACCTCAGAAATTACGGCATGTTTTCTACGTAGGTACTACTGCCTCTTCGGAGTTGGTAAAAGTTAAACTTCTCATCAAATCTTTGATTTTGGGGAAAATACAGAAATCACAGGGTGCTAAGTAGGGGCTATGTGCAGGAATCGGTGACGAGTTATACTTTTTTGGAAGCTCAAAATAACTTTGTTTTGTTGGCTATGTGTGAAGAAGCGTTGTGTGTTTAGTAGACTACTCAAAAGCCGCGTTCTCCTTTATCATGTAAGGAGAACGCGGCTTTTTAGTCGAACACCCTGGGTAAACAAATGGTAGAATACCGGCAATTAAAACTCTATTGATCTCGACATTAGCACTCTTTTGATCTTCAAGTGGAATTGTGAAATGCGATACAAATAACTTACGAAAATTATGGAAAATAGCGCGCAATTTTTTTTTTGCACTCGGCAAATGCTTTTTGATTGATTACATATAAACCTCTTTGATGTTACATCTGTATTACCCGGGTAATTGAAAATGCTCTGTTTACTCGCATATAATTTGCAGTTAGTACTAACTTAACTTTGTAGGGATAGATTACCCGATTAAATTGAAAATGCTCAGTTTACTCGCATATAATTTGCAGTTAGGTACTAACTTAACTTTGTAGGGATATTTCTATTACGCACTAGTGTATAATATTATTATGCACGAATGAGTTATAGTTCGGTTTATGGCCCTAAGAACGATATAATAAAGCTTACTTGACGAGCAAGGGTGTTGAAAAAAAATACTAAGTATGTACTTTGATGCGGAGTTACTTTTTATGGTGCTGTGCGGTTCTGTGCTTTATTGTGTGATGTGTTGTACTGTGCTGTGGCCTTGTTTTCAATTGTCTACATCCTGATAGTGCACAAGCTTCTAATCGTTTATTATGTGGCTTTTGAAGGCACTTATGGCACCTTTTACGATGAGTAAGAATCGAGTTAGCGATCAGCAACTGGCGAGTGTGTAGTTCTAATTGCTATAAGCGAGTATGACAGGCGATTATAGTTGTACCACGTGCTCGCAAACCATATCTATTTCTTCTACAAAGCGAGAGTGTCTTAGCCAATGTTTAGTTAGACCATGAAAAGATCATGGCTGAGCGAGTTTTGTCTATGATAGCTCTAATCGTTGCGACAAACTATACCTAGTGGCGAGATATTTCTCGCCAGCTGTGTGAGATTCGTCGGATCATGGGATCCACATCTATTGTACCTTCTATTCTTGAGCGAGAAAATAGTCAATAATTCCCGCTTTCTTATCGGCGCTGCCTGGGACAAGTGTCAGCGAAGTGGAGCGAGCAGCGAGCGATTCCTTAATATTAGCTAGAAGACGCCGACTGTATTAGATGTTTCCTTCCTTGAAGGATACTACCAAAGTCACACTGGAAGTTTTAGAAATCAAATAAAGGTCAAATATTTATTCACGTATCTATGTTATTAGGTATTTATGCACACTCATACAATAGTGTGTCAAAGTATTTTTTGTTCCAATACTGCAAATTTAAATCCATGCGCATTATAGATAATGGTAACAATTAAAGGAGAATGACCAAAAATGTAAGGAACTTGGTCCAAATGTCCACCACTAACGAGACCTATGTAATAAAGTAGTCTACTAAATACTGAGTCATTATAACCAGACCGCAACCAAAAATATACAGTTTGTAAAAATGTTATGACTGATTGAAAAGTCATATGTTCAACCTTTTTATGCGAAAAATATTGTAAATATCACTCAGTCCATTGGACATTTTGAACTAATCTACGCATGTCGTATCATGCCGCATGTGGTCTCCCATGTTACGTTCTCGCTGATATAGACTTTGGTCAAAGGCCCGGAAGAAAGAAAACGCAAGAATGCTACACAATAGTTTTATTCGTGTCTTACAGATTAACATAAAACTGATACGAGTATGATTAAAAATGAACATTATAAGTGTCAACCATCTGGAAGCCTAATTGTGGGTTGGTATCTCGCCCATCCAAAGTACCACACAATAACCATCACATCATTTTTCATATATACTTAGTCGTAACTTTTTTCTGACTGCTTATTTTTTTTTGTCTCATACTCAAAGTTACCTCTATTTAGTGGACTATAAGTCAACATAGATCTCGTTAGTGGTGGCTATTTGGACCACCTTTGTTCATTCTCCTTTCATTCGTAAATGGAGGATTTCGGACTTCGCGTGTGACGTAGCAAGTAGTACCAATAAACCTACATTATATTTTTCTTCTATTCGAATCGAAGTTGAAGGGAGGATCCTTCAACTTCCATTATTACCTTAGGACTTTTATATTTCATACTACATAATAACATACCATTATATTATTACATAGCGCGGACGTTTATTTCAGAAGAGAAACGAGACGGGTTCGTCAATATTTTGGAAAAAGAAAATAGAAGCGCTCGTAGCGAAGTTTACTTAGCTGTTCTCAACCGATCAGCAAAGTTAAGCAACGTCGCGCGCTGTCATGAGTTGGATGGGTGACCGCTAGTGACATTACTACTGAGCGTTTCCGTGCTTCGGAGGGCACGTTAAGCCGTCGGTCCCGGTTGATGTCTTAAGATGGCAGTCGTTATAGCATGGTGGTAGGGCATTTTGCGAATGCCCGCCTGGCTAGCTACCACCCTCAAGTAGGTAATCTGTCGCCAAGCACCTAACGGTGTGTTCCGGCAGCTGTCCTTGAGAGCCAGTACTTCTAGATTAGCCTGAACAACATCTCCGTCATCACTTACCATCAGGTGAGATAGTGGTCAAAGGCTAACCTATAAGGCAAAAAAATAAAAAAAACAATTGTACAGCAAAAAACCCTGAGCTATTGAGCACTGCAGGGCCGCGTCATAGTACGACGAATGCCTTAGAAAGCCGCATTACAAGAAACTCGGATCAATTTATACTATAACTATCATAAACAAAATTACCTAAGGTTTCTGTGGATTCCATCAAAAGCTATCGTAACTACTAAAACATTGCAAAAACGCAAGTAAATCGTTTATCAAATTATGATAAAAATATGGTTTTATTATTGTTATCTAGTTCCGTTACATGTTCGGAATATTGTCTGTCGAATTCAACATCCCGCAATCTTCGCATATAGTTCTCAAATTCATGAACAGTGCAGTTTTCATTTTAGAATCCCAACATTAGCTTTCTTTTCATTACTTATATAAAAATTTATATAGAAACGAAGCTTGCCGCTTGCAATAAATCAACAAAACCTGCATCACAGCGCGAAAGGAGGACAACCTAACAAACAATTATTAATAATACTTAATTGTTTGTTAGGTTGTTCTAATTTATAGTTGTTATCTATATCTATAGTAATTTATACTAATGTTATAAAGAGGAAAGATTCGTATTTTTGTATGTAACGATAAACATAAAAACTACTAGACCGATTTGAAAAATTCTTTCACCATTAGAATCCTACATTATTCCCGATGAACATGGGCTATAGAATATTATCAAAAAATATATTTTTTAAATACCCTTGCGAAGCCGGGGCGGGCCGCTAGTGATAATATAAAATTAATCACATTTACTAAGAAAATCCTTTCGAAGAAAGGTTTATTTCTATGTTGAAAAATGAGTGACCTTCTCACTAACGTTTAAAACCAAATTACTATTAATAACAAAACGGAATTACGATGTTAGCAATAACAATAAATGCAATTTTAAAAGGAAACATGTTTGTTTATCTAAGATTGTTATGTTGTATTTTTCTAATGGGATTATGACGGAATAAGCAGGAGGCCCACCTGAAGTTAAGCGGTAACCTCTGCCTATAACAGATGTTCTTTGATACAAGTGACGAACTAGGCCCAACTCCCACCTTTTATGAAACCATCTTAAAAAAGGAGCGCTTTATTTCAAGCTTAAAATAATCACTCGCAGTCACGAACTATCGACCCACAATCGCGTCAAGCAATATTGGTTTGTTGTCTAAGGAACGAAATATGTATCACGGATGTGCAAGCGAGATACAAGATGTTTATAATGGGCCTATTCCATTTGACGCTAATTTCGTTATTTTCGATAATTTTGACCACATTTTGATCACAACCATGGTTGTGATCACTGTGATCGTTTGTAACTGTTTTCCCCTGTTCCGTTTAGGATAAGAACGCTAAGAATGCCACACATTAGATGTAGTTAATTCAAACTGTTCCAGTAGCTTCATAGCGTTTATGGCGAAAATAATGGCAAAACCCAAGTGGAACAACTTTTTGGGAGTGTGATCGTTTTTAGCGAATTTAACTTCAAATGGTAAGCACCCAATATAGCGTTATTCCGCTCGCACTGTTCCGAACTATGTTATGGAACGGTTTTACCATAGTTTTACGACATGTTATTGTCTGCTGTCCCACAACTGTCGGTAGCTTTTTATAGTTCCACTCATCAAATAATTTCGCTGCATTTATTTTAAAGTATAATAGAAATAAAAACATTCTACTTATTTTACACATGAATTAAACCCATTTATATCGTAAAATAGTCAAAATCAAGTTTAAATCCGCTGCTAGAAAGTAACTTTTTTAAGGTGGATAAACATGACGGAAGTGTCGCTCGAACAGTAAGACTGCGTATTAAATGTAACGTCAGAGTTCGCGAATAGAGTGAACAATTTGTTGTGACGTCACCAAAACGCTAAGCAATTCCATTACCGATTGTAAGCTTGCTGAGTAATGAAGTTTAGCAGCAAGATGAAGTTATTATTACTATAAAAGGTGAGAGTTGGCCCCCTGTACTGTTATCGTCACCTTAAGTTATACAGCTGTTGTCTCACATGTGCCTGAAATTGTACTGGCTCTCGAGGACTGCTGCCGGAACACACAGGCACATTTGGCGACAGCTTTTCTACTTGAGGGTTGTAGCTAGCCAGGCGAGGATTCGCAAAATGCCCTTCCACCATGCGGTGAAACAGAAGCCGTCGCTGGCGGTGGCGATCGTGGACCAGCAATCCAAAGCTATAACCGATTGGCTATCACGGCCTTAAAAATAATTATTACCGGTTATGTTTATGAAGATGAAAAGTTAAACAAGAGACGAAAAATGAGCCGATAGGAGATGAATGAATCGCAGCAAAGTGTAGCTGTATATTGTACATGCAGGTAAATTTCCGGCTACAGGATGGGACCATCCATTTCCTCCCAATTGGATATCGTAATAGGTGACTAACGAAAGGAATTCCCTTAATGACCAGCCATAAACGTAACGTAACACGTAGTGGGGCGATGCTGCACGTTGGTAGCACAACAGGTCTCTACCATTTTAACGCCTTTACCAACTGATATGGAGCTGGACAACGCTATTCCATGGGTTAGCATCACGCAAACGGCAGTTCATAAAATTGAAATCAAAACTTATATCTTTATATTCTAGTATCGCTTTACGTGTTGTTAGATAGAACATATAGTACCAAATTCACATTTGGTAGGATAAAGGCAGGGTCTGAAGTGACTAAGGTGATTTCCTGTCAGTCCATTTCAAATCTACTACAGATTAATGTAATTTGACGTCATGTTCAAATGCATTGAGCTGTGTCCGAAGGGTAATTACTCCCTGTGCCATTGAGGAGTGGCCTTTCAGTAGAGGCGGTCCTTTGATTCGACATTAATAACTTAATTGAAGCCTACTGATGCAATGTCGTCCATCAGAGATGGTACAATGCTCTTGAAAGGTTTATCTGGACCGTTACATATGGAGTCATTGTTCTAGTCCGCCATTTTTTTTAAATGTAATTTGACGGAACAAGCACGACTCCCACCTGATGTTAAGCGGTATCCTCTGCCTATAACATACTCATTTCGTCACACACAAGTGACAAACTGAACTGCGCCCGTCACTCTGAGACATACAGTTGCTAAGTCTCATCATGTGCCTGTAAATTTTACTGGCACTCAAGGACTGCTACCGGAACACACTGTTAGGTATTTGGCGACAGATTTTCTACTTGGGGGTAGGTATCTAGCCAGGCAGGCATTCTCAAATGCCTTCCACCATGCGTTGAAGCTCAAGACGGCACGGGGATAAAACCATGGACCTGCGGCACGGCATCCCATAGCTATATGACCACTCAGCTATCATTGCTAAAAAATTAAAATTAATCCAAATGGAGATATTGTCAGTTTTGTGTGTATGGGCAATCAGATTTGTGTGTATGGGCGCGTGTATGGGTGTGAGTGGTCGGGCACGGATTTGTCAGAATAATCAGAATAATCAATTTATTGGTAAGAGTATTACATGTCACAAAACTATTATTATAACTTAGTTTATCAATACAGTTAATAATTTCAATTATATTAAAGTAAATAAAATTACATATTATTATATGTCATATAATTATAGCTAACAATAACAATACAGTTATAATGTCAATTATCATATTAATAAATATATTTATGGAAAACAAATTAAGTAATTAAAAAAATTAATTATTCAAATATTATACTATGTTTTTCACATATTCGTCATTTCGTCTACACTATAAAACGCCTTCTCGAAGAGCCACCATTTAAGAATGCGCTTAAATGTAGGGAGGCTAGGAGCTGAGACTACATGATTCGGTAGGTGGTTATACAACGCGGGTCCCAGCACGTGCGTGAGTCTGTCTGATTTAGCCAGCCTGTGTGACACCGCAGATAACTTGCCAGCTCCGCGGGTGCTGTAAGATCGCGCGTGGTGATCACTGCGCGTCTTGAATTGCTCCAGGTTTTGCCTCACATACATCACTACCTGGAGTATAACAATGCAAGGCAGCGTAAGGATCTGGAGCGATACAAAGAACTGCCGCGCCGTCGTGTCCCACGCTGTTTTCGCGATCGCCCTCACAGCACGTTTCTGCATGCGGAAGACGCGCTCCCGATCAGCAGCGCGCCCCCACAGCTCCGCGCCGTACTGGAGGAGCGAGTGAACGGTCGCGAAATAACAAGAGCGGACCACGTCGGTGGACACCACGCGCGATAGCCTACGGAGAGCGAAGCATGCGCTACCCAGCCTGGCACACAAGCTGTCGATATGCCTCTCCCAGGTTAGGCCACGGTCTATTTGAAATCCTAAGAACACGGTAGTTGGAACCTGTTCAATGGTGTTTGTTTCAATAGTAACGGACAAGCTCCTAACCTGCCGCCCAGATATGCAAAAATGCATAAAGTGCGTTTTCTTGTGGTTCAGAGCTAGTCCGTTCCACTGAAACCATTGTGCCACCTGGCGTGCGACCGTGTTCAACCGCTGTTCGAGCTGGTTCAGTGACGGGGCGCTGACGACCACAGCCACATCGTCCGCGTACATGTAGGCCTCCCCCTCAGTTACATGTTCCGGCAGGTCGTTCAGTAACAGCGAAAACAAGATGTTGGATACCGACGATCCCTGCGCTACGCCCATAACCGCCCGAGAGGGTCGGACTTCGTCTCACCACCGTCGGTAACCACCATCTGCGTCCTATCCCGCAACAGATCTGTCAGGAGCGAATTTGCTTGTCCGCGTATGCCGTAGTGCTTGAGTTTGGAGGCGAGGACGCTATGGTCTGCGACATCGAAAGCTTTCGATAGGTCGCAGCGCAGGACTGCGACTTGCCGTCTCGCCTCGCAAGCCTCTAGCACTCGCCGTAATACCTCGCGTGTGAGCGAGGTGGTCGAGCAGCCAGCGCGGTACGCATACTGTCGCTCCGACAGCGCTGCGGTGGCACCTAATTACTCGGTGAGACGTGTAGTCCGTTCTCAAGAATCTTCGCAACAGCAGGGATTATTGACACCGGGCGGTATCCATCAATGTCATCGCGTTTGCCCTTCCCCTTAAATAAAGGTGAGATTTTGCTCACCTATAAGGTTTTTGGGTACTTTCCGGCTTCAATGCAGCGGTTGAAAAGGCCTGCCAGACACCAAGCTAGAGGTTCCGCAGCCGATGCAATGAGTTCCATCGAGATATTGTAAATGTCTCTTGTGGGTTTCCTAGGAATTTTTGACATAATGTGGAAGACCTCTTTCGCAGTAAACTTGACCAACCGCAGGGAGCGGTCGCAGGCGGGCCGCGCTGCCGCGAGCGCCGTCTCCACGCGTGTGAGTTGAGCGCTGGGCGCGCCGCACGCCGCCGCCGCGCCTACGAACCTTGCGTTCATGGCGTCGGCTGCAGCCTTCCGAGACTTGAACTTCACCCCCGCGGAGTCCTTAGCAACCTCTGTGAAGCTCGCCGACGTACGAGAGACTGTGCCTCTCTCTGTGTTCACAATCCGCCACATAGCCTTGCTAGAGTGAGCACTGTGGAGGATCATGTTCTCGTAGTGGCGAAACTTTTGCTTTTGTACTGAGTCTTCGTACTGAAGTAATTTTTGCAATAAAAATATCTAAACTTGAGGCTGGGTACATTTCTTGTAACTTAATTGAGTCAAAGAGGAGGTTTTTTAAATCAATAAGTTCGCGTGTTACCCAGGATTGCGTTCTCATATTTTTAAGTTTATAGGGAAAGCAAACATTATATTTATTTTTAAGAATGTTAATCACCGAATATGCTAAACTCTCCGCAGATGGTGTACTCTGCAACAACGCGACCCAATCTATACAAAACATAGCCTCTCGGAAGGCCATCCTGTTAGCATGCGTGTAGTCGCGGACGCGGCGAGTGCGTGGCGGTGTCCACAGATTTGTAAGGAATGGCGTGTGGCGCGAACCACGTGTACAGAATGGTGAGCTTAAGGCCGTTGTATTCATGAGCAGTAGAGACTTAGCGCTGCCTCAGTTCATGCGCAGCGCGGCAAGAACCGCGGACGTGCACTTCAAATCCACTCGAGTGAGAAAAATACAACCGTTTTGGGAAAAAAGTAACCATAAAAATATTCTTCTGAACATCATCCCCCATTTTTTTTACATATTTTAATACTTAAAGGGAAAGATTAGTTATCCTACCTACTCTTCTCTTAGATTACCTATACCTACTCGTAATTATGTATATTCTCAAAAAGATCGAAACACTCTAAGAGGAACAGGAAGAGAAGCTCCTACAGAAAAATAGGTATTTTAACAAAGTGATGCTGTCTCGCCGCTAAACGCCCGAATGGTGCGATAAAGACAATTGCAGCTTCTTCAAGTTTTGACTTAGAATTTGCTCTTAATTTGCGTTCTGGGAGAAAACTTTTCTCCTATAGTAAACATTAATCTAATCTAAAAATGTTGGTCTTATTTTGTTACTGACAAAATAAACTAGGTTTATAAGTTTTATATTTCCTATAAATAATTCATAAAAGAAGAGATACAAGTTTTAGAAAATATCGGTATTTAAATACACATTTATTCTAATTCCTTTAATATTATGATAAAAATAACCTATAAACCTGGATATTGATAACATTTATAACATTTCCAAAAATCGACAAAATCGGTGTTTGTTTAGGGGGGTAGAAACGTTTTCTCTTTTTGTATGAAAATTCGAGACTTCCCTCCAGTCTTAAGTGATTTTTATGATCGAGTGAAGTTGTAATGGTCGTGTTTTGAACCATAAAATCATAGTAGAAGGAGTGGGGAAGTAAGTTATCTTCATACAAACGCACCGCGCGGGCGCGCGCGTCTTGTGTGCACCATAGTATTTATGCGTCCCGCACGCACACTCTAACACAATCTCGACCCATTTCTCAGTGCGCCAGCCGGGGCTAACACCGAACAAGGATCGCGCGTCACGGCTTTTTGTCACCGCTAAATAAATGAAAAATGTTTGATAATTGCAGGAGAACTTATTGATGTGTGTTCGTCTGTCTAAATAATTCATAGATTTCAGAGTTGTCTTTGTTCAGATTACCTACTGAACAGGAAAGGTAGTCACTTATTCTAGCATACCTATGATTTTTACTTGATGATGAGTGATGCCTACTTACACATTTTTTTGTTGTATTAGGTATGCCCCGCGTTGCCGTATCGCCAGTCGGTATATTTTTCATCGACGTCACTAACCCTGAACCCAGACAACACAAGTAAAAAATACAACTTCCCGGCCCTTGCCTATTTCTAGGTACTGAATTAAAATTTAGCATATACGAGTACATGCAATGCGATTAAAATAAGAATAGGGCTGCCGGCAAAATTCACTCTAATAAGTATGATCAGCAGAACAAACTTAAAAATAGAGCAGTGGTATATATTTATAAGTAATTTTAAATGTGTGACCCGAAATTGTTAATTTTAATAAATATGGATTTATTAAAATTATGCCGAATGAAATTAGCATGCCGAATTGTTAATTTTAATAAATCCATAGTTTTAAGGTTGACAGCACAGACGCCATCTTGGTTTGATGATAACGCGGGCGTCAGAGTCTTATTTCTCCGATAGTGTACCACTACGCGACACGTTTCCGAGTGCTTATTGATCTTCTCGTTTAATTTGTTTATTTGACTGTTTAATTTGTTCTTATTGACTGTTTAATTTGTTTTTGGTGATTGTTATATTTGTTTTTGTTACCTGTTACGATGATAACGGTGAGTTGACTCTGTGGGCCATCAGGACATGTGGTATCGAAGAGCTAAGCGATTCAAATTAAGATACCTTGGTACAAAATATTCAATTAAGGTAGGAAGTTCCGCGAAAGTTAAGAATGAGTCATAAATTAGCAGATATTAAATTTGTCATTTGTTCCTCCTAAGTACCTAATATAAATAAATAAACCTCGACTGTCGCTTATAGAGGTATAGATAAGTCGCAGTCTCACTTACGGAAGTCCATGAGGGAAAAACGACTCTCTTACAAAGGTTTCTGTTTCTCGCTAACAGAGGTTTTGGGAGCTTAAAATGACGGGTCCTGGCTATTACTCTCACTTATAGAGTTTTCTCACTTATCCAGTTCTCACTTACACAGGTTTGACTGTACTTATTATTATTACTAATAAGCTACAGTGAAACGAATTTTGTATTCACCGTACAAAAATGTAGGCCACTTATGTACAAATATCTGTAATGATATCCAAAGTGCACGATTAGAATACAAATTAAATGAAAATGTTTGTCTTTATTTATTATATATAAAGACAAACATAGTGAGATCTAATGTATGCTGAGTTTAAGGCTGGAGTGCACGGAGCGCTATCAATAAAAACGTAGTTTTGTCATTTTTTATATACCAAGTGTTCAAACTCGGTGAAATTTTGTATGCATATTGCTGAAAATTTTGTATGAATATTGCTGAGCCTAATATCTATGCTTCTGGTTTGCTTGTTTTTCGATTTCTTAATAATTTTACCGCAAAATGAGATAGAACATTTGCTTTTTCTATCTCATTGTAGGTTAAAAGTTATTATCAAGTTACAACGTTCGCCTCGATCATGAGATGGGTGACCGCTAGTGGCATTACTACTGAGCGTGCACGTGCTTCGCAGGGCACGTTAAGCCGTCGGTCCCGGTTGTTGTCTTAGGATAGCAGCCGTTATAGCATGGTGGTAGAGCATTTTGCGAATGCCCGCCTGGCTAGATACCACCCTCAAGTAGAAAATCTGTCGCCAAGCACCTAATGGTGTGTTCCGGCAGCTGTCCTTCAGAGCCAGTAATTCTAGGTTAGTCTGAACAACATCGACCACATCATCACTTACCATCACATGAGATAAAAAAAAACAATACAAATCTATTTTTTCATATATTTTTGAAAATACTTACTTAAATTTACGGAAAACGGGCTAATCAGAAGCATAGATATTAGGCTTATGGACATGCATGCGAAATTTCACTAATCCTTATTATTTAAAGTATGGTGAACCTGCGTTTGTATAGAAAGCGCTTCGAAGACAACTAGCATTGATTATAGGCATCGTGTTACCGACTCAGTTTTGTAGAATAATAGGAAGTTTCATAGATAAAATGTAGCTATTAATATTGTATTAAAATAAATGCTAACTTTATTTGAAGCGATACAGATATTTTGTGCTTATGGTCATTGGCCATTATGGGAATGTCTGTACCCTGAGATATAAGTATATTTCTTAGTTCAGGGACGTGTGGCTTCCCCTGGTGGAATGACATTTTGATACTAATTAAACCCTGTTGTTTATTTATCAATTATCCATTTCATTTTGTATTTCCTGAAAGATTCTCTCTTTAACCATATCAGAAATATTTTTTATTTTTGTCAACTAAGCGCTATGGTGAGCATCCATGTCCGTATGGATTGAGGAGCCACTCCAGATTTTAAAATGAAACTGACACCCTTATTTAGTAGCAAAGCTAAAAATTTTGTAGGACAAATTCTACAATTTGTAGTATAATGCATCAAAAGTTATATCAATTTAAAAGTGGCTCCTCAATCTAAACATCTGAATTGAGGAGCCACCTGGAACTCCGAAAGTAATGGACCATTATGTCTGAAAATTTGGTATCATTTAGTAGTACTTGTGTATGGTAACTACTAAAAGTCCGAGTTTCGTACTGATGAGATTAAAAAAGATACTATAAATTTATTGTGGCTCCTCAATCTATATATAAGAGGGTTGGTTTCCAGTCATGTGATCGGTCCATTAATACGTTCGACTTTATTATAGTTTAGTAGGGAGAGTATTCAAATTTGTAATATAGGAATAAAGTAGTAAAACTGAGTAGATTTGGTAAAACAACGCATATAATTTGGCTCCTCAATCCTGACGTTCTGCATCCAAACAATTTATTGTACTAACCTGAGACCACAACAAAATCAAAATCCAATGACAGTAATATTTAGTAGTAATTACTACTAAATTATGAAGTATAATTCATCGCTGCATATATTCGGCATCTATGAAAAAAAGTTAATTTTAAATATTCCTTACCGATTTGCTAACTAGAGTGACCATATCATTTGAATGTAACCAGGATTAGTATTAAGTAAGTAGTATAGCAATTACCATAGACATTACCATAGATGCACAGATTTCTCAAAAGAAGGTTTCAGTTATTAAGGGAATAAAACCTTTGTTACATATCGACCTGCCGGCATTCTGTATTTTTTTATAGTTTTCGCGCACGGTGAACGTATTATATATTGTTATAGGACACTTATACAGAGGTGGAACAAAAATTTTAAATATTGTGTAAAGTGATATACTAATGTGACCAAAATATTTGGAGGTAAAGATTGCATTATGAGAACAATGAAATCGATTTAAAATGCATTAATTACGTGTGTGTATACGCATACCTACCATTGTATTCAAATACTAGTTCCCAGGTTGCTTTACTATGACTTAAAACAGCTTGACTATTACAAGACGGCAGTTATCACAGCACATCCAAAAACTATCACTATTTTGTTTGTTAAACTATACCTACTTCTATCCCATATCATGTTAAGTTTGATAATAGTTCAAAATAAAACAAAACACCTACGTGATATCCTTACTAATACTATAAGCGCAAAAGTGTTTAGGTAATATGAATTTATGGATGTTTGTTACTCTTTCACGCAAAATTGAATGGATTTTAGAAACTTTACAAAAATATAGCTTACACATTAGAAAAACACATAGGCTATAATTTATAAAGATATTTTGTGAATTGTCCAAAATATAACGATAAGTGTCAAGTAAATAGGAAAAAAGTCTGCCATATTCGACCTATTCCGGCGTGCGCTGTAAAAATCATAAGGATCACACATAACAAATGTATAACGGAAATGTTAATCTTAAATTGTATTAGAATAAATCTATCTTTGATATATGTATATAATAATACATACATACGTAATAAGCCCTTAACACCAAAATAGTGCACCATAAATACTACAAAACATAATGTCTAGTGTATATTTGCTTGTAACAAACTGATCTTTATTGGACTAATATTATAAAGACGAACGTTTGTGAGTGTGTTTGTATGTTCGTTAATTCTTCACGCTCAAACGGCTGGACCTATTTTGATGAAATTTGTTATAAAGGTAGAGATGAGGCGCTGGATACTTTTTATCATCATCATCTATCACCAGGCGGGTATAACCGCAGGGCGCAGCTAGTAGATGTTATATATTAACCCCTTATACATATACTTACTATATTTTTAGCACAAAAACACAACATTTTCGAAATATCTCGGTACATAAAATGATATAACATTTATTGGAACAATTATCTACCTACTTCAAATTTTTATTCGTTTCAAAGGGTGCTGCTGATGGGATCAACGGGATGGCACTCCATATTAGTGACTTTGGAGAACGACCACCATGGTACGAGTTGCCCATGACTTACATTGATAAAACGGCTTTTCTTTGGGATGTGATGCGATTAAAAGCATCTTAAATATTCAACAAAACTGGGTTTTCCATACATATTTTAGTATTGCCTTCTACTGGTTATACCTAGGAACTATAATGGTTTGAATACAATAGAATACGTACACACACTTATTTACTTAGTTTTTAATTATTTTTCATTGTTCTTTTATGCCGATTGTTACCTCCAAATATGTTGGAACAATGACAATTTAGGGTAATACATTATTAAAAAAGAAATGCATTGGGTTTCTCTATCCCAACTATATAATTTACGCACTTTCATCGTGCGCGGTATTTTTAATATTCAGAATTGTGGCGGGTCGATATGCCACAAAGGTTCTATTCCCTTAATAACTGAAACCTTCTTTTGAGAAATCTGTGCATCTATGGTAATGTCTATGGTAATTACTATACTACTTACTTAATACTAATCCTGGTTACATTCAAATAATATGGTCACTCTAGTTAGCAAATCGGTAAGGAATATTTAAAATTAACTTTTTTTCATAGATGCCGAATATATGCAGCGATGAATTATACTTCATAATTTAGTAGTAATTACTACTAAATATTACTGTCATTGGATTTTGATTTTGTTGTGGTCTCAGGTTAGTACAATAAATTGTTTGGATGCAGAACGTCAGGATTGAGGAGCCAAATAATATGCGTTGTTTTACCAAATCTACTCAGTTTTACTACTTTATTCCTATATTACAAATTTGAATACTCTCCCTACTAAACTATAATAAAGTCGAACGTATTAATGGACCGATCACATGACTGGAAACCAACCCTCTTATGTATAGATTGAGGAGCCACAATAAATTTATAGTATCTTTTTTAATCTCATCAGTACGAAACTCGGACTTTTAGTAGTTACCATACACAAGTACTACTAAATGATGCCAAATTTTCAGACATAACGGTCCATTACTTTCGGAGTTCCAGGTGGCTCCTCAATTCAGATGTTTAGATTGAGGAGCCACTTTTAAATTGATATAACTTTTGATGCATTATACTACAAATTGTAGAATTTGTCCTACAAAATGTTTAGCTTTACTACTAAATAAAGGTGTGAGTTTCATTTTAAAATCTGGAGTGGCTCCTCAGTCCATACGGACATGGGCATCCTAAATTCGCATCTATCCAGTCAGTCTTGATGGCCGAGCGTCCAAGCCACCTACCTGGTGCGTAAAACCGGGAGACACGGGTTCGACTCCCGCCAGAGTTGATTACCATTCATAAATCTACGTTACATGCATATTACATAGACGTGCTGTTGTTTCAAGTATTGTTCTTCAAGGAGGTTGCTCATTAGCCGACTTCATCTGGTGTGCCTATTTACTGGAAGTTAACTTAGGGTATTCTTCCTTATATAGCGAAACATCTGTTTGACACTGGCTATATGCTCGCCCACTTCCGGATGATCCGCGCATGACTATATTTCCTTCTTCCGTTTGGCCGTTTTCAACAAGTTAAATACTAAATCAGAATAGATATTTAAATCAACATAATTTTTCCGGTGGATACCACCAAAGATAACGGTGCTGTTATACTATTTAAGGCCGGTTTCAGAATGTTCGAGTAAGTTCCGGTTATACTACCCAGAACATATTTAATAAATAAAACACTATCTTTGCGTTTCACAGTCATCGATTTAGCCTAACCATCGGTTAAAGCTTGAAGCGCGCTGCATGTTGACTGACATTTTTATCATTCAGTTATTTAATGTTCTGGGTAGTATAACCGGAACTTACTCGAATATTCTGAAACAGGCCTTTAGTATGGAAATGCCACTCACAACATGTTTGTAACTCAATGGAGGTTTTTAGACAAAACCTTTAACTAGCAATGGGATTTGGAATAACAAAGAGCAAAGATAGGTAGAGGCGGAGGTACAAATAAAATTCATTAAAAAATAACAACAGCTTTATTAACTTATGTCTGTGTACTACGTTAAGATAACAGTCATTAGTTCCAACTTCTATTACATACGATAGTGTGCCTATTGGTATACAGCGTAGGATAGCTCTGCATCTCATTTTAGTGTTTCAGCCTTACCATAAATACCTCTACCCTTACAGAATGCACTTTAGAGGATACTGTGTTAATAATGCATAGCGTGAACATTTGTACGTACTTCATATCTCTAGAAAAAGCCTAATCTACAATAATGACAATATTGTTCACGGAAACATAAGGTTTCTTCTTTTTTCCATTCTACCATTCAGTCATGTTTTCATAGTCAAGTCATTTGTAAATTCTAAATCACCTTCTATTGAAATTATAATTACTAATGTAATTATGAAGGTGTTCTGTTAAAAATTAGCAGGCGAACGGCGCTAATAGTAGAAAACGTAGTTTAGTCCAATGCGTCACCGTACTTGTTGACTGGTGTTCGCGAGGTAGGCGGCGGCGGCGGAGGGGGACGGGGGCGGGGTGTCGCCCCCAGGCCTGGCTCCACTCTGCAACAAACATTATATAATTATTCGGGTGTGTCGCGTGTTAGACGCAGGAACTAACCATAAAGTCGGCAATGATATGTGAACAGGACGCTACTAGTTTGGCTTGAGGCAGGATACCTAGAAATACCTTTTTATGCATGATGGGAGGATCCCTGACTATTAAACTAACTGTACCGTGTTATGCTGTTTTCTATTCCTCTTGACTTGAAAAGTTGTTTGGATAAAATTATGATCTAATCCTAATTTTAATGATAACATTCACTCGTAAAGGTACAAGTTGGTAGCGGACGACATGAAGCTGCAGCAAACGACGTGTCGCAGCGACACTACTGGTTTCTACGTATTTCTATGAAATTCCCTCCGTAGTTAGCGACATGAAGCTAGCGACGCGTCGTCGAGCGGCAGACTGCAGTGTCGTCCGACCGCAGATCAGTAGTGCCCAGGGCATTCAATCTTAAAAAAAAGTAGGGGGAACATTTTAAAATAAACCCTACTATGTTAAGTTGATACACTAATGTTAAGAACTCAAAATAGACAAGAACACCTTAATTTATTAGCATCATAATATAATAGTTCCATCTCACGGCTATAGGCGGCGATAGTAGCGCGGCAACTATACTAAATTAAAAAATACTGTATCCCAAAAAGAATTCATTAAAACTAAGATACTCTCAAATCGGTTGCCTTAATTGTATACCCATTTATAATTATTCACCAGTTTGGTAGATTTCTGAGTAAGCAACGTAAATAATAGGCGTATTTGTTCTGTTAATTATGAGCGTTTTCCAGGTCATGCTTTATTTTTATACTATTTAGTGCATTTATTTGTACATTATGAATTGTGAACTTGTACTTAAATTCTATTTGAGGGGTTGGAATGGATTGTCATAGTAGGTTTTTTTTTTTTCATAATGGCTACACCGAACTGAAAGCCGCCTGCCAAGCGTGGGGATTATGGCAAATACCCCCTTAATAGGGGAGGCTGTGTTCAGCAGTGGATGATCCGGCTGATACAGTATGTGTTAAAAGGGGGATTTATAGGGGTACGATATAATTGAGTTCTTTTTAGGGGTAAACAAAACCTGCACTTAATCAAACAAGAGCATAAATGCAATAAAAGCAGGAGAAAAAACGAATTGTGACTGCGAGCGCGTGATTCATAGAACGCTAGTCATTATTAAACTTGCCTTCGATCAAAAACAAAACCAATAAATAACAACAATATTTATTTCGGCATATAAGTTAAATTCGGTTGGCAGATGCAGTTTGTATGCACATATTTACTTAATACAATACATTCCGCGAATAACATACATTATTCAAATAATTATTCCATTGAAAGTTTATTATTATAACTGAAACATTGAACATAAGTTAATATTACAATGATTTATATGGAATTATTGTAATTGTTGCATATTCATTCAATTTAATTAGTTTGTTTGTTATTAAATTAATCATGCTATATATAGTTCTTGTGTATAAAAATAAGAACGGAACACACCTGACTAAGATACATTTGATATGCTTTCCGTGCAAAGGTAGTTTTTGAAGCAGGGATGGCTCAGTGGCATTGGCTATGGACTGTCGCGCCGCAGGTCCATGGTTCGAATCCCACCGCGGGCCTAAGCTTCACCACAGTGGTCGGGCATTTTGCGAATGCCCGCCTGGCTAGCGACCACGTTAAAGCATAAAATCTGTCACCAAGCACCTAATGGTGAATTCCGCCAGCTGTCGTTGAGAGCCAGTAATTCTAGGTTAAGGCTGTTATAACACTTTCGACTACATCATCACTTACCATCAGGTGAGATTGTAGGCAAAGACTTACTTACCAGCAATCAAAAATAAAGTTTCTTCTTTATTTATGTGCCAATTTCCCGTTAAGAAATAAACATTTTCAAAAAATTTCAGAAAAATGTTTCGAGGACATCTTTTCATCAAATTCTATGATAAAATAAATAATAAATCTTTTGAAAACGCATTTACCTTATGGTGTTGAAAGAGAAAATCAAATGATTTATGGGGCAATACCCATTTTCTATGAAAATATCACTTCAGTGGTGACTTAGTAATATAGAATCCCGTTTTCTAGCATGGAACCTTTAAAACGTTTACATTTAGTTTATACAACATAACTTAAAATAACAATAAGATGCCTGAAACTATTTAGGAATTTTAGGGGTTTAGAGAAAACTTAAATTTAAGAAAAATCTCAGCGAAAATTTTCGTTGGGGTTGGCAACACATTTTTCACCTGAATGCCGGTAAATTGTTTTGATTTGATCTCATTTTGAACAATTTTCCATCGTTTATTGTGTTTTCTGCTGAAAACGCTGATAGGCTTGTCTGTAGAGTAGAGCATCATTGGATGCTCCTCCTCCAGCAAGTTCCTGAAGTTGTACTCTCGGTTCGCTTCAGTTACTGCGAACTCGTTTATTCTTGTGAGAAAAAGGACTCTGAACTAGTGCATCATGTCGCTTTCAAGTAAAAAGTGTTGTGTTCCTTCGTGTATGGATTCAGGAGGTAAGTTTCTTCACTTGTTTTGTTTACCTGCCTGCGCGCGGTCAATACAAATACGTAATGATTTCATACCTTTCATACTCTTCGGCACTCTCACGTTCTGGATATACCTGCTGTATTATTCTTTAAAAGATCCGCATAATCATAGTAGGTCCCATTCCAGAAATAATTGCGTTTGTCTCAACCTAATCGTAACGTATCAAACATTTATCTAAACTGACGTACATTTTAAACCCATTTAGTCCATTCTAGATCTCAACTCGCACAGCAAAGTCTGAACATTAAAAAATAAACCTATGTTTTGGCCTGTGGAGATTTATATTGAACTGCTAATATTAAGATCCATGTGTGCAATGTTTGTTTATCTACACAAGGCAGTTTGAATTTGATGTGCTGTAGATAAACTGTAAAAGTGTTAACCTTACTTTTAATTTATTATATTTTTTTTGTTGTTAATTATATTTTTCTTCAGTAAACATTTTTGATTATTTAAACCTATCATAGAGCGCAGTGTTACAAATTTGTACAGGTTAAAAATATTTTTATTTTGATTTTCTAAGGAAAATGAAAAGAACTTATGAAAATGAACCATCTTTATTGTAAAGCAAAATCTGTACTACTGTTAAGTAACAATGTGTGGAATATTAAAATCTTATGAGTTCATGATAATAAGAAACAATAAGAAACTTTTATTAGGGCAATAAAGAGCTACTTTGTAAGCAACTGTTTTAAAAATTTATTCCTCTTTTAGGTATGAAGAAACCACTGCATCTATTTCCCAACCCGGAGAAAGAAAAGCAACGTTTCAATAAATGGGTTTTTTCAATTGGAGGAAACATTATTGGGATGAATAATGATGAAATCTACAAACACCGACGCGTTTGTCATGCTCATATGGAAGAAAAGTATTGTTATCGCTTCAAAAAATTGAGTGACATAGCTATCCCAACATTAAACTTACCAGGTTAGTAGCATGTGTGGGATCCCACACATGACTATAATTTTTTTCTCTTGTGAATTTGTAATTCTGTAATGTAATTAGTCAAGCAGGCATTATTGCAAACATAACAATATTAAAAAGTTCCTTTCTATACATAGTAAATTACTTCAATAAAATATCAATATAATGTCAAACTTAGATATGTCCAAATTAAAAATAACTATTATTCACAAAATGTAAGCAGTAAATTTACTATGGTAAGCCAGTTATCATTACAAATGTCACAATCCAGATAAATGCTAAGGAACTCATTGAGGTTGCACATGGCCCTCCCTATTCTTATGACATTAAACTCTTGTGTCTATTTAATGTTTTATTACTAACATTTATTTATATTTTTTCCTACTTTTAGGGTCAACATCTCTACCAAAATTCACCTTCATTGATGACAGAAGGCCACTATGCCAAATACTGCATGACACATCACGAAATTTACCTTCAACCTCCAAAGGTAAGATAATCTGATAATTAATTTAATATAGATTATTAATTTAGTATTTGATTCCCACTGAAAAACCGAGACCAACTTGTATACTAAAGCAAAAAGGAATGAGAGCAAGCAGATGATCCTGTAAAAAGTTATGCGTATACAAACATAAATAATAAAATGAAAACATACAAACAAAATGGAACATAAACCTCCACATTTTTGGAAGTCGCTTTAACTTTTTACTCAACAAGTATGCTTTGTTTTAGGTCTTGACACTGATTCACAAGCTACCACATACATATATATGGTAAGGAGCCAGAAACAAATGTATTTGCTGTAAATGAACAGGAAATTGTTCATATATATATGATCTACCACACTTATTAAAGTGCATCAGAAATAATTTATTGACTAAAAATCTAACATACACAATCGACAAACAAGCACAGACAGCAAAATGGCAGCATCTAGAGCTACTTCTGAAAGAAAATCCTGGGTACAGGGCTATACGATTGATGCCGAAACTTACTGATAACCATATAATACCCAACAAAATTTCGAAAATGAAAGTTAAATATGCAACTCAAGTTTTTAGCCAAACTGTGGCATCCAACATGGGATATTTGCCAGGTATTACTTTACATTATACACATTATGAATTATTAAACTCCTGGCTGTCTTTTGCTATAATAATTTCTTAATGATAATTTTCTGATACTCTATCAAGTTATTGGTCAGCAAAATCATTGTAGTACATACTACAAAAAATCATCAATATTATTATACCACTGAAACAGCCTCTTTAATCAATATTGTGAAAACAAGAATGAAAACTGTTCAGTAGTTAAAAAAATTGCACTCAGATAGGACAAACAGGATACATAATTCTATTATATAATACAAGGTGATATTGGTTTTATTTAAATGTCTGTCTGTGTATTATAATTTTTTTAATACAATAAATATTCAAAATCATGCGCCTCTATGGTTTTGAACTATTATTTACTTTAAGATACATTAAATTACCTAAGCTGGCAGATTTGCTTTTAACTGCAATCTCACCTGATGGTAAGAGATGATTTGCTAAATATGCGCAACCTAGAAGTAACTGACTCTCAAGAACTGCTGCCGAAACACACGGTTAGGTGTTTGGCGACGGATTTTCTACATGAGGGCGGTACCTGGCCAGGTAGTCATTCGCATGACGCCCTTCTACAATGCGATGAAGCTCAAACCTGCAGCGGAACTTGTATAATGAACCTTGGTATTGCAGTCCAGTTATTGGCACTTGTCTATCACAGCTTCAAAATTATTAAACATGCTTGTTTCGTTCTTCGTGATCTGTGTATCAATGCATAAATTTTTAAGACTGTTTTCTTTTACAGACAAAGGAATTCTTCCACCAGAATGCAATGAAACTGCAGACATCTTGCTATTTTCCGTCAATGGAAGCTACTCGAAAAAAGATAAACATGGGAAGCCTCTACTAGGGCCAGTAAGACCGAATTCTGCACACCATCAAGTATGGAATGAATCGAAGAAGATACTTAAATAAATGTAATTTACTAAACCGGCAACTATCAAACCCGAAAATGTTCCTACAATTGAAAATTGGATATGGACACTTGACAGTATTGAAATACTACTAAAGAAATTGAGTGAAGAATATAATATTACGTCTGTTTGGATGAGACACCTAAATCAAGACCCTATTGAAAACTTCTTTGGTGCTATTAGATGTCATGGGTGCCGTAATACAAATCCTTCACCAGAAAGATTTGAAACTGCTTACACCAGCCTACTAATTAATAATATGTCAAGTGTCCATGCCCTGGGTGCTAATTGCAAAATTGACTACTGTAAAGTACTCGATAACCTCATAGTTGAAGACGACTGTAAGGCACCAGAAACCACTACCTTTGATCTTGACATTCAAAGCATACCAGATGTGCACATAACAGACTTATGTGACAAAAATGATCCGCGAGTCATGGGTGCCTTACAATTTGTAAGTGGGTACTTTGTCAAATGTGCGAAGAAAAAAGTTTTCAAAAATTGTATTGAATGCAATGCAGATCTGGTTGCGAGTCATGAAAATGAGTATATTAAACAAAGAGAATATGCTGGTCGCAGTTGGCTTGTCAGTCCGTCTGATTCTCTCCTCTCTTGCATATCGGGAGTGCAGGACATAACCAATGAAATATTTAAAAATAATTACACGCCAATAATTTGAAAGAATTGTTAAAAACAGTAATTTTCAATTTTATTGACTTTGACTTTTTGAAATGTGAACAACACAAAAGTGATGTTACTGAGTACATCGTAAATTTAACGTGTCGATTTTTTATTTATAATTATTGTAAAGATATTAATAAAATACTGATAGGTAAGAGAGACTCTGACGATGATGAGGATGACTTTCAAATCAAAGCAAAAAAATATTTTCGAAAATGTGCAAAGCGTCATAGGTAATTTAATCAATAAATTATAAGTAAATTTCCAAACGATTTTTATTTGTATAAAATTCCTATTTTCCACTGAAACCTACGCAGGAAACAAAGGCTGTATACATTAGTCTGTAAAACTGCGAATAGTTAAAGGGGCTACCTATACTGCATATTGCATATCTACACACAAATATATATATATATATATATATATACACTTTGAATGTAGTACCATCGCAGCCATGCTGATGGCAGCACGAGTGCGATGCCGTTTTCTGACCACAAGAGCGACCTCTATTTCCGGTGCGGTATACTTAATTCACCTGGGGTAATTCACCCAGGTGCACTAAGTACACTTTTGGTAGACTTGATTCACCCTGGTTATTTCGGGTGCATTAAGTACACTATTTAGTAGATTTAAATCACTCAGGTGATACCTAGGTGAATTAAGTGCACTACATGGTATACTTAATTCACCCTTGTGCTTACAAACTATCGTGTAATGCAACCTACGTGGACAGCGTCACAAGTAAGCAAATGCATGTATTTGCTTACTTGAACGTGAATTTTTGAGAGCATATTTTTACGTTTTTATTTATATATTTTTACTTAATTCATAAAAATTACGTCATTTACTGTAAGCGGCAAGTGGGGCTAGATAAAAGAGAAACAGCACGTCCAGTGCTGCAAAAAAAAGAAATACATGGAAACATATGGATAGAAAATATCATAAATTAACAAATTACCTAACCTACATACCTATTGATTACAGCTGCCAAACATAAACCGCTCAATGAAAGGTCTCACCGAAATCAATTTTTTTTATGCTTTTGTGACGGAACTAGCTCGAGGCCCACCTGATGTTAAGCGGACTAACCTCTGCCTATAACAGATGCATTTCGTCACAAGTCACGAATTGCACTGGGTCCGTCACCTTGAGACATAGTTGTTAGGTCTCATGTGCCTGTAAATTCACTATTGCATGACGGCTGTCAAACTTAAAACTGTCTTATGACTTTAATGAAAATAAATGTATAAAGGGATCCATTCCTACTACTACTACATTATCATTAAGCTTGCAGCACTTTCTTAAATCTCGATTTAGTTGCTATGGGTTTTCTGACAAAATTCCAAATAAATCTAGATTTAAGAATGTGCTTCAAGTGATTGTTAATGTTTTATGTTCTTTTTTATGAATTAAGTAAAAATATATAAATAAATAAAAACGTAAAAATATACTCTCAAAAATTCACGTTCAATTGCATGTATTTGCTTACTTGTGACGCTGTCCACGTAGGTTGCATTACACGATAGTTTGTAAGCACAAGGGTGAATTAAGTATACCATGTAGTGCACTTAATTCACCTAGGTATCACCTGAGTGATTTAAATCTACTAAATAGTGTACTTAATGCACCCGAAATAACCAGGGTGAATCAAGTCTACGAAAAGTGTACTTAGTGCACCTGGGTGAATTACCCCAGGTGAATTAAGTATACCGCACCCTATTTCCGTATATAAAAAAGTACTCTGTGGTAGTGCCGCTGACGCCGGAGCAACGACACGTCGAGCGTGTTTCTTTTCAAAATGGATTTCTTTCATATCGCTTTTCAAATGGTTTTTGATCAGTATTGAATAAGTTCCCTCACTTGCAATAAAGCATATAGGACGTGTGGCTTTTCGTCTTTTTCAGTATAATAAAAAGAAATCATCATCGTCTTCTTCCTCTTCTAATAACAGATATAAAAAAAATGCGATCACTATTCTCGTACACGTCAGACATCTTGTTTGACGGAGCACTCAAAACCAACTGGTTGCCATCTACTGTTGCCGTCTGCAGTCGGGTTCGACATCATGACTTCAGCGACATGACGCAACGACGTGTCGTGATGGCATGATGCGACGACATATCGTCTGCTGCTGCTGCGTGCAGTCGACTACCAGCTTTTACCTTAAAGGTAAATCTTTAGAATAGATTTATTTTGAGAATGTGTTATTGAATAGGATTTTTAAAACGTTAAAAAATAAGAGAGTTCGCTGTGTTAACCGTGTTTGAGTTTTCTAAGTCATAGAGTAAAACAGAGCCTAACTAATGTTACTAAGTCTATCCGTACATACGTATGTGACGGGCCTCTATCTCTTATACAGAATTAACTACAAACATACTAACGGAAAACAATGTACTGAACAAGAAGGTTACTTAAATATTTATTTCAAAGCACAAAATAATACTTTGCATACGTTAACATGACAGATTTTTCAAAGTGTAGAACTCAGTTTGTATATTACAAATAATAATATACACGTACATATATCAGTTTTCGGCCATTTTTGTTACTCAAGAATCTATTTCAAGGTCAGCAGCCGGAACACACGGCTGTGAAGATTATAGCTAGACGAGCATTCGCACCACTGGTGTGCAGTTCGCAAGCCGAAGAAACTTGTCTGCCAATGGGAGTACATTGCATCTTAAACTCTACCATCACTGGTTCTACAAACTGACGATTACAATGATGGGCAGTAATGCAGACTGTTATATTATTCACGACGATTATTTCCAATCATTAGATACACAGAAAAAACAACCCTACACTATGTAGCCGGCGACAGCTTGCATGACCCCGCGTGTTAGATAAAGGCAAGCGCTCCTATAAGAACACTTCTTCCGCATCCTTACCAGCAGCGCCAGCCACTCACAAACCTTATAGATTACAGGGCACGCCAGCCCTCCATATACTATGTGTGTAAACGTGTCTGTATGCAAGTCATTTGTGTGTGCGGAGAGAGAGCGCCTTCAGTCGTGAACGGGCAGTCGTTCGGATAACTAGTGCATTTATCTCCGGCTGCTCTTACCTACGGTGTAGGTTATATAAAGTTAGCAGTTTTATCTAGGTGTCCACGTCGGCGTCGGCCTTCATAGTAGCGGGGATTTCGGGCTTTACGATGCGCAGCAGATTAATATACAGGGGGATACGGGATACTTTGTAAGTACTTTGATAAGTACCTTCACCAAATATGAGCCCCATATAAAAGGCAAGTCGAGGATGAAGGATCAAATTAGTAAAAAAAATGTATCATTAGAAAATCACGAGCGCGTCAGATTTAGGTTGGGTTAGATAATTACATGCTAAAAAGTGTATATTCCACTAATCTGACCATTTGAAAGTGACGTAAAGAAAGGGGAGACTAAAAAACGTCATCTCGACATTCTCGAGCGAGGCTTATAATATATTTTAATTTTTGATAGAAATAATTCAAGAATAACGAAACATATATAATCTGACCATTTCCGCAAGCCGAAGTAATAAAAATTCTTCGATAAAATTTAATGCGTGCAGCCGCGTGATGCCTATATTCCCCTCTCCGCGTTTCTATTCCCCCCTCACTTTTTCTCTCTCACTCCGTCCCTACTCTGGTTGATTACGAGCCAGAAGAAGAAGATGATTCTACTGATGAAGATGATGTATAATTAATCAATTAATTATATATGTTTTTTCCTTTGAGCATTAAAAAAATAAAAAAAAATTTTATTCAATTATTCTAATTAACGCAGACATACACATCAAGCTATTGCCTGAGCTTTTAAATTAATTAAGTCCAATGGTATAATATAAAAAAATTTCAGATTGGGTGAATCATAGTATCTTATAATATATCTTAATCTGACGCACTTGAGTATTTCAAAATGGCGATTTTTTTGCACGTTGTAGTAATAGCCCCGAGTTTGCGTCACATCGAAATCGTCACATTATTGAATGACACCCTCTTAGAAAATTAGACGCGCTCGATTTTTTTTTTTTTCATTTTCAACCCCTAAATACGGCCACCAGCATCATGCAAACGATCAGATTAACATCCGTACATTATTAAAAATACGTGGGACATTAATGTTATCAATATCTGACGCGCTCGAGTATGCCCATGCAACAGTATTTTTTACATATTTAAATATCTATAGCCGCTCCCCCCACACATGAAAAGGTATACATTATATAAATTATTTTTCTTCTTATCATCTAAGCTTTGCATCTCAATAGGTCTCTATGACGCTCGAGTAAATCCTCATATCTCTTAGCATCGTGGGCTCCCCTACTACCACCAGGAGACCTTAGCTATCACCTTGCATGGTGCAGTCGGCAAGCTAAATACAAAACACCCATTTCCTACTATTACCTTGAATAGATAGTAGAGCGGTGGATGCGAAGTATTTTTTTTTTGGAAATTTAATACTTTAGTTTGGCATTATGTATTGTAATATTATTAAATTGCTTATAAGTGTTTGTAATACTTAACTAGGTAATTCAACTCCTACATATAGAATATACTCTAGTGCTACTCTTCATTATCCATGGACTTCTAAAACTGATGGACAAAATGAAAGAGCTTAAATTTTTCAAGTAAGTCTTCATGGCTAAATAAGAAACAGCAAGAAATAGCGAAAAATTTAAGCGCTTGAATCCTTAACGTTACTTACGTTAAGAATGTAAAAATAAATTTAAAAATATATAATGTGAAAATAGTGAATAATTATGTAAGTTACAAAAAGATAAAAATGAAAAAAAAACATGATACAAAAACTACATAATACAAAATATGAATCAACAAAGATACGTTTAATTATATAAATAAACGGATCTTAAAAATACGGAGTAGTGAACACATCGAATGACTCCATACCTCCATAGTTGCGTGTATTTTACCGATTAATTGCAAGAATATTTTTTTATTGAGTTATATCAATTATTTTTCGGTTCGGTATACGTTCGAAACAACTACCATAGTATGTAACAGTTTTAGGAGAAAATCAGTCTATTTCGTAAATATGAAAATCAGAATTGAATTTCCCAAACAACTGCTCATAACTAAGGAGTTTTTAGCTAACGTAATCAATGTTTCTAAAATATAATAATGCACTAATAGCTTTAATAGAACTTGCCCTCTGTGTGACCCCTTCGTCAACTGTTTAAAACATAATCTACAATAGTAAATGTATGCGCGTAAAAATGAACTATCTACGATGGGTATCTACTGATTCTAAAATTAATTTATTTTACATTAAACTGGGTCCTTGACCGCCCCCCTCCAGCAGAGAGCCTCTCCGCAACTGTTCCGAGTAACGATCAATAGGTATTTCTCCTTCTCATTACCTGTGAAATAAACGTATAAACTAACAACAAACCAAATACAGTAAGGGGATACTATTTCTGTTTTTGGGCGACGCGACGTATATCATCTACCTAAGTTAGCTACTTTCTTTGTAAAGCACAAACTGCGCTTCTTTCACTTTCTGCAAACCTTGTATTTTTTTATATTACGAAGCGATGATACGTACATGTCACCTGTCTTGTGGTAAGAGGCACTGCCACGAATAACAGTTGCAGTGTCAACGTACTCGTTCTGTTTATGCACTGCGCCCTTCACCCCGAGATCTTAGTTCCTATGTATTGTCTGCCCAGTAATTTCACTTACTACAGTCCCCTTCACGCTTAAATACAGTACGTAGTGTTTGTACACTAACTACTTCGAGGTACAGTATCTGACATTGCGATGGTACCCTCCAAGGCTGAGTTCAGAGGACGGCGAGTTCCGACTTTACTAGTCGAGCAGGCGCGCCCTTCCATAGTGTATAGTGTTCAAAAGTCAAAATAATTTATTAAATGTAAGCGTTTACGATGTTTTTCTGAGTTGCAACTACTAGAGCCTATCCAAGCGATCATATTGCATGTTTTATCTTACTATATGTACCATTAAGACTTTATAAAGATAAGAATATAAGTAATATACATAATACATATTTATATTAAGTGTGTGTAATACATATATATATATGAATTATGTAGGTGCTATGCATGTTTTTATCTTTATCTGATACAGTCTCTCTCTTTCGCATCATCTTTTTCATCGCTAATAATGTTAATTATGGTGTAGTTCAAAATGTTTTGTACCTACCAACCTATCTCATGTTTTTCTTCTTTGGTCACCTAAATTACAATTTAAAACTGTGAATTTGAAGAACAAGCTGACACCTATAATGCTATTTAATTCTTAGTGAAGGTTCTGCGGACTGAATTAGTATTTACCAAACTTGTACTTTACTTAAGACAACAAAATGTTAACATTATATTATTAATCTTAACAATAGGTTTTGGTATGTTTTCGGAAATAAACTTTATTATTATTACATTTACACTCACACTACTACGTAGTGTACACACGATACCTAGCCGTACAAATGCGCGTCAATATTTTGCTGTAGAGAGGACGCCTACGTGACGTCATCCGATACCTGTCATTTAAATCCGCAATTCATGTTGCTTCTTGACAAGTAACAGTGCTGCTATTCCTTACAATAATAGGTAATATCTATCATCTATAATGTAAATCTTGAAGCAGTGATGGCTCAGTGGCATTGGCTATGGACTGCCGCGCAGCAGGTCCATGGTTCGAATCCAGCCGCTGGCTTGAGCTTCACCGCATGGAGGAAGGGCATTTTGCGAATGCCCGGCAGGCTAACGACCACCCTCAAGTAGAAAATCTGTCACCAAGCACCTAACGTGTGTTCCGGCAGCAGTCCTTGAGAGCCAGTGAAATTACAGGCATAATGAGACTTAATAACTATGTCTCAAGGTGATGGGCGCAGTGCAATTCGTGACGTGTGTCGAAATGCATCTGTTATAGACAGAGGTTAGTCCGCTTAACATCAGGTGGGCCTCGAGCTTGTTCCGTCACAATAACATAAAAAAAACTATATATTCCGTTTAAACACAGAGCAGTCAACAAATTAACCATACAACATACTAAGAATTTAAATTAGGCAAACACTTTTAAAGCAATTTCAACTTAGTTTATATTGTATGATACTATAAGAACGCCACCACCCTCATGTATAAAGGATCTGATTTAGACAAACCCTGACGTCTAAGGCGAAAAATTGTTTTTACTATGCCGTCTACCTGACCTCACTCACTGAGCGGTGCGTCGGTACAGGTCTCGGTGTACCCGTCCGGACGGGATTATTGTACGTGCGTCAGAAGAGATCAGAACTATGCGTGCACATCCGATAGAAAGAGAGACGGCTTGTACGTGAATATAAATATTAGGTACTCCGTCCCTTGCGAGCTGATGTGCACTTTATCCTGCACTTAATAAAAAGGATTATTCTGTGGTATTACACTTTATCAAGTTTTTACTTGATAACACGAGATTCGGAAAGAAGTATTTAGGTATATGTATATTTTTTCATACTCTTATAGCATTTATTATGTTGATTATTATTATTTGGATGTTCGTGGGCGACGGTGAACACTTACCACCAGGTGAGCCGACTGCTCGTTTCCCTTCCTATCCCATAAAAAAAACACTTGTTACGGGCAAGCGTATTTTTTATATTTTTGACAGTTTTCGGGGTAATTTATGTATACCTACGGGGTAATATTAAACATTAATTTAAAACAATACGGGGTAATATAAAACATTAATATAAAACAATACGGAGTAATATTAAAAATTAATTTAAATTATTATGCACGCGCAGTATTCAAGAAATTAAATTTTAGATTTCATATTAACTGACACACTAAAAAAATGTATATATGTATTGTATTGCATAGTTTTCGTTCAAATGTTGATAAGTTCTATCCTCGTGTAGAACTTTGTATATGTTTTTGCACCGCCACTAGAGCGAGTCCCGTTGGTATTAGTCGTTTCTGTTTTTATATGGCTGATTATGCAAACCAAATTAAGGATCTGAAGCTATATGCATTTTGTTAGGAAAAAGTATTTGAAAATTGTAATAGTTGTTGAGGATCTCATTATTGTTTGATTTTCTCGAAATTCAATTAAGCTTTTGCGTGAAAAGCTGATTTGCAGAAATAATTTGAGTCAATTTAATAATAATCCTTAGTAAAATAAATTATTTACAAATTTACAACTAAACACACGTTTTATGAGACTTGATGACGGCTTTATAGCTGGAATCAAAGCATTCTACCTTTTTTTTAATGTCCATATCAAAATTATACAGGGATGTATTGTAAAGTATAAAAATATTGAAATTGATAGGAGCATTTTTTAAGTAAAATATAAGAATATATGCTATAAAAAATTAAGTCACATATATTTTATGAGTAAGCAGGTTTAATTTCAAGTGATACATAAGAGGTAATAATTTTTCAACACGTGGGTTTTATTTTTATTCCTCAATCAACCGTCATTGTTTTGGGAATTTCTGTGGCGTTATACTATCCAAAAAGAATGTCTAATCGCGTTAGTCGTTCATTAAAACTAAAAAAAAATATAAGCATGTAAAAAAATCATAAGATATGAAATCCATGACTTGAAAATGTAATAAAGGCTATCACTACTTAATGCAATCTATTGTAAAGAAAATCATATTTGTAATGTATTGAAGGTCAGGTAAAAATAATACTAAAATATGTACGTATGTGACAGAGATATTGTATGCTCGCTATGCCTGTTCTATAGGTACAATAACGGGGAATGGTCTGATGGTATTTTTGACTTCATAGACGTAGAAAAGTGTGAGGGAGGTCCCTCACACTTTTATTACCGAACTGGCCGCTATCGTCTGAAGGGTCACCTCACATTATAGATACGTGGAAGTCTCGCACTACTCGATTCAATCGTCTGTTTCTGCAACGTACCGGTAAATTGTGGAATGCCCTTCCACCTGAGGTTTTTCCTCTGGTCTAAAATCTGAATCGCTTCAAAAGAAGCGTGAATAGAGTCCTTTCTCTTAATGGTAGGCAACACAACAGTAATGCTGCGGATATTACGGGTGTTCATAGGCGGCGGTGACCACTTACCATGAGGTAAGTGATGTCGTGTGCATTATAATATAATACTATACCTCCTATCGTGCTATAGTATAAATATTATGTATATGTAATGTGGGTAGCTCAATAAAAGGAGGAGTCGAACTTGCGTTTCATTCACAACATGGTGACAGCGGTTTTATAAAATTCACAATTATAAAGTATTTTGGTTTTATAACTGTGGTTTATCGGTAATATTGGGTGTTCTACGAAGTTATTAATTAGTTGCTATAATGGAGCAAACTCGTCCACCTACAGAATTGTGTCTTGAAGGTGGCCCGGTGAATCGAGCTGAGTTATGGCGGAAATGGCATAAGCAATTTTGTGTGTTTCTGAAAGTCTCTGGCGTGTACAAGGAACCGTCGGACGTGAAGGCCAGTTTGTTAGTTAATTTAATTGGACCCGAGGGCTACGTAAGTATATACGACTTTTAAGTTTAATGAAGACGAAAACAAAGATTGTTTCGACACGCTGCGCTGGTTCAAAAATATAACGATCACTTCACAGTGAAACAAAATGCGACAATGGCTCGGTTAAAATTTTTCACACGGGATTAAGAGTGCGGTGAATCTATAGACGACTACGTAATAGCTCTGAAGCTGTTGACACAGCATTGCGAATTTGAACACCTTGAAGAAGGCCTGGTGCGCGATAGAATTGTATGCGGAGTCCGGGATGGCAAGCTGCGCGATCGTTTGCTTAGAGCTGACGATCTGACCTTGGCCCAAGTCGTGAAAATATGTCAGGCCAACGAGATGTGAACGGAGGAATAACGTCATATAGAAGGGACCAAGACGGGAGGCCAAGGCGAAGGAAAGTCTGCAATGACCGTAGACATGATGGTGAAGCGTGGTGGTGGGTGGTGGGTGGTGCAGTCACGGCCGCGCGCGCGCCCCACGTACTGATGATAATACATCGAGGAAGCGGTGCTCCGCATGTGCTTATTTTTATTGTGAAGGCAATACGTGTCGGGCTAAAAAACGCTATATGTTTTTGGTGTAGTGAAAAAGGTCATTTTAAACAAATGTGTTCAAAATTTTGATGCCTTGTGTATCAAATTGACGCCGCTGCTGGTGTTGAAAGTAACTCCGGAGACGATGACGCGGCGGATTTTATTGTTTCTAAAATATCAGACAGAGATAGTAAGGACTGTAATAAATGGTATGAAAGTTTAATTTTATCATTTAATGGTTTGAAGGAAAAATTTAAGTTAGATTCTGGATCTAATTTAAATGTTATGTTTTTAAAAAGTTTCTTCAAATTGGGTCTTTCTAAGGAAAACTTGGAAGCCGATACTACAAGAGCACAATCGTTTTGTGGCAATTACATGTGTTTTCTCTTAGTATAGATAAGTATTTTCAAGGTCTAGTCAAGCTACCAGGTAAATATAGTATAATCACGGAAAACAATGCTCAGGCTTCAGTTTGTCCGGTTAGAAAGATCCCTATCGGGGTACGCAACAAATTGTCGCAGGTGTTGGAGCGAACGGAAAACACGAGAGTCATCAGAAAAGTAGCGTATTCAACCCCTTGGGTAAATACTATTGTACTGGCTCCAAAAAAAGAGGGCAGTATTCGTGTGTGCCTCGACCCACGGCCGCTCAACCGCGTTGTGCGACGCGCGCATTACCCGCTGCCAACGCTCACCGACATAGCGACTAAGCTAGAAGGCGCACAGGTGTTCAGTAAGCTGGATGCTCGCTCAGGGTTCTGGATGGTTGAGCTTGACGATGCCAGGGCTGACCTGTGTACTTTTGGTACCCCTTGTGGCAGATACCAATTCCTAAGATTACCTTACGGAATAAACTGCACTTCGGAAGTGTTTTCCATTAAAGTTCGTCAGCTATTAGAAGACATCGAAGGGGTAGACTCATTTGTTGATGACGCCATAGTTTGGGGATCCACTAGAGCTCAGCACGATGAGCGTCTTAAGAAAAAACAAAGAGCGCGCGAGGTAGGTATCAAATTCAACAAAGAAATGTGAATTTCAAGTGAGTCCGGTCAGTTACCTTGGACACACATTAAGCGCGAAGGGCATGTCGATCGACCAAAATAAAATTAGAGCGATTGAGGAAATGCATGTTCCTAATGATCGTTCGTCTTTGGAGCGATTTTTAGGTATGGTCAAATAGCTGTCGAAATTTATACCAAATTATTCGGAAACCGACGTGGTCTTTTGAAAAAAAATGTAGCCTGGATTTGTGAGTGAGAGCATGACAATGCAGTGCTTGTGCTAAAACGGTGTGTGTGCAGCGTGGGGGTGCTGGCGCTGTACTCGGTGCGCGAGCCGGCGCTGGTGGGAGTGGACGCCAGCTCGCGCACCTGCGACACCACATGAACGTGCGCGCCGGCCGGCGGCTATTAAAGCGCGGCAACTATTTGGTAACTACTTAATTAAATAATAGCAAAAATTTTAATATTACACCTTCACAACTATGACCCTACTTTTTTATTTCTTACACACCTCCTCGAATATAAGCCCATTAACTTCGTTACTTGTTCATGTAATTATCTAAAGAAAGTAAGAAAGTTATAATTATAGATAGATATAAATATATATTACTAGTTTTTATAAAATGTCATTGCCAATCATATATACTAACTAGAAATGCGTTGTAACTGCACCTACTAAAAAACTTGTATCCATATTAAAACTTAATCTATACATACTTACTTAATAAAAACCGATACGAAATCTCCTCACACATATGTAAAAAAATGTAGGGATTATGTCGTGTGTATTATAAAACTATACCTCCTATCGTTCTATTATAAATGTTATGTATATGTAATGTTGGTAGCTCCAATAAGAGGAGTCTTAATCGAACTTGCGTTTCATTCACAAGAGCTTGCTTGTTTGTCACCATATTGTATGAAAAAAAATTATTGAAAAACATGGAGGTTTTCCTCAACCCGCATAGATATTTGACTGCACACCTTTGTTTAGTGAAAACGATTTCAATAAGTCAGTTTCATCAGTGATACAGCAGCGTGCGCTGTCTGATCTCTGCACTAAATATCCTACCACGCTTGAATTTTATAAGACGTGTTCGTTTACGTTGTAACATCGTTATTAACTAATCCATTATTGACAAATACAAATACCTCAACCACATGAATAAATAACCGTACAGAATAAAAGCTTCCAAAATTCTTACGTTTTTACATAGGGCTGTCATTCAGTTATTGAAATTAAAACTGGGCAACTGCGAGTTACGATTCGGCAATGAGTCGGAAACACTAATGGACAAACATGACAGATGTCGAAGTGACAGCTGATGACGTATTTCTTGATTTTAGTTTCATATTTGAATACCAAATATTCTAAAATCTACTGGGACATAGGGTTCTTACATGTGACAGATATCAATTTTACACTTATTGACATACCTATATCTCGATTTTGAGTTTATAATTAGGTTGAAAATATTCAAAAAATTACCAGGAAATAAGATGAAATGCAAACTGAAAAAATTAACATCCCATGTCACTGTAACCCAAGACATCTAAGTCTCATCTAAAACCTAGTAGTTTTGAATATAAGCAATCCTAAATTGAAAAATATGACTTCAAGTGTCACTTTGACATCAGTCACATCTTTAACCTGTGTCCCAGTTATATTTTAATATTTGCTAATATATATAAAATCCAAATTGAAAAATATGACATAGTGTCACTTTGATATTTGTCAGATCTAAGACCTAATATCCCTAGTATTTTTTAGAACATAAATATGCAATTTAAAATTGAAATCTAAATTGATAAAATATGACATCAAGTGTCTGATTAATATCTGTCACACCTAATACATATTCCCTACTAATATTTCGAATATTTGCAACTCAAATAAATATGTGAACCAAATTGAAAAATATGACATTAAAATGTGTACCTATGAATAGTCCCTACTTTTTTATAAATATTATCTTCCATGATATGCAATTAAAAACGAGCATTATGACATCAAGTATCATATTTAACAACTGACACATCAACATCTGCCATCATTGAAACATATTAAGTTACGTAGAAATCACATGTCAATGCTCTTTCTTCATATGAACTACATAATATGCAAAACGAAGGGAACTTTTAGACACTTCACTAAGTATACAGGCACTGTAAGAGATAAGAAAAATGTTTAATTTCACGCGTATGTATTGCTTTTTTATTGAAATAGAAAATATTGACATTTTATTTTGTCTTAGGCGACTGTTGTCACGATGAAATGGATGAACGAGATGTGTTGGTCGTTTTGTGTGAGAGTGAAAGAGATCGTAGCGTAATGGTGATCGGAACTATTCGGAACGTCTCATGGCGGTGCGGTGGTAACACAAATTGCTTATTTATCTCTTTCTAACAACAGATATGCCGCATAATATTTGAATATTCTTTCCTTGTCATTACAAACTGCATATACATGTATATGCATGTATATGCTGCACATGTATGTGCAGAGGTATGTAGATAGGTAAATTCTAATTCGTTTTTAGAGCAGTGGTGTTCGAATATAACTATTCTATGTATTTCAACTCTCTGGTTATACTTCAAGGTTTGTCAAACGCCGAAGTAGTAAGTGGTTAACGACGAACAAAATGTCAATATACGAACTTCGCATCGAAATTCGGGTCCGAAAGTGTTTCGTGGTAAGAAAAGGTGCGATCCGTCAAACGAAACTTCGAACTTCGATTTTGGGAGTAGACCTCCTGTAACCAGACGCGCGGGGGTAGCCACGGGGCCCGCTCGGGTACAAAACCAGCTCAGTCAGCGGGCGAAATTAAGGTTAATCGTTCGCGTCGTATATATATACAATAGGACGCGAACGATTGTGTAGTTTGATTAATCACATTATTACAACAGTGGATTGTAAAACCAGCCAAATATTTTGTCACTTTTTTTGTTTTATAATGTTCTTAAAAATGTTTGTTCAAATAATAGTAGGGAAGCGAAAGATAATTTTATGTTAGGGTTCTGTTCTGGAAATCGTTTTCCTGTACAGAAACCTAACATAAAATTCTTACTAATGCTCGGCCACCAGTCTGCCCTATCGTTCGTTAATTTGGCCATTCATGTGGTACTTTTGAAAGTACCGTGGCATCTGCTATTTTCTATTAACCGTGGCACCACTGAATCGTCAGACTAAAAGTTCCCTTCGTTTTACATATCATCATCACCTGGTGATGCGCTTGGTGGTGGAAGAAACGTTATATGGAGTCGGAACATGGATGTATATAAAAGAATCGCCATTACAATACATTTAACATTAATTAATTTGATTGATTGATTGATTAAACCGTTCTTGTGTTATCAAAAATAACATATTCTTATTACTTAAGTTAACGCGTTGCAGGAATTAGGTGTAATCTTCTTCAAAAAAGAAGAAGCCCCCATTTTTGTTAAGCCTCTGCAGGAAATTAAAACGTTTGTATTGAACGGTGTATCGAAGCTTATCAACTAATGTAAGCCCATGTTTGCATACTCGTTGTCATATTCAGAGCAGAATTTACGAAAGAGTTTATAGTGTTAGGCATCATTCAATTAGGTTTTTGTTTGTCGACGACACAACTATTTGGTGGTAGGGTATAAGTTCGGCGTTCGTCGTCACTTCGTTTCGAAACGAAGCTTCTAATTTCATTATATTGTTTACGTATGTCGCAAAGTTATTGTTTGTTTAGAGACGTATACTATAGTTTACTTCAAACGAAACCGTTTACCGTTTTTTACACATTTGGGCTTCTAACTAAAACCCTATGTAGGTAACTAGTAATAAGGAGTATAGAACTAACAATTAAGCTTTGATATTGCTATAGTTTCGGCATAGTAGAAAGAGTGGGAAGTAGGCCATCTCCGGCCCAATTCGCGATATAATTACCTACCATACTTGCCCGTCTCAGGGTTGTTACTTGTTTATAATGTATGTACTCGTATATGCAAAATTTTAATTCTGTACCTAGAAATAAGCAAGGGTCGGGAAGTTGTATTTTTTACTTGTGTTGTCTGGGTTCAGGGTCAGTGAGGTCGGTTTTATACCGATGATAACACCTTTCACGATGAAAAAAATACCGACTGGCGATACCTATGTGGTTGCGGGGCCATAGAGACGTGCGACGCGGGGCATACCTAATACAACAAAAAAATATGTATGCATCACTCATCATCAAGTAAAAATTATAGGTATGGTAGAATAAGTGACTTGCTTACCTTTCCTGTTCACTAGGTAATCTGAACAAAGACAATTCTGGAATCTATGAATTATTTAGACAGCCAAACACACAACAATAAGTTCTCATGCGATTATCAAACATTTTTCATTTATTTAGCGGTGCCAAAAAGCCGTGACGCGCGATCTTTGTTCGGTGTTAGCCCCGGCTGGCGCACTGATAAACGGGTCGAGATTGTGTTAGAGTGTGCGTGCGGGACGCATAGATACTATGGCGCACACAAACAAGCCGCGCGCGGTGCGTTTGTATGAAGATAACTTACTTCCTCACTCCTTCTACTATGGTTTCGGGACTATTCCTATTATTAAATCATTCCTCATTTGCAGCTTAGATCACAATTACATACAAATGTTTTTGAAATTATTTTCATACATTTATTTTCTTTAAGTAGGAAGTGATATGTGACGGAAAAAGAAAGATAGCAGTCAAAACATGGATTTATGTATGGACATGTATACATGAGACACCCTTCCAATATACTAAACCACGCTTGTGTTATCCAGAATGAGCAGACTAAGGTATGCATTGTATGGTTGTTTGTATACGAGATGTTTCTACGTGAATACGTGAAATAAAATAAATGATTTTCTTCGAAAAATATTGATGGCTAGTATTTCCTTTAATTACAAAAAGTACCTGTTGAAAGTAGGTAGTCTAGTATTAACGTTGGAGTTATATTGGTATCTAAACATATATAACATATTATAGTTTGAATAAAAAAATAACAAGTTTTCAGCAAAAACATAGATTTGTAATTTGCAGAATGAAAGCGCTAAAAACACTATGATTTGTATTTTCATCGATATCATATAATATTGCCAGTGTACTTCGACCATTTGCTGTGGCGTGCCCCCATAGCATCCAATTTGTATTTCAGATGATTTGACACACAAAAAATCTGGTTGCTATAAGTATTATACTAATATCAAGCAGCCCCCATTTTCGTTTTGCCTATTTAGAAAATAAAGACATTTTGATAGATAGTGTATCAGACACATTATGTTAGTAAGTTTTCAGCCTAGAACCAGATTTGAAAGACAGCTTCTTGAACATACTGTCAGGTGCATGATGACAGATTTTCTACTTAAGGGTGTTAAACTTGACAAGTAGACATTTTTGAACAAGAGTATGTGTTTATTCTGCTATTGTGTATATGTGTGCGTTGGAGTTTGTGTGTGCATTTGTCACCTGTAGGGATCCTGTTTGGAATCAGCGAACTCGCCGCGGTTTTTGCGCCGCAACTCGTCGTAGGAAAGGGAAGGCCGAACTGCCGCCTCTGGTGCTGTCCCAGCGTTACCTGAAGTGATCAACGCATCATAAGTCACTACAGAGTATCTTTATACAAAAGCTTTTCTTAATCATCATCAAAAGACATAACATCCACTATTAAACAAATACCACCCCTATTAGGAGTTTGCCTTAATCCCCACACTAGGCATAGCAGGCGTGATCACAGTGTAAGATAGAAGGCACTACTGCCTACCATAAGGTATCTCTGTCTGCTCGCTTCTTACGACACTCACAGGCGGATAATATATGGGGTACAATCCTAGCCCAGCACTCCATAACATAATTATGGCATAAGAACCTTTATAATAATTCAAATGTGTAAAAGGTAAAATGAAATATATTTTTACGCAAATATGTATGAGTGACCAGATATGTTAGTTGTCATTAGTAATCGGAATAATATAGGAATTAGTCAAGAATAGGCCCTAACTATCAGTGAAAAGTTCCATAACAGAACCTTGAATTGAAAATCAAGAAAATACAGTTTTCGACTTACAAAACTACTGCTTCACCAAGTTAATATAAAGTTACTTTCTTCGTTTTCTGTCTGTCTGTTATTTCAGGTAGAATTTTACAACTCAAATCACGAGCACTTCCTGATTACGTATACGGCTGAAACTTTCAGAATAACTCATCAGAATAACTTTCAGAATCACACATCTCGATGACAATGTATATATAAGTCACCTTCTCTTTTGTCTGTCTGTTTGTGAAAGTTACCAGGTGGAATATTGAACCACACATTTTGAACACTTCCCCGTTAGTTTTATTCTTTTTAAGTGTGACAAGAGGGAGAGGATATGCGTATTCTGGCGAAAGCGAATGGGCAGCTACTTGAGCTTTGTACGAAACTGGGACACGTGGTTGTATTTTCGAATACCTATATAATGTGGAATTAATAATTATCTTTATCGTATTGGTATTACATGGTTTTTTCATAATAGATGGACATAACCAATACTTGCGTTATGGTTTGAGATAAAAATAAAAGCTAAGATTTATCCGATGGCATTTTCTAAAAACCATAAAAACATAATCAAACTCAAGCATTTAAAAAAACTACTGTAAAATTAAGCATAAACAGTTTTTTGCCGTTGCGTGCAATAATTTTGCATAGAACGAGTGTAATATTATAACTTAGTCGTATATTATAACTATGAAATATAAACCAGTTTTAAAATTATTCAGACTATTTGGATTGCGCTTTTAGGGTTCCATGCCAAAAAACATAACTCTATAACTAAGCGTCGGCTACTTGTAGCGTCGTCGGTCCGAGCTTTAAACAGTTGGATCTTATGAACTGTACTAGATAGCCAGTTGACATTTTCACAGTATATTTGTTAGCGGCATATTGCTTAATAAATAATGATAACTAGCGGCCCGCCCCGGATTCGCACGGGAATATTACAATAAAAATCTTATTTTTCGATAATATTCTATAGCCGATAATGTAGGATTCTAATGTTATGATTTTTTTTAAATCGGTCCAGTAGTGTTTATGTTTATTCGTTACATACAAAAATAAAATCTTTCCTTTTTATAATATTAGTGTAGATAACAAAAAAATATAACTCAAAGGGAGGCTACATACAAACAATGGTTTTTATTTTTGCTCTGTTGTTAAACAATAACACTTACCCGAATTTAAGCTTGGCATGATTATAGTCAGATGTCTTACGTATTTATACAACAAATACTTAAAAAATCCAACCAAGTGCGGGTGTCAGACTCACGCTAAGGATTTGCACTGTATGTAGAATTTATAGTAATTTGGTACATTCTGTGTTAGTGCGTAGGTAACCCCGGTGTGCGAGGCCAACTCCCGCTTGAGTGGTTTTATTAAGATACAGCTGACTGTTAAGTCGATGATTAGTTGTTTAGTGAAGTCTCATTAATGTTGACACTCAGAAGAATTTAAGCCAACACCATGGCACCACTCCCTGTTTTCTTGAGTTAAGTAGGAGTGAAAATTAGAGAGTTGAAGTCAATGTGCACCTAGAACTGGAGGCATGTCCGTTATTATACAGAAACATTAAAAAATAGTTTTTTTTTATGTTATTGTGACGGAAAAAGCCCGAGGCCCACCTGATGTTAAGTGGACTAACCTCTGCCTATAACAGACGCATTTCGTCAGCGACGAATTGCACTGTGCCCGTCACACTGAGACGTCCAGTTGTTAGGTCTCATTAGCCTGTAATTTTTCTGGCTCTCAAAGACTGCTGCCAGAACACACTGTTAGGTGCTTGGAGACAGATTTTCTACTTGAGGGTGGTCGCTAGCCAGGCGGGCATTCACAATATGCCCTTCCACCATGCGGTGAAGCTCAAGCTCTGGGCGGGATTCGAACCATGGACCTGCTGCACGGCAGTCCATAGCCAATGCCACTGAGCCATCACTGCTTCGTTGTCACATGAAAGTGACTTCATTTTCGCAGAAACGAAACCAACATCAATCTTGTTTGAGTCACAAGTTCAAGCGATCAACCATGGCAAGCGTTTTTGTGCTACACATATTTCTATATTGTATGTGTAGCTTTTATACTTTGTTTTTTATTGCTGATATAGGTAGGCCTGTGACCGCAATCTCACCTGATGGTAAGTGATAATGTGGTCGAAGGTATTAACAAGCTTAACCTAGAACTCTCAAGGAACACACCGTTAGGTGCTTGGCGACAGATTTTCTACTTGAGGGTGTCGCTAGCCAGGCGGGCATTCGGAAAATGCCCTTCCACCATGCGGAGTAGCTCAAGCCCGCGTCGGGATCCGAACCATGTACCAGCTGCGCGGCAGTTCATAGCCAATGCCACTGAGCCTTCACTTCTTAATCAACAATTATTCATTACATAAAAAGCCCTAAAAAGTCTCACTTTAATTCATCCGAAAGGATTACTTATCTAAACTTATATAATAAAGAGGAAAGATTTGATTGATTGTTTGTTTGTTTGCATTGAATAGGCTCTGAAACTACTGGACCGATAAGGATGAAATTTGGTATGGAAATAGTTTGAGAAACGGGGATGAACATAGGATACTTTTTATCCAACTGCGCAAAAAAGAGGTTAATGGTTTTGCGCGATAACCGATCTACTCAACCGAATAGGATGAAATTGGGTATGGAAATAGTTTGAGACACAGGGATGAACATAGGATAGTTTTTATCCAACTGAGCAAAAAAGAGGTTAATGGGTTTGCGCGATAACCGATCTACTGGACCGATTAGGATGAAATTTGGTGTGGAAAGAGTTTGAAACACGGGGATGGTCATAGAATAGTTTTTATCCAACTGCGCAAAAAGAGGTTAATGATTTTGCGTGATAACTGATCTACTCAACTGATTAGGATGAAATTTGGTATGGAAATAGTTTGAGACACGGGGATGAACATAGGATAGTTTTTATCCATTGAGCAAAAAAGAGGTTAATGGTTTTGCGCGTTGACCGATCTACAGGGCCGATTAGGATGAAATTTGGTATGAAAATAGTTTGAGACACGGGGATGAACATAGGATAGTTTTTACCCAACTAAGCAAAAAAGAGGTTAATGGGTTTGCGCGATAACCGATCTGCAGGACCGATTAGGATGAAATTTGGTGTGGAAATAGTTTGAAACACGGGGATGGTCATAGGATAGTTTTTATCCAACTGCGCAAAAAGAGGTTAATGATTTTGCGTGATAACTGATCTACTCAACCGATTAGGATGAAATTTGGTATGGAAATAGTTTGAGACACGAGGAAGAACAAAGGATAGTTCATCTCCAACTGCGCAAAAAGAAGTTAATGGTTTTTTAAATAATAAAGAGAAAAGATTTGATTATTTGCATTGAATAGGCTCCGAAACTACTGGACCGATTAGGATGAAATTTGGTATGGAAATAGTTTGAGACACGGGGATGGTCATAGGATAGTTTTTATCCAACTGCGCAAAAATAGGTTAATGATTTTGCGTGATAACTGATCTACTCAACCGATTAGAATTTGGTATGAAAATAGTTTGAGACACGAGGAAGAACATAGGATAGTTCATCTCCAACTGCGCAAAAGGGGTTAATGGTTTTTCTAAACTAATATAATAAAGAGGAAAGATTTGATTGTTTGTTTGTTTGTTTGCATTGAATGGGCTCTGAAACTACAGGACCGATTAGGATGAAATTTGGTATGGAAATAGTTTGAGACAAGTGGATGGTCATAGGATAGTTTTTATCCAACTGCGCAAATAGAGGTTAATAACTTTGCGCGATAACCGATCTACTCAACCGATTAGGATGAAATTTGGTATGGAAATAGTTTGAGACACGGGGATGAACATAGGATAGTTTTTATCCAACTGAGCAAAAAAGAGGTTAATGGGTTTGCGCGATAACCGATCTACTGGACCGATTAGGATGAAATTTGGTGTGGAAATAGTTTGAAACACGGGGATGGTCATAGGATAGTTTTTATCCAACTGCGCAATGCTAAGGACACAAAATCACGGATTACGACGCAGCCAGCGATCGAGAAGCCACATCAATAAGAGTCAACATGGCGGGCTGTACACCGATTAATTTAACCGGTAACCTCTCACTGAACTGGAAGAAATTCAAACAAGCCTTCACAATTTACATGAGAACGGCATTACTGGATGACAAAAAAAAAATTCGAGAAAAGTATCATTATTCCTGCATTTCATCAGTGAAAAGGGCGTCCGAGTGTTTAATTCATTTGGCTTCGATGTGGAAACCGTGACATTGAAAAGCAACGCCACATTCGAGTCACACAAGTTCTTTACCTATAAGCAAAGTGATGACGAATCAATTGCAGATTTTGTTGCAGCGCTCAAGAACAAAAGTCATACATGTGCGTTTGCTACGCTTCAAAAACGGTTAGTAAAGGATCTGTTTATTTGAAATATGTATAAAAAGTACAAGTAAATTTAAGAAAAACTATTACTAGAAGACAAATTAAGCTTAGACGAGGCTGTTGAATGCCAAAACAATTTACCAAACCTGTCAAAGGGCATCTAAACTCACCTCTACTGAAGATCAGTCGTCATCGTCAGTCATGTATGTCCAGAATAACAAGTCAAATAATTACAAAAACAGATCAAAGTCACAGAAACAACCAGTCAATCGTAGTTACAACAAACATGACACAAAATCAACCTGTGCACGTTGTGGTCAAGTACACAGATACAACGTGTACTGCACAAGGAGTCGTCTGCCGCTCCTATGGTGTTCAAAACCATTTCCAGGCGATGTGTCGCACTCGCAAAAACGCCAGTAAGAGCTAATCTCTCGCCAATTCAGCCGATATGCTACAACTTCGCTCTTGCGATTACACTTAATTTAAATGTTTTCTTAAAATATTTTTAATTTGCCTATTTGTTATTATTATATATGAATTTACGCAGTAACGGCTGAATCTATTCATTAGTTATGCATAACTTTCTATTACCCCATATACAAGTAAAAATCTGATACTGACTTTCATTATCAGCTCGGTAGGTATCATTGTCGTTGAAAACGGGCCGGTCAGTGTCCAGATTGAGTGCGGAGCCTGGGCCCGCATCTGAGTATATATCGCCTGGGCCCGCACCAAACATTGCTCCTGCGGCACCACCCGGCAGCGAAGTCTTGCCGTCCCTGGAAACGGAATGAGTTTAAATTAAAAAAAAAACGTTAAGACTCTTTACTACTTTTTTTAATTCGGATAGGCCAGTTTTTGACAACGACCTCACTTCATTATAAATGCAGATGTAGTTGAAGGTGGTAAACAGGCATAGCCAAGGATAGGAACTGGCTCTCAAGCACACCTGCCGGCACACACCATTAGGTGCTTGTCGCCAGATTTTCTACTTATATCTACCCAGGCAGGCTGTAGTAAAATGCCTGATCACTATGCTATAACGATTGCCATCCAATTGCATGAGTAACAATATGTGTATGTAAGTTTTAAGAATGGAGATGACACTGCAAATGTTGATGATGATTCAGCAAAATTACTTACCCTCTAACCTTTCCATCACGTCTGTCTCTGAGCAGCTCTCCTATGTAAGAGTTTGGGAGTGCCATCAGTTTCTCAGCGCAGGCTTGCTGATACGATAGCTTCCCGATAAAGTAACCCAACGCCACTGCAAGGGACACCTTCGGGATTGCACCAAACCTTGGGTTCGGCTTGAGGTAACCTGGAAATTACATTAATATTTCCTTGAAACTACATAAATTTAGTGTACACCTAAAGTATATTTCACTCTGACTGGAAAAAGCACTGCCACTTCTGGTTAGGTGGAATTGGAGAGCAAAATTTATCTCTTTCCAACATTTTGCTCCTAGAGTTGTTAAGGATTTAAGTGTTTATTATATATTAGATATTATAAACACTTAAGTTAGATCTCATATTATACAATTATATGCACTGGTTTAATTGCCAACTGTAGTCAATGTGTTGATAAAAAAATTAGCCAATGTGATAATATTCGCTGCGCAATAAAGCTTTAAATAACATTAAAAATTTACACTAGCAGTGGCATCATTACAAAAGTTACATGTTTAAAAGAAACAGTTTATTTGTTCACTAATTGTAATTGTATAGTGGTTTAGTTTTCAACTGCTGATAGGCAAACCATCGACTATAATCTCATCCAATGGTAAGGTGCTACGACTAGCAAGGACTAACTAGGACTCACGGCTTAACATGCTCTAAAAAGAAAAGCCCTGAATAATAATAAATTACATTAGCATTTTCTTGTTCATGGAACGATCGCAGCAAACACATCTTAAAGTTTTTTTTTGTCATTGTGACGGAACAAGCTCGGAGCCCACGTGATGTTAAGCGGACTGACCTCTGCCTATAACGGATGCATGTCGTCAATGACGAATTGCATTGTACCCGTCACACTGAGACGTAAAATTGTTAGGTCTCATGTGCCTGTAATTTTACTGGCTCTCAAGGTCTGCTGCCGGAACACACTGTTAGGTGCTTGGCGACAGATTTTCTACTTGAGTGTGGTCGCCAGCCAGACGGGTATTCGCAAAATGCCCTTCCACCATGCGGGTAAGCTCAAGCCCGCGGCAGGGTCCGAACCATGGACCTGCTGCACGGCAGTCCATAGCCAATGCCACTGAGCCATCACTGCTTCCAAATATTATTGATCAGTTAATAAAGTTAAGAATATTAGGCTAACTCCAATACAGGTGTTTTCAAAGTTGATTAGGTACTTCACTGTCTCATTAAAAATGATATTAAGGGTTAAATTCGCAGTGCATCTAATTGGCCAAGTGGTCTGAAGCATATAACAGGATAATGTAGGTTCCACTCCCGGCCAACGTTGTTGCACTAATAAGTTAACAGCTTTGGCACAGAGCTGACGCAATATTGTATGTGATTGATTTATAAATCAAACTACAGAACTGAATTTGGTGAAACTTCTATGGGACCAATGTGTAAATATAACACTGAAATAAAATTAATTAGCAACAGTTGAATATAAAAAAGAAACATAATTGAGAATATCCTCGTTTTTTAAAGAGCGTTAATAAGCACATTACCTGCATGACATTTAGTCGATTCTTTCCTCAGTTATCCATGCTGCTGTTTGTTATCATATTTCAACATTTACAGTTCATACATTTTACATGATAAAAAAAACTTTTGTTATTGTTTTCATATTTACATATTATGTGGAAAACTTTTATCCTCCATATCTATTGACCTATTTATTTTATTGGTGTTATATTTCAACAAACAACCAGTACATCAATAGCTTCCCCTATTAGGGGCGGAAAGGGTTTGCCAAAATCCCATGTGTGGTAGGCGTCTTGGGGTTTGCAGTGTCATATACAGAAGCACTCCAGAAATGCTGCTGCTGACCTTCTGGTACTCTTCCCTTCGTTGCTCTCTTACAACTCCCACGTGAAACAAGAGGGGTTACTATTCTAGCACAGCACCCCAAGAGAGACTTAATATTTGAACAAGCATCCTGCATAATAACTTTATAGCATTTTGCTAAGTAATTTTACAAAAAACTAATTTCTAGGCGGCTAATTTTCAGCAGCAGACCGTACAATACAGGGATTTTTATGTAGTCTTATATTAATATTTATTTCTATGTAGTCTTATATTAAATAATATTTTAATTATTGATATCACTGTTGGTTTTCATGAAGAATTTTATATAATACTAGCTTTTTCCCGCAGTTTTGCCCGCGTGAACTATCCCTCAGGAGTCGTTACCGGTTTTTGGGAGCCATGTAAAACGTGTCATATATAAATAGGTTACTTTTTAATGCTTTTAAATTGGCCCCGTAAATCGTAATCGTTTTATGGGTACCAAATTTTCCATAAAGTTTTCCATTCTGGTACACTTCGAAAACATAGTTGCTCCGCGGCTGCCAGTTCAAACTAAGTGCCCCATATCCGATATGTACGTACTCAGCCGCAATAGTAATATTGTCTCCGTTACACTTAGTATCATAAGAAAATATCGCGAACTCTTACCAATTAACCACTATACATGGCTTACAATCTCTTTACGGACATACATTTCCTCTATCCAATATAATAAATAGGACAAGGATTTGAAAGTGGCTGCGTTCATCGCTAGGTCTGAGCTCATTGGTGAGGCATTACGTGAACTTGTAATAATAAAGTATTACACTTTTAATATTTAACTGATTTATAATATAATCTTAATTGTACAAAGATACAATATTTTTTATAAATGTTTTTAGTAAGATAGTTTTTATTTTTTTATTATATATTAATTGTTTTAATTTCAAGTGTCTCAAATTACGGTTCAAAAGATACATCAATATGATAGATGGACGAACAGGCCGAACGCCAGCGGTTTAGGTTCAGGTAGCAAACTTTCCTCACTATTTTCACTCCTTCTAATCAACCCTAGTAAAAAATATTATTGTGGCATGTTTTTGTTTTATAAATTCTATCCTGATATCAATTTGCATCACTATCACTTCAAAAACAATGACCATTCCATACAAAGTTTCATCCCCAATTTCATCCATTTAAGTCATACCTGTCAAAAAACTTTTTTAAACATAGTGATTTTTATTTTGAATGATCTATACAAATACTAATCTTCATAACTGTAAGTTAAAAAACAACGGACTTTCATACAAACATTTCACCATCTTAGGGAAGGAATTTCTAAAAATCCTTTTACACCCCTACGCATCAAGACGAATACACCCTTCAAATTTCAAGTCTCTGCGACCAGCGGTTTAAGCTGTGCGTTGTCTGTCAGTCAGTGAGCCAGGCCTTGTATACACAGTGTCCCAAAATTCAACGATAAGCCGGCATCGGTGCATGGACCTACTCATGACTCCTCGGAAAAAAATAAAAAAAAAATTATAACTGTTTTTTTTTATTAAATACAGAGACTTTTATAAATTTCATCGATATTCGATACCCATTATGCTATTTTCAACTACCATGACCACAATTTTTGACATATTTTTGATATTTTTTGTGCATTAGCAACCTAAGAAGGACGGCTATCTACCACAATCCTTTAAAATTACAGAAAGTCTGTAGTTATTTTACAAAAATCAGTAAAAAAAAAATTTTTTCTTATAATTTTCATAGATTTTAACATTCTATGCACTTTCTATAGTCTGGGTTAAAAAAAAAGTATGGACACTACCACGGCAAGTTTTATTAAAAGTTGGCGCAACTTTATAAAAGTCTCTGTAATTAAAAAAAAAAAGTGTTATAATTTTTTTTTATTTTTTCCCGAGTAGTCATGAGTAGGTCCATGCACCGATGCCGGCTTATCGTTGAATTTTGGGACACGGTGTATATAGATTTTTACATAAAAAAAATGCAGTACATTGTTGAAGGGATACCCAAAAGACCTAAAAAATATAAAGACATCGAGATACCCAGGTGGATGTTTGCAAAATGGCCTACCGCCACTACCACCACACTATATGTTTGCCATCCTCAGAAAATTGGGGTGACGGTTTAATGTGCCCTCTGAAGCACATGTATGCACTGTAGTAATGCCACTAGCTGTCACCAGTCATGACCACATTGGATGTTTCTTATAGTCCAGGCAACGAAGACAAAATAGCGGAAATAATTCATGTATAAGCCAAATTTGGTAATTTTTTTTTCTTCGTTGCCTGGACTATTAAATTACTTATTAGATTAAGAATTACGTAGCAAACTATGCTTAGAGCTCTTTGAAAAGTTTTAAATATATAGTAGAAACTCGATTTACGGGACTAATTGTTGTCGTTAGGCATTTGGTTAATCGAAAATCCGGATAATCGAATGTATGAAAAATAGCGTTTTGTTATGGGTTTATTGAAAATAACAAATGCATATCAACGAAAAGCAATGTTTATTAAGAAATTATTGCGATAAACATTTCTGACATACGATGTATGCATTTATTTTTATAAATTAAGGGGTTCCTTATATTTACAGGTTTTTTTGATTTACTGACTCATCAGTAAATCAAAAAAACCTCTGCTCCTCAGAGCAAACGTGTTATATGGTATGGGTTAGCGTTAACGCAAACTAACATGTTACTCGCTCTTTGCTAGTTTTATATCCTGGAGCTGAATTCTCTCACCTAGAAGCTAAAGATTTGAATATATTCTATGGACCCTGCAATTGAATCCCTTAATACCAGTGGATTTATGCATGAACAATGAGCAGCCCCACCTGTCTTATGAAATAATAAAAAAAAAACCAATGCCTACTTATATACAAAACCAAAATATGGAAAAATTGTATTTGCCTACAATGTTATTTTGTAGGATCTAACTCTCGCTAGGCATGAGCTACGGCTCTGGTATAACTAAAAATATATTGAGGTTCATAGAATAGCGCATATGGATTCATTTCTTCTAGTTAGTCCCTTTGAGATACAATTTAAAGCTTGCCTCTGGAATCTCTTTGAAATAGATAGGTAGCAAATTTGTGAAATGTCTAATATTGCTCTTACCAATTGAAGTATACTAATAAAAGCTTTTGTAAAATGGGCTAAAGTAAATACTTCATTATTAAATATGATTTATAACATAGAACAACAGTAACTGATGGCATTATTTGTGTTTTATTTTTATTATATTTCTGCAGCTTTTAGCAGCTTACATTGCTTTATTACATTTGAGAACCTTGTATATAACATAAAATGCAGCTATGCCAATATATGCCGTGTTCGATGTCATGCCACTATTGTTATTTTTGATAATTTAGTCCTCAATATATACATATGTTAAATAAATTGTATTCAGTTAACTGAACTGACAAAATTTCACATGAATTATGTGGTTAGTTTATATGCTGTAGAACTTGGAGCAAGGGGTATAACCTACTTAAAGACCTTGGCCTACCAAGAACCACTGTAACTTCCATCCTAGAACGTGTATATCAGGCGGCATTAGTAGGATTTTACCAAATTTGGTGAGGCAGGGGAGGAGGCTTGAGAGGTGAAGGGGAGGAATGATATATCATTAAGGGGCCCCTTAACCCTACTCCTGGGTTGCAAGTCGCAGGCCCCGCTAGCCTCTTTCTCTGCAACGCGATGGACACGGCACCCGCATGGTGAATCCATGGAATGCTAAGTAATTCATCTCTGTTTATATGGCTTAAAAGATACGCGGCAAGGATACATACGCCCTAATTGCATCACTGCTGGTGCCTAGTCGGCCGACAAGTGTTAAATTGGCGCACATTCTCGCTGTTTTGGACAAATTTTACGAACCAGAAATTAACGAGATATTACAAGCAGGAAAGTTTCATAGACGCCAACAGTTACAAGATGAAAGCGTGCAAGATTACGTTGCTGCAATCAGTCTACTCGGCGCCAAGTGTGATTTTGTGGATTTAAAACGCCAATTGAGAGACAGGCTGGTTTTGGTGTTCGCGATGAGCGATTGAGAAGGGATTTGCTAAAAACAAATAAGTTAACCTATGAGGTAGCCTTACAGACATGTTTGAATTATCAAGCGTCATTTCCCTATATGTACCCTGATGCTGGCGAGTCTAAGCAAACTCATTCTTGCGTACCTGAACCAATGGAGATTGGTAAGGTCAAATCATCTGAATGCAACCATTGTACCCGACAACATAAAGTTGGGGAACGTTGTCGATTTACTGGAGCAAAGTGTTTCTATTGCAAAAAGACAGGACACATTGCAGCTGCATGTTGGAAAAAGGCGGCAAAAGTGCACCAAATGGAAGAAATTCCAGAAGGCAGCAATAATAATAAGAATATAGGACTAAGAGAAGAAGACATGATGGGATTGTACATGTGTGGGGTGGGGGACTATCAACCTCCAATAGTTTCAAAAGTCTATATGGATGGTGCCGAGTTAGCCATGGAAATAGATTCTGGTGCATCACGATCCATTATCTCTGAAATCACATATAGGAAAATGTGGCCAGTCCCTCCTCAGCTACATCCTACAAATGTGAAGCTGATGACAGTTACCCGTGAAGCCCTCAAGGTTTTAGGACTATTGCATGTGCGAGTGGTGCTTGGTGATAAAGAAGCACAGTGTGAATTGTTAGTGGTTTCAGGGAATACCCCAAGCCTACTAGGGCGGAACTGGTTTGAGCCTCTTAGTATTGCTGTATCTGGACTGTGTTGGTCTGAGGACATGATCACACCTTGGATGAAAGAGTTTCCGGACTTGTTTAAGGAAGGACTTGGGGAGTATAAAGGCCCAGAAGTGTCATTACATGTACGGGCTGATGCAATGCCAAAATATTTTAAAGCACGACCAGTAGCATTTCCAATGAAGCAGCAAGTAGAGGAAGAATTGCAAAGAATGATCGATACTAGTATTCTGACACCAGTTAAATACTCCAAATGGGCTACACCAATAAGGGTTGTCAAGAAAGATGATGGTTCTCTCCGGATTTGTGGTGATTACCGTGCTACTGTGAATGTGGCCATCAATACGGACACATATCCACTCCCAACATCCCAGGAGGCATTTGTTAAGTTAAGTGGAGGTCGGGTTTTCAGTAAGTTAGACCTCAGACAAGCGTACACCCAAGTAAAAGTTGATAAGGACACGGCAGAGCTACTGACACTCAATACTTCGCTCGGATTAATGAAAATGAACCGCTTAGCCTTTGGAGTATGTGCAGCTCCAGGTATCTTTCAACGGCTTATGTCATCAGCTTTAGCAAATATGGAAGGAGTAGCCTGTCTGTTGGACGATATAGCAATCACCGGTGGCAATATGCAGGAACATAACCAGAGGCTAAGAAAAGTGTTGTTAAAGCTTAATGAAATGGGTTTCCGGCTGAATGTAAAAAAGTGCACATTTGCTTCAAACAGCATCACCTTTCTTGGACATATGATTGACGCTGAAGGACTTCACCCGTCTCCAACAAAAGTTAAAGAGATAAAAGAGAAACCAGCTCCAACTAATAAAGAAACACTGCGTGCCTTTCTGGGTCTCTACAATTTCTATGAAAAATTTCTACCTGATAAGGCAACTTTACAAGAACCCCTATACCGATTATTAGAATCTAAAAAGGAGTGGAGTTGGACAGATAAGGAGCAACTTGCATTTGAAAAAGCTAAAGACTTAATTTCATCTGATCTTACTCTGGTAGGATACGAATTGAACAGAGAGCTACTCTTAATTTGTGACTCTTCAGATTATGGAGTGGGAGCTATAATTGCGCATGTTATGGATGATGGAGTAGAGCGACCAGTTATGATGGCTTCCCGAACAATGCAACCGCATGAAAGGCGTTATGGCCAAATTGATAAAGAAGCCTTAGCAATTATTTTTGGGCTTACTAAGTTTCATAAGTTTTTGACGGGCCGTAAATTCTGTGTAATCACAGACCACAAACCACTGGTGGGTTTATTTAACCCAAACAAGCCGATTCCTGATCAAATTTCTCCAAGGATGCTGAGATGGTCCTTGAAATTAGGATGCTACGATTATGATATTAAATTCAGGCCAGGGAAACTGATAGGCAATGCTGATGCTCTTAGCAGATGGACTGCACCAACAGCAGCAGGACTGCAAGAGGAGCCTCTGAGAGAGGTGTTGTTGCTTGAAGATTGACCTGAGGGTTGGAATCTAGATGCAAATAAGATAGCTGCTGAAACAAAGAAGGACTCAGTTCTACGTAAGGTCATGTTCTACGTTCTTCATGGTTGGCCACGCCACAACACTGATCCAGACTTACAGCCATATTGGACTCGAAGAGAGGCTCTTTCCCATAGTAAAGATTGTTTACTGTGGAGCAACAGGGTCATTATACCAGTGTCACTACAACATGAAGTACTGGAATTACTACATATTCCTCATGCAGGGATAGTACAAACAAAAGCTTATGCTCGGGGATATGTATGGTGGGTTGATATGGATAAACAGATAGAGCAAGTGGTGGCTCAGTGTGAACAATGTCAGTTAGTGAGAAACAATCCACCCAGAGATCCTCGGTTATGGATAACTAATGAAAAACCATGGAGCCGAGTGCATGTCGATTTTGCTGGCCCTTTTCAAGGAAAGACGTTTTTCGTATTGATAGACAGTCACAGCAAGTGGTTTGAAGCAGAAATTGTACCGTCAATGAGTAGTGGAACTGTCATCACCATATTAAGGAAAATTTTTGCATGACCGACTGCCGGATGTTCTGGTTTCGGACAATGGAAGGGCATATAGTTCCGAGGAGTTCAATACATTTTTAAAAAGAAATGGAATAAAGCACCTGTATTCCCCACCTTATCACCCAGCTACAAATGGGCAAGTGGAGCGAGCGATTCAATCATTTAAAAATAAACTAAAAAAGTTAGATAGCTTACAGATGCCCTGGGCTGAGAAATTAGCCAAAGTTCTGTTCCACCTTAGAACTGTACCTAACTGTACCACCAATAAGACCCCAGCTGAGATGCTTAATGGACGTAAGTTTAGAACAGCAATATCTAGACTGCACCCAGAAAATTTACCTTCACGGGAAGACATACAGTTGGAAGCGATGGCACAGAAACAACCAACCAGATCATTTGAAGTTGGTCAGACAGTACTTATACACATGTATGGTCCAGGGGAAAAGTGGAAGAGAGCTACTATAGACGCAATTGAAGGGCCAAGTGTATATTGGGTGAGTGACAGAAGGTGGAGAACTTTATCGTAGACATGTGGACCAGATTCTGGCACAAACCGTCAGACCAGAAGTTATGGATCAGCGTCGGTTGTCATGGGATCGCCCTGACAATAATTTGAGAAGGCGGACAACATCAGACGACCTGCCTATTGAAATACCAGATGCTAACTTGTGGCCGGATATAATAGGCATCCCAGAATCATAATTTATAGTTATATAAACAAACATAACATGGCTAATATGTGATTTTACATGATGAATGTTAAGAATGCCACTAAAATTTGACAATGCCACAAAAATTTACAAGTGGCAAACTTGTCAATACCACATTTTGTTTCATATTTTTTTTATTTTATCATCATAGAACCAACAGCACTTAAGAAAAATACATTACAATTATTATATTAATGCTTACTGCTAATAACAGGTTCTTACTTTTTATACAAAAAAAATAAATAATATATATCGCTTAATAATTATCTACTACAAAACAAACCCACTATGATACTTAGAAACTACTGTATTTGGTACACGCACCAAGGAGGAACAAAGATAGAGAGGTGAACCTAATTGTGATTAAAAAGTTATTATACATATCAGTTAGTTAAGTGTATGAAAGGTGTGTAAGGTGAGTGTGAGCGCTTTTCTGGAGTAGCAAGGCTCCAAGAGTGAGAATACTAGAAAACACAGTGTGTTATGTGCGTGCATTTAGCATTTTGATAGGTAGAAATGGGGAAAGTTTGCCACTGTCAGTTTTCACAGTTCTGATCTTAACCCATTGGCATCGGCGATAAAGATAACAATAGAATATCATTCATAACTAGGACGTAGTGGTCCTGACGTGTCCTCACCTACGGCTGCGCAGTGTGGTGGCCACAAACAAGTCTGGTGACTACGATAAAGAAACTGCAGCAAACCCAAAGACTGGCTTGCTCTTTGATCAACGGCTGTATAAAATCAACACCATCAGCTGCTCTTGATGTTATCCTGGACCTGACCCAACTGCATCTTCATATACAGCAAGAAGTGATGGCGGTAGCACTAAGGATAAAGTCAACAAACCAGTGGATAGGCATGGTCACAAATCACAAACCATTGTCGAATACTAGACAAGGCCACTAAAATAATCCCAGAATCAAAGCAAGGCACAGACAAAGTAGCCAGTACCCACCTTGACAATAAGAAGTACAAACTGGCTACTGAAAACAGTGCCCTGAGATCCAGTGCCATCATACAATATCTATACAGATGGCGCAAAAAGCAAGAGTGGTGCTGGTTGCGGTTACTACTCACCGGAACTTGGAATCTCAGACTCAAAAGGGCTAAATAAGACTACCACAGTAACGCAAGCAGAGGCAATGGGCTTACTGCTAGCTGCGAGGGCAATATCACATCTAGACAACACCCAGTTTAGAAAGTGAGCGTGAGGACAAGCTCCTGCTTTTTACTACAGATGGTACGGCTGTAATATATGCACTCAGAAGACCATTACCCAGGTCTAGAGTCATAGCTGAGTGTCATGCTGCCTTACAAATGCTGTCAAAAAAATACAGAATTATGATAACATGGACAAAAGGACATAGTGCATGCCCGGGTAACTACATGACAGATACTCTAGCAAAGAAAGGAGCAAAGAAACAAGTTTGTGATGACGTAAGGAACCTTTGCAAGCCATCAGCAATGGAAGTACAGGAAATACTACGTCGTCAAACCGAGAAAGAACAACAAAACCTGTGGAATAAGACAGGGGATTATATACAAACAAAGGCCATGTTCCCAACTCTAAACAAGAAGCTGACAAATAACTTGCTGAAACTAAAGAGTGAGCAAAAGAAAACTAAGCATTGTAGCAGGCCTCATTACAGGTCATTGTAACCTAAATTACTTTCTGCATAAAACTGGAGCAACAGACAGTCCTCTATGTAGAGGCAGTATGCTAAAAGATGAGACCGTGGAGCATGTACTATTGCACTGCAAAGCCACAGAACAAATACGATTTACAACCGGACTACAAGAGTCATTCTCATCCACGACATCCTCACCACCAGCACACACGTCACTGGAGCAGCTATGCCAGCGACCCAAAGTCCTTCTCCGCTACATAAGAAGTTGGGATGGCTTGGGTAGAAGCTGACGGGGGAAATGCACAATACACCCCAAGCGGGATGTCAGTGCAGGACATATCGCCCCCAAATAGAATAAGAATAAGTGGTCCTGACGTTGCCAACTTATTAATACATAAAAATAAACAGAAGCTTGAAGTCGAAATTCCTAGCAGAATCAAACCATTTTTCATAATTTTTATTAGCTATAAATACAAATCGGTTACATTTAGAAGAGTAGGTATTGTTGTGTTCTTCAATGGAATCAGTGATATTGAAAGACCCCATAATGGGGCAATCACTCAGAGTTCTAATATCTATCATATAAAAAGTACTGTGTTTAGAGGTCTTCATTTTATATATCTAAAGCACAATAGGATTCTCAATTACATTTGTTTCATGTTAGATGCAGATACTGTCTGTTTTAGTAACTCTATAGTGTTGATGGCGAATATAATGATATTATGCCTCATGACCCAAGTGTAACAACTTTTTAGGAGTGTGATCATTTCTATCATTTTAGGCAAAGTTAGCCCCAAGTGGTATGCGCCCATAGACTAAGCTATTCATTCTGAATTTACCTACATCACAATATATTCAGTATTTTATCTTTCAAGTTAGCTAGCTCTATTAAATAATACTTGAAGTTGCGAAAGATTGTGTATATTTGACATTATGATTTATTACACATAGCTCATGCAGAATGAGGATGTATCGTTTACTTGGATAATCCTCATAATTAATAAACAAGCAAGAATCACCAATAACAACAATGTAATGACGTATTATAGTGCATGAGCGTTGCCATGAGCGCACTGACCTGCCTGTACGGACGCGTAGGCACCGAAACCGAAGACCGTGGAGAGCGGCAACGAGCGCTGGTAGAAGCTTTCTTTGTTGCACTCCTGAAGCACATGCAGCTCCTCCGATGTGAACTTGTACTGCTATACACAAGCCATCATTATTTATATCGCCCCTACATCCACACTCCTCAGCCGGTCTAGATAACCTTACCGTCGGATTGGGACCGCCACCGGGTGGCCCCCGTCCTGGCCCCATCGGCACAGATGGATTCTCTTGGTATCCATACGTACTCGGGTCATTCATTTTCATGTAGTAAAATTAAACTACATTTACAAATTTATAGATTTTGGCAACAACGAACAAAGCAATGAATCAATTATTGTTATGTAATCTGTGGCATCGAGCAAGCAGCAGGGCCACGTTCCAAACCTCACGAGTGTAGTTGTTTGGTTGTTTTTACTTACTCCAAACCTCGGAACGACTCGGTTGTTTATAACCTTAAATGTAGATATTTGCCAGAAACTAGAAACATATATAGACTTTTCATGATGTTTAAAAACCAATAACTACCGTTGTACCTACCTGCAAAATACAAATTACAAAAGAGTGCCTATACGAGGGCTGCACTAAATGTATCGGGAATGGAACATTTCCACTGTTCCTGTCATATTAAAATCTTTTTAATTGAAAACTCCTTGGTTTTAAAAATTGAATATCATATATTTATTTAAAAAAAGATCAGTCTTGTCACAAGGTTTTGTCAACCCTGTTTAGTCGTTGAGAAAATGGAATTGACTCGAGAAAATTCAAGAGCAATAATTTATTATGACTTTTGAAGTGGTATAACACAAAAACAGTGTGTTGACTGGATGATTTCTGTATTTGGTGAGGAAGCCCCATCCAAATCCACAATTTATCGCTGGTTTGCTGAATTTCAACGTGGACGTGTCAAGCTCAGTGATGATCCCCGTCAAGGTCGTCCAAAAACTGCAGTCACCCAAGAAAACGTTGATGCTGTGCGTAAGCTGATTGAGGAAGATCGACATGTGACATACCGCGAAATTCAGGCAACTTTAGACATTGGCATGAGTCAAATACAGAGAATCTTGCAAGAACAATTGGTAAAAAAGTTGGTTTCCCGATGGATACCGCATTCGCTCTGTGAAGAGCAAAAAGCGGCTCGCGTTACTTGGTGCGTCAGAACTCTCGAAAGATTCCACGCAGGATCCTCAAATGTTGTATACAACATCGTATCAGGTGACGAATCCTGGATATACGTGTACGAACCCGAAACAAAAAACCAGTCACGAGTTTGGGTGTTCGAAAATGAGTTAAAGCCAACAAAAATTGTTCGTTCACTGAGTGTTGCAAAAAAAAATGGTGGCCATGTTTGTCTCCAAAACTGGCCATGTTGCGACTATTCCTCTTGAGGGACAACAAAGAACGGTTAATGCAGAATGGTATGCTAGCATTTGTTTGCCACAGGTCGTTTCTGAATTCCGTACTGAAGAGAGATATTATGAGAACTGCAACCGCCGCATCATTCTCCCTCAATGCGAGTTCTCACACCGCGCACAGAACAAAAGAGTTTTTAGAGCAAGAAAACAGAATTATTAGACCATCCGCCGTACAGCCCCGACCTAAGCCCTAATGATTTCTATACTTTCCCAAAAATAAAGAATAAATTGCGTGGTCAGAGATTTTCATCACCTGAAGAAGCCGTGGACGCCTACAAAATGGCCATTGTGGATACCCCAACTTCCGAATGGAATGGTTGCTTCAATGATTGGTTCCATCGTATGGAAAAATGTGTCAAATTTCGCGAAGAATACTTTCGAAAAGCAATTAATACATTTTTAAATAGTAATGTTGTGTCACTTCCTTGATTCCCGAAATTTTCAGTGCCGCCTTCGTAATTCTCTAATCAAGAAATGTCAAGGTCATGTCAGTTAAAGATACAATCTATTAACGACCGATTTTGATGGTTAAAAAGTTGCGCTCTACTCGAAAGTTTTGGGTTGTGAACGACGCGACGTTAGTGTGAAAAGTGGCACTCCGAGTGCGTTCTAACGAAGGTTCTGAACGGCACCCAGCCAATCAGATTGATTAAATCACTTTAGGGATGCTCGGTGATTATCGATTTTCAATGATCATCGATATCAAGAGGCAAAATATCGACATCGATACTACATACCTATTATAGTAACAGCGATGTCACAGCATGAAATTGATTAACATATATTAAAGTAGTATTTTTTTTTATTAATGCTACTTAAATTTGTATACCAAATTAAAAAAAAATTTAGAAAGTGTCACATGAATCTGTCACATCTAATACATATCTCCTAGTAATTTATCCAATATTTGCAACCCAAATGTGTGATCCAAATTTGCAGAATATATATTTCAAATGTGTATATCAAAGAATGTTTCCTATTTTATTTGACATAAAGTATCACATAATATGTCAGCTGTCACATCAACATTAGCCATAACTTTATTGCAATATATTCAGTTTTTAAATTACTCGTTAATGCTCTTTATTCGTAGGGAACTTTTAGTCTGACGTTTCAATGGTACCACGGTTAATAGAAAACAGCAGATACCACGGTACCTTCAAAGGTACCATGTAATGGTACCCCGACAAATGAACGAAAGGTCGGACAGACGGACAGACCGATGACCGAGAATTACTAAGAAGATCTCGTTGCCCAGCAACAGCAACCTAAAATAGAAATCTATTTTGATTCAATTTTATATTGTTCTAAATATATGAACAATATAAAAAAAAAGTATCTCAACCTATTTGTGTACTTCTAATATGGTTTTATAATCCAATATTGTAATCCTAATTTTTGAAGCAGTGATGGCTCAGTGCCATTGGCTTATGGACTGCCGCGCAGCAGGTCGATGGTTCGAATCCCGCCGCGGGCTTGAGCTTCAACGGATGGTGGAACGGCATTTTGCGAATGCCCGCCTGGCTAACGACCACCGTCAAGTAGAAAACCTGTCGCCAAGCACCTAACTGTGTGTTCCGGTAGCTGTCCTTGAGAGCCAGTAATTCTAGGTAAAGCCTTTTAACACCTTTGACTACATCATCACTAACCAACAGGTGAGATAAGTGGTCAAAGACTTATCTAACAGCAACAAAATAAAACCCGAGCGGGCGCCGCTGCAACCCCCGCACGTCTTCTAGGAACACTAAAGTAATAAATGCGGCAAAGAGCAGCACGAGACGCCTTGCGTCCATGCTAGTTGCGTAGCAAAATTGGCGCACTACAGCGCTCTAATCAGCTAATGAAAACTAGCGTTATTTCCAAGGAGGGTTGGCATCAATCAAAAGGCCACCCACAAAACCAATACCAAAACTTAATACAATTACGTCCTGTTATTTACTTGTGTGCTATAAGCGAAAACATATTTCTGTTCTTATTTTGTCCTTTGTGTTGTTAAAGATGAATTGTACCGACCCTTCTAGCGTGGTGTAAGAGTTGGAGTGTGATGAAGATTTACCCAAATTATAGTATCCAATTTCCTGTATAATATATCTTAGCTCATCACTGTCGAATATATCGAATATTGGTTGTAGTAAGGTTGCGTCATCATTTACAAGTATAAAACCAATTAAAATTGGTCTTGTTTGTAGTACAACGCAAGTGTTAGGGTAGGGTGGTGTAAGATTGCGCGGACGATAAGATTGCGCACAGGTCACTCTACGACACAGGTGTGAAGTACGCAGCTAACTTCAGTTGTATTTTGAACAGCTTACATGCTGGTCTTCGCTCCCGTAAAATTATTTAAATACTAAGAATAATAATGAAAAGAAATGTAATTCAAGCTCAAAAACAACAGAACGGAAACTATACCGCAGCGGGCGTGGCTTAAAAGTGTACCGCACGGCGCTGTCAGTTCGCCGCGTGGACTCGAGTGATACGGTTGTACCGCGGAATTTTCAACTGAATTTATCAATGTTCTTCTGCGTTGTTTAATTCTGCAAAAATACCATAGTGTGAAATAAAATGGTTGAGAAGCCATACAAATATAAAAAAATCAGGAATACCTTTTATAAACGAGTAAAGACCAATATTTTCGAAACCCATACTTGACTACCCTGGATAGTTTTATGCAACATGAATTTTACATTAAAATATCAAAAATAACTTTGGAACATTGTTAGTCTTAGAACATTTTATATGAAAACAATTCTGCGGTATTGTTAGTTATCACTACCTACTAGTATTTACGGAGATGCAAAGCAGTGCTGCAGCTAAGTACTTAGCAGCTACGGAAGTACTCACAAAACCTATCTTGACGACATGAACAACATACAGTATAGAATACTGAAAATTATTGTAACTCCTAACATTAAAAATAATTTTTAAGCAATGCAGATGCGTCATGAGAATAAATGAATAAATTTTCATACAAGAAGTCTCGTATAGCACGCAATGACTTATCTGGAGAGATGTAAACGGCAACCATAATTATGAACTGATTATCACCAGAGTGGCAACGACTTATACAAATATCACCGATATCAGAAACAGTGGCATTAAACATGCTGTTGTATTTCACATGCACATCCATATAATTTGTGCAATAATGAAACTGTGTTCATATTTTGATAAATAGCTACTCCTCCCGCGGGACGATTATTTCTTCTGAAACTCGCAACAAAGTTGAAATTCGGAATGTCAATTATTTCATTGTTACCCATATGAGTTTCTGATAAAATTAACACATTCATCTTTTTAACAAGAGCGTCAATTGCTAGATCATCTACATGCGCACGTAAACTCTGACAATTGAATGAAAAAATAGACAATCTATTATTCTTAGAAATAAAATCTACAAGTCTTTTGGTGATGGTTTGCAAAGGATTTTCACGTAAACGTTTCAATTCAATTGATAAATCTTCTCGATGAGTTGTTGATCTCTTTTAATTTTTGTTGCGTTTGAATCTTCCACCTGTGCGTTTCCTACTCTGCCATGATGAAATTTCCAGCTCGCCCTTGTGTCGTCTTCAGTGACTAAGAACAAACCTTCTATACTAGTTACTCTTGATAGCGCAACGTACACCAATTCTCTTGAATGAGAACGATTGTATTCATAAACGATAGCATCAAACGTACCTCCTTGGGATTTATGAATTGTCATCGCCAAAGCCGAAATCAGTGGAAAATGTTTTCTTTTTGCCACTATAGTTTTATTTCTGTTGAGTGGTATTGACGATGATTGTAAAGAAATTGGAACAGCGTCTTTGTCATTTTCAAGCAAGCAATGTCGCTTCTAAATTTTGTTGCACGTTTTTGACCAATGGATTTTGAGAATTTGAACCAAAGTCTTGTGATTTCATCATTTTTATCAGATTCTATGAGTAGTAATTTTCCTACAGTGCCATTAGATAAACCATCAGCGACATCTATGTTTATGGTTATCATATAGGGTCGGTTAGGAACTAGAACTAGTTCATAAGGTAATCCACCAGTCTCGTCAGGTTTCATTTTATGTAACTTTTGCCTTACAAAATTTTCTTGTTCTGCATTATGACAACCAACGAAAACATCCGATGCCAATGAAACAATTTTATTTTCAAAACTGTTCAAAATTGTACTGTTGTATTCATTAACCTTATTATTCGTGAACTAATTATTAATTTTATTTTAAACTATATCAAAACACCTTTTACATTAAAATAAAAATATTTCAAAACTCCAATAGAAGTATGAAATCCCATATAAACTCTCAATACAATAAAGAACCATACTGTAGCCACAAAAGCAAATTCACCCTACTGCCATAAAAAGGTGGTACGGGCAGAATGGGACCAAGATTCTGAGTCACTTTTGTTTAGGAACCCCACTCGTAGGTGCTTCGGTTACCGCGGCCAGTTGCCATGGAGACCAGTCGGTGACGTGGAAAATACTCTTGAGTCGGAGCCTTCGGCCTCGCAAATTACTAACATGGCTCGGCCTGCGGCCTCGCCAAGCGCTCGCCCTTCGGGCTCACGCACCATGCGCTCGGCCTTCGGCCTCGCGAGCCGAAAATTCGGCCTTTGGCCTCACCAGGAGCTCGCCCTTTGGGCTTGCTAAACACTATCATAGGACAATAATTCCAAATTCAGTCCAAAATCCCACAAAAACTCCTAATACGGTCGAAAAATGAGCACTTTGTATGGCGGCCATCTTGAAATCCGCCATTTTGGATTTTTGACAGATGTCATTCGACTGCTCTCCCGATTCCCTATGACATTTGGTCAAGCACTCCCTACCTATCTCTTACCGTTTTCGAGATACGTGATTTATCTGCACTTGGCAGAAGTCATCGAAAAAAAAATTTCATATTTGGAATAAGGACGTCCAGAACAACCTAGATATAAAATTTAAGCCAAATCGGAGTACTTTTTTTTACTTGGCAGACGTCATCGAAAAAAAAAATTAGATTTGTGATAAGGACACCCAGAACCACCTAAATATCGAGTTTCAGCCAAATCAGAGTATTTTTTTTTACTTGGCAGACGTCATCGAAACAAAAAATTTTGATTTAGAATAAGGACGTCCAGAACCACATAAATATCGAGTTTCAGCCAAATCGGAGTAACTTTTTTTACTTGGCAGACGTCATCGAAATAAAAATTTCGTATTTGGAATAAGGATGACGAGAACAACCTATATATCGATTTTCAGCCAAATCGGTGCAAGTCTGAGCTCGGCCTTCGGCCTCGCAAGTTACTAAGACGGCTCGACCTGCGGCCTCGCCTAGCGCTCGCCCTGCGGGCTCGCGCACCGTCCACTCGGCCTACGGCCTCGCGGCCCGAAAGTTCGGCCTTCGGCCTCACCAAAAGCTCGCCCTTCGGGCTCGCTACACTGACAGTAGGACAATTACTCTAAATTGAGTTGAAATTCCCACAAACACTCCTAATACAGTTGACATTGTAAGGTTAAATACTCCAAATAATGTATGAAGAATGAGAGTAGCACATTTGACAGGTGTCATGCGACTGCTCTCCCTATTCCCTATGACATTTGTTCAAATACCCCCAACATATCTCTTACCGTTTTCGAGATACGTAGTCCAGCTTTACTTGGCAGGCGTCATTTCTAGGGTTTTTAATTTTTCCCCTACTCAGCTAAGCCCCTTAGTCATTTTCGTAATACATTACTATAACCGTACTCAACTCTTTCTGGTAGAACCAGCTACTTTTTTGAGGGATCGAAGGATTTTGTATGGCGGCCATTTTGAAATCCGCCATTTTGGATTTTTGACAAATGTCATCCGACTGCTCTCCCGATTCTCAATATTAAAGGTAATTCCATCTGTTTTGTAATTGGATGTTTTACTATTTTTCCCGCACCATTTAATGGCGCATGTAGGCATTATTATTGCACTCAATGGCCACGATCGTAAAAAAAATATTTTTTACAGAGACATACGTACGGATCAAGCTTCTGGCCGCGTACTGTTTATGTGCGCTCATGCAATGACTTAAGTGTGTCCGCGCCGTAGAGAGGCGATAGCTGTCTACTCTCCATCCGTCTTACGCTTTTTCGATCAGGTCACGTGTCCTGACGCGAGTTTAAGATTTTATACCCATTACAGAAAAAGTGCTCAACGCCGCTAAAGAAGTTTTCACTTCAAAATATTTTGTAACATTATTTTATAGCTATATAAAATGTAATATGCGTTACGAAGTTTGTTGTTTGATATAGTCTATGGTTAGACCGGAACTTTCAACACAAACCTTGCCCGCTATGGAATCTCCCATACTACTCAGAAAACGAGGCATTGAGGCATACCAGCTCAATCAATTTTAAGTCTTAAAACAGAGAAGTTAAAGAACATTTTCACAAGGTAAGAGTCTGAGAGTACTAGATATGGATGAGCGAGAGGTGTCGCTACTGTTCTAGGAAATACAGGTTAGATATTAAGCATTAACGTTTATGTTCTAGAAACGGTGTGGCTTTGGCCGCACTAGGTTCTCCATAGGTGTTTATATCCTCATTAGTAATTGTGTTCTTTCGGCATATTTAGAACTCAACTGACTACTTATAGGCAAACGAATAAATTATATTTCTATTATTTCATGTTTGGAAAATGTACAAACCCAACGAATGCAATAAAAATAAGGATATTCAAAATCTACACAGGTAAATGCTTGCAAGTCTATGCTACGAACGAAGTTAAACATAAGTAAGCCATTACGTGTTTTGCTGTTTTCTTTCTTTCGGACCCAAAGTTCGATATTTTGACGAATTAGAGTAGGGGGCCCTGGTTCGTATTTGTTTTATGCTCAGTGGGTAGCTACTTACTACACATACAATAAAATAATTCATTGAGCGCCTGAGATAACAGCTATTCGTGTGAGCAAAACTCATGCTTGACTCTAAAATCTAGGTCTATCTAAAATTTATATTTTTACTGTTTTGTTTAGTTTGTTATTTTGTTCGCTATTTGGCAGTGTACGTACATATATACATTGTAAGATATAGTGTGATACTATACACCTATTTTTATCGACAATTCATTGTCTAGAAAAACCTTACATAGGTTTTAAGACATTACTAACATAAAGCATAATGTTACAAAATCACAAATATACGATAAGAAAAATTTAAATCATGCGCGGAATTTAATATAAAAAAAAACCTTTCGTATATGTGATTTTGTCATGTAATCCGCATAGCAGGCGTTATTGCAAACCTAACAGCATTGAAGCATAATGTATTTTATAAATTTCTGGATGATAAATTTAAAAAAAGTTGCGCGACTTTTTCGTTGACTATAGCAATGCGGCGTAGCAGAATGGTTCTTTCAACTAATGGCTAAAATTCCAAATGGATGAAGTCGTCGAAGGAGAAATAATCGTGGTGTCTTGAAAAAAGGCAGATACAGCTGAAAAAATAATAAGTGTTCTATTTGAGTGAAAGATATAACATATGCTCGTTTGAAAAAAAACTGTTTTCCACGACTCATCAGAGATAATAATCGATTTCACACACATTTTTTAACGTAAAATAAGGTCTTGTGAATTGTTTAAACGTGGGTGTACCGTGTAATGACTGGAAATCTACTGCAGCGCGTCTCTCCGGTGCCGCAAAGTATGCACTTGCGGCAGTGGCACGGCGGCGCGGCGCAGCCGTGACGCAGAGTTGCTTTAGGAGACATCTCTGTAGCGCTGGGCCGTGCCTCGCCGAAGCCGCATCACTATAGTGCGGTTTACGCCATCAATAAATGGATACAAATTAATATTTCTCCAGCCGCGCCGTTTCGCTGCCACGCTGTGCCGCAGTAGTGCGGTTTGGCCTTTAGACAATGACGGCGGTTACAACATCAACTTGACGTGACCAATCAGATGCGATCATTTCTAAGCGCCAAATCAATTAACCAATCAAATTGAATTTGGAAAAGTGTGCGTGTTTTGTTACTTGTGAACTTGATGAGGCCGAAATCAAAGCGGTCACTGTATCAGAGTTATACTTCTTTACATTATTTATTCGTAGTTTAAATACGAATGAAAACGTTGAGTCCAGGTTAGTTCAAAGTTTTTATAGCATTTTGATTTAATTTTTTGCCATTTTGCAAGTATAACTGACAAAAACCCTCTTATATTTACAATATTTCACTGATTGTTTTACTTGTGTTTACCATTGAAATTTCGGCTAGTGACAATGTAGTTTGATAAACTTCTAAGAGATGGCAGACGTATCTTGATGACAACGTTGAAGACCAAGTGTGTAAGTTTGCGCATAAAGGGGGTGGATAAAATTGCGCACGCAATTAAACACACAGCTGTGTAATATTAATTTTTATTATCAAGTTTATTTTATTAATTGGAGACGGGAGAACCCGGAAAACAATACTATCGATATCGATGATGACTTCCTCCAGAGGTACCATTGGATACACCAGAAGGCGTGCCAAGGAGTCCTTTACTAACTTTCCTAAAAGATCGAGCTGGATTAACTGCAGAAACTCCAATAGTTTCTCCAATAGAGGCAGTTACAGGAACACATCAGACTGCCTCAACTTCACAGAGCTCTGGAATGAGGATTTACATATCGAATATAAGCGTGCAGATAAGTCATTCACATAGAGATAGTTCCAGTTACAAGGTCTGAACAAAACAGAACTACAAATCGAAGACACAAACAAGCTGAAGTTATTAGCAGCTCACCCTACAAGAACCAACTAAGTAATCGAAGAAAAAGAAATCGACGCAAAGAAAAGCCTAATCCAAAACAAATGCGTAACGAGTGAAGAAGGTATTTTATACTAAAGACGTCAGCAAAAAAAATGGAGGTGTGGAGGATGCACTGGAATATCTAAAGAACCACTTAGTGAAGACTGAATCGAGTGCGTTACGTGTCAAATGTCGTGGCACGATAAATTTTGGTACTGATTTCTTGAGTTTCGGTATATTTATATGTGATGTATGCAAGTAATTCGACTGCGCAATCTTATCTCCATCTATGCGCAATTTTACACACCCTGGTGTGTAAAGTTGCGCAAGTCTCGACTTCTATGTTTTTTTATTTTTAAGAAAAAAGTGATCATGCTTTCTAAATAATTTATATATAAATTTATTACCATTTAGGTACAAGTTAAATAAAAATATAGAAACCTGTGATTATTTAATTTGTTTCATTTTTATTACCAACTGATTCTAAAGTGCGCAAACTTACACCACCTTACCCTAGCGTCATCTATGACGCTCCATCCCAATACGATGGTTAAAGAACGATAGGAACGTTTTCAGTTATGACGTCATGTCATGTTAGCTCAATTGGTTAGAGCATACCCCGGCTCAAGGGGTGGATGGACGTGGTTTCGAATCTCGCATATGACTTAAATTTTACCTATCCTATATTTGTGATTTTGTAATACATCGAATATGTTATGCTTCTAAACGACATGCCGTAAAACGTCAGAAAGGCTCACGTGCTGATGTATGCAGATGACGTGGCGGCAATCGTGACTGCATCATGCATGGACCAGCTGGAGCAAAACCTCAATACAGTAGCCCAAGAATTGAACCACTGGTATGCAAATAATGGGCTTAAGTTAAACTCGTCGAAAACCCAATAAATAAGATTTAATTTATCAGGATGTGCAAAAAAAGCACTCAATGTGTACAGATTGGTAGTTCCACAATAAAACAAGTTAGCCAGGCTGTGTTTTTGGGTTTCCAGCTGATTGTGTGTTAACGTGGGAATACCATATCGACGAGCTCTGCGAAATTATAGGTCGCGCTTGTTTCGCTTTGTAGCGTGTGTCGGCAATTTCACCGAAAGTGATGGTTTGGAAGTGCTATTTTGCATGTGTGCACTCGCTTATACAGAACGGCATCGGGCTGTGGGGTCGCGGAGCCGAATGGGATTGCGTATTCTGAATGCAAAAAAGAGCCGTACGAGCATTGATGCGTGATACGAGACACCCCAGTTCCAGTCGCTGAGAATTCTCACCGTCCCATCCTTAGTTATTATCTAAACTCCACTGTACGTGAAAGGCCACATGGACGAGTATTCGTATCTCAATATTGGGCACGAGTAGGTACTACATACAGCACACGCGCCGGCTCCGTGCAGTCCGTTTACAATCGGTTATCGTATGACAATAATTTTATTACTCAAAGTCAAAGTCAAAAGTTAAAATCATTTATTCAATTTTAGTGTCTACGACGCTCTTGTGGAAGTCAATGACAAATTATTACAAATTATATTATTAGTATTGAAATATTCTACCGTTAAGTGCTTGGCGACAGTTTTTCTATTTGAGGGTGGTTGCTTGCCAGGCAGGTAATCGCAAAATGCCCTACCACCATGCAAAATTACTGGTTCTGGAGGACTTATAAGTCAAAGTCAAAGTCAAAATCATTTATTCAATTTAGGCGACGCTCTTATGAAGGTCAATTACAAATTTTAGTATTGAAATATTCTACATTGTACTGTCACGTTCAGCAAATAAATTGTATAGAACCACTGCGAGAAGAACGGGCAAGAAACTCGGGGCCATTCTTTTAAACATCTTTTAACAATGTGTTACATACTAACTATATATATAATAAATACTTATAATAAAGTTAACAGAATATTTGTTTAAATTATGTAGGTGACAGGCAATAGCTTGGCAGAGGCGGAATTGTCCAGGCATTTTTGTCGTTGAAGTAATCAGACACTGTGTAGTAGGATTTTTTAATCAATATGTTTTTCTCGTGCAACTTGAATTTTCCTTCTGTGAGCGTTGTAATATGTTTGGGAACTTTATCATAAAACCGCACACAATTACCTAAGAAAGACCTTTTATATCTTTGCTAATCTAAAACCTGGCAGCGCTATTTTATCTTTATTCCTAGTATTGTAATCGTGATTATCACTGTTTAATTTAAATTTACTCAAATTTTTACGTACATACATAATATTTTCAAATAGACTTGGTAAAGTTAAAATATCAATTTCTTTAAAAAGATCCCTCAGTGATTCCCTGGGATCCATTTTATATATGGCTCGAATTGCACGCTTTTGTATGATAAAGATTGTCTTTATCTCAGCAGCAATACACCATACAACATAATATTGTGGAATAACGCAAAATAAACTAGGCAAGCAGTAGCTACGTCTGTTAACTGTCGTATCCTAAGAACTGCATATGCAGCAGAACTAAGTCTTCCGGAGAGATCATGTATATGTGGATCCCACTGTAAAGTGGAATGCATTTTGATTCCCAGGAAGACTGTCGCTTTGTCAATAGGAAGTTTATCTGGGCCAAGCTTTATGTTTGGTTCAACATAAGGAACATTTGGTAAAGAAAAGTTCAAACATTTCGTCTTTTTTGAATTTAGGAGAAGATTATTAGCGGCGAACCATTTTACAAATCTTAGATAATACATTATTTACATGAGTCAGTTCACTGTCTTTCCTATCTACTTTAAAAATCAGAGAGGTTTCATCTGCGAATAAAATAATATCGCAGAAATCTTTGACAATCTATCATAATCTAGACCATTATGACATTTATAACAATTATTTCAATATGATTAGTATTTTACATTGACATTTTTTATATTCAACATGAACGCGGATCGTGAATGTTTCTTTTTTTTTTCATTTTTATATAAATTACGAATTATTTTACACGTACTTATTGTATTTATGTATTATTTTTTTACCACTATGACATGTAACTATATCAGTTATGAAATAAATGAATATGAATATCCTAAAATAACGACGCCGACCTTGCTTCTATATAATATAATACTTAATTAAAAACGAGCTTTAAAATCAGCTAGCTCTACAATCTCAACAAACTGTTGTTTCATATTTATATCAACCCTGGTGTAATGTTATTAAGCTTATGAACCTTTTTTTTCAGTTGTTAATATATTATTATTTTTATATGTTATTTTTATAAATATTTATTCTTATTATTAAATCATTACAGTTATGATTTCCTTGAGATTTCAAATGGCGTTCTGTCTATGTCTACAGGGTAGGTGGGGGTCATACGAAGATAATATCTGTGTAAGGAGATGTAACGTTTATTAAACTTATGTCAGATGTCTATTTCTTCTTGGGGTCCGGCGGAGGGTTGTTAGCGGCATAATGTTCACGCATCACTGTGCCCAGGTAGCTGGAGGAGGGCAGTTTGCGCAGCTTGCGCTCGCAGTGCGGAATGTACGCGACGCGCCCCATCAGGTGCCCCACCGCCACTGCCGCTGCTAACTTCGGTGTTGCGCCCCAGTGCGGTGACCTATTCACGTACCCTAAAAGAAAACATTCATAGAAGTAAGCGGTCGACGGGTACGCCACTAAGTTTATTGAAATAAAACCCTAGAAAAGGGAATCCTTAAGCTTGGCTTCATAAATTTCTTTAAGGAATAATTTATGGCACTGCTGGCGTTTCGAACAAACGATACAAGGTTTAGCATACGGGACCGTATGTTACTTCTATGAAAATTTTCGTGGCGTCCCCTCCAACACTGCGAGCGCAAACCAGCAAGTTTGACTTTGGCATATCTACTCTTACCACTCACCATATTTAATAGCAGCGTAAGTAGAAGCCGCGAACAGCGTGCTGAAGGGTAGGCATCTCTGATAGAAACTCTCTTTATCGCATTCCTCTAAAGCCTTGATTTCTTCTGGAGTGTACTCGTAGTAGCGCTGGAAAGTGAGTAGCCAGTATTGAAATACAGGGGGGCAATTCTCAAAATTGGGATAAATTTATCGATTCTCGATATTTATCCCGTGTCACCTATGGACTATTAATATCCCAAAAATATCGACTTTTCACAAATTAAATGCTATTCTTGCGAGTGGTAGATATAAAAATATGTCCACAGATGAACTTGTGTTCATGTGTATAGATAATATAATGATAATCCCGATATCGCAATGTTGCGTGTCGATCGCTAATGCTTGATATTTATCGATAGTGATATTGCGAGAATAACACAAAACTAAACGACTCGATATTCGCGATGTTTTCTCGATATTTATCTACTATGATATTCATATCACTGCACGAGAATCACCGTCCAGTACATATCCTGGGCTTTCTGAATAAGCGAGTATTGGGGCTAAGTGCGTAGTTTCACATCAACTCAGCATGGGGTGAAATAATAATTTTCGTTCTTCAATGCATAGTATCTTTGAAGTGATTATATGCATTATAACAGTAGAAAAAGTAAAAAATGGTTTGAGGATAAGGGTAGATTTATATTAGAGTGGGCCGTGCCCGGGGCGTGCCGTGCACGTGGCCCGTACGGGGCACGGATTTGAAACGTTACATACATTTTGTATGAAGCAATTTATATTAGACCGTGCCTGATCCGTGTCCCGTCCGGGCCCGCCTACTAACGTACGGACGGGCTCCGCCCCGGGCCCGCCCCGTCCACGGCCCGGCCCGGACACGGCCCGGTCTAATATAAATCATCCCTTAGGGATGATTTATATTAGAAATTAAATCCGGACGGGACACGGATCAGGCACGGTCTAATATAAATTGCTTCATACAAAGTGTATGTAACGTTTCAAATCCGTGCCCCGTCCGGGCCACGTACACGGCACGCCACGGGCACGGCCCGGTCTAATATAAATCTACCCTAAAACTGCCGGTCGCTGTCACTTCAGTGTGAATTGACGCTAGCATTTCTACGTGGATTGAGGAAGAACTAGTATAAAGTTGAGAAAAAGTTTACAATAGCAACCGCTGTATACGGATGTAAGCACTTTTCCAGTTTCACACTTTGTTACACGCACGGGGCACAAGTTTGCCTCAGGTATAATTATTTGCTTGTTATTTCAAAATAAATGGACGCAAAATGTCATCTTCTTAAATAGCTGTCCCCTATACCCTGATGTATTTGTTAGTGACTCGGTAACAACGACAGTGCACGGGTTTATTTTTTTATCAGCAAATTAGTCATACTAGAGTTCCGTTATTTCCTACCTTTTAAATAGAAAAAGCGATCATTCAATCAAAACAACACTACAAGTGAATGTGTGGGGTAACTATACATTTTGCGACAAATAAGTAACTTTCTTTGTTACGGTTCTAAGGATTGATAAACACTGATTTTGAAAACACCAATAATATTTCACATTTATATTCTATTTTATAAGTAATCCTCATTTAAAAAAGGGGCACAGTGGTGCCCCACTCTTAATGACGTGATAAATAAGACCGCGCTTAACGGAGTGTTAATGTCGATAACGAAGGAAGGGATAAGATGACATACTACATTTTCTTATTGAAGAGTACTAACCAGAGGATGCGTGACGTTGCGGATTGGTGGACACCGCCTTTGTTTCGTCTGTTGGACTGCATTGCAGCAGTCTTCTCCTTTCGCAGTCTCAGCATTTTGTTTATCTTTTCCGCTCATAACTTTGTTATATTGCTAAATCGACATCACAATGGAAAGAATGGAGGGGCATTATTTTTAGATAGCTGTATATTTTTTAAAACATTTACCTACTTACACGGAAATTTTGCATTGTTATTGAATCAATTCTGAACAATTCTGAATATCAATTTGAAGTTTTGTTTTCATTCTGTCAAACTTCATTTTTACTCTCAATAAACAAAGTAGGTAATAATACACAAAAGATTTTTCATAAAGTAAAAATAGTTGCCGGCGTACATGTTCAATATCAATCACGAAGTACAGAGATATACGTAACAATCGTGAAAAGATTTCAAATACATTACTTTTCTCTATGAATAAAACATAATTAAAAACGGAGACATCTGGAACTCGGTACATATATTACATCTATATAATTTGTGATATATTATGCGCTGAAAAAGAATAAATGGATTTCAAGTAAACTTTTTTATTCAATTTAATATAGATAGTAGTTAGGATGTAACTTAGAATTAAATTAGATTTTTTGTAAATTTCTTATTACATTGTGTTATACATTAATAAGTACATAAAGTTTTTTTAGGTGTATGTATTTTAACAAAATGCTGCAAACTATAATAAATACTTTTAGCTACTACAACGAAAGCATTTAGTCAACCTAGCTGCCATTGCAGGCTTGCAGGCAGTCTAAACACTCCAGCCCTCCACTAGTTGGCAGCGTGCCCAGCATGCCCAGAACTATTATTCTATACTCCGGTTTTTAATTTGAGATCAAAAATGTAAACAAAGGGATTAACCGTGCAAAAAAATTACATGAACTTAGTAATTATAGGTACTAATCTTGGAAACCGATGAAGCATTTAACATAAAAGAAATATTAAGCTAACATCTTTTAGGTAGGTTGAAATGAGGGCAAGATCATACCGCATTGCATGTGACTGCATATATAACAACACTGGTCTGAACCTCACGTTTTTATCATTTCCAAAAGACATCGAAAGGTAAGAAAACGTACGCCTACGTAATAGCTATACAAAAGCTAGGTTTGTAATGTTAACTTTATAACTACTTTCATTTTCTCATATAGACCTAGGTAGTGCCAGTTGAGTTTTAATAGGGATAATAAGTTTAGTATAGTAAGTAAGTGACCGATCCGCTAAGTTAAGCAACGTCCGCAGCGGTCATGACTAGGAAGGTGTGACCGTTAGTGACATTACTACTGAGGACTTCCGTACTTTGGAGGGCACGTTAATCCACCGGCTCTGGTTGTTGTCTTAGGATCGCAGTTGTTACCTATAGCACGGTGTTAGGGCATTTTGCGAATGCCCGCCTATCTAGCTACCACCTTCAAGGAGAAAATCTGTCGCCACACACCTAACGGTGTGTTTCGGCAGCTGTCCTTGAGAGCCAGTAATTCTAGGCCAGCTGAACAACTTCTTCGACCATATCATCACTTACCATCAGGTGAGATAGGTGGTATTTTTTGAAAATATTCTATATCTTTGTGCATCAGAGATAATGTATAATTCTAATAGATAAATAATTATTCAAATCGGTTCAGTAGTTTTAAGTTTATTCGTTAAATACAAAATACAAATCATCTCTCTTTATAATATTATGTGTAGATTTAGATAGGTACTACATGTACATACGTAGGTAGCTGTAATAGCATGTGAGCACAATATCATAACCCTAGCGTCAGAAGAGATGAGAACTACGCTATAGAAAGAGAAGCGCGGCAGTTGTAGGTAGGTGAATATTAAAGTTAGGTACTCAACGGTGTGCGATCTGAATTGCTCTTTATTGCCTCGTAGCAGAGTTGCTTATTTATTTAAACGGCTTTGCGGAGTGATCGTTCTGGTCCTTTTTATTCTGTGCTATAAACATGTTGTTCAGGATGAAGAGGTCTTATAGTAAGTATGCTGTCTCTGATATACCTATCAAACAGCCTTTCCAGAGTTTTTAGGAGGAAAGACGTGGGGCTTATCGGTCTGTAGACTTTTGCTTCTGTATTATCACTTTTACCTGGTTCAGGTATGAAGATAACTTTGATTTCCCTCCAGTCCACCGGTACATACTTATAGGCTAGACATGCACTCACAATGGAGTACTCCGGTTATGTAAGGCAAGCATCATTGTAGGTGTTCTATACTATACTTCGATTTAAATCGGCGAAATTACAACTTATACAAAATTTTCGCAAACGTGCAATATATTCTCTAATTTTATCAACTTTTTCTTAGATTTTAGTGTGAAATTTACAGGATTCTAATATTTCATTAGACTTTGGGTGAAAATGATTGTTCAAAATCACAATAATGAAAATTAAACTAAACTCAATTGGAGATATCAAAGAAATTATGAAATTATACAAGTCAGGGCTACAAACCCTAGCGGTTCTTTGAATCTAAGTACTTCAATTTTATCAGCTTGAAGGCCATAGCAAATCTTTATATGTGATTTTGCCAAGACCCTTGTGCTATATCAAACTCGTTAAGTTTAACACCTATAGTTATTTATATATCTTGAAATTCTTTTTTTTTCTTTATCCACACTTTTTAACCAGTTTTCCCATCGCCACTGACTTTAACTGTAGATAGTCGCCAAAAAACCAAAGTCACCGACATAGCTTTCAGAATTGGCAAGTTGAAGTGGCAATGGGCGGGCTACATTGCTCGGCGAAGTGATAACCGATGAGGAAGAAAGGTTATCCAGTGGTTACCACACTACACTGGAAGACGTAGAGTTGGTAGGCCCCTCACTAGGTGGACTGAAGACATAATAAAGTCACGAGAAGCCATTAGCGAGTAGTATTGGGGAGTCATTTGTTCAACAGTGGACGTCTTCCGGCTGATGATAATGATTCAGTACATAACACGTCTGTCACGCGTATATCATCTATATCTATATAATTTCAAGTCAGTGAGCCAGGACTTTGATTCTTATGTACCTATATATATAAGAATCAAAGTCCTGGCTCACTGACTGACAGACAACGCACAGCCTAAACCGCTGGTCGCAGAGACTTGAAATTCGAAGGGAGTATTTTTCTATATGCGTGGGGTGTAGTATACGAAAATCAAAAAAATATTGTTTTAATTTTTTTTTGACAAGGATGACTTATGTTGGTGAAATTGGGGATGAAACTTTGTATGGAAGGTCTTTGTTTTTAAAGTTATAGTGATGAAAATTGGTTTCTGGATAGATTTTATAAAACAAAAAAAAAGGCACGATAATATTTTTTGCTAGGGTTGATTAGAAGGAGTGAAAATGAGGGAGTGAGGGAAGTATGTCACCTGAACCTAAGCCGCTGGCGAATTGTGATGACGATTTGCGATTTAACTGGTGGTTTGCGATATTATCTTATGATGCTAAGTGTAACGGAGACAATTTCAACATTGCGGCTGAGTACGCACTCTATCGATATGTTACAACACTCGCCATGGGGCACTACGTTTGAACTGGTAGCCGCGGGGTAAGTATATAACTATGTTTTCGAAGTATACCAGAAAATAATACTGTATGTAAAATTTGGTATTGAAGGTACGAATGTAAGTATAATAACCTCGGTAGTGGTTACATATTAGAGCCGGAAGCTCATAATATTTTCCAAAACCTTAGCCGCGCTTAGTCGATTTGACTCGATTAGAAGGAGTGAAAATGGGGAGAAATGTTTGTCCCCGGAACCTACACTGCTAGGGCTCAGCCTGTTCGTACATCTGTCATATTGATGTATCTTTTGAACCGTAATAGGCAAACACTTGAAATTAAAACAATAAACATTTAATAAAAAAAAAAATATATATATATATAAGAATAATCAAATGCCTGACTCACTGACTAACAGACAACACACAACCTAAATCGCTGGTCGGGGAAACTTAAAATTTAGAGGGTGTATTCGTCTTGATGCCTAAGGGTGTACTAAGAAAGGATTTTATGAAATGCAAACCCAAAAGGGGTAAAAACTTTTGTATGAAACTCCTTTGTTTTTTAAACTAACAGTTTTGTAAATTTGTAGTCTGATAGATCATTCAAAATAAAAATTACTAGTTAAATTTTTTTTGACAGGGATGAATTAAGTTTATACAATTGGGGATGGAACTTTTTATGGAAAGGTCATTGTTTTTGAAGTGAAGTGAAGAAAATTAGTATTTGGATAGACTTTTTAAAATAAAAACATGGCACGTTAATATTTTTTGCTAGGGTGAAGAAGGAGTGAAAATGGGGAGGAAAGTTGGTCACCTGATCCTAACCGTTAGCGCTCGGCCTGTTCATCCATCTGTCATATTGATGTGTCTTTTGAACGGTAATAGACAGACACTTGAAAATAAAATAATATATAATACAATTTTATGAAATTCAACCCTTAAGAGGGTAAAAATGGTTGAAGACGTTTGTATGATAGTCATTTGTTTTTTAACTTCCAGTTCTGAAAATTAGTATTCGGATAGATCATTCAAAATTAAATTTACATGTTCAACATTTTTTTGGACAGGGACTTGGACAGGCGGTGAAATTGGGGATGAAACTTTGTATGGAAAGGTCATCGTTTTTGAAGTGACTGAACCTAACCGTTAGCGCTCGACTTGTTGATCTATCTGTCATATTGATGTATCTTTTGAACCGTAATAGGCAGACACTTGAAATTAAAACAATAAATAATTAATTAAACAAGAAAATAAAAAGTAGCTTACTTATAAAACTTTATTGTAAAATTTAATAATATTATAGTATCTTTGTACAATTAAGATAATTTTCTAAATCAGTTAGTAATATCTAATAATACTTTATAATTATTTTTTTTTATGGAATAGGAGGGTAAGCGAGCAGTTGCCTCTCCTGTTGTGATTACCGTCGCCCACCAACATCCGCAACACCAGAGGTCTTGAAGATGCGTTGCCGGCCTTTGAGGAGGGAATATGCTTTCTTTTTGAAGGCCCCTAACTGGTATCTGTTCGGAAATACTTCACCAGTTAGCCGATTTCAAATTTTGGTAGTGGGACGTAGGAAATGCCGTGAATATCGCAAGGTTGTGGACTTCCAGACATCGACATGAAATTGATCAAACACCATGCTTTGTCGCGTCGTCCGATGACGAAATTGAGCTGCAGGTAATAAATCGAACAGTTCCTCGGAACACTCCCCGTGATACATACGGTAAAAGATGTAGAGTGATCCAACATCTCTGCGCAGTGCCAAAGGGTGATAATGGTCAAAGGCTAACCTCTAGGTGAGCCTGAACAACATCTTTAACCACATCATCACTTACCATCAGGTGAGATAGTGGTCAAAGGCTAACCTATCAGGAATTAAAAAAAAATTATATTGAAACAGTTTTGTGGATACAATGACGTATCAAAATACAATTACGCTGTTGTTCATCCAAACATTTAGTATTATTTAGACATAACTGTAATTACGCCAATGTTGTTCTGAAATGATTTACCTGAATTTTTACACATTTACTACATTATTGCAATTTGAAATGATTTAAAATTGCAATAATGTAATATCAAATATAACCCGCGTATATTATTTATATGTGTAAAAAAAATGTTTTCATTAAAATGGGAAGCCGTGCACGAACGCTAGTCAAACTTTGTGAGCAAAGTTTGATAGTATTGAGGACCAATCTCTTGTTTCTAAAACCGTTATTTCTCCAAGTGCAGATGGTAAATAAAACACTATGGGCATTAATAGTTTTTGTTTAATGTTATCCGAGTTTACATGTTTTTTTTATTCTAAATTTCAGCAATACCTTCAGAAGAACAAAAAGCTTTCAGCAAAGTTATTTAAAATATTGATTTAGATAGCTCTAAACAACCACACCGTCTATGACTGAAAATTATATTTCTTCTCTAAATAATACGGATTCGCCACCGATCATCACCGATATTTAGCAAACAACGAAAATATTTTGCGCTACTTTTCGAAATTACTGTTGCCATGAAAGGAAACATGGATAAAAAAATTACTAAAACGTTAATGTAACTCTGGAATACAATACGTATCTGGAAATGGCAAAACTGTTTCAGAAAAATCTATTAAATCACAATGCACGGAAAAGTTTAGGTTTTAATTCCGTAATAAAATAACCGAAGAACATAGACCGGAGATGTTTGAATGTTATTGAAGCTTAGGAATGCTACAAAAAGAGAGTGATTTTTTTAATATTCCGGATTAACAACATTCAATGTCTTACAATCGAATAAAAGAAGGAGGTGCCAAAACTAGGAAACAAAATTGTGTAATTCAATTAAGCGGACATGCAACGTGATTTTGATTAATATTTTGGGAATATCGGAGAGAACATTGCGTACCGTAACAGAAGGTAGAAGTAGTTGTAGAACAGGTGAAATCCCTGAGGACAAGCGTGGTAAACATGGTTTTACAATAAATGTTAACAAAGATCAGCAAGGTACAAATTTGCACTTGTGTCACAGTCGCTCCAAATGAGCGATATATGTTATATACATTCTTGCACTCATCGTAAAACTCCTTGTTTTACTATGCATCACTTTTATAAGGTGCAAGTTAAAACATTCAAGTTGCTTTTTAAAAATTACCTTTTATAATCTTCGGTGGGCTCGCGTTAGTTTGGGCCCATTAGCTGGCTTGTGTGGTACCATATCGCGTTCTTTTAACCTTCTCCGAGTTCGAGCGCTCACAGATACTCCGTGGAAGTCGCGAAGTTGGTTTTGTATCTCAATGGAGGTAAGGTGACGATTTCTCAAGCTGGTCGTCACGATGAATCGATCCTGCCTTTCAGTTGTGACCCGAGATCGTGGCCTTCCTTGGCGACGAACAAAGCCGCCAGTCTCTAGGTACCTCCGATAAACATTTCGGACCGCAGATCGACTTAAATTAAGTTGAGCACTCACGTTTCTTTGGCTGTGTCCGGCCTGAATAAGTGCCACAGCTTGGGCGGCGACTTCAGGTGAAGTATCCATAGACTATTGATAGAACCTCACCTTAATGTTAAGAATAAGTAATGTTTGTTGCAAAACCAAAGATATCAATCACTTTTTCAAGAATTAAATCCAAGTAAACCAATAAAACCAAGTTTTCTTAGTATTCGATTGTTTGATATCAACAAACAGGCTCCAAATTGTCTTTTGTTTCTTTAAATTCTGTGTTCGAAATTAAAAAAAAGACTATTGAATGAAATTGTGAATGTGCCAGGTTCAAAACTGCATAAAAACTTTTTGCTCGACCTAATATAAAATTTTAGCTAGGACCAAACGAAACTGAAAATACAAGGTGGGCCAATAGATGAGTCCAGAAGTGTATGAATCACAAATATTCTTGAATAAAAACACACTGCGTTGGCTCAAGTATTCCTTTTTTTCTGTGCATGAATTGCAACTGTTATAGGCAGAGGTTAGTCCACATAACATCAGTTGGCCCTCGAGCTGGTTCCGTCACAATAACATAAAAAAAAAAAAAATATATATATAAAATTCTCGTGTCACAGTTTTCGTTGCCATACTCCTCCGAAACGGCTTGACCGATTTTGATGAAATTTTTTGTGCTTATCCGGTATCTATGAGAATCGGCCAACATCTATTTTTCATCCCCCTAAGTGTTAGGGGTAGTCCACCCCTAAATTTTTTTTATTTTTTAGACAAAATATTTAATTTCTATTTTTTTATGATACAACATACAAAAATACATACAATCCTCAATTTTCACCCTTCTACGATCAACCCTTATTTTTTAATAGCCATTTAATTATTTATATGGCAAAACAACGTTTGCCGGGTCAGCTAGTATATATATATATTGGTGTGTAATATATTACTTGCTCAGTGTTGGTGTGTTTTACATAAAGTAACTTTGTATAGTTTGTATCATAGAGAAAAGTAATATGATGTGAACTCACACATGCACGACTATCAATGTGTGATTAGATTAGTATTACTTACACATACATTCATATAATACCTACCTGCTACGCCGGCGGCGTCGTGTATGACGCGGATATAATATATTTCGTTTCTAAAATGTAACATGTTTAGCTAACAAACATTTTCTGCTGGAAAAAGTATTTGTTAAAAATGCGTCCAATATTAGAAATAACATAAATATACCAGTGGCATACACGTCACGCAGATTCACTCTTCACCGAAGAGATAGCTCTGCATTGGCACCAATTCAAAATCGTTACTGAGAAACATAATTTTGTAAAAGTTGGTTTTGAAATGATCAAGATTAGGATGCTTTTAAATTAAAATATATGGGTATGATTATGAAACAATATAAACAGAAAACACTGAGTAATTTTAAGAATTAGGTATATTAATAATAAATTTACAGTTGATAAAAGTTATTAAATTTTACAATGTCAAATTAAAAATGTAATATATATTGGCTTATGCCTATTATAATATATTTGGCTCCATTGTTAATTACATCCTTGCCTTCATATATTAATTTACCTACCAGTCAATATATTAAAATAGTTTATAACGTGGATCGTACGCTTTTCACATATAATGTGTAAAAGCGCGTGTAAATAAAGAAGCGAAACATTCAAAACTAATTGAGCACTGTTTATCTCATATTAAGCAACGCTGTGATCTGCGGTGAAGCACTCTTAGTAAAACATAGCTCAGAAAGAAGTTTTTTACTTTGGATTTGAAAACTCCCGGTATTTTCCAGAAGACAGTGGTTAAGTAACTCAGAGTTCCATTGCGGTTCGCACAATAAATGTTGAAGCAATGTACCTACATTGTCTGTTTTTTTGGAATTTCGATTTTAAAACTGCGTCTTTTTGTCGAGGTTCTCCTTGTTTAGCAGTAGAAAGAACAAAAATCAACCAATCCAAAACAATACTTATTCACAACATTAAATATTAACACGGCAAGAGGTAATTTAAAAAAATCCCTCTGATAAGGAATTTACATAGTTTTTTTGTGACTTAAATGCCATAATTTGTCCACAAATTTATCAACCATAAAGTAACTTACACTGAGCAAGTAATATATAATTTATAAAAAATAAGAATAAGGTTAAAAATAAGGCTATTATATATAATAAGGTTATAAGTAAGGCTCAAAGAATAAGCATTGCAATTCAACGGGGCAATGCTGCCGGCATGCTGGGCACGCTGCCAACTGATAGTGGGCTAGAGCATTTGGACTCCCTATGAGTCCAAATGCTTTTACTGTAGTAGCTGTAGTATTGTAGTAGCTGTAGTGTTGTATATAGTTTGTAGTATTTGTTTAATAAAGGGATACCGCCAGTAAAAAAAAAAAAAAAATTATATAAAACTATAAACCTTTTACTTAATACCTACTTACAGTCCCACCAACTTATCTGTTCAGACGGCAGAAAAAAGAACTACAATAATCCTTCAAATTGTGACAGTTTGTAGTTAATTTCCTTGACCAGCAGCGCCCTCGTGAACTGCACAGTTAAGTTGGTGGTACTATACACAGAAGTTGATGTTGAGTTTTTTTTAATCCCACTGCATTTGGCTTCGCACGTTTTTGATGTAGTTGATTGTTCTGTCATCTTGTGGTTGTGTATGGCATTAGATAAATCTTTTGAGATTGTGTTTTTAGAGGGCGCTATTAGCCAAAAATCACGGAAAATCTGACTTTTCAGGAAAGCGTTCCGCGCATGGTTTGTATGTACTGTGTTTTTGGCATGGACTTTATTTCATAGATCCATGGTTTTTGGTCATTTTCCTTAACGTATAAATTTATGTGTTCGATATTTTGGTCATAATGTTAATAAACGGTGAATCAACGTAAGTAATAACTGCATTATACTTTACCGCTCTCTTCGCGGCTCTAGAAGGGAGTAGAAAAAATATTTTTAAACGTAATCCTGACTTCATTTTTCACATCATCCCATGATCCCAATGCGGTAATAAGCAGTACCTATATTTGAATAGTGATTGCTTACGGATGTGCGTTCGCAACTGACAGGCACAACTGGCACCATGAGGACAAAAAAAGCAGTGCCAGGATCGACTCGGTAGTCTTTTTGTGGGTTCAACTATGCATTCATCGTTGTACACTATCTTAAGGTAATTGGTAGTCAATTCTTTTTATTTGTTTAATTTGGTTTTACTGTGCGCCTCATTAAAGTATGCTCAAATATAAGCTGAAAAAATTGTGTCTTTACCATATACTCGACGCAGCTGAACGCGTCGATTTGAGCGTAGCTTTAGATCAACCGTTCAGTTTCAGAAAGTTTTTAGAATTCCGAACCCAAATAGCAAACATCAAAAGTAGCTTGCTGTCTGTCCCAAAGAAAAGAGTATCATAATAATATAAACATGTATGTCCATTCGACGTGGTTAAGCTTCAATGAAATAATATTTGCATGGTGGTAGGGCATTTTGCGAATGCCCGCCTGGCTAGCAACCATCCTCAAGTAGAAAATCTGTCACCAAACACCTAACAGTGTGTTCCGGCAGCTGTCCTTGAGAGCCAGTAAAAGAGTATAGATATAAAAAGACATTTCCACCAGAGATGTGCTGAGTCGCTAGGGTTCGGACGTATGCCAACAACATTGATAGGATCGCTTGATTTCATTGCCTTAGCATGGCTCAGTACTGGTGGAAACAGGTATACGAAGCTATGTTTTATAATTCCTTCATATAAGCAGTAACTCTACATAGGCGAGCTAGAATGTGGTGTAACTATTGTGCAAAGTAATACAAGTAGATGGAGTAGTAAGTAAGTAGAAGGAGAAAAAAATATAGATATAGGCGCTTATCACATTGTTGCTACATAAAAAACAAATAAAATGCGTCTTAATAGTATTCACTTTATAGACACAAAACTTGAGTAAACAAAATTTTAGAGCTGTATACATGATTGTTTTTATATAGACAAAAATTTATGAAATCGTGTTTTCGGGTCAGACATCCTTTTTGTCATATTATCTAGAATATGAGAAATAGTTTATTCATAAGTAATTAAACAACTCGAAACGGTTTCAATCGCGTATATAAGTATATCTTTCTTTTGTCCCTTACTTTCTCCTCTTACTTTGTTAAAGTTGTTTAACTACTATGTGTAATAATCGCGAAAACCTAAGACAACATTATTTTATTCATATATTTAAACCGTAAACTGCCGCATCACCTTAATGTCTGAGAATAATATTTTAGTTTACTGTAATAAAATATGTTCTAATTAAATAAATAAAAATAAATAGTGCGCGTATAGCTCATACATGTGTTCTGTGTTTTCACGAAGATGTACTTGAATGACGTGATGATTGAACGTCCATACTAGTATTTTGTGTACCTACTTGTCAGGGTTTTCTCACGTTTATCGACGCAGCGCAAGTACCGTAGTTACCGATCGCTAAATTTGACATTAAAAATCGTCTTAATTCGATAAAACGGGTTATATCGATGTTATGTTGACGTTGCAATATGAAACCTATTTAAACAATCGGTTATTAAATTTGGTAAACATTCGTTAAAATGTATACGAATTTTGACGATAACCCTAGCATGGAACTTTGAAATCACGTCCTAGATCGTCTATTTTGTAGATTTTAACGATTGTTTGGCAGGATTAAAAAGAAGGTAAGGTAAAGTCGATATAACTGCGACAAATCTTATAATGAACTTTTGGGCTCGTTTTGTTATGAAAAGAAGATCGGTGTGCTTATAGAAATAGCCAAATGCTGCAGTGAAGAGGTTGACGAATGCCAATAACCTTACCTATCGAACTTACGGAAAAGGGTTTCAGGAATCAATTCCGAAAATCGAAAGAAATTGTATTCGTCGTATACCTACTGCCAATTATATAGAATAATTGTTCTGGCCTATGTTAAACTCCTTTAAAGTATTATTACAGGCAGGTGCTTAGCTAAGTACTAAAACTATCATCCGTAACTAAATCTGTTTTATATGTCCTCACAAAATTTCCTATTTATATATTCAAATTTTGTTATTTAGGACAAGAACAATAATAAATAAGTTTTCACTGGCACTTTTCATCGTGTTTGCTTATTACTTCTGCAGCGGGCACGAGAATTTTGAGATGATTAATTGGTTTACGAATATGCTGAACTAAAATAATAAAGATTATTTACAATTCTATATTTTCTACCACGTAGTCACATCTCTGAAAGATAACTTCGGTCAGCTGTCTACCATTATTTTTTCTTTATAATTAATATCGATACACTGAGAAATTTTAATTATTAATTTAGTTTAATTTTTTTTGTTTGTTGTATTCATCAAACACATACTGTAATTATCCGTTTTACAAAAAAGAACTGCTTAGATTATAATTATTTTCAGAAAAACTTATTTCCCCATTGAAGAACCATTTTAACAATCTGTGCAAAAGCAGTCTAGTTTCGAAATTGCCATTGCGTAATAATCGACATACAGTTCTCAATCGTAAGCCCGCATCACGATCGTAAGCCGTCGATAAGAGTTATCGACAATAGTTCCATACTTACAATAGGCAATACGATTCGTTAAATTTATCGATGATAGCGATTCGATAATTTAACGATCCATACTACGGTACTTGCACTGCAGAATTGCTTTAAGCTTAGCTGTTTAAGCGGAGTACGTATCACCATTCACCACTATTCGTATGAGGTCCATTGGTTGGCGCGACTGTTATTAACATGCGTTCTTCGGTAATTTCAGCGAGCATCGGAGACATGCGCATATGCCGACGATGGCGTTGCTGTTCAACTACTATATAGCATTACAACAAACCACCGATGTGCTGCGGGCCTGCCACGGGTCACGTCCTTAAAGTTGAGCCAACGAGAACGCTACCAATACCATCCTTACGTCGTAGTAATAAAGTTTCTGGCCAATTTAAGCTGATCGGGTCAATCAATGTGAGAGGAGTGAGCACCCTTATGAGCAACCAACGAAAAAATAAGGGGAAGATATTACGATTATTTACCATATTCCAATGAATATGAAGCATGTGTACTTGTTGCAGCAACGGGTTCGAAATAAGACGTGGCGCAAATCCGTTAACTCTCCCCGCCGCAATCACCTGCACTGCCGTCGAAGGCTCCCCCGGCAGCCTCTACTCGTGCCTGGACGCCGGCAGAAATGTGTTTATGGCCGGAGCTCTGCACCCAGCATTACTAGACAAGTCTGGTAAATATTCTAATGCTCTATTTAACTACTCACAGAAAGTCGACTGGTAAGAGTAGATAATACTTACTGTACTGTATCAGCCGGATTGCCCACTGCTGAATACAACCTCCTCCACTTTAGGGAGGGTTTGCTTTGATTCCCACGCTTGGAAGGTGTTTTCGGGATGGCAGTTTAGGATATCAGTTCCTCAGAAGGCGCTGTTGCCCACCTGCCGGTATTTTACCTTTAGTCGCCTCTTACGACACCCACAGGTTGCAATAGAGGGGGGAAGGGGGGGGGGGGTGATACTCTAGCCCGGAACCTCACGAGGTAGTTAGTTGATCTTACCTCTATTTAATTTCTGTTGCTATATCTCTGTCTATGATCCAGCCATCTCAGCTCTCCACAACAGCTCTCTTCTTCTTTATTCTTTATGCTATTCTTGCCTTCCAATCTTTGCCGAAGTGCCTTACAATGTCGTTGGACCGTAGAGCTGGTGCTGGTAGTCAAACCACTCTAATGTGACCTTGAGCAAACAACTGAACAGGACTCTTACCATCTTAAAAATCCTTATTAGCCGAAGGATAGTATGTATGCTACTAAGGATAGTAATGGTATGTAAAAGCATTCCAAGTATGGATGGCGTCAGAAGGCGGTCGATTTTATGGAAATATAAATTGCGAATGCCAGGTTAGCTACAACTCTCAATTAGAAAATCTGTCGTCAAGCACCTAACGGTGTGTTCCGGATATTGTGCTTGAGAGCCAGAAATTCAATGTTCATCAACAACATCATCGACCACATCATCACTAACCATCAGGTGAGATAGTGGTCAAAGGCTATCCTATCAGAAATAAATATGAAATATTCAGAAATTTGCATACATGTATAATATACAATAGGAATCATTTATTCGTTTCCTGAAATTTTGAGAGCACCCCTCATCATAGTGAATAGGGGTCACGCAATCAAGAAGTGGCTACACCTACCTATACGCTTGATTGATTGATACCATATAAACATATGATGCTGATTTCAGATGATGGTGCCTGGGGAAGTAGGTTGAGTGGAGTACCAGTTCGGTTAGTGTCGAGCTTTCTTATTAGATTATTTTTACGCGATTAATTCGCCAATTATGGATTGATTTTCATGTTTTGTAACGAGCTTTACCAAACATTTGTTTTGGGCCTCAGGCGGGGAATGAAGTCGACTGTTAACAGGTTTTAAAAAGTTATGCCACTATGTTTAATTTACTATATTATGTAATACTACTACGGGCCTGTGGTCCCACTGGGTAGTATAAAGAGCCAGTGGTAGTACCATTGAGTAAAAGTGGTGGAACCTAAGCCTTTCACTATTTATACGACATGTAAGCGGGTAAGAAGATAAGTACAGTTCAATATTTTCCTATTGGATGTTGTAGAAGGCAACTTAGTAGAAAGGGCCTAATGAGTGAACATCATGCCACCGTTCCCGTCAGTGAGAACTGAGAAGAGTAATGTTTAAATGTGTTTTGCTTCAATCTATACATATATATGTAAATATCATGATTGCAAGCGCTATCGCGTGCTAAGCGAAAGTCACATTTACAATACTTTAAAGCATTTCATCTCCAGCGGGAATCAAACTCGCGTCCCTCGGGTGCCATAACCAGATCTAGGCTATAGAGGTTGGCTCCACTGAGCCTAATTTTGTGCTCCAATTTGAACCATCAAAGGGAACGGTGCCGCCTTCAATCAGACTACTACTAGGCTTCATCTGATCGAAAGAAGTGATTTTTATATTATTTTAATAACCTCTCAACCGCATGACACTTCTTTCGACAACCTGGTGGTAAGTGATGGTTATGTTAATGAATAGATTCAGGTGTTATACTTTGCGGCCAAATATATATTTAATAATAACAAATAAATTTAACAAATATTTTATATCTATATATGATTTGGAACAGGAAAATTAGGCGGAATTATTAATTTTTATTATAATACTAGACGTTGGCGTCGCTTCAATGACCTATAACATTAAAATAATTGTACTAAGTTTTATAATATAGGTAGTATGAGATTGGGAAACAAAACTTAACAACCGGTTTCATAGAAGTATCATTATTATTTTCGCATAAAAATAGTTTTGGAACATGTTTACATAATAAGACTTAAAGCTGTCGACAAACAAATTAAATACCTACTAGTGGCTCTCGGAGTTGTGAACCATGTAGCTTTTAATTGAACAAGCGCACGCTGATGGGGGATTGGGTCACAAAATCCAAATATCATAGTTAAATTCTGAATTTAACTATTAATATTTTCTTTGTGACGTTCTATGGAGGAGGCCTTTGTTCAACAGTGGACGTCTTCCGGCTGATGTTGATGAAATTAAGGCGATCCTGGCCAGAAAACGCGTTACAAGAATTAACTTTTCTCAAAGAAAAAACTCAAATATTGGATTGAAAAAAATATATGTTATTTTTAAGCATATGTTTTAGTGTAATCATAAATCGGATACACATAATAAGTAACTTCACTCGATCGATAAAAATCCCAAAATCACCTCTATTTTGAATTTAAAACCGATTCTTTTCTCCTTTATTACCAATATTTAATTAACAATTTATTACAGTCACGTTCTTAAATAATAACTAATATCTCCTTAAATAATTAAATTAATTACATAGACACTACAGATAATGTATTACCAATATTTAATTATAAATAAATTTTTAATTCATTACGTAGAAATTAAATCAATTAATTCATAAATAAATGTATCAGAAAGTTATCATGTTAATTTTATATGATTTTTTAACATGAATTCATGGTATCAGAGCTTGCTCACTTGACCGCCAGTGTGCTCGCAGAGCTCGTCGACGTAGGACGTGTGTAAATTTTTGCGATCTACGCTATTCCACACAGAACAGGACCAAAATGGGTACCAAATACAACAAAATAAAAAATGCTCTGGTCTGGCTTTTAGAAATCGTACTAGTCCAGGAGCAAACGGCGGTAAGTATGTAGATACCTACCGCCACCGCGCCGTTTGCTTTCTTTACGCTCAACTCATTACGCCTATCTTGATGAATTACTGATTGACGGTGAATGACAATCGATTTCGTAAGTAGCAATGGTCACTGTTAAGGGTGTTATTCTTACAAATAAATAGAACAGATGTCAACACTGAAAACTGTGAAATAACTTGTTGAAGTCGGTACCGTGCGCACAATATTGTGACATGTGACAATAACGTATTCTAATTTTTATTCCGATTTTCCGAACAGTTCCTGATGGATCGGGTAATCAAAATTAATTGCAGGCGAAGCCACGGACTGAATCTAGTTATTATGTAATTGATTGTTCAAAACTATTTAACTAACTCGTGTAGTTTTTCAACTTGTGGCATTTTACGAACCATATAATATTAATACGTACATAATTGTAAATTAGGGTAATTAAAATTGTTATCACTATTGTTATATGTCCAATGCCAATTATACCAAAAAATAATAATACAATTAAGAGGCATTTTACATTTTAATGCGGTATACGAAGATTTTAAGCGCTTAATTTACTATCATAGGAAATATCTACAAGTTGTTTAATAATTGATAAAAATAGAATAATCTGTTCTCTTTTCAGTTAATGTACCAGATTTAGAAACATAACATTAATTATTTTGTAGTGACCAATCTCCCGCACCTTGTTTAACGAATTAAAGTACACATAGCCAACTTCAGAGTTCTATCTCTTGTATAAAAATTCATCAAATTAACTAAAAAAAAAAACTGTACATCAGGCATATAATCCTGTTGACACATAGTGTACTAGAATATCGATAATAAATCGTCATTGTAGAAAAAAAAATAAAGATCTTGCGCCAATTTCCACGAATTATATCAGCAGTTTACCACGATATATTGCGATTAATAAAGTGTAATTCCAAACAGATATTATATGAAAAGAAAGTTCATTCTTTAATTGATCTGATATTTAATAAATTGTGCTATTAATTCTGTTTTGTTAGACAAGAAAAAATATTTAACATAACTCGAAATGCTCATAAATTGAAATGTACAAGCGCGAGGCGATCAGTACCGCGCGAGCGCTCATCGAGGTAGGACCTGCGTTCGTTTTGCCTTGCTCTGACGTCTCGTACGCGGAACGCTTAGACGCAAGTTTATAGTGCGACCACAGAGTTTTGATCATGTCTTTATTTTTTTAAGTAACAAACTATACTTTTTTTTTGCTGTCCATAATATAATTATTGTTGTCTTGTTAAGTAACTACATCTTTAGTTTCTGTTCAGCCATTGTGTTAAAAAAAGGAAACGTCACAATTATGCAGCCTTATACAGCGTTATTGGAAAAATGCTAACAACCTCAGAGGGTTGACTTCTTCTTTTTGGTCTGCTAGTTTTTATATTATTCTAGTTTAAAGTAGTAACTCACTATAACTTTTGTTTTAGAAGGATAAGATGACAGACGAATAATTGATTTCCAATATTTTTGGATTCAGTTAATGTCTATAAGTGAACACAGCGATAACTTCAGCTGGAAATAAAACTACCTTCCTAATTTGTACAAATCAGCCTCCCGACTTTTCCATCATTTGTACAAACCGGGATACCAGTTAGCGGTCGATAGTCGTATTTACAAATTTACCATAAAATCTGCGTAAGTGTTTTCTGCGTAAGTTTAAGTATTGAAGCAGTGATGGCTCAGTGGCATTGGCTATGGACTGCCACGCAGCAGGTCCATGGTTCGAATCCCGCCCAGAGCTTGAGCTTCACAGCATGGTGGAAGGGCATTTTGCGAATGCCTGCCTGGCTAGCGACCACCCTCTAGTAAAAAATCTGTCGCCAAGCACCTAACGGTGAGTTCCGGCAGCAGTCCTTGAGAGCCAGTGAAATAACAGGCAAAAATGAGACTTAACAGGTATGTCTCAAGTTGATGGGCGCAGTGCAGTTCGTCACTTGTGATGAAATGTATCTGTTATAGGCGGAGGATACCGCTTAACATCAGGTGGGCCTCGCGCTTGTTCCATCACAATGACATAAAAAAATAAATAAAAAATGTCCGACTTTCATAATCCAAATGGTTTTCAAAAGGATGCATCCTTGCCCATACAAGAAAGAATCCATACTTTTCTGAGATAACGGAAGTATTTTGAATATTTTGATGAAATCTGAAACCAGCACAAATTACATTTTGGCCCCAAAATATTACGTCATTTCATATTAATCTCGTAACTACGTCAACAGTTATAAACCTAGAAAAACGCAATTTTGCATATGTATAAGTAATTTTTCGTTCGATACATTTTGCAACGCAAACACTTACCGATGCAAATTTGCGTATTAAATAATCTCGTTACTAATTTTAAACTTCTAAACCAAAAATCTGAAATAATACAAGTGTATAAATTATATATAAATAATAATATCAAAGAAGGACCAAAGCCGTAGGTGGTAGAGTTTTTCAGAAAAAAATATTGCTCTCCAATACAGTTTTCCCGCCAAAGTTCTTAAAACAATTGGGTTGTTTTAATCTTGTTACTTTAAAATATTTGGCGTAAAAATCTGTAACAATTCATGGCTAAAGAACAATAATAAATTATCATATTAAAAGAAGAATCGAAGTTCTAGGTGAGTCTAGTTACGAAAAAATAAAAATAGCTATTAAATTACTATTTCCCACCATTTTTGTCGTGTGTTCAAACCCCATTTCCAGTCTTTTTTTCTATAAAAAGGTGTATTATCATTTATTTTCCATATAGGAAATAGTGAGCATAAGAGTATATAGTGAGGATTGCATTGGTACCAAGAAGTATATATGTTGATTATAGATTGCATCAAAGATATTCGATTTAAAAACCAAAAAACCTCAAAATGTGTAAATCTATACTTACATTTCGCTGTTTGGTCTACTCAAACTAAATGGATGAAAATGTTTTTTTTTTAAAGGTATAGGTGATATATTGTGGTATGGGAATATGAGGGTGACATTTTTAAGTAATGGAAAACCAAAAACGTCATGGGACGTTTGTGGTTGGTACTGAGTTGTTTTCCGGATGCACAGAAAAATAAACTTCAATCCTATGCATGGTCATTATGGCAGACAGTGTTAACGACTGGATATAGATACTGTGTAGAGTGTGAACGAGGAAAATAGCAATTTTTGGAAAATTTAAAAGAAAGAGCTTTTAGTCCGCAGCTTTTAATCAATGCCGTTACGTCAAATATTTATATAATTTTAAGCCGTATAATTATTTAAGTTTATTGTTACGATAAATGATTCAAACATATCTATTTTTTATTCATCAAGGATGAAATGTAAATATACGATTCACGATGTAGGTTGACTATTTAATGTACATGCCTGCTTCTTTTCTATAACATTAGCAAGTAATCGACAAGAAATTGATTATTTACTCGTGCCAATCACACAATTTAATATAATAAATTCAATTTAATAAATTCGCAACTTACATTTCTTTATTAATGAGTGCTAGTATCAAAATATGTTACTCACAGTCACGCTATTCCGTCGTCACTTCTTTCGCTTGTGTATGCGATGCGCTGGCATTTACCTAAACTTCAGTAGCGTGATTTTGTGAAATGGCTCTTAATTCTGTTGTATATCTTTGTATTTGTTATCTGAGTAATACTCAACACTCATGTAAAAAAAAAAGATTACCATATTTTTTTATGTATATTAGTATCACACATAAAAACAATAATTTCTTTCCATTTTAGCAAGCTTTATGAACCTAGGAGGTTATTAAAAAAAATCGCGGGTGTGACATCGAGTAACATGGTTGTGATTTATATATAACAGTTTCAATAATCTACCAGTCTCATAAAGTAATAGGACCCGTATATTTGTATTCTTAAGTTTAAATGTAGTCCATTTGCCAAGCATATAATATTTTGATTTCGATAATCGATATCAACAAGAAGTCCATCTAGCATTAACGATCACTTAATGTTACTTAATATTCCTATAATGATAATAAAAAAAAGCTAATCAAATTAACCTACTAACCAATCCAATACTAAAGTAATGTCTCAATATAAAAAAGCGTTGCCATTATGTACTTAATTAAATAGAAATATGTAAAAGAACATACCTTGCAGTTATTATAAACTACTTAAAATTAATTAATCAATTTTTAATTCCAAATATTGAAATGAAAAATGAAATTAACAACCACTTAACAAAAATAACGTCCATGTTAGTCAAACTAACATTTTGATTTTTAATAGTGCGCGTATAGACTCATTGTTTAGACAAAACAAAAGAAATCCATGTAGCATTAACGATCACTTAATGTTACTTAATATTTCTATAATAATAATAATAAAAAAAGTAAATCAAATTAACCTACTAACCAATCTAATACTAATGTTATGTCTCAATATAAAAAGCGTTGCCATTATGTACTTAAATAAATATAAATATGTTAAAGAACATACCTTGCAATTATTATAAACTACTTAAAATTAATTTATCAAATTTTTAATTCCAAACATTTTTTTTTTATGCCTGATAGGTTAACCTTTGACCACTATCTCACCTGATGGAAAGTGATGATGTGGTCGAAGATGTTGTTCAGGCTAACCTAGAAGTACTGGCTCTCAAGGACAGCTGCCGGAACACACCGTTAGGTGCTTGACGACAGGTTTTCTACTTGAGGGTGGTAGCTAGCCAGGCGGGCATTCGCAAAATGCCCTACCACCATGCTATAACGACTGCCATCCTAAGACAACAACCGGGACCGACGGCTTAACGTGCCCTCCGAAGCACGGAAACGCTGAGTAGTAATGTCACTAGCGGTCACCCATCCAACTTATGACCGCGCGCGACGTTGCTTAACTTTGCTGATCGGTTGAGAATAGCTAAGTAAACTTCGCTATGAGCGCTTCAAAATAGAAATAAAAATTAAATTAACAACCATTTAACAAAAATAACGTCCATGACTCATTGTTTAGACAAAACAAAAATGTGAATAGTACAAATTGTTAGGTCCTTAAATGATTAGGTAATCGCCAAAGCCAAATAAACTTCAAAATTTAGTTCACCTCTTCTAGTTTGTGTCAGTTAATCATATAAATAATTAAATCGAATGTAATTTTTTTTTTAATATTTGACACTACTTGTGGCTCTTTCCAAGCAACAAACCAAAATATGGCATCAAAATTACATTTGATGCCATATTTTAGGACTTAAATTTTGTTAATTGTACGAGATATGGTTCTACTGTATCTTTACTAATAGACACCATCTGGCAAATTTTATTTATATTTCTGGCCAATTTTTCTAGATCTTGCACACCTGCCTGAAAATGTTTTCCTTGATCAGAGATTGCTGCATTGTCAATAACTACGTCATCGATTGATTACTGTCTACCTTGGCAAAATTGGATTTTTTGATGGAAGGACAGCTTTATGAAATTTATTATAATGTGGCTCTTGTCAAAACCAAGACTATTGATACATATTTTTAGTTTCAAAAATATGTCACTCTAGGCTAGCTCTCTCAAGGCGCTCAACTTAACAAGTTATCGGCTTGGATATCGTGGCTTCTTTATTTAACTTGCACAACAGTACATTGGAATGAGATTATATTATGTCAAAAATGTTGTGAAATTTGTTTTCTATTTTTAGGTGGCATACTTACTGAACTCACGATATAATTCTATGAGATTTGTAACACTTGGTCTGCAAATAATAATCTAAAAAACCTAAACTACTACTTAACCATTCTGAAAGTCACGACCATGGGCCACTTGTCACAACCGTGGATATATGAAAACCACGGTTATGACGACCATGGACTTGAAATTTTCCCACCATGTCAGCAATAACCACAAAGAATTAAATAATTCTTTCAAATAGCCGTGCTAAAACAAAAGTAAGTAAGAATTAATAACCACAAAAAATAGCCGTGCTAAAACAATCACTAGATCAATTGTTATTCAACACACTATATTAGGGGTTAAAGTATGAAATGGCCGATTTGTACTGAAAAATAAATTGAAATTAGTTTTTTTTTTATTTTCATATTTATTTAATCAAAATAATTACCATTTTTATCTATAAATTGCTACCATCTAATAGGAAGGTCATTTATGCCTTTGCGATAGAACTCTGGTGATCTAGATTCGACAAACTGCGTGAAAGCATTTTGTACTGCCTCCTGGGAAGAAAACTATTTATCACGTAAGAAATTGTCCATATCACGAAAAGTATGGTAGTTCGTTGGAGCAAGGTCTGGCGAATACAGAAGGTGATGAATGGTTTCTAATTGCAGTTCCTGTGGAGTTAAAACGGTTTCTCGGGCTGTATGAGGTTTCGCGTTATCATGGAGCAATAATGGTGAAGATCGATTTATAAGTCGAGGCTGTTTCACTGCTAGTTTTTCTATCAAGGTTCGGAATCCGACACAGTAGACATCTACCGTTATTGCTTGACCAGATCGGAGAAAGCTATAGTGAATAACACCATGCTGAGACTACCGTTACCATTACCTTTATATTGGTAAGCTTTGTTTTAGGACACTGTTGCGGCGTTTGACTTGAGGTCAGCCATTGCATTTGTCACTCACGGTTATCGTAAAGATTCCACTTTTCATCACATGACAATTTGATCCAATAATATTTCATTTCTGTATCGATTCAACGAGGCAACACAAGTTTCAACACGCGTTTCTTTCTGCAGATCAGTCAAATCATAAGGCACGTATTTAAAAGATCTTTCCGTGCTAGTTCTTATAGGGGCCGATCCCACTGTTTCTGAGATGACAAAATTTTTCTCATAGGCCTCAGTCAGATATGCTACATCAAAAGAGCCTAAAGATGGTGCAAGAATTTTTTCTACTAATTTGTGTGTACTGTGTACAGAAGACAAAAAAGCTGGTAAAGCCACACTAGAAATTTTGCGTATCCCTATGCCCCCCAACCTCACAGGGAGGGAAACTTGCACCCAAGCCCTATCATCCATCTCAACATTCAAAACCGAAATTAACGTATCTTTTAATAAATTGTCTAAGCTTAAAAGAAGCTCACTGTGTTTCCACAGCTGACAACACCTAAAAAAGTATGTAAATTTAGGAACGAAAAGGCAAAATCTAATAATAGTAAAAGCCATATGAGCGTTAATTTTGAATAATCTGCTAGAAGCATTTTTAAACTTTTGAATTTGTTCTTCGACAAATGGTGACAAAGATTCGTCAAGAATCGGTGAACCCAAAAGACGGAGCGAACTTTTTTCTACTAATTTTATACTAGGCGCAAGTAAGTTGAATTTTTCAATAATCAAAATTTTATCCGGACAAGTATCACAAACAAAAAGTTCACATTTGGAAAAATTTAGTTCAAGGCCAATAAGACGAAAATCATCTATAAGTACTCGCAAGTCATTCAATACCGTGTTCGCATCGCCTCCTAAGGTTCCGTCATCCAAATACCAAACGTTAAGTTTTGATTGGAGACGTTGAATTATTGAGTGGATGGCAAGGTTAAAGATGGCTGGTCCCAGAGGATCACCCTGTTGACATCCTACGGAAGATAATATAACATTGTTTTGGTATGTTAATTTTGATGTTTTGCCGTAACATTGTCAAAGAAAAGGGTATAATTCCGGAATTTTATCTTTCACTTCAGTCAAAAGGGTGCCTCTATCTAATGAGTTAATAATATATTAATAACATACATATAATATATTAATTGAATATAAGTTCTCTCAAATAAACAAATTTTTCTTAAGAATGAGAATTACCCATCTAATAAAATAACGGTAGGTACACAATCACACTAACATCATGTATTAATATAAACTACTGACTGAACCCCCAACAGGACCCGATTATTTTTCCGGCGTATGTACCAATACACGACAAAAGCTAATTCCATTATAAATTTTCATACTGACTTGATCTCCGTTACAGATGTAGATAGGTACACAACCTGGCTGCGAGCGACAGACGTGCGCGCGGCGCATCGCACACAACTTTTTTTTTTTTTTTTTTTTTTTTATTATATATATCTACACTCCACAGACTCCAGGGTCCGTGCCTTTTTTTAATTATGACCATATTTTATTTACAAACTAGATACTTACAATATATAGGAAACATGCAACATTCTAAAAGAGAACAGTGTTAAAAGAACATTTTTTTTTTTTTTCCGATAAATGTCATTACCACTTGCATCCAGAGCAGACCAGTGTCCTCTAGCAGCACCCGTTCACGAGTTGACGCATGTGCCAGCCATCGCCTTCCTCAACCATTTTTGAGGGAAGATGGCGACCCGACACACAACACCGCCGCTAGACAACACCTTTATGTGAGCTTGACCGCTCTGGATACCCGTGCCAACGATTACAATTTGGGATTACTCTACTTTTTTGTGTCATTCCCCCACGTCACATTGTAACAGGGTCTCAGGTCTCGCACACAACTTTGTGTTGCGTAAATGAATACGTCGAGCTTCCAAATAGTGCGGCCTGAGGTAGCGTAAAATACCTAAAGTCCAGGGAAAGCCTCGCCTTAATTTGATGTGACACACGTAATTGGCGATTCTTCATTGATATGAGTGTGTGCCGAGCCCCTTCGTTGCATCCCTTCCCGCTCCGAACGCATTCATTACGGTGAACGACCAAGGAGCGTTTGATATTTATTTGTTTACCTATTTTTTACGTATTATTTAGATTATTGCTTAAGTAAGTACCCAACGCTCTTAAGAGATAAAAGTAGCGAACAAAATCTATATGGGAATGAGTTGTTAATGGGCATAGAGGTATAGCCAATAATATTGGTTATTAGTTTACGTCTTCTATAGTATGGGTATATATAGTATGGGGTATTTATATTTATTAGGTATTTATTCCAAAAGCTGATAAAAATTTCCTTGATATGAAACCGGATATTAGCGTTCTTTTTCATTATTTTCCACCCCGGGCCCTTTAAGTTTATCGGATGAGTAAATATTTTTGTAAAATTTTCTTTATGGCATAAATACGAATTTAAAAAAATGTTATACTCAATATCTCCGCCATTTTGAAAAATTTCCAACCACTGAATCGAGAAAAAGTCTATTAAATCTGCTTACAAAATTTCACGAGCATCGGTTGAGAAACGCGACCTGTCCTGTACAGGAGAACAACTGAACATACGAAAGCACTGCCGGCTCGCTGGGTCTCGAATAATACACGCATTCAATGTCGCTTACACTACAAAGTACTGTCGAATAAGTAGACAGTATACTCAGTTCATGCAGACTCGTAATTATAGTAACTTTGAATTTAAAATGCTTTGAAATATTTTTGACTTTTGGTCTACCTTGCCACGGAGATTAGATGAGACATGATGTAGGTACTTATAGGTAGGTAGACTCGAAAATATCCCTTTTAAATATTTCACATTTCCAAAACCAACTAAACCGGCGACTGTGTTTTGCTGTTTTATGATATCTTTTAGGGTATCGTTGCTTAAGTAAAGAGATTTTCCCGACATTCAGTTGCAGTTTTTACATTGGTGGTCGTTCTAAGAGAAAACTCAGGGTTTCTCCTCCATCGTGGTCCACAAGTAACTCATGATCAGCAGTATGATGATGTGGTTCGATAGGTCGGGAAACCAAGGTTCGATCAGATGGAAAATTCGAATAAGTTCTATCATGTTCCAGACTCTTCTAGATCACTTCGAAAATTTCCTTTTCTTGAACTTTCTATAGACTGTAATATAAATGTCGTCGTTGCATTGTAGAAAGGGAGATCCAGAAGAACGGAGGAGTATCCGTAGCCCGTCCGTAGCGCACTCGCCACTGCTTACGAAGCTCGAGCAAGCTCCAGCTCGCCATCCCTCCCCCACACCCGCGCCTTCTCCTGCGTCCCCGTCGACTGTAACCGGCGCAATCGGCGATGGTCTGAGAGAAGTAGCGAGCGGCGCGAAAGCTACTTGCAGTGCCTATTACTCGTCTTCACCCCCTGCGGAACCTCTACGCCTTGTGATATTCCCTACGCAAGAAACTCCCAAAAAGTTTGTTTCAAGAGAGGTACGCACTATTTTGTATTAAATTAGATATTTCACTCGATAGCTCGACATACAGCACAAATTTTACAACAGAATAAGTTTAGAAAATTTGTCGCCAAATCACCTATCTATGTCTGTTGGAGCTTGTTACCAACATTCTACCGCGAAATCACCTGATTTTGTGGTCAAAGTTAAGTGGACCATATGAAATTCTTGTTTTGAGTGACATGCTGCTGCCCCGTGTCCACTGAGCGAGAAATATATCAAACTTATTGTTCTTGTGTTTTAGAGAATACGTAATAGACGAAGAGTTCGCAGCCTGCTCCGCGATGTGTTAGCGCAGCTGCCGCTGTCCCGGAGCCCGCCTGGCCCGCCTATCCCGCAGGAGCTCGGGAAGGTGCCGGTAGACGCCGCTACCGGCTCTTTGTCGTTTTGTATAGTTGCTCGCGCTGGCGGGTGAGTGTTGTGATGATTTTATCAATCTTGATAAATGATTAGTAAAACCGCTGCACAGTGTTTTGCCTAGAACAACGTAGGTGGACAAAAGTCATTTACCTAATCAGGTAATTAAGGGTCACATGCCATTAACAAAACCCCCAAGGTCTCGATAACAGGTAATAATTAGGGCAAACATTCCATAGTGGTGAGTTATAAGGGGTTGAAGGTAAGTGATAAGTTAATTGCATTTGTGAAATTAAATTAGTTGCAATTTTGCGGCACTTATGATAACATCTCTTAAAATTTGTAGTGATTATTTTAGTATTTTCTGTGATGGATTTTACCTTTGAGGGTAAGTACTTTCTTACTTAATATCGACTTAATATATTATTTGCCAACATGTGCTTTAAATATCCAATTGAAAAATCTGTTAAAAGAATGTCAAGTTTTTCTTCATATCTAAACTTTCAAGGATCGCAACTTTTTGTATCCACGTGTATCCAAGTTGATTTTTATGTATGTTACAGCCACAACATTAACCTTTTAAATGATATATAATATGGAGACCGCAACGAATGCTAAACATTTTTTTTCATTTTTTTTTCAGATCATGTGTACACTTTTTCGAAAATGGAGTTATTTGAAGAATGGCGTAAATATGACAAAGAAGCAAGAAATGCTCACCTGATGGAGTTTATTTTTAACAAATACAATCTGAGAGATGTGGCCTCCGATTCAAGAAGAGATATGCAAACAAAAATTGCCAGCATATCGTCAAAATTTGCTGAAAAGTGGGCTGCTTCGAAAACAATGGATGTTTTTTTAAACAAAAATAGAAGTTGGCTGGACGGAGCAGACATACAATTTAGCGTTCGTATGCATCGGCCTTCTGCTTCCTCCTCATCAGAAGATAATCGACCTAAAGGTAGACCCCGAAAAGACTTCGAAGACGCCAGTTTCAAAACAAAAAAACGCAGGGTTGAAGACTTGGTGAAATTGCGGAGTGCTAGTGAATTGACCACAGCTGCGGAAGTGGCAAATCGTTTATCGGGTCATAGAGCGGTTGCCTCTCGAATCCGAAAAAGTGGCGATCATTCCAGCACAGAAGGAAAGGCATCTGAAGAATCTCTTTGTAGTGCTAGGCAGTTAAATAGTGACGAAGCGCTAGCTTATTACGTAGATTCTAAGTGCACTTCTCACTCTTACAAACAGACGAGAAAGTGGGCAATGAAGGCTGGACATCAAGTGTTTCCATCATACCATAGCCTATGTAAGTCAAAAAAACTTTGTTATCCTTCTGATGACCATATATCTATAACGGAATCGCGCGCGGAAATAAAACTCCAAGCTATTTTGGATAAAACAACTGAACGACTAGTTGAAGCACAAAGTGAAGTCATTAAAAGTGTGCTGCCCAGTTCGTCATTCACATTAGTTAGCAAATGGGGATGTGATGGTAGTTCTGGTCACAGTACCTACAAGCAGAAGTTTGAAAACACTGAGGCTACTGATGAATTTCTGTTTGTATTTTCATTTGTGCCTTTGAGATTGTGTGATGGTCAAAATATTATTTGGCAAAACCCACGACCTTCCTCCACGTTATATTGCAGGCCAATTAAATTTATTTTTTCAAAGGAAACAAATGAATTTACGACTACAGAAACTAACAGAGTGTTGGAAGAAGTATCTCAACTTCTTCCAACAACATGTAGTGTTGGTGAATCACAAATTTCTGTGAAGCACACTCTTTTGCTAACAATGACAGACGGCAAAGTATGCAATGCTATGACTGACACACGATCTGCACAAAAGTGTTATATCTGTGGTGCGACTCCTAAGATGATGAATGGTGATTTAAGTGGATTGGAAAGTAATGTAGAACATTATGGGTTTGGTTTGTCTACATTACATGCTTGGATTCGCTGTTTTGAATGTCTGTTGCACATTAGCTATCGTTTGGATATTAAGAAGTGGCAGGTTAGAGGTGATGACGATAAAGCTAGTGTGAAACAGCGTTCAGACGACATAAAGCAAAAGTTTAAAACCCAAATGGGACTTATTGTAGACAAACCAAAACCTGGTTATGGTAACACAAATGATGGGAACACAGCTCGCAGATTCTTTACAAACCCGGAACTGAGTGGAGAGATTACAGGCTTAGACGTTAACCTCATTAAAAAATTCTGCATTTTGTTAAGAACTTTATCTTCTGGGTACGATATTAATTACAATGAATTTGAGAAAGTGTGTTCTGAAACCAGAACACTTTAGCTAAATCTGTATTCGTGGTACTACATGCCAGCTACTGTACACAAAATACTTGTACATAGCACAGAAGTGATAAAAACTTGCATTCTTCCAATCGGACAGCTCTCAGAAGAAGCTCAAGAGGCTCGAAATAAAGACTGCCGGAGATTCCGTGAACACCACACCAGGAAACTGTCACGTATTGCCACAAATACAGATTTGTTGAATATGCTTTTAATAACGTCTGATCCTCTAATCAACTCTCTCAGAGAGGTACCCAAAAAGAAAATTGACAAATTACCTGAAGAAGTTTTAAATTTGATTGTTCCGCCTTCAATACAATCACATCGGGTTACAAGTAACGTTCTTCCGAGTCCGACTGATGAAGGTGATTACTTGTTACCAGACTCGACTGAATGTGAGAGTGACGAATCATCAGATGAGGATATTTAGGATAATTACGAGTATGATGTAGCATTTTTGTAAAATCTTGAGTTTACCTTTTTTTATAATATTTAAGTTATAAATAATAATGTATTTTTTTACTTTTTATTGTATAATTATGTTGTAATATATTATTGATTGTTTCTTTCTATTTTAATGTACTTATTTCTGCTGTATTTTTGCTTTTTTTTGTGCCTTTGTAAGAAATACAATACATTTTTTTATAAAGTATTTGGTTTTTCATTTTTAGACTTATAATTTAATCTGTACCTACCTGAAAATTATGAAATTAACAAATTATCATTGTCTAAGGCAAAAGCAATCGAAACCCATTATAAAATATTTTTGTCCAGCTAGCTTGTTCTAGGCGAAACACAGTGCGCTGCCTTAAAACTACTTGGCGGGTTTCTTGTACTTTAATATACAGCCTGAATATTGATGACACTTCTATATGTCGATGATTTTTTGGTTTAAGCTTACCCTCCGATATCCGCGTAGACGATTTCTTCCATTTATGAATAAAATTCTATTGTTCTAATTATCTACGATGCTCAGATCATCACAAATAAATACACATTAGTGTGCCACCGCTTGTTTTACCGTAAACAGTTTTTTATGGTATTGTAAAACCTACCAGGACCACCTGATCTTAAACGGTAACCTCTTACTGTAACAATGCGTTACGTCACAAGTCACGAACTGCCATTCGCCAAACACCCTGAAGTTGTTAAGTCTCATGTGCCTGTAATTTCATATATACCTACATGCTGGCTCTCAAGGACTGCTGCCGGAACATACTGCTAGGTGCTTGGCGGCAGATTTTCTACTTGAGGGTAGCAAAGCCAGGCGAGCATTTGCAAAAGGCCCTTCCATCATGCGGTGAAGGTGAAGCCGGGTTCGGCGGTGGGAAACGATCCGCGGACATGATACATATATACCCCTCTCAGCTATTATTATCTTTTCATAATATTATTATTTTATAATATGACAGATCACGTCCGCGAGCCACGTCAGCCCGCACCGCCGCCGCCACGACGAACGCGGAAACCTTCCACGGCGAAGCCGCTGCTGACCTCGGCCGAAGTATCGCCGTGCAAGCACACAGGTATTTGTCTATGTCGTTGTACTGCTTCTTATACATATAACAAATATAATCTCTTCCTAAATACCTACCTACTGATCAATGCGCACAAAGGACTAAGCCTACCATTTATTACACGAGCCTCGCGCCGCACTCGATCTCACTCACACCAACCCTCACATGAACCCTCAGTCGCTTGTGAACCTTGGTGAGCCCTTGCACGTCCAATTTCAAGCCTTACTTTGCGAAAATCCATACGTAATAGTAACAAAAACATTTAAGAAACACATATAAAAATATATCTAGTGACAATTCCGCATAAATTATTGATTTAGTATTTTATAACATTTTTTATCACTATAAATCATCGAGCTTTGTGAATGTTTTGGTTTGCTATCCATGATGCGGCTCGCGTATTACATAGTAACACTACAGGGGAATCGCCTATTGAAGTCCGCAGGACCGATCGGTCCAGCGCAATGTCTCCGTCATAATCACTCAGGACCGGTGATTATGACGGTTAATTATTCATAAGATATTATTTGTAATTTTTATGACAAATTGAATTTAAATTTATTTTGTATTTTTACATTATCCGGCTGTGGCCCCCGTATTTCGCGCACAAGTACCTGGATCGCGCCGCGCCGTACCAATCCGTACGTGTGTGCACTCAACGATATGTCGGCCAACTAACGATAAAATTTATTTTTAATATTAAACTTACATTGTAGATTCGTCCGTAGATTGGCGCGGGCTTTAGTTATCTTTTCGGTGAAAAGTTCCAAATTTATGTAAAATCGGGGTAATCCTGCCGGTCCTTTTTATTCTGTAGTAAATGCTAAAGTAATAAGGTTGCCTGAAATCTCACCACCAGGGGACACGACTACTTGTTTGTAAGATTTGAATGCTAGTTACCCAAAAAGTTGCTCGTCAATCGTCATAAATGTTTTCTCTATGCTCTTTAGGGACATCCTCCGATGATGACATTACTGACAAGTACCTATTATATGATGCATAAATATTAAAGTCAAGTTATTTTCCTCGATACAAGTCCAAGGTGCATTGTATTTTAACCAACATCCAAAAAGGAGTCTTCAAGTTCTCAATTCGAATATATGCTATTTTTGTATAATTGATACGTATGAACTCCACCAATCATGAATTGATTTTGATGACAACCAAGTCAGTAGTGGTTTGACAAGCGCTATACAGCATCATATTGCAGCATTGCTTTTCACTAATAAAGTCAATAACGGAATGCTTAGACCAAAATATGCCAGTAATAACTGTATTTTTGGACATGAGTAAGGCCTTTGATTTCGTATGCCATAAAACCTTGCTCCACAAACTAGATAAGTACGCAATTAGAGGCAAGGCTCAGGAATGGTTACAAAGTTACCTGTCGTGTAGATATCAGTGTGTTGAGACAAGTAAGATTATTAGACGCACAAAAAAAGTTTTTCATTTGCCATATTCTGTAAATAGATACGGCGTCGCACAAGGAAGCGTCTTGGGACCTTTACTGTTCCTACTATATATCAATGATCTTCCCGAAGCCACGCAACATCAATGTCTTCTGTTTGCGGACGATACAACGATCGTTGTCAAATGCAAAAATAAGGATGCTCTAGAAGATGAAGCTAACAAAGCGTATGGAGATGTTTTCATTTGGTTCCATAATAATAATTTGTATATAAACCTAAACAAGACTAAATTTATTGAATTTCAAACTTATAGCACACGAGATAATGTAAATATTACTTATGAAAATAATGTAATAAATAATGTGGATGAAACTCTGTTTCTTGGCGGCACTGAAAATTTTGGAAATCAAGGAATTGACACAACATTACTATTTAAAATGTATTTATTGCTTTTCGAAGTATTCTCCACGAAATTTGACACATTTTTCCATACGATGGAACCAATCATTGAAGCAACTATTCCATTCGGAAGTTGGGGTATCCAAAATGGCCGTTTTTTAGGCGTCCACAGCTTCTTCAGGTGATGAAAATCTCTGACCACGCAATTTATTGTTTATTTTAGGGAAAGTATAGAAATCATTAGGGCTTAGGTCGGGGCTGTACGGCGATTGGTCTAATAATTCTATGTTTATTTGCTCAAAAAATTCTTTTGTTCTGTGCGCGGTGTGAGAACTCTCATTGTCGTGATGGAGGATGATGCGGCGGTTGCAGTTCTATTTACGGAGTTCAGAAACGACCTGTGGTAAACAAATGCTAGCATACCATTCTGCATTAACCGTTCTTTGTCCCTCAAGAGGAATAGTCGCAACATGGCCGGTTTTGGAGACAAACGTTGCCACCATTTTTTTAGTAACACTCCGTGAACGAACACTTTTTGTTGGCTTTAACTCATTTTCGAACACCCAAACTCGTGACTGGTTTTTTGTTTCGGGTTCGTACACGTATATCCAGGATTCGTCACCTGATACGATGTTGTATACAGTATTTGAGGATCCTGCGTGGTATCTTTCGAGAGTTCTGACGCACCAAGTAACGAGAGCCGCTTTTTGCTCTTCACAGAGCGAATGCGGTATCCATCGGGAAAACAACTTTTTTACACCTAATTGTTTAAAGATTGTTTTTTTGCGTAAAACAGGGTATAAAATTATTATTATAAAATCAAAGTGCACATGTTTTGCTAGTATTAAAGTAGCATGCAAATTAATACTATGTTAACTTTATATTGTTATATTATTAAATTATTTAATGAAGTCTTTCACATCATAAATGTTTTTATCCTGCCACCATTTATACATTTTCTTTTTAAATTGTGTTATATTTAGATCTTGAAATTTATTGGGGTAACTTATTGAATATCTTAAGACACATAGCTAAGCAGTTATTAGAATATTTCGGCGATTTTGGTATAACATTGTAGACTAGTCTGTACGGGTTGCGTTGTACTCTATTATTTACAGGAAATGCATTTGTAAATAAATACTTATGCTGCATTACAAATATAGATGTTTCATAAATATAAAAGGCAGGTAGCGGCAACAAGTTAAAAATCCCAAACAGTGTTTTACAAGATTCGTCTGGTGGGATTAAACATATTGGTCTAATACACTTTTTCTGTGCAATGAATGCTCTATTTGTGTCGGTACTATTTCCCCACATTACGACTCCATATCGTAGTATTGATTCTACATAGGCACGGTAAAATGTAACAGCTGTCTTTATATTTGTTACGTTTTTTATTCGACTGAGTGCATATACAAATCTATTGACCTTGTTACTCAGATTTTCTAGGTGCCCTTTCCAATTTAAGTCTTGGTCTATTGTTACACCTAGAAATGATGTATGGGTTACTTCATTTATATATTTTATTTTCATGCAAGCTTATTTTTATTTAACTCATGCCAATGTCTAAAGTTGCCTGAATTTCGCGGTATGTCACATGTCGATCTTCCTAAATCAGCTTACACACAGCATCAACGTTTTCTTGGGTGACTGCAGTTTTTGGACGACCTTGACCGCAAACCAGCGATAAATTGTGGTTTTGCATGGGGCTTCATCACCAAATGCAGAAATCATCCGGTCAACAAACTGTTTTTGAGTTAAACCACTTCGAAAGTCATAATAAATCATTGCTCTTGAATTTTCTCGAGTCAATTCCATTTTCTCAACGACTAAACAAATTTGGCAAAACCTTGTGACAAGTCCGAGAATCTTTTTTAAAATAAATAAATGGTATTCGATTTTTTAATCCAAGGAGTTTTCAATTAAAAAGATTTTAATATGACAGGAATAGTGGAAATGTTCCATTCCCGATACTTTTAGTGCAGCCTTCGTAATACTTTACCTGACAAAATCAAAGGAGATGGCTTAAATGTATTTAAAAAAAAGTTGTTCAATTTAATATTGCAAAAATGTTATTACACGATAAAAGACTTTATTCACGATAAAAAATTTAAATTATATTGTTTTATGGTGTGAGAATGATTAACTGACATATAATTAATTATTAACTGTGTACTATAAATGAAAAAAATCTTGTTATAATATAATTGTATAAATCAAAATCTAGTAATGACATTGAACTTGAATAATTATTGACATGGAAATTTATTTTATATTATATATATTTATAAGCATGTTGAAAATATTTGCACGCCAATTAGGCAGAGTTTTGTTGGAACTGTATTTTTATGCTATTTTAAATTTGCAATTATGTACCCAAGACTTAAGCAAATAAATATTCATTAATTCATTAATTCATTCATTCATTCATACATTTGAGCAGATTTTGTGCAAAATGTTTTGAATTAGCATCTGTATGAAAATTATTTGTTGGCCTTGATCATATTTTCTAGGGCTAAGTTTATTCTGAATCACGAGTCTTTGAAATTTTGTCGTTGGTATACAATAGGGTAGTTGACACAGTCTAAAATAAAAAACAGTGTAACGTTAACATATAGTAGTTGGAGCACATAACTCGATGAAATGAACAAATTATTTATTCGGCATTGGATTACCTTTATTTTGAATAAACAAAATGTGTTTAAATTTTCTTTAAGTCACGTGATTTCAAACGGAAGTAAAGGCGGAAATGATGTCATAAGGACAAAAACAAAGCCACAGAATAAGTAATAGTAATCGTGAGAGTTTGCTACCAAAGGTTTTGACAGTGACAATTGACATTAGTAATTGCTAATAGCAAGCAACCCACAAAATGTCGCATCACTATCGATTTACTACTTAGGCCCCTATTACACTATCAAATCCATTGGATCCCATATATTTAATAGTGTACTACGTACATTTGACTCACTTAACTTTGATCATATTTCGCCGTGAGATTTGATCAAAGATCAGCATAGATAATAGATAATAAAACCCAAACTAGGAACAAGAATCTATGGAAACATTTTGCAATTATTAATTATAGTAATACAACAACTTTAAACAGTTGGAAAAGCTTATGTTTATCATTATTTTTATTCCGATGTCACTGCACGCCATCGTCTCGATCTCTCACCCCTACACTATGGTACACGTTCTGCCGAACAACCTGTATAATCGATTACGCACGACACTACAACAAGCAAGCAAAACGTATTACATTTCAGCACTATTTGTTTTTGTCCTAGTGACGTCATAAGCATACAGGCCGCCATTGAATGATGTTTTAGCGGCAATTTTAAAAGTTGAAATAAAAAGATGGATTTCTAGTATTTCAGGACTCCTAAAAAAAATATTAAAAATCCTAGGTGTATATTTCAGTGTCCTAAATAATTTAACATATTTTAAAAAAACAAGTCAACAACCCTATTGTAAATTTTACTCTAAATTACGCTTGTAACTTAGAGAGACGAATTACTTAGCATTCCATGGATTCACCGAGCGGGTGCCGAGTCCATCGCGTTGCAGAGGTTTTCCTCGGTTAAAGGGCCCTTTTATGATATATCAATGCTCCCCTTCATCGCTCGAGCGTCCTCCCCTACCTAACCAAATTTGGTAAGATCCTACTAATGCCGCCTTAGATATACGTTCTAGGGTGGAAGTTACGGTTGTTCTTGGTAGGCCAAGGTCTTTAAGTAGGTTATATAGGGATTTCACTGATATACCTCTTGCTCTAACTTCTACAGCATATAAATTAACCACATAACCGTTTTTGGTTAATTCATTTGTTAGGTCATAATATTTCTTAGTTTTATTGTGTAGTCTTTCGGTATGTATATAGCAAAATCTTATATAAGGGACAAGTTCCATAATCTGTTTAAGCTTAGTGATAATAAGCTTATTTTGTGTGATAGAATTTCAGCATTTGTCAGCATCTTAATGAAATTATTTTCTTACAGGACGAAAGCGATAAACTTGTCTAAAGAATACGAAAACAGTAAGTACAAATAAATTTGTCATAAATATAAATAGGTGACAAGCAGAGATTTTTTTTTTTATTGCTGATACACCGCGCTTCCAGATTGTCAACACAATAAAATTACTGGACTTTTACATTGTTAGTGGCCTCACATGTGAGGCTCATATAGACATCCTCACCTACGGCGTGGAGCTGTGGGCGGATGTCGGGCGAGCCTTCGTCATGCAGAAGCGGGCGGTGCGCGCAATCGTGGGTGTGTCCGATGATGTATCGTGCAGAGACTTATTCAAGGAGCTGAAAATCATGCCGCTCCCCTGTGAACTTATTTATCGAGTCGCTCTTATCACACACAATAATATTTGCAAGTTCCAGGAGAGAGGTGTGAACACTTACCGCGCTCTTCAAAGTAACAGGTTCCCTCGCGTTCTTGTCACCCCCGTGCACAGGCTGTGCAAATCGGAGAGGTCTTTATATATAATGGGTCCCTCCATATACAACCGGCTGCCGCAAAAGGGACGCCACTTCCACCATGGTTTTTAAATCGAGACAGAAAATGGCTCCTTGACTACCTACTCAATCTACTCTGTAGATGAGTTTTGTAATTTGCCAAATATATAAATTATTGTGTTATTTTATTCTTATTTTTCATCATTTATTTTAATACATAATTTGCTATGATTTAATTGCAATTATTAATAAATGATATTTGTAGCCAATGTATTAGAACTATTATTGTGTTATATTTATTTTAGAATTTGATTAATACAAATCAAAATAATGTATGCAGGTACGCGATTGACTTGTATGTTGGTGTTATAATAATACATTATGTGTTGATTTTCTGAATTGATAAATATTATGTCTGGGGGCATGGCAGTGTCCCCGCCAAGTCGTGGATAAAAGCGGCTTATTATTTACGACTTGCTATTACTATTATCTATACAATTGTTGAGAACGCGACGGTGCCCTTAGTTTGTAGAATATGTCGAATGCATATTTAGGTAAGTTTTAGTAATGACCAATATGTTTGTGCAGTTGAGAAGTGCAAGGTGCGCGGCGGCGTAGGGGTCGCGGCTCGAGGCGGTGGGTGTGAGGCTGGAGGTGCTCCAGAGTGGATGGGAGGGATGCGCGCTCTGCGCGACTCACACGTGCGTCTTGTCATGCGTCAGCTGCAGCACATTGAGCTGCTTAACCGTGCGCTCGACTCCGCCACTAACGCCGGGGCTGCGCCAGCTGCCCCTGCCTCTCGAGCCTCCTCCGCCTCGCCACTACTCACGCCGACTTCAAGCCTCACATCAACTGTTCCATATCACGCTGTTTAATTGAGCTCTAAATATACCTCTACCTAGCCACAGCATCGCCAGCTTGTTTTTTCCTCATCGTTAAAACGGTAATACAGAAGCGTCAATCTAAATGTTTATAGTATTTGTATAGTGTATAGACTGAAATAGGGAGCAAACTCACTATAATATAAATTAAAATACAATGCTGCCATCTGTTTTTCATAGAATTAACTATTCATGACGTCATAAAGAAAATCATCTAGGGATGTCAAGTTTGCTCCCTATTTCAGTATATACACTATACAATTCAGATTGACCTATTCGTCGATATGGTATACCTTTATTTAACAATGACTTACAAATATTCAGATATATTTAGAAGTGGAATATTAACCTATTAGGTATCTTATAAATTGTTTTCAAGTAACTCTAGGACCACCAAAAGCTAAACAGTTTTGCTGGTTAATGGATTTAACTCGGACTTGTTTCTTCTACCCATTCGTTGCCATAAGGTTAGCTTGATGGGACTATAATACTGAAGTCATTCAAACAAAATGTAGTAAAACTAAATTCCATGCATAATTCAATGTCTAGTGTATCTTTGAGATCCCTACGTCATGTGTTAAAACTCCAGGTAATATATTACAAAATCACAAATATATGATAGGAAAAATTTAAGTCATGTGCGGGATTCGAACCCGCGGCCATCCACCCCTTGAGCCGGGGTATGCTCTAACCAATTGAGCTAACATAACATGACGTCATAACTCAAATCTTTCCTATCGTTCTTTAACCATCGTATTGGGATGGAGCGACATCTATAGTACCACTTGCGTTGTACTACAAACAAGACCAATTTTGCAATTGGTTTTATACATGTAAATAATGACGCAATCTTATAATTTTAATATTGTTAGGTTTGCAATAACGCCTGCTATGCGGATTATATCACAAAATCATATAAGGTGCTTTAAATTTGTGTACTAAAGGATTTTTTTTTGTTTTTTTATTTTATTTAAAATAAAATAAAAAAAACCTTTTTAAGTGATATCGCTACAAATTATATTTTATTTTAAAGGATATTCGCTGACATTTTGTATGAAATATAATTTCAGCCAAATGGCCCCCGCGACTCTGCTGTAGGTGGTGTATCCTGGTGGACCAATTTTGGATGACATTATCGCATAAATGGGGCTCAATTTCACGACGAGCACGAGTTATGTTGGCCTTCAGCAATTGACTGTGGTTTCTCTGCATAGACTAGAGTGAGTGGTTCCCAATCTTTTATTGACCAGGGACCACTTTTGTTTCTTTTTGTCTGCAAGGACCACGATGTACAAGAAAAAAACTGATGCAAACTGAAAATAAACTTTGAACAAAACTCAATAGTATCATGCATTAAAAATGTTATTTAATAGAAAATATTTTTTTAGTAAACAGATAAATTTTGTTTCAACGTGATTTTGAGCTTGCATCTTCTGCATAAGTTAAGTGATCCTAGGATTAATATTATTGCACAAAGCTACACGCAAATCATCACTAACTTGCAATCGATTTCTGGCCTTCTTTTTAATCAGCAACAAAACCCTTGCTCGCATACATATATAAGTAGTTGAGAAAACAATAAAGAAAAAAATAAGACAAGGCAATTTTTTTGATATTGGTATAAGAAATGGCTTTTTGACACCAAAACTCCTCAAGAGAATTAGATTCAAATGCGACCTTGCAATTTCAGTAATTTTGAAATCAATCAGTTATTCCTGAAAATTTTCAGCAACTTCACTAGCACCGAGTTTAAAGGTCAGTTTTTTAACAACATTAGTTTCTGTTTTGAAATATTCGGGGAAGTAATAATTTTATTCATCAATCGGTTAATCCATGAGAGCCTGTAAAATGACAGGCACAAGATGAGACTAACTGTAAGTCTCAGGGCCACGGGTGCAGTGCAGTTTGTCACTTGTGGCGAAAAGCATCTCTTATAGGCAGAAGATACCGCTTAACGTCAGGTCCATGTTGCTTGTTCTGTCACAATTAATAATATAAAAACCACATTTGTGTGTGGAAATTAAGGTTTTCTTTTAATGTTTACCCTACTAGCATCATACTTTTTGTCCTTCACAATTAATTTTAAATTAGCGAACGAAGAATAATTATTTTCCTTTTAATTGTGTCTAACCATAATTACTGTAGTTTGAAAATAAAGCATGAAGTTTATTTCCACAACTGTCCCTCCACGATCCCCGCGCTTTCCGCTCCTCCCGCGCTCTTGCCATTTGTTTCCGGACCAAATTTGGACTCCTGCGGACCACTGCATTCTGTATAGCACGTTTGTTGTTTTCCTGTTGATTTACCTATAACAACAACCATTTTCGAACTATTATTTAAACTAAAATCTGCATTGCGCAATCTGCAATCTTCAAAGAGATGCATTCAACTACTGAAATTTATGTAACATTTTATTATTTTTATTATGTTATTACAATAGTGAAATCAAAAGTCAGACAAATTTGTACGCTAAATATTGTAAATGTGAGTTTCGTTTAGCAGGCGATAGTGCTTGTAATCGTATTTAGAGGTAACAGGAAATCAAGTGGTACCTAGGTACTCCTACTACTACTACATCAGCCGGATTGTCCACTGCTGAACACAGACTCCCCCATTTAAGGGGGGGATTTGCCATAATCCACACGCTTGGCGTTTTTGGGGCTATTACGTTTGTTAATACTTTGAAAAAATAATGTGTTGGATGTTTGTTTTGTTTTGGTTGTTACCTACCTACACGGCAACAGCAAGCCAAATAACAGTTAATTATACATTAACCTAATTTTTTTCCAAATAAAATGGTTAATTTAACTATATAATTCTTTTATTTAAGATTCTATGTTAATAATTAGGGATAAATAATTCTAATGATTACCTCTTTCGACCAATATGCAGCAAGCGATAAAAAAATATCTATGAATGCAGTCTTACTTATTGTGCTAAGTCTTATTTCGTTAAAGCGTGCTATATTCAATGTGCCGTAGGACAACCTGTTTATGGGCAAAGTGACGGTTCAACATCAAGCATTACAGCAAAGAGAGACAAAAATGAAACAATGTAGGATTAAGTTTATTTTTATTTCCATTCATTCATCACAACCGTAACCATACAGTACCTACTTGTGTATTGTATAAATTTTGAAAGTATATAATATAAGTATATAAATATATAATTTATATTAATTAATAATACGTTTTGTTACATGTTAGTTTAATCGACTAGAAGAGTGTTCGAGTGGTCGTGTATAAACGGCACTCGGGAGCAGCACACAAGTGTTCAAATGCATGCATTTGAACTCGTTGGGTTCTCGTCGGCTATCGAGAGGGTGGTGTGGTACCGTCGGGGAGAGCCTTGTCGAGGGCTTCCAGTTCCGCGTAGATGTCTTCGCAGGTGCGGCCCCGGTAGTGCTGCGTGTCGTTCACAAAGTGTGGGAGGGCAGTTAGAGCCTCGTACAGGTTTTCACCGGGACTGTGGGTGCCGACCAAGTCGCGGGCGGCCAGCACGATGTAGCGCGCGTGCATCATACCGTCGCGCACGCCGCCCTGCAGCAGCAGATGCGTGTGGTTCAGCTGCTGTGCTGTAGCGTGTGTGCCACCCCCCGCCCGCCCGTAGTCACCTGCACACACACATACACGCATATTTTACTACGTATGTATTTAATATCAGCTACTCTTCCGCTACTAGAGGCCGGTGCGTCGGCGCCACGAACAGGATCTGTTAACATCCGGTTCTATCGATATGAAAAGTTCAAAGGTGGCGGTAGCAATACAATCCAGCCATCGAAGGAATACGATATTGTTCCTGTCTCTTCCTAGACCACTACGTTAATATTATACTAACTAGTTGTGCCATACAACATATTAGATCTCAAGATCTGTAAGTAGATAGCAAGTAGAAACTACTTTCTATGTGTATCGTGACTGTGTTTACTTTTGTACGCATTTACCAAAAGTACATAACATGCTCTGATGCTAGCTAATTACAAAATGTAACATAAGTTTCTAATTCGCGCTAATCTCGTTTTATTGAGTAGGCAGTCTACTCGTGACTAAGGTCGGTGCAACTTGATCAAAACGTCGTCGATGCTTGTCAAAATATGATGTTGATGTTAATTTGTGCGCGAATGGACGAGTTTCTTAGTTGTTTATAAACATGAAATTAAGAGATCTTGAGAAGGTATTTTTCAAAAAGCTTTTACTATTATAGTAATTATTGTATTCATACCCTTATCCCATGTGTGTGAGGTCAGTACCACAAAAACAAAACATAGATGAAAACATAAATAGTAAAAGGTTTTATGGGCTAATTTAAGATTATTCAAAAACAATTCATAATTTATGGCGATAAAAGTATATAACTAAATCCCAATTGACATAAGAAACTTGCCATTTAATACATTTAAATTTAACGTGTATAATTGGCTATTGCAAAATTCCTTTTATTCCCTTGACATTTATTTTTACTGGAAACTAAAGAGTACTTTACTTTCTGACTTCTAATGACTTACTTTTAACTACTAATGTAATATTTAGTGATCTTAGTAATATTGTGTGTTCGGACCGATCAACTGATCGGGCAATTGGAACGCACCGCTTTGGTAGTCGTCTATTTGTGATCTATGGAATTTTGTACGAAATTAACTTGTAACTTTTGCAATTCATTCTTTATTCTTAAGTTGGTTTTGTCGCTTTGTTTTTTGGTTTTTTACTTTTGAATACTCTAAACAATTTGGAAAAAAGGGTTTTGTAAATAATTTTGATTGCTAACTCATGGCAGAATAAATTTGTTAATATAATTAGTTTTCTGATGGTGCCCGGACTAAGGATTTTGTGAAGAATCTCGCCATCGAAGCTTCCTCGCCATAGCGTAAGTACTCACCTAATATAATTGGCCAATTGTATGTAGGTAGGAAAGCGTTAGGCTGGAATCGTCGACGAACAACGAAGAAGGAAAATTATGGTACGTGCGTAGGTAATTTTCATGTATTGATTAATTGTACTTCTTGCTTGTATTTGTTGAAGAAGGTTTTTCTCTTAATCTTTGTTTTTTATAATACTTTATTTATCCTGTCATTCCTACTATGTCAATATGAATGTTTCAAACATGTAATACGTTTTATTATTTTCGATCCATAAAATTCCTCTCAACATGGTAGCAGAGCGTTTAATTATATTGGAAACGATTGACTAACGTATCAAGTAAGGTTCAAACAAATAATTTGCAAAAATAGTTACCACATTTTTCAAGAAACATCTAACGAAGGCCTATCAAAATGTCGACTTCGTCTACGAGTTGCAAAATTGATATCGGTCGTTTAGAAGGTGAAGAAAATTGGTCTACATGGCGCTGCAAGGTACTGTTGCTTTTAAGGGGTACTCCCGGCGGGTTGGATGCTATAAATGGAAATCTTATAGAACCTATAAAACCAGCTACTACAGCAAGTGCAGACATTAAAGCAAATTATGAAAAAACCTTAGAAGCATATCATAAGATAGATAGTACGGCGATGCTTATTTTGATGGCTAATATGTCTGATGCCACTTTACAAAAGGTCATGAGATTCTCAACAGCCAAACAGGTTTGGGATGAATTGCACACTTTGTTCAATGGAATATCTGAAGACAAAAGCTATTCACTATGCTACAGTTTCTTTGGCTATAAAAAAGATCCCTCACATGACATGTCAATGCATATATCCAAACTAAAAAATATATGGCATGAATTGAAAATGGAACTTCAAAGAGGTGAAACCAAATATGATCTTCCAGAGTTATTACTAATCTGCAAGATTTTGGAAACTTTACCCGACGAGAAGTACTTCTCTTTCAAGTCTAGTTGGATGCTAATGTCAAGAAAAGATCGAAATATAGACAATCTGACAGCACAAGTATGTGCTTACGAACGTTCACTTTTGACCAAAGAAGGTAGTACTGAAGCACAAGCTCTAGTTGTACAAAACAAGTTTATGCATAAGAAAAAGTGTAGATATTGCGGATTATATGGACACAAAGTTAAAAAATGTCGTAAGTGGTTATCGGACGGGAAACCTCCTAAAACACCTGGCCCACCGACAAGTCAAGCTAAAAATACAAATCTGACCCTCTCATTAATGGAAGTTGTTACATATGAAGTCGTAAATATTATTGAAGAAGATCTTGACAGTTGGTTTGTTGACAATGGTGCTACAAGTCATGTCACCTGTCGAAACGACATATTTTCCAGCTTTCAACATTTCAGCAATAATAAAACAGTAACAACTGCAAATGGCTCAACAATTCAAGCTATTGGCAAAGGTACAGTTGATTTGATAGCAGACGTTCGTGGTCAGACACACAACATTAGACTGTGTGACGTATGGTATGTTCCAGAAATAAAGAAAAACTTATTTTCCGTACTTGCTGCGCAAGATAAACTTGAGAAGAGTGTCTTTACATCTGAAAGAGAAATTTGTCAATTGATAGTTGATGGAAAAATTAATTTGATTGGCACAAGAGTCAAGAATGGAGGACTATATAAACTAAAGGTAAAGACAATTATAAATTCAACTCCTGAATTGAACTCACTGTCAACGAAAAATATTTTACAACTCTATCATGAAAGATTTGCTCACCAGCATAAAAGACATGTGAAGCAATTGATTGAAAAGGAACTTGGTATAAAAGTCAAACTCGATTCTGAATTATGTACAGGATGTGTTTATGGTAAAACACATAGATATAAATTTGGAACCAGAGATCGAGCTAAAGCACCAGGAGAAATCATTCACACTGATGTATGTGGTCCGTTCCCTAATTCATTTCAAAAGTTTCGTTATTTTGTTTTATTTAAAGACGATTTCAGTAAGTATCGTCATGTTTATTTCATCAAACACAAGTCTGAAGTGAAGGATAAACTTGTGGAAATGATAAACGAAACAAAGACTACTGGTCATATTATAAAGACAATTCTCAGCGATAATGGAGGAGAATTCCAAAATGATGCTGTAAAGAAGATCTTAAGTAATCATGGCATCCAACACCGTTTGACAATGCCGTATACGCCGGAACAGAACGGGTGTAGTGAGAGAGACAACAGAACTTTGGTAGAAGCTGCTCGTACTATGATGCACGCTCACGAAGAACTTCCACTCTCCTGTTGGTCTGAGCTTGTCAACACGGCTGCTTATGTTCTGAATAGAACTGAACCGACTTCTATAGAAGGAAAATCGCCATTTGAGTTATGGTTTTCAAAGAAACCATCAATCAAACATTTGAGAATCATTGGTAGTGAATGTTATGCTCATGTTCCTAAAGTAAAGAGAACGAAAATGTCCAGAAAAGCTCTAAAATGTATTCTCATTGGTTATGATGGTGATGACGGTTATCGGTTACTAAGCATAAACAATAAATCGGATCCAACACTGATAAGGTCAAGAGACGTAATATTCAACGAGTCAGTCATCAGATCTATTGGATTGGAGTCAGATGTCTCTGAAACAGAAAAACAAAGTCCAATGGTTGACATGGAGGTTCTTTTTCCTAAAACTACAGAAAATCATCCAATGTTAGATGCAAGGGAGGATATTTTACAAGACGCAACTATTTCAGATATGCCTCAAACATTGAATGATTGTGCGAGTTTTGAAGAAACAATTCCCAATTTGCCTACAATATCGGATGAACTTAGTCGAAATGAAGAAGATTCTAATGAGTCCTATATTACGCCTGAATTATCAGAAGTTGATTCAGATGAAGACGATGAACAAGGAAATTCTACGATAAATCTAAGAGATAGATCGACATTGCGACCACCACAACGATTTGAAGATTTTATTATGTCTACTATTGTTAGTGATTTTGATGAACCCAAATCATATAAAGAAGCGATAAAAAGTCCTCAGAAAGCGGAATGGTCAAAAGCAATGGAAAGCGAACTAAAATCTCTACGAGAGAATAAAACTTGGATTTTGGTGGATAAACCAAAAGACAGAAAACTAATTTCTTGTAAGTGGGTGGTCAAAGTTAAAACCCATGCTGATGGAAGTCTTGACAAACATAAGGCGAGATTAGTAGTAAGAGGTTATACACAAAAGAAAGGAGTTGATTATAGTGATACATTTAGCCCTGTTGCTAGAATGGCCACAATAAGATCGATCCTTAGCATCGCTGCAAATGAAGGGTTAACCCTCAGACAGTTTGATGTAGCAACTGCATTTTTGAATGGTTCATTAGATGAAGATATCTACATGAATCAGCCAGAAGGATACAGTGATGGTACGACTAAAGTATGTAAGTTGAAGAGAAGTTTATATGGTCTTAAACAAGCTCCAAGATGTTGGAACAAATGTATTGTTGATTATTTGAAAGTTTTAGGATTCAAACAATGTGACACAGATCCATGTTTGTTCATTAGAAACCGACTTAACAACAAGATAATTCTTGGACTCTATGTTGATGACGGATTAATTGCTTCAACGAACCCAAAGGAATCTGAAACGTTTTTGGCAGAATTGAAACGGAAGTTCAAGATAACCACAAAACCAGCTTCTTACTTTCTGGGTTTGGAAATCTTCAACAACAACAACGATGGTTCCATCAAAGTCTCTCAAAAACATTATGCTAAAAGACTACTGAAACGCTTTGGTATGAGTGATTGTAAACCCGTTAGTACTCCAATCATCAAAGAAGCACAACCATGCTCAGTAAAAGAGGATGATGTTAAATTTCCTTACCGTGAAGCCGTTGGTGCGCTAGCTTATTTAATGACAGGTACTAGACCGGACATATCATACGCTATTAGTGTCGTATCCAGGAAACTTACAAATCCCTCTTTAGAAGATGTTAACAAGGTTAAACGCATACTTCGTTACATTCAGGGAACCCTAGATACAGCAATTGTATACAAAAAAGGGTACAAAACTGGAATATTGGAATGTTTCAGTGATTCTGATCATGGTGGAGATTTCGATACAGGACGCTCTACTTCTGGAATCTTATGCGTGTATGCAGGAGGAGTAATCTCTTGGGCAAGTCGTAAACAGACTTCTGTAGCTATCTCAAGCACCGAAGCAGAACTTGTTGCAGCTAGTGAAGCAGCTCGTGAGATTGTTTGGCTGAAGAGACTTTTCAATGAAATTACTACTTTGATAGAAGTCCCTACTTTACAAGTTGATAATGATGCTGCTATAAAGCTTGCACAAAACCCAGAGTTACATCGTCGCACAAAGCACATTTCTATAAGACATTTTTATGTAAGGGAATTAGTTACTGAAAAAGAACTTCAAGTTAAGTATGTTCCCACAGAATACCAGTGTGCTGATATTTTGACTAAGCCTGTGCATAAACCCAGACTGGATCTAATTTCAGGAATGGTGGGACTTATACGATAAAGATTATCGAAAAAGGGAGGATGTTGAAGAAGGTTTTTCTCTTAATCTTTGTTTTTTATAATACTTTATTTATCCTGTCATTCCTACTATGTCAATATGAATGTTTCAAACATGTAATACGTTTTATTATTTTCGATCCATAAAATTCCTCTCAACAGTATTTTGTACTTTATTATTTTCAGCAATCTGCCGGCCCTGTCAAGTATTCAAAACAGACTGTCCGGGTGGAGGACTCTGCCTTGCATGCCCGCCTGGGCAATCTGGAATCTTAACATTGTGTGTTGTAATTTAATATTTTTTGATTGTATTAAGTTTTATCGATATATAATTTTATATACAAAAAAAACCTATCTTTTTAAAATTAAGACTGACCTTGAATTATATATTTTATAAACATATTTCATAATTTGTGCGCCTGAACATGCTGGAAACTTTAAAATCACTTTATAATATCTTATATATTTCGCACCCATGTTTTTCACAAATAAACTATCATTTCATTTTGCAAGACAGAAATAATAATACAATTTAAGACAAAAAAATTATATGAATTCAATTTCAATATTTGCTTTATATAATGATATTTGATTTTAGATGTTATAGTATTTTTCGTATCTCATAATACCTGTTTTCTATTTTAGAAAATAAATATAATAAGACAAACAATTTTATTTAAATTTGTATCCACAATTTTATAACACAATTGTTTTCTAAAGTTACCTCTAAAATTGTACGAAATTATAGTACTTATTCTATTTTATTGATGCTTGAACTAGTATCAATTTTATAAGTTTATATTTTTAAATTGGTAATAAACGCTTTTCATTTCATTTATAATATGCCATTAATTTATTTCGTGCATATGTGTAGCTGAAAATAGCGTGTGGTGAGAGACGTAGAGACTATAATGTAGCCACATTAATAGTTGATGTTTATTTTAGATAGAATTATAGTGTATGGAATTGTTGCGTTCACGTAATGGACTCGTAGATAGCTTGCTCAGTAGAGATTTTGTATTATAGTTGTTTTGTAATACCTACAAGCCCAAACTGTTGTTGTGAACATATTTACTATAAAATTAATGCAGAATAAGACGTAAATATATTGAGTGAAGTCGATCAATTCATAGTTGATTAGCTTGCGTTGTGTTGCAACGCTGCTGTCTGTACTGGGAGCCTTATCTAGCATTGATACGTTCACCTTGCGATAAGATAGTGATCGCTGGCAATTAGTACGTTGATCTACTGAGCCACCTCACTGCAAAAGTGATAACATCCTTGGAATTTGCAGAAAAGAAACAAAGCATTACAGAAATAATCAGTGCATGTTTATAAAATCCGTAATATACTTTATAACTTTTCCTCTTTATGTAAGTTCTCTTATAGATCCTATATGATTTTCAAATACATGATCAAACTTCAACTCAAGGATGTATTTTAAGTAGGTAAAGCGGCACAGAAGCGGACAGGTAAAATGTGTAATTTTTTTATGTTACTGGGTCATACAGATCTAGTAACATAAAACTTAATACAAAGAGTTTTTCTCGTACTGTCTGACACTTTTAAGTATCTCGTAGTAAAAGACAATGCCTACTCCGAGCCAAAAGCGCCGCGGCAACTGAACCGTGCCGCGCTCCTTTTGAATAAAGTTTTGAATATTTACATCGAGCTAAGTAATAACAAATATGAAATAATAAATTACAGGTACAAGAGACTTTTAATATCAGGTTATCCTCGTGTTTATTCCGTCAAATACACATAAACAAACAAAAACATCTTAAAATATTTGTTAGGACTAGCAGAAGTCAACCCTAAGAGATTGTTAGCAATTAGCATTTTTGAAACATACGTGGTCTTGAGGTGCAATATTTTTATTTTTAGCCCGGGCACATACGAGGCAATATTTGTTTTTGACACTGAAGAACTTAACCTCGCTCATATTTCTACTAATTATGGTTGCTATGCCTGAAGAAGCTTTATAGTTTCAGCCATATGATCTTGCACTCCAAGCCACATCAACACAGACATCTATAACAGGGTAGCCATTTTTGGGTCAGCCTTATGCCAAAGCAATCTCTTTTTTTTTATTTGCAACAGCTCCCATTGTCTCGCTTGCAGTTTCTTCCCATTTCGCATAAACTTTATTCAGCAGTTGGTAAAAAAGTTTTGAAAAAAATATATGAATTTTATTATTTTTCTTATAGGTAAGCCTTTGACCACAATCTCACCTGATGGTAATTGATGATGTAGTCGAAGAAGTTAACAGGCTTAACCTAGCTGAAAACAACTCTTCGATCTTAAAAAATCCTACACCAGTATCTTTCGTGTTTTCAAATGGAATCGAACTAACTTTTTACATATTTTGCACTCAATGTAAATATTGATATGAGTTCATGTCTTCCCTCATCAACCGAGCAGAAGTTGCTTGATTTTCATTCCAATAAATTATTGTGCCGTGTTTTTTCTTGAACTTGTTTTAAATTGTCAGAGATATCAATTATTCGCCGTCCCGATATAGGTAGGTTGAAAATGGTCTTCTTCGTTATCCATTTGAATAATAAACTCTTCATCGTTGCTATCAATTTATCTGTAACACCATAAAATAAGATATAAAGATAATATGACAAAAACAAATCTAATAAGTTTTATTCAGTTTTAGAATTTGATCCTCATTCTAATTTAGTTTAAGTAAAAAGCCCAAATTTGAATGTAAACTTACACTTAATTAACTTTTTTATATTACTTATAGTAGTTGAGGCAACAATCCAACAGCCAAGTGTTAACAGGCTTAACTTAGAATTACTGGCTCTCAAGGGCAGCCGCTGGAACACACCATTAGGTGCTAGGCGACAGATTTTGTACTTGACGGAATTGTAGCAAGCCAAGCGAGCATTCTTAAAATTCTCAACCACCATGATGTGACGCGGCAGTCCGTCCATTAACACTGGGCTCTAGTTTAGCAAAATAGCGTATAATACAACGTTAAACAATATAGAGGTTACACAGGTTAACAATCAGTGACATGCGTGCTGTTCATATGAGTGTAAGTGTTATGACAGTTCTGAGAACTTACTGAGTGGTTTCAGAAAGTGCAACTCGTTCTGGCGCAGATAACGAAGACATTGGTACATCTTGTAATGCGTGAAAGTTGTGTAATATGAGATACGAGAGTCTTATCAGAAGTATCGTCACTTGAATGTCTGAAAAATATTCATAACTTTATATAACTTAAATATCTCTTATTGCTGCACTAAGACCACGAATAATTCGTGCTGAATTATTAGCTACTAGCTGTACCTGCGACTTCATTCTCAATTGCCGTACCTGCAGACTAATTATTCACATTTGAGCACTGTTTATCTCATAAGCAACGCTGTGGTGCAGCGGTGAAGCACTCTTAGGGCCTGTTTCAGAACGTTCGAGTAAATTCCGGTTATACTACCCAGAACATAAAATAACTGAATGATAAAAATGACAGTTAACATGCAGCGCGTTTCAAGCTTTCACCGATGGATAGGCTAAATCGATGACAGTGATACGCAAAGATAGTGTTTTATTTATTAAATATGTTCGGGGTAGTATAACCGGAACTTACTTGAACATTCAGAAACAGGCCCTTAGTAAAGCATAGCTCAGAAAGGAGCTTACTTTGGGTTTGAAAACTCCCGGGTTGTATTTTCCAGAAGACAGTAGTTAAATAGTAGAAGTAGTAAAACTTTACCTCCTTTTGAACCTACTGTTATGTTTAGACTGTGGGCAATAGATATAAGTAAAGAAACAAAAAAAAAACTTACCATAGTTCTTTTCCCATTTTTTTTTAAATTCATCCGTTATTTAGTCCGTGGTTTATTTGCTTTATTTACATTTCCAGAAAACAACCAAAATAATATATAGTCTTATAAGTTTTAAACATATATTTACACAATGAGAAATATACACAAACCAAGGCTAACGAATGGTCTAATACAGATATTTACACTATGAGAAATAAATTCTATGTCACCACTATGGGCTATAATTCCCAAAACAATAATTATTACAATCTAGTTATGCATCCGCCCGAACCATCTATATTAGATTAGTAAGCGAATATTCTGCTGACTTAACATTGTCAGCGGAAAGTTCCATAAAATGTATCCCACGACGATGCACTCTTGCATCGTCGCATGACAGTGATTGTAAGACAGAATAAATCGAGCCTCTATATCGGCTGGACGTATTTCATAGTTTTTATTTTAAATTAGTTTTTAAAAACCCTTCCTTCCTAAAGGGAAGCTTGACTGGCGCAGCCGGTAGGATTGTTTCGTAAAGGCTGCACCGTCCTTGTTCGAATTTTGGGTATCCGAATATACCCGAAAAACGCGAGTGCGGCGCGATTGGCTGTGAAACAATCCACGAACCACAAAAATTCGTCATCTTCCAAATGGTGTCGAGTACGGGAATAGCAATCGGTTGGTGAGTAAAACTCTTTGCCTTCCTAATAACCTCCCGTATTTTTCATAAAAGGGTTCTAGTTATACATTTGTTATTCTGAGATCGAAACTCTCTCATTATAGCGTATCTGGTTGTTTGGTATAAAACTCTACCGAGTGCCTATCTTATTATAAGAACGTCTGGACAAAACTGATAAGCTTTGAACATAGAGCTACCAATGAATGGATATGACAAATAATTATTTTATTAAATTATAATTATCAGTGGTAAAATATTTTAACAATAATTCTATCCAATTAAAATTCTTCAAATAGCTATGTATAGATAATATCACCTATACAGAATATATGATAGTTTTATTTTTCTAAAACTATTATCTGGACTTTACATTTTTATTACTGTTATATTGTTCTATTGACTGTGTTTATGTTCTACTTTAAGTGTCTTTTGATATTTGTATTTTATTTTGTGTGTTGTATTTTTGTGTAAATCGTTGTGCGTCGACAGTTGTTTTTTTTAATATTTTAAAACTCTACCAATATGGAACCGTTTCCACACCAAGTTCCGTTGCCGGAGTCCCCTGCTAGTGTGCAAATTGTGCCTATTCCAAATGAAATGATACGACTCATCCCATTATATAGTGGTGATAAACGCCAATTGAGTTTATTTCTTAGAAAATGCGAATATGTTATAAGCAGATATAGAGGGACAGAGGAGCAGAATATTTATGTGCTCCATGCAATCACTAGCCGATTAACGGATAATGCTGCCGCGTTGCTATCTGAAAGAGAGGACGTTACAAACTGGTCCGCTTTAAAATAATTATTGCAGCAACACTTCGGTGATCCGCGAAGTGAAGAATGCATAAGCATTGAGTTAGAGTCAAGCAAAATAAAGTCTGGAGAATCATATCTCGATTTTTGCTGTAGAGTACTAAATATTCGTTCTCTGCTTATCTCTAAAGTAAATTTAATGGGTGATACGGAATTGAAACGTGCTAAAATTGCAATCTATAATAATATGGCGTTAAACGTATTTTTATACAATTTGCCTGAGAATATGGTTCGTGTCGTGAGACTCAAGACACCTTCTACTTTAGAAGATGCTCTTAGTGTAGTGCTTGAGGAAGTTAGCTTCCACGAGCAGTATTCAATGCGCAATCGTACTCAAAACAACAGTTCGGTGCCAAAGACATCCATCATGCCGAATCAAGGCTTCAAGTTTGGAAACAGCGTCCCCATTACGTCACCACCACAAACTAATTTAAAAACTTACATGCCATATAATTCTGGTACTCAACAAAAGTTTAGTTTTGGTATACCACAAAACACACAAAGCTTTAGACCGCAACAAAATTTTGGATATAAGCCTCAATTGGGCTATCGGCCCCAACAGTTAGGTTTTCGTCCCCAACTTGGCACTCAGCCACAGTTTGGATATAAACCACCACAATTTGGGTACAGGCCGCCACAGTTTGGTTATAAGCCTCAACAAAATTTTGTTACGACCCCACAACAATTTGGCTACAAGCCACCTCAGGTTCAAAAACCACACTTCCAATCCACTGACATATCTATGAGAACGATGCCGCCAAGGCCGCAACCTCAAGTTCCACAGCAAGGCTTTAGGTTAAACGAACTTACCTTAGAAAACGACGACGCACAATATTATGACGACCATAATTACTACTATGACCATGGATACGATACGCATGTTCATGACGCATACTCCATCGATGACGTAGAATGGACCCAACCTCAGGATTATAGTGACGAAATATCGTCAGACGAAAAAGACGCAGCTAATACTGAGACAGAAAATTTTCACATAGAAGCCTCTCGCAAAAACGAGAAGTCGTAGAATTAAACTGTGACGCTAACTTAAAATTACCTTACGTCTTATTACCAGAGATCAGTGCGAAATTTATGATAGATACGGGGAGTACTCGATCTTTTATAAGCCCTCGCATTGCCTATCAGTATTTTTCAGACTATATTAAACACGAACCATTCCAAGTCGTGAGCACTCACGCAAGTAGCCAGCATGACCAAGTGATAGAGATCCCATTATTACCCACATTTAATAGTAGCGACTACCATAAGTTCTACTTGTATGACGTAGACGAACGATACGAAGGGTTGATCGGTAATGACTTACTTAAACAAATAGATGCAATTATCGATTTGAAGGATCTGATCTTGAGGACTAAAACCACTTTCATACCAATTATAAATAATCAGAATTACGTCATTGAATTACCCCCACGATGTGAACAACGCGTTAATATCCCAACAGACCAACACTCAGGTGAAGCTATTGTTGAGTTTAAGGAATTTACTTCTGGCGTGCGAATGCCTTGTGCCCTGGTTAATTGTATGAATGGATACGCATTGACTGTTATTCAAAACACTTCAGACTTACCTATGACACTAACAATAACGAGACCTTTTACGGTTACACAATATGAAACGGCGAATTGTAACTTAAATTATACGGGACACAGTAACGACATCAAGTCGGAGCAGTTATTAGAACAAAATTTACAAAAGCTTAGACTTGATCATACTAATAACGAGGAACACGATAAAATACTGCGGCTTTGTAATGAATACAAGGACATATTTTATTGTGATCAAATCCCTTTAAGTTTCACAAATCAGGTCAAACACAAAATACGGACAAAAAACTAAGATCCCATTTTCATTAGACCATATCGGCAGGCAGTTGCACAGGTAAGTGAAATAAATCAACAGGTAGAGAAGCTCTTAAAAGACAATGTCGTTCGAGAATCTCATTCTCCATGGAACGCACCAGTACATCTTGTTCCAAAGAAAGTTGATGCATCAGGAGAAGTAAAGTGGCGAATGGTTGTAGATTTTCGACGACTAAATGATATCACCGTGGACGATCGATACCCGTTACCTAACATCAATGACTTATTTGACAAATTGGGAAAGAGTTCATACTTTAGCACACTTGATTTAGCTAGCGGTTACCATCAGATTGAAGTCGAGGAGCAGGATAGGGAGAAGACTGCCTTCAGCACACAAAATGGTCATTACGAGTTTCTAAGAATGCCATTTGGTCTTAAAACGGGCCCCGGCGACATTCCAACGAGCCATGGATAATGTTTTGAGAGGTCTGCAGGGACTCCATTGCATGGTTTACTTGGATGACGTCATTGTATTCTCTGCAAGCTTAGATGAACACATCCTAAAACTCCGAACCATATTCGATAGACTTAGGACCACTAATCTTAAGGTTCAGCCAGATAAGTCTGAATTCCTAAGAAAGGAAGTACTTTACTTAGGTCATACCATTACTAAAGACGGCCTTAAGCCCAATGACGATAAGGTCACAGCAGTGTTAAATTATCCCTTACCTAAAACCACTACTGAAATAAAAAGTTTTCTCGGACTTATTGGCTACTACCGCCGTTTCATCAAAGACTTTGCACAGGTAACCAAACCTTTAACAGCGTGCCTTAAGAAACGTAATAAGATAGTTACAGACCAGGCTTATATCGACGCGTTTAATAAGTGTAAGGAACTTCTGACAAATGCCCCACTTCTACAGTACCCCGACTTCGATAAAACTTTCATTATTACGACAGACGCATCAAATGTTGCACTTGGCGCAGTTCTATCTCAAGGCCAAATAGGCAGCGACAAGCCAGTCGCATACGCTAGTAGGACACTCAGTGACACGGAGTCACGTTATAGCACGATAGAACGGGAATGTCTGGCTATTATCTGGGCTGTTAAACATTTTCGTCCGTACTTATATGGCCGTGAATTCACCATCTATACCGACCATATGCCTCTATCATGGCTTGAAGCTCAACAAGACTCTAGTAGCAAACTTACCCGGTGGAGACTAAGACTACTTGACTATGACTACGACATCGTTTATAAAAAGGGTAAACAAAATACGAATGCCGACGCGCTATCTAGAATAAAAATTAATGCCCTATCCGACACTGACGGAGGCCAATCTATGAAAGTTAACGTTGACAACAAGGAACAACGACTTCAGGCACATATAAAAGAAGTAATAAATGACATTACAAGACTTACGACTAACAAGAAAACGGTACGTAACGACTCGTCAACCATAAGCATATCTGACCCCAGCTCCACAGCAACAGTATCAGGTTCCGATACAGCATCCATATTAAGTCTAGATAGTGAACCCCAATTCCCTATTCGGGAACCGTCTGAATCAACAAAATCAGATACTATACACTCAGCCATGGACGTAGACGTAACCGACATACCAATCCTTAGAGAAGCGATAGACACAAAACCAAACCAGATACTTGTGTTTACATGGTTAAAAAATGATATACAGGTTAAAGATATTTCTCGCGCTAAACAGAAGGTGCTAGAAATATTTTTACCCATAGATAATACAGAACTTATAAAGAAATTTCTTAAGGAATATATTAGACCTAAAATAAAACACTTTATATACTTTGAAGACGAAGAGCATCGTAGGCAGTTTAGCCGTACAGTAGTAGAATTATTTCGAAAGGGTACCGTACAATTGATTGAATGTACGGAGCGTGTAGTGTACGTAGAAGATGAAAAAGAACAGCGAGCGATTGTGGTAAAGTATCATGAAGGGAAAACGTGTCACCGAGGAAGCAAAGAAACATTAGCTAAAATACGTAGGACTTATTTCTGGATAAACATGCATGAAACTATAGCAGCCATAGTTAATGCCTGTGAAATATGCCGTAAAATGAAATACGATAGAAAACCACTTAAGCCCATTTTGCAGTTAACTCAAACACAAGATGCCCCGTTTCAAGAGTTATTTATTGATCTGTTCCAAATTGAAGGACAATATTTCCTTACAATTATAGATGCCTTCAGCAAATTAGGTCAGGCAATACCAATATCAAATAGATCAACACCTGAAGTTGTAAGAGGCCTTATGAAGTATTTTTCTTTTTATGGCATACCAAAAAGGATTAGTTCAGACCCTGGAACGGAGTTTAACAATGAATTAATAAAATAATTCGCTAGTCTACACAAAATTGAATTACATATTGGCACGCCCAATAATCCCAACTCAATGGGCCTTATAGAACGATTACATTCAACAATCTGTGAAATCTATAGATGCGCTAAATATGAGCAAAAGTGTACAGATGTGGCGTCAGTCATGATGTACTCTATTATAGCGTACAACCATTCTGTTCACTCAGTCACGGGACTAACTCCATTTGAAATAGTATTCGGACACACTGACTCAAGTAATCCCTTCGGTATAGAAATGAATAAACAGTATATGCAACAATTGGTGAAGGATCATGCTAAACGAACTAAATTTCTTTACAATCAAATAGCAAATAAAATATCAGGTAGCAAGGAAAAGATTAGGGAGAAGAAAGGTGGTGAGCAGAGAATAGATTTTCCAGAAGGAAAAACTATCTTTGCTAAGGATGTTAACAAAAGAAAAAGTAAAGACAAACCCAGATATACCAAAGCAAAAGTTGTAGGACAAACAGAAAGAAATGTAGTACCAATAAAAATAGGCGAACGTACAACAAAGGTACCAATTAAAAATATAAAACGCCCTCCACAGGTGGAGCGTCCTGATGGTAATGATGCCGGCGCAGGGCCTTCATCTGCAGTCACTTGAGGCGAACCCAGGCATATTACCAGTAAGGGAAGGTCAAGCTTGCGTACAAACGGATCATTGGATAATTATTAAGGTTATTAATTTAGAAAAGGTTTATGAGAACCTTAATTTTATAATAAAAAACTATGCTAGACTTATTGATTTGATACAGCGAAACGAATCATATTCCCCTGATTTTGTTACCCTAAGTATGCATTTAGATTACTTACGCGATCTATCTATCGAAAAATATAGACAACTTGTACCGCAACAACGATTTAAGAGAGGTATCCTTAACCCTTTGGGTTCCATTATTAAAGTAGTCACGGGAAATCTCGATCATGATGATGCATTAAAATATGATGAACTCACTTCTAAACTTGGTCATAATCAAATTGTTATTTCAAAGAAGTTAACTCTGATTTCACAAATAATTGATAGTTTCATTAATACTACAGATATTGTAAGCCACAATTCGGGTCTATTGGAATCACGCTTTAAAATCCTTGAGTCTATTGTGAAAGAGTTGGCTTCTCAGAAGAAACGATGGGACCAGTCTATATACATTGTAAGTTTCTTTAATCTTTTTATGAGCAGCTTCCGAACAATATATATTAAACTAGCTTTTGCCCGCGGCTTCGCTCGCGTTAAGAAGTATTATTATTAATTAGGTATGGGCAAGCTGTCGCCACCTACCAGGCTGCAAACCCTGAAAAACATATCAGGCCAGGAATACCGATGTGCTAGAGTGATTCATTTTTTTTTACGTCCAGTTGCGCGGAGTCATCGCCGCGATATAGACGCGTGAACTCACCTGATATAATACCTAATTAAAAATAATACTTCTTAACGCGAGCGAAGCGGCGGGCAAAATCTAGTTAATAATAATAGTTCTTAACGCGAGCGAAGCCGTGCGCAAAAGCTAGTCGTCAAATATAATCCGCTACATATATTATCTATGCACTGTGCACAAAAATGGTTAATTCAAAGTTCTCTCCAAAATAACTCAATGTAGATGGCGCTACAGAAATTTGTGTATTTTAAACTGAAAGATACTAATCTTATATAGCCTGCATCTCGAAATCCTTTCTTAGGGAATGCCTACGTCAAAAGCTTTATGCGTGCAAAGTCTCAGCCCGATCGGTTTAAAATTGACAAAGTTTCATACAAACTTTCATCCCCTATTGTATCCCCTTGGGGGTAGAATTAATCAAAATCCTTTCTTAGCTGATGCCTACGTCATAACATCTACCTGCATGCCAAATTTCAGCCCGATCCGTCAAGTGGTTTGGGCTGTGCGTTGATAGATCACTATGTCAGTCAGTCAGTCACCTTTGAGTTATATATATTTAGATTAGAAGAAATTGAAACTGCTCTAGCTTTTAGTAAAATATCCATTTTACATCAATCTGTAGTCAATTCCACAGAATTATTGTACCATTTGAATTTGATTGCGAACACTGAAAATTTGATTTATCCTGCTACAGAGAAAAATTTAGTGAAACTCGAAGAAACTGTTAATATTAAGTCTTATACCAAACACAACCAGATTACGTTTATAATAGAGGTACCACTTACAGATAATAATACTTACAATTATTATAAACTCTACACCTTACCGATCTTTCGTGAGACTGAGAATAGAACCTTATCCATATTCCCCCAATTCCCATACCTTTTGGCAAAGGGAATGAAATACCTTCCGATCATAAAACCATGCCGGTCTCTTGGTGCTGGAGGCCACTATTTATGCGCTGACGACAACCGAGCCCTTTACCCCGAGCTCACCTGCATTGAACAACTCATGAGGTTCGAAAACAACCTTACTCGCTGCGTGCAACACCAAATTCATATCGAAGATGTGAGAATCCAACAAATATCTACATCAAGTTGGATTTTATATACGCGACTTAAAGCAGTATTAACTACATACTGTGACTCTGAAATCGCTAAGCATCCAGTCATCGGTACTTACGTAGCAACCCTGGACAAGCCGTGTGATTTTGAAATTGGCGGCATTTGAATTCGACACCATCGTGCCTTCACCGAGAGTGATCTGGTAGAGCCTGATCCTATTATAATTCTACCTACGTTATATGCTGCTGTGAGTACGGGCGCACCCTTACCTGGTGCAAGCGTACTTAATATGCAACGAATAAACTTAGACGAAGTTAAATACATGGCCCATGCGTTAAGGCACAGTGAAGTGATAAACAGTGTTTCAAGAGAAAAGGACTCTAGCTTCAGTGTAATTTTATATGTTACTCTATTCCTAGTTTTGATCTGTCTACTTATAATTTTAACATATGTGTTACGAAATAAGATTATTTTAATGTGTGCTAGAAATTATCGAAACGTTATTAAAAATGAACGTACCGATAATTTCCCTCTTGGGGAGGGAGGAGTTATGCATCCGTCCGAACCATCTATATTAGATTAGTAAGCGAATATTCTGCTGACTTAACATTGTCAGCGGAAAGTTCCATAAAATGTATCCCACGACGATGCACTCTTGCATCGTCGCATGACAGTGATTGTAAGACAGAATAAATCGAGCCTCTATATCGGCTGGACGTATTTCATAGTTTTTATTTTAAATTAGTTTTTAAAAACCCTTCCTTCCTAAAGGGAAGCTTGACTATCTATTGCATATTCTCATGATATTTGTTTACGCAGATGATCAAAGTGTGCGCGCAAAAATTTGACACGGGCCTTGCTTCGGTGACGTCCAGCAGGACACTGGTGATTGCGAGCGACGCGTTGATTGATTATCACATATATATTCAATATAATATATTAATTATATAATATAATACATAAAAAAAAAAATGCAACGAAAAAAAGGATCCGTTCAAGTCTACGAATAAATAGGTTCAATTCCATTTCGAATTGAATAACCGACAAAATCGTATTAGTTATAGATTCAATGGAGTATTAATTACTGCTTAAATTGAAATTTGGCTGGTGAAAAAACCGCAAATCGAACTTAGTTCTGTATTTTTTTCTTTCGAGAAAATTTTGTCGTATATCGTGTGTTGAACGGTTTCACAGTAAGGAGGAAGAATGTAAGTAAAACATTAATTAATTTCAGAGCTAAGGTGTACTAATTTCTTTATAAAGAACAACATCTACTGTAGGAAAAAACGGGAACACCCCACCTAAGAAGTGTTAAGCTAGCTACGCTACGAGCGCTTCAAAATTATTAATAAGTGTGTTTGATAACAAAAATTTGATATTGTTATAGTCTGTATAATGTAATTAGTCTATTGTTTTGTAACGTAGCTTCCGTCTTCCATGTTATTAGATAAGCTGATGAGTTTTACGAATGTGGTTTGTTTGATACGAGGAGTATTAATTAATTACTCCCAAATAGTTGCCTCAAGAGAAGATATAACAGATATAAATAATAATAAATATAATTATGTTTGTATTAGATACTTTTCATTATAAAAATACCATCATTACATGATGATAAATATTATATTTATACTAATCTTGTACCTTCGAAATAAATGCCACTAATGGTCGACATTCATTTTGACAGCTGTTTCTAGACTGATAACACAGTGATGACAGATTAAAAAAGTACATAAAAAATCGATGAGCATCGATCATTCACAATACAATATTTAAGCCACGGGTTCATCTGAGTTACCAAGATATCTTGTGCGAAGATATCTATAAGCGCTTGGTCGATATGACACGTGATGAGAATGCTGGCACTTGTTTGACTCAACGAATAAGCAGTGCAATCCAATGGGGCAATGATGCCAGTATGCTGCTGGACAGGCTGCCAACTGCATGGTAGTAGGCTATTAGGAAAGATGAAGTTTCGACTGTGGCCACCCGCCACTTCCTTATTTGTAGTTAGGTTGGTTGGGTACCTATGTAGTGATCGCCAAGTTACCGTACCGGTGAAGCCGAGTCCGAGCGCGCACCTGTTGTAGGTTCGCGTGTGCGCCGCCTGCCCGCTCCAGCCTCGGCCCTCGTACACGCGCCCCTCGTTCCCCACCAGGAAGTTGTACCTGCCAACGCACCACGGTACCCTATACAGCTTGAGAGACTAACGTCTGCATGTTATAATATAAACCTATATAGATATAATCCTATCTCAGGTTAGGACTTGCTCTCAAGAGGCGTTTGCTGTACTACTACCATGGGGTAAGGCATTTTGCGAATGCTTGCCTGGCTACTTATCACCCTCTCAAGTAAACAATCTGTCGCCAATCCGGCAGCTGTCTTTTAGAGCCAGTAATTATTGTAGGTTACCCTTAATAACATCTTCGACTACATCGCCACTTACAATCATGTAAGATAGTAGATAAAGGCTATAAATGAAACGAATCATACTAATATTTATATTTCTAATTTGAGAGCCCGTTCTCAGCTGATACCAAAAACCAGTCAAAAGCAGTATTGCGATGAACGGCGTTATATGTGCTGCTATTGATATACTTAATTATATACAATCGACGGCATTAAGAGGGTGCGTAGGTCTTGAGAGCTTACCAGCTGAGATTGGTGTTGGTATCACTATATGTGATCGGCTTATTACCTATTAAGTGACACTCACGGCAGGTCGTACTCGTACTCGGAGAGGTAGTAATTCTGCAGGGTGCGTATGGTGGCAGCGCAGTCCGCGAACTTGTAGCACTCGGTGCCGGCAGTATGCTGCACGATGACAAGCCGCAGCGGCAGCATGGCCTTCAACCAAGGTTCATTGTCTGGGTCCTCTGGCTTGGCGAGCCACATGTGCCGCGTGATGTTCCACTCGTGCGGCGCAGAGTCTGGCTCCTCTGGCGGCGTGGGTGCGCCAGCCAGCGTCCCCACCAGCACCGCGCACACCGCCAGCGCGCCTAGTGCCGCACAGCACGCCACGCGCTCTGCACGTGACGTGCGCTGGCACCACTCCCACACGTACCGTACCAACCCCATCTCTGCAATCATCCATCCATATCTATAAGTATATACCTAGTATGTATTTGTATATATATATATTCGTCTCAACATATAGGAACAAAAACCTCATTCTATACAAACGCCGGTGATGGAATCTCGTTATACATAATGCGTTTAGGGCAGTGATAAGGTTACCACGCAGACCTCATCGCTATCGCGGCTCGTGTGGAGTGGTGCGCAGGGTGCGCCCCACCAACAACACTAAAAGTTATTTTTATTTAAATAAACATAACGGCATAAGCAGTAGCTTCTTCTTGAATAGCTGCTACGCTACTTAGTGTGGCACGAACAGCGTACTCACTTCTAACGCTACCATTGAACTTAGCTCATGAGGAGATGCCGGTATGTAACATTAACAAACGCAGTGAGCGCGGAATGTTATAGCAGTATAAGTTGTTGGTTTGAGATGCATGTACGTTGTCCCACAAAAGAGCAATTGAAGCACTAGCTCACATCATTGTGGGATATCAAAGGTAACCAGGATATCATGGGAGGGATGGTGGTACATTTAGCTGGTGACTTTAGACAGACCCTTGCGGTGATTACTAGGGTCACGCCGGCAGATGAAACAAATGCCTGTATGAAAGCATTTGTATTATGGGTTCACGTGAAAAAGTATTGTCTCTCTTCACATTGATTCTAAATGAGTGTACCTAAGTTAAAAAGTACTCGACCAATGTTGATAACATTTAAATAGGACCAACCTGGAAGTATACCCTACCCAATAAAAAAAGCATCATTATAATCAATGCATAATTACTCGAGAAATCGTTGAACTACATAAAAAGTCACAGTGAATTGTAGCATCTCCTCCATTATTAAAGTCGGGTAAAAAAAAAATACGCTTCTCTTGCTTCTTGAATAGATTCAAAAAGAAATATGTAGCAATGAATAACTTTCGAAGTTGCAGGCGTCGCAATAAAATACATCCTTAATTCAGTTAATCGCAATAGCATCGAGGTGGAGAACATTGTAAAATAAGTAAAATCGCCGGAGCGTTCTTTCGAAGCAATGTTGGTCGTACTCGTATAGTACTTTAGGTAGGTACGTAAAACGTAACTTCCGAATAACAGTCGAATTTCCGAAACAAATTTCGGAATGACGTCTCAGTGGACAATATTATGGAAATAGAACAAGATACGTCATACTCTATAGAATTTCTCAACTCCTTATAATTATCAGGAGCGCCATCCCATAAGTTGAGACTAAAAATTGGGTTTCCAGTCCATTAGGACTATTTTCTCAACACAACACATTCCTCACTATTAAGTGAAGAATGTTAACGGTACACGGCTACAAATTACACATATAGTGTAGAGCACAGCATTATAAAGGCTACGATTATGACTGGAATAGCAAAAGGAGAAAATGTCTTGATTCCCCTCATTCAATGATTCCGACAGATTTGCCATTTCAATTTAAAAGAGTGCAGTTTCCTCTGAAAGTAGCATTTGCTATTGCAGCAGCCTTGTAAACACTGCTTACATAATTAATTATGATAAGTAAACATATAAACTAATAATAAAACCAACAATAAATTTCGTAAACCAATTTATTAAATTCAAAACTTATAAAATGAATGCATAAGAGGCGAAGCCGTGCGGAATAAAAAATTCGCAACTATACTCTGGTTTTTAATTCGAGATCAAAAATGTAAACAAAGAAATGTCAATATATGTCATTGTCAAACTGACTGGTCAGGGGTATTAAATATTTTTTCTTCAAACATTTTCTTACGTAATATTTGGTGGCGCTAAGTTTCACATATTTTTATTACATTGAAATAATTGTACACCTAACTATATATATTTACCTTAGTCACCTCTTACGACACCCACGGGAAGATATGGCGGTGACATTGTAACCTGGTATCTCATGAGGCGTTGGGCCACAAAAATAACGAAAAATTGTGGTCAGCAGCGCCTTCTAGAGAACTGACAACTTCAACTGCGATCCTCAAGACGTCTGCCAAGCGTAGAGATTATGGCAAATCCCCCCAATGGAACCATGTCCATGTTTAGTGGATGTTTCAGATTTGATTGATGGACTTGTGCTTCAGTGATAGGAATAGGTAGTGCTTATTTGCCTAAACTTCGAAGAACAGAGACAAGAAACGGAGACTTCCTTAGCGCTACATTTTTTTACGGGACATCTGTCCCGAAATTCGGGACAACATTTCAAAACATTAAAAAATATGTTATTTGGAATAAGTAATTCGTCTTTATTCACCTAAAGTTTGCGACTAGATATAACATAATTTTGTAAAAAAATTTTTTGGATAACATTTTGTAAATGCCTTGTCTGATCTTAATACTATGAATCACAATGTTTGTATAAGGAGCCGTACACGTTTCGAAGTAAATATCTTCTTTCTAGCTCACTCTCGGCTACCTTTAGTGAGATTTCTAAAGTTCAAGTGTATAATTTTATTGAAAAAAAAAAAATAACATTTTGTCTTTAAAATAATAAAACGGTAATTTTTATCATTTTAGCATCCTCTATAGTAGGACGAATTTATCATTTCAAAAACAACAGGTATTTGTATTTTATCTTCATGAAATATATTTCTAAAGTATATTTAAAAATGTGCATGATATTAAAATAATGACCGTATCCATTATTTAGTAACACACTTAAACTTAAAAAATATTTAAAAACATCATTTAATTTTATTGCACCTAAAGTACAATACGACTTTTGCGGCAACGCATTTCGTTATCTATTTTAGAAATTACAAAAAGGAACCGCCATTGTAGCATACGCATACCTGTGCAGTGCGGGGAGGGTCATCACTATTTGCGCTGTAGCTTGGTGCGGGTGACAGATAGAGGGAGAGGGACAGATAGATTAATCATCTGCTAAGTGCGAAAGGGACTCTGCTTTTGTCTCTTTTGTACTTAGTAGATAATTCATCTATCTATCCTGCTGTCACCCGCACCAAGCTACAGCGCAAATAGTGTACATACCTTCCCCTGCCGCCCCGCGTGCCAGCGCGCCCAGGTTACCCTCACTTCACTCCTGTACTTCGGTCTGTTAAGTGCGCATCTACCTGTATTGTTTCTGTGAATATTGTTTTTGACCCTCGCACGTTTTTTGGTTTATTGGATCTTCCTAATACGACTACCTTGGCTTGAATTTATGGATTACGATTTGCTGCAATAACATTGTTCCTGTCTGTCTACATCAAATAATACGGTAAGTCAACATTTATTACTTTTTAATGTTTTGACTAAAGTAATTAATTTAATTTCTTGTAGGGAAATAAACAGTAAGTTAGATATAAAGTAGAACATAAATGTATATATTATTTTATCTTAAACTAGCAATTTGACAGTCTAACTTAATCTGCAGTTGTATGAACTTGACATTTTTGAATTTCAATAACAATGACGCTACGCGTGTTCATATTTTCTAACCGTATTTCTTTATTAGAGCGTAAAATGAAATAATGAAATCTTCAAATCGATACAATCGATGCGCCTAGCTGAAATGCGCGCGCCTCTCCCACTTTCCCTTCCACCTCCCCGTGTCTATAAGGGTTAGTTTTTCCTTTTGAGGTATGGAAAGCTTTAAAATATTATTTTATTTTAGGTACTTGCTACCGTACCGCTTTTTGGAGACCAGTAAGATTGGCGATGGCGAACAAGCCTAAGGAAGCAACAGTACAAAGTTGGATTAGACTTCATCCTGAATTATATTACGACCCGGCCAGTAATTTTATTTACTGTTCTAAGTGCGAGAGCAGTATAACAGCTAAACTTAGTAGTGTCCAGAGGCACGTTAAAGGCCCGAAACACAAAGGGACAAGTAAAAAACCAAATGAAGAATTTTATTTGGACCAAGTACAATTTCTCATATTATGTAATATACCTTGGATTCAAGTAAACAATCCCGCTTTTAAAAAATTCTTCCATAAATATATTTGCTGTAATTGTACAAATCGACAAAAGATTCCTGAGCAATCATTGCTGAGAAAAGTTTATTTAGATAAGATTTTTAAAACAAATATTGACTCGATTTATGAAAAAACTGCAAATCAAAAGCTGTGGGTATCTTTAGACGAAACAACTGATTTTTTAGGCAGATTCATGGTACATTTTCTTGTAAAACCTTTAAATGCGATCACACAAAAACCATTTTTAGTTGCTTGCAAAGTACTAGAAATTGTTAATGGGAACACAATTGCTCAATTTGTAACAGACTGCCTTGAAAATATGTGGCGCGATTCGTATGAATCCAAAGTAGGAGACGTTGCTGTATTATGCACTGATAGTGTAGCATATATGCTAAAAGCGGGACGTGTTCTGAAAAATTATTTGCCCAACATGATACACGTCACTTGCTTAGCACATGCACTGAATCTCGTGGCAGAAAAAATACGATACGAATACTCAGATGTAGATGAATTAATTTCAAACGTAAAAAAAATATTTTTAAAGTCACCTAATAGAGTGCGCTTGTTAAAAAACACCTTTCCCGACATGCCGCTTCCTCCAGAACCCGTTATTACAAGATGGGGTACTTGGTTGGAGGCAGTGTCATACTATGCAAAATATTACGATCAAATTAAAACAATGTTAAATCTTTTAAGAAGTTCCGACGCGCTAACTATTAGGTATGCCAAAAATGTTCTTCAAAAGGAAAACTTGAAATCGGATTTGGACTACTTTGAGGAATATTTTAAAGTTATACAAATTGGGTTAAAGAAACTACAAAAATCGAATTTAACTCTAACGGAATCATTTGAAATATTTGATCACGTGAGAACTGTGCTTAGCTGGTGTTCGTCTGAGCCTATAAAAAATAAACTAGATCATGTCATGGACAGAAATCCCGATCTAGATAAAATTAGAGACATATGTGACGCGATAAAAGCAGAAGGGGTTGAGCGATCATACTATATGTACGCGCCTTTAACCTCAGTCGATGTTGAAAGGTCGTTTTCAACTTATAAATGGATTCTAAACATAAAACGAAATCGCCTGACAGTTGAAAATATAGAAAAAATTTTGATTGTGTATTTTAACTTGGATGACTCATCTGACAAAGAAAATTTCGGTTCTGATACTGAACTTGACGAATCGAATCAAGCTCATTAAATTAAAATGGTTCTTTATTTTTTATGGTAGGTAAACACACATAAAGATTTTCAAATTCTTAGCAATTTTTAATGCGTCAAGATCTGTATCAAAACCGAACAGTTAGTAAGTTCACTATTAAAACTGATTGTCCTCAATGTTACACTTCCTAAATGTTATACTTCATACGTCCTAAATGCCTCAAAGGTTAATTTGTACTTTGATTTGAGTTAAAATTGCATCCCTCAACGTCAGTGAAATAAATATGACAAAGATAGGTAAACATAAAATTGTAACCGACTGTACATTTTGTTTCATGCTTTCCAATTACGTCATATTTCAAAAATAATATAAATATACATATATTTGTTACAATAAAATTCTGTGTTTTATTTTTCCTTAAGAGCCCATTAACATAAAGCGATATCGACCGGCGATTTATGAGCATTTTTGTTTGTTTTTTTTTAAGGAATTATAAATTATAAATGTTATGACTAGTCGCAAACTTTAGGTAAATAAAGACGAATTACTTATTCCAAATAAAATATTTTTTAATGTTTTTAAATGTTGTCCCGAATTTCGGGACAGATGTCCCGTAAAAAAATTTTGTGCTAAGGAAGTCTCCGTTTCTTGTCTCTGTTCTTCGAAGTTTAGGCAAATAAGCACTACCTATTCCTATCACATTAGGTATACATTTTGTTATTTTGGTGAGAAAGTACTAAAATACCAATTACCTTTTCTAAAGTAGGAATTTTGTTGTATTGAAAAAACATACAATCTGCCATATGACTTAAAAAAATAATTCATCAAATTTGTTCACAATGTCTGCTTTGGTCTTGTTATTCTTGGTGAAGTGAACTCTTCGCTGCCCTTATTTTCACTGACAATCTTTCTGACTGAAACTGACGATATCCCCAACATTTCAGTAGTTTTTTAGCACGCTCCATTAAAAACCAATGGCCTGAATGAATTAAAGACCTTCAGCCACGCAAAAAATATGTGTTTGTACGCCTGCATCACCATCAGCTTTTCAGAAGCACTCACGAAGATTTGTGAGGACGTTTCTCAACAATGTCTTTCGTTGTTGAAGAGCCCGGTTCTAGCTCTGGTTTGGAGGCTCCAGCCTCCATATTATGATAATAATATTTTCGTAACAATAAACAAAAACTGAACACATCTCTCTAACAATAACTATAAACGATAAAAAAGTAACAACGAAATTCAACAATAACAAGAAAAGCAATCGGAAATGTGTGTGAGTGTGCATAGTGGCGTATAATAATTTACCAGAAGATATTTAAATATTGAATGGTAATGTTTTTAGAGATACTTGTAAATGGAATAGTTGGCTATCTGACAATTGTTTTTACAGAATGAAAGAATATTTAAACTTCACTGAGTGATGTATATCGAATAAATTATTTTCAAAATGAAAATTTATATTAGAATGAAAATTTATAAAATTTATATAGATAATATGATATAAATTGTATTAAATTGTATTTGTTATACAGATAGCCAACTACTCTCTTTAGCTCTAAACACATTACCATTCAAGATTTTAATATCTTCTGGTAAATTATTATACGCCACTATGCACATATTAAAAACATTTCTTTTATAAATATATTTACGGCAGGGAGGTTGATAACTTTGCACGTTTTTGCCTCGGTATGAATTCATATCGTTTTTTGAAATATTTAGGGTGTGTTTTGACGAAAATACATAAGTCCCTAATGTACATACACGGATGTGGCAGAATATTGCATTGTTTAAATAATGGTTTGTTTTTTGCAGTATGAAAGCCCTGTCTGTTACCCCACAATAAAAGACCGTAGCTGAGGACAGATGATACGTGCCCATGGTAAGCAGTTAGAGCTGCTTCTTTAGAAACCGTTTGTCTTAGTTTCTTTAATGCAAATACAAAGCGACTAAGTTTTTGGCAAACTGTGTTGATATGCATTTTCCAATTCAAGTGCCTGTCTAAATGAATACCTAAGAACTTATATGTCTCTACTTCATCAACTTTTTGTTCTTTATGTGCTATGCTGTGATAAAGGAAAAGTATTATAAGAATTAAACGGCATTATTTTAGTCTTACTAACATTAATGTTTAAGTTATTATATTCTGTCCACCTACTAATATCAGCCAATGCTTCGTTTAAAATGTTTTGGTAATTTCTGTGCATTGTGTTCTATTGCGTAAATAGCTTAGTGTAGGTTCTGTACGTCAAGGGGGCGTCCCCAAATGCGCAGAAAACCTCCACGTGGTGCCCCTGGAAACTGTCCTGGACCCGGTAACGCAGGTGTCCAGGCAGGCCAATTTCTGCCGTCTCAGCTTTTAGTGCCGTTGCTGTGACAGATATGTCGAAGACTTTGGGGAAAAATTCAAAAGGCCCTTTTCAGGGCCAATCTCGATCCCGAGACTCGTCTGTGGACCCACAGGTCCCTGTAGAGGAACGGGAAGTGCGGAATATGCTGGAGCGCACGCTCAGCATGGAGTCGGTGTCCAGTGGTGCGAAAACCGCTGACGGGGAGATCAGCTGCCGAAAGCGGCCGTCTTCTTCGTTCCTCGTGTCCGGGTACTTAGACTCGGACACAGAGACCGAAGGAACGGCGGCTGCTAAGGTGCCAACCTCAAGGAGAGGTCGTGGAAGAAAAGCCAAGGCGGGTCCTTCACGAGAGGAGTTTCTAAAACCCTCTCCCGTTCCGTCTGACGGCGAGTTGGAAGAAGTCCTGCGTGGCAGGCGCTTTAAGAAGGGACCAGCTGCTGTCGTTGCCAGCCTTGCGAATGAAACCGGAAGTGAGTCTGATGTTGTCGCGACGGTTGGAGACCTGAGCGCGCTCAACAACCAAGAGTTGAGGGCGCAAGCGGGCGAAAAGCTTGCTTGCATATTGGAGGTTGCCAAGAAGTCTGGCAATCTCAAGGGCGAGTTCGTTGGGCGCCTGAAAAGGTCTGCGTCGACCCTGAGGGAAGTGGTCGACGCTTTGGCTAGCAGGAGCGAGGCGGAAGAGACGCGGCGGCTAATAGCTGAGAACAGTCGTCTACGACTCGAAGTTGAAGCCGGAAAGGCGGAAGTGAAAGCTCTGCGTCGTGGCTTCACCGAAGCCAAGACGGAAGCCGCTGCCGCCAATAGTGCTGCGGCAACTAAGACGCAGGCAGCCCCCAGTACCCTGATGGGGGCTGCTGAAATAGTAGAGGAGCTGAAGCGCTCCTTGACCACAACGTTCGGGCAAATGCTCAATGCCCGACTCGCGGTGATTGAGGACCGTCTTCTGCCTGCCCCGACGGTGCGCCCTCCTCTAAGAGTGGACGCTAAGAAGACGGTGGTAACCACCGCACTACCCAAGCCGACGCCCGAGCAGGCTCGCAAACCTGCCCCAAGAGCAAAGAAGCAGGCCAGTCAGGTCTCAAAACCTGCCATCCCACCCTCAGTGGCACCGGTTGCAGGCCCCTCCACCTCTAGAGGAAACCGTAAGGCCAGCGAGGCTGTCCCTCTCGCTGGCCCTCAAGAGGAAACGTGGTCTTTGGTGGAGCGGAAGGGCAAAGGGAAGGGTAAGGGCAAAGGTAAGTCCTCCGCACCTGTGCCCGCTACTGTGGCTCGTGCCTCTGCTACCACCACAACCACAAAAAAGAAGAAGGTCAAGGCTGCGCTAAAGCCCTCAAAGTCTGCGGCTGTCGTGCTGTCGCTGCAGCCAAAAGCCGCGGAAAATGGAGTGACATATAGCGATGTCCTACAGCTGGCGCAAGAGAAGGTCGATCTTCAGGAGCTGGGGATTGACCAGCTCCACTTTCGCCAGACAGCGACCGGAGCCAGGTTGCTGGAAATTCCTGGCTCCCAAAACTCTGAGAAGGCGGACAAGCTCGCGGAGAAACTTCGTGACGTCTTGTCTAATGTGGCCAACGTCGCCAGACCCGTAAAGACAACCGATCTACGGATAACGGGCCTGGACGATGCGGCCACAAAGGAAAAAGTGGCAACGGCGGTTGCGGAGGCCGGTGGCTGTGACGTGCGCTTCGTCAAGGCCGGGGAGATACGACGCTACTCCACTCTGGTCTCTTGTCCAATAACGGCAGCCAAAACACTGCTGGCAAAGGGTAGGTTGTTGGTGGGGTGGAGCTCAGTGAGAGTAGTTGCCTTGGGGGCGCGTCCCATGCGCTGCTTCAGGTGCATGGGGCTAGGACACACCCGCACCCAGTGTTCGGCCTCAGCGGACAGAGGGGACCTGTGCTACCGGTGTGGTGGTACAGGTCATCAGGCAGCCAGCTGTGGGAGGACCGACCCACGATGCGCAATATGTGCAGAGTCTGGAAGACCCTCTGGGCACGTAATGGGGGGTCGAAATTGTGCTCCTCCAAAGACGAAGGGTAAGGCCACAGTGACCCAGGCCATCCCTACGCCCCCGAAACGGGCTACCCCAGAGGCTGCTCAACACCAGGCGGTGAGCGAGGAGGTTGCTATGTCTGACTAATGGATCGGGTCCGTCATAGCAATTTCCTCCAGTCGAATCTTAACCACTGTGCCAGGGCCCAGGACCTACTCATGCAGGCAATGGCACAGTGGGAAGTAGATGTTGCGGTCGTGGCGGAGCCATACTACGTCCCCTCCCATCCCTGTTGGGCTGGGGACCTGAACGGCTGCGTGGCCATTGTGGCAAATTCCAGTGGCGGAATTCCTCTTTCTGTGGAAGAGAGGGGCTCTGGGTACGTGGTGGCTAAATGGGGAGAGTATGCGCTCATCGGTGCATACTTCTCCCCCAATAAAACCGCTGCGGAGCTGGAGGTCTTTATGGACCTCCTGGCCGCGGTGGTAAGACGACTGGTGCCTCGGCAGGTCCTTCTCCTGGGGGACTTAAACGCCAAGGCCCGTGATTGGGGCAATCGCTTCACTGACTCTCGTGGTGAGATTGTCAGGGAGTGGGCGGTTGCCACAGGACTGACTCTGCTGAACAGAGGGTCGGTCCACACGTGTGTGCGTCACAATGGGGGATCCGTGGTGGACATTTCGTTTGCCACACCATCTGTTGCAGCACGTGTCCGGGCCTGGAGGGTCGAGTCGGAGGTGGAGACTCTCTCGGACCATAAGTACATTAGGTTCGAAGTCTCTACCTCCTACAGCCATGGAGGTACTCAGCGCGTGGAGCGAGCGGATTTCCCACGCTGGACGATAAGTCGTCTCGACGCCGAACTGGCGAAAGAGGCGGCAATCGTACAGTCGTGGCTTACAACCACCACGCACCCGGAGGTGGATTTCGCCGCAGGCAATTTTCGCACAGCGGTTACCGCCGTATGTGACGCAGCAATGCCAAGGTCCCAGCGCCGTCCCGCCCGGCGCGAGGTTTATTGGTGGAGTTCGGATATTGAAAATCTCCGAGCCACCTGCTCAGATGCGCGCCGTCCTTACGTCCGCTGTAGGAGACGGCGCAACGGCCGCACCGATGTGCAAATGTCGGCTGAGGAGTTGGAGCTTGAGCGCCAGCTGTACAACTTATACCGCGAGGCCAAGCGAGAGCTGCAGCTGGCCATCACCCGGGCCAAGTCAGAGGCCTGGGGTGAGGGCCTTGAGGAGTTAAACAGGGATCCTTGGGGGCGTCCGTACAGGGCCGCCCGGAAAAGGTTCCGGGGCCAGATGCCCCCGGTCGTGAAGTCCCTGGAGCCAGAGCTTCTGGGTAGGGTACTGGAGGGGCTCTTCCCCGACAGTGATCCCGTCCACATTCCTCCAACGATGGCGACATTGCTCCCCGAGGAATTGAGTCCGGCTTCCATTCCACCTGTGTCAGAGGTGGAAATGGAGGTTGCGGTTGGCCGTCTGCGAAGAAAGAGGACGGCGCCGGGCCCAGATGGGATCCCAGGACGGCTCCTTAGTATCGCTCTAGGGGAAATGGGTGATCGGCTTCGGGAGCTGTTCGACGCGTGCCTCACTTCGGGACGGTTTCCGAAGTTGTGGAAGGATGGTCGATTGTGCCTGTTGCGGAAGGAGGGACGACCCGTCGACTCACCGTCCGCATACAGGCCAATCGTGCTACTGGATGATACGGGTAAGCTGCTTGAGAGAGTGGTGGCTTCCCGTGTCATCCGGCACCTGGAGGGGACTGGGCCTCAGCCGTCGGAGGCCCAGTATGGGTTTAGAACGGGGCGGTCTACGATAGACGCCCTACTCTGGCTCAAAAGATGGACGCGGGACGCGGTCAGCGGGGGGGAAAAGGTGATGGCAGTATCGCTTGATATAGAGAATGCCTTCAACAGCCTTCCACATGAAACAATACAGGAGGCACTCCGATATCACGGAGTGCCCCTGTATCTGCGAAGGCTGTTGGCTAATTACCTCCTGGACCGCGAGGTTCTAGTGGATGGACGCGACGGTCTGAGGCGCCGTCGCGTTGCATGTGGGGTTCCACAGGGGTCAGTTCTGGGACCACTCCTGTGGAACGTGGGCTACGACTGGGTGCTCCGTGGCACGCTTCCCGCAAGTATGCGGGTCGTGTGCTACGCGGATGATACCCTGGTCGTAGTAAGGGAGAGGAATCTGAAGGAGGCACTGCGGTTGGCTACGGTGGGCACTACTCTTGTGATCGGTCGCATTGGTGCCCTTGGGTTGAAGGTCGCCCTCTCCAAGACTGAGGCCCTATTGTTTCATGGGCCTCGAGGGGGACCTCCTCCAGGAACACGGGTATCACTGGAGGGGGTCATGATTCTGGTTGGGACCCAGATGAAATATCTGGGTCTCATACTGGATGGAAGGTGGTCTTTTGGGGTCCACTTCACCAAGTTGGCGCCAAAAGTTGTAGGAGCCGCGGCCGCCTTGGGTAGGCTGCTGCCCAACGTTGGCGGCCCGAACGCCAACTGTCGCCGATTATACTCCGGAGTGATCCGGAGTATGGCTCTGTATGGGGCACCTGTCTGGGTGGACGCTCTCAATCGCGACAATAAAACACTGCTGCGACGTCCGCAGCGGATTGTCGCAACGAGAGCGATACGGGGATACCGGACGGTGTCCTGGACGGCAGCCTGCGTGCTGGCTGGGGATCCTCCTTGGGAGCTCCAGGCTGAGATCCTCGCTGAAGTTTATCACTTCGTGGCAGCGAGGACAGCTCGGGGGGATACCCCAACGTGGGAAGAAGTCACGCGAATGCGATGGCAGGCAAGGACCGCCCTGTTGCGGCGGTGGACGGAGGACCTGGCTCCGCCGGTCCCTGGACAGTGGACGGTGGAGGCCATCCGTCCGGTCCTATGGAGGTGGATGAGGCGGCGGTTCGGGTCACTAACCTTTCGATTGGTGCAGGTGCTTTCCGGACACGGATGTTTCGGCAAGTACCTGCATCAGATCGCAAGGCGGGAAGTGACCCCGGCCTGCCACGAGTGTGGGGCGCCGGAGGATACGGCGCTTCATACGCTGGAAGTGTGTGCTGCGTGGGGCCCACAGCGGCACGCACTTTCAGCTATCATAGGAGGGGATCTCACTCTACCGAGCGTGGTAAATGCCATGCTCGGTGATGAGAGATCGTGGCAGGCGGTGGTCTCTTTCTGCGAATCAGTAATGGTGCAGAAAGAGACCGCGGAGCGGGTCAGGGAAGACGATGTCCAAGCTGACCCGCGCCGGCGGAGACGAACGGGTGCGAGGAGGCGGGAGTTCGCCCGCCTCCTCCCTTCTTCGTAGTGGGGTCACTGGTGGAGAGTCGGGGGATTCTCCACCAGCTTGCACGGCCCCACGTGTCTGGGGGGCGGCCTTGGTGAGCTAGGTTGCCCCTCCATAGGGCGGAGGCCCGGTTGGGTTCGGGCCTACCGTTGGGGTGAGATAGTGAATGCCATCGTGACCCTATCTTGCCCTACCTCGGCGGAGGACTGCTCACGGGGGGGTTTTAGTGGGTGCAAGTCCCACACATACCCTTCCGCCACCCCCCGTGGAGGAAGGGAAGTGCGAAGGCATTTCCCCCCAAAAAAAAAAAAAAAAAAAAAAAAAAAAAAAAAAGGTTCTGTACGTCAATACAGCAAGAATTACAAGCCACTATATGTTATGCTTAGTTATAATAATAAGTGTGAATATCTTTAGTGTTTAGTTGCAACTGTACCAAAGTTCGTGAAATAAATATATTATTATTATTTATTATTATTAGCTAGTTAACCATTCCAAAGATTTGCCTCTTATTCCATACCAATCTAGTTTGTGAAATAGTTTTTCATAGTCTACAAAAACAAATGCCTTTTTTAAATCGAGGAACAGGGACACTACTGTAAACCCACAATTAATGCTATCTGTTACTTTTTCAATGAAATTAAAACAAGCGAGTGCAGTCGAGCTTCCTTTTCGAAATCCAAACTGCTCCTCTTTGAGTACATTATTCTTAGTAAGAAAAATGTTCAATCGAACAAGTACCGCTTTCTCTAAGATTTTTGACAACATAGGAACAATTTTTGACAACATAGCTATAGGCCGATAGTTATTTGGATCCAGTTTATTGCCCTCCTTATATAATGGCTTAACAATCAATTTTTGAGTTCATGTGGGAATATACCTTCGAGAAAAGACATATTGACGGTATGCCCAATTGGATAGCAAATACAAGACGCACTAAATTTCAATATTTTGGTAGTGATATCGTCATATCCACTACTATTACTGTTGTTTAGTGATAAGATATTTTTTTTTAATTTCGTAAGGTTCTGTAGGATTCATAAACATTGTGTTTTGGTTTTTATTAATCAATTGCAGTTTCATAGTACTTGTATTGTTATTCTTATTAGTATTCAAAGAGATAAAAAAATTATAAAATATATTACAAATGTCCGTAGGGTTTTTAAATGTCATGGTATTGAAATTAATTTGTATGATGTAATTTTTCGATACAGTGGATGAAATTACATCCCAAGTAGCCTTACATTTATTTTTGCCATTTTGTATCTATCTGGAAGTAACTATTTGTTGTGCAACAACATGTGTGTTATGAACACACCTTTTAAATACATTGCAATATTTTTTTAAATTATTTTTATTATTGCTCTTATTTATGTTTACTTACCTATACTTTAACTATAAGAGACGTTTTGTTTTGTTCGATTTTTTCATACCTCTAGTTAGCCAATTCAGTTTTGAGGGTTTATTATTAACTTTTATCTTAACCAAAGGAAAGCACAATTTATAAAACAAACGTAACGTAGAATAAAAATACTCAAAAGCGTCAGACAGGGACTGAGCTTCATACACTTCTGATAAAGATAAGGAAAATATACATTGGCCAAATTTTTTCATGTTGTCTTTACTATAGTCACGCTTAAATTCAAACCATTGTGTTGAGGCTTTCTGCTTGTTTGCCTTTAACGTGATAGTTTGCGTTGTTTCGTGGTCAGACAGCTCTAGTTAATGAACTTCAGACTGTAATTTTTTTATATTTGAAGCTATTTGATCTAAACATGATGCGATACGCGTAGTGTTATATGTGCCTGAAAATTAAAACTCTGTAACAATTTTAGCAAATCTGTGGTCACTTTGTTGTCCTTCAATATATCGATGTTCCAGTCACCACATATCACCACTTTTTTCAACCGGAGCCTTTCTTTGGTCAGATACTCTATACACACTAAATATTACAATATTCAGTCCAATTACCTCAATACCACAACACTCAAAAAGTAAAATTTAGTAGTTATACCAGCAGGAATTCTTGGTGCTTTAGTATTAAGTGACTTTTTTACAAGAATGCAGGACCCCCCTCTACTTTTATCTCGACAAAACGTTGCTATAACTTTAAAATCAACGAGACGTATATTAGACTCTATGCCAGTTAAGGGTTAATAAGCTCTGCAGTACAAAACTGATAAAAGCTTAAATAAGTAAGCTTTTGGTGTGTCCAATTCTTGAAATAAGTAGCCGTAATAATTTAATATGCTATCCGAACTCACTATTCCACGCGGATGAAGTCGCGGGTACAGTACACATGATAATGTATGATTTATTGTTTTTATTTTAATTTTTTTTAAATAAATACGTTCCTTTTAAGAACCTAATGAACTTTTAATCTGTTCACTTAATGATAATAAAAATTAAGCCTTCAATAAACACATACGAATTTTTTTTATTATTATTATTCCATAGAAATACGTATCTTGAGTAGTTAATTACAACTAAGTATTGAATCATCATTTGTTCGTACGAATCTGATCTGAACAGTACAACATAATAATCTGGCATTTTGAAACTATAGTTGTTTACTCAGATCAACTGAATGTACTTATCATGTAGTCGTTAATTTTCGTAAATCAATTGTTGCAATGAAGTATTTGTAACGATTCAATCATTCTAACGCGGACGAAGTCGTGGGCCACGGCTTGTATTGAAATAAAATGGTGTTAGGTTAAGTGCAATCTCCACCAGAACCACACTAACTACTTCAATCTATGCTTATAATAAAACTGTAACAGATCCAAATCAGCCACATGGCATATAATTTAAAAAAAAAAATTGAAAGCACTCTGTAGCTGACGCTGATGCCGAAACATTTTATATTTTATTTTTGTTTGTCTGTCTGTCTGTTCGTCGGCCGTGCATCTCTCCAAAACTACTGAATAGAATTCAATGAAACTTACCACGATTTGAGCTCATACTACGAAGAAGGTTATTGTATACTTTTTATCCGGAAATTCAGCACGGTTCCCTCGGGAAAGGGGATGAAAGTCAACATTTACACTTAGTTGTAATTTATTAACGCGTTGTCCGATTTCAATTATTCTTTTTTGTTTTATTCCAAAGAACATTGTTTCAACATTTATTGTGCGAATCGCGAAGGAACTCTCTAAGTAACTTAACTACTGTCTTCTGGAAAACGCAACCCGGGAGTTTTCAAATCCAAAGTAAAAAGCTCCTTTCAGAGTTGCATATCTCTATCTCTTTCACTACAGCTATCTTTACGATTTCCGATCTCGGGATGAATGAAATGCTGACAGGTGGCCCTCCTGGCAGGGCAACAAAGGAGACGGATGAAAATAGTACGTCACCAAGATGTGAGGAATTAAACTGATTTGTCACAATAATTCACTATGAAAAGTGTGGAATATATAAATAAAAAAGAGCTTGAAATTTTACATTTTCTTTTTCCACAGGTTAGGAGAAAAATCATTGTCATCCACCGTGTTTCAACCTTCACGCGTGCGCAATCGAAAGTGGGCGGGGAAAGCTGCCAAACATCATTTCTTCTCGTTTGCTCTACAGCGGATTCCGTATAAAACTTTGCAAAACTTGAACATTTATTATTTACAATAATTATAATAATTTTCTAGAAATAAAATTGTAAAGTTATTGTTTACGTCATTTTCGATTGGGAGTTTTTATTTGATAATTTTAACTTCAACCATTCCTTCAGAAAAAATATGTGAATTTTCATTTCTGCATCGCGCAAACGAAATTTCTTCGGAATTGTAGCTCATATAGGACTTTGCTATAAACACTTTCGGGAGGTCCGAAGTTACTCCGTAAACTGGTTTTGGTTGGGAGCCTGCCTAATTCTCAACCATTCTCATTGCCACGTCGGAACAGCTGATATAACGTCATATGGATGTAGATGATATCGGAGTACATGGAGAAATCTGTGACTTGTGATGTCGTCGCCCCCACGGCAGTAACTGATATGACCTTCTTTTGCCACTTGACGAAATATTTTTCATTTTGTTTTTTATCAAAGTAAATGAAACTTACTGACAAAAATGGATTCAAATAAGTATTTTTAAACCAAAAACGGAGACTTTGAAGTATTTTAATACGTACATACAAATAACTGCCCAAGTCCGAGTTAAGTCTCTGTTTACTAGAGTTCCACATCGCAACAGCGCGTAAAAGATATTTTTTGTTGGTTCTGATTACAGGACACAAAGATATGCGCAAAATTTCAGTGAGTTTAATATTATATATTGTGGTATTAAAAATATGATGAAACTACTCTAAGTATATGGAAAGCGTTCCGTGCACTCCAGCCAGCTCCACGAGCATCGACTTCTACAAGTAGATATTTTATCGAACAAAAAGTTAGTTTTATTCACATGTATATGTCAGCATTATGTAGATATAAATATTCATAGACATAAAGATTATTAAGTAAGAAAAAATTTACTGCCCTTCTAGGTTAGGATCTGTTGGTTCCACTGCTTACTACTAGTGGATCTAGTAGTAGAATTTTAAATCTTCGTGTTCACATTTAGGTGACATCAATTGGTGAGTAAAACGTTGACCGAAATATATATATTGGATATTGTTGTCTGTCTTTGATCTTTAATCAATGTAAAATCTGTCGAAAACTGCATCTCAAGATCGATATATACTTTGTGATGCATTTATTAAGACGAGCCGTAGTATAAATACAATCAACAGAGTAGTGTTTTAAAGCAATGATGGCCGAGCGGTAATAGCTATGGACTGCCGTGCCGCAGTACCCTGGTTCGATCCCCACCGCCGGCTTGAGCTTCACCGCATGGTGGAAGGGCATTTTGCGATTGCCCGCCTAGCTAGCTACCACCCTCAAGTAGAAAGTCTGTCGCCAAGCACCGAAAGGTGTGTTCCGGCAGTAGTCCTTGAGAGCCAGTGAAATTACAGGCACAATGAGACTTAGCAACTACGTCTCAATGTGACGGGCGCAGTGCAATTCGTGACTTGTGATGAATTGCAACTGTTATAGGCAGAGGTTAGTCCACTTAAAATCAGGTGGACCTCGAGCTTGTTCCATCACAATGACATAAAAAAAAACCTCACAATCGGAAGTTTTGGTTTGTTATTTGGAGTCTGCGTGCAGAAGTGCTTTAATCCGCCAGCGAGGAAAAGTTATTCATAACAGTTTATTTTGGACCATATTATTAAATTAGTTTTTATTGCACATAGCATTTTCATCGCTGCTGTGGGGTTAAAATGTGTTTCGTGCGGGTTACCTTTGAAACCTTCGGTACGCTCACAATTCTAAATGTTGAATCCTTCACTTCCACAGGTTTCGATAAATATACTCGCGCCAAATAACAACCTTGCAGCCGCGCACACCTAATAACTATTCCTTCAACCTACATTACAAAAAAATACTAACGTGCCTTTTTATAGCTTCTATGTCATACCATCTCACCTGGTGGTGTTTGTGTGTGTGGTCGAAGATGTTATTCAGGCATCTTAGAATTACTGGCTCTCAAGGACAGCCCTGAAACAGGCCGTCAGATGCTTACTGACAGATTATGTATTTAATGGCGGATAAGTTGCTAGGGGTATCCATGGGGTGCCGGGCTAGAATGTAGCCCCTCATTGCCACCTGTGGGTGTTGTAAGAGGCGACTAAAGGTACAATACCGAAAGGTGGATGGCATTTTGCGAATGCTCGCCTGGCTACCGACCACCTTCAAGTAAAAAACTTTCGCCAAGCACCTAACGGTGTGTTCTGGCAGCAGTCCTTGAGAGCCAGTGAAATTACAGGCAACTATGTCTCAAGGTGATGGGCGCAGTGCATTTGCCTTGTGACGAAATGCATCTGTTATATAGGTTAGTCCGCTTAACATCAGGTGGGCTGAGGCTGAGCTTGTTCAGTCACAATAAAAACGAAAAAAGAATTGGGTAGCAACGCTTTTTGAGGAATTGTTATCTTAAACTGCGATCCCCAAGATGCCTGCCAAGCGTGGGGATTATGGCAAACCCTCTCCTTAATGGGGAGGCTGTGTTCAGCAGTGGATAATCCGGCTGTTACAGTACAGTACAGTAAGTAGCTATAGGCGGACACTCGCAAATGCCTTATCACCATGCTATAATAACTGCTATCCTAAGACAACAACCGAGACAGACTGATTAAAGGTCCTCTGAAGCACACAAGCTCTCAATAGTATGTGCCTGCCACTAGCGGTCACCCATCCAAATCATGACCGCATCGGAATTTGTTTAATATAGTTCTTTATTTAAGAACGACTAGGCAAGCTCCAAATATGATTCTGGTGGTTCTGCCTGCAGATATCCTTACTTACTTGTGTTATTACCCAAAATTTAATGATAAATTGTAAAGGTATAAGAAAAATGATAATAATTATGATAAAAATAATAAGGATTGTTTATTGCTTTATATAACTTAAAAATAAACTTATTCAAAGATTTACATAGATCGTTTTCATAAACTTATTAAAACTAAATACAATAATATACCTATATAATAAATAGGTAGGTAAGTATACCTAATTATCTATGTAGAGACTCATGTTAGACGAAAAATGGTTAAAAGGATTAAATAAAGCAAGAAGTGTTATTTGAGGAACCTTGTCGTGAAGGTTGCTAAAATTGTTTTATAGGTAAGTACTTGTTAAGTTTTTCCCAGTACTCCGTATGAAGTCAATAACACTACAACGATGGTAAATAATAGGTATGACCGTGTCGTCTCAAATTTACTTGAACCTAGTATGGGTGCAGACCGAATTACGCTATTCGTACCAATAGCACGATTGAAAATCTAAGACCTTTTACAGTTGTTTTGCAAATTGTAATTCTCTCTGTCGTACTAATGTAGATTTTTTTGAGAAGATAAGTAGACTATGTGTTTGTTTAGCTAGATGGAAGATATCTTAAGCAAGCTTTTACTCGGACTGTGTTGACAGTAATGCAAACGGCAGTGAGCTTGTTCATTCAAAGCGGTCTAATCGTGACGTGAGTACTTTTAGCACCGTTAGTACTGTTGGTGTAATACGGATCGCCCACTATACCGCGTCAAACATTAAGTAGCACATCTACGATGTTAGGTGCAACCCGTGGGTGCAACCTACAAAGATCGAGCGTGCAAATTGGCACTCCTATTCCACGTACATCTCCTTCCGCATCTAATTGGCAAGCTCCATCTTTAGAGGATAAATAATAGGTTTAAACATTATTATTCGAGTGCGCTAATAATTCCAACAGATATTAATTATAATTATAATACAGAGATCCGTACGCGAGAAATAAAATAGGTCAACGCGGACACATCGGCTCGAATCCGTGCAGACGTCGCGTCCGCGTCGTCGCGCGTCGCCGTAACGCCTCAGTCCCTCGAGTACCTACTCGCGAGTCGAGGAACAGTGAAGCACAATGAAATTGAACGGCGCGGCGTTAGATGAGGCGGCGGGCGGCGCGGCGGCGCGGCGGCGCTGCTCTGGATATATTTGCGTTAATGAGATTGGAATTAATAACGTTAAACAAATGCCATGTGACTACGTTCGATACATTTTTGTGAATAAAACTAATAAATGTAATACATTATTGACCGTTTGTGTGTGGCCACGAGAAACAAGATTTTAATCACAGATTAACAACCACACACCTAATCCTATCTGCTGAATATATTCTAATACCAAAATAAAATAAAAATCAGATTCCTAAATATTTGAGTCAGTTTTCCTTACAAACATGGTTTACTTACAACTACAACATTCCCCTATATCTTTATTTCATTAAAAATAATTTTAAAATTAATGATAATGTCTGTGCGCTCCTACGTAGCGAGCCTTACACTAATGATACATTACATATTAAGGTACAAACAATCTTTATAGCTACGTTTTCACATATTGGGACTCCGATTTATGGGGTTTATAACTATAAACAAAATAATATCTAAACTTTATGTTTGTGATTTGCACCTCATTCCATTGCCAAGTGCAAGATCCTTGACACATGAATGGATAGACAGGCAGCATGCTAGGTATATCATTATCTGTCTTGAATAAATGCATCTTCTATCTTCCTCTATCACTATAGGACTATAATGGTATTTTATTACTCATTTGTGTCAGTAGGTAAAAAGAATCCTTGCTTTGTTATAAGGAAAATTAATGATAAACATTCTCCTAAGTGTTTCAGCTAACAAACACAAAATATTTACATAATTGAATTTAAGTATTTTTTCTAAATTTGTGTTCCTTCGGACATTATCGTCTAGAAATGGTGGAGGTTCCAATTAAGTAATTTATTTACCTATTTAAATTTTTTAGAATACAAAATGTCAGATTCTCGTTATAATGCACCGGGTCCTTTATACCGTTACCATCGAGGGGTAGTTACATCATTGCGTTGGAGAAGATATGACGGTGAACATAATACAATTAGAGAACAAAATTTCGGCTCTACTGAGTGAATTTCGATGACCCTATGGCTAAGGCACCCGCTGGTAAAATCGGATGACGTGAATTCGATTTCCACTCGAGGTTATAGAAATTTAGTAGGTGCTCGAAAAATTTGGATATGTGATTCGTCACTTATTTTGTTAAACTAGATTTACCCACCATCCCGTTCTCAAAATATAGTTGAGCACAAATATATGCGTGATTTTACAAATGATTAAGGTTCTAACAAAGTTCATAAAGACGAGCTAAATACTTAACACAGTGAGGAGAGCTAATAACAGACACCACGTTTGCACTTTACTATGACACTAATACAGACTTGGGCGCAAAAACCTGCACATCATGTCGTTTGTTGATATGTGCCATTTTGTATTGGAAGAGGTTCTCTAGTGAATTCGAAATGAGAAAATGCCTATGAACCTTTCCATGTAAAGTTAGAGCAAGCACTCAGGTCTGGTCCAACGCCGGCATTATAATGACATTTTCAATGTTGCTGTAATCGGGGATTGAGCCTTTATTTGTACCTCCTCATAATGGATGCACTTATAACAGACGTACGAGAAGCGACATCCCAGTTCTGTGTTTGTTATCGAGGACATTGTACTTCTCAGATAAATGCAACTAAGGCCCATAACAGACTCGGAAAATATTGGAAAGTGACGGAGTGACCATTATCCGAAAGATAACTGAACAATGTTGTTATAAAAAAAATAACTGAATAACATACATAATATTTTTTCATTAAGTTTTAAATGGTGTACACCAACGAGATTTTCGATAACTTGATTGAGGGATACAAAATGACAGCTTAGTAATATTGACTGGGATGGCGACGGGTTAGTGACCTTTGTTTGCCTAAGAAATAAGACATGTCGTAATTTTTAAACATGTTTTCCAGCCCTATCGCGTAAGTGAACATTACATATACAAATATTAAGAGCGCAACATTTTCGCCTTCAATACTAGCGACATCATTACAAGAGTTAAATGTTTGAAAAAGCATTTCGTTCGAGCAAATGAACTCTATTAGACTGTTTGATGGTCGCATCGTCTCTTATGATGGCTAATTAGTGAAATGTCTAATAAAGAAATTTATATATGCGAATCAAAGTAAAGTCCATGTGGCAGAGAAGAAATTGTTAATACATGTATGTGTTGTGTAACTAGAATGTACAAGAACATCTATCAATGGCTATGGCAGAGGAAGCTTCCAAATAGCACAAGAAGCAGAAAACTCGAAGAGCGTGTTGATTAGAAAAACTAGTTTAGCGTGGTATGGACATGTTGTGACAATAGATGAAAGACATACCTAGCATAACTTACATCTTATGTCATTAGAGGGGTGTCAAGTAGATGGACGGACATAGAGGTAGAAGAGGTCCAAATATGTGGTTGGTGTGCGACGTTGGATGTTTAAGAGAAATGAGTTAGTATGTTCTGAGTATTTAGATGACGAGCAACATAACAATACTGGTGATAAGTAATGGCAACCTCACTCGAAATGAGGTAAAAACAGAAAGAAGTTTAATAAACGCGACGTTTTATTAAAAAAACATCTGTGTCAGGCTAATATGAACCCTAAGAATCATCATTAGCATATAATTATTTTCGCAGACTATGTATTTTAAGGCCTTTTTTGTTTTAGTAATGATCCACCCCGTTGATTAAACATGACTTGGACATGTCTATGACTTATGTAAAACATTAAGTATTATTTTATGGCCAAAATTTCATTCGAACCCAAGATTATTATTAAAATACGTGTATTGTCCTCATAAAACATAACTTGGACACTCCTATCTTCTTTATTTTCTTTTGTTTTGTTATTATATTCCAGGCAAGTATAATTGACATACCTTATTACGAATAATGTTATATCAGAAGATGTTTAGTCATAGACCCGGACGAAACTAACGAAATTTAAGAACGGACGAACGTACCTCAAGGCAGACGGAGAGTATAAGCTCATTGACCCATATTAGTAGCTCAATGTATAAGCTTAGTAATATATATGACACTAGGGTCCCGTTTTGTCCTATAGGTGAGCTTAAATATAAACTTTTATTATCGTGTCATACGAATCCTACCATAAATGCTATCTGAATATAATTAAGTTTAAAAGTAGTAAGAAGTTATTTGAAATATTATATTCTTTCTGTGTGGCAACTGATTATAAAAGTATTTTGGAAGCCTGTAACCACAAAGTATATAATAGCTATTTTACGGTTAATATATAACCTACTAGCGACCCGCCCCGGCTTCGCACAGGTGCAATGCTGATACTAAATAATCTGTAATACCTACCATCGAAAACGTTCATTATAACTACATGCTGTATGCGGGTCATATTAATATATATTAAACGCGCAATGTTGTTAAAGTACTTAATTGGATAAGGATTAATGCTGTATTGTTTAAATCGCTTCGAAAATATGCCATTCTCATTTCTTTTGACAAATCAAGGAAATAAATGGTTACTATGGGTTATCCCTAAGAGATAGACATAAACCATTGCAGATTTTTTGTAGACCTTTTTAAGGTGTTCAATACTTGTAGTCCACTATTTTGATCTATCTCGTAGGGTTCAGCCAGCGTTTGCAATGTAAGCGCAAAAAAATGTGTATATTTACGACATCACATTAGAAAGCTCTAAAATTATCAGTATTTATCTACTATATTATGAATGGATTATACATACAAACCTTTCTCTTGCATTACTCTATCTATTAAAATAAATGGCATTAAAATCTGTTGCGTAGTTTTAAAGATCAAAACATATATAGGGACAGACAGACTGCGGGAAGCGACTTTGTTTTATACTATGTGTTGAAGTGATAAGTAGGTACCATAGCCCAGTCTAAGCTTAAGAAGAAGAAGAGAGCATATTCCCTCCTTTTGAGGATGCGTTGCCGGCCTTTGGGCCGGCAACGCATCCTCGAGACCTCTGGTGTTGCGGATGTTCGTGGGCGACGGTGATCACTTACCACCAGGTGAGCCGCACACACGTTTGCCCTCCATAACCATAAAAAAACCAAAAACGTGATTGGTCAAGATGTTTGCTCGAACTACCCCTCAAAAATACAAAAACGAAAGTCTTTGTAATATTATTGTCGTCCAGGGGCAACCTTTTATGTCTATTGAACAAAACGTAAACTAAACTGTGCATCGTTGCGATGTTCTGATAGACCAATACTTGCGTTGGGTAAGGCTGCTATTACACTAACAATATATATACGTAACCATACTTCAATAGAATCATACCTTGAAAGTTCTCGAAATTCAGATATGTATTGATTTATATGATAATAAGCTGTTTCATCTGGTTAAAAACTCAGTTAACTGAAGAACGCAACCTAGGTATCCTTAATATAAATGTCTAAGTATATCATATGTGTATTTTTTTACCCATAATATGATCAAGATTCAGTTATCTTAAGAAATCTCGCGCATCAGGTGGAAGTCTAGTTCTCCATAGAGACAATCAAAGATGTCTGAAAAGCAAAATTTCTGAAAATAATACATTATTAAGACATCTGACCACAAAATAAGAGTTATTTTTGCACTAACATATTGAACAGAATTAGACAACAAACAAAAAAACACATTAAGTGAATACTGGTATCTGTGTGTCACATTTATTTAATTTTATTTGTGCAGTGGTTTGAGTTGTGTTTCAAAATGCAGCACAAAACTTGCTGCAGATTAGTAATATTTAAAGATTTTCATATCATCGACGATCGTTTACTTCAGTATTTTATACGTAAATTGACTAAGCAAATTGACTACGACAAGAAAATTAAAGCACATTGGTTCAAGTAAGTGACGTGTTTAACGCAAGTAACTTTGAACTCATTAATTTATACGGGAAAAACGATTCTACAATATTATCACAGCATTTACAGAACACGCAGCAAACACTTAGAGGGAAATGAACTTGAAATTATGCCCCATGACAAGTAGGTATCTGATCAACAATAATCTTAAAACTTAATATTGATTAATCTTTATTGAGACTTAATAATTAAGACTCATTTGTTAATTACATCGGTTTAGTAGTTTATAAGTTATTAACTATAAAATGTAATCGCAAAGGTACCTGGATGATTTAATAGTAATTGCAACTATTGTCGATAAGCAGTACCTATGAATAACTAAAAAGAGTTAAAAAATATTTTACAATAGACGGGACAGAATTCCAACACTGAAAAGTATGAAATAATTTGTGGATTACCATGATATTGTGAGGTTAATATTTTGAAACAGGATGACATCAACTTCAGCAAGATATTTCATAAATTGTATGTAGTGTATGAAGTCGGTTTTGTTATTTAAAGAAATACTTTATCATCGTGTTTTTAATAATAACAAATACTTTTAAAATATTTTAAGAAAACATCAAATTAATATTGTAATAAAACCCTTAAAAAATATAAAAACATATCTAGTGACAAACCGAGGTGACGTCACAAACGCCACGCAGCCAAACCGGAAGAATTTTCGACACGAATCACTCTTCGAGCGCTCGAAGAGTCAAGACCTCCTGAGGATGCTTCGTGTAGAAGCGACACGCGTCGAAAATTCTTCCGGTTTGGCTGCGTGGCGTTTGTGACGTCACCTCGGCTTAGCAGGAAAATTAAGCGGAATTGTCACTAGATATGTTTTTATATTTTTTAAGTGTTTTATTAAAATATTAATTTGATGTTTTCTTAAAATATTTTAAAAGTATTTGTTATTATTAAAAATGGATTTCCGCAAATAACGCCTGAATCTATTCATTATCGTGTTTTTGCTAAATAAGAAACTTTGTTGTCCGTAGTTTTAATTCAAAAATATAATTTGGTGATTACATAAGTTATAGAAATACTTGATTTATAATTAACTATTTCAAACATCTTTCAATCATGATTTTTAGTATAGAAAGTTCAGAGTTATTGAAACTGTAAAAGATATATATTATATGTTATAATATTATTTTAAATTTTATATTTTTATAATCTTTACAAGTTAAAGACCTCCTAAATGCATTCTATAAAGTTTTCATAGTGTTGTATAACAACATTACATCTCTATTTGCTTCTGTTGAAATTCAACACAAATAAGATTCTTTTGAAGTTTTGAAATTTGTTATTTTGAAAACTTACTTCTCGCAAGATGTTTTACTATATAGAATTGGGGCAACGAGTTAAATGATCATAATTTTAATAGTAGAAAACTTCACCGAGCAAATGTTGCCAATTTCAAAAATATCCATCCAGTCAACAAAAATTGCTAACTTTTCACCACCACACGTTGATAACACAAATAAAACCGTTTTTGTGTAACCAACATTGCTTACATTTTCCAGCTGAAAAGAAACTTTCTCAGAACTTGTTTATAGAAACAACTTCAACTAAGATCCTCATTATTAAGATATGGGAGTAACAGTTGCCTAAGTATAGTCGCCTAAAGAAACTAGCATCACGCAATAGTTGTCCATGAGAGAACTATTTGTTTAGGTAAGCCAATCTTTGTGGACGTGCCATTAACATAACCAAACAATCTTTTTGTTTTACGGCTTTATTAAGTAGACTAAGTACATATACTACACACCTACTAGATTACCTACTTACTGAAAACTGGTTTTTTTTTTTTTAAATAGTAACATCACCTTCATTTGGGGGTGTTATTTCTCGAAAGGAGAGTATTTCTAATAGAAGTGTTCAGTAACAGCCCGGAATCTGGAACTGTAACACAGACAAGAGACGTGAGTATTTGAGTATCTTTGCCTACCCCATCAAGGAATATAAGTGTGCCAGTATGTTTTTTGAAAATACAAAACATTCTATTTACTACGGCTAGAAGTTTCGTCATACCATGAAAACTGGGAGCTCACAGAGATTTAAATCATTTGAATCACCACCCTCAAGTAGAAAATCTGTTTTTAGATTCTCTACACAAAGTACCGTTAGGTAACGGTGAGTACAAAAAAACAGGGTATCGACTTATAAAATAGTGTTTGTCATCGTTTTGTTTTGATGATACATACTGCTTACAAATCCGATTTCAACTCACACACACTACACATTAATATTATTGGTCACCATCCATCGACAAAACTTGCAATTACTATGTCATCATTGCATATTAGCAAATACATTTGCAGTTATTTGAGTGTAACTTCAAATTACTAAACCGATTCAATAACACACAATCAAATCTTTCCTCTTCATTATATTAAGTTTAGATAAAAACATAACTCTACCTAAGCGTGTTCGAAAGTAACTTTAATATGTTTTCAAGCTGATATGATAACGTTACATCGCAAAACGAGTAATACGATTTACATCCATTGGAGGTATTTCCTCAATATTATTGGAGATATAGCAAATAAAGAATAGCAGTTACAAAATGTTATAGCTCAATAAACCATCGCTTATAGTAAAAAAGTTAGGAAATAGTAATATCTACTCTTTGGTACAAAGAGATCACGGCACTTGATGAGGAACACGGTTATGGAACAAAATACAATAGATGAATGCGAGCCACGTGAGGTGGTGGATCTTTTAAAAATATGTGGGGTCAATTATTTATATAGCGATATGTGAGTGGAATTTCTACTGTTTCGGTATCCAATCAGCGATGTACTCTAAAGTCGAAGAACCTCAGTTCATGGATTAGGTTTTTAAAAGGCTAAATATAACCTAACTCCTCACCATCGAGATAATCAACATTCGTAACGCTGTGTTTGTGTACACGCATAAATTGACTATTTCAATGGGATTCCCCGTATATTGTACGCACATAGAAGCGATGTTTTCATCAGAGCTTGCGTTCGGTGAGGTATTGGTGTACGTTGGTTGTTTTACAAACCGGTTTACTTAAATTTGAATGAATAGTGGACTTGATAGGTTGGTTATGACGACAAAAATAACATAACCCGCGATGCTCTTTTGAAATGGAGCAATATCTTTGATACTAAAATTCAATTATTTATATTTACGTCGGATATATATAAACGAGTAATTAACCAGCAATATTATATATTTTTTTCACATAATAAATTTGAGATGACTGCCATATAAAAAAAAAGAGCAACCCTATTGAAATATCCAATATAGGTCTGAGTTTATAGAATAATACTTGAGTATATTACTTGAATATTACATTAACAGCTGGTTAATGTTCACTTGGATAGGCAGTAGTAGGTAGTTGCAACTGTACTCAAAAATCATGGAGGGGCGCGCCTTCGTCGGTCGAAAGGTCTGCACCAGCTTGATACAATATATTTATTAGATATTTTATTTATAAAGAACATGTAAAAATGAAACTATGTACATTCAATAACAGTTAGGTACGCGCTGTAGTAGGTAGCATAATATTTACATTCGGACTTTAAAAACTAAGACGTGCTCATCAGAACTAGCACGTGGTTGTTTGTTCTTAACGAGACGAGAAGGCGCACCTCGACAATCTCTGAGGATGCTTGTATTCATTGGCAGCTACATAATATCTTATTCGTACAAAGTTGACTATATATTTCTAGAATATTGAATAAAAAAACCATAGTGGGGGAGAACAAGCTCACAACTTTTCGGTTGTGAGTTTACCGCTTTCCACTTGGCAGAACCCATTTGATTTGAGGGAACTATTTAACATTTTATATCTAGTGTTAGACAAATTAAGGGATACCTGAGTAAAATTATTTTTGGTATGTATTTGCAGACTTTTTATAGTAACAAATTTTAATAATATTAACTAATTTAAATTACTTTATGTTTCATTTATTTAGTTTTTGACAACTATCCTACTACTAAACAAGTGATGATTATGTTGTCTGTACTTATAATCGAGAACGTTTGAGAAAAAAATAGTTATGATAATTATGTACCTATAGCATCATCATACAAAAACAACGATCGACATAACAAAAATAAATAACTATGTATACATAAATTTTAAAAATAATATCGGAAGTCAGTCAAATAATCTCTTTCGTATTTGTTAATGTACGGCAATGTACCTCTAAATCGCTGTGGAAGAAAGTGGCATTACGTAAATTTAATTCATTTAATTTGAGGAAAAATTAGAAATCGTGGTCGTAAATTAAGTAAATGACCTGATTATTTTCAATTGTCTGAGTAAGGTATAGATACATTATCTAATCCTGCATTCGAACAGATAAAAACATCATTCGACAAACTACTACGACGAAGTCTAGAAACTTCATATTTTTACGTCTACATAATTATAAAAGACCAACTATAAAGTCGCTAGCTGGGTCTTTGTGGTCTCTCCACAAAGACCCAGCTTGTGTGTTGTTGTTGGCAGGTATTTTTGTTCAAAGTGATGTGTTATCCAGTAATCAAAGCTTCTTAAAGTTGTGAAGCAGCACAGATCGCAAAGAGTTCTTGTAATTGTATCACCAGTACCGCTCGTACGTGCCTATGACTGCGTCTCTGACTATACGACTCAGTCATTCATCTTTATAAGACCAGTTCGACTGAGTATCGACCGGCGTTTGCTCATCCTCTCCTACAGGAAGAGTTGTTTTTGTCATCCCAATGCGTGAACTTTTCCAGCTCTTCTAAAATAAGTTGTCCAGGCGAGTAATATTTCTCTGAAGTCACCTGACAATGCCCGAGCAGAGTGTATTCTTGATCCAGTACGCCAGCGCGCACCAGCGCTGACAGCAGCTCGGCAAAGTGTTGCATCTGCTCCTTCGACGGCAAGTCATGGTTGATTCTGTAGTCCCCCAGAAACATGATGGAAACGCTGCGACTATTCCAAAAACGCACCATGGCACCAACTACGTTTGCACCACGCCCCTCAAATACCAGCCCATTCCCGGAGATGAGGAAGTTGGGTCCGATGTCAGCCCAACCCAAGCGCTGATGTATTCTCTGGATTTCAAGTACTTCTTCCGTGCAGCGGAAGCGTTCGTTGCACCAGGGTCGAGCGCTATGACCCACGAGCGCATACCGCACCGGCCGCTTCAGCATATCCAGCTTCCCGTACGCTCGCATGGCCTGCCAGTCGGCACGCCGCAGGAACCACGGGTCTGTTATACCTGCGTCGTAAGGAATGCAGGATAAGTATTTGCTCGAGTCACGTGGCTATCGGAGACCAGATTGGGTGCGTAGGTACGTTACCTAGATCTAAGCGTTCGGACCGTTCTGCCAGCACGTACTCGCACAGCAAATAGAGAGTGATCCCGACGGCCACCACCAGCGCCCAGCAGACAAATACGGCCACACTGCAGCGCAGACGTTGAGCACGTGTCTTGCCACCCCAACCCTCACCCGAGGCCTTCCCCCCGCTCCGGCCCACCTCCACTTCCAACTCGAGTCCCAGGACGTGTCCTGCAACACCGAACGCTAACTCTCACTCCTCGGCACTCATTCTGGTTACGGCATTTCTAACACTGTGGCTTTGTTGATACAATATATACAATACACCTATCGGTTGCCATAGTTATTGCGTCATGCTCATGTACATATATATATATATATATATATATATATATATGTGTACCTATAAATAAGAACTGATATAGAAATACAAGTATAGGAAAGACTCTAACCGGTATAGTTACATATTTTTTCATGAACCTAGTCATGGCAACCGTTCCACCATGCAGCTGCTAAATCTTTACCATCACAGCTCAGCTGGATTTTCACTTTGCATTCTTGGCACCCAGCATGAGAAAACTCACGCTTTTAAACAGCGACTGTTTCCCAAATTATTAAAATAAACATACAGAGTTTTTATTGGAGTGCCTTGTACGATAATGCATTTTATTTCACCTGATAATGGCTGAATGCGCAAGTTTTTGAAGCTTTACTTACCTTATCAATCCCTAACGTAATATATTTTATAAACTGGTAAGAGCGGCAAAATATTATACCGTCCTTCTGGAGTTAATTTAATACAGGCGCCTTAATATAAATGGCTGGAGAGAAACTGTCGACCGTCCTTTTAAAACGCTCCCTGCTGTAACACTGCCCTGTGGAGACACCTTCGGAGGAAGGATATTCCATATGTTGCAGGTCCTTGGAAGAAAAGGTTGAGAAAATCAGACTTTGTTTGCCACAATCGTCCACGTATTCAAAAAGTTTAGTTTATTGATAACATATATTTAAAAAGAACATTTATTTAATATTTTAATAAGACACTTAATAAATATAACAATATATCTAGTGACGTTTCCGCCAAATTTTCCGGTTAAGCCAACGCGACGTCACGAACGCCACGCAGCCAAACCGGAAGAGTTTTCGATGCATGTCGCTTCTACACGAAGCATCCTCAGGAGGTCTTGACTATTCGTGCGTACGATTTTAATGTTTTCTTAAAATATTTGCTTTCATTAAATATTGATTTCCGCAAAGTAACGCCTGAATCTCTTGTACACGCTATTTTATATATTGCAAAGTTCTGTTTCACTCTCTCGCACGCAAAACGAGGTTTTCCCATCCTCAGCCTACAGTTTGTAATTTTTCAAACACGACTTCACGTTAAGTAAAAGCATTCAACGAAACCGCATTATATATCAAAGACATGCACACAGACATCTATATCTATACGTATAATAAAACTGTAACAGGTCCAATTCTGTACATTGAAGTTATTGCGCAAAAAAAAATTGAGAGCACTCTGTAGCTGATAGTGATGCCAAAACTGTATTTTTTTTTATTTTTGTCTGTCTGTCTGTCTGTCTGTATCCCGGCCGCGCATCACTCCAAAACTACTGAATGGAATTCAATGAAACTTAACACGATTTGAGTTCATAATACGAAGAAGGTTATTGTATACTTTTTATCCCGAAATTCAGCACGGTTCCCTCGGGAAAGGGGATGAAAGTCAAAATGTTACTTAGTTGTAATTTATTAACGCGTAGTCCGATTTCAATTACTCGTTTTTGTTAGAATAGTGATGAGTGAGCTCAGAACCCCATGGGCAGCCCGGCACCCCACGGGCAGCCCAGCACCCCATGGGCTACTGAATGGAATTTAATAAAACTTAACACGATTTGACTTCATACCACGAAGAACGTTATTGTATTCTTTTTATCCCGAAATTCAGCACGGTTCCCTCGGGAAAGGAGATGAAAGTCAAAATGTTACTTAGTTGTAATTTATGAACGCGTAGTCCGATTTCAATTATTATTTTTTGTTAGAATAGTGACGATTGAGCTCGGCACCCCTGGGGCCTCGGCACCTCAACGGCACCCCGGCACCCCAAGGGCAGCCCGGACCCCCGGGCACTCCGGCATTCCATGGGCATTCCGGCACCCCATGGGCATTCCGGCACCCCACGGGCAGCCTGGCAACCCCACAGGCAGCCCAGCACCCCATGGGCAGCTCGGCACCCCACGGGCATCTCGGCATCCTTATTTAGATTTGCCAGCTTGCTAAGATAAAACTCTAAAATCTGGAACATACGCCACAATTTTTTTTTTTAACTATCTATATTTTGCCGGATACATTTTAGAGCCTGCGCAATGGAAGTGTACAATCTAATATATTTTTGTTCTACCGCCAAACAAGGAGAACCTCGGCAAAAAGATACCGTTTTATAATCGAAATTCCAAAGAAACGCACAAAGTACCTACTTTGCTTCAACATTTATTGTGCAAACCGCGAAGGAACTCTCCGAGTTAAAAGCTCCTTTCTGAGCAATGCTTTACTAAGAGTGCTTCACCAAAGATCACAGCGTTGCTTAATATGAAATAAACAGTGCTTTAATGTGAATAATTAGTTTGCAGGTACGGCAATCGCGAACGAAGTCGCTGGTACAGCTAGTACACAATATACTCGAGGACCATTACTTTCTGGCACTGATGCGTAAAACAGTACTCTGCTTCAAAATGTATTGTCACTCACGAAATATTAAAAAAAAACCCCCGGTAGGAATAACCCTAGCGCTGTGGACGTCAATTGGCATCGTGTTCAAGGTCGCGGTCGAGTTCAACTACTACTCAAGCTCAATCAACTGTGATAATACTGAGGAAGTACGCGAAATGACTCAACTAGCTCAACCGTTAAACTGTCTTATGTTACTCGTACTGAACAACCAACAGAACTCTCCTGGATAGGTTATGTATATGTATAGGTTATGTATATGGGTATCCCAATGTAAAGTGGAATCCTTTGTTATTTCCAGGAAGGCCATTGCATACTCAATTGAGAGCTTATCCAGGCCAAGCTTCATGTTTGGTTCGACATTACTAACAACATAACAATTAGAAATCTGTCGCCAAGACCTTAACGGTGTGTTCCGGCAACTATCCTTGAGTGCCAGGATTTCTAAGTTAGCCTAAACAACATCTTCGACCACATCATCACTTACCATCAGGTGAGATAGTGGTCAAAGGCTAGACTATCACCTATAAAAAATTTTTAGCACAAATGTTCGACTCGTAAGAGTACTTAAAGCGACAGTCTTCCTGGGAATCAAAATGGATTCCACTTTACAATGGGATCCACATATACATGATCTCTCCGGAAGACTTAGTTCTGCTGCATATGCAGTTCTTAGGATAAGACAGTTAACAGACGTAGCTACTGCTCGCCTAGTTTATTTCGCGTACTTTCACAGTATTATGTCGTATGGTGTATTGCTGTGGGGAACTGCTGCTGAGATAGAGACAATCTTTATCATACAAAAGCGTGCAATTCGAGCCATATATAAAATGGGTCCTAGGGAATCTCTGAGGGATCTTTTTAAAGAAATTGGTATTTTAACTTTACCAAGTCTGTATGTATTTGAAAATATTATGTATGTTCGTAAAAATTTGAGTAAATTTAAATTAAACAGTGACAATCACGATTACAATACTAGGAATAAAGATAAAATAGCGGTGCCAGGTTTTAGATTAGCAAAGACAAATAAAAGGTCCTTCTTAGGTAATTGCGTGCGGTTTTATAATAAAGTTCCCAAACATATTACAACGCTCACAGAAGGGAAATTCAAGTTGCATGTGAAAAACATATTGATTAAAAAATCCTACTACACAGTTTCTGATTACATAAATGACAAAAATGCCTGGACAATTCCGCCTCCGCCAAGCTATTGCCTGTCACCTACATAATTTAAACAAATATTGTAATAACTCTATTATATAGTAAGTATGTTAAAAGATGTTTAAAAGAATGGCGCCGAGTTTCTTGCCCGCAGTGACTCTATACAATTTATTTGCTGAACGTGGCAGTACAATGTAGAATATTTCAATACTAAAATTTGTAATTGACCTTCATAAGAGCGTCGTAGACGCCTAAATTGAATAAATGATTTTGACTTTGACTTTGAGTAGCCGAATGTACGGCTGGCCGAATGGAATAGGCATCCGGCGCGAAATCCGAGGACGCGGGTTCGATTCCCGTCCGGAACAACATAACATTTGTTCTCCAAAAATGTTTAAATGTGATTTTAGCTCAGCATACGATAGTGCTTATAATATTATTTAGAAACAAATTATTTACTTGAATTTAGTTCACTATCTTTCCTGTCTGCTTTAAAATCACAATGGTTCTATTCTATCTGCGAATGATAGAAAATACAAGTGGTCTTTGACCATATAACGCAGATTATTATTGTTTAGATTATTGTAAATAATAATAATTTTAGTATTTTATGTTATAGTTAGTTTCATAAAAATATTTGCACTTCTTCTTGTAGACCGAATCCATCGTATATACCTGAATAATATTATCCTCATTCCTCCATGATCCTTTTGACATATATTCTGGTAAATAAATAAATGATTTGATTTGCTAGAAAAAGAAAAGGTCTTAAAGTTGATCCTATTAAAACTCTTATTTTTACCAAAGACCAGTAAGGTTTAGTGCCTTTTAGCCCAACCTTCTGTAGCCTATCTGACAGATATGAATCTATAAGGTTCTGGGCTTTTCCACGAATATCGTAATAAAAGTGTATCTAAAGTTGCTAAATCAGTGTGCGGTAATCCACCTAGTTAAATGCCTTGAAAATATCATAAAATACGTCATTAGCATCATGTGAACTCTCCCAGGCACGGAGTATATGTAACATCAATTGAACACCCGTATCTGCTGTTGATCTGCTCTTCGTGAAACGGAACTAATTAAGCCCTTTGCTATGAAATGGAAGATATTTAAAACATTTTTTCATGCTTTATTCAGAACAGGAAGGATGGATATCGGACTTTAATTGACAGAGTGAGACAAAAAAAATTACGTGATTTTAATATGTTACATTAGATCAGGAAAGTGTCCTCTCTATTGACATATATATTGAATATTGTTCCTCAATACGGTGCAATAATACGGTAAATAATAAGTCTTTGTTTATAGTGGACGCCAGTGAGGTGACATTGATTCGTTGATAAGTTAATATACTTCTGCGTTGCATTATATGTTGGACAACAGCGAAAGAACTATCATTGCCGTTTAAAGGTTGACTAATCATGGTAAGCTAGTTATGTTCTTAAAAAGAGGACCGCACTACTTGACAACGTTATTTACATAATATAGGTATTGATTCAACATGGTAGATTTAGCTTCGCCAAAACTGTCAATATTTGCACAAGTTGGCTGTGTAGGCTCCGCCTTCATTCAATATTGCGTTGAAAAGACAATTTTACGAAGTAATGTGCCACGAGATTAAAAGATATGAACTGACGCCTTGGATGCTCACGATTTGATTCCTACCGCAGGAATGACCTTCGTGAGGGTGAGGCTTAGTTTACACCGTCCTGCAGAATGTACCACGTGCTTTGGCATATGGGTTGCTAAAATCACTCGTTCATCTTCACAACCACTAAATCTTCTAATGTGGTTAAGGAATGTAACACCTAACGCATTAAGCAAATTTTTTAATAGCTTTAAATACTAATGTCAACAAATAAATGTTATAAGAAAACTGGTTAAGCGCAAATCAGACCCATTTACAGACAGATACATTTAGAGTATAAAGACACAACATTCCAACAGCCTGTAAAATAATGTATATATATCTATTAGTTTTAATCCCGGCTTTTAATAGTTCATTATGATATAAGTGCGGTAAGTTGAAAATTACAGCCGAGGCGATATTGCAATACAAGAAAGCAGAGGCTGTAATTATCAAAGCGCACGTATGTCATACGACGTTTTTCAAAACACTTGCGAGGAACAAATACGCATGGAAGTAATAAGTACTACGTACAACAGTACTTATTACTTCCATGCTAATACGAAAATTTCAATACGAAAATATTTACTTTATCTTTTTGATAGCATGAATAATCTGATTAAGAAGGTTTATAATTAAATCTTCTAAAGTTCTGCTTCAGTAGGTAAAAACTCTTTGGTTTGTTTTTATATGAAAAACGAATGCAACAATCTTCAATGGTGAGAAGTGCGGAAACGTTTTCTATTTAAAACACTAGTGCGCTAAAGTAGTAAAACAGCACGAGATATATTACAATAGACAATAGACTACATTATGACACTAAAATAGGCCCGTTACGAGCGAGTGTGTTGAAAAAGTACATTTTAAATCGGCGTTACATATTATACCGCAATTATAGATCTGTAACTACATAATTTAGTTATTAAATGGTACACAATTGTCAAATTTGACAGCCACCAATTTAGTAAGGGTCGGACAATTTGACAATTAAGGTGAATTATGTTCCATTATCATCACGTTTTTAAGAAAGTGTGTACGCCTTATAAAAGGTAATAAAATATATATGTAATATTTTAGAGGATATGAAATAGTAGATTGTGATACAAGTGTCGAAAGGAACCAATTCCCATACGAGGTATTTAGACGCCCGAGCGTAGCGAGAGTGGCTATAGTCCGAGTAAGAATTGATTACTTTCACCCGTGTTAAGCACTCTACTTTTCATTTCGAATATAAGGAAAGTAAAAAATAGTAGTTTTTCGAAATTATACATTAATAATAATAACATGAACAGGCAACTATTTAAAATTAAGTAATTGTAATATTAGAAATATTTGTTAAATTAAAAGTAAAATTTTGCTTGCAATATTTACGGACGGCTATCGTCCGAATAGGAATTTATGACTTTTACCCTTGTTCAACACTCTACTTTTCACTACGAATATGAGTAATATAAAAATGTTTTTCTATAATATTTATTGATAACAAGAACATGAGTAGAAACTATTTAAAATGAATACATTTATAGTCAAAATAGTATAACTAACATCCGTGTTAAACACTCTAATTTTCAATAAAAATATAAGAAGAGTAAAAACTTGTAATATTTCAAAAACTCTATAAAAATCAGTCACCCCGTGACCACGATCACTGCAAAGTGTTTGAAACGTCGGGACAAAAATAATGATAGATATACGCGATTTAAACCGTTTAAAGTTGTTTAACTACTCTATAAAAAATCTAAAATATTTAAGAAAACCATAACATGAGTAGAAGAAACATATAGGTATAGAATTAATATTTTAAATTTTATACATGACACACAAAGCGTCTGCCGCGGAAGCCATACCACTTAATAGGTATTTTATTAAAGTTATTATTAATTATTAAACAGCTATGACTCGCGTAATATTTATCGGATATTGTTCCGACCAGTTTCGAACTTATTTGAAGTTCTTCGTCTGGGAGTCACGATTGTGCACAGCGGCGAGCGCGGGATGAAGCACGTAACTGCCGTAAATAATTATGGACAAAAGTCGCGAAAGTTTTTTAGCTCAAATTTATTAAAGTTGTTTTTATATTTACCCTTAAAAACAGAATTAGTGACTAAAATGTTCATATAAGATACTAACTTGAGAGAGTCACATTAATTCTGTTATAAACTAGTTCTTTTAGCTTTTACATAAATACAAATGTGATCGTCATTAGTTTTTATAATACAACAAATAATTTTAGAACGAAAAATATAGAAGTCTAATTTTGTTTACAACCATGGTTGCCATGGTTACAAGACATTTCGGCTCAAGAGAGGAAAGCATTTACTATGAGTTTTTCCCACCCTCGGGTGGGAAGGAGCGTCATCCACCCATTACCCAGATCAAATAAACACTACTTTCCGAGTATGAGAAATGAAAAATACTTATGCCTGACCGGAAAAATATATTTCTCTCTATAGAAAGAAAAACATGAATACGGCTCTTAAATTACTCTTAATCAAGTTTTGTGTCTACATAGTAAATCGGATCAATACAAATTTTATTTCTAATGATTATATAGCAACCGTGTGATAAAGTACTTGAAAGATATACTAAGTTTTTTTATCAACTATGCTTCAATATGTGAATATATAAAATATAATTCGTTAACACTATTTTAAATATTGCGTAGTTCTGTTTCGCTCACTCGCATGAGAAACGAGGTCTCCGTCCTTCGGCCTCAGTCCGACATTTTAGAAGATGACTTCGTCTTCAGATGACATGAAAATTACGGCTATGTGCCTTTTTAATGCGCACTGCAGCATACTGGGCACGTTGGAACTGCCTGAGCCTGCAACGGCTTTGCTGTCTATGTAAAGAGGAAACATAAGTATTTTGGATCGACTTATACTAATGTATCGAGGTACTCAATACTAATGTATTTTGTTTTGTATGTAACTTATATACAGAAATACTATTGGACCGATTTGAAAAATTCTTTCACCATTAGAATTCTACATTATCCCTGATGGAACATAGGTTGAAAATTATCAAAAATATGTTTTTCTTTTTTAATTTTTCTTAAATACCCGTGCGAAACCAGGGCGGGCCACTAATATAGTGAAAGAATTTTTCAAATTGGTCCAGTAGTTTTTAAGTTTGTTCGTCACAATCAGATCTTTAACTAGCATTCATTTGGAGTTCATCATTTGACAATAATTTGTCTGGCTTTATAAATATTTGGATTTTTAGAAGCCACAAGTTAGTACTTAGTTAGTACAAATATACAAATATTTCTCTTTATAGTATTAGTAAAGATATATGTGTACATACTTCGTAGCGTTTATACATATTAAAACATATGAACTCTAGACGCCTATGATTTTTATGTATATGGGCCACCCTGAAATAGAATTTATTTGTTAAAATGAGTTTCTAGTCCCAATATTCGCTTCTGGGCAACATTCTACAAAAAATATCAAAATTTCTGACGAACAGACAGACAGCGGGTCCATTTCCTTTTTGAGTATAGAAGGCCTAAAAAGCCTTTTAAAATATATACAATTTACGTGCTCAATTTTTTTTTTAGAGACCTTACAATCTTTTTACCTCTGTCGGTCGTTCAGCTCCACCGGATTTTGGGCGAGGAAAGGCCCTCTTCTAGCCCGATTAAGTATTGCCGAGAGAAGTATTTAAGGGTTCTCCCTCCTGCCGTAGGCACTTCACCCTCTCTTAAATACTTATTTTGCAACTTCTTGAAAAAATATATAACATCGCATTTTATATCTTTGAAAGCCTTAATTTAGACACTGTCAAAACGTTATGAAATCCTAAACATATTTTTACTTAATTTTTACTTTAGAAGTATTATTAAATTATTCTCTGTTCACTTTCTTATAATATATTTTAAATAGGTATTATACTGTCATATTAACAACTAACCCCCAATAAAATGTGACTATGTTAATTTACCCATATGACTATAATAATATCAATGTAAACAATTTTAAAATAATCTTAATTGGAATCTATAAGATATCATTGGAAACCAAGTTTTCATTGATAAACAAAATGTGTTATGCCAAAAACTAAGGATGTGATTATTGCTTGCTATCTAGCTTTTTGGTTTTATTAAAAGTACTTATTTATGCTATTTATTTTAAAATAAACCGAGGTTTACATTTTGTGTGAAAGTTTTTTGTTCATGTATTAAGAAGCATAATATAATACCATCATGAAGTTAGGTGCTTATTGTACCAAGAATTTCATGTTATTTGCGAATAAAGGGCCCTAGTAAGTGTTGGAAAAGTATGAAAGTTATGTTTCAGCTGAAAACAACTTCACCTATAAATCTGAAATTTGAAAGGTTGGTTACCTAGTTTTTAGATATGTTGTTTTAGTGAAGAACTAGATTTATGAAAGGGTACCATTCAGGGGGTCAAGTTGACATTGAAATATTAGATGTAGTTGAAAACATGAAATACGGTTGTAACTTTCGTGCATAAAATAAAATAGTACCCACTGTTATAAGATTTTTAGGATAAGGGACACATATGAACTAGGGGCACAAATTGGGGTTACATTTTTATATTAAAGTCCTATGTATGTTTAAACTGTAACTGGGTCATAGAACATTTATAATAATACTGGGTGGGTATCTACAGTTCTTTATAGAGTGTAGTCATCTCCTAAGATATAACTCTTAGAAGATCATGATTAAAAAGGTAACGGCAAATGATGAGTACTAAAAAAAATATTTAAATTAAATGGTTATGGAAGGGATCAAGGGTGGTATAAGTGATGGTATCTATCTTGAACTCAAGGTCTAGGTACTTGTAGATATTGTCATGTTGAGATTAAGTAAATAATAGAAATGTTTTATGAATGTAATATTAATTTTGAAACAATCTGAATGTTTATATCGTATGTAAAATAAAATTTAAAGAAGACCAAAGTAAACGCGGTTGAAGCCGCAGGCAAAAGTTTGTATTGTATAATTATAGTTTGTCAATAAAGGCAATTCGCCGGTAAAACAAAATAGAATGCGATGCAGCCAGCCGTGGGCGGACGCTAGTCTATAATATGGATATCAAATATCAATTTTCTGGAACGGCAAAGTGGTTGATAAGATATCGTTTAACGCATCGATGTTTTTGTGAAAAGGTATGATATGATTATGGTTTTGTTAGGCACGAGCTGCTTTACATGTTTACAATTAATTCGAATCAATAAATAGTTATGACTATATTGTTTTTGAAATCCTTCGGTTTGAATTATCTACCTTATTGTTACGGTGAGATTTGAGCATATTACAATTATTCGGATATGATAGTTATGATAGAGACTATTGTTCGTGATGGAGAAATCGTGAGCAGTATATGTTTTTGCATTTTATTCCTCCTACTGACATTCTAGCCCGGCACCCCACGGGCGTGTACACATCCCCCCACGCAAATGACTTACTCGAATTAACATTGTGTATTCAGGTAATCTCCTTTCTATGTAGGTATACTTAGTTTGGGACCCGTTGCGAATGCTTAGCATATAGGTAATAGGTATTGTTCGGACCGATCAACTTATCGGGCAGTTTTCGAACGAACCCTTTTGCTAGTCGTCTATTGTGATCTATGGGTTTTTGTACGTGAGATTAACTTGAAATATTTGGCTAATTTTTCTACTTTCTCGCCCTTTTTATCGTTTTCTTTTGATTTCTTGATTTTACTTGTTTGTTGTAAAGATTTAATCTGAAAGTCTGAAAATCTGAAAGTGATTTGTGATGGTGCGATGGTGCCGTCGTGACGTTGGAACCTCAAGGACTGGACGATCATCGAGCCCTCAGCTGCAGTCGTAAGTCCCACTTAATTATTACTGGCCAGTAGATTAAGTAGGTCACGATAGGCTAAGGGGTTCAAGGAAGGAGCGGAGAAAGCCCATCACATTGTATGTAATTGATACCATATTGTTTAACTTGTTCTTTTCAGACTTTCTTTTCAGCCCGGTGAATCTGCCGGCCAAGTTAATCATTCCACATAGATTGTCTAGGCAGAAGAACGCTTCCACTGAACAATACCTGCGCCTGGGCAATCTGGAAGTTTAACAGGTATACCTAGTTATATGTTATCAACTTTTGCATTGTAAGGACTTCATACTTATGTGTAATTTTCATTAATTGTGTAATTGATTCTTATTCTAAAGTTCATTTAATGTCGAAAAATGTTGAAGAATTAAGTATGTTGTGAAATGAACGAATAGTGTAACAGGCTTACGGCGTCATGGAGTATTTGAGTATTGTATATTAAATGCACATTAAAATATATATGTAAATTTAAAAAAACGAATCATTTTTGTTCAAGAGAGAATAATTTACGTCAAAATGATGAAAATCAAAGAGGCACACATCCAAGCCATTGAGTTGGGGGATGGGAGAAGTTTAAAAAACTTGTTTTTGTAACGTACACTTGGAACACATTTACATTTTTCGATTGTAAACAATGTGAAAGAGCATAGAAAATTTGTCTGCCACCATGGTAGGGCTCTTTACAATTGGCAGCGCAGCGCTTCAAAAATGTAAGAACTGCTAAATAATTAGTTCATGTCTACCTCATTAAATGATGATCAAACTCATGCTCAAATTGAGATGAAAATCGAAAAGACTTCTGATTTACCAAAGGCGGTTTATTTTAATTATGCTCGCGCTGGCTTTTTTACTTATTGAACTTACCTAACAGTTTTGCGTCTAAAAGGGAACATAAAAATACAAAACAATGATCAACCGCTTGCCCTTGAATGAGTCACCAAATACATCTGCCAACTTTATTTTTTGGGTTTGTCATGGACACAGATGGAATTAAAAACAAATTATTTAGTAGAGGTTTTTATATATTACCTAATACGCTGTCAAATGCTGAAATTGTGTCACTATCGGCACATGAATAAAGAACTTATTATTATTTATTAATGTGCTATCGGACTGATCTCTTTTTGAATAATATTGATAGATATTAGGCGAGTGGCATATACATTTTGCTGACTTCATTGTTACGTTCATGAATAGATAGATAGATATAACTCTGTATTGAAACACCACAGTACAGATCTATGATGAATTTACAAAAAGATATACAATATTTATATACCATCTTTAAACAAACGGATTAACGTTGGATTAGTGTTGATCACTTAAAAATAGGAAACTGATTTATTTAAGGCTATAGTGCACGTAGCGCCTTCCATACAAACGTAGTTTTGTCGTATTTAAATACCAAGTGTTCAAACTCAGTGAAATGTTGCGCATATCCCTGAGTGTAATGTGTATGCTTCTGGTTTTCCAGTTTTACCCCGAAATGTGAATATAAGAATCACCATACTAAACTATGTTTTCAAAAGTTTTGAAAATACTTAAATTTACGGAAAACTTGCAAATCATAAGCATAGATATAAGCTCAAGAGCATACATTTTTTTTTTATGGCTGATAGGTTAGCTTTTGACCACTATCTCACCTGATGGTAAGTGATGATGTAGTCGAAGATGTTGTTCAGGCTAACCTAGAAGTACTGGCTCTCAAGGACAGCTACCGGAACACACCGGTAGGTGCTTGGCGACAGATTTTCTGCTTGAGGGTGGTAGCTAGCTAGGCGGGCATTCGAAAAATGCCCTACCACCATGCTATAACGACTGCCATCCGAAGACAACAACCGGGACCGACGGCTTAACGTGCCCTCCGAAGCACGGAAACGCTCAGTAGTAATGTCACTAGCGGTCACCGCGCGCGACGTTGCTTAACTTTGCTGATCGGTTGAGAACAGCTAAGTAAACTTCGCTACGAAGGCTTCAAAACATGCAAAATTTCAAAGAATTTGTACCCATGGGATTCAAAATATTGCGAAACTACTTTTGTATTGCAAGCGCGTCGAAGACACTAGCATTAAAAATAAGTTGTAACCGACATTATACTCTAAAAAGCATATATAGTTGATTAATCAAAATTCGTTTATATCAATGCAGTTTTAAGGGTTGGAGAAAGCAGAGAAAATTTGAAGTATTTAGTGCTCGTTATAATAGTAAGTTAGTAACTTAGACAGAAACAAATAAGGAGACTAGGTAAGTCAATATCGAAAACTGTTCAATATTTCGACATGCAACTGTTAAACATTTTCCATAGTTGTTTTGTCCCCAAAGCAGCCCAAAGCCCCTCCCTCCACGCGGTTCCAGTTAGTAGCGCACATATAGGCTGATACCTCGCGTGTAAAATGTATCTAGCCAGACTAAAGTTAGATAACTCGTATTAGTAACAGACGCTCCTACGCTGCTGCGTCCAACAAGACGTTTTCCTCAGTGGCTCGCGCGGCGCGACACACCACGAAACGGTCGAGGTTACAAATTGATAACACTGTAGGTACATGCTGCAGATTCGAGCGCGTCTTTTCTGCAAATGTAGATGTGCCCTATTTATTTATTAAACGTTTTCAATATGACATCACTATCATTCACATGTACCTACTTATGTATATGTATATATAGCTACAAAGTAAACATGATATATTGATAACGGAACTGAGGTCAAAGTGCCTTTAGTTACGTTGTTCGCAACCAAACAATAACATTCGCAATAGCACGCAGGTTCCTTCCGCTAACTCTCCATTAATTATAATTATATTCTCCATATATAAGACATATATTATACATCTGTAATTATTTATGCAAAAAGTAATTAGGTTAAAAAGTAATAATTGGTAGGTGTATAAAATAATTAATGACTTATCATACGACGATACGTATCCAGTACACAAGTAATCATAACGTACATGTACGAGGTATAGATAGGTACTCAATGTGAGTAATATATAACAACATTTTATGTAGCACTTACCTACCTAGGTACTTATGTGCTGGGTTTAGATTATGTAGTAGGTAGATATAATTCTAAGAATTTGCTCAGGCATCTTTGTAAGATCGGCCAAACGACCTCAAGAGGGAAAACAAAAAATAACTGGAATTTCCAATTTATCATTCGCTGTTAGTGATACGTCATCGCAGCATCGGATTAAGTTTATATAACAATGTGCGTGCGGTACCTACGCGTCCTGCTGACGTTTATCAGTAAGCGCATAAACAACACAAGGAGTCAGCCATTGACTGGGTAGCAAAACGGTCGATGAACAAAAGCGACGACTTTTGTCTCACCTTTTACCACCTCTGTGGTGCGCAGATTCTGCGTGACGGAGACGAACTTGGGCCCGAAGTGCACCTCCGAGTTCTTGGAGACGGTGAGTTTCCGGATGTGCGGCGAGGTGCCGGTGGCGGCGGCGGCGGCGACTTCTGCCGGGTGTAGCGCTCCATTTCCCATCGTCAGCCCCGAGCCGCCCGAAAGTGCAGGCAGGTGCTCATGCTGCCGCAGCTCACTCTCGCCGTCGCTGTCGCTCAACATGATCACACTAGATACGTGTCGTGTCGTAACTCGGGTTGTGATGACGCACGCTCGCTGTTCACTTCGCGTCGCGTCCACCACTCAGTGCTCTGGTGCAGCGCTCTGCCACTACTGATAATGAAACAACGCGCGACGAGTGCGGAGCGGAGCACTCACCCCTCGCGCCGCCGCGCACTCCTCTTCACAGATAAACGTTGTGGGGCTTAGGTAATGGGCGACGAAAAAGGCTGAGAGTTCCGCCTGCGCCACCTCTTAAGGATAAGTTAATAATTATATTGTTTTACGAGACAGGCATGCAGATAAATCGTCTTTTGGTGGCTTTGTGTTTGTTTCACCTATTCCTAATTCCTTCACGGTGCTCAAGTTCAAGCCTGACGGCTCTGATGTAGCCTAGACCAGTGGTAAGAAAACTTTTGCATCCAGTTTTTCCTCATTGACGATGACATCCGACTTTCTTCGAGACTTGGGATAGATATTCCTAGAATGTGCAAGATCAGGAAAGAGTTTATAAGAGAAGCTTTAAGCGAAGAGTTTATTGGCGTGCTAGAGGTATTTCATGCGAATGGGTGAAAAACTTATACTAAAAAAGAATGGAATTTATATGTGGATGCACATAGAAAGCTCGCCGAAAAGGTGTAGTTGTATCTGAGCTGGGCTGAACACAGCCTCCTCTATCAAGGCGCTGCATCTAGCAGCGCCTTCTAACTGCCGCTAAATGCGAAATGAGAAAAATACTGGAAGGTGGGCACCTTCCAGTATTTTTCCCCTACTCGTCTTATACGACACTCACGGGATGATATGGGGAGGTGCAATTCTAAACCCAGCACCCCAAGGGAGTAAATAATCATAAAAAATATTACGTAAATAATCATTAAAATTAACACGTCGCTATAAAAACTAAACAGCTATCTTTTATATCCTTTACAATGAAATATGTTATCTATATAAGCCATTACCGCTAAAATATTTTGCCATAAATACTACAATAATTTATTTCTAGTGCATAGTTGGTAGTAGCAAATTTATCCTTATCAAACTAATATTGTTTGTAAGTTTATAACTTCTTCATGCTCAAACATGCAAAACTTATCCACTTTTGGTGAAATTTGGTGTGCAGGTAGACGGGGCGCATTAATTTATTCAACATCAATTTTGAGCAAGACAATGACAACCCACATGCTAGAATGAGAAAAAGTTAATATTTTCAGTCAACCTTCTCATGTATTGCAACACTGAAATATAACTTCAGTTTAGTACTCATTCTGTTTACGAGCTAGATATCTGTCACATACAGATAGACATACGGTTTTGTTCTTTGGGTAGGAATCCTAAATAGGCGACTGCGTCATTGTGTCCAGGGTATATGTCGAGTCAAGTGCATCAAGCCCTAACTCAGTAAAAGCACGTTGTTCCCTTGGAAAGTTCCAGCACGTAGGTACTTTCCAGCTCCATGACCAGGCCACTTCGATAAACCACATCATCTTATTGTCGTTGGAACGAGACACAACTGCCGAGTTCTTTCTATGTTGATAAAATAATTAGAAATTGGTACAATTCAGCTTTTAATTCCTTAGGTTGATATTTTTTTTTAAAGTATTCACACCTCGAATTGGAATCGAACCTACAACCCCCGATCACCTTAACCACTAAGCCATCGAGGATCGCTCTGCTGAGCCAACATTTTGTATTCTGATACCGTCATAGGGGACGGTGCGCGGTCACCGACCAGGCTACTACTGGTTCGAGTTAGTGATCCTTGATAAATCGTTCCTCGGTGAAAAAATTGTATTCAACCTAAATACTACTCAACCGATAATTATGAGATTAAAACGACATCAAATTCAAGGTATACCCTACCTAATAACAAAAGGAATTTAGAGATCCAGTAGAAAGTTATAATGTCTATATGCGTCGACTTGCAAACCTTCTTCGATTTTGTTGCAAGTCGGTTAAAAAGAACATCTCGTATCTGTGTTTTGAAGAAACCCAAGGGTAGGGAGGTATTGTAAGTCAGTTATAATATGTTAGTTACGTGCCTATTCGTGTTTCGAGATGTTTTTGTACATTTTCCTGTTGTTTGTTGTGTTCGGCATTTTATATGAATATGTAGAAGTAAATAGGTGTGATGTAAGTATATATTATACCTATAATACTCGAGCTATAAATTTTACGTTTGTACCAAATCAGAGTAAGTTTTTATTATTTACTAGCTGTACATGCGACTTCGTTCGCGATGGCCGTACCTGCAGACTAATTATTCACATTTGAGCACTGTTTATCTCATATAAACAACGCTGTAGTCTGCGGTGTAGCACTCTTAGTAAAGCATAGCTCAGGAAGGAGCTTTTTGCTTTGGGTTTGAAACCTCCCGGGTTGTATTTTCCAGAAGACAGTAGTTATAAGTAACTCAGAGAGTTCCTTCGCTGTTCGCACAATAAATGTTGAAGCAAATTACTTTGTGCGTTTCTTTGAAATTTAGATTTTTAACGGCGTCGAGTTTTGTCGAGATTTTCCTTGTTTGGCGGTAGAACGAAAATATATTAGATCGTGCACTTTCATTGCGCAGTCTCAAGAATATATCCAGCAAAATATAGATAGCAAAAAAACTGATTGTGGTGAATGTTCCAGATTTCAGTTTTATCTTAGCAAGCTTGCAAAACTAATTGAGGGTGCCGGGCTGCCATTGGGGTGCCGAGCTGCCCGTGAGATGCCGGGCGGCCCGCGGGGTGCTTGGGTGCCCGTGGGGTGCTGGGGTACCCGTGGGGGCCGGTCTGTCCGTGGGGTGACAGACTGTCCGTGAGGTTAGAACTATCCTAACAAAAAAGAATAATTGAAATCGGGCTGCGCGTTAATAAATTACAACTATGTGTATGTTTTAACTTTCTTCCCCTTTCCCGAGAGAACCGAGCAAAATATCTGGATAAAAAGTATAAAATAACGTTTTTCGTAGTTTGAACTCAAATCGTGTTAAGTTTCTTTGAATTCCATTCAGTAGTTTTGGAATGATGCGCGGCCGGGGACAGACAAAAATTTATATATATAGTTTTGGCATCAGTTTCAGCTACAGAGAGCGCTCAAATTTTTAATTTCAAATAAAATAAAATGCAATTTGATTGCATGTAGCGTACATGCAATCCATATGCATTTTTCACATGCAATGATGATTTCCCAAGTGATATCTATGTGTTAGTTGTTGTAAAGTTATCACAAAATAAAAGGCCCGTTTTGACAGTTCACGTCCATGAAGTTCTCTATTTTTTGACGATCGAAATGTTCTGTATGCGGTACGCCGGAAGGGACCATTTTGATCGCTGATTTAAAGCCCCGAACCATAACAAGCTGTGAACGATTTCGAAGGTAAGATTCACACCACCTCAACAAGGAACCACAGACACCTGCGTGGCCCAGTTTTTGAATAAGCAAGTCGTGATCAACTACATCAAATGCCTTGGAGAAGTCTGTGTAAATAGCATGGACTTCATATTGATCCTCAAAAGCAGATGCTTTTATTACGTCACTAACATAACCAATAAGATTTGAGGTAGTTGAACGACCCCGCAAAAAACCATGCTGGTTAGGATTAAAAAATGGCTTAAAATAAAAGTGCATAAGTTTTTGGACCATTGATTCCAATAACTTGCCTAGAGAAGATAAGATTGATATAGGCCTGTAATTGGACATAAATATCATTGGGATCACTTTTTTTGTGAATAGGAACTATGTAGGCTATCTTCCACTTAGTCGGGAAAACACCACTTGATACTGACTTATTAAAAATATAGTGGAGTGGTCTAAGGAGTTGAGCTGAGCAGGTCTTTAAAAATATAGGTGGTATCGAGTCAGGGCCTGGGCCTTGATTAGTATTAATAAATTGAAGTGATTTTGATATATCGAAATCGGAAAATCTGCAAGAAGGAAGGGAGATATTAAAGTTAGACAGCTCAGCGGAAGTATTTACTGTAGAAGCTAAATACATATTGTCAAAAATTTTAATGGAAATATTCAGAAAAAAGATCACAAATTTCTTGGCCACCTGATACATTTAGGTCGTTTAGAAACATTTCATCTGGTATTTCACTACTATTTGATCTTAAAGATTTTATGTAAGTCCAGAAGTATTTGGGATCTTTTTTTATGTGGTTCTTAGCTTGCTCTTTTAGATTGTATAAACGCTCTTGAATCATGGTATCACATCTATCCCTTAGTATTTGAAAAGACTGAACTTACTGAGTTTAGAATGAAATTTTGCCTTTTCTTTTAAGTTTCTTAGCAAAGAACGACTGAACCAGAATGGATACTTATTATATCCTCTGCAAGTAGTTGGTGTACTTTTGGTAATTATAGGGAAAATAACATTATAAAAGGCTTCAACAGATTCGTCCACTGTCTGGTTATCATTAAAATGATCATCCCAGTTAACAGCTGTTAAATCATGCTTTATTGCATTATAATCGGCTTTAGCAAAATTTTATACAGATAATTTACAAGTTTTAGGAGGCTTACTGGATTTGAGTTTCATCTGTATATTAAGAGCTGGATGGTATTTATCTATTTTTGTCAAAGGATTGATACAAGAAGTTAGTGTCACAAAATTGTTGACATTTGTGAACACTAAGTCTAAAGTGCCCCCTAAAAAATTTTAAACTTGGTTACTTGTGTAAGGCCGTTGAAGGAAAGACCGTCGATTAAAAGACTATCGGTTTCATTTGTGGTTACAGGAAATGACCAGTTATACCAAGGTTCCATTGTAGATTAGGAAGATTAAAATCTCAAGCTAGCAATAGGATTTCGAGGCGGGGTCCTTTCTCATCTGTATACGACCGTTTCGAATCCACACAAACTGGAAATTGTATTCTTTTGCAGCTTTTCTGGCTGCTGTTGTTTGCTGGTGATAGATGCTCACACCCGTAGATGGGCTTTTTGTCATTAACTTAACCCAGATGAGATGAATTCTACTTTTCATTTTGGTTTGTTCTGTTGTAGTGCCGCTAAAATCTTGTCTCGGACTAGAGGGCTAGATAATCGTACTACGATAGATCTAGGTCTATTTGATTCCTGATTTATCTTAGGAACTCGATGATAATATAATACTCGTGATCAGATCAGATAACCGACGGTGGTAGCTATCTGCTGTATTACTGTGAGAAGGTTCTCAGATGTACGTTCCGGCACACACTGAACCTCTAAGTTGCACTCACGAGACTGTTGCTCAAAAGCGTTTAGTCGGTTGCTCAAGTCAGATATTTGTGAGCGTAATTCGCTATTTTTCGTCTCTAACTTGTCAATTCTCTTTGCCATCGTGACTAAGTCTTCTTTTAGTTGGTCGCATGTAGATGACATATAATTTATGCTGTTTTTGAGTTCTTGTATTTTGTTGCGAGTGTCGGCGCCTTCAAGAAATCCCGTCTTATGTCACTTAGTATTCGTAACACAGATTCTTCAAACTTCTTATCTATATACTTTTTTAAGTCCTCGTTACTATCAGCAGTAGGAGATTCCGGCAATGGACTAGATGTGTGGGGTTGACAACAGTGTACAGTTGTCCCCACGTTTGACAGACTTGCACGCTGGACACTTCCAGGATGCTTTATAGGCCTTAGATTCCTTAACGAAGTTGTCTGTAGGCACCCCCAGACATTGTTAATGGTATGCGTCGTTGCACTTGGAGCATGCTTTTAGGTCACTAGCTTTGATCTGTTTGGTGCATTTGGTGCAGACATTCATTTCGAAAAATGATAGTTATGAGTGAGTTTTAGAATCGTGGAAACACTTTCGTATTGTCAAATGAAGCACTCAGACGTCAGTTGAATTTGACACCTATTACTAGTTGTACAGTGGCTGGAAAGATGCTTTATATAATATCTGTGATGACGTCTGGCGCACTGGTAAATGGCCTCATGATTGGACTAAATCGATAATTCTTCCTCTTCACAAAAAGGGCTCAACATTGAAGTGTGACAATAACAGGACCCTGGCCCTGATATCTCACGCCAGCAAGGTACTCCTTCATATAATTAACAATAGGATTCGCTAGTTTCTGGATTGGTAGATTCCTCAGGAACAAGCCGGTTTCGTGAGAGGAAGGGGCACCAGGGAGCAAATTTTCAATGTTCGCCAGTTAATTGAGAAGGCTTACGAATTTAATACACCTCTTTTACTATGCTTCATTGACTATAGTAAAGCATTTGACAGTGTAATTTGGTCGGCTCTGTGGAAAGTGTTACAAGAACTTGGAGTTCCTCAACACCTCGTCGCTCTGATACAGTCCTTGTATTTCAACAATCTCGGTGTGGTAAAGGTCGAAAAAGCAACTTCTGGACCATTTGCTTTTGGGAAAGGAGTTAGACAGGGCTGCATACTGTCTCCCATCCTCTTCAATGTGTATGGAGAATATATCATTAGACGGACTTGTGAGGACTGGGAGGGAGGAGTCACTGTAAGAGGCACAAAGATCACCAATCTCCGATATGCAGACGACACGACTCTCCTTGCCACCACTGAATCGGAGATGGCAGCGCTTCTACACAGAATGGAAAGAATCAGCTTGGAACTAGGACTTAAGATCAACCACGCCAAAACCAAGCTGATGGTGGTGGACCGTGCCAACAAGCTGCATCTCACTGGTATGTTAGGACTGGAACTGGTGAATGACTTCATTTACCTAGGCGCTAACATAAGCAACACGGGGTCTTGCGAGAAAGAGGTCAGAAGGCGTGGCCAAAAGGGCCATGTCTCAGTTACACAAAATATGGAGAGACCGCAACATATCACGAAAAACCAAGGTGAAGCTTGTCAACTCGCTGGTCTTCTCCATATTCAGCTATGGTGTAGAGACATGGACCTTGAAGAAGGCGGATAGAGACCGTATCGATGCATTTGAGATGTGGTGCTGGAGGAAGATGCTGCAGGTTCCTTGGACAGCATTCCGCACGAACTTCTCTATCCTTCGTGAGCTCAATATAAAGACCCGCCTTTCCAATATTTGCCTACGTAGGCAGCTCGAATTCTTCGGCCATATTGCCAGAAAGGAGGGGCATAACCTGGAGCAGCTCATGGTTACTGGCAAGGTGGATGGCAAGCGCCCAAGGGGTCGTAGTCCGTTGAGATGGTCGGACCAAATCCGCACAGCTTTGGACTCCAATCTACACGACGCACTCCATGACGCCAAGGATAGGCATAAGTGGCGGGACACCGTCAAGACGAAAGTACTCCAGAAGCGGGGTAATCACGACCCTCAGTAATGAGGAGAACGAAGCAAGGAGAAGACTAGTTGTCAAAATGAAAATTGACAGTGTCGTTTGATTTGACAATTTCAAATAGTGACTTAAGAGGGTAGTACTAGCAGGATACGAATAATGTAAATGCGACGGTAGAAAATTCACACTTATCTTATTATGTTTTGTAGTTATGCAGCTGGAGAAAACCGTAGAAAACGATATGACTGGTTCCTTGGTCCATGTAATTCACATGAGTAAGCACTTGAGAAAGGTTTGGATCAATTATTTTACAATTTAAATTAATGTATCGGGAGCGCGATGTAAGCAGTGGCAGGGTTGCCAGAAGCTGCTACTTAAAGGTGATAGCTAGCCAGGTGGGCATTCGCAAAATACCCTACCACCATGCTATAACGACTGCTATCCTAAGGCGACAACCAGACCGACGGCTTCACGTGCCCTCCCAAGCACATGCACGCTCAGGAGCGGTCACCCATCCAACTCATGACAGCGGCGGACGTTGCTTAACTTTGATGATCGGTTAAGAACAGCTAAGCAAACTTCGGTACGAGCACTTTATAAACTTGTGTAACTGACTTATGTAAGTATTATATTTATTGTATTGTATTCATATATAGAATTGTATTCATATATAGGTTGGTGACGAGAAACAAAGTAGACGTGTTTATATTTGCCCGTAATGGAAAATTTGTAATTTAATGTTCAAAGTTGTGTGAAACATAATCTGAGTGCTAAAATATAATAAACGCTGTGCAAGTTGTTTGGTGGTGTATTTGGACAACTAAATTGTGCTTTATTTCAATAGTTATAGACAAAACAATTTCAAATCTGAAGGTATTTCTGTGCACACGATCGTACACTGTGTCGACTGTGTGGCTGGTTGGAAAGCAACGGGATCAGTGTCGTTCTGTGTCGCCCGCCGAACGCGGTTGGCGTGCAGTACTGTTATTTATTCTGTGTCACCACTGATAACGTAGCAGTTACTGCGTTGCTACGTAATAGGTTTTGTGAGTCATAACTATTGGATTTACTTTAGGGTGATGGCTTCTAAAGTGCTTTCTTGTGCTGGGTGCCGCGCACCCATAAGTTCTAGGCGTTTCTTAACATGTAGTGTTTGCGTACTTACTTACGACTTGGAATGCGCGAATGTTTCAGAAACACGCTTTTTTGGTACGCTGACAGGTGATAAAAGAAGCTCATGGAAGTGTCCTGGGTGTATAAATAAGCAGCCTAAAATAGGTAATGTTAACACACCAGTAGGTGCAGCGCATAGCTCGGGACTGAGAGAAAAAGGGAAGCCATGCCAGATCAGCCCTCAAAAGAGCACTCCTAAGTTAAAAGAAATGATGAACACTACTAATACATCATTGTCAGAGATGCTCGACACCGCCAATTTGGAGGACTCTCTTATACTAACAACCGAACTAGATCAAACAACTTCTGGCGGTCGCTACGTTAATAATATGATCCGTAGAAAGCCCCTTACCCAACATACTACTGTTTTGGCTGAAAACTCGTATGCAGAGGACACTATCTTGCTTGATAACATGCGAATAATAGTTCGTGAAGAGCTCCAAAGCATTATCGATAGGCGCCTGACAGAATTGATTGAAAAAATCGTTGATGACAAAGTTGCTGTTGCGGTTCAAGCAGCTATTCCATGTTTACAAGAACGCATATCAGTATTGGAAAAGTCAGTTGAAAGCCGTATGTCTATATTAGAAAAGACTGTAGAATGTCTCATGACTAACGAATTACAAAAGAAGCTGTCACCTGAGCAAAGTTCAGATATGCAACTTGGAGAAGTAGTCGTGAGTGCAGGAAATACCAGCAGCAGGAATAAGTCGACGAATCCTCTGGACACCCGAAATACATCGCTGCTAAAACCGGTTTCCGTACAAAGAAATTCTCATCTCCTGAGTCAGGCTCCACAAGCTTCTGGCATACCTGGAATATCCAACGATATCCCCAATATAATTTCATCTGATGAGGAATGGGTTGAGATTAAAAAGAAGAAACGTGTGCCTTTAGGGATTACGCGTGGTACTGCAGCCAGTGGAGCTATGCAATTAGAGGCTTGTGAGCGATGGAAATACATACATCTATATTTCGTCAAATTGGGTACTACTGAGGACCAAGTATCTAGCCACTTGATGTCTGTATGCGGCGCTGGAGTTTGCACTGTTGAGACGCTAAAGGCCCGCGGTCACTATGCGTCATTCAAGCTTAGCGTTCCAACAAAATTTGTGGATAGGATTATGCTACCAGAGAATTGGCCCGAGGACGTATGTGTTAAGCCTTGGAGGCAGAATTTTCGTGCAAATGAAGGTAAAAAACAATCGTTACAAACCCAAGCACGTTGAAATATTTTATCAAAATGTAAGGGGCTTGAGAGGAAAAACAGTGACGTTTCGAAACAACATGTTAAGTTCTTGTACTTCAGACATAATTGCTCTGACTGAAACTTTTCTGAATTCTTCGGTTTTTAACGCAGAACTATTTCCGCCGAATTATGTAGTGTTACGTAAGGATCGCGCCAGAGACGTGGGATGGGGCGGTATTCTATTAGCAGTCAAAGATTCATACTCAGCTCAATTAATTACAGATGTGGATGGTTTAAGTGTCGATAAAGAGCTTCTGTTTGCTACTATAACTTGTAAAAATGTAAAGTTGCTTTTATGTGTTGTATATTTGCCGCCTAACTACACAGAAATTCAATTTTGTGATGTATTAGAGTGTATAGAAAATGCTGTGTGTAAATATTCACTACTCGATGTCGTCATTGTGGGCGATTTTAATTTAAAGTCGTTTAATTCTAGTGCTAACAGCCAATTTGAATGTTTTTTAGAATATTGTAATTTAAAACAACATAATGTGATCTGTAATAAGTATGGCAGCATATTAGATCTTATTTTGTCTAATGTTTCTAATAAAAATATAAGTGTTTCGGGTTGCGTAGAGCCTCTCGTGCCGATCGATGCGTTTCACCCACCGGTTGCAGTAGTCGTATCTATACCTCGTGTACCATTTATAACCAGTTTTCATAGGTCCATGTCACCACCAAGGACCCGCAGGTTAGCCCCAAGTTGGAATTTCAAAAAGGCAAACTTAAATGATCTGTATATGGCTATAGCAAACATCGATTGGACCGAAGTGTTAAATGAAAACAACGTCGATTCAGCTGTTGATATATTTTATTCAAAATTATATTTGATTGTCAATGAATATGTACCCGTAAAGAAAATTTTAAATCATCCGACGAAGAAATATAACTACCCGCGATGGTTTACGTCTGAAATCATTGACAGTATAAAATGTAAATATTTCCATTTAAAAAGGTTCAAGTGCAATGGCCTTGAATTTAATCATGAAATGTTCAAATATTATAGATCTAAAGTGAAGGACCAAATAGCCAATGCTCATGACCGATATATTCAATCTATTGAAAATAATATATGCCACGAGCCCTCCAGTTTTTGGACACACATTAAAGATATGCGCAAGGATATGAAGCAACGTGAATACATGTATAATGATAGGCTTGTTGTAGGACAGGAAGCAGTAGACGCCTTTGCTGATTATTTCAATTCTATTTTTTTGAACTCAATTCCTCGATTGGATGCTCGATCAGCGGAGAAAACGTCTCATGCATACCCGAACGTGACATGTGTAATGATTGACCACATCACTGTTGGTGAATTGCGCAGTGCAGTGCGTAAACTTAAAGCTTTTTCAGCCGTAGGTCCGGATGGTATACCTTCATATCTGGTTAAAGATTGTCTTTCTCCATTGGAGTCTCCTCTTCTTCATATATTCAATCTGTCTTTGCAATGTAGTGTTTATCCTACAAGGTGGAAAGTAACCAGGGTCACTCCAGTGCCGAAGGATGGTGCTGAGGCTGATATACCATTGCTGTTCTATCTGTCTTTGGAAAAATATTTGAGACAATAATTAATCGTTGTATTACTGGTCAAGTTGGACAAAAAATGGATGACTCGCAGCATGGTTTCCGCCGTGGGCGCTCTACTGTAACGAATCATATTTCATTTGTTGACTATGTGGCAACACAGATGGACAGCGGTTTTCAAGTTGACACAGCATACTTCGATTTAAAGAAAGCGTTTGATCTCGTAGACAACGATATTATCTTATCTAAACTTTCGTGTCTCGGGTTTTCTCCGAAACTTTTAGCTTTCATATCAAATTATCTAAGAGATCGGAAGCAGTACGTTCAGCTTGGCAATTACTGGTCAGATGAATATTTTACTAGATCGGGCGTAAGTCAGGGGTCTACATTAGGACCGACGTTGTTTCTGTTTATGATAAACGATCTTCCCAAGGCCCTTAAAACAGCCAAATGTTTGATGTTTGCAGACGATATGAAGCTTTATCATAGAATCACAAATTCGTCTGATTGTTTTGACCTCCAATGTGACATAGATGCAATTGTTAACTGGGCTAATACTAACAACTTATACTTCAATGTCTCTAAGTGCAAAGTGATCACTTATTCCAGATCTTTGAATCCTGTTGGCTATCCATATAGGTTGGAACAGAGTTTGCTCGAGAGGGTTTCCACTGTGCGTGACTTGGGCATCATCATGGATAGTAAACTCCAGTTTAGTGACCACATAACAAACATATGCAAGAAAGCGAGTAGAACTTTAGGTTTTGTAATTAGAACTGCTAGTCAGTTCCGTGACATAAACATACCCGTTGTGTTGTATAACGCATATGTACGCAGTACATTAGAATTTGGCGCCGTGGTATGGGACCCAAGAACCATAAAATACACTGTAATGGTAGAGAGAGTACAGCGTAAGTTTCTTAGGTATCTCTACAAGAGAATATATGGATATTATCCTTTTCTTTATCCATCTTTATTTGTTTTGGGTATGGTTGGCTTCGTGTCTTTAGAACATAGACGAAAGCTTTCACTCATCATACACTACTGTCTATTGATGCGAAACCAAGTTGACAACCCCTCTGCTCTCTCAGAAATAGGTTACTTTGTTCCTGAGAATTATATTCGCATGGGCCAGAGGCGCCAGCTTCGACTACTAGCGCCCCCTTCAGGGATGCACACATTGCACGCGCGCAATGCACCGACGGCGAGGGCTATTACTCTTATCAACGACTTTCTAAACTTGGTCCAAAATGCTGACTTACATAATGATTCTATTAGCCGTATTTATATGTATATGTTATCTTATTTAAATCGTATTTAGTTATTTTAGTTTGTACTGTTTTGTGTATAAAGGCATACCGCCTATAAGTGTTACCTATGACATTGTGGATGTGTTGGCTTAGCTGTAAGTTCACAATTGTAAGTCTTAGTAAATAAATAAATAAATAAATAAAAAATATTTATTTGCTCGCACATGTGATAATAACATTGTGTGTTTCACGAGCGGTACGGGAATTACGAACCTCGACTCAGAAAGCCCTCAGACTCAGAGGGGATGTTAAGCCGTCGGTCCCGGTTGTTGTCTAACGATGGCAGTCGTTATAGCATGGTGGTAGGGCCGCCTGGCCAGCTACCACCATCAAGTAGAAAATCTGTCACCAAGCACCCAACGGTGTGTTCCGGCAGCTGTCCTTGAAAGCCAGTAATTCTAGGTTAGCCTGAACAACATCCTCGACCACATCATCACTTACCATCAGGTGAGATAGTGGTCAAAGGCTAACCTATCATGGATAAAAAAAAGTCTAAGTACATGCAATGAAATGCACTTTGTACACCACACATTGCTTACATTTTATTTGAGGCAGTTATTGGGCCATAGGTCCATGGTTCCGGCTTGAGTTTTACCGCACTTTAGAAGCATCAGTTGCATGCAGAGGTTACCCCTAACACCAGTCGAAGCAATGATGGCTGAGTGGACTGCAATGTAATTCGTGACTTGTGATGAAATGCATCTGTTATATAGGACGAGGTTAGGCCGCGAGGCCCACCTGATGTTCAGGTGGGCCTCGAGCTTGTTCCGTCACAATAACATAAAAAAGGTGTTCATCGTGTATTTTCCGTAACTATAACATCAAAAGGCTGCCGTGCCTGTGGATACGTTGAATTAGCTGTTTCTTGTACTTTATTTCAGTGCCGCTTCCTTACTGATGTTTGGCAGTCAGCTTCTTAAACTTCTGTTTGTCCAGACTTATATGTTGTAATAATTTCATTAGTAAGTACCTCGTTATTTCCTACTCAATACGACTTTTTCGTATTCATAATAGCTAAGGTACACGTCATAATGGACATCTTTGCATTTTTGAACAGAGCTTTAGTTATTAAACTTCTTATATTTCTTAATTTTGTGAAAACTTAGTACACTGCTTGAGACGGATTGATAAACTATTTGATCATGCTGGCAAACTAACTACCATAGGTTTTAATTCTTCTCTTATCGTTAAGATGGCGCTATTAACTATCATACCTAGTTTGGCATATTTATTTAGGTATAATAAATTTCTACGTTCTTTATACATCACTGTGTGATGCAAAAAGGAAAATAAAACAGCCACTAAGATATACATACATATCAGGTGACACTTTACAGGCCAGACTGATGATGCCAGTCGTACATTAGTGTCCCGGTCATGCTAGCGACCTCTATCTCTCCACAAGCTATTGGAGATTCAGACTCGCTTTCTACCCAATGCAGTAGGCGCGTCGTAGTATGTATGTACATGCAGCAAGAGGTTTCCCGAGAGAGTACCGAACAGCACAGGAGTACTCTTCGTCCCACAACACGTACTCGGGTAAGATGTTCTATGGATGACGGATAATTATGGAACAAGAAAATGGAGAAACACGAATAATACAAGACGTATCTACACAACTTATTTAATCAGAAGACGATACGAGTATATTTAGGAATTAGGATTAAGTTTTAGTGAGGAATTAATGTGCTTTGTAGTAGATAACCAGATGTATGAGTTATTTTGAATGAAAATTAAGTAGGTACCTAGGTAATATTAAAATACAATATAATATATAAATAATATTACTTACCTTTAAAATTTCAGATGAATATAAAGAACATTGAGGATGTAAGATGTATAGGAATAGTTTTCATTTCGAAGATACTATTTTACGGCATACGGAAACCAAAAATCAAATGTATGTAGTATTTACTAATAGCTGAATATCTACATACATTCGATAATATTTATTAGCTTTAACGGATCTTACCTTAATTTTTGTTTTATTATTCCTGACTAACCTGCCATTCCAAAAAGTCCACTGCTGGATAAAGGCCTCCCCCATAGATATCCAAATTTAGAACGGTTGGAAGCGGTCTGCATGCAACGTCTCCCTGTGACCTTAATAACGTCCTCTGTTCACCTGTTGGGTGGTTTTCCGATGCTGTGCTTGCTTGTTTGTGGCCTCTATTCGATAAGGATTTTTTAATCAATATGCTTTTCATGTGCAACTTGAATTTCCCTTCTGTGAGCGTTGTAATATGTTTGGGAACTTACTTGTAAGGCCCACAGTTGGAGGCCACGTTTCCATATGTCATCACTGGTAACACACACTAGTTAAAGACTTTCGTTTTTAGGCACTGAGGTATTTTGGACGAGAAGACTCCGTGAAGTTTCCCGAACACTGCCCAGACGAGTTGGATTCGACGATTTACCTCTTTCACAAAGTTGGACTTGCCTAACTGGACTGTTTGTCCTAAGTAGACGTATTTGTCAACAACTTCGAGTACCTACTGAGTTCCCAACTGTTACCGGGACGGGCACAACATGGACGTTCAACATTACTTATGTCCTGTCCTTGTTCATCTTAAGGCCCACCCGTTGAGAAACTCGATTGAGGCTTTCATGCTCAAGTCCTCCATTGATTCTGCTATGACCACAATATCATCGGCAAATCGAAGGTGAGTGATGTACTTACTCGCCGTTTATATTTATGCCCAGTCTTTTCCACTTCAGAAGTTTGAAAGCATCTTCCACACACATCTCCGGGGAGACGGGCTCACGCCTCTTTGTAATGGAATTGCCTTCGAACTCTGCTCTTGTACTCGGACCTACAAGGTGGCGTTATTGTACAAACAATTTAACACTTCGATATACCGACAGTCAAAACGGCATCGTTGGAGAGACTCAAGCACCGGCCATGTTTCGATCGAATCGAAGGCTTTCTCATAGTCCACAAACGCTAAGCATAGTGGCATAAACCGGCTTGTTCGGGAGGCTGGAATTCATCAAACCTGTGACTGAGACGGTTCGTGATGACTCTTGAAAACAGCTTATAAACATGACTCAGAAGCGTGATAGGCCTGTAGTTCTTCAGCAAGGTATTATCACCTTTTTTAAATAACAGCACCACGACGCCTCTGTTCCATGCTTCTGGCGTTGTACCTCCCATCAGTACGGTATTGAAGAGCTTCTGGAGGACTTTAAGTACCGGTGTTCCATCCGCTCTCAGAACCTCAGATATGATTCCATCATCACCGGGCACCTTGTTGTCCTTCAGCTGTTTCAAGGCCATCCTATTCTCGTACAGGCTGATGTCCCGGATATCCGGGATTTAATTTGTACCTTTAGCAAAATACTTCTCCAATCACCATTTTGCCAACGTAAAATTCATTATACATCGCAATACAATTCAAAAACAGTAGGTATTATAGGTATATGTTGACAGTACATTCGCATATCAATTATTAAACCATGGTTTAAATTGGGGCCATTCCCAGTATTTTTATTTGGGACTACCTACCTTTATTTTTATGATCTATTTCGCCAACTTAGGAATTAACTATACGCGGATAACGTTATACAATATACCATTAACAAACGAGAGGCTTTTGCTAACACAGAAATCCAAATAGCAACTTTTGAATATGTTGGATTTCTGTCCTGGGAAAAGGATAACTCGTAAGTTTGACATTAGTGACAGTCGCTGTCGGAATAGAAGTGTTGGCTATTAACAGATACATCTTAGCAATCGTAGCTTAGCAATATTGGCAAATTGTGGAAATCCCGCAGAGGCCATACCTATCCTTGAAGTTGAAGCTATAGCAATATAATGATACCTATTTACTTTTAAATTATAGACCTATACCGCCAAAAATAATGGTATGATAAAAACATAAATTTTGGATTTGATTTTATCCGTTATTACAGCTATATCAGATTTCATAACAGTCAATGTCATGGTAAAATCATGGACATTTTGTTGAATACAGAGGTAGTTACCTATAGTTATCCTTGTAGGCACAGCTATATACTGAATTGGTACAATTCACCCTTACTTAGTAGGTACTACTAAAAAGCTAATGTAATGATGTTACTGTTGGGGTCAGCAGTGCGATTTTAAATAGAGCCGCAGGTTACATACTAGGAACAGATGTTTCACTCCACAAATGAAAAATATAAACACCTATCGCTACATATATTAACGAACAAAATATAACAAGTGTTAAAACGTACCTTACCGTACAGCGGACAGTAGGTAGGTATAATATGAAAAAAATAAAAACTGATGCAAAATTGCCTAAAATTGAAAAGAGTAATTAACACGTATGTGGATTTAAGTAAGAACAGAATATAAGCTGCCATAGAACATTTCAAATATAGAGCATTAGTGTAGTATTGACGCCATTACCAGTACCTTGTATAGATCGAAGGTACCTACTATGTTTATGAATATATAACTGAAACTGATTAGGTACCTTTTTTAATATGTATAGGTAGTGTAAATAATAATAACCCTTTCTGGTCTATCTAGCATTGAGATATCCAAAACAAAGCCTATCGTTTTCTTATTCAGTTTTACAGAAGAAATTTGTTTCATCCGAATAGAGATAAGTAACTATGAAATGTATAGCTCCTGTAAAAAAAACAATCCGAGATATACCCTAGTAACTTTGGACAGCTGTCATCTGAAATGAATTCCGAGTGAGACTTGTCTAGGATACAAAGTTTCCAATATTAATTTCCATAATAAAAACAATGTGAAGCCCGGCACAGTACCCAATCAGTCTTATAATATTTTTGTTATTGATAGTAACGAACAGCTGATGAAGGTAGGTAATGAAAAGGCAAGTAATGTGCAAGGTATTTTAACCACGATTTATTACATAAAACACCGATCGAAATATCCTATCAGCAATGTAACGCATTACTAGAGGCCGTGAGGTCGCTAGCCGCTACTTGGAGCGCCGACGCGACGCTTCCGGCGCGGCACCGGCGCGGCACCGGTGCGGCGCGAGGGCCGCATCCTACTCATCCCGCCGCCGCCGCCGCCGCCTTTATCACTTATTTATATGAGACGCACACAGCGCAGCGGCGACACTCGATGTGAGCCCTCGCGCAATACAATAAAACAAAACTATATATAAATACAACATTTAACATTTATTTTCAATCCATAGTACCATTTAAATTAATTTCAAATACCTAAAATACTACTCGTACATGTACAATGTAATATAACGGTTGCAGGTTTTTGCAATTAGAGGTAAAGGTACACGGTCGGAGTGCGGGCGGTCTCGGGGCGGGCGGCGCCGGGGCGGGAGAGCGAGGGGAGCGGGACGAGGCGGACGCAGCGGGACGCGGGTTGGGGGGAGGGAGGGGGCGGCGGGATGCTGGACGCGGGACAACGGTGCGGACCGGGCGGCCGCGCGCTGCCCGGCTTGCTTCGGTAGGTTACACCCACATTGCAAAGTTGTTTCATACGACTCCATCTTACGCGATACCTTAATAATATACATAATAATTTAATAACCATAAATCCATATTACAATTTGTGGCTAACAGTTTATAATACAATGAACGTATTACATATTTTTACACAACATTGCATAGTCATTGTATATTCCTTTAACAAACAAGATGGATTATCAAAAGCCGAGCGGCCTTGTAACATTAGTTATATTACATATATAATATATCATATTTGATATGAAACAGTGCATTGAAAGATCGACCGTCGCACTTTATCGTATCCCTCATTATGTAAACCTTTATAGAAAAAACGTTTTATTGTTCTCGCTTTGTATTCATAAAATACTTTCAAATGCAACAACTTCTTAGTCTTAGTTTATAAACATTATTTTTCTTCAATTTCAATAAACATTCAATTGACTCAATATCAACGACAAAACCCTACAAAAATATAATTATTATAACATTAGCACGAGTATATATTATAGTGCAGAGGAAACGTCCAAAACGCATGTCAGTGCGAGGTACGAGGCATGCGGCGCGGGACCAGTCCGGTCCGGTCCGGTCCGGTCCGGTCCGGGCCGGGCCGGGCCGGGCTAGGCCACGCCGCACGCACCGAGGCGGCGCGCTGCGCGCACGCTCCTCTCGTCCAGTGGGTCCTACCCATATCAACAGTATCGCAAGTTTCTAACTAAAAAAAAATAATATAAACTTTCAAAAATGTTAACAACTACAGCCATAACAAAAATAGACTAATAACAAACAACTACTCTACGGAGTCTACATACTACTTAAACTATCCACTAAGTTAATAAACTCGAAACGAAACTAGTGTTCGCTCACTACGGAAACGACAATTAGGTATTGTTAGGTAGTCCGGCTCTACGCGTATCGTAGATACATCTAGTACTTACTTAAGTACCTACACCTACATACACGTTACGGGAGCGTCCTACGTTACGTTACTTTACGCTACGCTACGCTACGATGCGATGCGATGCGATGCGATGCGATGGCTACGACAGAAGCGAGCTAGTGGAGCGGTCCGAGTCCGGAGTGTCGAGTCGTGTGTCGTGTGGAGTGGGCCTATAACGATACAACTATCTATATACAGTAGACACAGACGCAGCCACTACACTTGCGCATGCGTACGCGAGCCACTTGAGCAATGTTGCGTGCGGCACGGCGCGGCACGCTACAGCACGGTGCGGCACGGTGCGGCACGGTAACGGTGCCGCCGCCGCCGCGGTGCCTTCTTTCATATCAATATTCAACAACATTAACTTATCTATTAGATTAGAGCCACGCGCGCGGAGTGTGTCGGTGCGCGGGCGCATAGCGGGCGCGACGCACTAGCTACGGGACGGGATACCACCTACATTCAAAAACAACAATTTTCCTCAAAATGTTGGTCCGTGCGTCGTTGGCTAACCCTGTTGAAAGACGAACCGAGTCCGAGGGAACATGACGCGACGATGGGTCTCAACTCGAACGGAACTTTGGTTGCGATTCACCTATTACTAACTAAGTAGTTAAAGTTACGGTAACTGCGACGACATTTAATTAAAATATACTTTAACTTAAAACAAAGGGTCATACAGCGGTAACGTTTCAATTTGCTTTTTCTTACTTAGCTACATCATCGAGCTGTCTTCACTCTTAGATCTATGTACTTATATAGGGTCTTTTTGCAGTGGTGGTTGCGGCCAGCGAGCAAATTAAAACGTTGGTAACGGGACACAGTGAAGTAAGAAGGGGGGTAGAAGGAGGTCGCAGAGTGTCTGCTCGATTGGAGGACGGTGTCACAATTGACGAGTTGTTGAGAAGAAGGCGGCGGCAGCGCGCTGCTTGGCGGCCTGTGCGGCGGCCGCTGCGTGCGCCGCTGAGCGCCCGCCACATCTGTAAAACACACATTACACTCGTTAATACTACTGCACAATACATGAACGCCTCACCCCTCTCTTGTATCACCAACATATTGCATGCATTGCATTTCTGGAAATAGCTAAAAACTATAAGACTATACCTACACCTAAATCCAAGAATCAAAACATAATTCTATCAACATTCTCTCTACATTCATATTGACTAAGAATTCATCCTCTGTATCAATCTCTTAGAAGGTATTGGCTAATCCTCGAGTTTATGAATATTACTTTATATAAACAGCAAATACACACTGCACTCTGTCTCCTGTTGTTACGGTGTAGTAGAAAATAATAGGATTCCTCAAGCAGATGCCTCGCTATCGCCCACGAAAGAAACGACCAGTGCCACTCCGGTAAAACATTCAAGATACAGTCGTGATCGTGTAACGCATCTGTGAGCGTACGTAGTTCAGAGATGGCTTCTACGATCACGACTACAAGGACTATAGGCTGTTGGCCTAATCTGCCACAAGTCCCTTGTTGTATTAGTCTAAAGTGAGTCTACCAGGGTAGCGTACCATTATACTCATAATAGCTGAATGGTATTTACTGAATATTATTTGAGAGGTCATATCATATGTTACATGCATCGACTTCTAGATATGCATTGAACGTTGGGTGTATAATTAGGTATCCGAATATATAAATATATTTCTCCAGTGTGTTCAACGTAAAGTAAGACAAGCTGAATGTCGATGAGTTTAAATTGTGGTTGTATAGTTGTAGACAGCGGAACCAGAAAGGCTTGCTTCTTGTTGACTTGCTGGAAAAGAAAGGACTATATGCAATAAACTTCTATTTGGATAGGCGACCTTCTAGCTTATGTGCCTGGTACAGCCTGTCAGTTCAGACATAAATGATATCGAGTATATCATGGCAACTAGAAGGCAAATAATTGTATCGACACGGTAAAAATAAGTAGCAGTCATCGCTTCGTCAGCGACACATTGAATATCGACGTCTAGGTAAAGGGTCCTTAAAGTCCAAGTTCCGCTTCGGTATTCAACATCATCATTTCAGCCGCAAAAAGTCCACTGCTGGATAAAGACCTCCCCCATAGATTTTCAAATAGATCGGTTGGAAGCGGCCTGCATGCAATGTCTCCCTGTGACCTTAATAACGTCGTCCATCCACCTTGTGGGTGGTTTTCCGACGCTGTGCTTGCTTGTTTGTGGCCTCCATTCGATAACCTTTCGGCCCCATTGACCATCAATTCTAAGTGCTATGTACCGTCGCCATTGCCACTTCAGCTCTCTAATCCGCCGGGCTTTGTCGGTGACTTTCGTTCGTCTACGGATCTTCTCATTCATTACTCGATCTCGTAGAGAAACACCGAGCATGGCCGTCTACATAGCTCGTTGTGCGACTTTGAGTTAGATACCCACAGTTAGAGACCACGTTTCGATTCCATATGTCATCACTTGCAACACACACTGGTTGAACACTTTCGTCTTTAGGCACTGAGGTATTTTGGACGAAAAGGCTCCGTGAGTTTTCCCGAACGCTGCCCAGCCGAGTTGGATTCTCTTTCACAAAGTTCGACTTCTCTAGCTGGACTGTTTGTCCTAAGTAAACATATTTGTCAACAACTTTAAGTACTGTGTTCCCCACTGATACCGGGACGGGCACAACATGGACGATTGACATCACCTTTGTCATGTCCATGATCATCTTAAGGCCCACCCGTTGAGAAACTCGATTGAAGCTATCAAGCATTGGGCTCAAGTATTCCATCGATCCTGCCATGATCATATCGTCGGCAAATCGGAGGTGAGTGACGTTTTTGCCGTATATATTTACGCCAAGTCCTTTCCACTTCAAAAGTTTGAAAGCATCTTCCAATGCGGCAGTGAACAGTTTCGGAGAAATAACAAATCCCCTGCTCACGCCTCTTTGTAATGGAATTGCCTTCGAACTCTGCTCTTGTACTCGGACCTACATTTTTACACCGAGTGAGAGTACAAGCATTTCCGCACTTCGATGTACCGATAGTCAATACATCCTTTTGAGAGACGCAAGCACCTCCGACATTTCGATCTAATCGAAGGATTCCTTATAGTCCAAAACGCAAAAATATTGACATTTTCGATCTGCTATTACACGGAGAGCAAGGGGATCCAGGAATACATATTCGTGATGTTGCTCTCTTTATGGACGGCACTAAGGAAAGACTCAGAATAAGCTTCTGTCTAGCTAGAGCCAAGAATCGGATTCGTTTATCACCTGGTCTATCATGATTGGTAAATGGGAGCAGCTTTAAAACCACAATGAAGCGCAAAACTTTTAACGCAATGCCAGTGATGGCAGTTGTAGGCCACCCATGCCAATTGGTGCGACTGAAAAAAAAGACAGCCATCCTGATCGAATGAGCGGAGCACTCACCGTTTGCGCAAGCAGCGGTCAGTGCTGATACAAGAAGCTTATTTCGACTACCATCCTCCCTATCTCCTACTTAACCAAAATCCTCGTAAATGGTTTTAAGAAGGAAAGTTACAGCCGCCTCTTAGTGGATGAATCTTGCAAAAATCATTTCGGGGCCATAGTGATGGCTTCAAGGTTGTCTGGAGTTGGGAACTTGTCCTCATCGGAGATGTAAATCGGTTACCTTACATCGACTGATAAGATCTCTTCGAATTAAGGTACAATCATGTAATCGCCCAAACTTGGCTACTAACATTAGCCAACAATTGTTATGCACGCACCGGAACCCAATGGATGTCGCGTATGCACGGAGGGAAATATACTCAGGTATCCACTCCCTAGAGCAGAAAGGATATACGGATTCGAAAATTCCCAAAACCCTCTCAAACACCCTACTCCTCCGCCACACCCAGGAAGAAAAAGAGACCCTGACCAGCGAGGGTTACGGAGCAGGCATGGGATCTCGCATCCTCACAATTCACGAAGCACAGGGACTGACATACGAGTCAGTAATCGCAATCAAAACCGATAGAATGTATCTACATTCTACCTAGCTCTCGTGCTGCACGAGAGCGTCCCACACGCAGTCGTCGCAGTCTCACGGCACAACGGGACTCACATGTACTACGCTGACGACGCAAATGATGCCATTGGTGGAAATGGTTGAGGAGGACGATGGCTGGCACGCAAGTCAACTCGTGAACGAGTGCTGCTTGAGGACACTGGTCCGTTCAGAATGCCTGTGCAAACCTGTTTGTATCTAATTTGTGATAGTTTATATTGGGTATAATTATAGTTGTGTTTCCCCCCCTAAGTATGTAAGAATGTTCCCCATAGTAATATAATTGTTTATTTATTTCATCGTTAACTAAAAAAATGGCATGTACTCTGTGGAATGGTGTGAATGGATGGAGTCTGTGGAAAATCAATAAATTATTATAAAAAAATAACCTTTTTGGAAACTTTAACATGGTCATACAGCCATCTGTCCATGCTTTGGCATTGCCAAAATCCAAATATTCCGAACCCTTGAGCTATACGCAGTTACTTCAAGTATCTAACTGAATGTAAAACAAGCACTGTGTTTCAATTCTTCAAAACCGCATAGAGTTTTGAAGCAAGCAATTTTCAGACAGTTCTAAGAAAGTCCAAAAAGTGATGAGTCTGCAATTTTCAGTTGATTGGACATAGCAAATGGTATAGACGGATAAAAACAGACTCGACTACTGTAATATCACTTCTAAGCCATGTGTGTAAACTGTTTTAGTCATTAACAACCGCCTCAGGAGGTTCGTCAATTTATCGAAAAGCTGAAAAAAGCCTACTGGAAATAGTGATGGCTTTTAAACAGCTAAAAAATTTAAAGTCTCCTGGAACGACTGAATTACCACGGAACTTCTTAAGGGAGGAGGTGCTATTCTTGTATTTAAAATATATTCAATTCTGTCTTATTCCCTGGGAAAACTCCAAACTGTGAAGCAGTAGCTTGGTGGTTATGTCGTTTACGAAAGGAAACTAATTCTTTAAAGAAATATCGGCCCTTTCTCTACAAAGCCTTGTGTAAGTTGTCTAGCAGAACAACTCCAACCCCTCATACGACCGGATTCCGAGGTGAAGACGCCACCATAGATCACAATTCCTTAGTGCGGCAGATTATGTAGAAGACCGAATAGTATAATGAGCCCTTGTGGTTTAGTTGACTTTGAGAAAGCTTTTGACTTTATCGAAACCTGGTCTGTTCTGCAGTCATTGCAACGATGTCAAGTCGATTAGCGGTATATCAAAGCGTTGAGATACCTGTATTATGCCGCAACCATGACCGTCCGCAAGTCTACGGTACAGGACACCAAACATATCCCACCGCATCGTGGGGATCCCACATCCCCAAAGTTATTCACTAATGTTTTGAAGAGACGGCCATGGGCATTTATATAAACGGATGTATTCCATCACAAACTTGAGATTTGCAGACGAAATCTTCATTATTAACGAAACGTTGCAAGACTTTTATTAACGAAAAGATGCATTGGTCATCGCATGAGCCTGGGAAAAAAATCAAAATAATGTTCAATGAACTCAATGGGCCCAATGGCTCTGAGAGAAGTTGATCTCAAAGTTGTGAAAGGGTATTTACCGGACAAACATCGGAGCAAACAGGTAAAAACCAATTAGAAACCTCGGTTTCTCGCAGAATAATAGCTAAATACGTATTCATAAATTACAGTCTCATGAGACTTAACAACTATGTCTCAAGGTGACGGGCGCAGTGCAAGTCGTCACTTGTGATGAAACGCATCTGTTTCAGGCAGAGGTTAGTCTGCCTAACATCAGGTGGACCTCGAACTAGTTCCGTAAAAACAAAAAATAATAATAAAATAACCGCTATGGGGTAGTTTGCATTCAGGGAACAAAGGCGACAAAGTCTGAACAAAGTCTGGAGGACTGAGTCCTGCGTATCACCGCATACATAGCTGAGACACTCTTACGGTACGTCTGGTCCACCAATTTAAAGTCACTCAGCGAGCTGCGGGCAGGGGAGATACGGATTTCTATGAAAGGATCACATCAGAAATAAAATAATTCTACAGTCAACGAAAGTCATAGACAGCCCAAAAATTAGTAAGGAGAAGTGGCAATGGGCTAGTCGTATATTGTCGTAGTACTGAGTACCGATGCGGTAGACGTGTCCTTGAGCGGAGACCGCAACTTTGTCAAACGTAGTGTTGGACGCCCTTCAGCTAGATGGAGCTACGACCTACGCAACGTGTCCAATAGCCGTTGGAAAAGAAGAAACGAAAATCGGGATCTGAGGCGTGATTAGGAGATGCATATATCTAACAGTGGAATAATATAGGCTGATCATGATACAGCCGAAAGACTGCTTTTTCCAACATTACTCTCGTAACGATGTCACCAACCTTCTAATATTTATAAATATAAGTAGTTTATTAGATTTCTAAATGGTACATAATATAATCATATTTCGAAATGTATTCTATACTAATACTGCCAGCCCTCGCGGGGAAACACAGTTTCTATTTGTTCGTATGTGGATATGGAATAAGCAAACACCGGTCGGTAGTACGTACTTGTGGTGCGGCGTGTTTGTGCTATGGTTGGAGCGCGCGCCTCTTATACGTCTGCGAACTTGGACAGCTTCTCGCGCAGGATGTGGTTCTCCTTCTTCAACAGTTCGACCTCTTGTCGCAGACCCATGTTCTGTAACGTAAACACAGTTTGTGATTAACAACTACAATCGACAACGAGAACATTCCAACTGGAATAACTGTACAGTAAATAATGTAATAGCAGAAAATCTTTTTAAACGAAAGAAAAAAATTAACCTTATTTTTGCCAACCATCAAAGCCCTCGCAAACATGATTTGCGAGGGCTATATAAAGATTTTTTAAATAACAATCTCAAATATCTAGTCTCCATAAAAACGTATCAGAATGATGTTCGGGCTGTCTGTAGTTGCCTTAAGATCACAATAAAGTGACATCTGTTAACTGCCATTGTTTTGATCTCTATCTCGAATTTTTAATAAACAAGAATCGTTATTGATGGCCACCTGCAGTATTGGATGATTGCATATATATTACAAGCCAGTAACGTAGCTGGAGGAAGATGCTGTACTGACAGTTTTAAGTGGAAGCCACCATGATAGCGTTTGGTCAGTAGTTTGATTAGAGACAGAATGAGAGAAGAGACTTACCTCCTTCTCTAGGTACCCGGCGCGCAGTGCGATCTGATTCTCCTTCATGCGGCGCGCGTCACGGGACCGCTTGGCTGCCATATTGTTCTTCCGCCGACGGGCCCAGTACTTGTCGTCCTTCAGGTCATCGGGCACGAACTGCCGACCACCACGATATCGGTTTAGCGTAGTGTCACTCTCCCAAACCACACTTTACCCGAACCCACCATCGCCAGAACCGTCCCTGTACACCTCCTAACCCTCTCGCCCTCCGATAACGACTAGGCATCTACTTAACTAACTACGTGCAACATGCAACATGTGCCTATGTTATACAATCAGATAATAAACAGGCATTACTGTCTTGGAATCATTTTTGAGCAAACTCTTTCTCCCTTCGTTGTGTTCTTGATCTGTAATTATCTCAGCTGTGCGTTATTATCTGATGACGAACTTTGTTTATGTCGTTTAGGATCATTATTTTCGTTTAGAGCTAATAAAGTGCCTGTCGCAACATTACTAACGTATCATCGTTTTTATTATGAAAAAAAAATGTATAGTCTTATCTGATCTTTGTTAAATTGAGCAGGAGATGATAATATTAATAAAAAGAACATAATTAATGAAAGGTTGCATTATAACTAAAGTTAATACAATCATATAAATACGTCATAACTAGATGTTACAGATAAAAAATATAGAATTAAAACTAGTATTCAAGGTGGTGCATAACATAGGCACATAAACAGCTCGCCCATAACCAATGTTAGATATTGCGTGCATTAAACAAACTCACATTGGTAAAGTCAGCACATTTTGCTATTATTATTCACAAGCAAAGATCATAACAAACTAGAAATATGTCAAACCACATTTTGTAAAACAAATATCACTATTTACGTTTGACATGACTGATAAATAAATATTAGTACAGTAGTCCACAATATATAATAATTTCATCATTTAGGATTTATATCTTTGATATATAAATGACAAAATTATTCCCTAAATATAGGTTCTTTACAAACATTAAACCAGATAACTGTACTTTACTAAATACTGAATTAAATCCTGTTAATTTGAAGTTCAAACAACGGCAAATGGTAAAAAAAAGCTTTGAAATCGAAGAAAATAATTGTAAAACCTATTACTTATGGCATTTTTTTCCGTCTACATGATAGGCATATCTTAGGTCTCATAAATTGTACTAAGTGGTGTCGAATATAAAAAATGCGATTTTGTGTGAGAATATATAATTATTCCTTCGCAACAAAATAAAAACAATAATTTTGTTACGCTCGTACCTACTAATATTAGTTAAGATACTTAAGAACGACCAAAACAAGCAAATACAGTCTCTTTAGTGACAACGCGCGTTAAAGTAACAAACAACGTTTTTAGAGTCAAAATCAAAATGTTTAAACCTTTCTTCGCAAAACGCATATTTACAAGTCACACCTAATACTAAATTAACGCTTACCTTAAAATCATAAGTCGGTAACTAAGTTATACACAATATAGTATAACTTTCTAATAATAATTTACATACTATCATTGTTGGTAGGTATTAAATACGTTTCGTACCATCCAAGTTTAAAAACTCTTCAAAACTATAAAACGTCTGCTCGGTGAGCAGCACTTCAATCTGTTTTTCGAGCTACCGGTACTCGGAGCGTGTTTTACGTTATCCGGCAGACGGTTCAAGTTGTATGGACCTGCACAATGTGTCAATTTACTGGTTTTGACTAGGCACTGGGGAATCTGCGATAGCCAGCTTTCATGGCGATTTTATTACGACAAAAAAATATAAGTTTCTCAAAAAATACTTTGTGAGACTATTCTAATTCTGAAGCTGTAAATAAATCGACAACTGTAACGGATGCTAGTTAGTAGTAAAATTATTGCGACGCACTTCCATAATTGTTCAAATATATGAACATTAGCCTCTAAATATTTATATGCTTTGTCTTATTTTTTCCTAAGTATATCTAAATAAACACACGTAAAATTCTTATTCATAAATTGCACTTTATTAATTAATTTATTATTTCTTATGTATCAAATTTATCGGAAAAAGTTTAAGACTAAAAACATTTAGAGGACAGCAATTAAATAATTTATATTGCTGAACTCAGTTCGAATTATATTCCTTGGAGATGTGACATTGTGTACCTCCAATGGGGTGGAGGGAAGCTGCAGACCATTTCGTGTCATCCGTGTCTGAGCCGCGGAGACATAAAGTGCCCATAAATCGGAATGGTATTAATGTATTTAGCTACTTTTGGGGCACTTTTTTATACCATACCGTGAAGTGTTCTGTGCTGTAACTATCGGCCCACACGAAGACGTATCAAGTTTTTTGAAAGTATATTGATGTCGTGATATCGCATAACTCTATCATCCAGAAAATGTGGATATCTAATGAAATGAAATGAAAATGAAATGAAAATGTATTTATTGCAGACATAACTGCACACAACAACATCAAATAAATTATAACATTTATTTTTATATTATATATTTTTTTATTTTTTTATTATATCTCATGATACCATGACGAAGATCGATTGAGCCGGGCTGTGGACCATACAATGTTGAGTCAAAAAAGGTACCTACGTCTGAAATCTCACTTCATGCGTTTAAATAACATGTAAACATAATACGTCAGTCCTTCAAAATGTCATTGCTCAAAATCGACATAATTATTGTAGATAAATGACTTCTAATTCATCAACATTTTTTATTGTCAGACTACATTTATTTTTTGATTTGATAATGAGCTGCGTTCTTTTATAAAATCATAGAGAAGCACTTCGAAGAAGTATAGCGGAGAGATATCTGAAGCAACTGATATCTCTCCGTTTGTTTTTCGATAGTTTAGCACTTGCAGATCTGATTTGGGTCAAGGTCAATACTCTAAAGTAAGACTCAAGCTCTTCTTCATTATTTTACAAAAGCTATTCCACGTCCCTTCGGGTTGCTGTTCCTGGTTGATAGTAATATGCTAAATGTGGTGAATGACACTCCTAGTGTGCGGTTATATTTCGCCGGACAATGCCATGATAAATTGAACTTTGAACCGATTAATCTCGGACAGGATTTAGGTATCCCGGCACGACTCATAAATGTATTATTCAGATACCTATCTTATACAGTAGGTAATGTATTTGAATCAAACAGTCGATGAAAAGTTGTAAAAATGCTTTATGCCTTGTAAAACTGACATCGCATTCAAATGGATCGTGTTGACTTGTAAATCTAACCGAACTGGAAATACAGAAGTTGCCTCCTCGAAATGTCTGCTTTCAATTTTGATTTACCAACTTCGACAGAAACAGAGCTCTTCTAGGAACAAACAAGTTTTTTTGGAATGCTTCTGGTAAATGATTCTGTGACCAAAGATGTTATCTAGTTAAACACAGAGATTATCCTATTATTGGTCGTCTGTAAGGCAGCAAGGAAAATATTCAGGAGAGATAGAAAGAGTTAATTGTGGGCACCTACTCGTTTAGGTACTCGAACGCGATATCGTACACCACACCGAAACTGCCCAAATTTTTCCCACAAAACTGTAGTCATGTCGCTTAAGATCAAATATTATATCTATCTTGATGAAGACATGTCATTTCATGTACATTACTTATTAATATAAATGCTTCAACATCAAATCCTTCTTTTATATATTCGATTTCAAATTACTGCCTGCTGTTTATCTTAATTAATAATTATTATCATTTGCCGGGTTTGAATTTTAGCAAGTTAATGGCAACTGTGAAGTTAGACGCAAGGCGTTGTAATTTTTTGACTTAACATAGGGTCAGCAACAACTAGGCTAACTTAGCACGCCTGCAGCCATCTTCAAAGCCGCCATATAGGTCAGATTAAGTTATAGGTGAGTGTAACATTACAAGGTTATTGCTAGTGGTGGACGCTGCAAACTTAGGATTGTAGATACCAGAGCTGTATGTACTAGTACCTATGTACGTAAGATTGCAGCACTCCGTAAGGTTTTGTTTAAACTATAGTTTAGTTCATTAGTAGTATTTGTAAGCATTAATAAAGCTGTGTTCGTGTGTCGGAGTGTCCTCCTCGGGAAGAATGTAAACGGGCGGAGGGAGGTTATTATTTACATTGTTATTTATCTGATCTTTACAAGTAGGTAGGTACGGTTCTCGGTTCGAAAGTGTCGAGTTGGTTATGGTTTATCCAAAATTTCTTAGAAAACTATAAAAATGCACCACGTGCTCCTGCGGGGAGCGGCGACCTCGGCAGCAGCCGAGGCACCACACAGTTCCAATTAATATACTCGTATCATTGAAGAGTTTGAACAGGGAGTCATGGAAGCGTCACTAGGAACCATGCGGATAAATAAACAATAAGCAATACGAAACTAAAATTAACAAAAGTGATCAATAAAGATGTGAATATTTTGTGTTGAATTCTCCAGTATAAGTATAATATTTTATACAAGAATCAGTTTTTCTATCACTGTTTTATTGTTAACTGAATAACTATAACACATCACAATCCTATCACGTGAGCTCCTCTTCATCACAGAGCGCGGAATGTATGTTTATTATTATGAAACGTGCATGTTCAAAATGTACATATGAATTTCTTTAAAAAAAAAGTCTATAAATGGATTCAAGTTATTAATTAAGAAAACATTTCCTATTTAGATAGTGAAGGCGTAATCATACGCGGATTATAAATAGAAAAAATATTAAATCTCATGTCGATTTCAGTCAATGTTTCATGTGAACAAAGTACCTAGTCACACACACATGTAAATTCAAATGAATTCGATGAACGAGTATGTATATATTCATTTCCGTTCGTCCAAGTGACAGTTGGAACTGCATTGACTTGAATAGAAAAAAGGGATTTATCTTTGGTTTAAAGTCTTAAAGGGAAGTGACTTGCACAGGTCACATAACTCTTTTCGATAAATGGTAGAAAGAAAAGTGGTAATTTGTAAAAGATGATTTTATCTCAGCACGCGATGGTGCTTGTAATCATATTTATACAAAAAAAGACAGGAGACAGAAAGGAAAGTGTCGGTATTGGGGATGTTCTAGAGAAACATTTTATGGTGATTAAAGTGAGTAATGCGGGTGTATATATGTATAAAATTAATAAAGCAGGAGGGTTGTTGGAGGGGCAGAGTGGAAGTTTTGGTGGAAGGGTGGGTGAGTGTCGCCGCTCCCCGCAGGCCGGCACATGCCGCTAGGAATGATCAGCGCACTAACTTCATTTACCTGTTTCCGGGACTTCTTGATCATGGGCTGCGGCTTGAGCTCCTCGTCGGAGAAGGCGCGCGTCCGGGGGTCGAAGTCGCGCCCGGACGATGCCATCGAGAACGCTGAAACACGAGGCGGGGCCACTGAGTGTTGTAGCACTGACAGAACACGCGACATTAGGGCAGCGTTGGGATGTGTTGGTACTCACTGGAGTCTGCGGGCGAGAGCGGCGGGTTGATGGTGTCGGGGCTCATGCAGTCGGAGGGCGAGGGAGAGCGCTCGCGCTTGGTGACAGGCGCCTGCAGGCCCAGCGCGGGCCCGAAGGCCGAGCCGCCGAGGTGCGCGCCGCCGAGCCCCTCGCCCGGCATGCCGTTCTCCGACAGGAACTCGTCCAGGTCCACATACTGCAACCAGACGAACGTGTCACGCGCCTGCGCGCACGCCACGCGCACGCACTCTCCCACAAACCTCGCGCGAGTGCGTGCACGAGCGTGACTCTGCGCGTCACATCTCCTGTACCCATATATCACAACTTTCAGACTGGGATTCGCATTGCGAATTCGCTCGGCAACAGACGATTAAATAATAAAATAAAAGCTCAGCAACATCGTCAAACGTCTAGTCGGTAGTTGGAGCGCTCAGCGTGAACACTAGATATAGGAAGCGGGAAGAAGCCGGAGAGAGCGAGGGAGGGAAGCGAGCCGGGACGGCACACGAGCCACGTATTACCTAGTGCGGACGGGTGGCAGCGGGGGACGCACACAACACGCGACACGCAATAGGTAATAAGTTACGATTACTGACTTCTTGTACCTTGAGATCGGGGTCGTAGGGTAGCGTCTTGTCCCAGAGGTTGGGCCCGAGGAAGGCAGCTTGGGTCTCCCAGAGGTCATTGTCTTCTTTCTTGTCTTCGAGCGCATCCTTATTGTTCACCGACTTGCCTGTAACAAGCGAAACGGGCTATAGCCGCGCACCGTAGCGGCGGCCTCGCGATGCCACGCGACGCCGCCGCCCGCGGCCGCGGCCTAGGTACGCTCTCACACCGCGCTGGACGTCGCCAATGCGACTTTACCCGCACGACGCACACACACCTATTCTTCATCACCGTTATAATTATCAATTTATATAATGCACACGGAAAATGAAAACGAAACTCCTTAGTGTGTTAGTCCGAGTGGGTGTATCTACATATATTACAATATGATGTGATAATCGTCGTGAACAAGACTTAATGAGAAGAAACATTCGCAATGCGTTCGCTTATATAATATATAAAATTATTTAGTCGCAGTCGCAAAAATTTAGAATGTTTGTACCCAAATAATACTGCTTTATTAGTCGAGAGGCGCTGATGATCTAAAAACTAGTGGTTCTAGCGCTAACAGAAAATAGAAAGTTATTTGTGAAATGTGTTATTATATGTAAAGCGCTAAAATGTAACTGTTTCAGACACAAACTGCGGGGTACGACAGCGATACGATGAGTATTGATATCCATACAGGTGACCATTGACACCTATCTCTATCGGGTGCTTCAGGTGACAGCCCTACTCACTCGGCACAATCAAAACGTGGCACTCAACATAATATACATCGCATAGTATACACATTTTGAAAAAGTGTACGTCAATAAAAAACGCAAACATAACCCAATTTGGAAACAGCGTCCGAAGCAGTCTAGATAAGTTACCTGTGTAACGTTGCCATGGAAACGCTTAGTACTCTCCTTTGGTTTACTCCTGATGTTAATTGATTTGTACATGTATGCACGATATAGTACTAATACTGGTTCGCTAAGGACTAAGAACCTTTAAGCAGGATAATAGATCCCATTATATATTTTATGTGTCATTATTTCTTCACGTGGCTTTTAGTGGCAGCCCAACGTTGTCCTTGAAAGAGTTGTAAGTGGTGACATGTACCTACATACCTAGCTGTACCTACCTTGTTGTGGCGGTGCTAAGAACCTACTTATGTATATTTAATGCCGGCTGTTGATAAACTTTGTGGGTGGGTAGTCATAGTTGTGTTGTTAGAAACAAGGGTAGTAGTGTGAGTGCGCGGCGAGGGGCTAGGAAGGGTGGACGGAGGGGAGGGAGGGAGGGGGGTAGGGGGGGAGAGAGAAGTCACGTGGCGCGCCTCGGGCCGCGCGCCCTCGCGTCTCGACACGTGCAGCGCTACTACACACGAGATTAACGCTTAGAAGCCTCGCGCAAATCTGCTACAACTAAGTATTCCAAATCACATACATAGCCTTGAAACTTACCTACACACCGGCGTTTGAACTTTTACTACATTTCAGGCGTCCTTTTAAAAACAAGCAGACAACTAAGAAAGTAACTACCTACTTACTTGTAGATAGGTACTGTTCTTGCAGTATTTAGCATTCGTTTGTTTTATTACATTGTTGTAAGTTGAATAAAATAATTGTTCATTCATCTTCGAAAACGATGATTGGTTCTTTGATAAGGGTCAGCATGCTTTTTGTTTGTTACTACTAGAAATAAAGTAACCTAGTTGTTTGTCCGATCTATCTGTAAAGGGCTGCATCATTTCACAGAAGTACAACAGATACAATCAATGTGTTCTATTTGAAATTATTTTTGTTGGCTTATTGTGAAAGTGGTCATACTTACATATAAGCATCAAACTCTAGACAGGTAATAAAAATGCTAAATATACCGATTACTAACGGGCGGACTCGTTGGAACCTATGCCTTTTATATTGAATACGTTTGAATTAGAAACACGCATATTCTTCGTAATGTTTTGCGATCAAAGAGATCGATCGAATATATTGTAGTAGAGAAGAAACATGACGAAGTCAGCTGAATAAACAAAAATATGAATGAACTGCGCCTTATCTTCTATCATAATATATGAAAATAAGAACATCACTAGACATAAAACAATTTTTCCACAATCTAAACCATAACTATTGAATCTGTACGATTTACTTTACTTCATTCCACTGCAAGTTTAAAATAGCGCTCCTACCGGCAAAGTAATATAATTATACCTAGCTCAGTTGTAATGTAATGCAATCTACATTTTAGCGTCCGACGATATTAGAAGGTGCAATTTTAATATTAGGTAAGTACATGTAAATATCTTGTACATAAACTATTACTAGGTATGGATACTTAAGACTGTGATGCCGTACTTAATATATTCTCTATCTGTCACATCTATGAATGTAACCAAGGTCACACTTCGATTAAAGACCACGTCAATACCGGGACGTGGTCTTCTTCAGAAACCTCTCTTGTACCACGTCAATACCGGGACGTGGTCTTCTTCAGAAACCTCTCTTGTACCACGTCAATACCGGGACGTGGTCTTCTTCAGAAACCTCTCTTGTACCACGTCAATACCGGGACGTGGTCTTCTTCAGAAACCTCTCTTGTACCACGTCAATACCGGGACGTGGTCTTCTTCAGAAACCTCTCTTGTACCACGTCAATACCGGGACGTGGTCTTCTTCAGAAACCTCTCTTGTACCACGTCAATACCGGGACGTGGTCTTCTTCAGAAACCTCTCTTGTACCACGTCAATACCGGGACGTGGTCTTCTTCAGAAACCTCTCTTGTACCACGTCAATACCGGGACGTGGTCTTCTTCAGAAACCTCTCTTGTACCACGTCAATACCGGGACGTGGTCTTCTTCAGAAACCTCTCTTGTACCACGTCAATACCGGGACGTGGTCTTCTTCAGAAACCTCTCTTGTACCACGTCAATACCGGGACGTGGTCTTCTTCAGAAACCTCTCTTGTACCACGTCAATACCGGGACGTGGTCTTCTTCAGAAACCTCTCTTGTACCACGTCAATACCGGGACGTGGTCTTCTTCAGAAACCTCTCTTGTACCACGTCAATACCGGGACGTGGTCTTCTTCAGAAACCTCTCTTGTACCACGTCAATACCGGGACGTGGTCTTCTTCAGAAACCTCTCTTGTACCACGTCAATACCGGGACGTGGTCTTCTTCAGAAACCTCTCTTGTACCACGTCAATACCGGGACGTGGTCTTCTTCAGAAACCTCTCTTGTACCACGTCAATACCGGGACGTGGTCTTCTTCAGAAACCTCTCTTGTACCACGTCAATACCGGGACGTGGTCTTCTTCAGAAACCTCTCTTGTACCACGTCAATACCGGGACGTGGTCTTCTTCAGAAACCTCTCTTGTACCACGTCAATACCGGGACGTGGTCTTCTTCAGAAACCTCTCTTGTACCACGTCAATACCGGGACGTGGTCTTCTTCAGAAACCTCTCTTGTACCACGTCAATACCGGGACGTGGTCTTCTTCAGAAACCTCTCTTGTACCACGTCAATACCGGGACGTGGTCTTCTTCAGAAACCTCTCTTGTACCACGTCAATACCGGGACGTGGTCTTCTTCAGAAACCTCTCTTGTACCACGTCAATACCGGGACGTGGTCTTCTTCAGAAACCTCTCTTGTACCACGTCAATACCGGGACGTGGTCTTCTTCAGAAACCTCTCTTGTACCACGTCAATACCGGGACGTGGTCTTCTTCAGAAACCTCTCTTGTACCACGTCAATACCGGGACGTGGTCTTCTTCAGAAACCTCTCTTGTACCGAAGGATCTGACCCTCCAAACAATTTAATATATTATGTACGTATTATATTATAATAAAGTACCTTATATATAAGGATTCCGAATTTTTAACGAATTAAGTGGTTGCCATTAAGATGCCGTAACGAAAATGGTCTTGACTTGACAATTTTAAAGTCCCAGCAATTTGAAAATCATAAATATATTTGCACTGTATTTCAAAATGCTCCGTGTTGCTTATTGAATTTCCAGAAATAGTTAAGTGTTAAATGTATCTCCTGTAGAAGTGTAACAAGTAGTACCTATACTAGCAAACTGTTGACTTAATCACGATCTAAGAAAATAACAGGCGCCATATTTTTAATAATCTTGTTCAAGACATGGGTAACATCCGCAAGAAGATAGTAATTTGTTGCCAAAACCTACATCAGCGATCACTTCAAGATCGATTGCTCCAAGAGCCGAAACGGCTTGTTCAAGATACGTCTGAGACAGGTGGTCGCACGTCTACCGTTTTGGGACTCGGACCGCTGAGCTAGCTCCCAGATTTTTGGCACTAAGTAGGTGCTAAAGGCAACATAGGGGCGTTAGAACTAAAGACTCAAGTGAATAGTTCAATGGATGGAATACTGTCAGGTTCATTATTACCTTTATTCATTTCTAGATTACGTAGCGTTTTTTATTTAAAATTTCGTTTCGTTGTATATTAAATTACGAACATCTCGCATTCACTAACATGAGTCGGCGAAGTCACATTGCCTGTATTGTTTGCAAATTCATTCATTCAAGGCAATATGAGAAGCACAAGCAAAAATGCTTTCTCTTCCGTGGTGTCGGCCATTTATCGGATCATAAGGTTTCAGCAGTAAAGTGAGAGGCGATAGAAGTTCAAATTGACCTTCATTGCCCAGGACGGGAACATTTTGCTACCCGCTAGGTCCGTAGCCCGTTTTTTTCCCGATCCCTCTACTGTCTTAAGGAGCCTTTAATATAATGCAATTATTATTGGTATTGGTAATTTATATGCTCTTTTCTTGGCATGTAAGTCACTAGTCTAGAAGATTTAAATTTGACGAACTCTTGGTTTTTCGTGTGCATTATCACTTCAGCACGATTTGTAAAGTAGCAGTCTGGGTCAATTCCAAACAGAACACCAAAGCAATTAGCAGTGTTCGTTTTAACATCCAGTACACGTGTTGCTTCTTGGGACTTTACAAAGGAAGCATTTTTCTTCCAGCATGGTCAGTTTTCTCATAAACATCCACTCGAGATCTTGGTTACGTTTTTTAATCAACATGTATTTAATGAAACTTTCCTCATGTGAGAATTTAATCACAAAATAATCATAGAAACCTTTTTTGTTTTTCTAATCTAAAATTTGGCTTTGCTATCTTCTCTTGGGTAAGATAATTTCTTTCAAACCATTGAATGTTGTCAACACCAGTTACATCATCATTCATAAATCATTATCGCGGGGTAACGAGAAGCAATCGAACGCTTTCCTCTTGAAAAAATGTATAAAGCCGGGAAGGCACGCAGTAAACATTAGTCAGCATCAGGAAGGAGGAAGTAACCTAGTTGTCGGCGTTACGTGTGCAAGCACGCCGCCGCCGCCGCCGCCGCCGCCACGCTTTCCTAGCGCGCGCTGTTCCGCGCGTGCAGCCACCGCGCGCTGCAGCGCACCGACGTCACCGATGCAACGCTACTGTGGGCTAGGCAGCGCGCCGATGCAAGGCTGGCACGTCACCGATTACCAATACAGCTCCTCTCCGCAAGGTGACCACTCTCACTTTTCATAGACAAGCCCGGCGGCGCGGCGGCGGCGTCGCGGTGTGGCCTCCGGAGAAAGTCGCTCCGCACAGACCGTTTTCGGTGACGACATCGCGTTACACCATTACAGAGCACTGCCGCGCTCACCGAATACAAATTGCCATTCAAATATGCTTTTTCCATAATATTACCAGTTCGTGGAGCGTTGTTGGAGGTTTTGTTTCTCGAGAAAGTTTGCACGCCGCGAGCGCGCCAAAACCACTCTCACTTTCTGGATCTGCCGCTGGTGAGGCTGGCGGTTGTTAAGATAAATAACTGATCCGGTATAGTCATTAACATTTATTTATAACTACAAGATACGCGTATAGGTAGTGTAGGGTGCGAAATTGAAACTAAATATTTGGTACTTGAATAACTTCGGCGACCACAATAGTCTGAAGACCTTCAAAGTTCAAGGGCGTTTGAGAACAAAAGGAAGCACGTGGACGTTTCTAGCAGGAGAACGAGGCACCCTATTTTTTATTTGAAATACTATGAAAATAATATTGTTGATTTAGTTATTTTAGAGACTTATTCATGGTAGAGTTAGAATTGGAAGTTTTGAAGTAGTAGCTGAGTTGTATGTAGCTGCGTGTTTATAGATTTTCAGTGTACCTATACCTGTGCAAAACAAAGAACTTGCTTCAAATAGACAAGTAATGCCTGAGGCAGCACAGGTTGTACGGCCACAAGTCGAGCTTGCGGCGCCTATGCCACCGATACACTCGCAATCGGAATGCTGCGCTGACGCTCAATGGAAAGCTGACTTACGTAACAAATTTGCTTCCTCTTCAGTTTTACTGATATAGGTGAGGAGCGAGAAGTGAAGCAGGCGGGGGAGGGAGTCAGGCGGCGAAGAGTAGGGGGGGTTCGGAGCGGGAAGTAGCTGCGGCTCTTGCGCAACGGAGAAAGCAGTCGTTTTCCGGCGACGCGAATCATTTTCGTAAACGTGTGAATTGAGCGAAAGTGAACGAGAAAGTCTCGACTTGCCAAAGCCTAAAGTGTGAGCGCGACTCCGTCCTTTGTTTCATGTAATGACGATTACGGGATTAGCATGTCATCCTCGTGTCTACAGCTGACTACACATGTTTCTTTTCTAGCATTCGATCACTATCCGGGACTCGATATATGGCTAGAGTAAAAGTTTGTAACGTGTTTGTTTGCTTATATGTAGTATATAATGTAAGTGTAGTGTAACGTAAGCAAATAATTTTTGGATGTTTGGTCTAACTGTCTTGATTAATTTTAAAGTGATTAAATTTAAAGGTTGTGAGACCAAGTTTAGTTAGTGTTTCGATTTTCTAGTATAACTTTAGTACAAGTTATTATGTATATTTTTAGTAGTTGATTTACTTTGATTTAATACGACACATTGCCCTCGAAGGAGTTGTGTTAAATTCATCGCTATTTGCAAACATTCCCGCAATCTGAAAGGCCGATCTAATTATCATAATAACTATAGTTACGTACTGGAGTATTTAACTTTAAGATGTAATACGGCGCCGGCGTACGAAAAACGTGCAGTAACTGCAACTGGAGATGCATGCTAATGGTACGTTTTTTATTTTTTGCTATGTCTTGGTTTATCGTTACTGTTTTCAAGTTTGTCGTCAAGATTCAAGTCAAGATTTCCTCACTTGTTCGTCATGCAATCGTAGCAACAACATCATTATAAACAGTTGTTGTCTAGTCCAGGAAAGCGAAACACCTACCGAAGAGTGTTATGTTGAGTCAAAGTCAAAATCATTTATTCAATTTAGGCGTTTACGACGTTCCTTTGAAGTTCAATTACAAATTTTAGTATTGAAATATTCTACATTGTACTGCCACGTTCAGCAAATAAATTGTATAGAGCCACTGCGAGAAGAACGGGCAAGAAACTCGGGGCCATTCTTTTAAACATCATTTAACAATGTGTTACATACTTAGTATATAATAGAGTTATTACAATATTTGTTTAAATTATGTAGGTGACAGGCGATAGCTTGGCGGAGGTGGAATTGTCCAGGCATTTTTGTCGTATATGTAATCAGAAACTGTGTAGTAGGATTTCTTAATCAATATGTTTTTTACATGCAACTTGAATTTCCCTTCTGTGAGCATTGTAATATGTTTGGGAACTTTATTATAAAACCGCACACAATTACCTAAGAAGGACCTTTTATTTGGCTTTGCTAATCTAAAACCTGGCAGCGCTATTTTATCTTTATTCCTAGTATTGTAATCTTGATTGTCACTGTTTAATTTAAATTTACTCAAATTTTTACGAATATACATAATATTTTCAAATATATACAGACTTGGTAAAGTGAAAATATCAATTTCTTTAAAAAGATCCCTCACAGATTCCCTATATAGGACCCATTTTATATATGGCTCGAATTGCACGCTTTTGTATGATAAAGATTGTCTCTATCTCAGCAGCAGTTCCCCACAGCAATACACCATACGACATAATACTGTGGAAGTACGCGAAATAAACTAAGCGAGCAGTAGCTACGTCTGTTAACTGTCTTATCCTAAGAACTGCAAATGCAGAACTAAGTCTTCCGGAGAGATCATGTATATGTGGATCCCATTGTAAAGTGGAATCCATTTTGATTCCCAGAAAGACTGTCGCTTTGTCAATAGGGAGTTTATCTGGGCCAAGCTTTATGTTTGGTTCAAAATAACGAACATTTGGTAAAGAAAATTTTAAACATTTCGTCTTTTTTGAATTTAGGAGAAGATTATTAGCGGCGAACCATTTACAAATCTTAGATAGTACATTATTTACATGCGTCAGTTCACTGTCTTTCCTATCTACTTTAAAAATCAGAGAGGTATCATCTGCGAATAAAACAATATCGCAGAAATCTTTGACCATGCAATGCAGATCATTAATATATGTTAGAAACAGTAACACTGCCCTTGAAAGCATTTGACTATTATGGCAGTTCGTTAATCGGTGCACGTGATCCACACGGTTTGCGTTTACCTCTCCATCGCCATTACCTTTACAAACTAATGTGCGTTACATAATTATATCATTGCCTTAACACTGAGTTATTTAATAATATTTACATTGAATATGTGGACAATAGATGTGATCTAAATCTACAACTACCCTACTAATAGGTTAACGGTTGTAGGTTTTGGTGTTTAGACTTACTAAGTAGAATATAGTTACTATTACAAATATTATTAAGTCAATGATTATTAATATGACCTTTTTCACAAATAATAATATAAGACCAATGATAAAAAAAGGATATTGTAAGTTTTGTAATTTTTGCACTAGTATGTCTTTTTATTTGTTATCAAATATTTCCTCGTTGCATTATCGCATTACGTTGATTTAATCGAAACATTTCTCTTTATTTGCTTCCCTTACATTGGGGACATACGAGAACCGGTACCTTGCCGTTTTATTTACTTATGATTCCAAATTGAGCACCCACACAATACATTCACATTAAGATCTCAAAATAGAATACATCAGGTGCAGGTGCTGTTACCTGGTAGGTGTGCTCAAAAAGTATGAACTTTCAGTGGAACCTCGTCTATTGACACAAATATTATGTGAATGCTAAATACATATATAAAAATTTGTATTAAAAAAATAGAGAAACGTACGAGTAGCATATTATATTCTTACATTTCTTCTAACCTAAAAGTAACTCGATTGTAATATCAAAAAATATTAGATTACTCATTTTAACATAAAAAAGTACGCCATCTTCAAAACTTTACATAAAACAAGAGCGAATGGTTAAAGAGATTTGGATATATATACAATAAAACAATAAATAATAATAAAACACTGAGTAGCGTCTTTTCTACTAGTATTAAGTAGGTACATTTTGGACTTTACGTTCTTATAAAACTAATTTATTGTTTTACGCCATTAAGTATTTAAATGGCACACAACCGTAAAATAATATCTAAATGATTTGGTGTGTCAAGGCAATGGTGACAATCCATGCGAATCGTTCGTGCGAACTAAGATCTCAGCGCTGCAACACAACACGACCGTGCCTTCCAAATATTATTATATCCCAAACATAGTCTCAGACAAGATGGTACTGAACTATTCAAGTTAACTAACGAGAAAGAGAGTGTGAAATAGTTGATAATTGTTATTACTACTAAACATAAAACTCATACAGTTAATAAGATACTTTAAGATATATTTTATATAGGTATATTAAGAGAACATGGTACTAGCCCAGTCTCTAATATTATATTATAATGCCTTGCCTACTAATATAGTAGACTGTGGAGATTTCAAAATAAGTATATGGACTTAAATGTGTGTAATGAGTGAGTAATATACATATAAGAGTTTATTTGAATATTAAGAAAGATCTAGAGCTAAGACAGAGACGTGTAGTATAATATAGGGTAAAGACGGTCTCGGACATGGAGCGAGAGCGTTGGGTACCTAAGCATGCGTGGGCGCAGTGGTACCGATGGTCGCAAAAGAAATAACAGTTAGAATGCGCCTTACGTCAGAAAAGTAAAAGTCGGAAGGGCGCGCGCGGGGCGGCGGCATGGAGGGGCTCGATGCGGAAACTCCGGCGGAAGAGTACCTACTGTTACTGTCGGTCTCTGCGCGGTGCGGAACCTGCCTCGTGCACGCACGCCGCCGTGCGGGTGAGCGCACACACCGACCGTGACGCCATCGTCAATACATTCCACCTTTCATCCGAAACAGCAATTAATGTTTATCGCCTATAGGTACTAGGTCACCCATATGTGTCTATATTGCATTCTAACATCGTGTCAATATAAACAATGTTACATTATTCCAGTAGGTAGATGCAATACATCAAAGTCAAAGTCAAAATCATTTATTCAATTTAGGCGTCTACGACGCGTATAGAGCCGCTGCAGTAGAAGAACGAGCAAGAAACTCGTAGCCATTATAAAATGTCTTTATCAATGTGTTACATACTTACTATATAATAAAGTTACACCGTTAAGTTATTACAGTATTTGTTTAAATTATGTAGGTGACAGGCGATAGCTCGGCAGAGGCGGAATTGTCCAGACATTTTGACGTTTAAGTAATCAGAAACTGTGTAGAAGGATTTTTTAATCAATACGTTTTTCACATGCAACTTGAATTTCCCTTCTGTGAGCGTTGTAATATGTTTGGGAACTTTATTATTAAACCGTACACAATTACCTAAGAAGGACCTTTTAATTTGTCTTTGCTAATCTGAAACCTGGCAGCGCTATTTTATCTTTATTCCTAGTATTGTAATCGTGATTGTCACTGTTTAATTTAAATTTACTCATTTTTTTACGAACATACATAATATTTTCAAATATGTATATACAGACTTGGTAAAGTTAAAATATCAATTTCTTTAAAATTATCCCTCAGAGATTCCCTAGGATCCATTTTATATATGGCTCGAATTGCACGCTTTTGTATGATAAAGATTGTCCCTATCTCAGCAGCAGTTCCCCACAGCAATACACCATACGGCATAATACTGTGGAAGTACGCGAAATAAACTAGGCGAGCAGTAGCTACGTCTGTTCACTGTCCTATCCTAAGAACTGCATATGCAGCAGAACTAAGTCTTCCGGAGAGATCATGTATATGTGGATCACACTGTAAAGTTGAATCCATTTTGATTCCCAGGAAGACTGTCGCTTTGTCAATAGGGAGTTTATCTGGGCCAAGCTTTATGTTTGGTTCAACATAAGGATTGAAGAGAACAACAGGAAGGCATTGTCAATACGAAGTAATATTATGAACTTGACTGTCACTATATATAATTATTGTCTGTATTACATAACGTTGTTAATTGTGGTCATAAATAAATGAAACGGATCGTAAAATATTTTTCTCAAAAATGGTATAGCCATAACATCTCTAAAATGTATCCAGAAAGTGAACTCTACCGTAGGCTTATTCACAACTGTCCAGTAAGAAGCGAGATTTAAAATTTGGAATCTCCTACCTGTCCAGTAAGTAAGTATGTAATTTACTTACTGGACAGCAGGCCATCCTCTTGAAATCTGCTTAGAAAAATAAACATAGTACCAGACACATTATAATACGCCACTATAACATGGTTATAGGAGGGAAATCCTCCAAATATATATCTCTCTCTAAAGAGAGATAGATATATTTTTGAAGCGTTAAACAGCCATTTTATAGTCTAAGACACTTAACGCAACGCAGAAAAAGTATGCACGTAGCTTTTTGTACTTAGTAATGTTGTAGAAGTATAGTGTGGGATTTTATGTTTGTATTAAGTAATTTCAGTTTATAAATCATGTTGGATTATCACTTTCCATTCTAAAATTAACATTTTAAGTTGGAGTTCAAAAATAATTAAATACATTTTTTACTTAAACATTTATATAATGTAAAAATAAAACAATGTTCAAAACTAAACGCAAACTTTTTAGTAAAAAAAACAACGACTGGCGGGATTTCACATTCAATTGCGACCGGGAACATAGATAATACCAAAAAATTAGTTCAAGCGAATCTGATTCGGATATAGATGTCACTCCTCCTGATTTAAAAGCTGAAGCATTCATTTTTGAGAAAAGCATTATACAAGTCTCAACCAGTAAGAAAGCCATCCCGGCCTTGTATATAACCGGACCTCACCCGCGGTTCGATCCGGTTAACTCATACTTGGCCAGGAAGGCTTACTTACTGGATTCTGCAGTTATGTACTATTAAATTATATTTATGTAGGCTCTAATACTAATGAATATGCCCAAAACAGGTGTCTCTGTCGAGGGCTCCTTACGTACAATCACAAAGAATACTTATGTACAGAAAAATATATTAAATTTAAAAAACATATTTACTTATCTAAAAATATAAATAAATGGTGGGCCGACAAAATTATATTTATTAAACCAGTTTAAACTATATTTGGTAGAATATAAAGATGTTTGGTAGGTTATAAGCCATATTCTCTGTTAAACTAACTAACACGCACTGAAAACTTAAACTTACTGCAAACAAAATGTAGTTTTGTATAAACTGTTTCAATTTGGAACTGTAAAAGAACGGACGCGACTCACACTTGACCAATTGAATATAAATAATAATGGCGTGGCCGACAAGGGTATCAATTTTAGACCATTTTCTTTAGGGTGCGGGGTACATCTCAAAACGGACATTTCGGAATCTCAAACATTACGTATCATTGAAACATTACGTACTTCTTATAATATTTTCTATTTAACCAACAAATACTTAAAATATTGTTTCGAAGCTGTGATTAAAATGAAAATTGTCTTTATTTAGGGTTCCGTACCCAAAGGGTAAAAACGGGGCCTTATTACTGAGTCTTCGCTGTCTGTCCGTCTGTCACCAGGCTGTATCTCAAGAACGGTGATAGCTAGACAGTTGAAATTTACACAGATGATATTGCCGCTATAACAACAAATACTAAAAATAAAATTAAATAAATATTTAATCCCTCCCATACAACAAACTTGATTTTTTTACCGTTTCTTGCTCGATACTAATAACGGTTACAGGTAGACACTTCAACTATTCACAGATTATTTAGTTTTAGGTCCTCCTTAAATATTTAATATTTACTTATCTAAATATAATTATTGAAAATAAAGAATAAAATTAAGGGGCTCCCATACAATAAAAGAGGTTTTCGCACTACCTACCCAGCTCAATCGGACACTAGGAAAAGCGTCTGTAACTTGCAAGATTAGGTTGTGACCTAATCTTGCAAGTTACAGACGCTTTGACGATAATGGTACCTAATGATAAGTGGTTATCTTTAACTGGATGTTGTGATGCTGAATCGCGAAAGTACGAGGCCCAAATCGCGCTTGGCCATTTGGTTTGAGCCCTCTTTGTAATGATCCGTGGTACATGAAAGAAAATTGTAATATAACTACTTGAAAGCGTAATTCATGTTTGTAATGTCATACATGAAAACGACTATATGCAGAATATATATGTTTTGAATGTGTATGCACGTTGTAATATTTCATAATATTGTATATCGGCCGCCAGCAGTCGACAGAGCGTTGCTCGTTCGACCGGTCGGTGCCTCAACACGGCGAGAGGAAGCTGCGCATTGTCAAGTTAGAAAGTAAAAGTAGTTGTGAGCACGCGGAAGCAAGCACGTGCTTCCCTCCGCCCCCCGTCCCCCGCCCCCCCCCCCGGCCCCCAGCGCCCCTCTCTTGTCAACGCGCGCGGGACGCGGTCGGAGTAGAAAGTCGTGAAAAGGTCGCCACTTTTTCCCAAATATTCGGAGTGAAAGTGCATGAAACCGCGCTCGAATTGATTAAAATTGCGAGCCGTTATCGCAAAATCGTCAGCTTCTATTGCATTAATCGATCTTAAGAGAACATTCCTCACTTACTTAATTACATACACAGTTATTTAACGTGCTCATCACTTGTTTTCTGTACACCGGAAATAAGAATCTTCGTCTGACATAATTGCTGACACATTTTACGATGCAATTTATTGCATGACGCGCGTTTTGTCTTCATGTTTGTGAACTCAAGTAAATAAGGCGAAGTTCCTCTGTGAAAATATAATTCTCATAGACATTTTCTAAAACAGTTCGGAGTTTTGAATGACTACAATTGACTACATCTACTCAATACTATGTATATAATCAAAACTGTTCTCTTCGAATAACTTTATTAATTTGTTAAAGTTAAGTAGCTCCAGTTTCCTATTGTATTGTAGGTAATGTTCTTCCGTAGGAACGTGGTATGAAAAATACTTTTTGATGTGATTTAATTACTTAAAGCGAAGGTGTTTAGAGTTAGTTCTCTGTTGAAGGTGATGTAGGCACTTGTCGTGTAACTATTAGGTATCAGCATGCACTCAGTTTGAAGTGTTCACGTCTATGCTCTATGCAAACGTCGATACGTAGATAAAAAAATTGAAGGCATGTTCGTATAATTGTCACGTTTTACGTAAGTATATAGTGTGTTTCGCAACTTGCAGTTCAGTGCAGTGCGGGTAACCTCTATAGATAATGGGCCATACCATAAATATCTGCATCTCAGTTGACAGGTCGGTACGGAATCATTGCACATTCTACATACCATCGACAGTGCACCGACCGACATACATTATATGCTCACTACTGTATCTTCATATTTATAGACAAAATATCGCTATCTGTGCGTACGCATCTATGAACGTCTTGTGTTGGAGCTTTAACTTTCACACTTCATGACATCTGACAGGAAACAGTCAACAAGTAAAATTATCATAATTTGTAATGATGCAGGAACCGTAGAGTCCACTAAAATAGAGGGTAATTAGTTGATACCCCAATATGTATACAAAAGTATTAATTTATAGGAGTTTTAGAACACTACAAACAACAACATTCTAAAATAGGGTTGGCGTCAAGAAGGCGGACGCCGTAAAACCAAAAACAATTATTTTTCAGAAATCTTAGGTAGTGATTTTTGTAATATAAATGTTATGGTAATAACGACCTTCCACACTTGGGATAGCGGGAGGATTATGCATAGAGGGAGTACAGTACTGACGTTAAATAAGTAAGAATGTCTCATCCACGTCATGCCACATCAATATAAACTAATATCATGGGAAAAATCTAATAATGACGAATTAAAGCAAACTATTTCAATGCAACCTATAGTACGTTTTTATTTTATTTACTAGGTGCCCCGGAGTTTAATAGGTTACATTGACATCCTGCGGTTCAGCCGTGTAGATAATGATGAAACGTATTGTATGTGTTAATGTAGGACTTAGGCTATATTCCAAGTGGCGGGTGTTTATATTCATGATTTAACCGTTTTAACTCTACAGGAAATGTAACTTTATTTTTATGTTTTTGTGACGGAGCAAGCTCGAGACCCACCTAATGTTAAGTTGTCTAACCTCTGCCTATAACAAATGTATTTCGTCAACGATGAATTGCACTGTGCCCCTCACACTGAGACGTACAGTTGTTAGGTCTCATGTTCCTGTAATGTTACTGGATCTCAAGGACTGCTGCCGGAACACACTGTTAGGTGCTTGGTGACAGATTTTCTACTTCAGGGTAGTTGCTAGCCAGGTGAGCATTCACCCTTCCACCATGCGGTGAAGCTCAAGCCCGCGGCGGGATTCGAACCATGGATCTGCTGGACGGCAGTCCATAGCCAATGCAACTGAGTCACCACTGCTTCAAAATTAGAAACAGTTCGTCACCCTCCGTATTCGCCAGACCTTGCTCCAACGGACTACCATTTTTTTGGTGGTTTGGACAATTTCCTACGTGATATAAAGTTGTTTTTCCCAGGAGGCAGTACACAACAGTTTGTCGAATCTAGATCACCAGAGTTCTATCGCAAAGGCATAAATGTCCTTCCTACTGGTACGATGGCAGCAATGTCTACATAATAACGGTGATTATTATGATTAAAGAAATATGTTACATTAAAAAAAAGCTAATTTCAATGTTTCAGTACAAATCGGCAATTTCATACTTTATCCCCTAATATTTACCGGAAATATTCCAACCTGATTCACAGTGAAATAAAAATAATATTTATATTATAGACGAATTTACTTAGCATTCCATGGATTCACCGTGCGGGTGCCGGGTCCATAGCGTTGCAGAGGAAGAGGCTCCAGTCAAGGTGCCTGGGGCACCTAGACTGGAGCCTATATATTTATATATATATATATGGATGGTCTATCGCAACATAACTTGTGTAATCATGATTCATTGATGGTTAAATCCACGACTGAAGTTTATAATCCTTTAGTGCTGCGAGCATTCCGCTCGTAATGTCGACCTATAATGCTACTCTATATACATTTACTCATTTGAAACGCTTAATATTTTTTCTAAGTCACATAAAATAATATATTTATATGATTAAAAAATCTCAAGCTCTTTCATAGTAACATTTATTTTTTGGTTTCAGTAGGAACTTGTCACTCAGCTACACGTCACAAAATCCTTGGAACTATTACAGGTAGCTTATTCCAATTGTCACAGATAATGCATAGCAGATTTACACTAAACATTAGTACAAAAGTTAAAAATAAAAGCAGTCTCTGCACTGCAATAACTTGTTTTCATATAAATTTATTTTCTTTTTGATCTGTATATGTTATAACAGTAATAATAATATACTTAATAATAATGGTGTTAGAACAGAGCCCTTGGTAACTTGGAGTGTGCACGCACTTGGCCGGTTTTAATTAAAAATTTCATTTGAACCGTGGAAATTATAAAAAGATTTTTCATTGGAATCGTATCAGAAAACAATTACTCAACATAATGAATATAGTTTATTCATATCCTTAAAGGTTCTTACAAACTCATTTTCTTTTAAATTTATATTTTGAATTGACAGAAAATGTATGTACTTATGCTGCACTGTTTCGCTTTGGTTTTACAAATGTATTATATAATGTTACACATTTCCATTTAATGAACAAGACATGCGTTCCATTGTTATTGTTGAACAGGTACCATGTATGTGTGTATGTTGGAGACGTTATTGGGTCGGAACACGAGGGGCCATTCGTCCCGGCATCATTAGACAAGTACACAGTACCTAAGTGCAGTCCCATGGGAAGCAGGACATCCTACCTCGTAAGTGGCATGCAGTTCGCCTTCGTGGGGCATGCAAGTCGCTTCCCGGCACTCCTTCCATTAGCCCGGATACCTGACACCAATCACCATCATTTCATATAACACTATAATCACTGACCTTGAGATATTTTTGTTCTGGCCTTTGAGCACTATCATCAAACAAAAGACCTGCAACAGGCATCTAAGGGCTATCAAGGGAAGCTATAGAGGGTTTATTCTCAGATTTTCTATTTGGGAAGGGTAGTTAACGTGAACATGTTGTAAATCTCAAGTTTTCGGTGCGATTCGGAACTATGACCATCTGATCGACAGGCACCAACTACCACCACTCAGCTGTCATCACTGTTAAGCGCAACTACTGTTCTACAGTATTTCGAACCTTTATTAATATCTCCATTACAATTTTAAATGGGCAATATGGGCCCAGGGGTGTTGTTGTGTACCCAGAATGGAATTGGAGATGAATATTTTAAGTAATTTGACATAATTCCAATGAAAACGATACCCATTGTGAAGTTCAAATTTCAAAAACAACTTTATTACCTCTCGAATTAGACAATAAGGCTCAAGGTAAACTAAAGATGTTATAATTTAGCAAAATAAACCAATAATGGAACTAACTCTAGAAAACCACTTCCCAGAGCTCTCTACTTAAAGGTGCTGTGCTCTAGAAGCTAAAGCCTGCATCAGAATTCGAACCATGGTCCTCTCAAGTGACAGTCTACGTTTCTTGCCACGAAACATCGTTGCTTTACGTGAAAAAGAATAACACAATAAGCAAGTGACCTTCCTGATGATATAACTATTTGTATTGTTTTTAGGTCAGCATTAGACTACTATTTAACTTGGTTATGATTAAGTACTGTCGAAAGTGTTCCATCAAAGGATTTTACAGACGAACAAGTCGTACAACTGTAAGTAAGAGGTACGGAAACGCATGGACATCGGTTTTCCAGCATGCCACTAAGTACTTATTTCGATGCGAGCACATTAGGTAGTACAAAGTAACTATACTAAGGCAGTAAGTATATATATATCAACAAAAACATGCCTATGATAGGTTGGAGTCAGGTAAGTGGCTAGCCAAAAAAAAGTCAAAGCTAATATTTTCTACAATAATACATAATACATTTTGTTGTGATGTAGGTACTTGTAAGTACTTGTATAATATGCAAAGGGCACATAAAGTACCCACCGACTTAACAGGAGGTGGGCAGATGTGGATCGTGCCAGTAATGTGTTGTGTTATTATGTATGTATTTCTTTAACCTATTGGCACGCCACATATTATTTCAGCAAGTTGCAAGATACCTATCCAGTCGTTTGATATACAATAATAATATATATCCGTGATCTTCGCTATAGTATATAATAGGTATATAAGATAAGGACTAGTGGGTCGAAGCCATAAAATACCGAGTATTTTGACTAACCTCGAAGTTTCGGTTAAGTTGCGTCAACCGTGGTCAGGAGTGGACTCCTCTCGTAACTACGCTCCTTCAGTCTACTCGTGTAAAGTGTACTCGCGGTAAAAGGTACTTATTTGAATGTATATACAATTCTAGTCAAATTTATGAAAATATTTACGACTTTTTTATTTGAAGAGAGTAACTACAATATTAGAGCTATATTTTTGCTTTAACCATATTATTATAATACTGTGTTTTAACTTTTAATACCGGAAAACCAACTCGTAATTTTTTTATTACGAATACGTGTACAATACGATATGTTACTTTTTGCTTTTGTGTCTGATGGAAGAAACGGATCCTATAAAATGACGCATCACGGAGTGACTTTATTAGAAAATAATAGAATAAATCGTAAGTATTAACACACAAGCTACAGCTTGTACAGCAACGAACTACAACAACCATCTATCAACATATCCGAATGCGTAAAAGGCTCTGGTCAATATAATATTACTCAATATGATTTGATTAATACTTTGGAAAATTTGTCCAATGCCAACAAGATTTTAAGAGTTAAACATCTCGTAAAGAATCTTAATAATTACCGCATGCGGCGAGAGCCCTACTATATAACGGTCTCATTCTTACTATGATATAATGATATGGAATGACACAATTATGTGATAGAAAAAAATATAAGTAAAATGAAATTATGAACTCTCCGTGCCTACAATCATCAAATCAGCTAAGTTTAGAAATATCTAATATTCAACACATAAAATCATATACCTGTTACGTTCTTCCTTTCAGTTTTACAGTGAAAGGAAGAACGTAACAAGTTCTTCCTTATACATCTAAACAACAGTACGACTGCTAGAACTTCATAATTGATCTTCAATGGTTCAATTTAGTAGCTACCACTATTTAATCCTACTATGATTATTAGTTCGGTGGAATGTTTCTCTTATAAGTAATAAATCCGTAAGAAGTGACATCTGTCAAGTTATCGATAAGCATGAGTGTCAGTTAATGTTCATCGAGAAGAGAAGCAGCATTTCCGGAACTAGAAATATAAAATTGTTATCAAACTGTCAGAGCAGATCTGCTTATTCCGTGATGGGAAGACGTACCGTCTTTAAAGACCTCATGTCATAAATGTCTACGTTGCTCAAGGTCACGGAAGAAAATATCAGGAATACCTGTTAAGTAATTATCAATGGCCTGCCACGAATGTTTGATTTTCAAATATGGTGTTGATGTAAGGTTATGTACGCAATTTGTATTTAGCTAGCTACCCTCATTTCTAATATCTGTGACAAATAACCTAACCTAACCACGAGTTGCAGCAGTCCTTCAGTTTTATTGGCATTATATGATAAGCCCGTTTAAAACCTACTCCTTATATCAGCACAAATAACAATGTTAATGGTTGAGGGATGAACATCGTATCAGACGCAGCACAGGATCGACGCGATCCCTAAATTCAATAGGAAAGAAAAGTGCGCGAGAGACATTAGATACAGCAGATACAACAAGGCCTGCGGGTGTTGAAGGGGCGGCGGTGAGTCGCCTACGGCTTCTCTCTTCCGAACTAATTGGTTTGTGGTGCGACTCGCTTCCGCTACACTGCCTCTCTCAGTTCTCCACAAACTTTATAGGCTTTACCGAATGTATGGTCTCCAATCTTAACTCATTCTTTACAATAACAATACTATGAGATATATTAATAACTAGTTTAATACAAACTAACGTACTAATATCATTTTGTGTTTTGTGTGAGTGTAGTTTGTTACTATTGTCATTAGCTGCATAAGGGCTTCATCTTTTTTGTTAGTTTCTGACCTTCGATTAGAAATTAGCTAGTTTTCTAAAAATGAATCGTTACGAGAGCCTAGATGCTACAGTGTGATGATAACCGGAATAACTATTAATATGTTTCTAATTCTTACTTTATGTAAGAAATCAAAACTGAAGTTAATATATATGGTACATAATACTTATCTAATATACTTACAAGGCTGAGTTTCAGCGATATTACTGAGATGGTTCACTACTCTATAGGGGTTAAAAAAATTAATTAAGCTATTTGAAATAAGCAGTTAATGTGTTTACAATCATAACAAATAATGCGATGTTGGTGAATGTATGAAAATCAAAAATACTCGTGGAAATGTTGCTCTGGCTTGTTGATAAAATTGTTACCAGTTCTCGTTGGCCAAAGGGTTTATATCTAATATACTTTTACTTATAAAGTATTGCCACTATCCGTATAATCACACCATTGTTCTAAATGGTACACAATTGTAGCATTAACAAATTGTAATGGTTCACTCCTAATGTTCGGTCAGCATTCTAGTGACTTATGACGTGCGCGACACAGGGAACTAAGCATTCCCCTTGAAAATATTTCACCACGGATTCGCAGATTCATTACCAGTTATTAAGCAAAAATAAAACAAAAAAAAATAGATTAGAAATAAGTACATACAATAAGTACAGTAGGTAATTGTTGTTTGCGTAGTCGATGTGCCCACGTCCGCGTGCTGAGGCCTTGAAATGTTAGATCTCCGGCTTATCGGAACACAATATCGGCCAACAGTGACCCGACGCTAATAAAACACTGTAACCTATCGCCCGCTCTTATCGCACCCAGATTTGGCGAGTATTAAAAGACGTTTTAGTTCAGTGCAGATATTTTCATGGTATGATTTCGAAAGATGACGTTTCGGCTCGACAACATAACTTTCTTCGTAGAATGGCGTCGTCGCCGAAAGTGTACACCAGGTGAAAGGCCAAAACCATCGAAACAAAGAGCTCTCGATCGACCGAAAAGTTTTGTCCGTTATCGCTCGCACACTTTCTCTTTTTTGGCGGATGGCGCGAGCGGGTCGGGTCTCGGGCGGAGAAAGTGCGCGGGCGCTTCCCGACGGGCTCGGCTCGGCTTGGGCGCACTGACCGTTAACGAAGACGTGCTGTCTCCAGATGTGGTACTGGCTCCAGCGGTCCTCGTCCGCCGGGTGCGCGTGTGCGTGGCCGTGCTGCAGCTGCGGCAGCGTGGGCAGCGGCGGCGGCGGCGCGGGCGGCAGCAGCTGCGGCGGCGGCGCCGGCGGCCCGAGCGGCAGGATCGGCTGGTGCTGGTGCTGGTACTCCATGGGGTCGAGTCGAGGCGCTCGCGACGCGCTCGCTCAGCGATCACTCATCGCGTGCACAGAACTAGGGGGGGGGGGGCGGCGCGGGCGCGGGCGCTTCCTAATGCGCGCGGCGGCGTGCGGCAAGCGTGCGCGGCGACGTGCGACGCGCGACTGCACGACGCGCCGCGACGCTGCCTCGCCGCCCTCCCGCCGTCACCCCCCACCACAGCCGCATCGCCACTACCTTCCTACTGTCACCCCCAACTACACTACAACCCCACCGAGAATCTACTTTTTAATTGTAAAAACATTACATCCGCGATGCGCGCCGAGGGCGGCGCGGCGCGGCGTGGGTCGGGGTGCGGGGGGGCACGCCGACGTATGTACATAGATTGCACGTGTCGCTGGTCGCGTGTAAACAAAGCCGACAACTGGGCTACTCGACCACGGCAACCCATCACGTAATCGCTTTACCTCACAGTTTTTGTTGAATCTCTAATTATAACATATATCACCACAACCTTATTATCATTCAGGTATCTTTCTTCCTTTATCGACATATTTTAACAATTAATTCAAAACCTTAAGAAGTATATTTGACACAGAATTGAAGAAAAATCAAAAAGATGTACTAAGGAAGATTTACGAAAATGTGTATAAATAACATCCGATCCGAAGTTACCTTCAAAGGATCCCGTACGTTAATATATACATAACATATAATTTTCAATTCTTTAGTCTTGTATTGCATGCTATCTATAATGATGTTGAACGAAACAACAACAATTATATAATAATAAAACTGTAGACAGCACGTGCAAGAGCTACATTTTTGGGCGGATGGTTTCAAAGGGCGGGCGGGCGGCGCGGTGCGGTGATGAGACGAGCGTGCGCGTTGAACTCTTTTGTACCAAAGTTTGGACGCACGTTTAAACATGCTTAGATCTTTGCTCAATTAATGGTATGATGCTTCGGTTTTAAAGCCAATGATCTGTGATTCTTGTTATCTCTAATTTTGTGATATGGTGGTACAGAAAAAGATTTAAAAAGCTGCAATAGTATCTACTATTCTGTTGAACAACAAAAAACTAGCAGAGTACTATTTTAGATTGGATCACAGCTTCAAAACTAGATATAAAATAAGTGTTTTGAGTTGGTGTAATAGAGGATAATATGCCTAAATTTCAGATTCCTAAAGTTTAGTAATTTATATAGAAAAATTGACGGCCCTGCCTAAATTTCAGATTCCTAAAGTTTAGTAATTTATATAGAAAATTTGACGGCCCTGTATTTATATAATAAAAAAAAATGTTCTGAACTCTGATATCACCTCACATGCTACAGAGCGTTTTTCCGCTACCTTTTTTATTTTTATATTTATTGATGGTTCACAGAACTGGATATACACTAAATTAAACACAAGTGATAATTACATTATAAAACATGTACAGGCGCGCACGTCCTTCTTGCTGTGAACACAGCATGCTTAAAAGTATTGTGTACCAATAATTTATTAACTAAGGTTTTTAAATGGATAATAGCAGCCTCTTAAGGGTGAACTGGCCGGGCCGTTCTCCATACAAACGCCGTAGGGGGATCACTGCCTTATTTGCGGATTTAGGTCCAAAACAAAGCATAATACCGACTGATCTCGTCATAACCTAGGCTTGTATGATGCCGAAATTTTAATAAGATAATTAACTTGAGAGTTATGAGCTTCGAAACATTTTCATATAACATTTTCAAGGCTCATAACTTTCAACTTAATTATCTTTTTAAAATTTCAGAATCATACAAGCCTAGATAATGAAGAGATCAATCGGTATTATGCTTAATTCTGGACCTAAAGTCTCAAATACGGGAGTGATCACCCTACGGCGTTTGTATGGAGTAGCGACCGGCCAGTTCAACCTTAAAAGAAGAGACTGAGGGGTTAAAAATGACAACATCATGACAAATATTGAAAAATATAATGGACACCCCACTAAAAAATAATTAAAATTCTAGTTAGATGTTCATCTTTTGGTCTAAGTTCCACACTTAATATCAGGTTTGTAATTTACGAGCTATAGCCCTCGTGACATACTCAAAGAAATAGAAAGAATTCAAGCTGAGTGTATCCTGATCTACCCGATAACTAAGTCGAATGCAGAGAAAAATAAATCGGAACGTCGACATCACAGCCACATCTGGTAATTCCACTCACAATCGGAACCACACCAGGCGCAGCCGGTATACATATCTGTGGCCTCAGGTTATATACACATGACCCTTACTCTGATTCGCTTGTGGGCAAGTAATAATGTTTATATATTTGTCAGAAGCTATAAGCCTACTTGGGCCACAAGGACACTTTTAGAAAATCTTTTAATTGGTGATAATTCTTATGTTGAAGGGAGTGATAAAGGCAAAGATACAAAATGCCACCAGCATTCTGAGTGGCTTAAGCTTTAAAGATACGGAACTATGACCGCGGGGTCGTCACTCAAAATAACCACGGAACTGCAAGAATCGCCGCACAAAGTATACTTCCATAGCAGCCAGGAAAATATAGATAAAGAAGTACGCAAAGCACGAGTGATATAATAACTATGACACATTTATAGGTAAAGAAGAGTTATGCATAAAATATATACGTATACCAAAGTATATATTGTATGCATAAGAGTTGTAGTAAGGCAGAAGGCAGTAAGCTGCAGCATCGCTTGGCGGCGTTGATTGCGTGCAGATTGTAATTACTCGGCAGCCTAGGTAAGTGGGCGAATGGAACAGGTTCGCAATTCTGCCATTTTCATTTTGTATACTGCATTCCATTATGATTAGGCAAAGATATTATCGTCATATAAATTCAGTCAAACAAAACTATCTTTAGTTCTTAGAACAAATAATAACGCATGTATAACCTAAAATTAAAGAGCAGAAGTGTATAAACACCCACGTTTCAACAGTTACTTATTATATCTAAGTAATATGTAGCGAGTCTACGGTCTATTTATCGTTAATAGATAAACATAAGTGAAAAACATTTTGCTAGAATTTCTGTGAACCAAAAACTTTAATAGCTGTTCGACTCGGAAACTGAATCCAGGACTTAGGCTTTATGATTCTTGATCAACAAGGCAATGAACTTCCACTTTCATCAAATAAATGTTAAAGATAAAATGTGTGACCACTTTAATGCTATTAAAATAGTAGAATGAGCCCAAAGCGGAGGCGCTGAGAGGGGGGAGGAGGGAGGAACACGCGCGATATCGACCACAATCACAGAATAGTCGATAGCGCTAAGTTACCACAATGGTGTTTATCCCTCTGTGCGCGGCCGCCGGCCAGGTGCGCTCGCGCACTCATAACAACATGACGCGTTTCAGGAATTTCATAACAACTCTCATTGTACACCGCGAGATATCGCAGCCGCTCAATAACCAACCGTGCCCGCCTAGCCGCATTCAATAAAAAACCTAAACCATTACCTATTATCTAGGTACCTAGAGTTTAATCTAGTTTTATGTATATTAAAGGTGTCTTTGAAGCTTTATTTACACTACTACGGCACTACGGAAGTAGTGCCGTAGTAGTGTAAGTGTGTGTTACTCTTTTTTGAAGCAAAAAGAGGTACGTGGCGCGAAAAATTAAATTAAACAGGTTTATCGCGCTTGTAGCTAGGTTTAATACTGTTCTATATGATCGTGAGTTTGAAATTGTATTGCTCGTAATATCGTGTAAAGATATCGTAGAAATATTCTCCGCAACCGCGTATTGCGTCATCAAATGCAATAGTTTGACAACAAAACCAAATATATATGTTATATATAGACTTTGGAATTCTACCGTTTACGTTAAGAAAGAAAATAAATTGGACAAGAGCTTTGTAAAAGTTTTTGTATTCGTTCGTTCGTATGTAGGCTAGTTCGAAATCTGTTTCGTATTACAATTTATTTTCTTAATGTTTTTATGAGGTTAATAATAGTACATAAACGATATATTTCATGTCTTTTTTATAATAAATACAAAAGTTTACTATCTATACACCGTGTCCCAAAATTCAACGATAAGCCGGCATCGGTGCATGGACCTACTCATGACTCCTCGGAAAAAAAAAAAAAATAATTAAAACTGTTTTTTTTTTATTAATTACAGAGACTTTTATAAATTTCATCGATATTCGATACCCATTATGCTATTTTCAACTACCATGACCACAATTTTTGACATATTTTTGATATTTTTTGTGCATTAGCAACCTAAGAAGGATAGCTATCTACCACAATCCTTTAAAATTACAGAAAGTCTGTAGTTATTTTACAAAAATCAGTAAAAAAAAAATTTTTTCTTATAATTTTCATAGATTTTAACATTCTATGCACTTTCTATAGTCTGGGTTAAAAAAAAAAGTATGGACACTACCATGGCAAGTTTTATTAAAAGTTGGCGCAACTTTATAAAAATCTCTGTAATTAAAAAAAAGGAGTTATAATTGTTTTTTTATTTTTTCCCGAGTAGTCATGAGTAGGTCCATGCACCGATGCCGGCTTATCGTTGAATTTTGGGACACGGTGTATAAGTATTATCAGGGGGAATTACCAGGTTTGCATATAGTATGTGTAGTGTAGATAGAGATTTAGATAAGTTGGGTACTGAAAGATAGAGAAGAAATTTATAATAAACTTAAAGTTTGTCCATATTTCTTCGTTTTAGCTATACGTGTATTAAATATTGTAATGTGATATTAATAACGACAAAAAATACAAAATATTTGAATTGCTTTTTTAAGTTTGCTAAAAATGGTGAAGTTGGTTTATAGATATTATATTGAAGAAAGAATAAAGATACAATGAAGACGAATGTAAACTAATTGATGCTCTGCTATACTGCAACATACTCAAATGGAGCATTTTTGAGCAACGATACCCGAGTGGTAATCACTACTGACTGCCGTGCCGCAGGTGCATAGTCCGATCCCTACCGACGTCGGCTTGAGCTTCACCGCATGGATGTTTCGGCAGCAGTCCTTGAGAGCCGGTAAAATTACAGACACAATAAAAAAAATGGGCAGAAATGAAAACCTTATGGAACCAGCTAAATTGCTCCAACTGAAAGGACTAGCAGAGCGATGGCTCGATGAGATATATAAAACGGTAGAAAGATATTGAATTGATACAGAGAAAGATGTGTGACGTGCCAAGTGGACCAAAAAGGAGGAGCCCTTTCCACGCGCCCACTCGTGTGCAAGCTACGAGTATATCGTACCAGCGGGTGTCGGCGCAATCAACGTAACACAAACACCCACCCGTGCTAAGCCCGCCACACACAATCAGTAGTTAGCCATCACAACAGTTTCATAAGTTCATTAATAAATAAGATCGGATGGCTAGGTATATGCTAATTAAAATAAGGCAGATAAGTAAAAACACTATACCATATAGTTGCTGTCCTTATAATGAAAACGTTAAGATGACGTGAATTTGTTAAGAGAAATTGATATTACTGAAGTTGACGTCTTTAAGTGCCCTAGCTATCTCACCTTCAAGTATAGAAAATATGTCGCCAAGTACTTAACAATGTGTTCCGGCGGCTGTCCTAGAGAGCCAGTAAATCTTGGTTAGCCTTAACGCATCATCTCTTACCATCGGGTGAGATAGAGGTCAATGCCTAGCCTATGAGCAATAAAAAATATGTCTTTGCTCGGTGTAGGGTCAACAAATATTGAAGGAATATGATGCTTTTCTCAAATTATCGGTATAAGTATATACCTAAAGTAAACTTCTACTGTTGATGTAACAAATAACTTCATTATTGGTTGCCATTTTGAAGCACTATGTAGACTATGTTTGAAGGTAATGTCATTACTACTGATAATGTCAGGTGCGCCTTAATGTTCTGCTACACTCTGCTTGGTGCAAGTTTTGTATTTCTCTGTCGAAGCGTACCTACTCACTAATAACTCTAATAAGCACTCAAAGTGTATTTGTGCTACCGGACTAGGGCTGCGCTGCGACTTGGAACGACAACCAGGACATTTTGGGATATGCCTGTGTTTGAAATTTACACAATTCGAAAGGAGTTATAAAATACTATCCAGTTTAATATATATGTTTATATAAATACGTAAATAGTACATTCTGCGACAAATGCATAGAAATTATAATTTTAGCCGAGGATTTTAACCCCCCGAGCCCAAAACGAGGGGTGATCTTGAAGTCGAGGAGGTTTTATACACGAGTTCAATCATATTTTCACTTTGATTGCAAGGAACTAAAATAAATAATTTTAATAATATTCTATCTTGAGTGACATAGTATTTAACAATATAATTATATGTTTTATAATTATTTAGCATTAAAGAACTAGCAAAATATCCCTCTTTGAACTATTAAATTATAATAACATATTACGAGTATTCATCCCAAAAAGTAGACTCAGCTATATCTAATCTTTGCATTGTTATTGTGCAGTAAAAAAAGGTATAAGGTTCTCTGAATATCACACTAGTGTGGCCTGTGTTGTGAGAGTCAGTCTCTTCCATATTATGCCTCTGTATTTTATACAAAATTTTAAACATAATAATATAAATATTATAAAAATATATATAAATAACTACAGTAGTAATTATAATAATAATAAATAATACTTAATTATTTTTGTGTTGTTTATTAAATATAAAAAATATTAATAAATAAAAAAGTGAAAAATATTACAAAATGCTACTTAATAAAAAAATAAAAGCGAGTATAATTAACTTGTCTATTAGAGACTCAACTAATTTTAAGACACGGTCCAAAAAAATTAACTAATGTATTTCTACGGTATACTTGAATTTAATTTGATTATTCAAATGTGTAAGAGTGCCTGCGTGTAAGTATGTATTGTAATGTAAGATAAGTAATAGGTAACATATTGGCTAAATTAATAATAAATTCAATAAAAAATCATTAAATATATAAGCGCTGGGTCTATTTATTGATAAAGTACTTATAGGGTAGGATTTATATTTACTAGTGGTTAAAAACAGGCTCTTTTACACCAGAGATTAATAACCATTTTAGTCCGCTTACATCGCCCGCGCCCGCGCCGGGCATGAACAACAGCTTCACGAGTATGACCAAAGAAAAAAAATATTTTTTCATTTACACATAGTATACCTTAAGCATGTTACTATACAATTTTGAATACTAGCTACTTTATTTGTTAAACGACCATTCTATTTTTCATAAACTGCAATAAGATCGACGAAAATACAACCTGGCCACGTATTCCAAAAATATTCACCTTGAAAAGATTGCGATCAATGTTTGTGTTTAGATCAGAAGCAGTGATGGTTCAGTGAACCATCTCACTTGAGCTTAAGCGCATGGTGGAGAGGTCCTTGAGACCCAGTAATTCTAGGTTCAGCCTGTTAACACCTTTGACCACACCATCACTTACTATCAGGTGAGATTGTAGTCAAAGGCTTATCTATCAGAAATTAAAAAGAAGAAAAAATGTACATATGTCCTTTTTGTGCATAGATATGCCATTTCACAACACTTGACACAGGACATGTCCAAGTGCACCGGGACGAGTGGCAGCCCTAGCATACATAACAGGCCCTCCGAAACCATGGTCTGAGTGGCCTGTAATTAACTTTTCATCACAAATAACTTCGTAGTTTCAGGCTTCAGCTACAGGCAGGCTGATAATTATTATGATAAATATCACTTTGTCCGATTACATTTGCGTAAATATTGCTTTGTTAGAAAAAATATCAATGGCAATATAATGTTATAAAATATATTACACAACACTAATAAAACACAATACTAATATTGTTATTGTTAATAAAGGTGACGGCGTTTACGTCAAATGTCAAACGTCAGGTTGACAGGACTGTCGATGTCAACCTAGCGAAGCGTCATTGTCGATGGTAGTGCGGGCGGCCATCTTAAACTGACTTTTGAACGAGACGGCGCCCGCGCACCACGCTTGTGACGAATCGCTGAGAATCTTTACCATCACGCTACTTCCAGATTTAATCAAGTTGAATTCGTAAAGTACTCATCGCTAATTACCAAATTACATCGTGATTTCTGTGGATGCTGGTTAAAATACGTCGATTGTGATCTGAACTCATTAATTTGTATTTCCACGCCCTACCCACGTAATTAAAAGAAGATTAGTACTGGTGAAGGGCCTCCAGACCATTCTGACTCTTCATCAGAAGTGGGATTCGACGCCCCAAGTTGAGGGCCAGCGGATCAAAAGGGATGCCGAGAAATCACTCGACGGCATGAGACGCTTTTATCTCGAGTTCTCGCGGTTCAGCAAGTACCAGCTGTGAACACTAATCATCCTACGCAATTGCTACCCTTCAATCCAGACGGCCCCGATGACGACATTGACTGTTGGTGCAATATATGAGAAGCCATCTTTCAAAAGAGGGGTTTGGATGGAACAGACTACCCATGGCTCTTACGAGTGCTTTGAAAGGACGAGCTGCATCTTGCATCACCAAATTGAACCTACAATTGACCTAGAGCGTAGTCAAGCAGTCTCTTATAGCGAAGTTTTCTAAACCTAAATTATTTCAAGACTACTTTGAAGAACTCAAATATTCCGGATACTGGTAGGTGTATCTCTGAGGCGTCGTCAGTCGGGTTGTGGAGAAATCAACGACCCTGAGATCAAGCGCTATAGTCCAACCCAAAGGTTTTCAGGCAGATGTAGCTTCTGGGCAATAATGGGTCACCGCTTCGCAGAATGTAGAAAACGTCGTGATCATTCCGGACCTACATCTCAAGACACACCGCTCTTCAAGCGCTTCGCAGAACATTACTTCTGTGAGCTGCTACACGAGTGGACAAAAGGATCATGTGACAAATAACTGCCCCAACAAGAAGAACGGATGCAAGGTTGCGTTCAAGGAGGTCCATCATTGCGAGCACCGCCCTTCTTACCTGCCTACTTTGGCAAACATTATCCGGTGAGCTTGTTCCTTTTTTTATTCTATAGTGGGTCATCTTATTCACTTATAAAGGAAAGTCTTAGCAATAAGCTCTTGGGTACTGTGTGTAAAGATATCGTTTATCTTAGTGCTAGGAGGAAATGACATTCAACGCGCAACACAAATTCAAAGCGAAGTTAAGTTCAATGAGCGTTTAATAAACTTGCTATACCAATTGAATGTAATACCTATATCTGATACTATAATAATTGGTAGGGATATTTTTGATTTAGGACTTTGCGTGAAAATTGATAATGATAACCTAGTACACCAAAGAGCAATCTCGTTTTTTGTGATAAGACATTAAATAATCTTATAGTACTCGTAGGGGTATGTGGATTTAGATTAGTGGATCCGAAAAAGATCCTATATAGGTGTCCCACTAAACGCGCACCCATAGAAAAACAAATAATCTCAGGAAACAGGTCCAAAAAATTATTTGATGCAGGAATGATTCAGGAGATTTATTCCCCCTTTGCAAGCCCCATTGTTCTAAAGGACAATACAGATAGACTATGTTTCGATTACAGGGGGCGAAATTCTACTACCATGGCCGAACGTTATTCTTTGCCTCGAATAGAGGAACAAGTCGATCAGCTCGTTGGGGCCAATTTCTTCTCCTCGTTAGATTAGCGTCCTATTTCCGGAAATTTATCCCCGATTCCACCCGGGTTGTGGGTCCCTTATATCCTCTTAGAAAATTAAAAGGGCGAATTACTTGGACTACTGAACAAAAATACGCAAAAGATTAATAGACATTCTTACATCTGAACCCGTACTTACAATATTTGACCCGGAACTCTCTGTAGAATTACATACAGACGCTAGCTCACACGGTTATGGAGCGATTGTTTACAAAAGAAATACAACCTTCACCACGCTGTAAAATGCTTTAGCCGTCGAACATCAGATGCAGAGTTTCGCTACCACTCTTACAAGTTAGAGAGAGATACATTAGCAGTCGTTAGAGCGGTAGAACATTTCATGGTAGAAGTTTTGCAATTGTTACGGACTGTAATTCATTGAAGGCATCAAAGACTAATAAGGATTTAACTCTCCATGTACATCGTTGGTGGCCATATTTGCAGGCTCACGACTTCTATATTGTTTATCGCGAAGGTAGCAGAATGGAACACGCTGACTTTTTGTCTCGAAATCCTATTACAAATTCTAATACGGTTACTCCCTTAGAATCTGAAACAGCGCAAACTAAATCTGTGCAATTTGTTGAGCTCCATCAAGGTTGGTTATCAGTTGATAAAAAAAAAGGGATGCTGAAATCCAAGACCTCATCACAAAATATCACAGTAACAGTTTTCCGGAACCCTTAGTCTAATCTTATGATGTCAGAGAAGGCATCCTTTATAGAAAATCGTTCGTAATAAAATGATCTCCTAGCTGCCTATAGGCTCGCGATCCCTTATTTGGATACTCATAAATCATATTCACAATAAATAGCAATATTTAGGTAGGGATAAAACGTTATACAAGCTCTATGAGAAGTATTGGTTTCCAGATATGTCTAAATGCGTTCGGAAATTCATAGATTCGTGCATAGTTTGTAAGGTTCTAAAGGCCCGTCGGGAGTTCAGCTCGTTCAGCTTCATCCGATTCTTAAAATGTGTGGTGTGCCCTGCCACACAGTTTATATTGATTTTTCGGGAAAGCTCAGCGGGAAGAGCAACCGGATGGAGTATTGCTCGGTAATCATTGACGGTTTTACGAAGAACGTTTTATTCGAACATACCACATTTTAATGCACATAGTGCAATACATGCACTGCAAAAAGCAGTTTACCTTTTTGGAACGCCAAAAAGAATAATTGCAGATCAAGGTCGTTGCTACATCAGTTCTGATTTTAAAAGTTTTTGTGACGTGCATAAAATAGAACTTCACTTTATTTCGACGGGTGCAAGTAAAGCCAATTGCCAGGTCGAACGAGTGATGCGTACTTTAAAGAGACTTTTAACTATCGTCGTAAACGATCCTAATTAGACGTGGCGCGACGAATTAGGAAATATTCAGCTTGCCCTAAAAAGTACAAAATCTACCGTAAACAAATGTTCCCCATCAAAACTTATGTTAAGGATTCGTTCCTAGCCATAACTGGGTATGGCCAAAAATAAATTGCACTGATAACGAGAACGAGGTTCGCTTGGATAGGTATTGTTTCGGTTAGGGAAGATGCATCAGCAAACATCCAGAAAGCTGTTAAATCCGAAACTGTTAGATTCAATCGTGGCCGCGCAAAAATTAAGCCATTTTCTAAAAGTGATTACGTGTTCACCAAAAACCGTGAAGGAAATCAAACATAGTTAGACAGGAAATTTAGGGGTCCATTCGTTATTACTGAAGTTTTAAATAATGATTGCTATAAACTTAAAAGCATAGTGAATGCTTCCAATCAAACTCTTAAATATTCTCACGAAAAAAATCCCGGGGGTATGATGTATTACTTGAAATCGCGTCTAGTCTTTTAAATTAAGTTGAGGCCGAGACGGCGCCTGATGACGTAGAAAATACTTTGTGCTCTAATGATGATAAGGAGCCATTAGATCGTCTAGACACCTTGACTGTATGCTCGGACACTGCTTCCACTGACTCACACACTGTCACTGCAAGCTCAGACACCCTGAGCGTACACCCAGACCCTGAAACGGGGAAGATCCTTCATTAAGTTGAAGTGCGCACGGAACAAGACAATTCACTATCATAAGGTATACTACAAACTATCGTTACTGTACTCTAACATTCCTACCATTATGAATAATTGTAAAAATGGTCGATCCTGGGCGAAGAAGTGTCGTTCTTGCTACTCCAACGTGAATAATTAGAGGGCACTTCACTCGTCACAGAAGGTAGACGAAATGTGTCGTCCGAGCCATTGACTTGTCATAGAAGGTAGACGAAATGTGTCGTCCGAGTCATTGACTTGTTACAGAAGGTAGACGAAATGTGTCGTCCGAGCCATTGACTTGTCACAGAAGGTAGACGAAATGTGTCGTCCGAGTCATTGACTTGTTACAGAAGGTAGACGAAATATGTCGTCCGAGTCATTGACTTGTCTCAGATGGTAGACGAAATGTGTCGTCCGAGTCATTGACTTGTCGCAGTGGTTTATTTAGCGTCATCTGACGAATTTGTCGTCCAAGTCAGATCCCTCGAGAAAACTGATTTGTTCTGGATGATCGCCTGATATTTGTCAGACGAATTGTGTCGTCCGGGTCACATCCTTGTTAGGATTGGCTTGTCTAAATATTTACAAGTATAAAAATGTGTTGTCTAGGCTAAATCCTAGCCTTAATTGGTATCTAATGCATTTGCCGACTGGTCTTACTGAAGTGTAGTCCGAGTCACACCTTACGGTTGGCTAAGCGGATACACTTGCCTGGTTAGTCCAAGCCATTAATTGATTTGAGTGTTTGTATGCTGATGAAAATGATAAAGTCAGGATGAGCGAACGGATTATGCATCTATCAGATAAATCGCCCGAGGACGGTCGTAAGTCAGTCCGGCCGTGACGGCGTTTACGTCAAATGTCAAACGTCAGGTTGACAGGACTGTCGATGTCAACCTAGCGAAGCGTCATTGTCGATGGTAGTGCGGGCGGCCATCTTAAACTGACTTTTGAACGAGACGGCGCCCGCGCACCACGCTTGTGACGAATCGCTGAGAATCTTTACCATCACGCTACTTCCAGATTTAATCAAGTTGAATTCGTAAAGTACTCATCGCTAATTACCAAATTACATCGTGATTTCTGTGGATGCTGGTTAAAATACGTCGATTGTGATCTGAACTCATTAATTTGTATTTCCACGCCCTACCCACGTAATTAAAAGAAGATTAGTACTGGTGAAGGGCCTCCAGACCATTCTGACTCTTCAAAGGCATTATTAAATAAAAATATTGGTAAATATTGCCTTTATTAACAAAACAATTCAAACTATACACAGCGCTACAGCTATTACCTATAACGAAATCATTTAGGCAATCTAAATTGCCTAAATGATTTCGTTATTTGCAGGCCTACCGGCAGTCCAAATGCTCCATATCACTATCAGTTGGCAGCATTGCGCTTTGGATTGTAAAGTTAACTATATATCCTTATATATAAGGGGCGCTAGTAAGCTATCTCGGTAGTGGATATATCGGTGAAGGCGCGCGGCGTCGGCAACTTATCGTATTTTAACTTGTAAGGGCGCTTGTTCAATGCAACGCGTCACTAAAATGCTGCCACTTATTTGGCCCAAATAAATAATTGTATCTGCCCGTTTGCGGAAAAATGGAACATTACAGTCGACTCGATAGAAAATGAATAGTATTTGCTATTTAGAGGTATTATTTTTATTAATAAAGTCAAAAATCAATGAATAGTCAATGAAGTAAATAATAACCTTTGATCGGAAGTAGCTAACTGCGATGTGCGCGAGGGGGGCGCTAACACATTTTATGTTTGTTATGTGAGGGCCTCCGGAGAGGGCGGCGGCGGCGGCGGCGGCGGCGCGGGCGGCTCGCTACTCATTATACATTCAAGACAAACATATTACAATGAAGTTATTACTACACAATTAGTCCAAAACACTGTGGTTTATCATTACTAATGAAAATATCTGAAGGTTTAATCACTTTTATACAGGAATGTTATTAACATGTGCCGGGTGCGCCACAACTATAAGTTAACTAGCCAAGTGAATTTATTTCAAATGGTTTGAAAGCTTTTTGTTTTGTCTATTCGCAAAGTGCCTCAACACCATGCAAACCATAATAATTCAATTATTCTGAATTGAGTAGTAAATATTACTGAGTAGATTCCACCGCGGCCTTGTTCAGTGTGCAAGCCCATTGGCGGTTCAATCTTTATCGGATCGATGGGCGGGGATTAGTTTTGTGTGCGTTTAAGTGTGTTTATCTTGATCTTGATTTCATAAGGAATTAATAATTAAGGGTTATCAAGAAGTTACCCAGTAGAGATAGTGTAAGGTAGGCATGCTGTCTCGTAATCAGTTGTTTCATTATTTACAGGTGTTTTGGTTTATTCCTTATCTTAACGTATTTATCTTTTTAATATTGTAGAAGTATAAATTATGTACTTCTAAAGGTATTTACAAGAGACAGATAGAATACATTCCAGAAATTAAAAGTGAAGTGTTCACATTGCAGTACAACAGCTGGGGTCAGAGGTAGCCAATTGCAGTAATAAGGCAAGTTGTCAGTCATTATTGAGAGTGAAGCAGCGAGAATTCGAGCTCACAACGGCGCAGTTGACAACCAATACTTCGTCTCCCTCGCCCCGCCGAATTCAAGCCAAGTTTCACTTTCATGAGAGGCCTCGGCGGAGAGACACAGACGAGGCGGGAGGCACACCTCTTACCACAAAAAATGAGCAACTTTTCCTTTCTCAAAAACACGAACACTTTCACCTCAGCCGAAATCTGCGTGAAAACATAGTAGGTAGCGCGCGCAGCGGTTCTCATTAACATACAAGGTGTATTGGATAGTTTTCACTATCGTTCCCGCTAGATTTATGTAACAGTTGAGCAAGTTGACCTCCAATGCTGGAATAACTTTGTCATTGTCTGACCTCTCATCTACCAGATGAAAATAAACATATATACAAACTTGTGTATGGACTTATGAAGATATCTGCCGTCTTATTTCAACCCTAGCTATGACTTTAAAACGACTTAACAAAGATAAAACACGCAAAAAATTTAAAATCAGTATATCGAATCGGAATGTTGTTTCAGGATTATTGGCAAGAAATTCACTAATTCAGATACAAAAATATTAAATATTTCCGTATTTGTTTGAAAGAGCTAAGTTAGTGATGTAATTGAGTAGTAGGTAGTAAATAAACAAGAATTGACAATGATAATGACCGAGACGTATTTGTAATCGGGTCAGGCCGCGCCGCGCCGCTGCCGACGCCATCGTGTGCGGGCCGAGACACCTCTGCAACTGGAGGTTTTATACAACTGTTTGTGATTGGTTATAGAGGTGCGAGCACAGATAACAACAATATTTTACAAAGTTTTGTTTACTCTATGTTCTCAAATGTGATTCATGTAGGTACCTACTCAAAATAATCCAATAGACCGTGTTCCAGGGTTAAAAGGTCGTAAAAGGTGACCAACTATCCACGTCTATGTCAATAGAGTCTTGCTGTACATTGGGTTTACAATAAGAGCTCCTGTATCCCTTCACAAATGATAACACATCAATATTTTGTGGAAGGCAGTGGTGACAACTTGGGGGTTTACTCCCTAAATTTAGGGGGTAGAAGTGCTAAAAGGGGGAAATTTAGAGGTAGGGAGTATTTCTAGGGTCCTTAAATAAGACAACTAATTAAATCAAACAACAGTAGAAATTATGTAATTGCAACAGGATTACAGAATGTAATTTGTTTCGTGTAGGATGTGTCGAGAGACGCAGCTCAACATACAATAACTAAATTCTTGAACGTGACCTTGCGCGTATACGAGTAACAGAACGGATGCACTGTGCGCTCTTTTCTCTTCTATATTTTCGAAGGTTCGTAAGAATGTTTGAATACAAAAATACGAAAAAGCTGGTGCTCTGCTGAGCACGTTGCCAATTGATAGTAGGCTAGATTATTTGGAGTGCCTGTGGGCTTGCAATGGTCTTCAATTTTCCTAGGCTCGTATTAATAAACACATCTCAAGGCCGAGATCAATCTAAAGAAGCTATTTTGTCGTTTCATGTATGTATGGAATATCTGTCACAAACAGCATCGTTCGATCACTACTTTGAGATGCGTTTATCAATAGGTACGAGCCTATGTATTTTAAATAGTTCATGGTGTTTTGGAACTAAAGGCATACTACCGTTTAAGAAATACGAGTACTACCACCTTATTTTATAGTAAGTAAGTATAAATATCTACCTAGGTATATTTAAAAAAAATATGCACCATCATATATTTAGGTATAAGGGGGATTTTAAGGAATTCTTGGAAGATTTTTATTATTGGGGCTGGTAACTCTGGTGGAAGGGTAGAATACTATCAACAAGAACATTTTGAGGAAAGTTGGCGTCGGCCATTTAATTGAAGGCAGAACGTTCCACCATATTATATTGACATTTTATATTGATTATAGACATCACAGACAAAGTGTTTAGTGCAATTATAGAAATATTTTTTTACTGACTGCACATTGATGATGCCACGTATCCCATACAAGGAATGCAAATTATGTTGAATCTCTTTTAACACCTTAGTACCGATTGTGAATATATTCACAGGATTAGGCATAAAAAAATTATTCAAGTAATAATTTATGTCTCCGTTATATATTAAAATTTACAATTATTCCATCCCTATACAATAATTTTATAACGTTTTGAAAATAATCGGCGAACTAGATTCAGGTGATACTTTGGAGAATTTACAAGTAACACATTAAAAATATATTTTGTTTTAGATTTCAGACAAACATTGCAAAACATACGATGTAGGTAAATTTCGCCTGGTTTTCCCTATTATCAGTGTCATAACTTAAACCATTAAATAATATTATTTTCACGTTGTATTTTAGTTTTTTTTTAATAATTATATTATATTTAATCATGAACTGTTTACAGTGTTATCTATATCATATAAGTGCGGGTAGATCGAGTGAGCTAGGGCGGGCTACACATGCGTACACCTTGGTGTCCACCTGCGCTTGGGCAGCTCCCATTACGGATTATTCCCATTATCTTCTCCAGCCTTTCGTCACTGGCGGGGATTCTTCAGTTATTAACGTGACTACTTTTGTACGATACTGTTACGTTTACTTTTGTTGTACGGACGTACGTGAAAGTGACTTCAAATACAAATTGTCCGTTATCATTGAAACAGCAATTTTGATATAAATTATCCGGAGGTAGGTTGTTTTAATGTCAAGATGACAGATAGTGAATTAGCCCTCTTGAGAGTAAGCGCCACGCGACACTGCAATGCAACTGTAATGGGCACTGGACAGGTCCGTTCTCAGGCTGCTGCTCGACACCAACACTATTATTGTCATATCTCGTTCGTCAGTTATTTCACTTGTTACAGTGTTCTTCTAGTACTTGCACACTACTGCTTTGATACAGAATATTTGAAATAGCGTGGTGGTACCCACCAAGACGGACTTGATAAAGAGACCTACCACTTGGTGAAAAATAGTAATTACGTTTATTAATATCATGATTTTGTATGAATGGAAAAGTAAAACATCGCTACATATTCACTATAAACAAATGAGTTTTCAAGTCCAAGGTTAAACTATTATACAGTAGTAGAACATATGTACAACATGTTAGAGCATTAAACGAGTTTATTGTTCTGTGCCACAGCAACACATACATACATACATACTAGTAGGTACGAGTACCACATCCACGTGCTGCAGCAACATTATACAAAGGCGTGCGTGAGGAAAGGACTCGGTTGTTGGCACGTCACCTGAACTTTCCTGTCCACAGCTTCTTTGGAAAGGTTTCAATGGCGTTTTCAACAATGAACACGTTTAATAGCCGACCGCGTAGTGGGTGCGAGAGAGGGGTGGGGGGAGGGAGGGGGCGGCTGTACCTCGTCATTACTTTCTAAACGAGCACAAGCGAAGCGGCGAGCTGTACCCGAAACCGCCGGACAACCTCCTCCGCGATACAGTTTCAATTCAACCGCTCGGTGTGCACCAAACGTAAAATAAGGTACCTATTCAGCGAACGGCTTCATATTTTTCTTAAAGGTTTATTGTAATCCCGTTTGTAGGTTTATCTGGATTTACACATTCATCTAAGTAAGTAAGTTTAAAAAACCACCAGAGAAGAGAGTATCCTGATCGATTTAATAATAAAACTGTACGTCTACCTGGTTACCTAAAATATTTCTTAATATTGTAGGGAAATATAAACTATCTTTATGATTTGCCCGTAGTGCTTTCCTCACTAATGCAATTTCGTTATACATTAAATAGCAAGTGATTAAACACGGTGAGATGCTGCGTGCCTACACTTGGGCCTAAATACAGGTATTTACAAAATCATGTGGGAAAATTGTTTTGTAAAGGAATTGTTATTTTAACATAAGAAATAGATAAAATAAACATGAAAATGGAAAACTAGCAAATATTAGGCTCCAGGATATGCACACACAATTTCACAGAGTTTGATCACTTGGTATTTAAAATATGACAAAACTACGTTTATATGGAAACCGTATGAATACACTTCTCTTAAAAGTAAGATGGCAGACGGACAGTCGAGGTAGGAATATAATTTCCTAATGGATATTTAAAAATGTTAATGTTTTATTGAGATCGGGACGGTAAGCGCAGCCCCAGCAGAGTCGGACTTGGCCAGTTTTTATTACATTTTTGATATAGGTATTATAGATTTTGTACTACAATGTTACCAAGTTTAACGCTTCTAAGTATTCGTATTGGTTTTACGATAGAGCTCAAACAATAAACGTAAAAAATACGTTTAGTACTTGTTAATATGTGGTATCCGTTTATTTTTAGATTGTTATAAGTATTATTATTAGTTCGACAACCTACCCTATGAGCACAATATATTCTGCAAAAAAGTCACCTGTTTACCGACTTGATATCGTTCAAAAAATACGTACAGACGGACGGAAAGCCGAGCCTTACTAATAGAATCTAATTTTTCAGTACCCAAAAGGTCTTAAAACCGTTTATGGACATATACATATATATTTTGAAGCAGCCAGCTCAGTGGCATTGGCTATGGACTGCCGCGCAGCTGGTCCATGGTTCGAATCCCGCCGCGGGCTTGAACCCGCGTCACGTTTGGTGGAAGGGCATTTTGCGAATCCCCGCCTGGCTAGCGACCACCCTAACAGTTCCAGAACACACCGTTAGGTGTGTGTGAAGTGAGACTGAACGTGAGACGTGAGAGAAGAGAGTGAACGTGAGACTTAACAACAACGTCTCAATGTGACGGACGCAATTCATGACATGTGATGAATGCAGAGGTTAGTCCGCTGTTAAGCGAACGGGGGGAAGCTTGAGCCCCTGTTGTTAATCAGGGGGGTCTCGAGCTTGTTCCGTCACAATAACATAAAAATAAATATACAATCCAGATGAACAAAAAAAAACCTTTAATGTACGGTTTTTTATATGTATTCCTTTTCTTGTAATTTTCTAAGCTTATTCGCATATCATACATTAATGAAAATATTACAATGTTGGCATATTGATACTCTTTTATTTAATAGAATATTCATTTTTATTTTAATGATATTATGCCCGGCAGATTTGCAGTTATTTGCCGACTGGTTTGATCCGCTTTTCTAGTTTGGTATATAAGTACACCTGGCGCGCTCACCTGCATCCAGACCCATCTCGCAGCCATCAGTGCTAAATCAGGATTCTTTATTCATCACCATCAGTATTCATTCATCAACAATCTAACAATGATCACAGATAATATCACTAAATTCCTACACGCAAGGAAAATCACGCATAAAACAGTCCTCGTTAAAACCTATAAACCTCTTTGGTGGAGCATGAGCTTTGGTACGTGTTACTGTTACCGTTTAGATGAAAATTGTTCCTGCTTTACGGTTTGCACGAACAAAATATACAGATAGTAAAGTTGTCGCATGGCAAGGATTATTGTGAACAACATCGCACCATTGCATTGGTAGGAAAGCCTGTGGCGGATACGCGCGCGGGCCGCGGCGATATGAAAGCGGGCTGCGATATCTGTCTGTATAGCCGGGCCGTTTCCAGTGGAAGCACTTTCTCCATACCAGCCGTATCATCTCATTTGGAAGGCGATGGTGACCGCTGAAGGCACACTATTCTGGGTTGGATGTACTGATACGAAATCCTGAGAATCGTTTGGGTTCCGTCTACTCGAAATCATATCGATGATACTGTTACTATTATGACATTTCCTGTTATCATAGCATACGATATCAGTACAAAATAAATATCGTTATGGAGTATTGTTTGTGCCCAGCACATTATACTTACTGCTACGAGTATAAAATTTTCACGTGAAAATTATATTTAAGATTATTTTATTTTATTCATTGTCATCCTGGGCGTATAACAATAAACGTCAAACAAAGCCTAAAATATTTATTTGCTCGTCGTTTTCCAAAATTACATAATGGTTAGATAATAAAATTACAATAACAGTATATAAATATTAAGCTCAACATTGTAAGTCCGTTCATCAATATTTATTAATATATTTCGTATTCGATGTATTGCTTTTCAATGATAATTTAATTGATTCACAGAATACTTTCTGTGTTCTCGTGTTAGGGCATTCGGTTAGACTCTGGGTGTGGCATGTTATTATATTCTTCTTTGCCTCCTTCTATTAGCCGCAACATCATCGTTACTGTATTACTTACCTAAACCGGTCTTTAATTTTTGGCGTGATTTTACTCTAAATCTAGAAAGAATTCTAGGTTAACATAAATTTATGTACCATTAAATTTGACTGAAAAGTTAATAGATATTTTTAGGAATCCGATCAAGATACAAGAGTCGACGACATGTAACATTAGACGCGCAAGGACAATGGGTATCGAGCGCAAGAGATCTAGGAGATGTCCGCGGGAGTTGGAGGAGGGAGCGAGTCAGTGCGTTTCCTGCACTCCGTTCGCGTCGATTCAATTCTGCACTGGACTCGGTAACCCTAGTCGCGCGAGGGTCACTTTATATGATTATGCACACAATTACCGTTCCCAATATGTATTTTCAACGCAGCCGCACAATGCCGGCTTTGATACGTAGTTAAACTGACAATGAGACCCGAGTTCACTCTTAACTCTCATTCAAGTACATTTTAAGCGTACAAAGGACGACTGATTGCTCAGGTACCCCGCCTGATGTTAAACAGTGGATCCTTGTTTTGTAAATGTGCCGTCGAGAGCTTACACTACATTGTTGTCACCCACGATACAGTATGTTGAAGTATGTCAATAACAAAAGTTTTTGTTACTTTAATTGTCAGTAATTATTTTATTTTGATATTTTCTACTCTTTTAAGGCATTAAAAAGACGTGCATTCAAACGGATGGTGAAGATTCGACTGTCCAGCACCCGCTTCCGTAGCATAAGTGATAATGCACCAGGACGGTATTCTGGGGGTTGCGGGTTCAAGTCCCGCTGGAAGTTATATTTTTCCATCCTAAATAATTTCTATGTTTTCGCTTGTTATGCGTCAATGCTCTTATAAAATAATACTAGTCAAAATATTATATTATCATAATTTATAACTGTAAAATTATTGTTGTCTTAGGTTTTCGCGATTATTACACATAGTAATTAAACAACTTTAAACGGTTTAAATCGGTCACGAGGTGACCACGATCACTGCAAAGTGTTTGAAACGTCGGGACAAAAATAATGATAAATATACGCGATTTAAACCGTTTAAAGTTGTTTAATTACTATATAAAATTATTATTTAAGTATTAAAAGTATTTCTTATTAGGTACTTAGATTAAGTAGGTACCTACTTAGATAATATAATGGACCATTGGTGATGATGAGTGCGAAGCGAAAATGAATTTGAATTGAAAATTTCGTCTTGAAATTATTAACGTCAATGGTGAGATATAAGAAATAAGATTGTAGGCGTGTGACTCCATCTTGCGGTTGGCAGTTGAACCACGACGATTGAAGCCTTGCTAGTGAATGGAAGCACGACTCGCGGGTGGCGGCTAGTGCGTCGCAGAGCACAACGCTGAATTCATTCATTCAGTCAGTCAGTGTGGTCGCAGTTATGTCAACAGTGGAATTTATCACTTTAAATGTTAGATATAATCTGCGAATAAATATTTATTCGTAGGATATAATACACATAATTAATCCAAAAATAAAATCTAAATTTCAAATTTTTGGGTCATAACATTAGTAAAATGTGTAGCAATGTCAATGTTTTTACTAAGTACCTTAATAACTCAATGACCTGAAATGAATGGTGAAAATTTCGGTAACCGACGGTTTTGCTGGTCGTATTTTGCGTGGACGAGACATAAACTTTGTCTATTTTTCTTTATTTTCACTTACTTTAATTACAATTATTTATATAGATATCAAAGACAAAACAAATTTTATTCTAATCGTGAACCAGGACCAGGAAATACGTCATTCAGAGGCACTAATGCTCAGTCTGATTTATTGATTAAATTCCACGACAAGTATAGGAAGTACCTACATATCTAAGCTAAGAAGTAATTATAAGAAGAAGATAACGGACGTCGTGAAATTATCTGCAACATGAGTGTAATACTCAGTTAGTCAGAATAAACACTGATAGTATTTAAAATATGACGAAACAACGTTTGTATGCAAAGCGCTCCGTGCACTTTACCCTAGAAGCTGCATGATAGGTTCACGTGCATACAACTTTCAAAAGCGTTTATTACAATGAGCTGTTACTTTGCTCGGTGTTTCTGCTACAAGTTTTTTTTTTATTATATAACCCTTTTCTATTACTGAAACGTTATAATCGGTGTATAAGATATTTTTCTCTTCCTGCATGACGTTATACGTTTATGTAAAGTATGACGAAACTACGTTTAAATGGAACGCGCTACGAGCACTCTAGTTTAAGGAACCTATGTATTGATTTATAAAGTCAGTGAAAGTAGGAAGACAATATCGGAGGACGACAGAGGGCGCTGCCACAGTGAACACTAGTTCCGCGTTAAAAAATTAATTAAAAATATTTTTGTGCATAAAATAAGTTAAAATTAAGCTAAATGTGCTCATAATAAGCCAATTCAGTGACGGGAGTGTTATCCAAGTGAAATAACAAGAGGTGACTTGAATTTAAAACAAAATCAACAAGAGATATATAATAAGTGTCGAATTCATAACAAGTTTTATAAATATATCGCTAAACAACAATGTTTCTTGTAGTATATGACGTGTGGTAAATTTAAGTGAAAAATATCACGGATTCCTAGTGTTATCAGCAAATAAACAACACGTTATTCGCCTACCGCATTATTTGAAATTAGTTGACCTTTGGACTTTAACAGTCTGGTTCAACGGCTCACAGTTTATCATAATACCGATCACATACGAGGCATGATATGAAACCGACTGGTAATTTCGTCTGCAGATATGAGACTGGATTGCGGTGCAGATGAAATCTTTTTGCACTTTATACATTTTTATTTTATTTACATAATAATTGTTTTTGTTTTGGTAAATATATTAGTACTAAACGCAATATTTTTACGCACTTAAAATGGAGCAAATGGACATTGATAATGTGACAATAAGATTCAGGCCACGGCAGAGAGCTAACTCTTTAGGAAACTTGACTGACTCTTCCTTGTTTGAGTCTACAAGAATTAGTCTACCAGATACAGGACTAGACCAGAGTGAGCTGTTCCTTACCTCGAAACAAAAAATATCTGACCTCGAAAGTCGTCTCGCCTCCGCAAACAGCGAAATAGATAAATTAATTTTAGAAAATGGGCAGATAAAAAAAGATCTAGAAAAATGTATGAAACTAAATAACATATATAAAAAAATCGATCACGGCGACGCACATAACACGCCACTCTTAGGCAGGAAGAGAAAACGACAACGTGTCTCTTTGGGGGTTGAAGATACCCCGATATCGTTAAAAGGAAAGTCGACGATAACTGAAGAAAGGCAACGATTTGAGTCTGAAAGGCAACAAGAAAATATAGCTGAATTGAACAAACAAGTACAGCAGTTACAGCAGTGGTTAGATGAAGAAAAATATAAAAATAAAAATGTTGACAAACTGAGAAAAAGTGCAAAATCGTCCAAAATTATTGTAAATACTAAAAACTTGCTAATAACAAAAAGGGTTATGGTAAAGAAGCTCAAAAAAATCGCAAAGAAAATCAAAAAACTACGTAATGAATGTACAAAAAACAAAAATCTTAATGATCAGCTGCAAAATACACTGACACTACTCCAAACAAAACAAAGTCTTCACATTGAGAGCGAAATAAAATTTGGAAAAAAAGTACATGAACAAAATCAATTCTCTGTAAGAAAATGTCATCAGATAAATATTGATAATAGGAACAACGTTAAAAAAATCAAAATATTTTCAGACGTCGCAGGAACGGGACTGTCATCTCGAATAATCCATAATATAGACAGTAATAATGAAGTCATTAACGTTTGTAAATCAGGTGCAACATACGATAAAATATTGGAAAATTTTGACGCGGAGACAAAAGACCTAAAACAGGACGATATAGCTGCAATAATTATAAATAAACATCAGGAAATTTTAAATTATACAAAGAAGAAAGAACAATATGTTAAATTAATAAGACAGATAATAGAGAACCAAGACAGACTCTATAATATAATAATTTGTGGAATAAGTTATGATAACAAAAATGACATTAATATTTACAATATAAACAAAGAAATAGCACGTCTTGCTACTATGGCAGAAAATGTAAAATACGTAGATCCCAATGTAATGGACAACCATGGTAAGCTTTACGGCTACAGTAAATTTAAGGATATTATGACGCAGACTATAATAGCATCAGCTATGTCTAAAACATTCCAGGGCTCATCGGTACTACAATTCATTAAGTGCCAGGCGACGAATTTTCAAACAAACTCTCAAACATCCAGGAACAGATAATATTGCACGCAAATGTACAATGTATAAATAACAAATATTTGTGTATAGAAGACTTACTTGATGATTGTTATTGTGATGTGTTATGTTTATCGGAGACTTGGGCATGCGATGATCGAGTGCATACTATGGTCATCCCAAACTTTGAACTTGCAACATATTTTAATAGGAAGTTTTTTATACATGGTGGCACAGCTATATTTGTTAAAAATAATGTTGATTTTAAAATTAGGAATGATATTAACAAAATATCTTTTGAAATGAATTTTGAAATAGCAGCAATTGAATTGAAATCTTCTAAGCTTATCATAATAGTAGTATATAGACCTGACAAAGATATAGACCTCTTCTTTGCGTTACTCAATAAATTGTTACTAAAACTTAGTCGTGAAGGAAAACGAGTCGTACTAGCAGGAGATTTCAATTTGAACATCTTAAAACCAAGTAAATGTATCAAGCGACTGCTAAAAATCATAAATAATTATAACTTTAATTTTGTAATTAATGAACCAACTAGAATACAAGGCACCACTGCAACTTGTCTGGATAATTTTATAGTGAATTTTGACAACTGCAAAGGCATTGTATTAGATCGTAGGCTATCTGACCATAAAGTAATTAAGCTAATAATATTTAATAACAATGTTACAAACAAGAACAATGAAAATAAACCCTCATTCTACAGGAGAAATATGTCAGTGAATAACAAAAACTATTTTCATTACCTTTTTGACAAAGATTTTATAAATTTAAAAACCCAAATTATGGCAAATGAAGATGCAAATGAGAAAATGAATATTTTACATGATGCAATCAAATTTCATTATAACACAGCGTTTCCCAGGAAAAAATATGTTAAACATAATGTTTCTAAAAAGTGGACAACAGAAGGCATAGCAATATCTAAAAATAATTTAGCGAAAATGGAGATGTTGCAAGAGATTAACCCTAACGAACAAAGAATGGCACATATAAGGAAGTATAAAAAAATTTTAAGAAAGGTTTTCATGGCAGCTAAAAAGTTACAATATGGACAAAGAATACGTGTTTCAAAAAATAGAATAAAAGAAACCTGGAATATCATTAATGAACAGGCAAAGTACAATAAAAAATCGAATAATAAGCAAAACATTCGTAAAATAAAATCAGAAGGTAAAGAAATAACAGACTATAAAATAATAGCTGACACCTTTAATAATTTTTTTAGAAACATTGCACGTAATTTAATTTCTGACAACAACAAGGTTGATACCTTAAAATGTTTGCAATATTTAAATGTAGGAATTAAGTGTAACAATAAAATTAAATTTGACCAAATAGATATTAAGGAATTACTGACGATTATACGAAACATTAAACAAACTGCTACACCTGACATTTACGATATGAACTCCATGACATTGAAAGAATTAATTTTATCAAACAAACACATTATTGAACTGCTTTACGAAATTATCAATTACTGTATTGAAAAAGGAATATTTCCTAACTGCCTTAAACCAGGCAGAGTTATTCCGATATACAAGAAAGGGGATAGTAATGAACTTGACAACTATAGACCCATCTGCATATTACCGACTATGTCAAAAATATTCGAGTCTGTTATTAAAAAGAGGATTCTAGATTACTTTGAACGGAATAATCTTTTTACTGCCTCTCAATTTGGTTTCCGTCCAGGTCGATCGACGGAAATGGCAATCAGAAAAGTTATTTACTATATCCTCGAATCACTGGACAAATCGCAAAAATGCGCAAGTATTTTCTGCGATTTGTCCAAAGCATTCGATTGTTTAAGACACGATATATTAATTTTAAAATTACAATATTATGGATTTGAAGGGCCCGAACTAAATATGATGCGTACATATCTGCAGAATCGTTGTCAAATTGTATCAGTTAATCAAGCTCAATCATCTTTGGGCTATATTGATATAGGGGTACCCCAAGGTTCAGTGTTGGGACCCGTTCTGTTTCTGATTTACATAAACGACCTTGTGAAATCTATGCCAGACTGGACTTATATTAACTTATTTGCCGATGACACGCATGTAGGAGTAAGTGATAAATCTAAAGACGATTTAAAAATAAAAGTAAATGACGCAATGCATGTTCTAAAAGAATGGTTCAATGCAAACGGTATAATTCTCAACGATAGTAAAAGTGTCATTATACATTATCAAACGCGAAAGATTTTGAACTGTGAAGCTGACATTAAAGAAAATGTATTCTTGGGCTATACAATAGACCACACAATCAGTCATGCACCTCACATTAAAAAAGTGTGTAAAAAAATTGCCAGTGCCAATTATGCACTTCTGAAACTGAAACCTTTAATAGATAAAAAAGCTATAAAATCAGTATATTTTGCCCATGTACACTCAATAATACAATATGCTATCACGGTCTGGGGTAATGGGGCAGACATAAAAAGAGTATTAAGATCTCAAAAAAGGGCAATCAGAATAATGCTGGGCTTAAGGAAACGCACATCAGTGAGAGAACACTTTAAAAATAACAAAATTATGACAGTAATATCGATGTATATATACAACTGTCTACTTGAAATGTATGATGCTAAGCTGACAAAAAACAAAGATGTACATACATATGACTTACGAAACAAAGAAAATCTATTTAAACCAAGTACTAGACTAGTAAAAGTAAAAAAGCAGGGTATCTATAACAAAATTTGCATGTTCAACAAATTGCCACCTAGTATCAGAGAATTACCCGCAAATCACTTTAAAAGAAAGATAAATCTATTTTTCGAATTGAACCCTTATTATTCTTTAAATGAATTTCTGAAAACGCATCTTGTAGAATCTTCGTTCACGCCACAAATAAGCCTTGTGAATAATTAATTGATTTAAATTTAATTAGTAAATTATATGAGATTAGTAGTAATAACGTATATTTGATGCAAATCAGAATTAAAATTACTATAATGTATTGTACGAGTATGACATAATAATAAGTATGTATTGTTGACATTTTAATTAATTTAAACACTTTGACATCTCTATTCTATGATAATTTAAGACATTTTTACTATTAATCCTATTAAGTTATTTTGAAATTGTATTAATATTTTATTTTATATCAATATTGTGAACCATACATTGTTTAATTATTTAAATATCTTACCATTATCAAATTTATATTGTTAATTGACTTGCCTAGTGTAGCTGTTGATGTTATAAGGCCAATAAATAATTCTATTCTATTCTATTCTATGATATTTATTATAAACTCTAACTACAAAGAAGAAGCAAAGCTTGCCTATACATTCTAAACGTTTTTTATACGATATCATGATGGAACAAGCAGGAGGCCCACCCGATTTTAAACAGTAACTTCTGCCTATAACAGTTACAGTTCGACACGTGGCGAACTGCACATCACCCCTGAGAGTTCTGCCGCACCTGATGTTGAAACGGAAAAAACACCCGCCTGATGGTAAGCTTTACGACTGTCCATTACAACTGCACTGTTTATTCAGCATGACAATGCACTGCTGTCGTCACTTCGAGACGTCAATTCTTATGTCTCGTTTGTTCAGTAATTTTATCTAACACAATATCATACACACCTAAACAACACATTAGTGTTTACACTACTGCTTCGTGGCAATATATCTAATATTGCGGTGGTACCCAACAAGACAAGTTCTTGCTTAAGATATCTACTGACTATGCTATCATAAGAAATATATAATTTATCACACAATCTTACTTTCTTTGATAGACGAAGATTTTAAAACGAGCTCTACAATCAGCCATTTCTAGAATGATCTAGCTACACCAACGAATATGTATGTACTTGGAAGGTGTGAAGTGGATGATGGAAGGATACACGGCTACATCAAAGCAACTATGAGATGGACAAACACATTTCTCCAGGAAAACGCAAACACGTTTTATTTCGGGTAAAGTAACAAGGTTCACTTTAATCATATATCGTGACTGGACCTGGTGTGGACGGACTCGACAGCTGAACTCTTATTTATAAAGTATAAGTGTAATGTGTCGGAGTGAGAGCGAGGCGCGGACGGCGGAGGCCCTCACGTGCGGCGACCACCCGACCCACTGTACCACGTGTGCCGCGAGTCTCTCTCTCTCTCTCTTTCTCTTTAAGGGTAGAGTGCACGGAGCGCTTTCAATACAAACGTAGATTCGTCATATTTTAAATAACAAATGGTTAATCGTTGTGAAATTTTGTGTGCATATTGCTGAGCCCAATATACAGGATGGAAACTTTGAGCGGGGCAGTAAAGGGAAGTACCTTATCCGTTGCACCTACTCGGAAATGGTCTTAGGAGACTATCCACAATTTTTTATGGAATTTTCATCCCCATTCACAGATTTTAGGGTACGTGACGCAAAATGACCTTTCGTTTGAGCGAAATACGCATTTTTTTACAAAGTAGAAGCGAAACCATAATCTTTTTTTGGGTAAAATGACTATCTTTCTTGATAAATGTATTTATTTTTGAAAATCTGTGAATAGCGTTCAATATTCCATAAAAAATATGGATAGTCTCCTAGGACCATTTCCGAGTAGCTGCAACGGGTCGGGATCCCCTTACTGCCCCGCTGAAAGTTGCCACCCTGTATATGCTTCTGGTTTGCCAGTTTTACATTTTACTATTTGTTTTATCCCTAAATGTCAAAATAACATTGTCTAACATAGTTTTGTACTATTATTCAAATTATTTTTAAAACACTTAATTCTACGGAAATCGGTCAATCCAGAAACATGGATACTAGGATCAAGGACATACGAGTACATGCAAAGTTTCATCGAGTCTGATGTTTAAAATATGACGAAACTACGTTTGTATGGAAAGCGCCGCGAGCATTCTAGCCGAATTCACGAAGCGAGCAAGAAGCTTTTGTATGTTAAGGTAAACGCTGACATGTGAATTAAAACTGAACTCTTTGCTTTTGTTGCTCGGATGTCTCACTGTTTTAATGTGTATAAAAATCCTTTAAAATGAATTTTTTTTTAATAATTACTAGTTTTAGTAATTTTACTTTTAGAGGTAAGATATTTTTCTTATCGTACCTATGATACCTTCGGTACGCTCAGGACTATATATTTTTTAAACCACTAGCTTTACTCGTTTTAGAATCCATAGCTTCCTCAGGTTTTAATATAAGAACTCGCGCCAAACAAACAACAACTTTGTAGCCGCGCATACTAAATAACTAAGTATTATATTAATAATAACAAATATTTTAAAAGTATTTTAAGAAAACATTTAATTAATTATTTAACAAAACACTTGAAAAATACAAAAATATATTTAGTGACAATTCCGCCTAATTTTCCTGTTAAGCCGACGTGACGTCACAGACGCCACGCAGCCAAACCTTCCGGTTAAACGTCACGTCGGCTTAACAGTAAATTAAGCGGAATTGTCACTAGATATATATCATTTTTATAAAGATTTTTTAAGTGTTTTATTAAATAATTAATTAAATGTTTTCTTAAAATACTTTTAAAATATTTGTTATTATTAAAAATGGATTTCCGCAAAGTAACGCCTGAATCTATTCATTTACTATTATATTTTTGTAATTTTATGGATCATGAGCTTTGGTGTTCAATAACTTAACAAAGATAATAAGAACAATATTATTTTACATCAAAAGCGCGGAGAGGTTTTTCTTTAATTATAAATCTGCATGGAAAAGTGCTTTTCATCCACTAGGAAAATAGGCTAGGAAAATATTTTTGAAATTTGAACCTCAAGAACAGTACGAACGTTGCTTAGCTGTTCTTAACCGATCAGCAAAGTTAAGCAACGGCCACCGCGGTCATGACTTGGATGGGTGACCGACTCTATGCCGCTAGTGACATTTCTACTGAGCGTGCACGTGCTTAGGAGGGCACGTTTAGCCGTCGGTCCCGGTAGTTGTCTTAGGATGGCAGTCGTTAATCGCGACAATAAAACTCTGCTGCGACTTCCGCAGCGGATTGTCGCGACGAGGGCGATACGCGGATACCGGACGGTGTCCTGGACGGCGGCCTGCGTGCTGGCTGGGGAGCTCCAGGCTGAGATACTCGCCGAAGTATCCCCGCCACTTTGTGGTGGGGAGGAGAACTCGGGGGGATCCCCCGACGTGAGATGAAGTGACGCGCTTGCAATGGCAGGCAAGGCTCACCCTTTTGCAAAGATGGACGGAGGATCTAGCTCCGCCGGTCCCTGGGCAGTGGACGGTGGAGGCTATCCGCCCGGTCCTACAGAGGTGGGTGAAGCGACGGTTCGGATCGCTAACCTTCCGATTGGTGCAGGTGCTTTCTGGACACGAATGTTTCGGCAAGTACCTGCACCAGATCGCTAGACGGGAGGCCACCCCGGCCTGCCACGCCTGTGGGGCGCCGGAATACGGCGCTCCATACGCTGGAGGTTTGTGCTGCATGGGGCCCGCAGCGGCACACGCTTTCAGCCGTCGTAGGAGGGGATCTCTCTTTGCCGAGCGTTGTAAACGCCATGCTCGGTGGAGAGAGATCGTCTCGGGTCAGCTTGGACATCGTCTTCCCTGACCCGCTCCGTGGTCTCTTTCTGCGAAGAGGTAATGGTGCAGAAAGAGACCGCGGAGCGGGTCAGGGTAGACGATGTCCAAGCTGACCCGCGCCCCGGCGCAGACGAACGGCGCCTCCTCCCTTCTCCGTAGTGGGGTCACTGGTGGAGTGTCGGGGGATTCTCCACCAGCTTGCACGGCCCCACCCGTCTAGGGGGTGACCTTGGTGAGCAAGGTTGCCCCTACACAGGGCGGAGGCCCGGTTGGGTTCTGGCCTACCGTTGGGGTGAGATGGTGACTGCTCACGGGGGGGTTTTAGTGGGTTCAAGTCCCACACATCCCCATCCACCACCCCCGTGATTGGAAGGGAAGTGCGAAGGCATTTCCTCAACTAAAAAAATATATAAAAAAAAAAATGGCAGTCGTTATAGCATGGTGGTAGGGCATTTTGCGAATGCCCGCCTGGATAGCTACCACCATCAAGTATAAAATCTGTGGCCTGCATTCAAAAACAATAATTTACATTTTACTAAAACATTCATGTAATGTAAAAATAGAACAATGTTCAAAACTAAACGCAAACTTTTAAGTAAAAAAAAAACAGCGACGGGCGGGATTTTACATTCAATTGCGATAGTTGTGTATGTGTTTTATTTATATGTGTTTGCTGTTAAACTTGCTCTCATTTTTGAGAAAAGTATTATACAACTTTACAAGCCCCAACCAGTAAGAAAGCCATCCCAACCTCGTATATAACCGGACCTCACCTGCGGTTCGGTCCGGTTAACTCATGCTTGCTGGCTTACTTACTGGATTCTGCAGTAATGCCATTGAGTATATTTTGCAGTCCTAGTTTGATAAATTATTGAACTTTTTTATGCTATCGTGATGGAACAATCACGAGGCCCACGTGGTTTTAAGACGTAAACTCTGCTTTTAAGAATTGAACTGCGCCCATCACCCTGATACATAAAATGAATTATAAAGTAAAGTTCCAGTGCCTGTAATTTCACCAGCACCCATACTTTTCAAACCGGAACATAGTGCTTTATATGAACATTACTGTTTGGTAGTAGAAATGGGTGTGGTGGCAGTACTTCCCCAGACGAATTCGCACATAAAGTTCTATTGCTACTACTGCCTTATATATGTTTTTGATGTTTACTTATTAGTGAGATTGAGATATTATTTGTACATTGCCAGTATTGTAACTTGGTTGTTTGAAGAACAAGTAATTCCTCATAGAATACCCGGGTCTGTACTATGAATAATATTTGCCATGTTCGATTTACTGATCGATTACTGGTAATGTACGAGGACTTAGAGCACAGTTTTTAAACGGCTCTGTCTAACGTCTACTATTCCATAACTTATTCTTATTCTTCGCACTATATATACAATGAATGTCTTCTAGCCGGCATGGTTTGAACGGCGGCTTACTATCATACCCTCAGGCATTAAAATTACAATATAGTCTTGATCGTGGTTACAATACGATGTCTAGACTAGATAACCCAGGTGACAAAGATTTTAATATTTATTCCATTAGATGTACTCGTAGGTACGTATTTGTAATGTTGTGAATAATATTTGGTGAGATCACAAGTAACAATGTCAATAGTTACAGTCACCGCTGTCTACGGCGACGTCTACTGGAAATATAACAGCTGTAAAAGACCTGATGATTGTACCTAGCGATTCCTCTGATATTGTTAATTATATGCAGCACGTGTTCTTTATATAGATATGTGACTTTCTGACGTCACGCCGGCTTAGCAACACATTTAGGCGGAATTACATCTACGAATAAAAACGTGCGAGATCTACGAATAAACACATATTCATGGAAACATATATTTTTTAAAGTTTTACCAAAATTATACTTTCATATTTTTTTTTATTAGTAGACATAGTATATGATATTACAGCTGAGTCTACTGCATCTTGTATCGAAAGAGAAAAGCGGATAAAAACCGATATACACCAAATGTTATAGGAGTTTTGAGTATGTGCCGTAATTACTTTGTCCGAAACAGCCGAATGCTACTAATGCTACGAAGTGCTACGAACTAAATTACTCTTGCTGTGAGCGTGTCGTACAATTCACGCAAGGGGAATGAAAGGGGCACTAAATATAGAAGTCGTTTTGTTATTAACCAACCCTTTAGTTGTTCGGTCCTTACTCTGGTTTATGTAAGTTATTGCACTTACCTATAACAAGTGTCGGAATTTTTATAAAAATCATAAACTTAAGTGAACATGAAAAAGTACGGACAGCTTTTAAAATGAATTCGAGGAAATTTATTTTAAAAGCTGTCCGTGCTTTTTCATTGTTTTTTATTTTTATGAGGTAATTAATGAATTTGTTATGTGTAAATGTTATAAGGTCCAGGTATAACTTATTTAGTGACTGAGCCAGCGCGAAGCAGTTGCCTGAATTCTCCGTTTCAGCTTTGACAAATAATGCTTTATACACACATAGTGTGTTGTCACTTTACAGTGCGTCTGTCTGGATTTCGGGTTGCCGGTTGTTCTCGTCTACAGGGCGTCCTGTCGAGTTCTCAGCTCAAACGGTAGATGGCGCTGATCACCCTTAAAACACGCAAATGGTTGTCCCCAGCGACCCGAGGGATATGGACAGTATGCGGACGAAAGTTCAAGCGTTTGATATTAATGAATGTATAAATTTTTAAAGTCTGCTGTATTATTTAAAACAGCGACAATCATTGACCATGTAAATGAATATTTTCAGCGGAAAAGTCTTAACTGTGACAACTTTGTTATACTGTTATTTAAAAAAGAGTGTATGTTTACGCAATTTTGACGAAACAAGCATGAAGCCCAACGCGGTAACTTAAGCCTATAACAGATACATTTAATTCCATGTGACGAACTGCGCCTGTCACCCGGAGAGATAGTTGTTAAGTATGATAATATGTGCCTGTTACTTCAGTGGCTCTCGAAAGTCTACTGCCGGAGCACATTGTTTGTTTGGTGCTTGGCAACGGTTTTTTTACTGGAGGGGGGCGTGTGATTAGGTTCTAACCATGAAGTTTTTGTAAACGTGAACGAGTTTAGGCAAATGGTACATTAACAGAAAGACACCTTGGTGGGTACTAACAATAATCAACTGTCGCCAAACAGCAGTTTATATTGTTGTGGTCCTTTTTAAAGTAAATGGTCAATGAAATACAGCTTTTTCTGTGTTCGCAAAGTGTGTATTGGTGTGGGGAAAGGTCCTTGCTCATGAACATACAGACATACAGTGGTTACAGAATTGAAACCTATATATATATCTACATCGCTCGTATTTCATTAAGGACGTGGGTTTAACACGCGTGTATATTATATTATATTGTTTACCCGCGGGCGCGGTTTCAGTCGCGTGGGCAATGACGCCCATACTCTCATGTAACATATGAGTACGTCTTCTTACCGGTTATAATTCAACATGGTTATAGTAAAAAATCATATCGTTGCATAATCTTTAAAATGTATTCAAAATACTAAAAATAATGTTTAATCGTTGCTGATCAAATTAATACAATAGGTATAATATATAAGATGGTCAAACAAAATATTCTTCGTATCTAGCGTATTACGTGATAAAATAAAGTACGAAGTTGCAAAAAAACGTGAGCGTATAACTTAAAAGCTGCAGGTATAGTAGCTAATGTTGCTTCAGCCTAAGAATAAAATAACTGTTCCATATCCTTCAGCTGAATGTCGACAAAGGTAACTAAGAGGAGAAACATTGCCTACTGAGTACTACTCACGTCGGCGTGAGTGTTGCTGCACAGTGGGTTCGCGATAGGGCTCATTATCATCTTAACGTTCTGATTACCCGATAGGTAGAATTAATATCAGACAGATCAGCAGCTATAAACCAAAGCAAAAATTTTATACATGCTGTTTAGTACTTTTTACAGTTGTTAGGTAAACATATGTATTTTTAAAGAATATTTTTTCATTATAATGTTTGTACTCACCGCACTTGAGCAGGCCAGTATATGTGCAAGATCTTCAGACAAATACTAAGTTATACCCCTGCGATGCAGAAAGTTAAATACGATTCTCATTCATAATATGTTGTTTGCTTTACCTACTGCATGGAACAACATAACAGTTATTTTGAGGTAAGATATATCTCGTAATCGTTGGACAGTGTATTCGTCATAAATAAGGGTATTGACATACAACCTGTTAAGAGCACTGAGAACTAGTTGCGTTCGTTAACCGAAGCATTAGGTGACATTGTTGCATAGCAGGTGAGTTTAGTAATTAATGAAGTAGGCGAGTGCGCAAGCATCCCGACTCGTTCCTAACCAGCCTACCTACTCGTAGCGCCACCTGTCTATGCTCTCGTGCACGTATGTCTCTAACCGACCACCTGCCACAGTGCCTGATGTCTCATTGTTAATTGACTGATTGCATCCGTAAACGTATTTCTATTAGGTGATTTGTATACTCATTGTAATTGCTTGATCTGTACTCCGAAAAAGTGATTTTTATTTAATGAATAGATTCAGGCGTTACTTTGCGGAAATCCATTTTTAATAATAACAAATACTTTTAAAATATTTTAAGAAAACATCAAATTAATATTTTAATAAAACACTTAAAAATATAAAAATATATCTAGTGACAATTCCGCTTAATTTTCCTGCTAAGCCGACGTGACGTCACAAACGCCACGCAGCCAAACCGGAAGAATTTTCGACGCGTTTCGCTTCTACACGAAGCATCCTCAGGAGGTCTTGACTCTTCGATCGTGCGCTCGATTAATTTGATGTTTTCTTAAAATATTTTAAAAGTATTTGTTATGATTTTTTATTTCCTTTTCGCAATTTTTGCCGAAAATTCTCACCAGACTATAAGTTAAGATGTTGTCAAAGATAGTAAACCGGCACGAAACCACTAAAGGAGGTGTCCATGTGGTGACAGTAGGGAACATTGCTTATTACTAGTGGATCGCTAGAGAGCGACTAAGTAAGCTCCATTGCAAGCAAAAAAGGTTAATTTTTATACACATATATATCCAATAAATGTACCAATAATTGCTTCAAATTTATAAGCAATCCGAAGAAATCAAATTACATAAATTCGTAAAGTTTCGGCGTGAATCATACCCGGTGACAGGATGCACTTGTTCAATCTCTCAATAGCTTATATTTGAGAAGATGAGGGCAAAGAAACAGAGCTTATAATGATGCACCACTTTGTTACATGAAATTAAAATAAAACTGTACCAACTTGTAATACTGAAAAATTTCTAATCATTTGTTCAGGTTTTATGTTACTCTTCGTACTCCGTGCTCACATTTTCATGGTCCGTCTTCCACAATATTTCATAATTATTCAGAGTTATTAATCGGTTCCATTTCTTTTATACATTTTGATATTAAAATGTAATTATTAAATAATCCAATAAAAATAGCTTTCGCTCGACGCTTCTCCGGCGTTAGGTTCGTTTATATCATTATCTTTAAGTAAATTGGGATAAAAACTATTATAATTTAACCTTATATCCTAAAGTCTCGAACTAAACACTCCCTGTAAAGGGAAAACTTTATCTGCATGAAATTATCCTGACAACCGAATCATTACTATTTTATACAAAAAAATATTACACTAATCCTACGAATAAATTATTGGTAGCAGTGACCCCGATGAATACTTCTCAAAATGACCTGCGAACAATCCTTGAACTTTGTACTTCTAACCCGTAATCGTGATAAGCGATACAAAATTAAAATTAGAGATGAACTGTCGCGGACTTTTTGTTGAAACCTATCTACACATTACACATTATATAATCTCTAGATTATGTCCGCAGGCATAATTATAAATAAATATATTCCAACAAATATCGACAATTGTTGTGGCTTCTGCCGGCAGTCATTTTTAGAAGCCGGTGCCGCCGATGTGTACAACGTGACACTGTGTTACACGTGTGTAAAGGCACGCGACTGCGGGCAGCACCACTACGCTACACTACACTCCGCTTCTTGAAAGATTCTTCCGGTGGAAACAGAAACAATAATTGTGCATCGTGATATGGACGGTCAGGTTTTTTAGTAAGTTTTCAGTGTGCTCTAGGCTATAATAACCAATTCGTAAAACCACCGGTGTAAGACATACTTCTAACACATTTCTAACAACTCACTCTCTTACCTGATTATTAATCCGTTTGGTTAAAATATAGCAATCGATTTAAAACTTATACCCTTGTGATGTGGACTTGAAAATTTAAAACAAAGATCATGTATCTATACTTGTAATAAAGGAGCGTTGAAGAAGTTCCAAAAGCTCTAGTAGTAGACATCGACGTTTACTCCCACCTCTTCTGTTGAGTAGTGAATATAAATATGCAATAGCAGATTAACTGTAACCAAAAAAACAACAATTAACTATCTTTGAAAAAATAATCTGTTTTTGTATAGATTCGCATACTAAATTGATTTTGAGTTATATAAAATGTGTTGTATACTTAGAAGTACACCGAGAAATACAACAACCAACTTCTTTTTAGGGTTACGCATTCAAAAAAAAACCTTTTTACCAAACCCACGACGTTTCCTTACTATCTACTGAAACTTTTAAACCACTATAGCTACCCCGTTGAAATTGTCAAGGGATATTTGTCATTATAATTTATAACGAATAACCTACGAGTACTAAATGATAACAAAAAACTTAAGATATATACGAGTAGAAGGTAATATTCGAATCGTGTGAAGTTTTAAGTTTAAGTTGTTAAGCTTCATACCACTATGGTGAAAATGTTAACCAATTTTTATATGCAAACAAATATAAAAATTGGTGAAGTGCGAGTCGGAAAACTGGAAAATATCTTGAAGTGGATATAAGGAAACCCAATGTGTTCGTGGAATACTGTTCAGTGAGAAGTCATTTGTCATTTGGCGCGTTTCTCAATATGTTTAGCTTATCCAAGCCATGTTCAATCACATATACAGCATACTGTATGTGTGATTGAACATGCGGTCACATACGGTCACATATAAACGCATAATAAAATAAAAAGTGTCGCTTATTAGTAGTTTGTTGGTTGGTTTTATATTACTTCACACACTGAAGGCGTACACACTGGCATAGAGACTAGTTCTAATTATTCTTATCTTGTGCTCCATGGTTATAGAAATAACCCAAAGTTCAACCCAAAGATCACGACCGATATAAAAATCTATGTTCAACTTTATTAATCACCCCATAAATTTCAATTATTGGGTGTCCAACGTAACATACCTACCTACTAAGCAACCATGCCATGGCGGCTGTTATATTTTGTATTATAGGGATCGTGCCTTTTGCCATCTATCATTCAAAGGCCCAAATAGCATAGTTTCTACTACTTGCTTACGCATAAGTCAAAACCATACAAAATATGTAATCACTACCAGACTATATACCAATGTAAAACTTACATGCAAAGAAAAATACGAAGTAGTTCCTACAAACACAGGCCATAGGCCAGTAACATGTTCGAGAGTGACAAGGTCCAAAATCTTTATATTTTAGCATAAAGACGAAAAACCTTTTTATGGTGTATAGTTATATGTCATCGTGAAAAAAACAACAGAATACTCGTACATAGCATATAGCATTTGATAAAGTCGGGTATTCTATGTTGTATCGTAGCTTAATGAAGGTCTCGGCGTTATTTAATATCTACCACTTCTACGAATGTAGAGCCGGCAGAGACAGATTACTCGCTATTCTTGTGAAAGGATCATTTTCAGAAATTCATAAAAAACCAGCTTTCAATATAGATATTCTCGAAATAGAGCAAGAAAAAGAGAATGTACTAGAGATATATATCAGGTAACTTGAAATAGAACTGGCGGACCAGTCCTGTACCTTTCCGGGAACTTGCACGGGTTATAGGTGCGCTCGAAAATACTCATGCACAAGTACCAATCTAACGTTAGAGACCATAGCCACGCGAGTGAGGAAACGGATAACGGGCCAATACTATGACTAGTGGCTCTTGGAGCTGTAAACCTCGCGAGTCTGCAGTTGCTTAGCTAACAATGGAATAACCACTGTGAATATTCCGAAAACTTGTGGAATGAATTTGTCGTGACGCAGGTAGGTAATGTGCGTTTCTTCATTACCCGCCCCCACTCCCCTTGCCCGAGCTCGGCTGGCTCTGCCTGTCAGTATGTACGAGTGCGCGCCGCGCCACTTTATTACGGCCAACGACCAAGAAGCTTATGATATTTATTTGTTTACCTTTTATTATTTGATATTAATTAGATTATTTCTCATTATATCAAGTGCCGCACGCTTTAAAGCAGAGGTTCCCAACCTTTTATTGACCAGATACCATTTTTGTTTCTTTTTGGTCAGCAGGGACCACAATGTACAACAAAAAAAAAGATGAATCAATCCAGAAAAAACTCTAATCTAAAACTTTGCATGCATTAATAATATTATTTTAATATATTTTTTGAATCAATTTAATTTTTAAACTTACATCTTTTGCATGCGTTCAGTAATCCAGGCAATATTATTAATGCATAATACTACACGCATCATTACTTATTTTTTCTAACCTTGTTTTAAATTAGCAACAAAACAATAGTTCGCTTAAATAAGTTGTTGAGTAAAGAAAACCAGACAGAACAAAACATCGCAACATGATTTCTCGAATTCTGGTGTAAAAAAAATGCGTTTTTACACCATCAATCTTATTCGATTTCTTCAGCAACTTCACTATAATCCATGCTAACAGGGTTTTTGATCAACTTTAGTTTCTATTTCAAAATATTTTGTGAAGTAGCCATTGAATTCATCAATCAACGTTTGTAGATAACTTTTAAAGTTTTTTATATATTTGCCCTACCAGCGTCATACTACTCGTTTTACACAATTGCTTTTAGTGTAGCGAACGCAGTAGACATCGAATAATTACTTTCCTCAATTTTATCTAACCATAAATGAAATAGTATGCAAATATAGGCACAAAGTTTATTTATAAAATTATTCTTCCGCAATCCCCGCGTTTTTCACACCTCGGTCGGCTCCACTCGCGCTTTCGCCATTTGTTCATGGACCATGTTTTGACTCCTGCGGACCACCGGTGGTCCGCGGACCACCTGTTGGGAACCACTGCTTTAAAGAGATAAAAGTAACCAAAGCCAAACAAAAGCTATATGGGAATGAGTTGATAGTGGGCATATAGTAGGTATAGCCAATAATATTGATTATTGTTTAACGTCTTCTATAATATGGGTCAACAAAAACCTTTAGATATTATACCTATTCCAAAAGCTGATGAAATTCCCTGTTGATTTAATATGATGCAGGAAATCAGCGTGTTATTTTATTATTCTCCACCCCGACCCCTTTAAATTTATTGGATTGTTAAGTAGCCCCATATCTTCATCATTTTAAAACATGTACAAATCTGAATTGGCAATAAAAAAAACCATGGAATTATCGAACCTGTTCAAAATATTTCACAAGAATACAAAACGCGACCTGTAGAGGAGAACAACCGGACATACGAAAGCATTTTTGTGTGAGCTGAAGCAGAGACGCTTAACTTACACTTCGTGCTCGCTCAGTAAATGAAATATATATTAAACATGTAAATGCTTGCACACATTATATTGAGTAGCAGAACATAAGTAATTTCATTAAGAGTACCTACTAGGCAATTATTTACTACTTACTTAACTTTTTTTAACAGACTGAAACATTTGTTGTGCTCGATCCGCGCTAACAATGCTTACGGTGAGAGTACAGCTACCTTTTTAGTTCTTCGGTAAATAAATGACAAACCTACCGATTAGCGTGATAGTATTACGCTAAAAAACATTAAAAAGAAATTAAAATCTTATTTTTTTGCAAATTTAGAAAAGTATCATGTTCTATAATTATGCACTTACCTAGTTCTACTAACTTATTCAAACAATACCTGAAGAAACCATTACAATTCTACTATTAATGACTACTTTATTATTATTACAATTTTATACTTATTGATGTAGACTGAATCATATAGCATTGTCTCTAAACAACTGAAGTAGAGACGACACAAACGACGACACACCTTAGTAGATTTTTTATGCTACTGTTAACAAATCTTTTGTAAAACAATATTTTTTTTAACAAAATAAACAAATTTTTTTTTAAAATTATTAGTAGCGGGCATGATCTGATATGCAAATGCTATGAACTGTTTGCCAGCTGTATAGTTTCGCAATAACAGTAATCACGTGGCCTACGTTTTTTAATTCAGCAAATAGCGTAGAAATAAATACGTATCAATTCAATTGTATTGGAAATAGCTGGAAACAAGAAATACTTTGCCTTTGAAAATAACTTCGGTCAGACGTGGACAGCATAAGTAATAGTTATTTACTTCGACGTAGACTCCACGAGGTGTAGGTGCTATAACTAGAAAATGCCATTTTATATTGCAATCGCCGACGCGACGCCGGCGCACACATACCTACACACATGTAGCACCGTGCTCTCGTCACCGCGCCTTCATTCAACCTATCAAATATTGGCGATATTGAACTGTAAGCTACACGAGACGGCTGGTATGTACTTGTGACTTTCACTTTAGTTTTGTATTTTATTTACAGTGTTTTTTTTCGTCGAAAAACAGAGCCTAAACTGTCCTAACATCATGGTCCCTAGTTTGTAAAAGTTATATTCCAAAACCAAATGTAGTAAAAGGATAATATTTTAGGCATGTACATGATTATAGCCTAAGAAACCGGACCGTGCGCACCAGAGATGTGCACCGTTTCCTTATGGTGGTGTAGAAACAATCAACACTCGGCGAACATCCCCGATGCGCTGCAGTGTCCAAGCAGCCCCATCAACACCCTAAACGCATTATTGTACTGTACACGAAGTGCGCTCTACTGTTTCTTTGTATATGCCACCCACAGGCTGCTCATGTAAAAGGACGTACAAAATGATCGGAACTTTCTTCAGTTCAGTACCGCTTAACTTAATGGCTGGCATGGTAACTGGACATTTCCCTTGGGATCGAAAGACTATGCACTCACTTTTTGTTGGTATTGTATAGCAAACCGTGACCCTCAGCATATCTTTCACATATTGCCAAGAGTTTGGATCACCCACAGACTGACGCACTCAGCATAGCACCATGTCACCCGCGTACCTAATATTACTGAGACAAACTCCATCAATTTGGCATCCGACACGTGTACTGCAGAGCTCCTCTAGTAACATTCATATACAAGTTAAAGAGTTAAGGGGAGGTCAGCATATGCCATAGCCTGGTCAATGACTAGTATAAAACTATATATATATTTATTCGAAAATAAAAAAATGGGAGATCCTAACTTTTGTCGCGGAGTTTTTTTAATAATAAATCTAAATAGAAATATAACATTACGGTTTACTATTATCTACTACCTAAACAACAAATCTAAAAAACGAGCGATTTATTACGTTGTTTGAAATGTATTGAATAACTAACGGATGCAGCAGAACAGTAGCCTCATTTTGCTGAGAGGCTGGCTGGCCGATACCCGCAGTTAAGTGGTTCAATGTTCATTGATCGTACCGTACTTCACTGTGACACAGCCGAGTCGATATATAATAATAATATATCATATCACTTACTTGGAATGAATGCCTTAGGCGTGTATTATGTATGATACGTATTAGTGCGCGTATCCTATATGCCTTTTCCAGAAACTACACAAAAACATGAAACTTATCTCTAAGGTCTGAACAAAAATCTTATTGTTTTCTGTGATTTGCAGAAACCATCTAAACATTAACTTGAACCAATCACTGAACAAGTCATACTATATCAATCAATGAAATGTACAGTGCGTGTTTCTGAAACAAAGTTTTGTATGGCCCTTATATTAGGAGCCGTGGGGTGACGGGCTAGAATGTCATTCCTTCATCTCTACCCGTGAGTGTCGTAAGGGGCGACTAAGGGTAACTCACCAGAAGGTGGGCAGCAGCGCTTTCTGAGGAACTGATATCTCATACTGCCCAAGCCGCCTGACAAACGTGGAGATTATGGCAAACCCCTCCGTATTGGGGGAGGCAATGTTCAGCAGTGGACTATCCGGCTGATATATATATATGTTGCACAAATATCACAACGTAATTAAAATAAAGTAAATTTTTATTTCACAGAAACTATAAATGTTTGTATCATTATCGTTGCTTCACTAACCGTTCAATTAATTTAGGTGATTTATATCTAATATAATTATTATGTAGCAACCCACTTAATATAATCAGTGGGCCCCAAACTCGGCTAGGCCTTTATCTTGGGGTTTACTACTTGATTTCGAATGTCATGTGTTTATCCATTATGGGTTGTAGCTGCCAATTCGCTTTGTTTCGGTAACGCTGAGTTATTTGGTGGTCAATTATAACACAACAGTGCCATCTTACTACTGATGGCAAAATTTGTAGGTCAAGTGGTCGTCAGCTTAATAATAGTCTTTGATAAAAGGGGAAGGGGGGGAATATTCAATGTCCTTGTGTACTTTTTATTTTTATTGCATTCACTGTCACTTGACTTGACAAAAGTATTATTAGAGTTTCTGTGCGCAAAAGACTTCGCGATGGAACGTTTATTTTATGATATCATATATCTGCTGTTTTAAAAATCATCCAAAAACTGTCGACATAAAGTTCATATAGTTAATGAACCTGCTAATCAAATTAACTTACTACTTTAGTTAAATACTACCGGAAATCCGAAAATACGAAAGAATTTTTGCCCAAGCTGCAACGTAGCTCGTCCTTCGGTCACACTCCGTCAATTATAATGTAATTTTGCTACCCAACATTAATCCCAAATATCAGAATTAGTAAACTATGGAGGGCATATTTACTCTAATTAAATTAAAGTAAATATGCCCTCCATAGTTTATATCACTACAGTCTGCATTTCCGTTTAGTAGATACAATCGGTGTTAAACATGCTAATGTGTAAGTATTGGTTTCATTGGATTCCAAATTGTATTATGAACCCAACAAACATATCGTCATGCCATTACATCCTCTAAAGGAAGAGCAGAATAGTCAATATTCTCAAATGTATTAGGGGCCGAGGATACTGCCATCTATGGAGCACAGTTTCAGATTTTCATTTATTGCGGATAGGCTAGCCTTTGACCACTATCTCACCTGATCGTGCGGTCGAACATGTAGTTCTAGCTAACCTAGAATTACTGGCTCGCACGAACAGCTGCCGGAACACACCATTAGGTGCCTGGCAACAGTTTTTTTTACTTGTGGGATTTTCTACTTGATCTTTTAGTAGGTATCGAAACTGTATATTTTTTATTGCTAGGTTAGCCTCTATTTTTTTAGTAGTAGCGTAGGAATTAGAATTATTCGGCTGAAAAAGACAATAACATAAGATAACTAGCTGTACCTGCGACTTCGTTCGTGATTGCCGTACCTGCAAACTAATTATTCACATTTGAACACTGTTTACCTCATATTGAGCAACGCTGTAGTCTGCGGTGAAGCACTCTTAGTAAAGCATAGCTCAGAAAGAAGCTTTTTACTTTGGGTTTGATAACTCCCGGGTTGTATTTTCCAGAAGACAGTAGTTAAGTAACTCAGAGAGTTCCTTCGCGGTTCGGACAATACATTTTAGAGCGAAGTACTTTGTGCGTTACTTTGTAATTTCGATTATAAATTTGGCGGTAGAACGAAAATATATTAGATTGTACACATCTATTGCGCAGTCTCCAAAATGTATCCGGCAAGAGATAGATAGTCAAAAAAATTTATTGTGGCGAATGTTCTAGATTTTAGAGATTTATCTTAGCAAGCTGGCAAATCTAAATAAGGATGCCGAGATGCCCGTGGGATGCCGAGCTGCCCATGGGGTGCTGGGCTGCCCTTGGGGTGCCAGGCTGCCCGTGAGGTGCCGGGATGCCCAGGGAGTGCCGGAATGCCCGTGGGGTGCCGGGCTGCCCTTAGGGTGCTGGGTGGCCCATGGGGTGGCGGTCTGCTCGTGGGGTTCCGAGCTCACTCTTCACTATTCTAACAAAAAAGAATAATTGAAATTGGACTACGCGTTCATAAATTACGACTAAATAACATTTTGACTTTTATCCCCTTTCCCGAGGGAGCCGTGCTGAACTTCGGGATAAAAAGTATACAATAAGCTTCTTCGTAGTATGAACTCAAATCGTGTTAAGTTTAATTGAATTCCATTCACAACACACAAGTAGTTTTGGAGTAACGCACGGCCGGGAAACAGACAGACGGACAAAAATAAAAAAAATACAGTTTTAGTATCAGTATCAGCTACAGAGTGTACTCAATTTTTTTATAATTGTTGATATTGCTGGAATACGCTGTTAGGTCCTTGGCGACAGGTTTACTACCTGAGTGTTGGTGGTAGCAACCCATGTGGGCGTTCACAAAATGTCCTACTACCGTGCTATAAAGACTGACTGAGTCGTCCGACAACAACCGGCAGTGCGTGCCGTAGCACGTACATACGTTCACCGGTAAATGCCAGTAGCGGCCAACTATTCAAGTAAGTAATTATCGGAGTGGATGTTGATCTGTTATAAACGACTAGGCAAGCTCCGGCACGAGCGCTTCAATACTTATGTGAACGACTACTTTTTTTGCTAGTTGCACAAAAAAATGTACATTTGCCCGGAGACCAACAAGAATATACTTTAATAATAACAAATATTTTTATCATATTTTCTTAAAATAAAAATATATCTAGTGACAATTCCGCCTAATTTTCCTGCTAAGCCGACGTGACTTCACAAACGCCACGCAGCAAAACCGGAAGAATTTTCGACGCGTTTCGCTTCTACACGAAGCATCCTCAGGAGGTCTTGACTCTACGAGCGCACGAACGAGAACTCTCGATCGTGCGCTAATTCGAAAATTCTTCCGGTTTGGCTGCGTGGCGTTTGTGACGTCACGTCGGCTTAGCAGGAAAATTAGGCGGAATTGTCACTAGATATAATTTAATATTTTTTAAGTGTTTTATTAATTAATTTATTCTATATAATATGTAGTGTGTGAATTTATTTTATTATATGTAATATATTTTATTACATATAATAGAATTTGTGAGTAGGAACATTTTTACTTACTTATATAATATTATTTAATCGCACCACCGTTAATAAAAGTATGTTAACTCCTCTCCATTTAAAGGTTGTCTGGAAGAGATCGCTTCTAAGCGATAAGACCGCCCATTGTACAACATTATATTTAAGCTAATATTAAGCTCACGTTTTTCTAACATTTGGTGTACAATAAAGTGTTATCTATCTATCTATCTAAAATATTAATTTGATGTTTTCTTAAAATATTTTAAAAATATTTGTTACTAGCTGTAACTGCGACTTCGTTCGCGACTGCCGTACCTGCCGATTAATCATTCACTTATTATTGCTTATTACTTTGGGTTTGTAAACTCGCGGGTTGTATTTTTCAGAAGACAGTAGTTAAGTAACTCAGAGAGTTCCTTCGCGGTTCGCACAATAAATGTTGAAGCAAACACTGAGAAAAATGACAGTCATGATTCATGATAATTGTAAAGGAATTTTGAAATAAATATCCGTATTCCCAACAAAAACGGACCAAGAGTATTTAATTATAATTTGCATGTAAATGAATTGATGTTACGATAAAAAATCAGGCAGCAGCACAAGATTTGTTAGTGCTGAATATACTCATGGTTTGTTAGTACGCGTCATGACAAAATATCATGACGAACTCTGAATTATCTCTAACAGTAATGACAAAAAATCGTGATGAGAATCATAAAAACTTAAGAATGAATGGTATAATCTCAATAATGAAATGATAAATTATTGTGAAATTCACGAAATAAGAATACATTTTCTTACAACTTAACGGGAATGTTTTGATATCTTTTCGATATAATCATGTCAGTTTTAAAGAGCTTTCTCGTATATTATCGTAGACTAATAACTTTTAATGCGTATTTTCCTGGTGATTCTGCTGCAGAGGACTGCCGAGTGTTGCCGATTGCTGCCGATGTTAATATTAGGTCCTTACATATGAAATTGGCGTTTTTCGTACTGGCCACTTTAATCACGAATTTCTCCTCTTTGGTAAGGAATTCCAAATTCAAATTTGTACAGCTATAGACTCATGTATTTGTGCTTCGATGATCGTCATTCATTTGTTTTTTTTCTTCTGTTTTTTTTCTGTTTGCGTCACTCATTTTACAAAATGGAAAACCTTAAATATCGCATTATTTACGAGTACGAGTTCCGCCGTGGCACTAGTGCTGCGGAAACAACTCGAAGGGTGAATTATGTGTATGGCGGTCGTGTTGCAAAAGAAAACACAGTTCGTTTTTGGTTCCAACGTTTTCGTTCTGGAAATTTCGACCTGCAGAACAAGCCCCGTGGACGGCCTGAGACTCAAGTTGATAATGAAGAGTTGAAGGCTATTGTGGAAGCGAATCCATCGCAAACCACGTCCGAGTTAGCTGCAGGCTGCGATGTTAGTGATAAAACTGTTTTAATTCACTTGAAGCAAATTGGGAAGATTAAAAAGCTTGAAAGGTGGGTACCTCACGAATTGACTGAAACAAACCAAGGCAAACGCGCGTCGACTGCTGCGTTACATTACTAAACCGGCACAATAATGAAGGTATTTTAAACCGAATCATTACCTGTGATGAAAAATGGGTTCTTTACGATAATCGGAAGCGCTCAGCGCAATGGTTAGATCCTGGCCAGCCAGCCAAATCCTGCCCCAAGCGAAAATTAACCCCAAAAAAGTTACTTGTAAGCGTTTGGTGGACTAGTGCCGGTATTGTTCATTACAGTTTTTTCAAATCTGGCCAGACTATTACGGCTGATGTCTATTGTCAGGAATTGCAAACCATGATGGAAAAGCTAGCGGCTAAACAACCTAGGCTGGTCAATCGCTCCACGCCACTGCTGCTTCACGACAACGCTAGACCACACACTGCGCTACAGACGGCTACTAAATTAGAAGAGCTTCAATTGGAAAGTCTAAGACATCCTCCGTACTCCCCGGACCTTGCTCCAACAGATTACCATTTTTTTCTAAATTTGGATAACTTCTTGCAAGGGAAAAAATTCAACTCCGATGGGGCAGTCCAAATCGCCTTCAAAGATTTTATTGATTCCCGTCCGACTGGTTTTTTTAGTAAAGGGATCAATGAACTACCTATGAGATGGCAAAAGTGCATAGAAATTTAATGGTTCATACTTTGATTAATTAAATATATTATATTAAAAAATATTCGACTTTTTGTTCCTCCCATACAAAACGCCAATTTCATATGTAAGGACCTAATATATTTAGTACAATGTTAGCTAAATATCTTTTGTAACCTTCGGATTTCGTTAGCGCGATTCAGGATTTCATACATTCGGACGCTTTTTGTAAGAGCGTAAATAGTGATAGCGCCATCTAGGTAGTGCAAAAGGAACTGTCAGTTTGAACTCTTTGGCATTAATATGGCTGAACAGAACTTGATGAAATTGCAGTGAATAGTGTGCATCATGAAGAAATATCTAAATAAAATGAGTTTATTTAATATAGAATATACTCAATACCACTAAGAAGGAGATAAATCTCTGATGATGACTCATTGGTTGAAAATTTTTGACCAACAGGCTAAAGCTAGAATGGGCAGAATGGATATTGGCTTCAACGTGACCTAAAATAAAAGGACAATAGGTTAGCTTAGAGACAGCTTTTCTACTTGAGGGTGGTAGCCAGCCAGGAAAGCATTCGCGTCACTGCAAAGTCTATGTAAGGGACGTCGTGTCGGTCACGAAATTTTAACATGATATTACAATCTTTTATTTTTTTCCCAACTGATAATTATTTCAATAATTACTTAGAACGTTACATCATTGTAAATTATTGGTAAAAACCCAATACTACTTATGATACAATTACAATTTTGGGGTTAAAAAAATATGTTTTTTAGTCATGCTTGGTCTTGATATTTAATTTTCGGTTACGCACTAATTCTTGATTAATTGACGTGATACATTTTGCTCACGACAAACTTGAAAATAAGTTATGAAATTCCTGTTAAAAAGCAGGTATATCGTAATAATTTAGTATTTAGTTACTTTATTTTTAAATGAAAGGCTGTCATGACTTTTGTTCGTTATCTGAATTAAAACTTGCAGTGATAAAACCTGAATTATATCTGCCTTCGTGCTATTTCATCATACTCGTGATATTATTACAGGCATCAGCATTATTAATTATTCTGCACGTCAATAAGTAATGAAGGACGGAAGTAATTTTTCTCAGTGAAGTACTTTGTGCGTTTCTTTGGAATTTCGATTTGAAAACGGTGTCTTTTTGCCGAGGTTCTCCTTGTTTGGCGGTAGAAAGAATATACTGTGCACTTCCATTGCGCAGTCTCCAAAATGTATCCGGCAAAAGATATACAGTTAAAAAAAGTGATTGTGGCGAATGTTCCAGATTTTAGAGTTTTAACGACTAAGTTAGAACTCTATTTAGCTTGCAAAACTAAATAAGGGTGCCGGACTGCCCGTGCCCAGAAGAGATAAAAATAAAAATAAAATAAATATGGATTTCCGCAAGGTAACGCCTGAATCTATTCATTATCTTAAGAATATACTTTACTTACTTATTAAAGAGCATATAAATGCTTATGCTCAATTCGATGTATCGATGAATTTTTCTGCATATTGGGCGCACAATAAGGTTATCAGATAATAATCGTAGTTGATGAAAATGCCAAAAAAAAAACATGGTTGTAATAGGAATTCCCAAACTACTTGTTATTGAGCGGCGACCAAAATATTTAATATTTCATGGATTTTTGTGATACAGCTTACATAATTTGGCCCTTTTTTTGTAAATATTACGCGTGTGAAGGTTTGTTCTTGTGCAGAATTACACCCACCTTATCTTCTCCCCCTGTGGGAGACGTAAGAAGCGACCAAAAGAAAAATACCAGAAGCTGGAGAGCAGCGCGTTTTGAAGAACTACCATCTCCCACTGAGATCCCCAACTTGCTAAGCGTAGGGATTATGGCAAACCAAATTGGGAGGGCTTTGTTCTAGGTTGGAAGTTCTGTCTGTTGACGTGGATGTTTTTAATAATTTGAACGTAAAACTAACCTTTGGTTACAATATCGACCTAAACAAAACAAAGAGCGCGGCATAGTACAAAGATATGAGCTACCACTTACCCAAAAGTTCTCGAGTGAGTGGTCACTACAAAGATCACCAAATCCCATAGAGCTTATTTCGCGATCTGATCACTAGTTGTTTTAAAGAGGCTCGTTCTTCACCGGAGTGGGTTTATTCGTTCGTAATTGGCAGACGCAGCGGTACTCTCAATATGCACTTTAGCAAATTGACGTCAATAAGAGAGACATTGTGCCACAATTGGACGTATGATTTAAAATATAACAAAGTATTCAAGTGTATGTTGTTCTATATGTACATATATGTTCATGATTTATTGTGGGTTTGTGTCCTTTAGGGGGAATCATGAGTATGAATAATACGAATAAAAAATAAAATTATCAGAACGATGTTTCTCGATTCCGATCTCCTCTAAAACTGAGCTGATTCAATTATTTTATGGCATAATAATTTATAAGTGTGTATTTAGGCTCCTATAATTTAAGGGCATTTAAGTGATTTTCAGTCATATTTTTTAGTAATAATTAGTTACTGAAAAGAGAGAAATGATTGAGGCGTGTCTGGAGCTGGCCTAGAGCATTTTTGAGTGGGCTTTTTTATTTAGAGAACACAGGAGAATGCGAAACGTCGACTTAGTGAATTTTCTTCCTTTTCTTCGCACACACCCTTACCTTATAATTAATTCCCTTTTAATGTAATGTAATAACATGTTATGTGAGTGATACAAAAGGTTGACTGTAAGAGCTTAAACCGTCAATTGTACACATAACAACATTTTGTAATGTGTGTGGTTCAATACAACAATAATCCTGTTTTTATCCCTCACTAAATGGTGTAAGCTCAACACATATTTTATTTCCAATCTGTCCTATTACTTGCCACCTCGATACCTGTCAGGCTGTTCTAACACAACACACATTAAATGTAGCACTTGGTCGATCCATACATTCTTCTTCTTCTCTTCTATTCCTTCACATTTATATGCTCAACAATTAATAATTTATGAAATTATATGTTTTTTCGGCCCTCATCGTGACATGGTCACCTTTAACTTTAGCTTCTGTCTTTCACTCTTTAGCTTTTGTCACTGGTGCTAATTTAAATCTTATCCTGATCTACTAGATCCTCATCATGTTCTTATGTTACACGACACTACATTTGACATTCGCTTCTCTGCGTTTGATCTGCATTCAGGCACCCTGTCACGTTGCCAGATCCATACAGGTATAAGGGAAATAAACTATGTAAACCGATGTGTGAATAAATTTTAAGTTGTTGCTTAATTATTGTGCGTAATCGTGGCAGTAATGGTTTTGTAACGAATTAGGTTTATCTAATGTATGATTTAACGTTGTTTGCAAAACTATCATAGCTTTTATTAAAATAATAAAAACTGGTTTTTCTACCGGTTAACGGAAGAAATTCTCTTCGCAATAACTTCCGACCAGACTAACATAGCACTCATTACGGTTTCTTTTAACTTGATAACAACTAACCTATGTGCATACATATACATTTATCGATATCACTGCATTTTTCGCGTTGGTAACATTATTAGCCAAGCTGTCAAAATGCCGTAACGTAAACACATATGAGTAGCCCGCCGCGCCGGCCGGCCGGTACCGGTGGCGGCCTTGCACCAGTGATCTTGACATTGTTGTAAACGCGAACAGTGCAGCCGATAGCTAGTGGAGGCACATCGTACGAGCACATGGAGACGTTACCTGCCGGCTTCATGAGAGGCGGCAACGAGAGCAGCGGCGGCAACGGTGTCTTTAACGGAGACGACGCGGGTGTACCGTTCGGTCGATGGAAGTATTGCTGAGACATGGAGGAGCTTAAGAGGTGGTGTCGTCGTGTGTGCATTGGCAGTGGCAGTGGCAGCGGCGGTGGCGGCGGCGGCGGCAGGAAGCACGCCGCGGCATTGCTCGAGTCCGTGCCCATGTCGATATATCCATGCCGGTCGTAGCGCAGCGCGGCCGGCCAGCACTGCGACCACGGACCGGCCTGCTCCGTCCTTACGCACTCAATCGTTGCAACCGTTACACCGAGCACACCGGAAGGATCGGAGCCGGAGGACACGACCGATCCCGGAGAGGTTCGCGGCTGGATTGAAGGAGCCGGCGGAGTCGGCCGCGACCTGCACGCTCAGCGCCACGTGCGCGCCGCGACCTACGCGACCAGCCAACGTGCACGCCGCCCGGCACGTGTCGCCCTCCCTCCCCCACCCCGCCTGTAGCCCCCACCCCTCCCCGCCCACATCCACGACTATGGACCAGGGGTGGAAAATATACCAAGTTCGCCAAAGAGCAACAGTTCTTAACACAATGGTCTGCTCAAGACGCTTCCAAAAACAACATTAAGCTATGTGTTTTTAAACCCTCACATATATTAACTTATCACATATATTAACGGGAAAAACTGTTGAATTTTGACCTTCTAAGTACCGTAGAAATCACGACAATGGTCAAAAATATTTTGATCTCACTTAAATTTTATCAACGTAGCTGATAAACAAAGTCCATGAAAAAACTATTATAAATAAAAAAAATACTGAACGGCTTTCAATCCTAAAATGTATGAAATAACTTGTTGAAGTCGGTACCAAGCCGCGCGATTCATACACACTAAAGAACTTATATTAAACATTATCTTGTTATATTGCATTTGTTTGTTTGTGCTCTACATAATCAAAACGCCCTTAAAAATTAACATATCAGCGATTCTTTTTGATATGATACGACATATTCTACTGATACCTACAATTTTTTTTGCAATATGTTTTTGTGTCGCGTTTATGGAATATATAGGTATATGAAAATGATGTTGAAATGGTTTATTTAGGTATTAGATTAAATACAAACTTATTTTAAAGAAACTATTTTAAAAAACATAATAATTACATGGACGTATATATACAGGTTAATGAATAATTATAATGTATTTAAGATTTACAATCATTCTCCAAGCGGATAATTTTTGTATATCATACACATAAGTAGTTCTATATTCTAAGTTCTTTTCTTTTTTAATTGATATTTTATAATTAGGAACAGTGGGATCGGCTCAGCGAACTAGCACAAAAAGATCTTTGAAATTATGTGTCCTAGTATCGCAGATCGTGCTCGTATTCTCGCTGTTTCTGTGTGGGAATCAGGTCTTTGGTTACAAGCCATTCCTTCTTACAAAACTGGTAGCCTTATAGATCCTTCCACTATTCGTCTCGCTATTAGCTTACGCTTGGGTGCAAGTTATTGTGTTGCACATCACTGCCAGTGTGGTTGCAGTACCACACTGGCAGTGATGTGCAACACAATAACTTGATCAACTCGGTCTCTCCTGCTCTCGAAGTGCTGGTCGAATTTCCCGCCACGCTAGCCTTAACCGTATCATTCTCCGGGCTTCTACCAGCGCCAATTTTGCAGCTATTCTCGAACCGAATAACTGACTTATGCGTGACGATGGTAAAAAACCTTTTATTTTTTTATTTATAGCTGATAGGCAGTACACGGTGATAGGCAATATCCGCATCATTATACAGTATTTAGGCAAGTGATGGATTGACACCAACGTATGCTTCATGTTCGTTGCAGTTGTAGTTCCGGAGCTCCGAGCGCTGATTGTTCATCTCCGGAGTTCAAGCTAGCTTGGATTGCTCAGCGAATTGCAATCACATATAGGTACAAGCTAACCTGGATTTGTATACAACAGTTATAGTACTACAAGTGTAAACAAACAATAATGCTTATCAATGTTCATGTTAACCATTACTACACTTATTTTGTAAATGCACTTGTATGTACAAAATAATAAGATTGAATTGTTTATTTTTATTGCAGTACTAATATTATTTGTATGTTACGACAGTTTTAATGGCTACGTGGCAAACAAATCTCGTCAGGAGTAGGAGGGACTCTTACGCTTTTCCCCGGTTGGTGTAGTTTTTGTGATATGTACTAAAGGAAGAGGTTCAAAAGGATCTCCTATCCCCTAAACCCCACATTACCACTTTGATATCCGAGTGCTGTGTGACACTTTGCTATAAAACGAAAACTGGCAAACCTGAGGCATAGATATTAAGACTATGCATGCAAATTTCGCTGAGTTAAAACACTTGGTATGTAAAATATTACGAAACTAAGTTTATATGGAAAGCACAATTAATACACTTCCCATGACAACACCTCCTACCCATCCGGGGATATACAGATGTGGCGTGATACTAGACACGTAGACGATTATACTGTATGCTCGTACCATCTTCTAGGCATAAATCCATAGTCCGGCTTACTACGGAGAATCCTTTGTCAGAAAACCCCATCAACCGTCCGATCCGGGTTGAAGCAACAATAAGCATGTACCGACGCGGACGACCCGGCACCGAGGTCCGAACCCGCGACACCGACCGCAGCAAGCCTCTGTGCTGCTACTGTACACCGGCACAGACCTGGACACCTGGAGTTGCGGTTTAAGCAAGTGAAGTCAAAGTCAAAATCATTTATTCAATTTAGGCGTCATCGACGCTCTGAAGAATTCAAATAAAAATTATAATATTTAATATTTTTAATTCTACTGTCATGTTCAGCAAAATAACGTTATAGAGCCACTGCGAGAAGAATGGGAAAGAAATTCGGATACATTATTTTTATTTTATCAATGTGTCACTATATACAGTAAAAGATTTAGACAATATTTGTTTAAATGATGTAGGAGACAGGTGACAGCTAGCCAGAGGCGGATTTTGAAAGATTTTTTGTCGTTTATATAAATAGTATATATTATACGAGTTCTTAATCATAACTCATAATTTTGAAACGGTCGTAGCGAAGTTTACTTAGCTGTTCTCAACAGATCAGCAAAGTTAAGCAACGTCGCGCGCGGTCATGAGTTGGATGGGTGACCGCTAGTGACATTACTACTGAGCGTTTCCGTGCTTCGGAGGGCACGTTAAGCCGTCGGTCCCGGTTGTTGTCTTAGGATGGCAGTCGTTATAGCATGGTGGTAGGGCATTTTGCGAATGCCCGCCTGGCTAGCTACCACCCTCAAGTAGAAAATCTGTCGCCAAGCACCTAACGGTGTGTTCCGGCAGTTGTCCTTGAGAGCCAGTACTTCTAGGTTAGCCTGGACAACATCTTCGACCACATCATCACTTACCATCAGGTGAGATAGTGGTCAAAGGCTAACCATACAGGCATTAAAAAAAAAAAAAACTCTTTACACATGCTTACAACTTAAATTTTCCATCAAGTCGTTTTTTTTATGTCCAGTGACAGTGTTCTGTTTAGCTTTATACACGTGTAATAACATCGAACTCAATCACATAATAATTCAATCAAGCAGACTTAAAAAATATAGTTCCTGTGTGTAATCAATCATGAAACTGCTTGCTAAAACAATTCTGCGATACAGATCAAACATTGCAATCTCTACTCTCGGATCGAATACTTCTAGTTGTCCACACACTAAACTTTAACTCTCCATTTTTTTTATTTTTTGTAGGAATAAGTATCTATTCTCTAACTGAGTATTTACTAAAGAAAATATGGGATTTAAAAAGTCATTTGGGTCATTGTGAGAAAATATAGTAACGCAGAGCTTGGCTTCTCGGTTGATACTGAGTACATACGGGTTGTTAACGGCCTATGTGCAATTTCATACCTCTCTGTTTCCATTCAATTGTATCGCAAGCCTGTGTGATCTTGTCTAATGCCCTATATTAAAGATTTTTCTTCTGAGTTACAGGCACTTTGGACTCTAATCCCACTATTAGCTTATTATTTTTCTATGAAATATAATTTTGATCTCGTCTAGCAAAAATAAATGCTTTAAACTATAATTCTCAAAGAAAAGTTTAAAATTAGATTCAATGGAATAAGAAAAAATGTTACTAACTATACACAAGATTATTTTATAGAGGATCTAAAAGTGGAACATTAATTGGCTAAGAACAATAATGAAAGTGAAGGTCATCAGGACGGATGTAACGTATTGATGTACAAAAGTAACCCTAATAGTGATATAGTGGTAAACTGGAGTCTATAAGTATAGAAATCACTACCTGTTTTTAAGAAACAGAATGTATTGTAGTAAATGAGACGCCATTGCATCTGGTGTAGACAAGCGGTAGCTATGGGTGCGAGCAGCGCGTGCTGTTGTCACTAGTTGAGGACTACTTCCACACAGAAGTATTGGCTTCATATTTGTAATAGCGAGTCTTCAACCTATTATGTACCCACTTAGCCTTCAAACTAATATATAAGAAGCCATAACAACGTAAAATTGTGTATTTACATAATTGTTTGTTACACGTGAATGAGTATTCTTAATTCAACTTGTAGATGCCTCTAAACGAATAGAAATGAGACTCCAGCTGCGCATATAACATCACACACAGCTTTTATATTTCGAGTAAATGTTATATTTATTTCATCGTTATTTTAGGAATAACATATTGTCTGCATGTGATCTTTATAGTGACGGAATATATTAGTATTACGATTAGATCTAGATCGCTCTTCGGTCTATGATTGCAGATGGGTTATTTGAAATAAATTCGGAGTTTATTATATTAGGTCCTTACATATGAAATTGGCGTTTTTCGTACTGGCCACTTTAATCACGAATTTCTCCTCTTTGGTAAGGAATTCCAAATTCAAATTTGTACAGCTATAGACTCATGTATTTGTGCTTCGATGATCGTCATTGATTTGTTTTTTTTCTTCTGTTTTTTTCTGTTTGCGTCACTCATTTTACAAAATGGAAAACCTTAAATATCGCATTATTTACGAGTACGAGTTCCGCCGTGGCACTAGTGCTGCGGAAACAACTCGAAGGGTGAATGATGTGTATGGCGGTCGTGTTGCAAAAGAAAACACAGTTCGTTTTTGGTTCCAACGTTTTCGTTCTGGAAATTTCGACCTGCAGAACAAGCCCCGTGGACGGCCTGAGACTCAAGTTGATAATGAAGAGTTGAAGGCTATTGTGGAAGCGGATCCATCGCAAACCACGTCCGAGTTAGCTGCAGGCTGCGATGTTAGTGATAAAACTGTTTTAATTCACTTGAAGCAAATTGGGAAGATTAAAAAGCTTGAAAGGTGGGTACCTCACGAATTGACTGAAACAAACCGGCAAACGCGCGTCGACTGCTGCGTTACATTACTAAACCGGCACAATAATGAAGGTATTTTAAACCGAATCATTACCTGTGATGAAAAATGGGTTCTTTACGATAATCGGAAGCGCTCAGCGCAATGGTTAGATCCTGGCCAGCCAGCCAAATCCTGCCCCAAGCGAAAATTAACCCCAAAAAAGTTACTTGTAAGCGTTTGGTGGACTAGTGCCGGTATTGTTCATTACAGTTTTTTCAAATCTGGCCAGACTATTACGGCTGATGTCTATTGTCAGGAATTGCAAACCATGATGGAAAAGCTAGCGGCTAAACAACCTAGGCTGGTCAATCGCTCCACGCCACTGCTGCTTCACGACAACGCTAGACCACACACTGCGCTACAGACGGCTACTAAATTAGAAGAGCTTCAATTGGAAAGTCTAAGACATCCTCCGTACTCCCCGGACCTTGCTCCAACAGATTATCATTTTTTTCGAAATTTGGATAACTTCTTGCAAGGGAAAAAATTCAACTCCGATGGGGCAGTCCAAATCGCCTTCAAAGATTTTATTGATTCCCGTCCGACTGGTTTTTTTAGTAAAGGGATCAATGAACTACCTATGAGATGGCAAAAGTGCATAGAAAATAATGGTTCATACTTTGATTAATTAAATATATTATATTAAAAAATATTCGACTTTTTGTTCCTCCCATACAAAACGCCAATTTCATATGTAAGGACCTAATATTTTTGAACTTGAAGGACAAATAATTTCAAATTGTTATTAACGTAGTTTGTTAGGTTGGAACAATCTTATTGACGACGCTTCGTACGCGCCCACACTCCATAAATGTTGAAGCTACTAAAGTACAGTGTATGTACATCTGTAAAGTTCATTGAAACAAAGTGAGCGTTCGGATCACGATATCTGTTACGTAGTACACAAAATATCGATATTTACGCTACTATTTACTTATAGTACCAGTTTCTGTTTATGTTTTATCGCTTACGCTACATTTTACTTGGATTTAATAATAAATTGTCTATTTGGGAACAATATAAATAATTCACAAGACGAGATCGCACTAAGATCTAGCCAATAATGAAGTGTACATGGCGTGATAATGTTTTGTGTTACCAAGTCGTACAACATACGAAAGTATACCTATATACTCGTACGTGTTTTTCTAAGTACAAACATTTTTAAAACGTATTTATTATATCTAATTTAATCTATATACAACATTACAAACTATAACATATAATATATGCAACACTACAGCTACTATAATAAAAGCATTTAAACAACCTATTAGTCATTTCATGTGTAAAATGAAGTACTATAAATCTACAGGGTGCGCGATAATTAGTCACTACCATACTTATTATTTTCATTAATAAGCTACACTACTACTACATAAAGTTAATGGAATTTGTAAGGTCAAATAATTTATGTCAAATAAAAATTTGTATCAATCAAAAAACAAATGTCTAAAATCGGTCATATATCCTCATTTTATAGGGCATCAAAACTTATTGCTACCCTTTTAGGGGTTAAATGAACGTTTGTTGTTTTACGCAAGACACACAACCAACAAAGAAAGAGTTATTCAAATCGGTTCACAAACTACAACAACATATACATATAAAAATCTCAAATGAACAGGTGCGTATTCTTCAGTCCGAAATCTCTGGCAATCTCCCGGCTCTACGTAATAATATATATGCAGAGATATACAGACGGAACACTCAATAGGAGCAGTAAAAAATGAATGCCTGGACTTGCCTGGAAGTAGGTAAGTATTAACGTAAAGTCGTCAAAATCATTTATTCAATGTAGGCGTCTACTACGCTCTTATGAAGGTCAATTACAAAATTTAGTATTGAAATATTCTACATTGTACTGCCACGTTCAGCAAATAAATTGTATATAGAGCCATTGCGAGAAGAACGGGCAAGAAACTCGGGGCCATTCTTTTAAACATCTTTTAACAATGTGTTACATACTTACTATATAATAGAGTTATTACAATATATGTTTAAATTATGTAGGTGACAGGAAATAGCTTGGCACAGACGGAATTGTCCAGGCATTTTTGTTGTTTAAGTAATCAGAAACTGTGTAGTAGGAATTTTTAATCAATATGTTTTTCACATGCAACTTGAATGTTTGGGAACTTTATTATAAATCCGTACACAATTACCTAAGAAGAACCTTTTATTTGTCTTTGCTAATCTAAAACCTGGCACCGCTATTTTGTCTTTATTCCTAGTATTGTAATCGTGATTGTCACTGTTTAATTTAAATTTACTTGGTAAAGTTCATATATCAATTTCTTTAAAAAGATCCCTCAGAGATTCCCTAGGACCCATTTTATATATGACTAGAATTGCACGCTTTTGTATGATAAAGATTGTCTTTATCTCAGCAGCAGTTCCCCACAGCAATACACCATACGACATAATACTGTGGAAGTACGCGAAATAAACTAGGCGAGCAGTAGCTACGTCTGTTAACTGTCCTATCCTAAGAACTGTATATGCAGCAGAACTATGTCTTCCGGAGAGATCATGTATATGTGGATCCCACTCCATTTTGATTCCCAGGAAGACCGTCGCATTGTCAATAGGGAGTTTATCTGTGCCAAGCTTTATGTTCGGTTCAATATAAGAAACATTTGGTAAAGAAAACTTTAAACATTTCGTCTTTTTTTAATGTAGGAGAAGATTATTAGCGGCGAACCATTTACAAATCTTAGATAATACATTATTTACATGATTGAGTTTACTGTCTTTCCTATCTACTTTAAAAATCAGACAGGTATCATCTGCGAATAAAACAATATCGCAGTAATCTTTGACCATGCAATGCAGATCATTCTTCTAGGTTAGCCTGAACAACATCTTCGACCACATCATCACTTACCATCAGGTGAGATAGTGGTCAAAGGCTAACCTATCATGCATAAAAAAAAATATACATATATGTATATATGTTAGAAACAGAAAAAAATAGTAGGTATTGTTTCATCATGAATGGAAGTCAATGAGCTGAGTATTGAGATATCTGCACAGAGTGACGCATGCAGGACGGATCACCTTACGCGCTACTTTATTAACACACTTCTTAAATTATGAATAACCAAATAATAGTTGGCTTCAGGCACGCCCACGTCTTTGTAAATAAATCACGTGTTTTCACGGAAAGTTACGAATCCTTTGAAAATAAATTTAACGTCGCGCCGTAAACTGTAATACAAGTTTTATAGTTGGTAACTGTATTACTTGGATTGAACTAGTGAAAAATAATGTATGATAATTATTAACACAAACTTGCACTGGTTACGGTGTTATAGGATACCTTTTGGTTGCCTTCAATCTCATTATTTGCTCCATAGAGCCCGTACCCATGATGACCTCACGCTTTATATACTCCAATCTGGGCAGAAAATGTTTACCGAGCTGTTCCTCTCTCAACAATTTGTATTTACTTTGTCATTTGAATTTTTGTAGACTGTTTATAAACTAAAAATAAAATAATTTCAAACTACAGGGTTTAGTTTTTGGTTTTGTAATAGTTTTCAGTATGTTTACTTTTTTCAAATATAGCGTCACTAACCATCATTTAATTAAAGTTCAATGTATAGTAAGTATATTATATGATATAAATACAACTCTCGGCACAGCTACATGATTATAATGTATGGTTCTGCGTGTATGGTCACATCACCAAAGAAGATCCTGGTATACTTATTTCGTTTCAATGTGTAGCGGGCTTGGCGTAGGACAAGACAACTTATTTCGTAGCGCCACGTAGCGATGTATGGCAGCGCGTAGCACTACGTAAATATTAGGGGTTAAAATAAACTGAAATTGCCGATTGGTACTGAAAAATTTAAATTCTGTTTTTTTTTTAATTTACATTTATATTTAATCAAAATAAGTACCATTACTATCTATAAATTGCTGCCATCTAATAGGAAGGTCATTTATGCCTTTGCGATAGAACTCTGATGATCTAGATTCGACAAACTGTGTGAAAGCATTTTGTACTGCCTCCTGGAAGAAAAACTTTTATCACGTAGAAAATAATCCAAATCATGAAAAAAAATGGTAGTCCGTTGGAGCAAGGTCTGGCGAATACGGACGGTAACGAATGGTTTCTGATTGCAGTTCCTGTAGAGTTAAAACGGTTTCTCGTGCTGTATGAGGTCTCGCGTAATCATGGAGCAATAATGGTGAACCTCGATTCATGAGTCGGGGCTGTTTCACTGCTAGTTTTGCTATCATTGTTCGGAGTTCGGCACAGTAGACATCTGCCGTTATGTTTTGACCAGATTGGAGAGAGCTATAGTGAATAACACCATGCTGAGACCACCAAACAGTAACCATTACCTTTTTATTGGTAAGCTTATTTTTTTTTCTTGCCTGATAGTTTAGCCTTTGTCCACTATCTCACCTGATGGAAAGTGATGATGTGGTCGAAGATGTTTCAGGCTAACCTAGAACTACTGGCTCTCAAGGACAGCTGCCGGAACACACCGTTAGGTGCTTGGCGACAGATTTTCTACTTGAGGGTGGTAGCTAGCCAGGCGGGCATTTCCATCAAATCGGACATCAAAGTTTCCATCACGAAAGCGTTTAAACCAAAATCGTTGCGATCATTAGCAGTCCCCTCTCCAAACGCAACATTGATATTGCGAGCTGTTTCTGCGCGTTACTCGTAGTTCCGCGTCGGAACTCGTTTTCAAAAATCACTTTTTCACAGGAATCATTTTATTCGGTAATATTGGAAAGTTATAATGGAAATAAGCTTAACAGAAACTGAATTTTTGTCCTGGGACTTCATGGTATATAGAGTTTGTTCTGGTACTAGATGTTTCATTTGCCTTACTTCTTTTATTTCTGTACTATTCAAATTTACGGATACAGGGAACGAGACGTGAAAAACAGGATAAGTGCAGGACGGGGGAAATGGCAACAACTCTTTGCTTGAAACAACGTGTGACCCGGGTGTGACCCGGGTGTGCACATAAACCTTATAAGGGGTAAACTGAGCAGTATCTAAGGTCGATATTAAATAGAATATTTAATATCGACCTTATTGGGCCCACAATAAGGACGAGAAAACTTTATCAAATAGTGATTATTATGATGTTATTAGGGAAAAACCACAACATGTGCATTGGGACTTAGACAATACGCAGGAGCTCCGAAGCAAACTTTTTACATTACCACTTTTTAGTATTAAAAGTAAAGCTAACACGTTTATATCTGGAACTACTTTCCTTTAAACACGCAGCAAGCAGCAAGGAGAGGAACTTTTTAAGCAGTGAGTGTGGCTAAACAATTCATGAAAATTTTACTGGCGAACCTGGGCTTGGTAACTTCTATGTCCTATGATCACACGCAAGATCGTAGGAAGTGGATATCCTTGATTCCCTCCTACCCCTCTGGGAAGCAGGCGTGGCGTTATATACTTAGGTAGTCTGTTACTATTTAGTGGGTTCTTTTGAAAGCGAGCCCGTGTACAGGAGCAGCGTGACGACGGGACGGTGCGTATTTACCCTTAAAAAAGCATTTGGTGTAAACACGTGCACTTGCGGCTCACGTTGCTTCAGTAGGAGCTAGGTGACGTTGTAGGCTATTTCGATATCAAACTTTTAATACCATTCTGTGGGTATAACAATCAAGATGTCTCTATAAGGATTCGTATTCAACAATATTTTTACTGAAACAGTTAAAATGACGTACATTTTGATATTTCCTTTGTCTTTAATTTATCACAAATAAAAACCAATTAAGTGTTAAACAATGGAAAAGTTTGTTTCTGCGCACAATTAAAAGGATTTTATTTTTGACATCGACGACAGTCTTTTCTATTTTTCTTGTGTCTCTGTTCAGTGTTGTGCACAGTAAAGTACGTACGACCACTACGTACTACTTACTATTTATTTATAGACTACTACTGACATTTTGTGAAAAATATGATACACTATAGTTATTTTTATTATCATTACTTGACATAATTGACATCTATATAATTTAATTTAATGACATTTGATTTGAGATGCATGTTTATAATTTTTAATTTTAAGTGTTTGTAACTAAATTTATTCCATTAAGTTTTACACATTCTATAATGATATGTGCATTAATTTAAATGAATTGTGTCAATTGTTATGTGTGCTTTATATTTATAACAATTTCTAAATTATGATTAATAAGAGTAAGTGGTAACTGCCGTGCTTATTATAATAAATAAATAAATAAACGGTGGCATTTTAAATATACTCTACATGTACCTATTGTACCGGCAAGAAGTAACTTTTGTGATCCGGTTTAAAGGATAGGGGTAAGTGCAGGTGAAATTACACGCACGTGAACTTAACAACTTTATATCACAGGGTGGTGGGCGCAGTGTAGATAACCACTGCATCTGTTATAGGCAGAGGTTACGGCTTAACACCAGGTGTGCCTCTTACTTGTTTTATCACTGTAGCATAAATAAATGTGAATAAAAAAATATCCTAAATTCCGACGTGCACATAAGTATCAAAAGTTAGAGTATCTGTTACTCTCCCGAGTTACTGGATTGAATACTGTCCTGTGTCCGTCGAGCAGTGCGGGATGAGCAAGATACAGTGTTCGTATCTAGCTCTAGGTGCTACCATCTTCGAACGCTTAGCAGCATCTGAGATAAGTTTACAGGTTAACCAAACAAAAGACATCGCAAGTGAAGGGCCGACGATATAACATACATGTAGGTTTTTCTGCACAATGGTACTCTGCAAACCAATTATTAAGGTACTCGACTTGATGATTTTTTGTAGAGAGGAATTGGTCCTACTTTTTATATATATTAATGTTTATTGACAAGAGGCTTTCATTAGGTAACCTGATATAAAGTGACGAGCCAGTTGACGATTATATACACTGGCCTATAACTACATATAACGGTATATACACATTACCATCTGTCTGTTTTTGGAGATGAAGTTTATGTTATTTGCCACTGTCCCTGAATTGTATCCAGTAAAATACTAATAATTATATGTACTAAAGACGGCATTTTTTATTGTCCAGAATTTTACGTTGTTAATAGTCGGTACCGTGATGTGTAACATATCATATGACAATAACTATTATTAAATAATAATAATAAATGTCTTTTAATTATATACTCGTATAATATATATATATATATATATATATATATATGGCAATAATTTGTCTTCATCAAAGACGCCGTAGCAAAGAATTGTTTTGGAAGCGAAAGCGATTGCTTGATTGTAGAACTTCATTTAGTTGAGTTCGTTCACGAAATATTTTTGTGAGAGACTTCATACGGACAAAGCTACGAGCTTCATTACTGACATCTTAGTTATGGTGTGATGGTCTATGGATGGTCTTTAATTTAGATCAAAAGTAATAGGTATCTTTTAACAAAATTATATACGAATACATTGCTACTTACAGCTTCGCTCGCGTATACTCGTATTTCCTATTATATACATATGAATACTAGTTTCTTTAAGCTACGAAGATAGTAAATAATATTCAGCAGGTACCGAATACTGTTGGATATCTACTTTTTGTGTAATAATTTTTACTTTTAAATTTAATATAAACTGATATTCACACAAAGGGTAGGAGTAAAATTCATAAACATAGAGTATACAAGGAATATAATTATTTACTTATTAAGTACCTATCTAATTAGCTATATATAGTGCATCCAAATCGCTAAAAAAGTGTTTATCAATATTTATACGACACCAACGTTTTTCTTGTCATAATTTTTTATAGTTCTAATCCCTTTAGATGTTAAGCGGTAAGCTATTCCTATAACAGATGCAGTGATATATACATAGATATATATATATATATATGTCACTGCATATCAATACATATGTATATATATATATATAAGCTTTATATATTATAATATTTATATATATATCTATAATTTAAAACACGTGAGTGGTCTCGTTTTAAAGGGCTCGACAGAATATTAATTAACTTACTTGGAAACACGTTTCAAGTTGAAAGTGGTGTATTATAAACATGTCGGGTCGTGTGTTGTTGGTACGGTTGAAAGCGTTCCGAAGTAAACAGTAACACACGCATTGTATATTTTTTCATTTACAATAACTTTTTTGGGACATGAATTACAGAAAAAGGACGATGCGTTACACGATAATCGACTTGAAATAGTGCTTAGTCAGTAATCAATTCAGTAATGTTTACGTACGAAACTGAAAAACTGGCACAAGTTAATAAATTTCGTTTCTTTTTTAATTTTTATAAATCTTTCCTGTTTGATTGAAGAAATTTTTATAAGCGATAAGACTGGCTTTTGTATACTGTTAGTTTTTCACTGTAATTTTATTTTCCGGTATGTCAATGAAGTATTTTCTATCTAATTATCTTGTCAATTTGTCGGTCTCGAAAAAAAAAAAAAAATCCATGAAACTGTTTCAAAACTGTAATTGTAGTAGAGGGATTCGTGATTCATTTCGAACAAAACAAAACAGTTTGGATTTCCCTTCAAACAATAAAATAATAATATTATATTAATATTACTATTATAACCAATACTACGGACGCATGACCACTATAATGCAGAGGTATTTAAGGCTTCTAAACTCCTATGTAAACCCGCATCATGACATATGGAAACTTATTGGCATTCGTTACCATGACAACTTCATAATACTAATGTGTTATCAATCATACCATAATCAGTACAAAGAAGCATGTCTTCTCTCATATGTGTTTACTCCATTTACATATGTCTTATGTAATTATAATATGTTGATTTATATTAGTTTATAATTCTAATAATAATTTATTAAGTTACTGAACTATTATACACTTTGACGCGAATAGACAGACACCAAGCACCGTTTAAAAGCCATCTGAACAAATCACATCACATGTAATTGTAGGTTATTTTACGTTTGGTACGGATGGATGTGCACTGTACAATAATACAGCTCTGTTACCGTTTGTATGCTTGATATGTAGGTATGTAGTGTTAGAGGGGGTTTGCCATAACTCCCAAGCTTGGCAGGCGTATTGGGGTATGCAGTGTAAGATAGCAGTTTTGTATAAGGCGCTGCTGCTCACCTTCCGGTATTATCCCTTCTTTGGCTCTTACGACTCCCACCGGACGTATCATATAGGTTTCATACTTCAAGTTTCATCATTTAAAAGTCGGTATTGGATAACAATGTTAAATATATACATGTTATGTTTAACGTCTACATTTATAATATCAATGATGTTCCGGGGAGATTGTGACTCTAGTGTTCGCTATTTATTTATATATCAACGCTGTCATATTGTGAAGTTGTCAAATAATTCTTGTGTTTGCGTCTGTCATTGTGAATGATTTGTTTTGAATGACTTCTGCCTGCAAATAATAACCTTTAGAAGTCCACGTGTATATTTGCGTCCTTATAATAAGGACTTTGTTGTTTGTTGCCGCGTTTTGACCGGCTTGTAAGCGGCCGCGAGTGTACGAGTAGGTGTTGATACCATTGTTTGAAGATTGAATCGTGGTTTTGTGAACAATATGACTTGGTGTTAGCCGCAAGAAGAAAAAGAAGTAGGAAGGCTGGCGTTGGTAGGGTAAATCCACGACTTAGCTATTGTAATCCTGGCCAGTATTATTATGTAGTTATTCGTGTACTTAACCACCTCTACAGCGCCACCAGTGCTCAGGTAGTGAGTACCCAACATTTAGATTTAAGTAGGTAAGCTTCGCGAGGCGCAAACAGTAACGCCCCACTTGGAGCCTGTTCTCCTGCAGGCGAGGGTTGCTGCAGGAGTCAGCCACGGACGCTTACTATTACAAATGTACTGCTCATTAAAATATTACGTGCCATCTAGTGCGACTGTTTAACTATTACATCAAGATCCTACACTTCCTCTGACAGTTAGAACATCATGGACAAAAGATGACAATAGTATCAGTTCCAAAATTAATTTGTGGTACTGTGGTACTACATATTTCATAAAAAAATTAAATCATTCTTAATAGAAAAGGCGCACTATACTGTACAAGAATTTGAAAAAGATGTACAATTTTATACACTAAGTTAATTACCTTGACATATACATTTTAATACCCATTTTGAATGAATTATAATTTATGTAATAATGAATAATGGAATGTTAATTTGTTTATTAAATAATTTATTTATTTTGAGATTAGATTGTTTCAAATCAATAATGGATTGTTAATTTGAAGATAAATTATTTAATAATAAAAAATGAATAGATTCAGGCGTTACTTTGCGGAAATCCATATTTAATAGTAACAAATATTTTTAAAATATTTTATGAAAACACTTAAAAAATACAAAAATATATCTAGTGACAATTCCGCCTAGTAAAAATATTTGTTATTATTATAAATTATTTATGTTTATGACATTATATAGTACATTACTTTAGTTATCTACCTGTTAGTTAGTAAGTGATTAATTTGTGACACCCTTACAGGGTAAATGTACTTACCTAATGCTATCTATAAGACCTTCATATTTTGATGAATTGTACATTTGGACAAAAACATAAATGAATACTGAATACTAATCTAATCGCAAAACAATACAAGTCTATTTGTATACAACTGTTCGTTTCCAAGTGTCGGCCTTGTCTGACCCACAGTGCAGTGTGATTATGTACCTAAATGAACTGTTTGGAACTAATGATCACTTACAAACTATTCCTCTCACAAAGTAGCGCCCCTTCGTAGTGTCTGAGTGTAGTTACTACTACTACTGCCTATGCTACGCCGGATAAATTTAAGTCACAGTTTATTAGTTAGGTTATGAAAGTTTTTCTAATGATACTACAAGACGGAGGTGTCGGATTTTCTTCGAAGAATTCGTTATGGTTCTTTGAATCCCGATGGAGTGGTTCCGGAGAAATAAAAGTAATATTAATATATTTGACACAAGCTAATCCGCAAGAATTAATTTGAATCGTTGAAGGCAATACAACGCTCGTTGTGAATACGTGGGCATGGTATGTAAGCAATATGTGACTTTGAAACTTTACAACAACACGAACATTACACTACAAATCGCACAGTCGGTGAGTTTAGTTAGTTAGTACCAAACCTTATCTATCTTTTGGTTAGAATGAAAGCAAGTTTGAATGGTTGCTCGCGTTGAGTACTGACCGTATTTTTTGTTGAAACTAGCCCCGTGACACAGGAAATCTGAAAATAAAAACAATGCGAACTTAGAAATAAAAATAAAATAGGAATGGTAACTAACGGGAACCAGGTGTTCAAATGCATTTTATTGAATAAGTTAAAATAAAAATACTGCTTGCTCCATATATATTAAAACATGTTCCCGTATGGATAGTAACGCATACAAGTCGGCTGCGCATCCTGTATCGTTCATCATCCTTTGTCATCACATACCATCAGATAACATAATAATAATAGCTGAAAAATAGTTGCAGGCAGAATAATTGTATTGTATTATGAGTAGGTACGTGGCCAGTCAAAGCACAACAGCTCTAAAGTTATAACAGGTTTAGGGGCTAAGCCGAACTATGTTTATTATGTACTGCATTTTTTAATGGCTCGCTGGTTTAATATTGAGATTGGATTACGTAACTTCAAAATTTTAAACTCTCTAGCTCTTTTCTTTGAATAAGACCTTCACCAAAAAGGCCTTATTCAAAAATAGCACTGTAGTACCAAAATCAGAAACAAGGAGATTTCAAGCCAAAAACCACTACTATCTATGGAAGAATACAACCAAGTATATTCATATAACCTCAACCACCGTGGAAAAATAAAACTATAGAAGGCATAGACCTAGGATTTATTCGCTACGCTCAATAAGCCTATGATAGAAGGGGTTCGCGAAAACCCCCCACGCTTGGCGTGACTCCCACAGGAAGATATGGAGGATAAAGTTCTAAATGGCTTTTTATGCAATCGTATTGAAACAAGTACGAGACCCACCTGATGTTAAGCTGTACCTCTATCTATAACGGATTCAGTTCGTCACTTGTGACGAACTGCACTGCGCCCGATATCCTGAGACATACAGTAGTTAAGTCTCATCATGAGCCTGTAATTTTACTGGCATACCCTACTCCATGCAAATAATACCACAGTGCATAATAATATACGCGTTACACTTAATTTGCTTATATAATATTAATAACAAATATTTCAGAAACATACTTATAATATTTTTTTAAGCATTTAAGAACTTAATTTATAGAACTCCGCCGTCCTGAAGGCAGCCAGCCCCTGCCCGACCCACTAGAGGGTGTATATGACACAGTCCACACGCGGCAGGTACAGTCCGCGAGGCATAAGCTGAGCTTTGCATTAGTGTGAGTGATCAGTGTGATCACCAATCGGCAGGAGCGCGGCGAGACAGAATGGCGCCGCGCCTCAGGCCGGTTACCCAAAATCAGGTTTTTACCGGGCGAAAATGGCGCCGCGCCTAAGGCCGGTTGTCACACCTACACTATCCATGTACACTCACACAAATGCAAAGCTCAGCTTATACCTCGCGGACTGTACCTACTTATCTATGGGATCGCAGCTCAAGATGGCACTTCTTCTACCCTTCTGGTATCTCTCCGGTCGTCACGACCCCCACACTGTATACTAACGGCGTGCAGTACTCGCTCAGCACCCGACGTGGTTCAATAAATTTACACCTTATATTCATGCTTAGCATCATAGGAAGTCTTGACTGAGAATTTCTCGATAGTTCGTCATTTATGACGAAATGCATATGTTATAAGCAGAGGCATCATCATCATCATCAGCCGGAAGACGTCCACTGTTGAACAAAGGCCTCCCCCATAGAGCGCCACAAAGAACGGCTATTAGCCGCTTGTAACCATTGGCTACCCGCGACTTTCACGATGTCGTCAGTCCACCTAGTGGGGGGCCTACCAACTCTACGTCTTCCGGTGTAGTGTGGTAACCACTCGAGAACCTTTCTTCCCCATCGGTTATCAGTTCGTCGAGCAATGTGGCCCGCCCATTGCCACTTCAACTTGCAAATTCTGAGAGCTATGTCGGTGACTTTAGTTCTTTGCCGAATATCCACGTTCCGGATTTTATCGCGCAAAGAAACTCCGAGCATAGCTCTCTCCATAGCTCGTTGAGTGACTTTGAGCTTGTCCATAAGGGCCACAGTTAGGGACCACGTCTCAGTTCCATAAGTCATCACTGGCAACACACACTGGTTGAAGAGTTTGGTCTTCAGGCTCTGCGGGATCTTCGACGAGAAGATGTCGCGTAACTTCCCGAACGCTGCCCATCCGAGTTGGATTCTTCGGGCGACCTCTTTGTCAAAGTTGGACCTACCTAACTGGACAGTCTGTCCCAGGTATATGTAATGGTCAACAACTTCGAGCGTATCGTTCCCAACAACTACAGGTATGGGTGCAACATGGACATTAGACATAATTTTCGTCTTGTCCATGTTCATTTTAAGACCCACCTGCTGGGAAACTCTACTGAGGTCGCTGAGCATTATACTGAGTTCCTCAAGCGACTCTGCCATTATGACTATGTCATCGGCGAAACGAAGGTGAGTGATGTATTCGCCATAGATGTTGATGCCGAATTCTTTCCAGTTCAAGAGTTTAAAAACGTCCTCCAACGCATTTGTGAACAGTTTCGGAGAAATAACGTCTCCCTGTCTCACGCCTCGTTGCAGTTGGATTGGCTCCGTGCTTTTGTCCTGTAGTCGAATCGACATGGTGGCGTTTCTATACAAACACTTCAGCGCTTCGATGTACCTATAGTCAATTTGGCATCGCTGAAGAGACTGCAGTACGGCCCAGGTTTCGATTGAATCGAAGGCATAGTCCACAAACGCTAAACATAATGGCCGATTATACTCCTCAGTCTTCTGTATAATCTGGCGGAGCGTATGAATGTGGTCTATGGTGCCTTTTCGGAACCCGGCTTGTTCGGGAGGCTGGAGTCATCAAACCTACGAGCAAGACGATTCGTAATGACTCTCAAGAACAGCTTATAAACATGGCTCAGAAGTGAAATGGGCCTGTAGTTCTTCAACAAGGTCTTGTAACCTTTTTTGAAGAACAGTACCACTACACTTCTGCTCCACGCTTCTGGCGTTTTACCTTCAAGGATGACGGAATTAAATAACTTCTGGAGGACTGAGAGTACCGGTTTTCCACCCGCTCTCAGAAGTTCTGTCGTGATTCCGTCATCAACTGGCGCCTTGTTGTTCTTAAGCTGTTTGAGAGCCATTCTAGCAGAGCCATCAGGTAGCTCAAAATATCATTATAAAAATGGTTTGCATAGTGATCACGTACATTTATTTCCATGTATCACGATGCAGTCGATATGAAGGTTATATTATTATAATAATAATGTTTATTTGCTTAAAGACATGCTAACAATGTAATACTATAATTAAATAATTATATATATATATACAGTTGACAGATAGAGTATAATATAGTCCGTGCAGGTTTTTTGCCTACATCATGGAAAATATTAGAATATTGTAACGTCATTACTACAATATGAATATTACGAAGACGTTGAAGTCGTCAACCGCTCCCGGCGCGTTACACTTCATTTGCTTCATATTATATATAAAGTTTATATAATATAATATTCTTTTTATTTTATTTTTTTATTCCTGATACGTTAGTTTTGACCACTATCTCACCTGATGGAAAGTGATGATGTGGTCGAAGATGTTGTTCAGGCTAACCTAAAAGTACTGGCTCTCAAGGACTGCTGCCGGAACACACCGTTAGATGCTTGGCGACAGATTATCTACTTGAGGGTGGTAGCTAGCCTGGCGGGCATTCGCAAAATGCCCTACCACCATGCTATAACGACTGCCATCTTAAGACAACAACCGGGACCGACGGCTTAACGTGCCCTCCGAAGCACGGAAACGCTCAGTAGTATTGTCACTAGCGGTCACACATCCAACTCATAACCGCGGGCGACGTTGCTTAACTTTGCTGATCGGTTGAGAACAGCTAAGTAAACTTCGCTACGAGCGCTTCAGAATAATAATATTTTCAGTAATATATTCGCCTCAGTTATTATAATGCGCCGGGATTATACTAAGTGAGGCGCCGCGGTTGCGCCGCGGTATCAACACGAACGATGGTAGATTGTACAAGGAATTCAAATAATATATCTATCACATCTACTCGATAAGAGCTAGTTTATTCCTCGTAAACAGGGATTAAAGGAGCTTTAGCGACAAAAAATGATTTGAATTGTATATTTATAGTAAAAGTTCCAATCACCAAAGAGATCAATCAGAAACATTGTATAAACAAGTTACAGGCCGTTTATATTCATATTTTTACAACCTATAAAATAATGTAGTTTTAACTTAAAAACTACATCCTGAGACGACGTTTTCTGGGAGTATTTCTAATACTCAAGCTGTAAATAAAAATCGAAAACTGTAACGGATGCTAGGTAGTGGTAAAATTATTGCGATGCAATACCATAATTGTTCAAATATATAAACATTAGTCTCTAACTATTTCTATGCTTTGTCTTATTTTTCCTTATTATATCTAAATAAATAAACGTACTATTCGTATTCTTAAGTTGCACTTACTTATTTTCTCATAGAGAGTGATAAAAAGTAGTGTCCACCGCGGGAGCCAACAACTATTTTAAGCTCGAGTAACTTTGAATCCTTTGTCCCTCTCTGGACACAAAGAAACAATCTCGCCTTTAAAATGGTTGTTTGCACCCTTGGTAAACAATCTACTATTTTACAGCAAGGGCTCTGTTTTGATCTATATATGCTCTATACTCGTAGTAGAATCCTAAGCGTAGCAAAGGATACAATATACTTCGCCCCATGAAAAAATTGGTTTTGACCCCGTGTGACTCTACTTTTCATTCCACTATAAGAAAAATAAATAAGAGACTTAATTAGTCCTATATCAGGCGGATTGTCCACTGCGGAACACCGACTCCCCCATTATGGGGGTTTTGCCATTATCCCCACGCTTGGAAGGCTTCTTGGGAATTGCAGTGTGAGATATCAGTTCCTCTGAAAGCGCTTCTGCCCACCTTCTAGTGTATTGCGCTTAGTCGCCTCTTACGACACACACGGGTAGAGATGGGGGTGACATTCTGGCTCGGCACCCAATGGGCAAATAAATATGTACAACTCATGAATATAATAAATAATAGTAGAATATATATTATTTTATTATTATTCATGGATAAAATATGAGTAAAGTAATAATTAAAATTTATAACAAATCATACATTTTTCCATAATTTGCTTTAGCAGTAATCGTAATAGTGTGTAAATGTATTAATTCGGTGCCTCGAACAGATCTCATTCTTTGTAATTTTCGCGCCACGTTTATTACTGTCAGTTACATAGTTAAAGTTAATTTCATAACAAACGTAAATAACAACCGAAATATTTTCACATGCCTGGAAAATCCCGCAAGAAGCATGGTATAAAATTTAAAACTTTTTAGCACCCCCAAAAATTAAATTATATATGCAGATAAGAGAAGATTGTACTCTCCATAATCTCTAAACAATGACATCCCACGGGCTTGGTGTCAATATGTATTAATTACCAGCTACCGTCTCATGTGCCTTTAAAAATATCTTAATTTAATTTCCAGGCGTTCCAAAGTTCTAAAAAATATCTTAATTTAATTTCCAGGCGTTCCAAAGTTCTAAAAAATATCTTAATTTCAACTATTATGTACTAGTTGAATACTGATTCCAATTACGAACTAGAGATGCCGAAACACGGAGAAACAGACCAGCCTTTTGGGTACGGAACCTAAAATAATATACTGATATTTCGACTAGAAAGCACAGTAATTATAAAGTTTTTTTTATTTCTGTCTCTATCACACGTTAAGAGAAGAAAATACTAAACATTTTAAATTTTAACCATAAATCTTACTTTTACAATAATTACAATCGAATCGTGAACACGGTGGTAGAGTCTTTTCTTATAAACAAATCACCAACATCTTTTTATAATATACATAAGGCAATTATTATTGATTTAAGATTTAATAGTAAAGTGTCTACCTACTTATAAAATATCTGCTTTGGTTGTATGTATAACCATTCCTTTAGTAGGAACTCCATACCTACTTGTGTTTTTAATTTATGGGTCTATATATCTATTCGTATAAGGATCTAATCGAAATTGATTTAATCAAAATAACCTTTCATTTTCTGAATAGTATATTTATTAAACTAATCATAATATATTCTTGCTCTCATAAACAAATAATTTATAAGACAATTCTTTTGCTCCTATTTTCAAAAACAAAATGTGTACCTAAGTACGTAGATTATTAAAATATATCTACGTCGTTTTTGTCATGTTAAAAATAATATTTTAGTAATATGTACGTATTTTAATTTATACTTTAGCCATGTTTTTAATGTAATGTATTTTTCATAGGTAACCTAATCAAACTTCAAAATAAAAGTTTCTTAAAGCGCCATCTGTTCGAATTTTATAGTACTTCCTCAATTGTTCTTCGAGAAGGTAGAGCACAGGGCGCTAGAGCATTTAGTTCGGCTGTTTCCCACTGAAGGCGCTAGCAGTAGTTGTCTAAATAAGGAAATTTATAAACTTTGAACTTTATATTGTATGCCGACTCACCGTTCCGATTCATTGTTAGCTGTTGACTGCAAAAATGTCACAGACTTCCAAATTCACAACATTTACAATAAAATAATGTCCGGAGGAGGGTAATAATAAATTTCGAATTTTAAAGGTAAAAATATGGAGTCGGTCACATGTGCAGACTGTGACCGAAGTGTAGTGGCACACGATTGGCTGGAGGTTTGATGTCGGTGCAACAGACCGCGCCGCGATTGGTTGTGCGGTGGCAGGTCGGTAAAGCAGTGTGCCCTGGGCACGTGACGACCATGCCGGCTCCCACGCGACTTCAATTTGAATAGAGGGCGCCTCAGAGCTTGTTTACAATGTTTACTTTCGTGATTACAAGTGTGACATAATTTAGCGTAACAGTCAGTCAGTAGTAGGCCGCGCGCACGCGGACGAGGAGGCCCGATGCGGCGGCGGCCGGTGGTGGCGGTGCGGAGGTAAACGCGCGCGAGCGCATTCTGGACAGCAGTGCGCAGCGTGGTGGCCTTGACAGCACGTACCTACCTGTCTAACTATCTACAATAATTGTGGCTAACCAGATGATAATTAGATACGTATGGACCGTGTAGTGTAGTACATTTTAGGTACACAGCGCAGTTCCACCGCTCTGCTAGAAAACTCGCAGTCATTTATTTTTATTTAGTGCCAGATGTAAAACAGCGGAAATTCATCATGCCTGTCTACGGCAGCGGACAGCTGTTGCCTCTACATTTATATAGATATATGATATTATGTATCTGGCTAAGAGATAGAATTAGAGCTACGGGATTTCATGCTCTTACCTGTGGTGTTAGTACTCGTAATATTTTGATATGAAATAGGTATTCTTATGGTAGCTCGAAACAACAAGCAATAATGTTATTACATTAAAACAGAATAACGAACAGATTGTAGGCCTTTAAATAGCTCAGATCCCAGAATAATAACGCTCCACTTCGCTATTAGCCTATTATTCTGATGGTTCAGATAATAGGTACCTAGGTATTAGCAATTTCACTAGTGTAGTGTACTTAACTATGTCTGCGGTGGGTGGTGTAATCTAGTTACTAATTATATTACAAAAGTTTGATATACCTAATACTACTTACCTACTTCTTAAAAGCTACCTATTAAACAGTTATAGATATCGATATTTATATGATTCATAAGACAAAAATCTAAACATTAAATGGCTTTTTAAGGTACCTACTGTATAATATAAACTACCCTTTTAAGGTATATGATATAATTAAATATATTTATGTGCGTAATTAGTTACAAGTACAAAATATGTGATGGTCGAAGTGAGTCACAAATAAAGGGTACTTACAGGCAAATAACAGGGAATGTCACATATTTTAATATTTTTCACTTTTTTTTTATACAATCATATCCTTGTCTGTAGTATTTTGAATTCTAACCTTTAGAATATAAAAAAAAAATAACAGATGCTGTCAAAAATTCAGTTTTCATTATATGGCCAAAACGCAAAAGAACTGGGAATGTCCGTGACATAACGGCAATAAGTAAGGATTGTCACATATGACGGTTATAATTTTAAGGTTAGATTTTTTGATATAATTCAAGGTTCCTCTGCAGAAACAAAGAAAAGTATGGTAGGCTAAAGATGGTCATGTCATACTGCATAGAGAAAATTATAATGAAGCTTGGGAGAAGACAAACATTTTACTTAAATAATAAGTTTACGAGTGATGAAACTCATATATAGATTTTCCTGATTTTTTGTAAAAATATTTTTTCCAATAAACGAAGCAAAATATAAAGAGTTAATGTGTTTAATACCATTTTGTACCCGATAAGCTCAATATCTATTTGAATAAACAAAATATGATCCAAGTACCAAAGATTCAGATGACTGAAATTGGACATTCCTTGTTTATGTTGATTGAGACATAGGTAGCTTGTTTTTTGTTTGTTAAAAGAAGTTTAATTTTGTTTTGATAGGATTTAACCGTTTTTATAAAAGTCAAAACGTCTATTTGACATCAAAATAATATTAATTATTTAGCATTTAGTTAGTTCAAAGCTAAAGTAATTGCATGCATTGATCTCAATAAAAATAATATACATACTATTAAACTTTCATATTGTTTTTTCTCAAAATTCAAATATTAAGACATTTCCTGTTATTTCCCTGTGCCCTTCAAATAATGAAATAGTAAGTGAGCTACCTCCAATCATAGTAATATTTAGCAATGAATTGAAAAAGAACATTAATGGTTTGAGATTTTTGTGTGAAACTTTTTTTACATGGTACCTATGAGGTTCTTCTTTTAAAAAATGTGCAACATTTGATTATCGACTTTCAGTTGCTTTTATATTCAGCTTAGACAAGAAAGATGGATACTTCGAAAATTCAAGTGATTTTTGAATGCGATTTTGGTTAAAACGCTTTCGTGATGGAAACTTTGATTTGAAGAACGAACCCCGTCGAAGACCGCCCACACAGGTGAATTACAATGAATTGAGAGACGGTGAAAGCCGATCCGAGCCAAACTACCCACGAATTATAAGCATAGTTTAATGTTACCTTACCAACAATACTGACTACAGAAACCATTTTAACTCTACATGAACTGCAATTAGAAACCATTCGTCACCGTATTCGCCAGACCTTGCTTCTACAGTTTTTTTCGTGATTTGGTCAATTTTCTACGTGATAAAAAGTTTTCCTCCCAGGAGGCAGTACAAAATGCTTTCACACAGTTTGTCGAATCTAGATCACCAGAGTTCTATCGCAAAGGCATAAATGACCTTCCTATTAGATGGCAGCAATGTATAGATAATAATGGTAATTATTTAGATTAAATTAAAAAAAAAAGTATTTCAATTTTTCAGTACAAATCGGTAATTTCATCCTTCATCCCCTAATATATAGATACACACAATGAAACAACACTTAGGTAAATGGGAATTCGAACAGTGAAAGTTGTAAATAACTGTAGATAGTTATAAAGGTTATTATTATAACATTTCCCAGTAAGCTATACACTGCCCCAGATACGACACAGTACAGAGCACGCGTGGCGTGGCGTGGCGCAATGGTTGCTCCTCTACAGGATTCCGTACGAGTAACTCGACACATACTAAGCGTACCTACAACATCAGTAGGTATCCGTGCTCCTCTGAACGTGAACATTCAAATGAGACATTCGGTATTTTTTTCGATATTTGGCGGTTTCATCGGTAATTTATGAACTTTGCTAACAATTATTAAATAAAAATTTAAAGAAAATACCAGCAAATAATTGAAACCGGCGATCATGTACAATGGCTGCCAAACATATCTAGGTACAAGCGCGATAGGTACAACTGTTGTATTGTGGAATTTCCCGCCACAACCTTGACGTTTTGTTACCCGTAACATAGAGCTGCACTACACTCACACATATGAGTATTAGCGTGAGTGCAGTTATAAACCTGTGAGCGAGCAAGTTAAAGAGGGGTCCCTGTATAAAAAATGTGTCCTTTCTACAATTACATGTATTAATTAATTATGCTTAACACGCTGTCAATTGGTAGAGGGCTGGAGCATGTGGACTGTCTGTGAATCTGCAATGGCCTATAGTTAAATGCTTTTATTGTAGTAGATGTAGTAACACTACCCGAGGAAAATAATAATAATAATAGATGTTATGTGTTATTATTCTTAACTCGAGAAAAACAATGAATACAAAGTAAAAATTACAAGTTATGTTGTCACTGCGCTAAGGTTTTCGAATTTAATGAATCCATAAACTTTTGATATTATATAGTGTGTTGTTTCGGCACCCTCAGTATGCAACTGTCCGTTATGTTGTGTTATAATATTGAACTACTTCAATATTGTTGACGTGGGGGTGTCGTGGTTAAAGCGCGGGTAATAAGATAATACGATGACCTATATATATGTATGTATTACCTATTATATTATAAAGTTTGTTTTTCAGTAATTTTACAACATTCATTGTTATAGGCGTGGGCGTAAGCTGAGTGTCTACTCAATGGTGCTTGGCGACAGATTTTCTACTAGAGGGTGGTAGCTAGCCAGGCGGGCATTCACAAAATGCCCTACCACCATGCTGTAACGACTGCCATCCTAAGACAACAACCGGGACCGACGGCTTAACGTGCCCTCCGAAGCACGGAAGCGCTCAGTAGTAATGTTACTAACGGTCACCCATCCAACTCATGTCCGCGGGCTACGTTGCTTAACTTTGCTAAGTAAACTTCGCTACGAGTGCTTCAAATAATATGCCAACCCTGTGCTTTATTCCGAATTTATTTATTTGTACTTGCCATGTACTTAGTACACGTCGGTAATCCGACGTGCTGTACTATAGGTATGTATAATACATTGTACGGCTATATAATGCTGCAAGGCCGTGGGCTTTGGGAAAGCGTCGTCTCTCCTTGAACGTCGCTTGGGCGGGCGGGAAGTGGCTGTGGAGGTGGGGAGATCGCGGGGGAGGGTTGGCACTGCGATGCGAAGGTCGAGGCCGCCGCGCCGCCGAATCAATGGGAGATTAGTGAACGGACGCGCTCCAAGCGGGACGTAAAGGAAGCGGAATAGGATACAGACTATCACGATCATCCAACAATGCACGCAGCCACTCAGACCAATTGGCTGCATGTCCCTCGCCTTGGCTTTCAGTGTCACAGACACTAAGGGACTATTACTTCATATGTACCCAGTGAGACCTCAATTACAGTACTGTTCTTCTATTCTAACCACTGTGTATATGCTGCATAGAAAACCTCTCCTAATTTTCAGAACAGTATAAAAGTCATTCACGTAAGCTGAATACTAGATCGATTTTATATTCAGCCTGTCTCTGGATTTTATTAATAACTACCTGCGACTTGGTTCGCGATTGCCGTACCTGCAGACTTATTATTCACATTTGAGCACTGTTTATCTCATATTAAGCGACGCTGTGGTCTGCGGTGAAGCACTCTTAGTAAAGCATAGCTCAGAAAGGAGCTTTTTACTTTGGATTTGAAATCTCCCAGCTTGTATTTTCCAGAAGGCAGTAGTTAAGTAACTCAGAGAGTTCCTTCGCGGTTCGATACACATTAAGGATGAACTGGCCGGCCCGTTCTCCATACAAACGTCGCAGGGCGATCACTCCCGTATTTGAGGATTTAGGTCCATTAACTTTTAACTAGCTGATATTAAACGGATAAATCTCAAAATTGTCATACAATACAATGGTATTTTCGTAGATGCCCACTAATAAATATACTGATTGAGTTATAAAAACCATTAAGCACCTAAATGTCAATAAGGAGAAATCAGGACGCTAAGTAGAATGAGAGAAAACAAAATACACAGTTGTTTCATACCTTAGCGGCACCTAAATAGACTATTAGTATAAGGTTACCCCACGCGTTAATAAATCAAAATACAAGTGTATATTTTCACTTTCATCCCCTCTCCCAAGGGTACCGTGCTGAATTTCGGGATAAAAAGAATATAATGTCCTACCACGTAGTATTATTATGTAGTATTATATGTTCTATGCTAGTAGTATGAACTGAAGTCATGCTAAGTTTCGTTGAAATTCATTCAGTAGTTTTAGCGTGATACGCGGCCAAGATACAGACAGACAGACAAAAAAAATACAGTTTTGTCATCAGTATCATCTACAGAGTGCCCTCAATTTTTTTTAATATATCTTCAATTTACATAATTGGATCTGTTACAGTTTCATTATAAGTATAGATAAATTAAAACCGTTGATGTCAGATAAGCGTAGCTAGGCTAGCGCTAGCGGTTGAAATGCAAACACCCTCCCACGCTATAATTTCGGATATTTACTTGTGCAAGTACTTGAGCTATCCGATCGCGTTAACGGAAAACAAATGAAAAAGAGTAAACATTGTCGGTCGAACGAGTGGCAGCTGGATGTGAACACACGCACACACAATTAGAACAGCATTATTAACTGACACATTGAATGGTCTCCAGCCGACGTGATGAGTGCGAGATCAAACTCAGCGAAACGGTAGTCTCCGTTTATTTTGCGTTATTAAAAAAAGGTATTGAACGCAGTATTTGAACAACCTAGTTTGAATAATTAGGACATTTTTGTACAATGTTAAAATGTATCATAAGTCTCCATTTTTTTGTCAATAGCAAGAACAAGCTCTGGAAAACTTGATCTTTACGTATTCTTCACTAATAAGATAAATTATGCACTAATTGTAAGATACACTGAGTTGTGCATACAAAGTTACAACGAAAAGTAAACTTAGAAACAAGACCGCGGTTAATATTTGACCTTTTGTATATCTGGGATGGGTTGATATCTATAGTAAAAATTAATTAATCTACAAACTAATATTATTATAAGCTTTAAACTTGCTACAACACTAGTTTTGTGACTTATTTGCGTCACAGATATTCATGAACATATAAGTATATCTAAATAGCTAATACTGTTTTTCATAGGTACGGATCGTGGTTAGTTTAGGCACTAGGTCACGCTAGCCTATAAGGCGGGGGAGAGGGGGGCTGCAATCAATTTATGAATCGTTGCCAATACTGTATTCTGCTGTCGTGAATGTGTCTTAGTATTATACAGGCTAACAATCGTGAGTTGCTTATATCACCTCACTAACTGCAGAAGTGTGCCCCGTGGGGTGCCGGGCTAGAATGTCACCCCCTCATTGTCACCTGTGGGTGTCGTACGAATTAAATTGAAATACAGCAGCATCTTCTGAGGAACTGATACTTAAACTGCGATCCCCAAGACGCATGCCGAGCATGGGGATTATTGCAAACCCCCCCTTAATGGGAGATGCTGTGTTCAGCAGTAGGCAATCGGCTACTGCAGAAAACAACAATATATTTACGCTTCATGGTCAATTTCAATGTAAGATTTTAGAGACTCTAATGACAATCCTTACATCTATGTCACCGGTTTATTGTACGAACCGTTAGTTTATAATAAATCTAGTTAGATTATATACCCTCGATAGATTGTAAATTGAAAGTAAAATTTACAATCTAACGTTTACAAACTGACCATGACCAGTCGTCAAATTGTGATTTTCGTGTGACAGAACACAAAGTGCATACTGATTGGTTGAACGAATCAACCAGTTTTCACCATCTCCCCCGCCGGCATTATTCTCTTACCAGCTTAAACAAGTCGATCTTGTGCGTGCTTTAGTTTCATTTTAAGACATTAAAACCAATTTAAACAGTGTAAAACAGTAGAGTGAATAAACAACTTTAATATTTACTGGCCATGAGTGAATAAGAGCCAGTGGATGATCATATCCAGTGAAGTAGCACTGCAAAATAATCATAATTATGTTATTCAACAACAATTTACCATAGATCTACGAAAGTATTACAGTGGGCATAAGCAAAATACGTACAAGTTTTAATGTATTATTTTATGGCTTATGTTTTACTTACCACCAGATATAGTAACATATAACAGACAAAAATATTAAATGATCAACAAAATTAGACCCGCATTTTAATGTCAACTTATAACCAAAATTTTAATATCTCGCTATCCTATTTAAGCAATATGACTCCAAATAAACCATCGCTAACCCAAAAATAGTAAATGATCACCAATAGTAGTAAATGAACATCAAAATTAAATTCTTGTGTCGCATCGCCGGCCGCTACCGCGGCACGCTCGCTTCGCTTTCTCGGCTCTGGCGTTGTTGTGATCACAAGTAACCTATCGCTCCTCCACTCTTCGCTCGTCGTCGCACCTAAATATGAATTTGCCCTAGATTTTATGATATTTCACCCCTCGCTAAGATTAAGTTTTCATTTACTACATGTGGAGATCATTTACTACATATTTTGATGTTCGATTACAATTTTTGGTAAAAGAACTAAGGGTATCAAAGCATTTTATGGTTGACCATATTTAATCCCTTATTTTTTTAATTTGAACTAAATATGTGTTTTTGTTTGACTATTATTTTTGTTCGTAACTCTATGGAATGAACTCGTGCCACCTATAACGGCGACCAATAAGAGGACGGTTCACAATGTCGCGGACGATATATTGTCAGACAGAGCAGTAATTGGTTCATTTTGTTTGTAATCTGACAGGTTATAGTAAGTTAGATTATAAACTGCCAGCTAGACATGGCCAGTTTATAATCTTACGAAAATGTAAGCGTTAGATTGTAAATTTTAATGTTCGTTCACAATCTATCGACAGTTTATAATCTCACTAGATTTTTTATAAACTAACGTATCGTACAATTCTCCGGTGACATATATATCTATATAAGTATATGCATAAGTCGTGATTTCTCGTTCAAACTGGGACTTACCGTGATAGTGCAATACGAGTTCAAGAATATAAGGTAATAATTACGTCGAGTATTTACATATAATGAAGTATTTGATTGTATCTGTAATGCGGATAGCCACTGACGCGGAGCGCCGCGCCGTGTCTCTATCTTATCTAAACGATCAGTTATCACAAATCTGACGTATCTCACAAGCTCTGATATACCTACGCGCCTAAAATACACAAGTTAAGACTTTAACGATAAACATATTACAGATATGGAATGTAGGTGAGTGGAAAAGATAATGACTCTTACAGATTGTTCAGTTGACGCATTTCATGTGTAATACAATGTAGGTAGGTATCGAGGATTATCGTGCATTATTTTATTGAAGGCAGCGTGGCAGTGTTAGCGCAAGGCGAATACTCGTGTGAAGCGTGAGTAGCGCGTGGAGTGGAGCATGGGTCAGACGTGACGTCGCGCCGCGGTGCCTGCGGACGGAGACCCCACGCCGATCTCGTAAACCCTTAACGGCCAATTTGTGAGTTATGTTACCGCGCGTGCGCACAATGGCCGCTCGCTCGCCTTACTCACCCAAACAACCACTTCCGAAACTTGACTCTTCGAGCGCTCGTTCGTCGCCACTTGACTATACTCTCCTGACATACTTCTATCCTAGTCGAATCAAAACTAGTGAGCGGTAAGTATTCCAAATTTCCGCAAGTAGTCGGTGAAACTTTCAGAAAGTTTGAGAGGACTTGACGTCAGCCTTACAGTAATAAAACTTTTGAAGTTTAAAGAAGTCGGATGAACTGTATACGCGCGCAGAGCTTGTCGTCGGATAATCAGGGACATGTGAAATGTCGACGCCGAGCTATTTGTAACTCGAGCTACGTGTGTGTGTGTGTGTTAGCCGCTTTCATTAAAATTATTTTCCATTTTCCAACATGCGGTGCGAGAACAGGAGTGGAGGTCGGAGCGCAATCTAGAACGACAGGAAATTAAACCCGATTTGTGAAGTAGAGCTTCGGTGCAAGCTCTAAATTGTTCACAACAGACTATATCTACTATATTCTAGAGTTACTATAGGTGTATACTTATATGAAATGCCTCTAAGTCAAAGTGGAGTGAAGTTTATATATATAAGTAATAAAAAAGGGATTTGCTATCAATTTTAGTCGGGCTTTACTTTTGGGCCTTGTTTGCAGCCCAGTTTCATCTTATTGATGTTTGAAGTGACTAGTTGTACGGAACGAATAGAAAGTGTTTTCTAGGAGGGGGGAGGGGGAGGGGGGCAGGAGATCGGGCGGCGAACACGGAGTGACAGCAAGGGGTGGGGAGGTATTCTGTTTGCATGCATGGCCTCTACGGGAACTAAGTCCATACGAAACATAAAGTAAGCATATCGTATAAAAGTTCTACGTGAGCAATTTACTTCAGTAAATTGGATATTGGACGTGAATCCGGCCTTTTCAATTCAAGTATGTTTACTTTTGAAAGTCATGACATGCAATGCGAGCTAACAATGAATATATAGTTGAGTGATCTAAAAGGAAACCGTTTAATGGTGTATGCGATGGCACAAGCAAGAGGGCCCACCTGATGTTAAGCGGTAACCTTTGCCTATAACAGATGTACGCTGAGACATACAGTTGTTGAGTCTCATGTGCCTGTAATTTTACTGGCTCTCAAGGACTACTGCCGGAACACATCGTTAGGTGCTTGGCGACAGATATTCTACTTCTGGGAGTGGTTGATAACCAGGCGCAAGATTTTCCTTAAACAATGCAGTAAAGCTCAAGCTGGCGGCAGGGATCGAACCATAGACCTACGGCACCGCAGTACTTAGCTTTAACCACTCGGCATACCAGTAATAATAACTTAGTCTTACTGCCAAATGTTATACCTCCACGTCAATTAATCAGGCTTACAATCGGTAATGGAGTCGCTCAACGTTTTGATGACGTCAGAACACGAACTCTGACGTTACATTTAATACGAAGTATTACTGTTCCAGCGACAAATCCGCCATGTTTATCCATCTTAACAAAGTTACTTTCTAGCAGCGGATTTAAACTTGATTTTGGATATTTTACGATAAAAATAGGTTTAATTAAGATGTAAATTATTATTATTAAAATAAATGCAACAAAATTATTGGATGAGTGACACTAAAAAAATTACAGAGAGCTGTTGAGCAGCATACAATAAAATGTCGTACAACTATGGTAAATCCGTTCCATAACATCGTAGTTCGAAACAGTGCGAGCGGTATAACGCTATATTATAAACATCTTGTATCTCGCTTGCACATCCTTGATACATATTTCATGTAGGATCAAACCAATATTGCTTGATGCGATTTTGGGTCGGTGATAGTTCGTGGCTGCGAATGATTATTCTAATCATGAAACAAAACGCTCCTTTTTTATGATGGTTTCCTAAAAGGTGGGAGTTGCCCCCTGAACCTGAACAGAACACAGAGAGTTAGAGACCACGATCCGAGATTACATTACAATGTAATGTATGCATGCATATTGTGTACACTTGACTACTAACAGCAAAAAGCAGTTTGCTGCAACATTCCTGGATTGTTTATACTATTTTGAAGTACCTACGTTAGACAAATACAAGTACCCTTCCCGAACGTCACAACCTATTGTGCTACATGGAAACTCAGAGCAGGGATTCAATGGAGATTAATCTATTTAAAAGCTCTCTCGTCCACTTCCTCGTGTATCTTCAAAGCTTTTACGTGAAATGTTCTAAATATTTATTGTCAAAACTGCATTTTTGTAGATGAAAAATTCATAAGAGTTACCACGAGAGAGTTCACGAAATATCTAATAACCTGTTTTGTGAACGAGAGAGTAATATTATTTATATTAATACTTCATTATCGCTGTGTTGAGTCAGTATTACGTATATAGACAAGGTAAAGTAAAGTTGATTAAATGCATGCAGTGATGGCTCAGTGGCATTAGCTATGGACTGCCGTGCCACAGGTCCATGGTTCGAATCCCGCCGCTGGCTTGAGCTTCACCGCATGGTAGAAGGAAGGGTATTTTGCGAACGCCTGGTTAGCTACCACCCTCAAGTAGAAAATCTGTCGCCAAGCACCTAACGATGTGTTGCGGCAGCAGTCCTTGAGAGCCAGCGAAATTACAGGCACACGAGACATAAGGACTATGGCTCAAGGTGACGGGCGCAGTGCAATTCGTGACTTATGACGAAATGCATCTGTTATAGGCAGAGGTTAGTCCGCTTAACATCAGGTGGGCCTCATGCTCGATCCGTCACAACGACATAAAAAAAAATGCTCGAACAATAATATGGTGTACTCTTATTAACGTAAATATTACAAGAAATGCTATTTGTATTTTTTTTCACTTTTATTTTTTTATTGCTGATATAGGATAGGTAAGTTTTCTCTTATAGGTAGATCTTGTCTGATAGGTAGGTCTTTGACTACAATCTCACCTGATGGTAAGTAACGATGTGGTAGAAGGTGTTGACAGGCTTAACCTAGAGTTACTGGCTCTCAAGGACAGCAGCTGGAATACACCGGAAGGTGCTTGGCGACAGGTTTTCTACTTGAGGGTGGTGCCCGTGCACCATGCGATGAAGCTCAAGCCCACGGCGGGATTCGAACCATGGACCTGCTGCGCGGCAGTCCATAGCTAATGCCACTGAGACATCACTGCTTCACTGGCGATGTGTCTTTAATAATAAAACAATACAAAGTATTGGCGCTCGATTGCATTGCTTATCCGTCAAGCCAAATAAGTGCCAGCATTTTGTAGGGTATCGGGACATGAATAAAGATCGGTTATATTTTATTCATGCGGTATAGGTACTGGCGAGATTACTGGCTAATTAGTCTTCACATCTTTATATCTCAGGGCGATGGAAGCAATGCAGTTCGTGCAGGTTACCGTTTAACACAAGATTTAACATAGTTTAAATTGAATTAAGTAAAATTAAATGCCCTTTATACCGCTGAGATATTGAAATGCGCATGCCTGACCAAGTTCTTTTTTAAAAAAAGGAGTTGCATTATGTATTTTAGTACAACATTATAACACTAGTTTGGATGATATTATGGGTACTATGACACAGGATGTTTTAATGTTGGCGATAAGCTATCTGTTTCAGAAACTTTTATAGAGTATATATATCATGGGTGTAGATAAATGTGTTTAATAATGACGAATTAAGGAATGTTCAGTACAACGAAGATATCCGCAGATATAGATACCGACATATGCGTTACTTTGATAGCTGCGCCAATTAAATAATAATAACTATTTATTATTCGTAATCGCGCCGCGCGGCCATCCCGCGCCTGCTGATGTGTCCCCGACCGCACCGACTTACGATGTCGGAGTTCTTCAATGACTTCACAATGACCTGCTTGCTTCAATGGTTACAGTAAAACAACGTAGCATGTGAAAGTCATACTTTTAATACCAAATCATAATTTTGCGTCCGTGTGTTACTGTAAAGTCCATGGGCCCTTGCTGCGCATAGGATTCTACTATAGAATCCTTCGCTCCGTTTCGGATGCACCTTGGCTGTAAAACTATTATTTGCTCCCCTGTGGTACAACCTAGGTACTATTGCACTAAACATAATGCCGCTATTCGTGTGACATCATTTCAATCGACTCTCTGTGCTGCGAGATCATAACTAACCGCACTCGTGCAGACTACTGCTACTACACTGTACAGACTACTGAACGACTAGTAGCTAAGCTACTGTCATTACAGTCAGCATTCTCTTTCCCATATCACACTGACACGCGCGGCCGCTTTCCTGATTCCGTCTTTTTTCATTTTCTCGTTGGTAGTTCACTCGCTAATTATAGCATTCAAATGTTAAGATCTAATCTTAATCTGCGCCAGATGTGTATTAACAACCAACTTGCGTTGACGCGAGTGACGGCATGCTGCTCATGTGTCGCATTAATTTCCTCAGTTGCCTTTAACAAACAGGCTATAGAAACATCCTTATATTTTAAGCCGGCATGAATATTGAGCTTAGTTTAGTAGAATATTGCACCATTCAATCAAATAATTTTATGCAAATATTAATGCGGTCTTTCATATTATCAATACTTCATGAAAACGTTGATAATAATCAATTTATTTTGCGAATTGAATATTCCACTGTGCGCCCAAATACACTATGTAGGAAATGTCAATAATCCGCTGACAGAAGAACTACACGTTCCTTTGACAAGTTAAGTGTTTTGTATCGTTTTGTTTGAAACAGTCAAACATCGCACAAAAGTGAAACGCTCAATTGGCTCTGTTTTATTTTGTATATCATTCTTGCATTCCATGAGTTTATTTATAAAACTACAGCAAACACATCGATGGAGTTGCGAGCTCTGATTTGGATTATGGAGTAAAATTGAAACACTAATGGTCAAAATCATAAGATGTGGCACCGGAATCGTTAAAAGTGACCTTAGCGTTCAACATGTCCCGAAAGTATCCAATATACCGCCCCATCCCGGCGCGGGCGGGGCCCACCAAGCTGCGAAACTCAATCAACACATTTTGAAAAAAATAGATGAAGAATATGATGAAAATGAACAAAGTAAGTAAAAAAAGAAAAAGAAAGACAAAGTAGAACCAAATGAAAGTCCGTAGACTAAAATATCGTGTAATAATGAGCATTCGGAAAGCGGTACACATGAGAAGTACAACAATATGAAATATAATTATGTGTTTAATTAAAATATTTGTAGTTGATAGGCTATCCTTTGACCAGTATCTCACCTGATCGTAAGCGATGATGCGGTCGAACATGTCGTGCAAGCTAACCTGGAACACACCGTTAACTGCTTGTAGCAGATTTTGTACTTCGGGATGGTAGTTAGCCAGGCGGGCATACGCTAAATGACCTGTCACCTCCTAAGACAATGACTGAGACGGGCGGCTTAATGTGCCCTCTGATACACCAAAGCGGTCATTACCTAGTAATGCCATCGGGGAATCGTCCTATGCAAGTCATGACCGCAGCTAAGCAAGCTGCTCTCCGAGCGCAAGCTACCTCCGAAAACAAGAACTGCCTTGCTCACTACGTTCTGTGCAAGTCAATATGCAGCACTGCTCGGTACATATACATAAGTAGTTACATTTGGCTCGCACACACAACCAAATTAATTGCTTTTGCTGATGCAAATAACTTCTATATGTCGTTGATTTTGAACGTTCGTGTTTTGTTTAAATATTGGTCGCAGGCGGCAATTCAATATTTGCAATTTCATTGATAATTTCATAGATGGATGAGGATATATAAATCGTTACGCTAAGTTTGGTCGTTCTGTTAAGGGATATTCCTTCTCCTCTCTTTAAAAAAACAGGTAAGCCGACGCATCTTCATGTTCCAATTAGTTTTCTCTATTACAGATGTTCGTGCCGTCTTGGAAGGCCTGAGAAGGGCTGAGTGGTCGATAAGCTGCATTCAAGCTACTTAGACTTGTCTTAGAGTTATAATATGATATATAATAGAGGATATTCCACAGTTATACTGCCGTGCCAGAATTGTTAACGAAGATTGTCCAAAATCTTGCAATTTTATGAAATTGTGAACGTCACGAGTTTTTGTTCGATACGTTAGCCGATCTAAAACGTACATGCTGCACAGTGGGAGACTCAACAAAGTGGGTGCATGACGTAACAATGCCATTAACTATAGGTACGTATCAACTGTAATGTACGGCGACGTGGTGGTGTGAGTGTGGCGGAGACAGGGCGCGGGTAGCGGCATTGCTCCTCGTGCCTCGGCCGAACATGGCTAGTTTTTATAGGCAGGATCGAACCAAAGTGTGTCGGTTGAGGCGTTTATATCGTAGCAGTTCCATAACGACGATTGAACAATATTCCGCGCAAGAGAAGCCAAGGGCGTAATCGAGTTGATTTATTATGTTTGAATTATTATGAAGATTTCAAACTATTTATTTATACATTATATAATTTACATTGATTCGTAGTCAATGCTACGCAGCGTAGCGCCCTCGTAGACCCTAAAAAGAAGCAACAAAATATTAATCATGCAAAATAACAACAATAACAAATGTTGTCTTAGGTTTTCGCGATTATTACACATAGTAATTAAACAACTTTAAACGGTTTAAATCGCGTATATTGATCATTATGTTTGTCCCGTGACCACGATCACTGCAAAGTGTTTGAAACGTCGGGACAAAAATAATGATAAATATAAACGCGATTTAAACCGTTTAAAGTTGTTTAATTACTAACAATAACTAAATTTAATCACGAGTGGAAATTAATTTTTCATTTTTTTTAGTAAGTCTAGTCGCTTCCTTGTTGTAATAAACCATCCTATAAGATAATCCGCTTTTTATACAATTGTTGCACATTGGGCGTTTAGCAAGCAGCCATCAAATCGAAAGTAGATTCAGAAGTAAAAAGTTTAGCAATTGAATGTAATCGTTCGTTTTCCTTTTATCAACGGCGACTGTTTGGTATTCACGGCTGGTACGAAAGAAACTCGTATAAAGTTTATTTCTTGCTTCGTGCAGTTCAAACGAGTACGTGCTTTACTACTAAAATACACTCCCGAGAGTCACCAAGTCTATTTTAATATTTACGAGTAAGAACTTAGTTTAACGTTTGTAACGTAATTGTCTAAGCTGCACCACTCAACTTGAAAGTATTTGGTATTTATAAAGATTTGATATAATACAGGTAAGTGTGTATCAAAATCAGTGCAGAGAAACAATGGATACTATTTATACTGACTGACTTTACAGTGCCCTAGTAATCTTGAATTCTTTAAGAGGTACACATTTCGCATTATAGATGGCGAAATGGCCTCCGGTTGTATACGAAATTAAAAAACAACTTACGTTTGATGTTGCAGTTTTAGAATGGAATTTGTGAGCGGAAAAATCAGGTCACCGAAATGAATGAAGCCAACCTTTCGCTTACTTAATCACTATATCATACCTTGTTCATTGTTAAATATTATTTTTTTTACAATTCTCGGAACCAACACTTTGGAAAGGATCAGCACCGCAACTTCCACTTGATTTTTTCCGTTTCCATTACCAACACCAATATCGCGGCAGCAGCGCGTATTTTGATTTTAACCGACGGTACAGCTATCCACTATACTCGTATACTGAACGAAACATTATTTTTTGCTAACACAAGCTTATTACTTTACAGAGGGATCCCTCCTACGTGATATCGGTGACTGTTTCCGTAAATGTCAGATTGTGGTTAATCCACGCTAAAGCTCAGCTACATACTTTAATGAGATTACCCCCCCCCCTCCCCCTACCCCAAAACATAAAGTCCCCACACGAGACCTGCCATCAGGTCTCGTTTACACTCTGTGGAGCACGAAGAGTTCTAATTTATAAATAAAAGTTGTTACTTTATCTCAGGTTCAAGTTGCACTAAACAGAAAACGTTAATTTAATGTTAAACCTTTTATATGTACCTATATAAGATGCTGTTACTAATACAAAAGGTCGTAATATCGAAACTATGGCATTTAACACAAATTACGTTTAAAATCATTAATAAACTCTTGGATACGGTAGATTTTCCGTGCTGATTACAAACTTGTTAAGGACTCATTTGGATATAAATTAAAGTGGCGGGTTTTCTTAATACCTATGTCGGTGGAACACTAATAACATCAGACCTAGAACTACGCCTGAGGGGTGCCGGGTTACCTGTAGAAAGCCGGGATGCCTGTGGGGTGCCGGCCTAGAATTTCACCCCCTCCCCCATCTCTACCCGTCACAAGAGGCGTCTAAGTGCAGCACACCAGAAGGCCAGAAGGTGGGCAGCAGCGGCTACTAAGGAACTGCGATCCCCAAGACGCCTGCCAAGCGTGGGGATTACGGCAAATACCCCCAAATAGGGGAGGCTTTGAAGCAGTGATGGGTCTACATATAATAGTAATACATCATCTGTAAAAATTTCAACTGTCTAGATATCACCGTTTTTGGGATTTATTTATTTATTTTATTTATTTATTTACAATTAAAACGGTTTACGCCAATTACATTAATTATTATCAATTCTAATACCTACACATTGAAATATAATAATGTCAGATAATTCACACAACTTTAGCTATAAGATTCACTTTTTTTGGAAATAAATATTTATTATTATTATTATTATTATAACTAAAAATTACAGTAAAAATTAAATTATATTACAGAGATATAGAATTCATTAATTTCATTAATAGAGATACAGCCTGGTTACACATACGGACGGACAGCGAAGTCTCAGTAATAGGGTCCCGTTTTTACCCTTTGGGTACGGAACCCTAAAAAACAGCCTGTAACTAGTTCATACAATGTATGTGATTATCTCTTTGGTGACTGGACTTTTACTAAAAATATCCACATTCGGAAATCAAATCCCTCTTTGTCCCTCTGGGGTTAAAAAGCTATTTTAGTCCCTATTTACGAGGAATAAACTTGCTCTTTTCTAATAGATGTGATAAAAATGTCTTTTTATTTATGGTCTTCAGTTACGAACTATTGTACTTTTTTTTACTGTTGAACCAGACTCATTGCTATATCTCCTGGTGCATGATAGATGTATGTTATGTATACAAGTTTATTTTTTATTTTTTATGGTATTGTGACGGAACAAGCCCGCAGCCCACCTGATGTTAAGTGAACTAACCTCAGCCCACAGACGCATTTCGTCAACGACGAATTGCACTGTGCCCATCACACTGAGACGTCCAGTTGTTAGGCCTCATTAGCCTGTAATTTTTCTGGCTCTCAAGGAGTGCTGCCGGAACACACTGTTAGGTGCTTGGCGACAGATTTTCTACTTGAGGGTGGTCGCTAGCCAGGCGGGCATTCACAAAATGCCTTTCCACCATGCGGTGAAGCTGAAATGCCACTAGCGGTCACACTCCAAGTGGAAGTGGCCTTTATTACTTTTCAAAAGTTTCGACCTTTCCTATAATTTCAGCAACATCAGAAGAAACATTGTTTATCATTTTTTTAAATGGAAACGAGACTATAATAAAGCCAATATTAGTAAATTCATTGATTGTCTAAAAATGTTATCTTTTAGTGATGTCTATAAGGTAGATGACGCAGACTTGGGATATAAATATTTCATTGAAAACTTTCTATTATTTTACGACCTTTGTTTCCCTCTAGTTAAAATAAAAATTCCTCTGACCAAACAACCTAAATGGCTAAGTAAAGGTATAAAGATCTGTACGAAACGAAAACGATGCCTATTGTGGAAATACAGACGAGATCCAAATGATACTAACAGAAATAATTTTAAACAGTATTCCGCAAAGTTAAAATTAATTATAAAACAGACACAAAAAGCTCAAAATAATTACTATATAGGACAGTCAAATAACAAAACGAAAGCTGTATGGGATATTATAAATAAATATAAGCAACACAATATTCCAGAACAAATCACAAACATAAAAGTAAACGGGACAATAATCTCCAACCCAAAACAAATAGCTCAGTGTTTTAACAACTTTTTTATTGACGAAATTGAAGATGCTACAGTAGGTACTACAAACATTCAATTCACTCAAACACTGAAACATTCGCAATTGAATTCTTGTTTCTTGGAACCTACAAATGAATATGAAATTGAAAAAATAATACTATGTCTAAAAAACTCAAATTGTACCGGCTATGACGGTATCTGCACGAAAATAGTGAAGGCAACTGCTAAAATAATATCGCCTGTACTTGCCCACATTGTCAATAAGAGCATTGAAAATGGTATATTCCCTGACAAGTTAAAGACTTCTATCATAAAACCAATCTTTAAAAAGCAAGATAAGGAGGATATGCACTATTATAGGCCGATTGCTTTAATGACAGTATTTTCCAAAGTCTTTGAAAAGGTATTATACAAGCGCCTCAGTACCTACTTTGAAACTAATGACATCTTTGTTCCGGAACAAGCCGGATTCCGAAAAGGAAAGTCTATAGGTATGGCTATTTTAAAGTTTCTCGCAAAAGTGTATGACGGCCTTGATAGCAAAACAAGAGTGACAACACTCTTTATGGATATGACCAGAGCTTTTGATCATGTAGACCACAAAATTCTATTAAGAAAGTTAGAAATATATGGTGTAAGGGGTAATGCACTCAACCTAATCTCAACATACCTTACAAATAGAACACAGTACACAGAAATCACAAGACTAGATACCAAGAGTAAATTAGAGAAAAAATATTTGTCAGAATGTAGGATAATAAAATATGGAGTGCCGCAGGGCAGCATACTGGGACCCCTATTATTTTTAGTGTATATTAATGATTTTCCCCATGCTGTCAATCATCCGATGGTCATGTTTGCCGATGACAGCACTGCCATATTCACGGACAACAAAACTATTAATTATGAAAATGACATAAACGAATCTATAGAACTGATAATTGAATGGCTAATTAAAAATAACCTCAAAATAAACCTAGATAAGACACATATTATGACATTCAAAAATAATAATTCAAAATGTAATACATTAAATATAAATTATCATGGTAAAACTATTGACGAAATTCAGACAACGAAATTTTTAGGGATTTACATAGACTCAAATCTGTCGTGGAAATCGCATGTTGCACACGTATGTGCAAAAGTAAACCAATTTGCATATGCATTGTATATGCTACGCAAAGTTGCTAATGATAAAGCTCTTTTAAGTGCCTACCATGCCTACGTCGGCTCTATACTAAAATATGGAGTTCTTATATGGGGAAACTCAACTGATAAAAACTCTGCTTTTAAATCCCAAAAGAAGTGCATTCGAGCAATGTGTAAGCTAAAACCAAGAGATACTTGTAAACCTCATTTCAAAAAATTAAAACTGTTAACGCTTCCTTCGATATATATCTACGAATCCGCGGTGTATGTAAAAAATAATATTAAAGACTTCGGTAAGTTGAGGAGCAAGCGACATAACGACAAAGTACAAGGAGTTTTTCGCAGAACTGCACTGAGCAGTAACAGCACATTTAAGATGAGAGGATTAATTTATAATAAGCTACCACATTGTTTAAGAGAAATAGACAATGAAGACATTTTTAAATTTAGACTGAAAAAAATTCTAATTGATAAGTCATATTATTCTATAGACGATTTTTTAAATGATAAGGACATTTAAATAGTAATATTGATATTAATAATGACTAAATGATAAATATAATAATGATGAATGTAATTTTTATATAATTTTCTTATGATTGTAATTTTAGTTTGAACACAATTGAACAAAAATTTTGCATGCCAATTTGGTTAAAGTATGGTGATCCTTCCTATTGACTATTGTCTACATACCATTATTTTGTACCCATGCTTTGCGAAATAAATATTTTGAATTTGAATTTGAATTTGAATTGTAAATAATCGGAAACAAAGAATTGTAAATACTTGTATTCGTGACAGAGTTCATATAAACCTAACTGAAGGTATGTCGCCGGATAACTATCAGAGTTCAGTTTGCACGAGGATTGGTTCCTATTGAGTAGGTGCACAATCTAGAGTAGAGGGGATGACTTTTCAAGATATCAACAATCTTGAACGCTGCTATGGAATGCCCGCCTGGCTAGCTACCTACCCTTACCCTCATGTAGAAAATCTTTTCCCAAGCACCTAACGATGTATTCCGGCAGCTGTCCTTGAGAGCCAGTAGTTATAGGTTAGCTTGAACAACATCTTCGACCGCATCACTTCTTACCATCAGGTGAGATAATGGTCAAAGGCTATCCTATCAGATTATTTAAAAGTAAAAAAAAAACTTTACAACTTTAAGCTATATTATAATTAGTTTATAAAAATGGGAGCTGGTCAAAACATATTGCGCTTTTTGATATTGTTTTTTCAAAGAGTGTTTCTAGACAGTTTTTTCATGAAAAGTTGTACTTTTTATGTATTTTGTAAAACTTGTATAACATATAACATGTGTGATTTTGTGATGATAATTTAAAACGAAAAACCGGCAAATTGATCATATATAATTTTACTTTCCCTAATGTACTAAACTGAAACATGTAAAAGCACATACATATATGATGTATAAATAATATATGTAAACGTCACAACGTGCGAGCGAGACGGCGATTTAAATAATTTTACTCGTTCCAACTCCGGGGAATTAAGGTCGCTGCTAACGCCATCTCGGAATTGCGAAAAGGTTTAAGTTTTATATATTAAGTTCTATGTATATATATATATATATATCCGACACCACGTGAGAAGGATAAGGGTATGAAAATATTGTTCGTAAAAGGTCAATAAACGAATCAGCCTTCCCTAATAGTAACGTCCTGCACGTCGCTCTACTCTCGCGGACATCGGAACAAGTTCTAAACTCTATTAGTCGTATGGTTCATATATCCGGTAGAGTGGACGTAGCGTCGGGTCACGGGTGCACTGCAGTGCAGGGAAGTGGCACTGTAATTTGTCTCTGCTGTTAGTTACTTTACTATTACAAATGTTGAATACTACACCAATCCGTTTACATCGCGTAATAGCTAGTGCTACACATGTCTCAATTAATATAGTTTGTTAGTTTAAGTATACCTACTGTAATCTTCTACTGTGCTACTTAATTTAACCGTTTATGCGTATTATATATTTTTATATACATATTTAGTTCCTTTTTTACCAGGTTAGTGGTGATGAACTAGCGTCTCGCATCGCTAGTTCATCACCACTAACCTGGTATGATTGATATTGATCATATATTAAGTTGGATGAGTGTACTGTAATGTACAATGCTGTACGGTATTTAGAATACGTTACAAAACAAACAAAAATAAGAGGTAGTTTTTTTTAATGTTATTTTGAAGGAACAAGCACGAGGCCCACCTGATGTTAAGCGGTATCCTCTGAGCATTTCATCACAAGTGACGAACTGCAATGCGCCCATCACCTTGAGACATACCTGTTAAGTCTCATTTTGCCTGTATTTCACTGGCTCTCAAGGACTGCTGCCGGAACACACCATTAGGTGCTTGGCGACAGATTTTCTACTTGAGGGTGGTCGCTAGCCAGGCGGGTATTCGCAAAATGCCCTTCCACCGTGCGGTGAAGCTCAAGCTCGGGGCGGGATTCGAACCATGGACTTGCTGCGCGGCAGTCCATAGTCAATGCCACTGAGCCATCACTGCTTGAAAATATAAATAAAAACATGAGGTGTTCAGTAAACGCGCGCGCTGCCACCCGAGTGTGTAATTGTCACGACGGCAGTTCGCGGTGCGACGTGAGCGCGGCGCCGGCGGAGCCTCCCCGGGCGCGCGCTCCTCACTCAATGTTCAATCTAATGCTCCTCAGTTCAATGTACGTGCAGGTCGGCGCGCGGCGCCGGTAGGTTTCACGCAGGTATGAGCGCGTGCGTTGATAAAACAGCCGATCGTTTTACTAGGACATTATATATATTTGTTTTTACAAAAGTGTTTCGTACTGTGCGGGCTCAAAGGAGCTTCCTTCCGCGGACGCTCAGATTGTGGAATGAGCTCCCCGCCGTGGTTTTCCTGGAGTACAGCATGGAATTTTTCAAAAGGGGCGTGAAAAGTATTCTTCAGGGTCGGCAACGCGCAAGTTATGCCCCTGGTGTTGCAAGCGTCCATAAGCTACGGTAATTAGCTTACCATCAGGCGGGCCGTATGCTTGTTTGCCACCTTTGTGGTATGAAAAAAAAAATATCCTTTCATATTGTTTTAATAATAAATAAAAAACAATATGAAAGGATATTTTTACACAGTACGAAACACTTTTGTAAAAACAAATATATATAATGTCCTAGTAAAACGATCGGCTGTTTTATCAACGCACGCGCTCATACCTGCGTGAAACCTACCGGCGCCGCGCGCCGACCTGCACGTACATTGAACTGAGGAGCATTAGATTGAACATTGAGTGAGGAGCGCGCGCCCGGGGAGGCTCCGCCGGCGCCGCGCTCACGTCGCACCGCGAACTGCCGTCGTGACAATTACACACTCGGGTGGCAGCGCGCGCGTTTACTGAACACCTCATGTTTTTATTTATATTTTCAAGCAGTGATGGCTCAGTGGCATTGACTATGGACTGCCGCGCAGCAAGTCCATGGTTCGAATCCCGCCCCGAGCTTGAGCTTCACCGCACGGTGGAAGGGCATTTTGCGAATACCCGCCTGGCTAGCGACCACCCTCAAGTAGAAAATCTGTCGCCAAGCACCTAATGGTGTGTTCCGGCAGCAGTCCTTGAGAGCCAGTGAAATACAGGCAAAATGAGACTTAACAGGTATGTCTCAAGGTGATGGGCGCATTGCAGTTCGTCACTTGTGATGAAATGCTCAGAGGATACCGCTTAACATCAGGTGGGCCTCGTGCTTGTTCCTTCAAAATAACATTAAAAAAAACTACCTCTTATTTTTGTTTGTTTTGTAACGTATTCTAAATACCGTACAGCATTGTACATTACAGTACACTCATCCAACTTAATATATGATCAATATCAATCATACCAGGTTAGTGGTGATGAACTAGCGATGCGAGACGCTAGTTCATCACCACTAACCTGGTAAAAAAGGAACTAAATATGTATATAAAAATATATAATACGCATAAACGGTTAAATTAAGTAGCACAGTAGAAGATTACAGTAGGTATACTTAAACTAACAAACTATATTAATTGAGACATGTGTAGCACTAGCTATTACGCGATGTAAACGGATTGGTGTAGTATTCAACATTTGTAATAGTAAAGTAACTAACAGCAGAGACAAATTACAGTGCCACTTCCCTGCACTGCAGTGCACCCGTGACCCGACGCTACGTCCACTCTACCGGATATATGAACCATACGACTAATAGAGTTTAGAACTTGTTCCGATGTCCGCGAGAGTAGAGCGACGTGCAGGACGTTACTATTAGGGAAGGCTGATTCGTTTATTGACCTTTTACGAACAATATTTTCATACCCTTATCCTTCTCACGTGGTGTCGGATATATATATATATATATACATAGAACTTAATATATAAAACTTAAACCTTTTCGCAATTCCGAGATGGCGTTAGCAGCGACCTTAATTCCCCGGAGTTTTTCATATTGTTTTTTATTTATTATTAAAACAATACGTCTATCCTTACAGGTTATTTCCTAACACAATAGAGTAGTTAAATCATCAATATATAACACATTCATAATAACAATTAATTAATAACACATTTAGTCAGAGGCTTTACAATAACAAAAATAATATAATGCAGCCCTTACAAACTCGCTCAGGGAACAGTGAAATATATCAACGTTTTCCGCCACCAGATTAAGAGCTCGTATGGTGGTCGTCAGTGGTGCTTTGTTGAGCAGGTTAGTTCTTCCGCGAGGAACCTCGAACAAAGGTGGCTGCCTGCGCCGCCCCACGTACTCATCTGGCACATTCAGCCTCATCATTTCTAAGATGGTTGGATTGGTCATGATACCCCGGAACACCTTAACCATATACACCGAAAGCGCCACATCCCTTCTAATTCCCAACTTTTAATAATAATCCAACTTTTAGTAATTCTACTCTAAAGTATTGCACATTACTCATTACACTCGATGAAGTAATAACATCATCGTAAAAACAAAATTAAATATTGTTTTCAATTTCTATTACAGCACTCCCGTCACGTATCGTTACTTAATTACACGTGATATTGTATAATACAGGGCTCGGTGATACCGTCCCCTCACAATCTAAGCTCAAATCTTAAATTTAATCTGAATGGTGAAAGCTGACTCCCGGGCTCTAGATATTAGTGGTAGCTGAGTTTCTATCGAAGGTTGCACGATCCTGCGTTTCTTCGGACGTGTACGTGACGTCACGCAGCGCGATACTTGAACGTGATGTTAGCTAATAAATTCAAATCATAATTTCATTATAGGTACATGTAAACTATTATGTATATTCGCCTTTATGGTAAATATGTTATGGCTTTATTTAATTTTAATTCCAAATAAAATATCAAGTTTACAAAATCACAATGAAAGGAAAACTTGAAGTACAACTAGGATTCGAGCCCGCGACCATCCATCCCTAAAGCCGGGACATGTTCCGCCAATTGTGCTATAGAAGTCATAGCTAAGGATGGTGCAACAATAGGCACGGAAGGATACATTTGAGCTAAGATCACTAACTATTATATAGCTCAATTGGCGGAATATGTAGCGGCTTTAGATACGGATGGTCGCGGGTAAAAGGTTTTTTTTTACCAGTATTAATTATAGACATTATGAAATAATAACGTATATATATATATATATATATATATATATATATATATATATATATATATATATATATATATATATATTCATAATATATATAACTAATACTGGTAATAAAATATTTGAATGGAATATATCATTGTTTTGCTCGTTACAAATTCAGGAACAGTTGAAGGATATATTTTAGCTTATAGCGGTAGGGTGAGGTGAACAAGAGGGAGAAGTGGGAGGGAGGGAGGGGGGAGGCGAGGGCCGGCGGCGCGACGCGCGAGACTCTGCGGCGCCGACAAGCTTTCTGCTAGTTACTTAACACAATAACTACACGTTTAATGCAATAAGTGCTCCGTTTCCGGCGCATATTGATGTCTTGTTTTATAGTTTAAAAACCTTTGTTAACACAGAGGAAGTGCGGAATTTTTCTTTTAAGTTGTGGATGTAATTTTGAACGGGATATTTAGTTAGTAACAGCACGCTGAAAGGTATAATAAAAAGTGCCAAACGTGGTTTAGAGTACGCTGTCGGAAGGTATGTAATCCCACCATTTGTACATACATATGCTAAGTTTTTATAATTTTTTATGAATTATTATTTTCATACATTTAAGTTTATGCTTTCCAGATTTTTTAGGACATTAACATTATTGTCATTACATACCCAAAGAAGTAAATTTATTTTCCTTGTAAATATGTATTTCATTGGTATCATATTTAAAAAGACCACAAAACGCTGAATATCTGCTGCACTGAAGCACGAGCCCCAAATTTCAGAGAGTACGTGGCGCCTGTGTACCTACGCTTCGGTCCGCGTTAGGGCTGCGCCACACGCGAGCTGTTCCTGTTGCGGCCACACTGCGCACTTCTAAATAATGCATGTCTCACGTTGCTGCGTCATAGCAGTGTTTACCGAGTACCACCTTCAAGTGGAAAATGCGTCGACAAGATCCTAACGGTGTGTTTCAGCATTTATCCTTAAGAGCCAGATCTTCGACCACTCCATAAATTAACATCCGGTTAGGATGTGGCCAAGCATATCGGCAGTAAAAAGACGGTAGAGATGTGAACGGAGCGTAAACCAGATGAGGCAATCAAAGCAAGTTTGCGACGCTACCTTACCTCCAGCGTTATGGAAGACAGCGTGACATCGCCCTTACTTGTAGAAGGCTGCTTCGCAAGCAGAGCTACAGCTCGTGTCCTCAATACGAGAGACAATAACAAGCCTGCTTGCCAGGTTCATTGTAATACTACTCTGTAATGCTTGTTCACTGTTAAAGAAACACCCTAAACCTTAAAATATTTTAAGGTTCTGCAACGCAGGAATACGGATAATAATTAGTTTATTGTAATCACAGCTACAAAACTCAACCATGTTAATTTATTTTTTCATTGAATTGATAGTTATTCAGGAATTTTCAGATTAATAACTAGTATTAGATATGTTTTCAGATTAATAAATTGTAACAATTCATATTGCGGGTCCCAATACATGAGAATGTACTACTAGTAATGAGCCTGAATTACTATATATATATATATAGTAATTCATATATATATATAGTAATTCAGGCTCATTACTAATAGTACATTCTCATGTATTGAGACCCGCAATATGAATTGTTACAATTTCAAATTCGATACCTCTCTTTGTGTTAACATTGTGCACAATATCTAGCGGCCCTTAACTCTACACGGCACGGAACCTATGACACACAGACGGACAGACAGAGTACTCATATCATTAAGGCTCCGTTTTGCCCTTCGGCACTTACCAGCGTGATGCACAGGTATATTTTAGTGAATGTGTGGTCTCATTAGTACTCGTGGCGGGGTGCATACGAATTATGCAAGAAAAGATCAATGTTTTGTACGTGTGACACCTCCCCCCCCTGCTACCCCTGCAGCCCACCATAGATCACCTGCGACAAAGCGTTTTGCAAAGTTTGTTACTAACATATTTGCGTTGTGCACCGAACGGATACTGCTGCAATTGCACGGACAGATTTTTGCATTTTTTGGCACATGTTCTATTTTTGAAACCTGTGTTCTGTTTGTAGCGCCGCGTGTGGCCGCCAGTACTGCCACACCGCGCTCCCTGTCCCTGGGGACGTACGAGGGAACACAAAGTAAACCGGAACGAAAACTAACCTCTGTGTAAATATTACAGAATCTTACGTTATTTACTTTATTTACTATTTACGTTTTTTCAATAACAATCCGTTGTTCCGTTATGTATTGTAGAGTAGAAAATCTTTATTTCTGGATATATTGTATTGATAAGTAAGTTCCTTTTTCTATCAGGAGACAATCATATTTAGAAATATATTATATGTAGTTCGAATCGCGTAAACGTTGCCGTGTCGTGTTGCATCGTCCAACAAACAGTCGGAACATTAACTATAAACATTAATTTTGAAACACATATGTTAAAAGTTACCCAGTTATGTATTATCCGATACACGTTGACTTTATAAAGTAAGGGTTAGCTACAAAACTTTAATCTAACCTTTACTCCATCTTATGTTCAGCTTTCATTCAAACTCTTATATGAGACTGATGAGACGAATTACTTAGCATTCCATGGATTCACCGTGCGAGTGCCGGGTCCATAGCGTTGCAGAGGAGGAGGACCAAGTCGAGGTGCCTGGGACTTGCAACCCTACATGGGTTGCAAGTCCCAGGCACCTCGACTTGGCAATTCAGAGAGGGGTATAGCCCCTATAGTTCATAATCTAGAGTCTACATTATGAACTATAGTAGTTTAGATTCTAGACCGTATAATTATATTTCTGCACTCAAAAAACTAAAACACATACCCCACTTACTTATAAAAATCAGCTAAGTAGTTCCTATCCTAAGTAATGGATAACTAAACAGTGTTAACTAAAAAGTATTATGAAAGACCCAAATTGCCAAAAAGCATGAATCGTGTGCTAAATATCTTTAAATTAAAAAGTAAACAAATTACTTTTCTTTGTAGGTACTGATTTTTATACATATGGTTAGGTAGATATACTGGAGACTTCTGTAGCGAGTTTTTATTTCGCAATATGGAAAATTCCAAGTGCCCTAATATTCTGTGAACTTGATTGGCCAGCAACCTATTCCATAGCATAATTGGAAATGCATTATGGGTTATATGGGTTACGGGTGTAAGCCGTCAAATCCCGCTGGCAGTTATAGATTATGACTACGATTTTTCCATGAAGCCAAGTTTCCAACCTTCGTATGTTGCGTTATTTTATAGTGGTTCCTTAAATCACAGTAATATTGTAAAGACCGTAATATGTCTGTGTGTTTCGTCATCATACAAAATGTGTTTGTAACAAGTTTGTTACAAAAACATTTTGTATGACCCTGAAACTGTGCCCTGTGAATTCCAATAGGCTCGCCCCCTATTATATGAAACCAAGACCCTACTGGCGAAACGTGGGTATTTACACACTTCTGCCTATCCCTTCGGGGAGTATAGGCGTGATTATTTGTATGTATGTGTTAGATGGGCAAGGGCGCAGGGGTTGGTGCAGAAATGATAGACGTGCGTTTCACGTATAGTAGTGTAATCGACTAAAGCTTGTCGGCGCCGTGTGCCGGTCGCAGCCGGCCGGTTTACTTATATCTATATATACGTAGGTATCTATAACTAACATCCCTCCACCTTTAGATAAACAATACAGTAAATTTTAAACTACTTATAATAATTATTTGAGTGAGAGTCTATCTATACTTATTCTAAAACTTGCAGTGCTATTCAGAAGTATTGTTTGTAGTCTACTCTCTTACGAGTACGTCTTGGAGTGGACGATCGACTACTAGGGGCTGGTTCGCTTAATGAGGCCGGCTGTGCCATCTCCAGGCACGTATCTGGCGCAGTATCCGTGGACAGCGTAGGCGGAGCGGCAACTGCAACAGCTAACGGCGGCACTGGCTGCACTGCCGCGGGTTCACTCGCCGGTTGTAGTATGATTGGCGGCATGGGACTTGGCTCCGCGCTAAAGTCAGACTTCTCATTATCGTTAGGACTGTTCATAGTCGAGCGCTTAGCCGTTTCACCATCATACCATATCTCCCCTTTTAGTTTTAATAGTTGGTTTGTATGTTTTTTTACTATGGCACCTGATTCACATATCCGTGTTAGGTACAAGGTTTTACCTATCTGCTTCACTATCGTGCTTTGAATCCAACATGGCTTCTGCATTTTATACACTTTAATCAACACGAGTTCATTGATGCAAAAAATTACATTTCTTTTACCGCCATAGTACCTAGATTGAGAGAACTGTCTTTCCTTTACATATGCATCGAGTGTAGCATCACATGTTGAGGGTTCATTTATATCGATAAGATCTAGCCTACTTCTCATTTTACGACCGAACACTAGTTCCGCGGGTGACTTGTTTGTTGTGCTTTGAATTGAATTTCTATAATTAAATAAAAATTCATTTATTTTTATGTTTAAGTCTTTTTGATTAACCCCCGACGCAATTATGTTTCGAATAGCGCGTTTTGTCAGTTTTACGAAGGCCTCGGCTTGGCCATTACTGATGGGGTTGTACGCGGGTGAAGTGACATGCACGATGCTGTTCTTGCTACAGAATTGTTTGAATTCGTCAGATACAAAGGAAGTTCCATTATCCGAACAAATTGTATGAAAAAGACCAAACCTTGACATGACTTCACAAATTTTTTCGATGACAATTCGAGAACTGTATCCGGACGATACATCATAACATTCTACCCATTTTGAATATGCGTCCACTATAATGAGAAAGGTTCTGTTATTAATCGGTCCCAAAAAATCTAAGTGTACACGATACCACGGTAGTGGCGGAAAAGGCCAGGGCGCTAGCGGCGCTCGAGGCGGGGAAGGTCGCGCTTTGGCACAGGTCTCACACTCCCCCACATAGGCATCTATATCAGTAGACATACGTGGCCATCAGAACCGGTTTCTAGCCTCTGACTTCATTTTATACGAACCAAGATGTCCTGAGTGCAGCTCGTTTAGTACTAAAGTACGGCACGAAGAAGGAATTACCAGTTTGTGCCCTCTGAGTAAACATGATTTTTCTACCGCTAATTCATTACGACACGAATAATATGCCCTCAAGTACTCATCCTTACATTTAGATGGCCAACCATTTACCACATAATTGCAGACTTCTGACAATATCTGATCCATTTCAGTAGCTTCAACGATTTTATCTATACATAAAAATTGTTTGGACGATGGACCGCATACAAAGTTCACATACGTAGCCTTATCTAAACATGAATCATCACGCTCAGCTATTTCTAAGGCCGTCGTCGACCTGCTCAGGAAGTCTGCCGTATTCATCTGGCCGCTGATATATTCAATAACGAAATTATATGACTTTAGGTAAATAGCATAACGTTGCAGCCTATTGGCTGTAACCTCGGGAACACTTTTACTAGGGTTGAAAATTGACAAAAGAGGCTTATGGTCAGTTCTTAGGACAAAGGGAATGGCGCGGCCATATAGGTATTGGTGATATTTACGGACACCGAAGATGATCGCCGTCGCTTCTTTTTGAATTTGACTATAGCACTTCTCTGCTTTAGTCAGCGATCGCGAAGCGTACGATATAGGTTTTTCAACGCCATTTTCTATTTGAGACAAAATACAGCCTAAGCCGGTAGGGGATGCATCTACCGTTAGTATTATTTTCGCATCAGGATTAAAATGTGCCAGTGTTTCGTCGGACGACAGTTCTCGTTTTATGAATGAGACAGCATCATCATGCTCTTGCTGCCAGTTCCAAGGCGTATTCTTTTGTAATAAGCTGTGAAGCGGACTCAATATAGAAGATGCGTTCTTCACAAAACTTCTATAATAATTGACGAGCCCTAAAAACGATTTTAGCTCGGCAATATTACATGGGGTTTTGGCGTTCATTATAGCCGTTACTTTATCCGGGCATTTGTGAAGGCCACATTTGTCGATTATAAACCCTAAATATGCAACCGAGTCCTGGAAAAGGGAACACTTTTCCTTTTGCAGAACTAAACCTGCGTTCTGGAGTCTTGTGAATACTTCATGAAGCTTCTCTTTATGAAGAATATCAGAGGAATCAGTGACTAATATGTCATCTTGGAATATTAAAACTCCTTCCAAGCCTGAAAGTATGGTTTCTATGGTTTTTTGAAATATGGCTGCGGCACTGGAAAGACCGTATACGAGCCTAGAGAATTTGTACAAACCTCTACATGTACTTATGCAAGTTAACATTTGTGATGCCTCATCCAATTTCAATTGTGCGAACGCTTGCGAGAGGTCAAGTTTTGAGAATTTTAGACCGCCATGCAATCTCGCAAAAAGCTCCTCTATGCGAGGGAGAGGATATTTATCAATGACAAGCTGTTTGTTAAGAGTGACCGAGAAATCAGCACAGAGTCGTATGGTGCCATCGTGTTTCAACACAGGAACAACGGGACTGGCATACTCCGAGTAGCTTACTGGTACTAAGATCCCTATGTTTACCAATCTGTCTATTTCCTTCTCTACTGCCACCCGTAACGCAAAGGGTACACGTCTAGCTTTATAAAATATGGGTTTAGCATTGTCTTTAAGCGTTAAGCTAACCTGCGTTAATGTGCAACAACCAAGCTTATCAGAGAACAGCTGCGGATATTTTTCCGTGAATTCATCCATTACGCTACGCGTACATGAATTATTCACCGATATATGCAAACGGAACTTCGCAAAAAAATCTCGCCCTAATAATGGAACGCCCTCGTTCTGAGTGACATAAATATCTAGGTCATGAACCTTGGAATTATAGGTTACAGTTAACTTAATATAACCAAGAACTTTGATATCTGTTCCATTGTAGGCACACAGCTGTAAATTGTTGGGACAAAGCCGATGCTTAGCAAATAATTTTTTGTACAATTTCTGTGAAATAATTGTAATTGGCGAACCGCTATCCAATTCAAAGTCTACATATACGCCATCTACAAGAACAGATTCGTGCATTGCTTCCCCCTTAACTGTTTTAATGTTGCAAATAACTGACTTACCATCGTCACTAGATACCTCATCATTGTTGTAGCTACACTCGATGAAGTTGTGATTGACGCACTTTTTTGGACACACTTTTCTCAAATGACCTTTGACACCGCAAATATTACACTTATATTTTGAAAACTTGCACGTAGACACCACATGACCCTGATGACCACAGGCAGTACAACGAAGTGTTGGGTTAAAGCTGCTGAACGATGAATTAGCTGCATTATTTAGTGCGCGAGCCGGCGTGGTCGCCATTTTGTGCATTGTGGTAGGCACAGCCGTTGACTGCGCAGATCCTAGCCGGGCACAGCGAATAGCTTCTGCTGTTTGTTTTGCTTCACTGAATGATAGCTTAGACATTTCCATTGTAAACAATTTATCCCTCTCTGGTCCCGTCGACATGCCAAGCACGAACCGGTCACGTAGTGCTTCTGATAGCATGGTGGCTGGAAAATCGCACCCAGCAGCGAGACTACGCACTCGCGCTGCCCATTCCGTTAGGGTTTCATTGTCATGCTGAGTCGAACTATTAAACAGGTATCTTTCTGCGAACCCACACTTTCTTGGCTTGAAGTGACCATCAAGCAATTCAGTCAGATGATCATAACTAAGCGAGGCTATATTTGCAGGCAAGGCCAGATCACGAACTAATTTGTAAGTGTTCTCGGATAAACTGCTCAACAGTATGGCTTTGCGCTTTATCTGCCCTTTTTCGTCGGCGTCCACGTCGTTTGCTAGAAACCATTGTTCCAATTTATCTCTGTAGATCTGCCAATCTTGGACCTCATAATTGAAGCTACACAGACTTCCTATGGACGCCTTTGCCATCGTTTCAACCTTCACTTGTAACACACGCGTTAGGAAATGACCCGTCGCCACTGTTAGATGGGCAAGGGCGCAGGGGTTGGTGCAGAAATGATAGACGTGCGTTTCACGTATAGTAGTGTAATCGACTAAAGCTTGTCGGCGCCGTGTGCCGGTCGCAGCCGGCCGGTTTACTTATATCTATATATACGTAGGTATCTATAACTAACAGTATGTATGTAAAGTTTATGTGTAAGTGTTTTTTAGTCTTCTATTAACGTTTTAACAGCTTGAGGGTTTGGATGAAACTATGGAATATTCTGCATACTTTTCATCATCATTGTCTACGCGGGTGAAACCGCGGGGCGCGGCTAGATGATAAGAAAATTACAATGAGTTCTATCACCGGATCGGATCAGATGTTGGGTTTTTCTGAGAAAGTGATTTTCAGTAACAGTCCGGTGTCTAATTTGGGCCAGTAAATGGTGATAAACTAGCATTCTATTAAAAGAGACCTTTAATACAAATAATAATATTTCGACTCATAAAATAAGGTTTATTTTGCAAAACTGAATCCACATCTATGCTGAAATTCACACATATACGTACTCAATTCTGCTTTTAAATTGAATCTCTGGTTATATTATTTTCGTCTTCTTACCGGTATTCGATACCTCAACTATTCAATCTTCCTACCTTAACAAGGATTATATATTACCTACAATCATTACGCTAGGGAGATATATCCTCCTAATGTAGGTTCAGTATATATATCTCAGCTATATCAATACAAAATATAAAGCTACAACATATTTAAAATATTTATTCGTTAACAACACCTAGAACAACACAAGAACAAAAATGTAGAAAGTGTTGGCTTTGAATTTATAATCGACATAGTATACCCACTACTTTTCGGGTCATCATCGTGACATTAAGATTGCATGGAGAACTGTTTTGCATCCAATGTTCCGCAACACCCTACTCACATCACCGTGAAAAGTGGTATAATACGGAAAATCCTACACCTTTCATTGGGCGCATCATTTCCCAAATTGCCTTTTAATACATCTAATTGGAAGATACGATTAGGGCATAGTCCTTGTCAGGAACTGTACCTATACGGTAAACTCTTCAATAAGATTTCAAAAAGTAGGTATGTTTCTAGTTTTCTACTTGGTATATCTTTTACGATTTATTAACAGAGTATATGTCGTGTTTATAGTTTTCTGTGCCTACTCAACGATAACCTCGTAAGTAGCTAAATCAGCTGATCTGAATAAAGGGCGCCATCTTGTTATTTAACATTTTAAACAAAGGTGGGAAGGTGTTTAAATTGACAGCTGAGTTAAACAGTACTTAGATATTTGATAAAGTTATGTAGCGTTTATGAGTAAGAAATTTTGTTAAACAACGGCTACGTAATGCATAACATTTAAGTAGCGTTTATAAGTAAGACTGGTAGTGCATACACCCGGCACCTGCACAGGGGCCCAATTCTCTTAGCTATTGTCCAAACGCCACACTACTGCGATGCTTCTGCGATCGAACTGCTGTTAATGTCAAATGCGGTAGTCTGCTCATTCTAGCTCCTAATCGCAGTTGTATAGCAATCGCGTCGCTATCGTATGGCTTGCAAAATGTTGACACTGATTAATAATGAAAACTTCTATTAATCCAGAATCAGTCAAAACATCAATACAGTGGTTTTCTAGTAAACAATACATTAAATAAATATATTTTAATCATTTAGCTATTTTTCTATCTAATAATCTATGCTATGCTCTCTATGCCACTGCAGCAACGCAATCGCAACAAAATGGCTTACACCATACCAAATATGTCAAAAACTATTGATATCAAGGCACTGACTTGCGATCGAACCTAAATAGCGGGCAGACTACGGATACTGTCAAAAACTACAATTTTCATGCAATTAAGTTGCGTTAACGCCGTTCAATAGGTAAGAGAATCGAGCCCCTGAACGCTATGTAATTCGTCTCGTCTCGTCTCGTCGACCAGAGACAAAGTGTAGATGCCAACGGCAAGTCGTACTGTTGAACTGAATTGATCAAATTGAGCTGTACAAAGACTCAGACGCCGCTGTGTGACGTCACACCAACACAGCCAGTACTCGTACTCGTACATTCTGTCACAAGCGTCACCAACAATGCGTTCGATGCGTTCAGTAGCGCAGGGACAAGGAGAGCCGCGGTTCGATGCCAACACATAGGCCTACTCACAAAAAACTGTGTGTTTATTGTTGCCAAGCACACACAAGCCGCGTCAGAAATAACTGGTTAACGTTGACGTACTATTGGAACAAACGTTGGTGCCAAATCACATGATTCACATTTTAGGCGGGTCACGAGCGACACCCACTTAAATGTGAAATTATTGTCGAATGCCGTTAAAGATACCGCCGCCAGCGCCTCGTCCTTGGACCGCCAAAAGATGCATTCCATCATTATCCATGAGAATATAAACTTTTATTTACTCAAGATGCAAGTTCAAAAAGCATTATTTTTTATCCGTACATTCATAATTGTATGTAGATCGGTTTAGTGCACGCGCTGGCACGCGACTTTAATGTACACGATACAACAATGTACCTGTGTAATTAGTATATAACGTGTCATTAACTGACGATTAATCTCGATCGGCAACGTGTACAGCGCGGTGAGAGCGCCGCCGACCGCAGCTACAGGCGCCCGCCGACCGCCGACCGCCGACACGCGCCGACGCTGACACTTCTATAAAATTAATAGCTGTCAAGAATCCACCTCGAATGTGTGTCAGTTATTCACATTATCCACGCATGCTATTTGTGTATTATTTGTAGTTTTGTTTTTATTTTGGTCGTATTTTTTGTTAGTGAAGTGTGCGGTTTAGACGCTTTGACGGTCAGCGCGCGGCTGGGAGTACCTACCTACTAATGTATAAATAAATACTGCGACACGATCACGCGTGTATCTAAGTGTCCGATCTCGATGCACTACTGTCAACTATTTAATAGCTAAAGTCACTCGAAGGGGACAATAGATCTGTACAGATAGCCTGGTAGGTATACACTTAGTTTACTAATTACATGATTGTTGTCATGTAAGTAGAGATGTTTAAAAAATAAAATTCTCTAATTATTAATAATTACGAGACGTTAACTGTTGAGCCAAAAGATCCGGCAACGTGGACAACACCAAGAATGATGAGAACCTTATGAAAGAAAACATGACCTGTACAAAACTTTTGAAGGAAAATGATAAAGACAGTTCATATTCAATGCGACAACAAATCTACGACAGGTTACGAGGTATAATTCCGTCGATTTATCAATTTAATATAAAAATAAGAACAAGCCATAATGAACAGCTTTTTTAAGAATATTTGTTTCAGATGATAGCTAACAAACTAGTTTTAGCGCCAATCCCGGGAAGTATTGCTACGATACCTGTTTGTACGTCGCGTCGCGTCGCGTCGAGCAGTAAGTAATGGTCGCATACTGCGTTGTTATGGGTGCCGCATGCCGGTGACGTGACAGGGGTGGCGAAGCGCACTATAGTGCGGTACTTGTGACGAAATCCATATTCTGTTAACCGGTTACGAGGTTACCGATTAACACCAGGTGGGCCTCCAACTTGTCGTCAATAATTAATTAAAACTAACGTAAGTTTGACACATACTAAAGGACATTTTTAGCCGATTGTCCTTTATTGTCGTCAATAAATGACATTAAAAAAAATGTGGTGTATTTCTAAAATATTCGGGACAAGTGGTTTCTCTGCAGAAGTGAAATATGTCTTCAAGATCTTTACAACATTAAAAATTCAAACAATAACAGTTTTACAAAAGGCACATTTAAAGTGAATAAACCGGGCAAAGTTCCATTGTGCTATAACTATTCTAGTCCCCGACTGGACTGAAGTCAGTTGTATCGAAAATAAATCGATCTACTTAGTCTTCTTCCGATAGTGGTTCGAACTGCTGAAGAGTAAGTAATGAACCTGTTTATCAATATTCCAAAAATACTTACAAAATCCAAGATACAATGCTAACGTACAACAAATGCATGTTAATTTTAACTTTTTAAATAAAGTAAAAGCACGGATCTATCCAAAACCAGTATAGATTCAAATATGTGTATACATAAAATATGCATGTTCTTATTTATTTTTAAATAATTTTATCAGTAGTAATAGAAAAGTAGTTAACAGTGAGGTATGCAGTTTAAATGGCAGCTATTAGCTTTGTGTTGAAAACTAGTTGGCGTGGCGCTGTTCAGGCGGCTCGGACCGGGGCGGGGCGGGGAGGGGGAATGAGCGTTCGGTAGATAATAATATATATATATATATATAAACAAGCGCGTGCGCTGCCATTCTCTAAAATTAACTGCGTTGCCGTCTCTATTATAAATGTCAGTGTTCTAATTACGAATGTATAACCAAATGTATCAGCCACATAAAAACGTAGGTATTTAGTTCCTGACTATTCCACGCGGTCTGAAAAGAATGCCTGCTTTTTTAATGGGTGATTTGCCTTTATTAACAAAATAGTACGAACTATATACAATACTACAATAAAAGCATTAAGACAACACACGACACTAAAACGACAATAAGTAATTACAGACACACGGGCATGCAATTTATAATAAATTAATATGTATTATACTGACATGACAGTGTCTTGCTAAATTTATTCATATTTAATGTTGTCTTAGGTTTTCGTGTTTATCACACACAGTAATTACTTTAAACAACTTTAAACGGTTTAAATCGCGTATATTTATACCAATTAGTCACCTCGTGACCACGATCACTGCAAAGTGTTTGAAACGTCGGGCAAACCACAAAACTTAAAGTTTTCATTATAAAAGTTCCTATCAGATAAAATATAAAAGTATATACTAGGTATTCGTTATTATTATTTTATATGTAGCTCTTTTAAGAAGGCTACTTATTACTATTTATACTTAAACTATGTGCATAATGCATCCAGAGACAGAGACGCGCTTCTGTCATGAAGTGACTGTGGCCAACCCGGAACAAGCTATCCTCATTGCCATTTGTAAAATATAGCCATCACACTGCACTGACGTCTACGTCGCGTCGCGTCGCTCGTTTGACGCTAAATCAGGCGTGACTGAGCATTCGTTGATTCGACATACTGTGACTGCTCAGGCATGCCTAATGATCCGTTCAATATATCTATTAACCTAAGTTTGTGACTCGAAACTTCTTCTCTTTCTCGCTTTAGCACTTCAACGCATATTAATGTAAAACAGTTAACGTTTCAGACACTAGTTGCCTCAATAGTTATCCAAAGTCAGGAAGTACTTAATTGTAAAACAAACCATATGCGCGAGTCCGCCACCTCCGCCAGAACTGCTTTACTATTCACAACATTCATCTAACATATTTGTCTAATCAAATTAACTTTGGATTTAGTCAAAACATGTAGGTATTTCCGAACAATATTTCACAATAAAAACAAACATATCATATAGTAGAGGTGTGCACCGAACAGCAGCAGACCGGACAGAACCGGATCGCACTAACCTATATACGCGAGCGCAGTAAACTATACATATATTTTAAGCAGCCGTTACTCATAACAGTTTGTTTAGAGGAGCATGCCACCAATTATCGTGCAGAAGCAATACCAGTCCGTAAAATCAATCAGCTTTAACATTATTGGCTCCAGTCCAAGGTTGGACATAAAAATATGTAAAGAATGAAAACGTCAGGTTAAAAAGATTTGAGGGAGAGCGCGCGGGTACGGGCGGACTTCCGGCGAGTGAAGGCGATACGCGGCCTCACCCGACTACACGAGACTGGTGAATCTGCGTATCGCCTTCACTAACGGTCGTAAAATCATTAATTCTGTTCCCAAGGGTTGTAAACCGATCATAACATACATTACCGCGCTCAAGCCAATAAACACAGATGAATGTGATTGAAGTTTCGCATGCCAACGTTATAAGAACGCGTCGGCGGCGCGGCGCGGCAACATGCTTTACGTGTCGCGAGAGTAATTAGTTTAATGTCCCCTCACAACACAACTCGCGATAAGCGCGATCTTCACTGACGTAAAAACGTATATCAATGAACACTAATTATAGCTGTAAATGTTTGGGAACGGTTTACGAGCATCGGTCGCGTGGCTCGGGCGGGCGGCGCGGGCCGGCCGGTGGCGTCACCCGGGCCGGGTGAGCGCCGCCGGGCCGGGCTGCCCGCTTCATCAATGGCTAGTCTCGTGCATCATTCAGCGGCGGCTCCAGCTATAAATAAGTCCGTGTACATAGAGCTCGCGGCATGCACACACACAGTCCCGTGACTCCCGCCCGGTGATGACTCCGATCACGAGAGGAACTCAATCCGACAAAAGTTACCGTTCCGTACACATAACTATATTACAATTTATAAATACGCGATGCTAAATTTAGCACTAAAGCTACATATAATTAAAGCAAACAGACTGATTTAACGTTACGCACACATTATGAAGCAACCCACCACCTCGAGGTACGTGTAAATAACATTTGATTGATACGAAGCTTGTATAAGCTACGTAGGCACGTGTTTTCGTGTTCATTTGCTTTTCTTAGACAGTATTGTGAGTACAATACTTTTCAGTTCTCGTACACGGAAAGGTCTTTGCTTGTGCCCGTTGTATGCGGACTAAAGCGGCTTTGATGCTCTAGCTAATGAATAAAAGTCTGTTATGAGCACTAGCGCATTAAAATTACTATTTTAGTCAAAATTGCTCAAAGAGGTTTAGTGTATAACACATTTTCATGTAGGAAGTTTCTTTGGGTCTTTAATATTTCCCATAGATCAGAGCATTATTATAGAGCTAAACAATGCAATATTAATTGGATAGATAGGTCTACTACTGACTTACAATTTTATTTCCTTATGTCCAAAAGGGCTAAACGATTCCATTTCACGCATGTGTGAGATTTGTCAAGATAGAGAGCTTTATTTAAGCTATAATATAGGCTCATTAACTTATAAGATGCATGTCAGGTGGTGATGCCATAATCTAGTCCAAGCTTAAGGTAAAGCAAAATAAGTACTATACTAGTTCAGTACTTAACTATCTTAAGAGATTTTCTACGAAAAGGGAATCATAAGGATAACTCAAAAGGCACAACATGTATAGGAACACATAGATCACTTTAATAAAAAGAATACATTATTAGGGTCACATGGATTAATTCAATAGTAATATTTTATAATGAATAGTTAGTTTACAGTAACTTATTTACTTAAGATAATCTAAGCTTAACAAAGATACTTAATGTTCCGGTTGTTTAGGTAATGAAGTCGTGGTTCTGTATAACTAATAATAGAGTAACACCATTTATTAAATAGAAGCGACTCCGGCAACGCACCAACGTTACCATACCTACCCTACATACTCTACCATCACTTTAAGCAAAACAGCATTTATATTAGTAGGATACGAAATAAAATCAAGGCGATTACTTATAGCACAAAGTAAGTAATTACCATTAATTAATGTTTAATATACGGCTGCATTCCTCCTATACATATATCCATGTGGGAGTCGTAAGAGGCGACGATTGGAAAATACCAGAATGAGGTCTACTGACAACATTAGGGGCTACTGCGCCTGCATATCTCACACTGCGATCCCCAAAACGCCTGCCAAGCGTGGAAATTATGGTAACCCGAACCATCTAACGGGAAAGGCCTTTGTTCAACGGTTAACATCAAGGTTGTTGTTGACGATGTTTAACTTCCAGATAATCAGATATCTAATTACATATAACTGCGTGTCTGTTAGATTGCTGCCATTTTAGATTAGTTTGACTACTTACATCTTTATTTGTAAAGGACGGCTTATTACAATGTTTTTGGTAAAATCACGACTATTGAATAAATAATAGATGCAAAAAAATTCACTTACTACCATTACAAAAGAGACGATGTGTGGCTGGCCTAGCTTTCATAGTCGACATAGCGAATGGTACGGTGGACTGCCCCGAGCTGCTTGGAGAAATAGGACTAGGTATACACCCCCGCGGTTACACTTAGAAAACCTAACCTTATTCACATTCTTTTAACTTTTATTGACTGATGTTACCACCGAAATGAATGTGAACGATGCTTTTGATAAGTTTCATGATACCTTTTGCTTATTTTACAAACTTTGCTTTCCTATTAAACAAATAAAAATAAAAGCAAATTCTGCAACTCCCGTTTGGATAACCACAGGCATTAGGAAATCAAGCAAAAGGAAAAGAGAGTTACGATACAATTGTTATAAAAAAAATACCGAGCAAAACAAAACCAAATATAAAAAATATGCTAGTTTATTACGTCGGTGCATTCAATGTGCCCAGCGTAAAAGAAACTTTAACGTTCTCTTGAGTGCTAAAAAACAAATGTAGAGCAACGTGGCAAATCAATGGTATTAAGAATAAATCGGACTCTACCAAAACGTATCAAAGTATCACTGCTATACGGGAAGAAAATAAGACTATCAACGATCCCGCACAAATAGCTGATATATTTAATATTTTTTTTATTGGTTTAACAAACAAAAATATTATATTATCGAACAAAAATAGTCCTGAGGATCGGGTTCCTATTCAAAATCAGACCATGTACTTAAGCCCTTGTTCTGAAGATGAAATTTTTAAAATAATTATGTCTTTAAATAACACAAAATCTGTTGGTTACGATGATATCAACACTCACGTCATAAAATCATGTGCAAAGCTTTTATCACCAATTATGCAATATTCGATAAACTTTTCTTTTGCTGAGGGTATTTTTCCGGATAGGCTAAAAAAGTCAATAGTACGTCCACTGTACAAAAAAGACGATAAACTTAATTTAAATAATTATCGCACTATTACACTTATTCCAGTGTTATATAGAAAATTTTCGAAAAGGTAATGCATCGTCGTCTTATTTCTTATTTTGATCGTTTCAACATTATAAACGAGGAACAGAACGGTTTTCGTAAGGGTAGGTCAACAACATTAGCTGCGTACTCACTTGTTACTAGGGTAACTAAAAGTATTGATAAACGTTACCCAGTCTCTGTATTTTTTTTTGATATGGGTAAGGCATTTGATTTTGTTGATCACAAGAGGCTACTATCAAAATGTGAAAATTATGGTATTAGAGGCCCCGTTCTGAAATGGTTGTCAAGTTATTTATCAAACAGAACTCAATGCGTGGAGATAACTTCTCTTGACAACAAACACACAATTACATCGCACCGGTCATCATACCAAGCTAATAACTACGGCGTACCGCAGGGGAGCATTTTGGGCCCTCTTTTGTTTCTATTATACATCAATGACCTTCCGTCCTCAATAAACCATGAATGTGTACTATTCGCCGATGATGTTTCTGTTATTGTTGCTCAAGAAAATCAGCACCTTTTATTTGATCACAACCAATTACTTAACGATACGGCAGATTAGATAGTAAATTGCTTAGAACGAAATAATTTACGCGCAAATATTTCTAAAACCAAATACTTCAACTTCCACAACTATAACTCAGTAAAAAAAGCTATAACGTTGTATGTAGAGGACATGTTATTAAGGAGGTAGTAGAATATAAGTTTCTAGGTCTGATAGTTGATGAGCATTGTAACTGGAAGTCTCATATAAAAGAAGTTACCCTGAAATTAAATAGATTTGTATTTGCCCTGAAACGTTTGCGACGAGTTTCAAATGAAAAGACTGCTCTGACTGCTTACCACGGTTATGTTACATCGGTTCTTGGATATGGCCTTTTATTATGGGGAAATTCAACTGATATAAATAAAGCTTTTATTGCACAAAAGAAGTGTATTAGGGCCATTTGTGGAATTGGACCTTTAGTATCTTGCAGACCTGTATTCAAAACGCTCCGACTTCTCACATTGGCAGGTCTTTACATAATGCAGATTGGTTTATTTGTCAAAGAAAACTCTCATTTATATTATTAACTTATTAACTTCACGAAAATGACTATTTTGAAGGTGTGGGTAGAGATCCGACCCGTCTACAAATGCCTACATTTAAAACGGCACTTCGTTGCAAGAACTGTCAAATTATGATAATTAAGGTATACAACAAAATTCCAAAGAGAATAAGAGAGCTCCCTCTAAATTATTTTAAAATTAAATTGCATCAATGGCTAACGAATCACTGTTTTTATGACTGCAAGAATTTTTTGACTTAAAGGACCATTAACATTTCTTATTTATATTGACATTGTTAAAAATTAATGGATTAAGCAAATATAACTTGCTCAGTGGTAAGCAATTTATTAGTATATTATATTTCGATGTACTTATCTGACTTTAATTTTATCTCTTGTAATGTGATTTTAATTTTATAATGAGTTTGTACACAATTCATTTGAAAATTGTAAGAGTTTCCACGAATTTGTAAAGGTATATATATTTTAAGCTAAGTTTATATTTGTATTTTGTATGCCAGTAAAGGTGAAACACGCTGAGCTACTTTTTAAATTTGACCTGACTAATATGTAATTACCGTGTTTCTTACAAATAAATATATTTCATTTCATTTCATTTACAGGCAGTACAACTTTTTGATTAGAGCATTCAGATGTTACAATACAATGGCTAGTGAGATAGATTTAGATCTCTTTAACACATCGGCGTTCAGGCTGAGGCAACTTTTGAACAATCGTTTTTTTTTTCCTAAATGTACCACTCAAAGGTTTAAAATGCGTAGGTAAAGTTAACATATACACAGTAAGAATATCCTATTTCTAAAATCTTATACTTATCTTAGTAACCTCAGTTCTGTACGAGTCTGTCAATTACTATGCACAACTTTATAAAACATTTAGTAACATATAAGTGAAAACTTTTAATTAGCCTTAAGTTTCTTAGATATGTATTATATTTTGTTAATTAGCTGTTAGTTTTCCAAACAAAATAAAGTAAAATATAAATAATCCTCGTACATACGTATACCTATACTATTTATGTACTGTACATTACGTGTCTTTATTGAAAATATCCTAATTTGATCTGTGTAAGGGCTCTTTTCACATTTTGTTGCGTATTGTCGCCCTAGCGCGGATCCAGTCCGCATGCGGGTAGTAGCACGCTCCTGCACACGCAGAACAAAGATTTCATTTGTTGCTGCAGTGTTGTGTCGCCGATCCACGTTCAGCGCAAGTGTTAAGTGTTAGGGAAAACATATATTAGTTATAGGATTCCGGCATGATCCGCACGCTGGTGTCTATCCGCGTGACAGGAAACAAATAAACTGATCTACATTTGCCTATGGAACAAAAGACGTCTTCAAATTATATGAATAATATAACGATTTAATTTTTGGGCCATTTCCATGTTATCAGAGATTGTTCGTTACGGGCCTGAGGTACCCCACACACCCACACACGTACGTCACAATGCTGTTAAATTATTTTATGTTAAAGCCACAAGTACCTCCTTACTTGATAAACACGATCGTATCAGAAGAACGAGCCATGGCGGGTCTACGTAATCAAACAGCACGTGTTGGTATTTTTTTATAATGAAGAAACATATTGTTTGTGTGGTGAGAGGTGAGGGCCGCGTCAGGTCACTCTCCGGCCGCACTGTACGTCACGTGAGCTCTTCACTAACTGTGATCGACTCTGTGGATGGGCGCTATCGTCAGAACCGTTATCTAAGACCTTGCCCACTTGCCCACTGTGACCGTACAATTACTCATTCAATACGCGACACTTGCTTGTATTGCGTAGTTTAAGTAAACAATGGAAATAAATGTGTATCTCACACTCAAAAAATCAATTGTATTCGTTGATGAGAGTGAACAACAGGAAACCTTGTGTGAAACGTTACAAATGCCAAAAGAACGAGGGAAACCTCATAAAGTTACACATTTTAGTAATGAAATTTAAAAAGAAACTAGTTGAATGTAAATAATAGCCTGTAGTAAAACCAACGTTTATATTACTTCAATGCTATTTTTTACAATAAAAAGCAGTGGTAGGTTGCTTTACCGAGTTATTGCGAGCCGATAGCTTTGTTGAGCCACGACGGATTAATTAAACAATATTTAGCAAAAACTTACAAAATACTAATTTCCTGAATACAAATTAATATTTTGTTACGAAAAGTGAAAACCTTTTTGACCATTGTAATTATAAAACTCGGGGGCATTTTGTTGAAGGTAAAATACATGTGTATTTGGATACATGTCTGAAGAAATTAGTTGCATCCTCCGCCGTTAGAACAAAGCTCGCGAGGACGCGATGCCACACGACACTCGATATATCAAGTTACGAGAACTTATTATTATTCTGTTTTTTTAAGGGTAACATAACTCCATATATATGTAGATGTTTATTTAAACGAAATTAAACTTTAAAGAGTCAGTTCTGCAAGGGTTTTGCAACAACTAAGGTATACGTCATTCATTTATGTTTAGCTAATATTATGAATAATTATATTATATTATGTAAAATAATAAAACTAAATTTATCATTATTTTAATAATGACTTTCATAGACTTTCGAGCCTTTTGTTATTTTTTTTTAAACTATTTTAATAGACATTCGAGTTTTTTTTTAATATTGTTCGCGTTTGTATGCGTCTAGTGGTCTGGTGAAAGCAAGGAGAAGGGGGAATGACGCTGTGTCGGTAGATCGATCACCTTATTCGAAAGGAAGCCGGTTAAACTCCGTTAGACGTCCGTAGCAGTGCATCTACTATATTCTGGAGCCAGTTCTTCAAATTTTCGCGAACTAAAATCATGTTTATAAATCGTTATTTATCTCCGTGTGGGAATTCCGTGACTTGAATGAAACGTCGAATTGAGTTAAAATATTATTTTGATTTTTATTAGTGCGTGTGTAGAGAAACCACAGCGTCCTCCGTTGATCAAATGTCTCCTTTATTAGGAGTGTTTGGCCTTAATCCCCACGCTTGGCAGGCGTCTTGTGTATGTCCCTAGATGGAATGGTGTTGCTAGGAGGCATTATGAATATCTTGCTCCTATTTATTACAATAAGTTAAATGATAGTAACATAATTAAACATAAAGTATGGCGTAGCGTAAATAAACATAATCAATGACTGGTTAAATAAAATGAACTATGATGAAGTTGAAGAAATATTATCAAAAATGCAATAAAAATTACGTAAGACCAAGATATAATCGGTACATTAACTTTATTTACTACTATATGTTTCTTCTTTCTACACACCTCACAGACACATCTTCATACACACACACACACACACACAAAACGAATAATTCAAAAGAGCAGATATTTAATCAAATACGTTTTAGTTACTATCACCTTTTATTTCAATTGTGTAATATATTAAAACCTGTAAACAATATGCAAACTTTGGGAAGACGCTGCCTTCTGTAACACAGTTTTATAAATAAAACAAAAGGCAGAGTACTCATTAAAATTTGTAACATAACTTAAGTTTTTGTATTTGTATTGTATATAAACTGTAGACTTTATAGCCTGCGCTAGTCCACAGATACGTATACAAACCACAAATACAAATAGAATACCCTTCAATATATCCGATGCTTATCATTTCATATTTATAAATATCCAATACGATGATATCAAATAAGTGGTAGGTACAGTCGCCTGCAATAAGAAGTATACACATTGTAATTTTCAAAATAGTAGCAAAGAGTTCTGTTTTTCTCTATGTACTCAGAAGTATCTTAAAATCAAAGAATAGGTTGACTATTTTTACTCATTTTAATGTTAACTTCGATAATTATTAACTTAGCGACATCACATTATATTGAAAATTACGAAGTGTATACTTCTTATTGCAGGCGACTGTACATCACAGAGAACGCGGGTGAAATTTGGCACAAATGCCGCTTCTGATATAGAAATAATGAACAGTGGCCTACAAGAACAAAACGTTCGAAATTTAACTGGCGTTTGTACTTGCCAACTGGCAACCGAGTCGTTTGCATACTGATAAAGTATCTCTATCTACGCTACCAACCAACATTAATGGTATCCAAAATATTATGGGTGCGTCCACCGCATTTAATTATTTAATTAAGAGCTGTGATCAAAGGAAAAATACCAGAAGGTGGTGAGCAGCGCTTTCCGAAGAACTGGCATATATCAGTGTGACACCCAAACCACCTGCCGAGCTGTGGATTATAGCAAACCCCTCCCCTTAATGCGGGAGGGTGCGTTCACCGGGTTGATCCGGCTGTACAGTGCAGCAGTTTGTAGTTATACAAACTTGTGGTTGTCGTCGCGGTGATACATCCTCGGCCCACACTTTCATCGTCCGATTTCTGATGCGACGCTTGCATGATCGATTGTCACCCACCTACATTATACTGTTCGGCAATATGAGTCGCTATTGCGATATCAGCCAGGAATCGCTTATTGGCTAATAGTTTTTCCATTTAATTGAGTGTAACTTAAAAGCCACTCGCTCGAACGAGGTTGATGAAGTTTAAATGGGAACATTTCCTTTCAGTCAACCTTTGGGTCTTACTGCAATATCGCAGGTATAACTACACACAACTCACTTATTATTTATCTTATGCAAATTGTATCAGTCGGTATGAGTGTAAAAATAGGAGCAAAACTCATGTCAAAGCGAAATATTGACGTGATTCTTGGTTTAGTTATGGTTCTATCGGTATAGTGCAGAGTGAAGGTTCATCCCGAAAATATAAATTAAGTAAGAAAATATACATTACGTTTAATACAGAACGAAATGATTATCTGTAACAGTTTCCCACATGGCAGTTGTAGCCTATGCTATACACATCCGGTCAAGCTTAAGTGGCACTTTCGAGAGGTACAAGTTACTGGGCGGCTAACATCTAATTATGTCGACTTTGGAAGTATTAAAGCGCAGGGATTCTCCATTTGTGAATACTACAAACTAAAAACATTTACCGTTTCTTGGACACGACTGGAATGTAAATAAGTAAAATTTACCGTTTTTAGTTTTTTACATTCCAGTCGTGTTAAATTTTTTAACATCTAGGCCTCCGAGAAAACCTCATAGGACAGGGAGTGGGCTTTGAGAAAAACTGTAGCTGAAGCTCAAGAAGTAGTACCGGGAAAGGAAAAGAGGAAGACTGCTTACAAAAAGAAATGAGATGCAATCAGAAAATAAAACTTGTAAAACAAAACAAGTCTCGCAACTGAGTTGTTCTACCGTGAATAGTTGGGAGATCCGTGTAATACCAAGTCGGTTAATTTATTCAGTCCCTACTTAAGGGACCTATGTCTAAGGTTATCATGTAATTAGCAAACCTTATAACCGCTTATAGTGCCCATATCAATATAAAAAAATGTTCTATATGTTTTAAATAAAATAGAATGACTAGGCAATCGCACTAAACAATCTTATTTGATATAATGTAAATTACTTGTGAGATACATTGTGTTTTCAAGATTTGTTTTTGATGCCATCGTAATTTATTCACGGTTTTCATAAATTTACGTTGTAATTAAATACAATAAACGTCGTATCTATTCATCTAAATATGTTACATGTACTAAATACGAGCATTGTTCTACAACCTTAGGGTTTTCACTATTTTTGTTTCAGCGACGAACCAGTCTTGCACAAGTCACGTTAAATGAAAGTGGAACACCGCCGAAATTATAAAATGTCTTCACTTATGTATTCGCTTTAGTTATGCGATTCAAATGAAGGCATTGCTCCTTCATTAATCAGATATGCAGCTTTCCTGAATCCTGTACTGAGTGATATTTCCACTGAAAAGTAACAGAATAATTGAAAGTTAGGTCCGCTGCGGTCATGAGTTCATGACTTGTATGGGTGAGCGCTGGTGGCGTTACTACTGAGCGTGGACGTGCTTCGCGTCCCGGTTGTTGTCTTTGGATGGCAGTCGTTATATGTTTTATTAGGCTTTTCGCAAATGCCCGCTTGGCTAGCTTCCACACTCAAGTAGAACATATGTCGCCAAGCACCTAACCGCGTGTTCCGGAAGCTGTCCGTGAGAGGCAGTACTTTTAGGTTAGCCTCAACAACATCTTCAACCACATCATTACTGAGCATCAGGTTAGATAGTGGTCAAAAGCTGGCATATCAGAAACAAAATAAATATAATATTTACTTAAATATGAATATTTAGTTTACCCACCGCCATTGACTCATTTCATTGTTCATTGTTTAGGATTAAAACAGAAAATGAAGTGTTGTTTGTGTTATACTCACCTGCTTTACTAGAGAACTCAATGTTCCAAACAAGTGAACTAACGTCCTCTGTCCAATGAAGCACCGATCACTTCCTGCAGCAACTTTAACTCTGTTTACAGAGGAGGTTTGAATAAGTTACAGATTATATACTCGTTAGTTGTTGTTGTTGTTGTTCAAGGCTATGTCCAGTAACTTGCTCTGAGAGAGATTGGTTTGGAGTTGCTGCGGCTTGGGCAGCCAAACAGAACTGTATCCAAACATCGCCAAACAAGGTAATCTATTAATCTACATATATATTACGTTATTATAACTATAGCTCAAACTGCTGACTATTTGTCATGATTCAACTTGTACTACCGAGAGATCGCGTGTCAATGGCGAATACAATATGGCGGGTTGACTTCTGCTAAAGTACAAAGAAGATTATTTACTTCACATTCACATTTAGTGGATCCACCTGCAAAATAGATTTATTGAATTTTTACTCTTATATTCATCTTTGCGTCAACATTCTACACAATATATCAAGTTTGCAACTCATTCCATTTTACGAGCTCTTTATAAATAATTCCGTGACATACGAACAGACGGACCGAGAGACAGACGGCGGATTGTCATTAATAGGACTCCGTTTTGCCCATTGGGTACTAACCCTTAAAAATAGTCTGAGAGCGCTTGTTTTTCAGGAGTGTATTTCTTTAAGATATTACCAGACTAGCCCCTCAACCCCGAAGTTGGCATAATGTGATAAAGCCAGGCAAGTTCCACTCCCACTAAGCTCCGTATTAATAAACCAAGCAGCGCCTTATGATCAGCTGACAATTTTAATGCGATCGCCAAGACGCCTGCCAAGCGTGGAGATTATTTCAGACAAAACGGGGGAGACCTTGTTCCAAAGTGGACGTTCCAGTTTATGTGATGATGATGAAGCAACCCTGTACGATAAATCATGTAGCGCACTTAAACTGTGGCCTACATGTGTCTCTACGTCGTGCTGAGCATTAAGCCCGAATACATTTTTTTTTAATTTTGAAAGTTCTTTCATTTTCTACCGAGTTTCCCCATAAAATCAATCCGTATCTAAGAGTAGAACCAACATAGTCGTGATAAGCTGAGAGGGCTGCCTTTTGCAAAACTATCTGTCGGATGCGTTTGAGAGCATACACGAATTTATTTACTTTACAGCAAACTGATGTTACGTGTGGTTAATACTTTTTTACAATTTAAAATTTTTTCGTGTCTCAAACTATTTCCTTACCAAATTTCATCCTAATCGATCCAGTAGTTTCAGAGCCTATTCAATGCAAACAAATAAAGAATCAAACATTTCCTCTTTATTATATTAGTTTAGATATGAAAAACATAAAATAAACTTTTGAAATAAGGAACAAAAATCTTATTTGTAAACAAAGTTTCACTAAATTTGCATGCATAAACCTAGAATTCCGAAATCATTTGTAGCCGAACTACTTACAGCTTACTAATATGGATTAATTAACAAAATTTACATGGAAAGGTGACAATTACAGAACGTTTAAATAATATATTTTCCGTGCTTCGGAGGGCACGTTAAGCCGTCGGTCCCGGTTGTTGTCGTAGGATGGCAGTCGTTATAGCATGGTGGTAGGGCATTTTGCGATTGCCCGCCTGACTAGCCACCCTCAAGTAGAAAATCTGTCGCCAAGCACCTAACGGTGTGTTCCGGCAGCTGTCCTTGAGAGCCAGTACTTCTAGGTTAGCTTAAACAACATCTTCGACCACATCATCACTTACCTTCAGGTGAGATAGTGGTCAAAGGCTAATCTATAAGGCAAATATATATATATATATATATATCATCGTATGTTACTAAAGTAGTGCGATAGTGGTGACGGGAGCCAGCCATGTGCTTAGTTTTCACAATTACACTACTAACGGTAATATACAGCCAGCCATTTGTGCTGCTAATTGCATATCCGCTTTAGTTGTACCACAGTGTGTACATTATATAGTACCAGGGATGTACACTTCCAAAATGTTTTCATATATCTAAGTTTTAACATTGAAATATGTAATACGAACATACATATAAAGTTTCGTCAAATATTGGAGTTCGTGGAAAACTTGATGTAACCTAATATAAAAAAGCCCATTGAAAAAATAATTCTGTTTTAAATGTCTATTTTAACAAATCTATGTTATATTTTTTGTTTCTATATATCAGTTTTAGTGTAACGTAGAAAAATGTTATTCAATTTTATATTTTAAGTAAGAATGGACAATCCTGTTTTCGTTTTATAATAGGAGCACAAGGGTGGCGTTGTGGTGCGACGGCAAATAGCCGTGCACTTTTCTGATTACTTTATTGTTTTTTTTTTAAATGGAATAACAATGTTGACATTGTTGGCTTTCAGATTGAAGTACATGTAATCTATAACATATTCTGGCACACGTTTTGGAATAACAGAAGGTACCTCGGGTGCCGAAAGCAAAGCCGTGCCACGTAAATAATTGATGGATTTGAATGTCGCTCCATACGATGTTAAGAACGAAAGGATAGTAAATTTTTAATATTAACCGCGGAGCATGCGTCATTACAAATGTATATATATATATATATATGTATGTATATATGTATATATATACATATATATATATACATTAAAAAAGTTTTATTAATGTCCTAAAAAGCTTATATTACTACTTACTTTTGTTAATAAAGAATCGGGTATACATACACAATAGTGAGAACAAACACGTTTATTAACTAACCGATGCGAGATATCGGTTGCGACATAATGTTACAATACCTTTTTAAATGATATGTTGTTTTGTCGATGAAACCAACTCGATACCGCCGCGGACGGTAACGGTACACCAATCAAACTTTATTGCACTCACAAAATAACAGTTGCAACTCTCACTGACAATCAATTTAACGATTTTCGTTTGATCCTAAAACTTCACCGCACGAAAGCTGATACACTTTATTAGTATTCGAAGCGACTTGTTTATTTTTGAACCACACTTATTCATAATACGAATAATGAATACAAAACAAAAGCACGTCTTTTCCAGCCCTATTCTCCCCATTCGTCAACGGGCTCTAATTGTGATCTTTAGCCGTGTATAAATGAGTATTGGGCAAACTGTAAGTACTTCTCCTCTAGTAATAGGAACAGACGGACCCTCTGCTCACATCGGCCGGTAGCTGTGACCTACATACAGGCTGGCACCCGCGGCCGCCCGCGTCAATGTTTATATCCCTAAGTGGGGGTCGTTTACCTTTAGGCTCGAGGGCGGATTCCCCGAATCAGAGCGACCGCGCGCCGCCTGTCGGTGCCACGAGCCTCTCGCCTCTCTACTGAAATAAACTTGATTCAATAAAATTGTATCCCATTTTGAAAGCGAAGCCATATTGACATTAACACTTTTGTTAGAGCCGGGACAAAATAAATATCTAACTGAATGTAACATCTAATTAATGCTATTCTTTAATTTTAATCTACATTATGGCAATAATGTAGATTCAATCCCTTGCCCAGCAGTCCCAGCAGGGAGCAATACGAATAATACAGAAAATAATACTAACAGTACAGAAAAATATTTTTATTGAGATGACATAATATCTCAATGTCAAAAATGTAATTCAATATGAAATGTTGGGACCGGGAACTCATCGTACTTTCCAAAACTTATCAGAGCGCTTGGTCGATGCGACGCGTGATCAAAATGCTGGTACCTATTAAGCTCAAATAATAGAATAGAATAGAAGAAGCATTGCAATTCAACGAGGCAATACTGTCAGCTGGTAGTGGGCTGGAGCATTTGGACTGCCTGTGAGTCTGCAATGACTGATTTATGGGTATCTAACTGCTTTTATTGAAGTTACTGTAGTGTTGTATATAGTTCGAAGTATTTTGTTAATAAAGGCATACATTGTATGTCATTTATTTTCTTTTCTGTGCAATAAATAATTATTCTATTCTATTCTATACAGGCGGTAAAAAAAAACACATTCAGTGGATAATCGCAACTGTCATATGATTACAGACGAAAACAAACCTGAGAATCGTTTCGTTCGAAACAAAACAAAACATTGTTGTCAGCTGTAAGTGTGAGCTGGTGCACACTTACAGGTTTGGAAGATATAAATGAAATTTAAGAAATGTGGATGAAATTTAAGGAAGGGGTGGTAGACGTTGCTATCAATGTGTGTGGAAATTTAAAAAGGCGAAAAGGCAATATTAATAAAGATGTGTGGATGGATCTAGATGTACAAAAGGCTGTGGATGAAAAGAAAAGGCATGGTTGGATTGGTTAGCAACAAAAGCTAACCAAAAAGTACAAATGGCCACGCTTTATAATATACGTAAAGCAAGAAAGCTTTATAAGAGATTAAAAAAGATAGTTAAGGAAGTTGTAAGCAGAAAGAAAGATGGACGAAAGGCTTTCTGAAGATTTCCAGTCAAACAAAGTTTTTCTGGAAATCAAAACCGAGAAACTCACGACCGAAAGGAAAAAGAAACCGAGTCAAATCAGAAGCCATGAAGCATTATAAAAGGAGAAGAATGTGTGTTGAAAAGAAGGAAAAAATATTTTAATAGTTTATTTGAAAGGGAAAGAGCGAACACTGGACCAGGTTCCAGGAACCTACATGAATACAAGTAATGATGAAAATAAAATAACCATGGACGAGATTTTGAAAGCGTTAAAGGGTATGAAATTAGGTAAGGCTCCGGGATATGATAGAGTGTCAGTCGAGATGCTGGGACCTGGGTGAGGCAAAGTAGCTAGTCTATTGCAGCGCCTTTTTAATTTGTGTTGGAGGAGCGGCCGAGTACTAAGTGACTGGTGCAAGGATGTGATAGTGCCGCTATATAAAGGAAAAGGGTCGCAACAAGACTGCAGGAATTACCGCGAAATCAGCTTCGTCAGCATCGTCGGTAAACTACATGCGAAAGTATTGATTGAATGGGTGATAAAAGAGACAGATAGGAAAGTATGATGAAAAGATGTTTAGAAATAGAATGGGATGTACTTATTACGTATTTTCTTTACGATGAATAGCTTAAAAATGCTTGGCGAAGAGCCAAAAGGTCTATTGCGTTTTCGTAGATTTAGTAAAGATAGGAGAGTAGGCATAAACTGTGGTCAGCCAGCGTAGTCTATGCATGGGCTGAATGGTAACCTGATTCAAGCGCTAAAATCCCTCTATGAGGATACCAGTGCTTGTGTTAGAATCAACGGAACATACACTGAATGGTTTAACATGGAAAAACGTGTTAGGCAGGGATGTGTAGCGTCACTGTGGCTTTTCAACTTGTTCATGGATAATAGTTTGACAAACCTGCAAGATAGTGAATGTGGATTAAGAATGGTTGAAGTTAAGAATGATCCCAAGTTTGTATACTTGGGATCAATGTTTACAAAAGATGGATAGTGTAAAAGTGATATAGAAAGGAGCGTGAATGCTGGAAACATGATGAACGGAGCATTGCACGCGTTTATGAACAGTCAGAAGGTGTCTAAGAAGGCTCGTCTGGCTGTTCATGGAGGACTGTTGGTTCCGACACTAATGTATGGTAGTAAAAGTTCGGTATGGCAGAAAAAGCGTGTAAGTAGAATGAGAGCATTGAGAAGCACGTCTGGTTCAGAGAGTCAAACGGAGTAACAGGTTAAGAAATAGTGTGGTGCGTATAGGTGCGTTGCGTGGTGTGGTATAAGGTAACGATGTGGTGTGAATGAGGATGTACTGACCAAAATCGAGAAAGTTATGTTAAGATGGTTTGGACATGTAGAGAGAATGAATCAAATGAGATTGACTAAACAGGTATACGTACGACAAGTAAACGGAAGTGTTGGAAGGGGAAGACCTAGGTGAACGTTCCGAAATCAGATTGAAAACGCTCTGAATAAATGCCAGGTCAAGAGTATCCTAAGCCTACGCTTAAGTATGAAAGAATTGATGAGTGTAGATGAAGCGAAAGAGATTTGTAAGGATCATAGTAAGTGGAAATCTGTGGTATCTGCCTATCGCTACGGGAAAGAGGCGTGATTTTATGTATGCATGTGTATTTTAATGCCAACAAATGCAAAATTCTGTGAACATCAACATATTATGTCCAATATATCTGAAGAATAAAGCGACAGACATATGTGATCAAAATAATTTCCTCCACCTCGAGACCGCAAAACCGCACCTTCTATGCCTCACGGAGACCCAGATAACGTGTCCGGCTGACGCGGCATACCTCTCGTACCCTGGCTATGTCCTGGAACATAAATTCAGACCACGTGCTGGGGTATGCGTATATGCTCGCGATGACATTTGTTGTCGGCGTCTCCAAAATCTTGAAGACTCCAGCTTCCCAGTCTTGTGAATTTTGGTAGACATAGGATCAGAGAAAATTCTCTATGCCAGTGTCTACCGATCGCATAGCGGTGATCAGGAGACAACCAGGCTTATGGACTATTTAAGTGCGACGGCAGACGTGGCACAACATGGGTACCCTTCCGCTCAGCTGGTGTACCTGGGGGATTTCAATGCCCACCACCAGGAGTGGCTGTTCCCACGCCAGAACACTGACCACGCTGGGAATTGGACATATAAGCTAGCCTTGACGTTAAATCTCCCCCAGCTGGTTCAAGGCGCTACAAGGGTGCCTGACGTTGATGGCCATACAGCCAATTGCTTGGACCTTCTGCTGACAACAGATCCAGACCGACCACTGTCTGGTGAAATCTGTATCGGTATACTCCCCTCCCGATCTCTGCCAAAAAGGCAACCGGCGGGTATGGCGATACAAGTCAGCAGATTGGGATGAGATGCGTTGTTTTTTCGCATCTTATCCTTGGAGCCTGTTTGCTTCTCTTGCGATCCCTCGGTTTGTGCGGATGCAGTAACGAGTGTGGTGCTTCAGGCTATGGAGTACTTTATCCCATATTCTGATTCGCCACAGTCAGGAAAAGCTCGTCCATGGTTGGGAGCTGAATGCGGACGCGCTGAAGCGATAAAACATGAAGCATACGTTGCATGGGCTGATGCTAGAAACCGAAAATAGAATGACATTCGCGATAAGAAGAGAGCCTTCAATAAGGCTGCCAAGTCCTACAAAAAGGCTTTAAGAAGAGCACGCTTCAACCACATAAGCCGTATAGGGGCTAAACTTGCTTCGTACCCTGCTGGTAGCAAAGCATTTTGGTCACTGGCAAAGTCTGTTGAAGCTAACTTCTGCCACTCCTCCCTGCCACCACTGATGAAACCAGATGAATCACTTGCCCACAACGCAGAGGAGAAAGCTAACTTGTTTGCTTCTCTTTTTGCGGAATCTTCACGTCTGGATACTGCTGGTGAAGTACCTCAGTGTCTACCTAGATGCGAGGCATCAATGCCAGAAATTCGTATCCGTCAGACCGAGGTACGTAAAACGCTGAAGAATCTGGACGTGAACAAAGCAAGTGGTCCGGATGGGATACCAGCCATAGTCCTGAAAGGCACGACAGCCTCACTAGCAAGCTTCCCTCATACGGCTTACCCGCTGGCTTATGTGAATGGATAACGGACTTCCTGAGGGAAAGGTCAATACGAGTGGTCGTGGACGGCTGCTCGTCTGATCAATTGGCAATTAATGCCGGGGTACCTCAGGGGTCAGTTCTCTCTGCAACCCTCTTCTTGCTGCACATCAACGATCTTCTGATGCCCGGTATTGTTGGGTACGCGGATGACAGCACTGTTGTAGAGAGATATTTGTCCGATGCTCGAGCTATTGGAGCTCAAATCCAGTCTCATAGAGGGGCCATGGTCGAGCGTTTGAACTTGACCTTGCAGGCAGTGTCCGATTGGGGTGATGCCAATCTGGTCAGCTTCAATGCTTCCAAGACCCAGGCGTGTCTATTCACCGCCAAGCGAAGTCAGTTCCATCTGACTCCCACATTCCGAAATGGTTGACATTCCTCCTGTCCGCACAAAGCGATTTGCGTCCAACTTCATAATACGGACAGCGAAGGAATGGAACACCCTCCCAGCGTCTTTGTTCCCCGAAAGTTACAATCTGGATATCTTCAAATACTGAGTGAATAAATATCTTCTAGGCAAGCATGCTTCACCGTCGACCGCGTCGTCACTTACCATCAGGTGAAACTGCGGTCAAAGGCGTGTCTATTCACTATAAAAAAAAAACATGTCAACGTTTTAAAATAACAAGATATCATCCCTGTATATAGTACTATACGTACCCCCGTGATATTTATCTCAGGAGTTAATTTTTTAACTTTAATAAATGTGATCGGTGGTATAATGCGAAACCAATTGGAAATATATTGTGATATTAAAGGAGTAACGGCACCGCGGCGCGGCGGTGTCGGGGTCGGGGGCGAGACGAGTAGGAAACGGGCCGTCGCGTCGGGTGGTGGAGTGGTGGAGTGGTGGAGTGGTGGAGTGGTGGAGTGGTGGAGTGGTGGAGTGGTGGAGTGGTGGAGTGGTGGAGTGGTGGAGTGGGAGGCGAGGTGAGATAACGCGAGCTGTTAGCGGCATCGTCGCGAAACAAACGCGCGCCGGTAACGGCATCTTGCGCCGCGTCTTCACTACCGCCTATGCGTATAGGCCGCATTGTCAAATGTATCTTTTTAATTTTATAATTTTCGTTTGTTACGTCACGTGACGAGACTGGTAACGTCTCGCATTTCAATGTGGCTGCGCCTTAGTGATATGGTCGATGACATAAAGTAGTTGACTAGAAAACTTTTTTTTTCAGTTAGGTAAGCCTTTGACCACAATCTCACCTGGTGGTAAGTTATGATGTGGTCGAAGGTGTTAAAAGACAACCTAGACACCAGCTCCCGGAACACACCGTTAGGTGCTTGGCGGCAGATTTTCTACTTAAGGGTGGTCGCTAGCCAGGCGGGCATTCGCAAAATGCCCTATCACCATGCGGTGAAGCTCAAGCCCACGGAGGGATTCGAACTATGGACGTGCTGAGCGGCAGAATATAGCTAATGCCACTGAGCCATCACTGCTTCAAACATTCGAAAAAGCTTTTCCTACAATAAACCCTCAATGGCAGCTGCAGGAACACACCATAAGAATCCTAAATCCATCATAGAACCATCTGTTCTTTGTCTCTAGCAGGCATGCGCAGCTCCATTAGTAGTAATTTTAGTATTGAAACATTATACATTGTACTGCCACGTTCAGCAAATAAATTGTATCGAGCCACTGCGAGAAGAACAGGCAAGAAACTCGGGGCCATTCTTTTAAACGTCTTTTAACAATGTGTTACATACATACTATATAAAAAAGTTATTACAATATTTGTTTAAATTATGTAGGTGACAGGCAATAGCTTGGCGGAGGCGGAACTGTCCAGGCATTTTTGTCGTTTATGTAATCAGAAACTGTGTAGTAGGATTTTTTAACCAATATGTTTTTCACATGCAACTTGAATTTCCCTTCTGTGAGCGTTGTAATATGTTTGGGAACTTTATTATAAAACCGCACACAATTACCTAAGAAGGACCTTTTATTCGTCTTTGCTAATCTAAAACCTGGCACCGCTATTTTATCTTTATTCCTAGTATTGTAATCGTGATTGTCACTGTTTAATTTAAATTTACTCAATTTTTTACGAACATACATAATATTTTCAAATATATACAGACTTGGTAAAGTTAAATACAGACTTGGTAAAGTTCTAAATGTGGTAATACAGCCAAAATGTTCTACTTAGGTACCTACACCGACGTGTTCGAAGAATCAACACCAGAAGAGGCTTCGCCTACAATCGATTAGCTTCAGGAACTGTTATTGGGAACTGGGTTATGTGGCGTTTACGACACATCAGTGTACCTATGCAGGAAATGTCGAGAGTGTATGTCTATCTATATAACATATTATACACATATATGTATATAATATGTTAATACTTTCTATCAATCAACGGACTTCCACAAAATGATACCTGATTCATTCATTAGAAATTATCTAATTGAGATAAGGTGTACAACAATCGTTATTATGATTCTTTTCAAATATAAACATGCTTATTATTAATTAAACAACTTTTTTAAAGCAAATAACTTCATTGAAAGGTAAATACATTTTATTACGAATAGCAAAATAATATAAAAAACAGGCGTGTTTAATATAATTCGCGTGCATAGTTTAATTAAACAGTATACTTACCATATATCAAAATAATTACAATACCTACATAAATGTTATATACATACAAGATATATTAATAAAGCAAACAGAGATCTCGGGTGACATTTGCAAGCGATGTGATGGTTACAACAGAAAGAGAATAGGAATAAATAATGGGTACTTAAACTGATGGTGCAGCTACCTGAGATCAGGGTATGACCTGTAAACAAAGAAAAATAATGTGAGACTCTTGTTACAATAGCTATAGTATTCTAAATACATATAAGTAACGCAAACAATTATACACACTACAACACAAAAAGAACAGATCAAAACATAAGATTTACATTATGATTTAGAAGTACCTACATAGTACACGTATACATATTATCTAGGCACACCCAGACTGCTTCGTCTTGAAGCGTGTCCATCGATCGCGCTTTTATTACATAGGAAATTTAATTATGTTTAATAAGTAGCCAAAGAAGGTATGGATGGACTGCGTGAATATGTGTGTGCTAGAAGTGAGCAATGAGATGATGAGCGACGGAACAAGGTGGATGAATTAAGTGAAGTGATGTGCTGATCACACCCAGCTTGGGATAAAGGCAGGAAGAAGATTTCAAGCTTACACATATCTTAAATAAGATATATTTAAAACAATTGAAAAAACTCAAGTTACAGTTTTGCCATCGCGCGTTGCACGTTGGGGGTAAAAACTGGTTGGACCAGTTATAATTGTGAATATTTTGGAGATACATTGTAATATAACTTAAAGGATCCTATAAAGCAGGTTCATGGTCCAATTAATATCAGGTTATAGTCCCAGCCCTTCAAATTTATAATCACGCTATAGATACACTATAGATTTCCAAGTAAAAGGTCGCTCAGTAGCGAGTGTCTATATATTGCGCTCGCTACTCGAGATGCTCCAACGTGTCTTATTTCTGTAGCTGTCACTCGTCGCTCTGTCACTCGCCACTATTCTGTAACGACTGAATTAATCAGCATCGATCGGTACTCGTGTAGAGGGACATTTCTCCGAAGAACAACACTATTTGTCGGTAGTTTATCAACATAATATTGCACTCGTTAGTACCTTAACGGCTGATTAAGGTCATAGTTGGTGGCATTAACAAGTAGTGGTCGCCTAAGGAAAGTTTGAAACGATTCGTAACTTACTATTTTATATACGTAATTAAATATATTAATACCACACCCACTCAGAAAGCGTCTCATTACTCGTTCAAAAACATGTTATAAAGTTCGTCATTTCTCCCTTATAAATGTACGGCGGGGAAAGTTATATGGATTTTCATTCCTTCACTCTACGTAGCAGTGAAGGAATGTTGTATGAAAATCCATACCTGTCCTGGTAGCGTTCTTTTGTTTTATTAGCTGCTTACATAAAAATATATAATCTCAAAAAGGTTTTATATCAAATAATAAGAAAAAAGAGGTTTTATTTTTATTTGTTCTCGATTTTCAATGAAAGGATGTTGGTAACGTTTTTTCGCTCCAGAGAAAAAAGCGCGGCAATTTGTTATGTTTGGTTAAATTTTGTTATTTAACTAAGTGATATTTTAACAGTACGTTTTTAATTATTTTAAATAATTTTCCAAAATGCCATCTGCTAGTGAAGTGACGTTTTTATAATGATGACGCCACCAGAAATAAGAAATGTAGCTCAAGAAGTCATAAAGAACTTACTACTTGAGAAGTCTCGAGATAAGTATGAGAAAACGTAAAATGATTTTATTTTCCTCGTAGGTGTAGTATAAAGTTCTATTTCTGTTCTCGAGTTGCCTTTAAGCATATTAAACTGATATTAAATAAGGTTTTGGATTTAGTCATATGCATAGCTACAAGTTCTGTTTCTGTTAAACCAAATGCAATCAAATTGATTTAAATATTAGAAAGACTAGTGTAGAGACATTAATGAAACGTATGTGCAAGACAGGTATCCGGTACAACTACTAACGATATATCATCCCGCTTCCCAACTGACACATTCTACCCAATTAACTTATCGGAACATAAAATATCGCAGCTTTTATAACCAATTCATTTTTGTGGCTACAATTTATTACGAAAGCTAAAGTAATGATATGATGTGCTTATATTTTATATCCGCCCCCTACCGCAGATGAAACAATTGCCCCAACGCTCGTTGGATGCAGCTTGGCGTCACGTTTGTAACGTCAAATAATCAATACAAAGCTTCATTTACTAATATCTGTGCATATTATAATAATAAGGACTTTCCTGAAGCCCCGATGCGAAGGACCTGTGACGTCCTCACCATGAAAAGAGCCGCTAAAACCACTATTGTATACTCATATATTATTCTGTAAGTATGTACAATGAAAGTATCCGGATACTATGTTCAAAACAAATATTGCATTTAGACCATATACAAATAAATAATATTATTTGTATACGTAGAAATTGTAAATTACAGTTGTGCGCTCTTCTAGTGCACATCACAACATACACGCCGTGGTTCAAACATTACGCAGGCGAGCTGCAAAACTGATTAGCATTAACTGCAAAAGACGCCGTAAACAGCCCGATAATAGAGCTGGTTTCAAAGCAAATTTACATAAGCTTGCCACACGGTCACCGCACGTATGCAAATATATCGGAATGCCCCCCAAGGAAACAGGAGCTGCGACCGCAACACCAACAAACCTATTTAAACGCTTTGTATTGGACAGAAAAGGTTTTTGAAACCCGTATAAATTTACTCACCAATAATATCGAAGCAAAACAATAGATTGATATCAAGTTTACAAAAACATACCTCAAGATATCAACTCAGTACTAATACGACGTTAGTCAACTTAAAAATAACATGAATGTGGAATTGTGAAGCGCTCGTAGCGTAGTTTGTTTTGATTTATGTCTTGTATGGGTGACCGCTAGTGACTTTACTGCTGAGCGTGCACGCGGTACGGAGGGTACGTTCAGTAATCGGTCCTGCATGTTGTCTTAGGATTGCCCGCCTGGCTAGTCAAGTAGAAAATCTACCGCCTAAGTTCTAGCAGCTATCCTTGAGAGTAACTCTAGGGTAGTCTGAACAACATCTTCGACCACATCACTTACCATCAGGTGAGATAGTAGTCAAAGGATAACCTATAAATAAGTTGCCTATACAATGAGAATTCAAAGAGCATGTAGCCCATCTATCGGTTGCTTTTTGAACTATCGATTATTTCGGCTTTCACTGCTCGAATGAGTTTGCCCATGTTTCAAATATTTAGGAAAATTTGCGGTTTACGAAATGGTTCAGTTTACGCTCGAAGAGAAATGGGAAATATTGAAAACTTACTTCCAAAATGGTGAGTCTTCAACCGAAGCTGCAAGAAAAATGCGTACAAAATTCAGGTTGTGGATAAATTTGTGAAGCGTGTGCGTGAAAGAGGTTTGTTAATGGACAAAGCAACGCGCTCACACGCTCGAGGGCTCGTCCAGCGCGCTCACTCTAATACATTGGTGCTGTTGCCGAAAGTGTGGATGACAATCCATCAACATAAACTGAACACCGTTCGCAGGAATTGAACATTTCTCGCACGTCCTTTCAATAATTTAGACAAAGGACCTGGGTTTGAAGCCGTACAATATTAAATAGGGTAAGAGCTGAAGCCCCACTACCATCCGATGGGATTTCGGTTCGCCCAATGGGCCAAAGAACACTTGGTTTTTTTTATATTATTGTGACGGAACAAGCCGAGGCTCACATGATGTTAAGTGGACTCACCTCTTCCTATAACAGATGCATTTCGACAACGAATTGCACTGCGCCCGTCACAGGGAGACGTACAGTTGTTAGGTCTCATGTGGAAGATTAGCATTTTTATCGAAAAATCATCTTTTCAGATGAAGCACATTTCCACCTCGGTTCCACACGTTGGACTATTTCTTGTGGCGAGCCGTCTTGTGTAAGTGCTGCGCCAACCATCCAGAGACGATTGACGACCCAAAGCACGAGATTGTAGTCGCCATTGCACCCAATCAGAACCACACCATCGAAAATGCCGTGAACAATCGACATGTCGACATATGAATAAACTGGTCTTCCACTATTAAACCGCAACGTAGAGAAAAGCTATATTAAAAAAAAAAAATATATCCATCAGTCTTTTTTTATAGCAATTTTAAAATGCAACTTTTTCGTCGGCTATCCTTTATAAAGACAACTGAGATATTGTCATATTAGCCTGTCGCATTAGCCTCACCTAAATACAATAACTATGTGACATTAACAGAATGCACCTACAAGTACACATTGTACTGTGCAGTGCAGTGCAGTAGGTACTGGGCGACTGCGCACTCCTTACATTGTATCTATATGAGCATGACATAATATTGGAGTTCATTGGCCGACGTCGCGGCGCGTCGCCTAGGCGTCACCACTCGCGTCTTACATATTTATAAGTTGCGAAAATTTCCTAAACAAATGATGAACTTACTCGTATACACGTTTTGAACATACTCCCAAAGAAAAGCTTTCTAAAATGTACAATATAATACCGGATTTCAACTCTGACATATATGAAATAACTTGTGCAAGTCACCATCATGCTTATTCAAAATTCTCTTATTTTTTTTTATTTTTTTTTTTATTTTGACCGAACTATCTCGAGGCCTACCTGATGTTAAGCGGACTAACCTCTGCCTATAGCGGATACATTTCTTCACAAGTCACGAATTGTACTACGCCCGTCACCTTGAGACATAGTTGGTAAATCTCATATGCCTGTAATTTTACTGGCTCTCAAGGACTACTGCCGGAACACACCGTTACGTGCTTGGCAACAGACTTTCTACTTGATGGTGGTAGCTAGCCAGGCGGGCAATCGCAAAAAGCCCTTCCACCATGCGGTGAAGCTCAAGCCGGCGGTGGGGATCGAACCAGGGTACTGCGGCGCGGCAGTCCATAGCTATTACCGCTCAGCCATCATAGCTTCAAAACTATACTTATAAATAGATGTAAGTCGGTTCAATTTTACATTATAATTAAGAATTTTCAGTCAATGTCGATTGAGTGATAATTAACAAGAGTTGTGACTGCCATTATGTCGTTCAAGTATACTTACACTTATTGGCAAATATTTTTTTCAGTTAAATGTGTATAACATGAAAAGTTCACCAATGTTGTTGAAATTGGTGAATGATTCACCAATGTTGATGAAATTGGTGAACGATTCACCAATGTTGATGAAATTGGTGACGAAGATGATGATTTCAGATGTAACATCTATACAAAAAAAAAAAAAAAAACATCCATTACATTAAAATATTCATGCGTCTACTTGAGTACCGTCCTCTGTTTTTTGTAAATTAGTTAAGAATATTAAAAGCTGAATAAAATACAGGTAAATATATATGGCCTATACTTATATAATGGGTTATTTTTAGTAGCTTCGTCATAGTACAGCTCTTCCTATCCATTCAGGGATATGTTTTGCGTCTCCGGTGAAGCCATTTTTTTCTCTCTGTGATTATGTCCGTCTGGTCGTCAAAACCAAATAAAATGTTTTAGATTACATAATCAAAACCTTATCAGATCTGTTATCCATGTGTTCATTATAATTACCCCTAATCCCCATGTCGTTTCCACGTCTTACACATTATTATGACTACAAGCTTTCATTTACTTTATTGCAGTATGTTACGTTGCCTAACTTCCACATTTCGCTATATATATGTACTTCTCACGTTTGCTAGTCTACAAGCACCTGTCTACAAGCACCTGTCTACAAGCACCTGTCTACAAGCACCTGTCTACAAGCACCTGTCTACAAGCACCTGTCTACAAGCACCTGTCTACAAGCACCTGTCTACAAGCACCTGTCTACAAGCACCTGTCTACAAGCACCTGTCTACAAGCACCTGTCTACAAGCACCTGTCCACTCTGATAAGCTCCCGTTACCAAACGTTGGATGAAATACACACGTTGTAGGTTTTACGAGTTGCATGTCATCATTGTTTGTGCTTGCGTTGTTAACTACTGAACAAATGATCGTAATCATCTTAAGTCATTTGTCCACCACCGGGCACACTTTAGTCGCTGGACTATAAGCTAGTGAGCGATTACTCGCCCTTTCGCTCAGGGCGGCTCCCTAGTATGGGTATCTACCAAGTGAGAGTATCTCGGCAACAGTTTGACCACCAAACGAGCAACACTGGGCGAGTATACCTCTGTGGTAAACTAGTGAGCAGCGAGTTCTCGCCGGCGGCGGCGGCACTGTGAACATTCAGCCATCAACTTTTTTGTTGACAGTTTTTATATTTCTTGAGCAAGAAAATAGTCGATAGGTACTCGCCAGCAGCGCGCTGCGGTGGGGCATGTGCCTAAATACGAAGAATATCTGGTATAGCCAACAAATTACAAAAATACAGCTGTTTATGTAAAATATTATAATTTTGACCGTAAATAACTTTAATTTATATAGGTAATCAAAATTCAAAAATATTTTATATAAAGATATATAGTAGGTGTTAGGCATTGAGGATGCGGAGCGTTTTTTTGAAATGCTGTTACGCATTGCCGTATGCGGGGGGGGCATACGGGGTATGACGGACTCGGCTAAAGGCGCCCATACCGTCTAAAACCCCACGGTGTTCCAGCGTCTTCGACTGATGACGGGGGGCGTGGGACCGCATTATTCTTACCACAGCCCCCGTCGACGCCGCTGCCCGCTGTAAAGTGGCGGGCCCTCCTCGGTGAGGGGTGTCAATAGGAACACCCCTCCACCTCGTGTGATGCCCCCCGAACACGGAGGGGGCATCAACATCGCGAGAGGACCTATCTCTGAAGGGTGCCGGATGCCCCCGCATCCGACGGCCCAGGCCCTCTCAGCGGAGACGGAGTGCGGGCTCGATTAGCCCGCACCCGTGTCCGCGCTCTCCGGAGCGGAAGAGAGAGAGGGTCTCTCTCCCTCTCACGCTCCGCCGCCTCCCTCCGCGAGACAATAATTTCGCAGAAGGAGGCTACTGCCTCCCAACATCTCTCATCGGCGACCATCCTTGCTAGGATGGTCGGCAATGAGAGATCCGTCCCTACAACCGCGACCAGAGCCTGTCGCGGTTCGTCCTCTCCAGGGCATGCCTCCAGTGCGTGCTGGGCAGTATCTGCTGCACAGCCGCACAGATGGCATGCCGGGGAGGCTTCTCGTCGGGCGATGCGATGCAGGTAACTCCCGAAACAACCATGTCCCGAGAGCACCTGCGTCAGCCTAAACGAGAGCCTCCCATGCCTCCGATTGATCCACTCGCGGAGAACGGGCTGAATAGCATCGAGGAGCCGTCGACTACTATTCCCCCTTTGAATGGACCCATCGAGGAGTCGTCCCTCCCACCTAGCGAGAGCCAACGCCCTAGCGTTGTTAGCTAACTCTCGCGGCGCCGGTCGCTCGTCCCGCTCCCGCGCTCGCACTCTGCGGCGGTAGACCGAGGCCAAGACTTCGGCCTCAAGGTCCCAGGGGAGCAAGCCAGCGAGGGCGCACGCCGTCTCGTGTGAGAGTGTCCGATACCCCCGGCACACTCTCACAGCCATGGTCCGTTGCGCTGCAATCAGCAGGGCGGTCTCCCGCCGATCGAGCCTCCCGGACCATATGGGGGCTCCGTATAGGGCCATCGAGCTGACCACCGCTGTATAGAGGCGGCGGCAGCTGCCCTCTCCACCCCCGATATTGGGGAGGAGGCGACTCAGTGCGCCGGCTGCCCCCAACAATCTGGGGGACAGCCGCCGCATGTGCGCCTCGAACTTCCACCGGCTATCAAGGACGACGCCGAGATACTTCAACGTCGTCCTGACGGGGATGGAGGTTCCTCCCACCACTATGGATGAGCCTGCAGGTGGCGCCCTGCGGGGACCATGAAAACAAATGGCCTCCGACTTGTGGAGCGCCACCTCCAGACCCAGCCTCCTGATCCTGGCCACGACCATCGCGACTCCGGCCGTGGCGAGGATTGCCGCCTCCCTGTAGGTATCCCCCTTGGCGGTGACCAGCGTGTCGTCAGCGTAACAAACGACGCCGACGCCACGCAGGCCAGCGCCCCGGAGGGCCCAGTCGTATCCGACGTTCCACAGCAGGGGCCCTAAAACAGACCCCTGAGGGACGCCGCGCGCCATGGGGCTCCGACCCTCCCCATTCGTCGTCGGGAAGACTACCTCTCTATAGGAGAGGTAATCGCCGACGAGCCGGCGCAGGTACAGCGGCACTCGGTGGTAATCCAGTCCACCGAGTATGGTGGTCCAGGGCAGCGTGTTGAAGGCGTTGGCGATGTCTAAAGACACCGCCAACATCACGCCGCCGCTGGAGCACGCCTCCTCGGAGAGATTGCGGACGCGGGAGATGGCGTCCAGCGTCGAGCGACCTCTCCGGAACCCGAACTGGGTGGGCGCCAAGTCCGGTCCCGACGTCTCGAGGTGCTTGACAAGGCGGGCAGCGATCACCCTCTCCAACAGCTTACCCGCCTCGTCGAGCAGCACAATCGGACGATAGCCCGAAGGCTCGTCCGCGGGACGTCCCTCCTTCCTGATAAGGACGAGTCTGCCCCTCCTCCATCTCCTGGGGAATTTCCCCTCCCGAAGGCACCTGTCAAACAGGGCCCTGAGAGCGGGGGCCAGGCGCTCCAAGGAGAGAGCCCACACACGGCCCGGTATGCCATCTGGCCCGGGTGCCGTGTTCTTGGCCCTCATCCTGAGCGCCCAGCTCCCCTTCGGAGACTGGGGCAGGCTCGTCCTCTTCCACCTCGGCGAGATCGGTCGACGAGGATACGGCGAAAGGTAGTGTGAAATCGTCTCCCGGAGGACCGGGGAACAGCCCTCCCACTACCCTCTGGAGAACAGCTGGTTGGAGCGAGGCGGTCACGGGGGGGGCCCATGGACGCAGCTTCTGCCGCGCCCATAGGTACGGGCGGCCCCACGGATCGCGCTCCAGCCCTTCCAGCAGCTCCTGCCAGGAACGCCGTTTCGCCTCGTCAATGGCCACGCGAAGGGTCATCGAAGCCTCTCGGTAGGCGGCATACAGAGACTCGCTCACCTCCGTCTCCTGCCGCCTTCGCCTACGATACCGCTGGTATCGGCGGCGCCTCCGTACGCAGCGTCTTCGGAGTTCGGCAATCTCCTCTGACCACCAGTAGACCTGGCGTCTGGACCGTGGGGCTGCTGCACGCGGCATCGCGGCATCGCAGATACGCGACAACGCCGCACACAGTCCATCCGCGAACGCATCCACGTCTACGGGGTCACCCTCCTGAGGAGTGCCGTTCCACGCTTCGACGAGGGCCGCCTCCTGCAGCAACTCGGCGTCGAGACGCTTCAAGGCCCATCGCGGACCGATCTCGCCGGTTCCCTCCCTCACCATGTCCGCCGAGGACGGGGAGACGCTAAACCGGATATACCGGTGATCGGAGAGCGTCTCCTCGTCTACCAACACCTGCCAGTCACGAATTTGGCAGGCGAGGTCTGGGGTGGCAAACGTCACGTCGACGATCGATCCACCCCATTGGCGGACGCAGGTGTTTTCACTCCCCGTATTCACAACGCAGAGGCCCACCTCGGCCAGCCACTCTAACACTGTGACGCCCCGCGGACAGGTCCTTGGGGACCCCCACGCCAAGGATTTGGCGTTGAGGTCCCCCATGACGATCACGGGGCGTGGGCGGGTCTGACCTATGAAGGTTCCCACCTCGCCGAGAAGAGCCTCTAGCTCGTGACGGGGCCTGTTCGGGGAGTGGTAAACACCCACGATGACGACAGGGCCCACTCCTGCCGCCACGAAACCCCTGCCTCTCGCAACCCCTACGAGAGGGGGGGATGTAGTCGGCGACTGGGTGGTGATTGCCACCAAGCCGTCAAGGCCCCCCACCCAGTCACTCCTGGGTGGGACCGTGTACGGCTCGGCAACCACCGCCACCTTGATCGACCGCTCCGCCATGCACTGCAGGAGTAAATCCTGAGCGCGGGCGGAGTGGTTGACATTCGCCTGGAGGAAGGTTAGGGCCATACTAACCTACCTCCATGCTGTCCGCCCGTCCTTGTTTGGAGGGAGACGGTCGCGGCTGGGCCTTGGCCTCAGTCGCGACGGCCTTCCGCCGAGCCCCTGACTTGAACGGGGGCTTGGCGCATGCCTTGCCCCCGGAGAGGTGGTCCGCTGGCTTACCCGCAGCCGCACAAAGTGAGCAGCGGGGAGCAGCGGAGCAATCCCGGGCCTTATGAGCCTTTTGACCGCAGCGGTAGCACTCGTCGCTGCGGTCAACGTCCGTGTTGCATTGGGCCGCTACGTGGCCCAACGAAAGGCAGCGGAAGCAGCGACGCGGCCTGGGGTCGAGGATGCCGACTCGCGCCGACACCCAGCCCACCAGAACGCGCCCACTGGCCGCCATCTTCTTCGCTGCGGAGACGGGGCAGCGTACAAACGCCGTCCCCATCCCCGCTGGTCCCCGACGTATCGGGCCGACTGCTACTGACGCCACTGGGCACTCGCCCAGAGACGCCAGCGCGTTCGCCAACTCTTCGGAGGTGGCTGAATCGTCCAGGCCCGTGACCCTCAAGTCAGCGGTGGTGGTTGGCCTGGAGATCTTGACCTCCGCTCGGTCCCCAAATACCTCCCCGAGTTTCCCGGCGAGGAGATCCGCTTTCGCGGCACTGTCCACTCCGGGAACCTCCAGGATCCGGGCCCCAGTGGCCGCCGTTCGGATGGTCAACGGCGGCACACCCAACTCTCCGAGTTTAATCTTTGTCTTGGCCTCTGCCAAGACGTCGGCATATGACACTCCTTTCTCCGCCGCCCCCGGTTGCAGCGTGATAACTACAGCTGCAGTCCGGGGCGTGCGGAGTTTGGCCGTGCCCTTTGTTTGGGGCGGGTGCTTCTTCTTCTTAGGTGGCGGTGGAGGTGGGACCGGTTTCGGCGTCGGTGCCGGGCGAGCGGGTCCCCGCTCCTTGGTCGCCACTCCCCTGTCCCTCCGCTTTTCCAGGCCACGTCTGGCCACCACGTGCCACGCCTCGGTCAAAGGAGCCGGGGCAGGGGCAGGCAGCAGCGCGACGGGCGCAGGAGCGGGGCCCTTCGCAGCCTTGCTCTTGGGCTGCGGCTTAGGGCCGGCCTTCTTCTTTTGCCCCGGGGTGATTTCCGGGGCGGCTTCGCGTCTCGTGGTCGCTGCTGGTTGTGCCTCTGACACCCTTCGCCGATCTACGGCGAGAGGAGGCCTGAGGGTTTTAGCCGGCAGCAACCGGTCCTCCAGTCCTTCGAAGCGGGCGCTGATCATGGTGCCCACCTGCACCATGACCCTCCGCATTGCCTCGTCACTCACGAGGGGCGTGGGGGGCTGAGCCACTGGCGCCGCCACCCTTGCCGACCTCATCTCTTCCATTTGGCGGCGGAGCTCTTTTAGCTCCGCCGACAGCTGCTGGTTGGCTTTGACCAGCAAGGCCATCTCCTCGGGCATCGTGCGCGCCTGCGATTCCTGGTAGGACGCTTTGATGGTCATCGCAGCGTCCTTCAGGGCCTTCACGCACGTGCCCTTCAAGTTCTTGGACTTGGTGGCCACCGTTAGGACAGTGTCCACCGAGTCCAGCAGAATTTTCTCCAGATGAGCGGCATCGCAGCCGCCCAGCCTCAGACTGGTAGCCGGAGGCTCCGGCACCTTCAAAAACTGGGCGGCCGTAGATGCCGCTCTCCTCTGCTGCAGCTCATCCGCCAGCTCCTTCTCTGCGATTAGCCGCAGCTCCTCCTCCCGCGCCCGGTTCAGCTCGGCCTTGGCTTTCGCCAGGCCGACATACTGGCCGGTCGTGGGGGCCCTCCCTTTGGCGCGTCCTTTACCGCGTTGTGCGGTTGGGACCTTTAGTGACGGTGAGGGGTCACTAAGGTCCCCATCGACCTCCTCCGCTCTCCGTTTCCTTCTCTTGGTAGTGCCGCGCGATGAAACGGACTCCCATGTCATCGCGTCGGAGTCCGTCTCCGATAAATTCGGAGACGGAATCCGAAGCACTGTATGCAGTGGGGTCCCTTCTGCGCCTGCTTCAGACGCAGAAGAGCCACCCGCTGCCTCCTCCTCGCTCACGTCCATTGACTGAGTGCCTGGTTTGGCGCTGCTCAAGCGCTCCAGAACAACTCTTGGTTCCCGTTTTAAAAACGGGACCAGGTCACTGCACCTAAATGGTGCTTCCTTCTCCGAGCAGTCCGTGGTCTTGCCTTGTTTATCGGGTTTTGCAGAATCGGTGTCCTTTTTCGTGCCAGTGTCGTTGGTGCGCGGGCCGGAGCCCGCGAAGCGGTTGTTGCCCCCCCCAGATACGGTGGGGCAGCCTTCTTGCGAAGGGTGGGATTTACCCACCTGGGGATTTTTAACAATCGCTGTACTTTCCATGGTTTTGTTTTCCTTTTTTATGGGGTGAGGTCCCCTTGTGGTGCCCTCGTCGCCGGGTTCCCCCCGACTATACATCCCCTGTGCGGGCACCAAACATCGGGATTTGGAGACACATAATGCCCGACAGGGTGGCCGAGTTGACCCTCCCTGCCGCGCCGCGAGCCTTGAAGGCCCGCCATCCCACGACCCGAAGGTCCGCTGCAGTCGTTGTAAAACGACTGCCGTCCGAGTGTGCCCGACAGGGTGGCCGAGTTAACCCTCCCTGCCGCGCCGCCGGCCTTGAAGACCGGCCATCCCACGACCCGAAGGTCCGCTGCAGCTGCTGTAAAAAGGCAGCTGCCTCTCCAGATTTGCCCGACAGGGTGGCCGAGTTGACCCTCCCTGCCGCGCCCACCGTCAAAAGCGACGCCGCTCCTCCTCGTGCACGACAGGGGAAAACCTGTCGTGCCGCCAGCCTTGCAGGCCGGCCATCCACCGACCCTACGGGTCCGCTGTCCCTTCTCGGGACCCCACCTCCGCGGATGAACCGCCTGCTCATCCACTGTGCCCTATGCTAGCTTCATAGGGACACGCGGAGAGCACCTACACGTCAGAATTTCAGCCAGCAGCCAACAAGATCCCATATAGAGAAGTTATTGACTGCTGCCCAGGGTGCACCGGCCCAAACGCTTCTGTACTCCCCGGATAAAACGTATCCGTAAGAGACCAGTAGCATTAAGGCACACGTGGAGGTATTCTGACCAAGCACCCCAGGGCGACCTTGACCTAACGTAACAATGAGAACCTACTTTAACTTTGTTGGTTTTGAGGACTGACTGTACCGTACGTATTGCCCTTTCAACGTGCCAAGTAAAATAACAATTTAATTTATCTCGTCTTATTCAAGTAGGTACACTATTTAGTTATATGTATACCTACGCTGCTGGAGCGCGATTCTAAATACAATTTCGGAATTGCATTAGTTTTATATCTTCACCGCACTTTATAACGACTTAGTTACCGCTATATTTGGTTTATATTCAAACCCCTTAGTGTCAGCATAATCGTCATACCTGATGGTCAATACCATATGATAACACCTTCATTTCACTAGATATGTTTTATTTCAATACATCGTCACTATAACAAATTTCCCCCGTGGGGTGCCACGGTAGAATTGCACACTGCAGATCTTCCCGTGGAAGTCGTAAGTGATGACAAATGGAAAAATACTTGGTGGTGGGTAGCAGCGCCTTCAGAAGAACTGCCATCTTCAACTGAGATCTTAACACGCCTGCCAAACTTGGGGATAAGGGCATAACTTCCAAAGAGAGAGGCGCTTGTATGTCATGGCTTTAATATATCGATCACGGTGCCAGATAATTAAAGAAAGGTCCATAGAATTTCGTTTGTGTCATTATTGCTTATTCAAAATGTTATGAAACTTAGTTGTCAGGGAATATGTATACCTAAACTAAATCTTTTGATCAAGAGGTGCAGCGCATCGGTGCAATAACAGTGGACGTGCGCCGCGCCCGGACACCTGTCCAGAATACTGATTTGGACAAATTCTCCAACCAGCCAGCACCGCGTAAATGCCTTTATCGTCTTTGATCGGGCCATTAGGATGGCATCATCAGAAAATTTGATTGTCGTTGCCAAAAGGTACTTAAATGAAAGTACTGACTAATATTAGTTCTGGAAGCCTGGGAGAGTTCACCTGATGCTGTTGGCGTATTTTGTGATCATTCCAAGGCATTCGACTGTGTAGAGCATTGCACTCTGATTCGTAAACTTTCACACTATGGTATTCGTGGAAAAGCTCTGAATCTTATAGAGTCATATCAGTCAGACAGCCTACACAAGGTTGGAATAAATGGCAATACTTCTTCCGGGTCATTGGTAAAAATAGGAGTACCACAGGGATACATTTTTGTACCTTTTCTGTTTCTAACATATATTAATGATCTGCCTTAGAAAATCAGAAAAGGAATGGAATGCAGTATTCCATTGCTAAACGCAAAACATCTGTAACGGCGTTTGCACAGGCGGTAGGATTGGATCAGTAGAAGAGAAGCACACCGACTGCCACAGATAAGACGCGAAGAAAGACTCTCATCTTATTCTAATGTGCTGTTTTGTATCGCCACATCCGCCGTCCATTCAAGCCGTCGAGGCATCTCGAGGGCTGGAATCGGGCGGGGAGTAGACGGATACAAATTTCACCTGACAATGGTCGGACTTACCTAACGGTGGATTAACCGACACCGAGTAACGGTCTAGATCAGTTGTCAGCAGAAGGTCCAGGCAATAGGCTGTGTGAGACTCAAAATCAGGTACCTACCCTCGTGGCTCCTTGGACCAGATTTAACGCTAAAGCAAGCTTTCGCGTGTCTCTACCGGCATGGTTGGGGTCCTGGTACGGGTAAAGCCAATCCTGGTGATGGCCATTAAAATTCCCCGGAAACACCAATGGGGCAGTAGGGTACTTCTGTTGAGCTGCGTCCGTCACCTCACTGAGGTATTCGGTGAGCCTGGTCGTCCCCTTATTTCCACTATGAGAGCGGTAAACACAAGCGTAGAGAATCTTCTCAACGCCTGTGTTCATCAGCGCCCAAAGTACAGAGAACATGGTCTTCAAGTTTTCGGAGACGCCGAATGCAGATGTCATCCCGGGCATATACACATACACCCGCGTGTGATTTGAAGTTGTGCTCCAGGCTGTACCCTGGGTAAGTAAGGTGAGATACGTCGGATGGACAACCAATTCAAATTTTTAAATTTATATTCAATTTAATCTGCGTCTCCGTGAGAAACAAAAGGTGAGCTTTTTCGGCCCCCAGGTGGTAATGGACAGGAACGAAATTAGAGTACAAGTCTCTTATTTTGGAGAGGTGCACTTTCAGTGAGAGGGAGTGAATCCACTGTTTAAACTTTCTCATATTTTTGTTTCTCTGCATGGTGAGTTTGGGAATAAAAAGGTTGAAAGTCGGCAGTAGAATGAGGCATCATGCCTAGTAGACCCTGCGAACAAAACGACATGCACACATCGTCGGGGGACTAGTCTGGAGACTGCGGGGACGCCCGAGCCCCCCTAGAAATGTCCATCGCGTCCTCTCTCTGAGTTGGCGACCGGCGTGATGGCGCCATTCATTTTCGACAACACGCTACGGCATACTCCAAACAAGACTACTATTTCCGTTTACTAGTATTACATATTATATATACTTCCATATTCTAGTATTACCAGCCAGTATTAACTATTTTCGGTTCCAAAGAGTTTTTACCTCATTCTCACTATACACTACGTATGTTACCTTGCGTATTGTAGGTAGGTACGACACACATCCATTCTCATCTTTGCCACATCCCCACATCTGTATTCTTGTATCGTAATTCACATAACGTAGAGCTACATTTTACAGTTAGGTACCTGAATATATGTTGTTACAAGTTATTTCGTTGGGATTAAACGTAAATTCCATAATCACGTACAGAGCTCTGAGTCCACGAAAGTCTTCCACGAAGTTGTAGTAGATACTGTGAAGTATTCTTGGTTGCGGTTCTTAACCGCTAATTGTATTAGCGCTGGCACCGCGCCTCACACCGCAACCGAATGGTCGTCGTGTTCGTCCGCGTTGTGTCAATGCCAGCACTTGCAATGGAACTTGTGCAATCGTCGACGCGACCACACTACTACGTCACCATTACCTCTCGGTTACCAACAACTCTACAACTGTCACATTTGTACATCACAAACATTGATATGTACAATGGTAATCATATCTCGTATAACGTTACAATGATGTAAACGTGACTGCCTACGGTCTATTTAGAACTGGGCTAGCCCAACTATGTCTGGTTTTCTTAAAAAGCACAAATAACCTCACTGTACGTCTACTACGTATTAAGCAACAAAACAATCTTATGTTTGTTTTTTTTAATGACGGATTTATCAGCTTTCCGATACAGATCACCATTTATGGAAAAAAAACTGGAATGGTATGTCTTTTTTACTCAGGTCTTCTGAATTTTCATCGTGAAAATGTTTTTATTTGAAAAACATTTTAACGACCGAGTCAAAGTTTTCGGTCACTTCCTTTTTGCAATCGTCCATAACACCTTTGTTAACTTTGTATAAATATTTATTCTAAGTCAGTACGAATAAATATTTATTCGAAGTTCCTTAATACATTTTTGGCATCCGGTATGCACTCGTGTTTTGTTTGTCTCATTACTAGTTGAGATCAGTTTAAGGGCTTTGAACTCGTCTCAACTCTCATCGTATCAAGGGTCAGCGCGATGGGACATATCGATCGACGATCGGTGGTGCGACAATTTTTGTCCAGACGACGACGCAGGGCTATTTACTCGCCCTTGCTGACTTGAGAAATAAAAAGCAAACATTAACTGCTTTTCCCGTTTTTTATCAACGTGACAAATTAAAAAACTATTAGAAGACATATGACGTCGTTCATAAGTTTAATTTTTTTTAAATATCTTACTGAACACTATTATTTCGAACGCAAAAACTAAAGCCCTACAAAATACTACAAAAACGTGTTGTCTCTCTGATGTCGTAATGCTCCGCCACTTCACGCCAATCCGACAACTGAAGCTGACGGCCTACTACCAAAACACACTGTTAGTTGGTTGGCAACAGATTTTCTACTTGAGGTTGGTAACTAGCTAAGCAAGCTTTCGCAAAATATAGAGATTACTATTAGGTACAGGTATTGGTAGTGAGGTATGCGAGGTGTGCGTTCGTTCTGTTGGGTTTGTAGATAACGTTTATTGTGAGTAGGTAAGTATATAGTTAGTAGCGGCGTGAGGCGTGGGGCGTGAGGCAGAGGCGACCTCGCGCTCGCTAACTGTAGATAACACGGGAGAGCACGACATGACGCGTTACACACCTCCAACCGACTTACCCTTCACTACATGTCCGATACCTCGCGTCAAGCACAACTATTTAAATGTTACGTACTTTTGAGATCCACAGTAGAAGGTGGAAATATTATTATAACCTGAGGAAGCGAAAGTTCTTAGGATTTAACCATGAGCGATGCGAACACTTAGAACGTACGAGACACAAAATGTCTAACTGTCGGCTCAAAACAGTCCGGCTGATACAGTAGGTACTATGCTTTACTGAATGTTCGCATTAAGGTCGATTTACATCAAACGAACATAGAGCTAGAGCTAGAACAAAAGCATTCTTTCGTAATCTTTTAGTGTGAACGAAAGCTAGACGTATCCATTTACATCAAACGAACACAGAGCCAGAGCTAGAACAAGAGCATTCTTTCTTAATCTTTTAGTGTGAACGAAAGCTAGATCGAATGTTCTTTGCTCATTCGAGTCAATTCCGTGGTTTATATTGGTAGTGCTTCGCTATGTCTGATTCTGAGAGCGATATCATTATTGCAAGTGCTGCATTTATTATTAATAATAAATGCAGCAATTGCGGCGGTAAGATACGAGTCCATCATTTTTTTTAATTCTTCAACATTACATTCCAGTAGTATTGCGATTTCCTGCCAATCATCTAGTTTGTAAATTGTATTTTTATAGTGCTCATATGTCGGATCCCATAGACATCTGGAATTTCGGTAGACTTCTGTCATTATTAACATTTTTCTTGAGACCAATCCATAATTTCATCGATACGATATGTAACTAATCGCAAGAACACAAGAACGCTTTGATGAGACCGCTCAGTGGCGCGAGCGCGACCGAACACGCTAGAATGCTCCAAGCAACTGTTCACGCGCTCTTGCGCCGTTTACACCGAGCGAGCGAGCATTCTTAGAATATTCTAAAGAATCTTTGCGAACACACTAAGAACAACGAAAGAATGCTCTACGCCTGTTTACACTAGAAGAATTTGACGTAGTGGGGATAGAATGAACATTCGCTCGTTTGGTGTAAATCGACCTTTAAGCAAGCCCCACTGTACTGTGCTGTGAGTCAATGCAGTGCATTCGACGTTCACGTAATGGCGATGGCTTTTGTCCACAGAACCAAACGTTTCAGCTAGACAAGTGAACTCGGTATTTAGTAGTTTTATTGCTACATTATCTTTAAGATAATGAACAGATTAAGGTGTGCGAGTATTAGGTACTTGTCAAACCAGAACACTAATAAATGTCAAAATATATCTAGTGATAATTTGCCTAATTTTCCTGAAATGCTAACTGCCGATCGCAAGAATTTTCGACGCATTTCGATTCTACTCGAAGTGCCATTGACTGGCATTGATAATGCGAGCACATGATGAGGAATAATGCGAATGAATAAGGTAAGTAATGCGAACTTTGGCTGAGCAGGAAAATTAGGTGTAGGTGATTGTTATGCTTTATATTTATATTTGTGTAATGTTTTTTCCTATCTAATGTTTTCCTTAAATATATTTTTTCCTAATTTAATTTTATAGTTTCTACCTAGATGTAGAATAGAAGTAAGATTTCATGTAGTGTTTCATACCCAAGAACATTTTACGTAGCTACATAAAGTAAGTAAAAATGTACACAAAAAAAAAAAATGTTAGTATTTTCGTTAAATTTTCTATTGCACATTTTACAATGCAGTGTGATCCCGATGTTTGCATCGAGGAGATTGTTTCTTTGCTCAGGTGTGTAGTGTGTAGTGTGTGCAAGCAAACAGAGTGGAGGGACGACGCCATGAAACCATAGTAGAAAGAGTGGGTACTTACTTACTTACCCCACTCTTTGTACTATGATGAAACTGTGACGGCCGCGAGCGTCGCGCCAGCGTGACCGTCACGTGCGTCCCGACGACCATTGTGTGTCCATCCACGAGTAATGTAGTCACCCATCGTGTGGTATCGACATCCCATACATCCCCTGTACACTACACTCGTACCTACATACCAGTAACAGGCTGCCGACGCGACGCGACGCGGCGACACTACACAACACGGCACGAGCTCAGCGCATATCGATGACATGTGAATTGGACACCGGTAATAGGTGTTGCACACATTAATGGGAACACATAAAGGCTACTGAAGTGGAGATTAACATAACATGTTATGTATATAGTATTGCAATGAATACTGATTACACGAGCAGTACTTGCTTAATTTGTAAGATTTTATGTTTGGCAAATTAATTAAGATTAAGAACATTTGAAGCGCTTGTTGCCTAACTTGCATAGCCGTTCTCGACCGAACAACTTTTAAAATCAAAAGTCAAATTTATTTGTTCAATATGGGCTTCTTTTATTCAAGTTTTAATATTAAAGTATTAGACAATCTACCACGTCCAGAAAAATAAATGTATTGAGCCACTGCATGAAGATCGGGCAAGAAATTCACGGCCACTTTTAAAAGGCTTTTAACAATGTGTTGCAAACTATACTATACAATTATTATATCATTAAAATAAATTATGTTGGTAAGAGGTGATAGCATGGCAAGGGCGGAATTGTCCAAGCATTTTTGTCGTTGAAGTAATCACAAACTGTGTAGTTCGATTTGTTAGTAAAAATGTTTTCCGCTGCGGTCATGAGTTGTATGGGTGACCGGTAGTGACATCACTGCTGAGCGCACCACGTGCTGCGGAGCCGCGGAGGGCACATTACAACCTGCCGGCTGCGATTTGAGTTGTTAAGTCGAATGGCCTCGGTAGTGACATCACTGCTGAGCGCACCACGTGCTGCGGAGCCGCGGAGGGCACATTACAACCTGCCGGCTGCGATTTGAGTTGTTAAGTCGAATGGCCTCGGTAGTGACATCACTGCTGAGCGCACCACGTGCTGCGGAGCCGCGGAGGGCACATTACAACCTGCCGGCTGCGATTTGAGTTGTTAAGTCGAATGGCCTCGGTAGTGACATCACTGCTGAGCGCACCACGTGCTGCGGAGCCGCGGAGGGCACATTACAACCTGCCGGCTGCGATTTGAGTTGTTAAGTCGAATGGCCTCGGTAGTGACATCACTGCTGAGCGCACCACGTGCTGCGGAGCCGCGGAGGGCACATTACAACCTGCCGGCTGCGATTTGAGTTGTTAAGTCGAATGGCCTCGGTAGTGACATCACTGCTGAGCGCACCACGTGCTGCGGAGCCGCGGAGGGCACATTACAACCTGCCGGCTGCGATTTGAGTTGTTAAGTCGAATGGCCTCGGTAGTGACATCACTGCTGAGCGCACCACGTGCTGCGGAGCCGCGGAGGGCACATTACAACCTGCCGGCTGCGATTTGAGTTGTTAAGTCGAATGGCCTCGACCGATCGTACTATGTATGTGCGAGGTCAGTTCCATTTTTGAACTATACCTTTGAACGGAGTAGATAATATATTATATAATAAATAAATCGAATCAGAAGGCTAGCGACCACCCTCAAGTAGAAAATCTATCGCCAAGCACCTAACCGTTTGTTCCGGCAGATGTCCTAGAGAGCCAGTAATTCTAGGTTAAGCCGGTTAACACCTTCTACCACGTCATCACTTACCACCAAAAAAAAAACTTTTCCAGTATAATATTTTATTTAATTATTTATAGAGGCAAATTCAGAAAACTTAGTAAATATGAGAATATGTTACGTTATTCTTAATCATCATTAAATATACTAAAAGATGACAAATTATGCGCTTGTTATGAGAAGCATGTGTCGAACTAACTTTTCAGAGTTACCTTAATTAACTATGAGACTTTCTCTTTATTTTCTTCTTCTCTTTCGTTAGTGTGAAAATAGATAAATATAATGAAGTCCAGCCGTTGAAGCAGGTGTGCGTAACCAACATTCAAACATCCAAACGTTAGCATTTATACAATATAAGTTAGTATTTTCAAACAAAATCTACAGAGTTCGTTAAATCCTGCATGTCCAGTACTTACACCTCTATTCGTAAACTGTTATTTACTTATCAGTCATTTTGCCTTTTTTGGTTATAAGGACTAGACAAAACCACTTTTAAAGACACTTACGAATATCGCTTAAAAAAATCTTTTTTTGTAACTGCACCTTCCAGTATTTACGGAGATCCGAAGAATTGCGTGCATAGCTAAACTTTTTGTTTGACAAGAGCATAGTGGGATTAACAGGAGCATGGTGGTAGGGCATTTTGCGAATACCCGCCTCACTAACTCTTTAATTGGACTCCTTTTTACCCTTCACGTAGGAAACCCTAAAACGATATACGCTACTCGACCAACGCAGTAGTATTCACGAAGATAATGTAAAACACAATGGAGATTATGCCGGCCGGCATACCAGCACTGGTCGACTATCCTCGTTTGAGATGTCGCGTCTAGTATATATAGGTCAATGCACGAAACATGCCGCGGCGGTGATCAATAATTGCAATCCGAAAATATTATTGCATCGATGCATATTTATCAACGTTCAAACGCTCGATTATACACTTAATATTAAGTTTACATTTGTAATACTGCTTAATAGTTTCATAAAAGTGTATAAAAATTAAACACATGGCTTATCCTCTGAACATGGGTATACATTATAATGATGCGAGTGTCAGATCCTCGCCTTCCCCTCCCCGCCCGCACTGGCATATGATCTGACGCTCGTTACCATTGCGTATCGTTAGTATATTGAGGATTTTGAACAAAGGGCAATGCGCCGTGACTGCGAGGATAAAGTTCCAAGTGTCGCGGCAGCGCGGCACGGCGCGGCAATGTCACATCATGTCGCCGACTATAGGGCTTGTGGTTGAACAGTAAAAAGTTACATTTAATTTCGCATACTCTGCATTTTCTGGAATGTTGTTCTTTACAATTGGCTACTAGAAAACGGGGCCCGTGTTAAGCTTAACATCTACCTAATTATCTAATTAAGTTAATTATTTTATTCCTTGTTTATATTAAGAGTTTATTTTTAGAACTTTATAAAATACTAGAAAAAGAAAACAGTTATTCAGTTAATATACCGAATTACCTAGAAATTATTGAAAGACACGAAATTTTAAAATGAACAGGTATACAATAGTGGATTCTTTACCGAGGGACCAAACAACCTTTTTAATGGCGAGAGTGTTTCTTTGAATACAGATCGGAACGACGGATTCTAGAGTAGAATCATGAGCGTAGCGAGGGACTCAGAGTTACTCGGTGCTCGAGCTTAGAATAGTTGTTGGCTCCCGAGGTGGACACTCTACTTTTTATCGCACTCTATGAGAAAATAAGTAAGTGCAACTAATGAATAAGAATACTACGTTTATTTATTTAGATATAGGAAAAATAAGACAAAGCATATAAATAGTTAGAGGCTAATGTTTATATATTTGAACAATTATGGAAGTGCATCGTAACAATTTTACTACTACCTAGCATCCGTTACAGTTGTCGATTTATTTACAGCTTCAGAATTAGAAATAGTCTCCATAAACGTAGTTTTTAAGAAACTATATTATTTTTTAGGTTGTAAAAAAATATTTATAAGCATATCTGATTTAAAAAAACCTAATAAACAAAATAAATACAGCCTGTAACTTGTTCATACAATGTTTGTGATTGATCTCTTTGGTGACTGGAACTTTTACTAGAAATATCCACATTCCGAAATCAAATTACTTTTTGTCCCTTAGGGATTAAAAGGCTATTTTAGTCTCTTTTTACGAAGCTAAACTAGCTGTTTTCGAATAGATGTGATAAAAAGCGTTTTTTTTTTTTTTTTTTGTAAATTAATAGGTAATAGCAAAAAACTTGACATAGTGTGCAATTATAGAACAAACTCTACAGTAAAGTACGTTCCTATAGAAAATATAATATTTATAAATTTGAGTGTAAAAATGTCTGCAATTATATATATATATAGGTGAACAAACTGGTTTTTTTTATCTATTGTGACGGATAACAAATACGTTTCGTCATATATGTGACGAACTGTACTGTGCCAGACACCCTAAGAATTTCAGCTGTTAAGTCAGTCTCATGTGTCTGTAATTTTACTGGCTCTCAAGAACTGCTGCAAGAATACATTGTTAGGTGCTTGGCGACAGATTTAGTTATACTTTGTAGTGCTTTCTTGCGAGACATTTTCGCAAAATGCCCCACCACAACGCGTTGAGGGTCAAGCCCGCGGCGGAATTCGAACCATGCGTGGTCCAATAGCCGAAACATTCAGCATCAGCAGGCCCTCTCTCCCCCATTTCCCTTGTGTGGGTTTTCCATAATCATCAGGCTCGGCAGGCGTTTTGGGGATCGCAGTGTAAGATGGCAGTTCGTCAGAAAGGGCTGCTCACCCACTATCTAACTGGTTAACTCCATTCTAAAAAATACTTTGAGAGCCGAACTGGTCGAGTCCGTGTTACGTTTGTTAAGCTTAAATATCAAATATATGTAAATCCGTCTGTCCGAGTGCCGGTCGCTCTGCGGACTAAGTGGTAATAGGCAACAAATTTATCAACATAAAGATGGTAGGGACACTGTGATACCAATGTGTACTATCCGAATTTAACTTTAGTTTGTTAGATCTTTCAGGAATGCTGCTGAGCCGTACAATTTGCGATAATTACCTTCAATATTGACTAGGAGAGCTGCATCTGAGCTTACAGTAGGAGTGTGCGCGACGAACATGCTACTGCCGAACATCGACGTAATCCGCAACGCGGACGAAAGGAGCACGATCCGCAAATATCACTATGTATGGGAACGTCCCGATGATACCACATATTGCTAACTAACCTTGTATTACATAAACATTGAACATTCCGACGACTGAGAGCTTCGCGTCTTTGCACTGTTCTCTTTAAGTATGTACACTCGAAACTTCGCATTCTCTCTGTTTGCTGTTTGACATATTAGATACTTAGGTATTCTCTCTGCAATACATCTTACTTGATTCTGTTAGACAATTGAGATAACATAGTTAATATGCTATATAGTTAACACATTAATTAATGAACTAATTAAAACTAATGTACGTTTTCTAGGTAATCGCCTCGTCAAATGTTCGACGGGATAATAATATATTTAAAAAGAAGAGATTAAACGAGTTCATGTTCAAAGGTACATAAATGTACGTCTTAGGGTGTCTGGCACAGTACAGTTCGTCACTTATAGGACGAAATGTATCTGTTATCCGTCACAATACATAAAAAATAACTAGTTTGTTCACCTATATTCTGCAGACATTTTTACACTCAAATTTATACATTGTTCTCTAAGCTGTTTTACTGTAGAGTTTGTTCTATAATTGCATACTACGTCAAGTTTTATGCTTTTACGTATTACCGTTGTTAAATTACAGAAAAATAAAAATCGTTGTAAAATACTCTTTTTATCACATCTATTCCAAAACAGCTAGTTTAGCTTCGTACAAAGAGACTAAAACAGCTTTTAAATCTCTAAACGACTAAAATTTATTTGATTTCCGAATGTGCATATTTATAGTAAAAGTTCCAGTCACCAAAGAGATCAATCACAAACATTGTATGAACAAGTTACAGGCTGTATTTATTTCAGTTTGTGGACTTGTTACCTATTTAAATATCCTGCGTTTGATTTAAAAACGTTTGGCAACGGTCGTGTTTTTCATTTTTGTTGTTAGTTTGTTTGAATATTCGTATTGTACTTGTTGACGTCATACGCGGTAAGTATTTGACGAGTATATTACATAACTTAGTCTAAAATGGCGGCGAGAAACACAACCTACCTCTCACTCGCACATTACCTACACCAAGCTCTATGGGCTCCTATATGAGTTTATGGTGTCGGCATTAGTGTTCAAAGCCTTTTCTAATTAACACGAGCAATGACTACCTAGCCTAGATACAAACTAACTACCTATAAGAATAAGACGAAGAGTCGTCTGATTGGGTGTTCATTTGAACAATTATTGGCAATCAACGCCGACTTACCTCAAGAATGCATTATCTCTACTACTTTCTTCTTGCTGCGTAATCGTGATTGTGTTATTTTTTATATGTCAATAGAACCGGCCACGGTGGACTCGTACACCGAAGTAAGTACGCACACTAACTATGTACCAAAATATCGTTATATAGATCAGAGATCCTCAGCGGGCGTCCGTCCGGCCCGCAATTGGCCAGTTTTTATTATTTGTTGGTATACGTAGATATTGGACTGTGACCATACCAAGTTTGACGCTTATCGTGTCAAAAATGGTAAACCTACATTATCATTTATACTCGTCCGTAGGAGTCAACACATATAAACGTACAAAAATACACGTTACCTGCGCCTACGGGGACCGCCTTTTAGTTATAGCTTTTTGCCATGATCATTATTTCATGCAACCATGTACACCGACACATATTCTGTGAACATTTCAATTGGCTTCCTTTTATGTTCAATAGTAAAAGTACAACGAACGGATATAGAGTTAGTATTAGGGTCCCGTATTCTAGTAAACATTACCTATTGCCTAAATTATATAAAAACATATTTAACTTAAACTATGTATAACCTATTGTAAATAAATATTGTAAAGACATATAAAAATATTGGCTCCGACTATCTCTCACAGACCCTGTTCTTCGAACGTGGCGGTAGAGTCGTTTAGTTAAACAATATTAATACAATTGAATTGGCCTTCATATGAGAAATGGAATAATTGGTTTTGCCTTTGATCGTAATCGTATTTTCAAAACATCTCGTTTTTACCGTTATTATTATTTTAATTAAAATGTTTCCAGCGCAAGCTATGGTACAGTTACAGCTTCATAAGCTTGTTAAGACTTATTAAACTCAATAATTGAATGAGTAGGTACTGAATGATCACTTATTAATATTCTTATCGTAATCATAATTAAGTAATAAGCTATTAAACTAAAACTTTCTTTTACGTTAGCGCATAGCGGTTTAGTGATGGTTACCTGTAGGAGCGTGTTATTCTCCACAGGCAGGTTGATCCCTACAGCGCACCGTCCAGCGGCTGTGACCGGAAGGCGCGGCTGCACTCGGGCCGGTGCACTGCTCGCATCGATCGGAGGGAGGCAGGCAGGAAGCATTCAGCGCGAGTGTGCAGTTGAAGCCGTGCCAGCGCCGCCGCCGCCGCCGGTACACCACGTCGGTAACAGTTACACTGATCTCCGATCGGAACCACGAATTATTCACGAACACACATATTCGCAAGCAAACCTCCGTTCCGTCCCGAACCCAGTTTATTTTTATTGTTTACGGAGTTAACCTGATTTTAGATTATAATAAAACTGTAACAGATCCAATTGTATACATTGAAGGTATTTTGAAAATATATTTTTTGAGAAGACTCAGTAGCTGATACTGTTGCCAAAACAATTTATATTTTTTTTGTCTCTCTGTCTGTATAGGCCGCGCATCACGCCAAAACTACAGAATTCATTTCAATAAAACTTTTATTTGCACGATTTGAGTTCATACTACGAAGGACATACTTTTTATCCCGAAATTTAGCACGGTTCCCTCGGGAAAGGATGAAAGTCAAAATGTATACTTAGTTTTAATTTATCAATGCGTAGTCCGATTACAATCGGACAGCCCGGTACCCCACGGGCAGCTCGGCACCCCACCGTCAGCCTGTCACTCTTATTTAGTTTTGCAACCTTGTTAAGATAAAACCCTATAATCTGGAACATTCGCCACAATCCAATTTTTTAAAGATCTATCTTTTTTCGTATATATTTCTTATATATTTTCGTTCTACAGCCAAACAAGGGAAACCTAGGCGAAAAGACGCCGTTTTAAAATCGAAATATCAAAGAAACGCACAAAGTACTTTGCTTCAACATTTATTGTGCGAAGGAACTCGGAGTTACTTAACTACTGTCTTCTTGAATTTACAACCCGGGAGTTTTCAAATCCTAAGTAAGAAGCTCTATTCTGAGCTATGCTTTACTAAGAGTGCTTCGCCGCAGACTACAGCGTTGCTCAATATGAGGTAAACAGTGTTCAAATGTGAGTAATTAGTCGCAGGTACAGCTAGTTCACTAATAAAACTCTAAATAACTAGATAGTTATTTAGAGTTTTATTAGTGAACTAGCTGTACCTGCGACTTGGTTCGCGATTGCCGTACCTGCATACTAATTATTCATAACAGCTAGATAGCTGGCTGAGCAGAAATAGAAGGTACACTTTGAATAATACATACAGGTACATGTGGTTTAGCGAATAGGTAATGTGTTTAGGAAGAATGCATACGAATGTACCTAGGATAGTTTACAACTTCATTTTCATCTTTCAAGTACAAAATCATATTATAAAATATCTTAAGAGTCCAAGATAATAAAACTAAAAAGAGTAAGAGTAAGAAGTAATAACCTTCTAATTATATCGATTTAATCATTAAAGCAACTAAAGACTATTTCAGGCTCACATCTAGTCCCATTGCATCAGCCCAAAATCAGTTGGCAGCCATAATGTGCTTCAATATTCTCAACTTTCAGTACAACCAGATGGACATATCATACAACTTTAGTTATTTTAAGAGAAAATTTGATCAGTTTTGAAAATTAAATGCAGACAGTTCAATCGATAAAACTATTTATTTAATGTTTAACCACATTATTTTTTTCAACTTTGATAAAAGTGAAACAGCCTATGATGCCGACAGCTTTTTTTTATTATTTTAATAAATATAATATTATATTAAAATGAATATAATAAAAATACATATGATTAATGGTACACGTTTCTTTAAACTTTTTACTGTAACAGCCGACTCGTCCACTACTGAACACAGCCACAGCCTGGACACTCGACTCATTCTCTATTCAAAAGCCGTGTTCTAATTACCTATTACACAGGCACTACACAAATATTGTTTTTGTCCACGCGTAAATGTGTGCGTGAAGTCTAAGGTTGTCATCGTATGAATAATTGTTGTACAGTTTACCTACCTAACAACCTTTTGATTATGTTATTATGTCTTATTAGGTTTTTTCGTCGAAATACCTACCTACATTCAGAAACATTTACAAGCACAACAATCCAACTCCATGTACGACGTAGGAATGTGCAACACACAACCGAGTAGGTAACATTACTTCACATTTCACTCCATTACTTATACAATAATAGATACCTACAATATACAAAGAGTATCATTAAAAGTTCACATTTTATACAAGTAATGATAAATATTACAATCACAATAATAATTAATGTTCTTCTCGTATAATAAACAAGTATGAAGTGTGCCGCGTGTCAACCGTAGCAAAGGTCGGTATGCTCTTCTCTATGGGTCTAGGTATATGTTACAAACACACTTGTTTCGCTGCAAACGAAGTCGATATCCACGGATATTTTTCGCAAACGAAAATCTTCTAAAATAATTCTTATATGAATAGCAGTTTGAATAAAATACAAAAATGAAGTATTGTGTTTGTATATTTTTCAGTACCTACTGTAAATTGCCGGTTTTATAAGTTACCTACTGTATAACTGAAGAACGACTAATAGGTAGGTACTTAGTGTAGGTAACCAAGAATGACTTACCTCGGTTTATCATTAGTGAATCTATAAAAACTCCTATCCTTTTCTCGTTTAGTTGATAAGCAATCGTAAACAGCACAAGAGTACCCCATTCTCAACTTTTAAAATACTCGTACAATAGTCACGTCATCGTGCGCCAGTTGCGCGTCCCGTATTCAAGTCAGCTCAGCGTCAGCTCAGCGTCAGCTCAGAATCGGCGGCGGGGTGAGGAATGCTCGTTTTGGTGGGGGGTGAGGAGTGTCCATTCTACACGTAGTATTATTATATGTTCTATGACACAGCCTCCCCGAATAAGGGGGTATTTGCCTTAATCCCCACGCTTGGCAGGCGGCTTGGGGATCGCAGTGCAAGATGGCAGTTCTTTAGAAGTTGCTGCTGCCCACCTTCCAGTACTTTTCCTTTAGTCGCCTCTTACGACACCCACGGGGTAGTATGGGGAGGTGCAATTCTAACCCGGCACCCCACGGGGGCTAAACTTTTTACGATAGATAAATTGCGAAGTTGACTCTAAATTACGCTACGCGTAAATATCTTAAACATTGATGTATGTAATATATATATATATATATATATATATATAATAATAAAATTGCTATAAACTATATCACAACACACACAACAATTTTAACTGTTTTAACATACTGAAAATGGCGGCTAACTAGACCCTGATGCACTGCATGTATAGCCCTTTCCTTCATGAAAGTAAAGTTTATTTTAAAAAAAATCTTCAAAATTTTATCATTCATCATATTCTATATGTATCAGTGCTCGCGTATACACACTTCAAATACATTTAAAAGATATTAATATAAAATACATTGCTTTCCGAAATAAGAAAGTGGATGTGGGCCTTAACAAACGACCTGAGCCATAAACTAGTGCCTTTACGTTCTATCATGATGGAACAAGTACGTGGTGTTAAGCGTAACCTCTGCCTATAACAGATACAATTCATCACAAGTGGCAAACTGCACTGCGCTCATCACCCTATACAGACATAATGTAATTAAGTGGTTGTAATACGAACTTGCGCAAAGAGTTGTACTGCTAGTAAAAGTAACATTATTGGAGAGTTAAACACGCTCCCTTTGTCCAGTGCGGCTAGTTCCAGTGAGCACTAGTGTCTACATTAGCCTCAGATTGAAGGAACATACAAGTGAAGTTTGCACACGATATGTAATATCTAATCCCGAGCAGCGAATGCAGCGGTAGCTTGCATAGATCAATTTAATGAAAAGCGCTGCACTTTATTCCAGCGCCGGCAATATTAAAACTGAAAGTGCTCTTTTATCACGCTATCGCTAGTGCGGAACGATTTTAAAAGCTTGTATGTAGTAGATAGGTAAAGGCTAACTAATTAAACCTATTGCCAACTGTTGATGAAAGGCTTAACCTAAGATGTGGACTACAGGACAGCTTTAGGAACACACCGTTAAAAGCTTGGCCACAGAATTTCTGCTAGATGTAGCCACGCCAGGCGAGCATTGCCAAACTGCCTTTACTCCTGTTTTAACGACTAACAACAACCGGCACCGAGAGGTTAACGTGCCCTCCAAAGCACGCGCACGTTCGCCACCACAGCGGTCACCACAGCGGTCACCCATCCAAGACATGACCGTGGCGGAGGTACCTTAACTCAGTTGATCGGTTAAGAACGGTTATTCAAGCTATGCTAAGAGCGCTTACAAATTCCATTTGAGTAATTGTTGTGACGTACTTGACGACGCTCTCACAACAATTAATTATAACCAAATTAACGTTTATTAATCAATCACACGCACACACATACACATGTGGTAGTACTTGTCTATGATCAGTTGATAGATGATGATTGAATAATTAGACAAATACATAATTGTATTTGTTCTATGTGAGTACGAATGTAATTATTACTGTGGTGTTTGATTCTATATTAGGTACACATTATTTGTAAACGAACGGAAACTGAACAATGCTAATTTAATGACTGCAAATTGATGTATGTTGTTTTGAAACTGTCCAAATGGTAACCGCTGCGTGCAGAGTAGCGCAGTGCGGCTCTAGTGTTGTTGACGCCCGGGAACTAATGTACACAACATATGCACTGTGGTTTGTCTTTATTAAGGCTGCGATGAGTCATTAACGTTGTTTATATGCAAGTCGATATTTTACTTACTTATTTATTATTATTATACTATACACGTTAATAGGTACTCGCTTCACTCAAACGGCTTTCAGTCCTGTGACAAATACACTCATATCATGAAAAAATATACGATATACGTCAGTAAGTGGTCTTGCGGAACATAAATTAATTTGCCGAGGTCTCAACTCCGGATAAACTAAAATAATAATAATAATAAATCTTTATTTGGAACCATAACAATATTATACAAATAACATATGAGAATCGAAGAAACTGATAGTACAGCGGTACCAACTCAGATGCACTGTACATTAGAGGGGTTAACGTATGAAATTACCGTTTTATTGTAATAGGTACTTAGAATTGATAACCTTCATGGTTTGAGATTTTTGAGTGAAACTTTTTTACATGGTACTTATGAGGTTCTTCTTTTAAAAATGTGCAACATTTGATTATCGACTTTCAGTTGCTTTTTTTATTCAGCTTAGACAAGAAAGATGGATACTTCGAAAATTCAAGTGATTTTTGAATGCGATTTTGGTTAAAACGCTTTCGTGATGGAAACTTTGATTTGAAGAACGAACCCCGTCGAAGACCGCCCACACAGGTGAATTACAATGAATTGAGAGACGGTGAAAGCCGATCCGAGACAAACTACCCACGAATTATAAGCATAGTTTAAAAATACTGACACATTTGCGTCAAATCAATAAAATAAAAATATATTGAAAAGGGGTGCCTCATGATTTGACTAATCTGCAGAAAGAAACGCGAGTTGAAACTTGTTTTGCCTTTTTGAATCGATACAGAAATGAAGCAATATTGGATCGAATTGTGACATGTGATGAAAAGTAGATTCTTTACGATAACCGTAAGCGAAAAGTGCAATGGCTGACCCCAGGTCAAACGCCGCAACAGTGCCCTAAAGCAAAGCTTACCAAAAAAAGGTAATGATAACTATTTGGTGGTCTCAGCATGGTGTTATCCACTATAGCTCTGGTATCAATCTGGTCAAGCAATAACGGCAGATGTCTACTATGCCGAACTCCGAACAGTTATAGCAAAACTAGCAGTGGAACAGCCCCGACTCATGAATCGATGTTCACCATTATTGCTCCATGACAACGCGAGTCCTTATACAGCACGAGAAACCGTTTTAACTCTACAGGAAATGCAATTAGAAACCATTCGTCACCATCCGTATTCGCCAGACCTTGCTCCAACGCACTACCATTTTTTCGTGATTTGGTCAATTTTCTACGTGATAAAAAGTTTTCTTCCCAGGAGGCAGTACAAAATGCTTTCATACGGTTTGTCGAATCTATATCACCAGAGTTCTATCGCAAAGGCATAAATGACCTTCCTATTAGAAGCCAGGAATGTATAGATAAAATTGTTAATTATTTTGAAAACATAAATATGTTAGATTAATAAATAAAACAAATTTCAATACTTCAGTATTTACAAATCGGCAATTTCAAACTTTAACCCCTAATAGGTACTATAATTACATTATCTGCAATAACAATAATATTGTAATAGATCGCCTACATAGATAATTCGGGGTTGTGCGTTAATTGTCACATGATAAACGCAATGCTCTAATTACTGTTTCTAAGTACTCATTGTTGTGCACCAATTAAGTCTATTATCGAATATATAATTTACGAAGTTTGCCTTTGTGGCAAGCGAATGTGTTCTTACTATATTGTTTTTATATATCGGATAGGAGGAGGAACTAGCAGGCGGCTCTGCTCACGTGAGTGATAACCTTCGCCCACTGCCTAATTCCGAGTACCTACCATCTGAATGGCAAAAAAACGCATGTGCCGAACGCAAACAACACATCCCCTTGCAGTGCGTTACTGAATCGAGCAGTTTGTCATACACAATCGCGTTTATTCGCACTCACACTAAGCCCACTGCTACGTGTCTCTCATCTGAGACGTGTCAAGGATGCATTGCCCGCCTTTTGCACATTTCAGTAGAAATTCTCACATAATTTGAATTTGAATTTAAGGGAAATTCAAGTCGCACGTGAAAAACATATTGATTAAAAAACCCTACTACTCAGTTTCTGATTACATAAACGACAAAAATGCCTGGACAATTCCGCCTCTGTCAAGCTATTGCCTGTCACCTACATAATTTAAACACATATTGTATTTTCTTTATTATATAGTAAGTGTATAACACATGTTTAAAAGAATGGCCCAGAGTTTCTTGCCCGTTCTTCACGCAGTGGCTCTATACAATTTATTTGCTGAACGTGGCAGTACAGTGTAGAATATTTCTATACTAAAATTTGTAATTGACCTTCATACGAGCGTCGTAGACGCCTAAATTGAATAAATGAGTTTCACTTTGACTTGACTTTTACAAACAATATCCTCTTTTGTTGAATCGCATCGGGAGAATCGCACGGCTGTCGTGGAGTTCCAGACAACGTCATTAAATAGCTGAAACATCGTTATCTATATTATAACCTATATTCATATCATTACCTGTGGACAGTGGTAGCGCCCCTAGAAACTAGGATACATGTAATTAGACGTTTGACCAGCGACCATCAACTATTTATTTGGCTCCTTATGTTTCTTGTTTACCGATAGCCATTTAATAACCATTATAAGCACATATGTTTACATCCGTAGAATAATAATAAGACATAACCTTATATCACAGTTTAGCTAAACCTCAGGGGTCAGATGTAGGTACCGAAGGAATCAGATCCAGATGTATCCTTTGTACAATCCGACATTATCAAAGTAGCGAGATCTCCACGGCAGCTGGATATTATAAATGTTTATCTACTAACCCTTGCTGCTAGTGAACAGATAACATACTAATTAATATCGTCATAATACCACCCGGAGACGTCCATTGCTGACCACACTTCAAACTCCCTTATATAATGCATTATATTAATAGCGGCTAGTAGATCGCAGTTGGCGTTACGTCTCCACCTCTCCTAGCAGGTTCTGTGAGACTGACCGAGTGTACGACACCGTCTTTCTGAACGCATTAGTGTGCTGCAAGTGCCAGAGCAACCTTACACATTCTGATGCTACACTACACGTGCGGAGTATAAGGTTGTACAATACGGTTATTATGGGCACACCTACGCTGTACCGAGTCGCATCGCGTCGATGAGATCTTTTTATATCATTGAATCTTAAAATGTTATCAGGCGTACGTTATCTGCTCGTACCATCTCATTATCACGCCGACGCGACATTCTCTTACCAAGGTACTTGTTGTCGTTTTGTTTCCTTATTGTTGTAATTAGTCAACACAGAATATGTGGAATGATTGCAGATGGATAAAGGAAAAACTTTTGACCAATCATTATAACATTATTGAATCAAAATTCTACTCCTTGAACAATATTCAGTCTTGGCGGGTTCATCAGTCATCATAAATAATTGTAACATGTAGTCTGTGATTATTTAATATAATCAAAGCTACTACGCTTGAGGTGTGCTGCTAACGTATTCTTTATTTGGCACAATCGAATCATATTTAATAGATGATATGACCACGCATGATTTTCGTCAGTACAATGGTGTATGTCATAACTATGGCAGACTATTAGATTTAGTTTGGTCGAATGATGACGTCACTGTGATGAAAAAACGCGACCCGTTGGTACCCATAGACCCGTATCATAAAGCCCTCTTAATACATGTCAATTTTGCGCATCTTGAATGTCTAAGGTCTCAATGTTATACAAAATATTTCTATAATAAAGGAAACTATAATATGATTAATTTAAAAATAAGTCGATTGATCTAGTTAATTTATGTCTAGGTCTATGGATAAAGCAGTGGAATATTTTTATTCTGTCATGAATCAACTGAAATTGCAATTTATTCCAACGAAATTGACCAAAGATTGCTCGTACCCTAAATTGATGAAAGAAAAACTTAAATTAAAAAAAATATATAAACCTATGGCACGAAATTGGACCTTGAAACATTTATATTACTACGTAAAAGAGCTTTCTTACTGGAAACTCAATGTTACCAAAATTATATGGCACTCATCGAATATAATATCGAAAAACAACCTAAACAATTTTGGTCATATATTAAAAGTCGATCTAAAAATTCAAATGGTATTCCTTCCTGTATAACTTAAAATGGTTCTAAGGCAACTTCTGGCGAAACTATATGTGAAACATTTTCTCAGTATTTTAGTTCAACATTCCTATCTACGGATGCCACTGACGAGGCTGTAAATATGCCTACTAATTTTTGTGGCTCTGACTATTCTTATGATATCAGTAGTATTGAAATAAGTGAAGATGAAGTTTTAAAATTATTATTAAATCTAGATACATCCAAATCGGCAGGCCCAGATGGTAAAGTCCAATATTTCTTATTGGCTGCGCTAAATCTATTTGTGCACCAATAACCTTACTATTTCGTTAATCTATCTCTGAGTGTACTGTCCCCACGATCTGGAAATCAGCTTTCGTTTCACCGATTTACCAAAAAGGTTCGAAAACCGATGTCGTTAATTACAGGCCAATATCATAACTCTGCATTATTGCAAAACTATTTGAGAGAGTAGTTTATAACTAAATCTATGCAGCGTTACATCACTGCTTTAGCTTATCTCAGCATGGCTTCCTTAAGGAACGCTCCACTACTTCTAACCTTATTCTCTTCAATGAATTCCTAACCGAAGCCATGAACGACGGTTTCCAAGTGGATGAAATTTACATCGACTACAGCAAAGCTTTCTATAGAATCGACCATACGCTATTACTGTCAAAATTATACCTCATCGGCATAAGAGGCGATTTGCTAGGTGGTGTTCCTCTTACATAAAAAATCGCTCGCAGGCTATTGTCATAAATAACTACATATCTAGTTGGGTTTCTGTTCCCAGTGGCGTTGCCCAGGGATCATTGCTTGGTCCCCTTCTCTTTTTTATATTTATTGATGACATTACACAATGCTTCGATAATAGTCACCTGCTTTGCTTTGCTGATGATATGAAAATATTTAGAGTCATCAAATCAACTGAGGATATTCTCAAACTTCATTCTGATCTGTCAAGGCTGGATAGTTATTGTGTTGCTAATAAACTAGACTTTAATCCATCTAAATGCCCCGTAGTTAGTTTTACCCGTAAAATTAATATAACACCATCATCTTATTTTCTCCAACAGAAAATATTACAAGAATGTAACGTCGTTAGAGACCTAGGAGTCCTACATGATTTAAAGTTACTCTTTGATAAACACGTCGATGCTATCGTTTCCAAGGCCTCAAGAACACTGGGCTTTGTAATGAGAAGTTCGGCAAGTTTTAGTCGCGCTAAAACCTTCAAAGTGCTCTATTGTGCATTTGTACGAAGCTTTCCCGAATATGCATCCCAGGTTTGGAACCCCCGTTACAACATATATATTGATAGAATAGAAAGAATTCAAATCAAATTTATTAAATATCTTTGTTTTAGGTTAAAAATTCCCTACAAGTCTTTCAATTGTGAAGAAATCTGCAAAAAGTTTCACTTTATTCCACTGTATGCAAAATTGCCGACTTATCTTTTCTACTAAAAATAACTACTAACAAAATTGACTGTCCTGAGCTGTTAAGCAAAATTTCCATTAACACCCCCTATAAAACCACTCGATGTAACCCTACTATTTGTACTCCCACTGTAGGAACTAACTACAGACAAAATTCATTCCTATGGCGATCTACCAACCAATTCAACAAAATCTGCAGGCATAATGATCTAGATCTATTTTGTACGAGCGTAAACTCAGCCAGACAACGGTTCAGTACTCATTTCTTCAGAGGCGATATTTAAACTCAATTGTAATTGAATTTTGATATTATTAGCTAACTATTTTAATATCATTTTGTTTTCAATGTTTTTCCCAGGGTATTTAGGATATTTTACTTTATCATATAAATGTTTCATAAGCGATATTGTTATTGCACACTTTGTAATTAGGTTGTCACTATACGTGAAAACCTATAATTAGCTTTCTGTTACTATACGTGTTATATATAAGTTACTTCAGCTGTTGGTTTTTTATTTCGTCACAAGTGTCGAACTGCCCGCCGTCCGTCACCTTAACATTTACAGTTGTTCAGTCTCATGTGCCTTTTACTGGCTCTCAATGATTGCAGCCGGATCACACTGGTGTAGGTCCATGGTGACACATTTTCTTCTTGAGGGTGGTAGATAGCCAGGCGAGGGTTCGCAAATGCCCTTAACCAAGCGGTGTAGCCAGTCGGCGTTGGGGATCGAACGATGGACCTGCGGCACTGCAGTATACAGCTACTACAGCTCGGATATCAATGTTTAACTAATACTGGATTTCAAATCTCCGCAAACCTTACAATAATAAGATCAGTATGCTGAGCTTGTTTGTTCTTATAGGGTTTGTCCCCCAACGTACCGGTCGCGCTCGGCAACAACCGCTGTAAAACTCAAAGTGTTAAGTTTTTTTAATGTTATTGTGACAGAACAAGCTCGAGACCCCCCTCATGTTAATCGGACTACTTCTGCCTATAACAGATGCATTTCGTCACAAGTTACGAATTGCACTGCGCCTGTCACCTGGGGACATAGTTGTTAAGTCTCATGTGCCTGTAATTTCTCTGGCTATCAAGGACTGCTGCCGGAACACACCGTTAGGTGCTTGGCAACAGATTTTCTACTTGAGGGTAGTCGCTAGCCAGGTGGGCATTCGCAAAATGCCCGTCCACCATGCGGTGAAGGTCAAGCCCGCGGTGGGATTCGAACCATGGACCTGCTGCGCGGCAGTCCATAGGCAATGCCACTGAGCCATCACTGCTTCAAAAAAATAATCGCAATAATGAACGCGAGCAGGTAACCCTGCTCCACCGAGCTGCGATGACACCCGCCCGACTCGTGATGCGTCACTACACTACACTATACGTACCTACATACTTACAGCCTTACTTATAAACGCTACTTAAATTTTAAGCACTACTTAGCCGCTGATTAGCAAAATTCTTTACTCATAAACACTGCATAACTTTATCCAGTTCCTAAGTACTGCTTAAATCAGCTGTCAATTTAAACACCGTCCGACCCTTGTTTAAATATTTAAGTAGCAAGATGGCGCCCATATTTCTGATCAGCTGATTAAGTTACTATTGAGGTTATTGTCAAGGAGGTATACAAAACTATAAACACGACATACTCTGTTAATAAATCGTAAAAATATAGCAAGTAGAAACATACATTGGATGATGAAATAAATATTATGCGTAACCTACTTACTTTTCATGATCTTATTGGAGAGTATACCGCAGGTACAGTTCCTGAATTAAGAATATGAGGATTGTGCCACACTCGTATATTCCTATTGGATGAGGATTGAGACTGATGAGGCCTAGAGATTCAATTTAAAAGCAGAATTGAGTACTTATTTGCGAATTTCAGCATAGATGTCGATTCAGTACAGCAAAAAAAAATATTTTGGGAGTCGAAATATTCTTATGTATTAAGGATCTCATTTAATAGGTCGCGAGTTTATCACCAAATGGTAATAAACTGGTCCAAATTAGACGCCGGACTGTTTGAACTGAAAATCCCTTTCTCGTTAAACCCTCAACATCTGATCCGATCCGGTGATCGAACTCATTGTAATTTTCTTATTATCTAGCCGCGCCACGCGGTTTCACCCACGTAGACAATGATGATGAAAAGTATGGAGAACCTAAACTAACTATTCTGTTGTTTCATCCAAACCCTTAAGCCGTTAAAACGTGAATACACGTAGAAGACAAAAACACAAACTTTAGATACATACATATAATCACGCCTGTATTCCCCGAAGGGTTAGGCAGAGGTGTGTAAACACCCATGTTTCGGTCAATTGGGTTTTGGTTCCATGTAATAGGTGGCGAGCCTATTGCCATTCACCGGGCACAGTTTCAGGGTCATACAAAATAATTTCTCTAACATACTAGACGAAACACAAGAACATATTACGGCCTTTATAATATTACTGTGATTTAAGGAATCGCTATAGAATGATAAAAAAATATATATGAAGATTGGAATCTTGGCTTCATAGAAAAAAACGTAGACATAATTGGGCATAGGTATTGTTTGGGATGGAAAAAGATAACTTCCAGCGGGATATAACGGTATTCGGGCTTCCATAATGCATTTCCAATTATGCTATGGAATAGGTTGCTGGATCGAATTCACAGAATACTGGGGCACTTACAATTTACCATATTGCAAAAAAAAACTCGCTTCAAAAGTCTCCAGTACGCCTAACCATATGTACAAAAATCAGTAGGTCTACAAAGAATAGTATTTATTTTACTTTTTAATTTTAAGATTTTCAGCACTAGATACATACTTTTTGCCAATTTGGGTCTTTCATAATACCTTTTAGTTCAATGTTGTCAGTTTAAAATACGTTCGACCTCATTATCCATTGCTTAGCTAAACAGGTGCTATGTAGCGTTTATAAGTAAGAAATATTTAAGCATTACTTAAACACTGTTTTGTTATCCATTACTTAGCAACTACATAGCGGATTTTTTATAAGTAAGGGGGCTATTGTTTTATTTATACAACGGGTTTATTGGCGCACTATTTTAAATTAATATGTAATTTTTAGGGTTCCATACTAGAAAAACGGGATTCTATAACTAAGCCTCATTTGTCAGCCCTTTAAAGAGTTGTATCTGTGAAACGGCAATATATTAAAACTTAAAGTTGGGCGATTGTAATTTTCACAGAGTATGTGTTTCTATGGCGGATTGCCTAACAAATAACAATAATAAAATGTTGAAAATAAAGACGGATCTCAATACAAGCAACCTCTGTTTAACGTTTTACCTTGTGTGATTATACTCCAATGCCTAACGTAGGTACAACTGTCATAGGATCTTAATCTGTATGGAACGAATAAGATTTGTTGGTACATTGTGTGTTTTGTTTGGTTAGCAACCGTCAGAGTGCGAGTTAAAGCCACATGTCAACGTTTCGGTCGACTTGCATCGACTGTGATCACGACGGGACTGAACAACATAGGCGAGTCCTAGTTTAGTAAAACATAGTTTAAATAAAGTCTACGGATTGTACTTATACCTATACCTAAGTACTTATCAATATAAGTACAATCCCTACATAAAGCTTCTACGCATTTCAGCCACATTTTATTTGATATTAACGTCTGAGTATTCAGATAGATTTATTATATTGCTTTGAAAAGAAGAGAAACGCGAATAGACGCCAATAAAAATACCGTTTTATTTTTTATATTTAAATAGAAAGCTTGTATTATGGAGCATGCCGCCCGCGCCGCGCCGCCGCCCGCGCCGTGTGGACAATACCTTTAAACAACGAGGCCTTATCACTTTATTTATGGGACATTGAATTGAATATTGTGTATAACAACCGTTCTTTGATATAATAACTCTGTTTATTTTCTAAATTATTAGGTGGCTTTTTATAATGTAATATTGGAACTGAATGCAAACAACTGAATATGTTTTTTCGAACGATATCGTCATGTGAAGTAATTAAAACAGGTAGTGTTAGAAAGATCCTCAGCAATGTGTTTTTTTTTAATATAATGTAGTGTAGAGTAAGGGGGAGAAGCAGAAGAAGATATAACCATTTAAACGGTGGCTCGCTCTCTGGAGGTGAGGGCGGCATCGTCGACGCGAACGGCTCGAGCCGTACGGCATTAACTAGACACCCATCAATGGTGGTCAATATGTGACACCCACACCACTAATAATAACAAATATTTTTTAAATATCTTAAGATGATAAAACGCGTTGAAAATTCTTCCGGTTTGGCTGCGTGGCGTTTGTGACGTCACGTCGGCTTAACAGGAAAATTAGGCGGAATTGTCGCTACTTACACACTAAACAGATATATTTTTTATATTTTTAAGTGTTTTATTAAGCTATTAATTTAATGTTTCTTAAAATATTTAGTAAATGTTTGTTATTATTAAATATGGATTTCCGTAAAGTAACGCCTGAATCTATTCATTACCCACAGCTGTGTCAAATATTCTGTGCCGAAGCAAAGTAGTGTATACACAATAGTGTACTGAGAAAAATATAAAGTCAAAAGCGCCCTAATGACGGCCTATTTATATGGTATAAGGCGAAAAACCGACCAAACGTAAATACGTACAAAAACGCCTTCCAACTAGAAGGCGTTAAACGAGGTCAGTGAAGGCGAATGTTTCTTTTCGTCTTCATTTAAGTTGTATTTTGTGGTCTTTCTTAAATATTGACTTTTCGATGAGGCTGATTAAATCGTACGTTATAGTGATTATCACCGTATATAAACCGCCGTAAAAGTAAGGTATATTTTATGGTCAATACTGCAATTATTATCGTATAACAAGTTCAATTCTGAAAATACTTTACGGAAGGCGTTTTTGACGGTTGTGTTTAGTATAAAACATGGTACATTTTTATTGATTGGTGAAAATTATCTTAAGACTTGTGAATTCACCTTGCGTAGTTACAATTCAACGGTAAAAGGTCAAATTTGATTTCTCAGAGTGTGATTAGGTGTGAAAGGCAGTACACATTATGCGGTGTTTGAATATACGGCTTCTATAAACTATTTTAGAAGTCAGATGTTTATTAGTATCGCTAATAATTATCGGAGCATACACATTTCAGTTGCAGGTTCAATAAATATACCAGTTATCAGCACAGCGGTTATATAATTCTTATCCTAATTATTGTATAACGTACATAAGCGTACATTAAAACGTATGTCGTGATATGTAAATCTTTAGTTATTTATATAGTCGTGAAACAATAAACTTAATGAACTGTTTGGTTCGAGCCGCGTTCACTGCCGCTAACGCAAATACACTGCGCGATGGGGAATCCGAACAGTTGGCGCGCCATCCGCCGCTCGGCGCCGCGCTCCAAGGAATCTCTTGTGAGAGGTACATACCTGTGCCGACTACTTATTTATAGGCGATGGAACAAACAAAGCAAGTTCCTAATCAAGTGTTGTGTCCTTTACAATTGTATTTTGTGGTTCTCAAACCATGTGTTGAGTGATACCGTGTTTACATTGTAGAACGATTTAATTAATCTAAATTGTGGATGGCTTGTAATACAGGTTTACATACTGTTCATACATATTACAAAGATGCAATGAAAATATGTTTTTGGAAACTGTAGTTCGAGCGAAGAGCGGCGGGCGATCCCTTCTATGCCGCCTCTATAAATAAGCCGAAGGAAAACTCCACGCGGAATCATGTCGACGTGAGTGAGTGACACTCACTAATTATAGGCTCAACGTCTGTCATCAGAAGTGATGTTAATGACTACGAGCAGGTCACTCGCGACGCGCCCGCCATCGTCTGCGATAAAAGGTGTAAAGAACATCGAGCCCAGGAGGGCAGAACTAGTTCAACTGACATAATCTCTCGCTGTTGCCATCTCCATTTTCTTTATTTACTCTTCATACACATCACATAAATGGACTTAGACATACATCTTGGAGCTTGGTTCTCAATTCTACACATTTCAATCAATGCCAGCCACCTTCCGCAGTTTGTCTTTCACTATTTGCTCGAAGTATCTACTATATTATAATGCCTACGCGTGGTTTTCGTGCTGATATTTCCTCTACAAACTACGAATAAGCAGGTGTGCAACGATGTAGATTGAAACTTAATAATAGAAAACTCAAGTGAAAACCTGCATAATCTATGACAGAGCTATATATCTAGCTATATATACAATAAGCGGCAGCGTCTCGGTGGGCACGCTAGCTCAGCGGGAGAGGCGTGCAGCTCTAACGAAGCTCCCGGAGTCTCGGGTGAACGTCCTCCGGCGAGTCACTAATCAAGTGTAATCCTAGAGAGTCCATCCATCATGTTCGTTAGTTGCAATCCCACAAGAACTGTTCTCTGCTAAATAATGAACTAAGTGTAAACTGTTCGACCACTTTAGGTAAACCGCTTGGCTACTTTGGGTAAATTGTTCGGCTAGTTTGAGTAAACTGCTCGTTCACTGTGTGCAAGGATGTTGAGTGTTTGCCTAGAATCTAGCCTGACACCAAAGTATTATGCAACCCGCTTGTGTGTTAATATACGAGTATAAGCGGTAAATGTCGGTACGTCAAGCAGCATTGACTAGTGTTGGGGTCATTGCGGCTACTGCAGCCGGGGCTACATTCTATGCTACTGCGCATACTTTGTTCGACTACTGTAGTTTAGATAACTAGGAGAGGAAATATAAGGCAGTATAAATTTACACATGCCGTGTTAATTTTTAAGAGGTTAAGGTGGACCGCGGCCCTTTATACCCAGAGATGTTAAGTTGAGGGTTTATATATTAATTGATTGCAATACAATAGACTAAAAACAAAAACTGTTATTTAAATTGTGGATGATATGGGGAGGTGCAATTCTGAGCCGGCACCCCACGGGGATTCACGTCGCATGCTACTATGAAATAGCTAAAGTTTAAACACAGATAAATAAACAGTTGTAGTGTAATATAAGGCAAGATCCCCGAGAGCTGAGCCGGTGCCAAGCTCGACTCGACGCGATGTCTTGTACGAACGCTCTGTGACTCATTCATTTCAAAACCAGTGCGTTACTGGCATTGTACGTATGTATTTTATTTTTATTCAACAACAGCTAAATTAACGGAAGAGTTATGTGTTTTGGCATTGCGCGTAATGTGTATGCTATGCACAAGATGTCTTAACGTCCTGCCCGGAGCCGTGGGTTCCACAACGTACGCTACCTACTTATACGTACATATTGTACGTACTATATGTACATACATGTACGTGCTGTTACAATGTAAACCTGCGGTGGACGGGGATTGTTGGAATTTGTAACAGGACAGGTTCATTTTAAAATACTTTTCCATTAAAGGTTTTATATTTTGCTCTATCGTAGAAACGGTAATCAATAAAAGCTTTAAACTTGAAATTATTATAGTCCAAAATGTCTGTACTGTTCATATAGCAACAATGATATAAACCGGACAAGTGCGAGTCGGACTCCCGCTGGGCTCTTCGCACTGTGGTATCCGTGCGAACACATCGCACGGATACCACGGATGCACGGATCGCGAACACATCGCACGGATACCACGGATGCACGGATCGCGAACACATCGCACGGATACCACGGATGCACGGATCGCGAACACATCGCACGGATACCGCGGATGCACGGATCGCGAACACATCGCACGGACACCTCAGTGCGAGTACCTACAACTCGCAGTTGGCTGGTTTTATTTTAACTGTGTAGTGTGCGTTATCTTTGTTTTGTTTTAGCTTTTGCTAACTCGGATTTAAGTTTTTATTTACTTACATATATACGCAACGGAAGTGGGTACAAACCATAAGGTGATGATGAGTGGTCATAGCCAGCGCTTAACGAGCCAGTGTCCGCTCGGGGCGATCATAACCATTCGTTAAGGGCCGATAACGACGCGTTGTGTAGCGCTCCCGCCCAACGCGACAGCCGCCCGCCCACCGCCAGCAATGCGCGGCTTGTTCCTGCTACCCACCTCCTCACAAACGCATTCATTATAACACTCCTACAATACGACTACTTTACACACGAACATCATAATCAAATCCAATCAAACAACCATTGATAGCGCAACTTCCACTAAAACTGACGTTCATAAACCAAATGTGTTAACCTGTAAGATAGATTATCTTTATTATGTCTTTGGAGCGGTACATTGTCGTAAATCGCTTCTATTGGCATTTGTACCGGTAACAAAACAAAATTAAGAGCAGCAGTGTATATAAGCAAAGAGATAAAATACATTAATTTCTAGATCGACGATTCCTAACGTTCGACGCTGAGTTTCGTATTGAATCAGATATCGGATACCCTTACCAGGGCGGGCGCTCTTCAGCGTCGTTTCCTGAGATAACTACCTGACAAATGCATGATATAGGTATACGAAATTTATTTCTGATTTCATCAAATATGGTGCACACTGTACTAGCTCCCATGGTTTTATGAATTAGGTTAGGATATTAGGTATATAAAGTGATATTACCTAGCCATTTAAATATTTGAAATATTATTAAGTATATGCGTTAGAGAATTATCGATCATGCGCTCAAAGGGACATGACCTCCGGAAGACAATTCGTGTAGAATCAACACGCGTCGAAAGTCAGTCCGGCTGGGCCGCGTAGCGTTTCCGACGTGCCATGGACTTGATATTTACGCCACATTCTGTCTGGATTTCATTTCGAGAATATTTCCGTGTGCTGCATGTTTAACACAAGAATTATTGCGTATTTATTATTAAGGTTCACTATTAGTGAAATAACGCTTCGACTCCGTATTCTGAAGAATACAGCTTTCTAGGGTTGTAGTTTTCTTGAATATTTACTATTTTTGTTTTATTAGTCTCAATAAAAAGTCATAGTTTACGCAACATATAACGTATTCACATTTCATTGACTAGTGCATTCCTATGTTATTAAGCCAACAATCGTTATAATAATACAGCCATAAAATGTTAAATACTATAAGTTTTACATAAAAACTGAAACGCGAGATTCCCACTAGTGTAATATCTCCAAAGAAAACTTGCAGTGCGATTGGGAAATTCCTGTTGACAAGGGGAAGCCTTATCAGAGAAGCGTCTGGTCGGTCGGTAGTTACTTTACTACCAATCGTTATCGATGCACTTGTCACTACGAGTACGAGTATCTGCGGTTGATCTCATAACGTGAACTAAGTCACAAAAGGCTAACTTTGATCATGTGTTTTAAAAAGGGTATATTATGCTTTACATCATATATATTCTAGCTACAGGATGTGACTTATACGACGCCTGATACAAAAACACGATTTCATATATTTCTCTCGATAGGAAACATGAATACAGCTCTAATGGTTTTTTAGTCAACTTTTATTCCTATAAAGTAAATCAGTATATACAAATTTTATTTGTACTGATTACTTACGTGGCGGTTAATAGAAAACTTTTAGGCGTGTTCCGTCACTATAATTAAATCGTAAAATATGTAATACAAACCTGTCATAAGTACTTTAATTTTAACAAACGTAATCGTTGTTTATGTGTTAGATGTGATGAAGGAACATTATGTTGCTTATAACGACTGAAAAGTTATTCCTTTAACGTAAGTGTTCCGTCGTGCATTTTGTAGCTATTGAACGCAAAAAGAAACGAACGAAACGCCGTGCAACTATCCATTCTCTATTCAGTGTATGGTCGAGAGTGGAATAGAGGGTGCACACTAGCGAGCGCACCCGCCTGCGCCCGCGCACCTAATGTCACGCGAAATGTGGACAGCGGCCTGATTTACTGGCAGCTGGCTAAATTTAACTACAATCGTTTCGGTCTATAGCTGCTCTCCACGCTTGACATTTGAACATTTCTAAACCTTCCACCGCCGCAGTCATCGCAGTGCGGCGCCCGTAGCCCCCCGCGCCCGCGCCCAACTCAATCCTAACAGCTAAAACTTTAGGAATTCGGGATTGTAGTTTGGTTGACGCTGCAGCTCCTATATACCTAGCCATAGTTTTATTCTGTTGAAGTGTGTGGGTTCTATGGCTCTTCTTCATACAAAAACTGACCTTCTAGACGATATGAATGATCAGGGCAATGTATTCCCGTTACTTTTTCCATCTGAGAGATTGTAAAATAATTGTGTACTGAATTGTCAGTACCTCTCGTTTAGACAAACATACACCTACCTACGTTCTCACGAGAATTGCTTTCTTCCACCTACTGCGGCGTGGAAACACGTGGTACAAGTTTAATGACGTACTCAGGTCAACAAAGTATCGAAGCTTCACGAAATGATAGTACAAGAAGTACATACTCTATTGTGTCTACAGAACGTAAAACAAGGTCAACGTCAAGAGCCGAGTGCGTGATGCAGGTCGTTATGAAATCGTATAGCGTCGTTCGTTGGTACCCTGTCGGTGGGTCGGCGAGTAGTTTGGCAATAGGCAGAAATTTTGGTTCATTACTTGGTAATTCACTACACTGCTCTGTTAAAAATTACTGCATGCCTGGTGCTTCTTATGCACAGATTGAGAAGAAAATTATGGCTTCTGAAATTGATAAAAATACTATAGTTATTGTGTACTTAGGCCAAAGTTTGGGTATTGACAGGAAACAGTTAATAGCAAGTATAACTTCATTGTTAAGTCTTGATGCGTATTAAATCATGTTATGTGCATTTAAAAGCGCACGATCGAGAAACCAAACCGGAACAATTTTCGACACGTTTCGCTTCTACACGAAGCATCCTCAGGAGGTCTTGACTCTACGAGCGCACGATCGAGAAACTTCGAAACTTTCTATCGAGAAACTTCGAAACTTTCTCGATCGTGCGCTCGTAGAGTCAAGACCTCCTGAGGATGCTTCGTGTACTGTACTGTACTGTACTGTATCAGCCGGATTGTCCACTGTTGAACACAGCCTCCCCTATTAAGGGGGTATTTGCCATAATCCCCACGCTTGGCAGGCGGCTTGGGGATCGCAGTGTAAGATGGCAGTTCTTTAGAAGGCGCTGCTGCCCACCTTCCAGTATTTTTCCCTTAGTCGCCTCTTACGACACCCACGGGAAGATATGGGGAGGTGCAATTCTAACCCGGCACCCCACGGGGTGTAGAGAAGCGAAATGCGTCGAATATTCTTCCGGTTTGGCTGCGTGGCGTTTGTGACGTCACGTCGGCTTAACAGGAAAATTAGGCGGAATTGTCACTAGATATATTTTTGTATTTTTAAGTGTTTTATTAAAATATTAATTTTAAATTATATAAACTATGCAATGTGTTTTTGAATATGAATAATATCGTAAAAAATATTTAAAAAAATTAATTCCTAAAACAAACATGTTTAACTATTTTGTAGTGGCAAATTATCACTAAAAATACGTAACAGTGGTGATGAAAGCAATATTTCTAACTGTTTCAATACACACAATCGTAATCCCTTATCACAACAATGTAAAATCTTAAAGGTATTACTATCAAGGAGTTGATGACCGCTTTCAATTAAATGTTTTGCAAAGTGAGACTGTTCGGGATGGTCGTTCCTCTACGCGGATTTGTGTTCTTTATATCTAATATCAAAATTACGGCCAGTTTGACCAATATAAACACTGTTACATTCGTCACAGGTAAGTTTGTAAACACCGGATTTTTTATTGTTTTCTAAACGATCTTTTCCGTTACATAAATGGCGTAAATTTTGGTTAGTTCGAAAAGCTACATGGACGTTGTTTTTCTTAAATATATTGGAGATTTTTTTGAGAGATTGGACCCATATAAGTTATGCTACCTAAGTACTTGATATTTATATCAGTAGGGCAAGAATATAGAAGTGACATAGCTCTTTTACGTTGTTTATTATGAATTAATCGATCAACTATTTGTTTATTGTAGCCGTTGGAAATAGCAATTTGGTATATTATATTAAATAAAATAAATAAAATAAAATAGCCATTTATTCCCTTTTTACATAATAAATACATGTTTTTAGGTCTAAGTTTAACTTAATATTATATAATTAAAATATTTACGATATTTTCACTAATTGCTTTGTGCGGGCACCCAAGTGTGGGTGTAGGCCTCCTCCGCAGCAGCCCACGTGTGTCGGTCTCGTGCTAGCCGGGGCCAGGCGATGCCTGCCACCTCGACTACATCGTCGCGCCATCTCTTCCTCTGCCGCCTTATATTAAGTTCCTTATAATAATTTTCTTGATTAAGAGGAACCGATAACAGTCTATGGACATAACTTCGAAACGGTTATTGCATACTTTTTATCCCGAAATTCAGCACGGTTCCCTCGGGAAAGGGGATGAACGTCAAAATGTACACTTAGTTGTAATTTATTAACGTGTAGTCCGATTTAAATTATGCTCTAACCCCACGGGCAGCCCGGCACCCCACGGGCCACCCGGCACCCCACGGCTCACCCGGCACCCCACGGGCCACCCGGCACCCCAAGAGCAGCTTGGCACCCCACGGGTATTCCGGCACCCCATGGCCATCCCAGTACCCCACGGGCAGCCTGGCACCCCACGGGCAGCCCAGCACCCCATGGGCAGCTCGGCACCCCACGGGCATCTCGGCATCCTTATTTACATTTGCCAGATTGCTAGATAAAACTCTAAATTCTGGAACATTCGCCACAATCAATTTTTTTAACTATCTATCTTTTGCCGGATACATTTTGGAGTTTGCTCAATGGAAGTGTACAATCTAATATATTTTTGTTCTACCGCCAATAAAGGAGAACCTCGGCAAAAAGATACCGTTTTATAATCGAAATTCCAAAGAAACGCACAAAGTACCTACTTTGCTTAAACATTTATTATGCAAACCGCGAAGGAACTCTTTGAGTTACTTAACTACTGTCTTCTGGAAAAACAAGCTGGGAGTTATCAAACCCAAAGTAAAAAGCTCCTTTCTGAGCTATGCTTTACGAAGAGTGCTTCACTACAGACCATAGCGTTGCTTAATATGAGATAAACAGTGCTCAAATGTGAATAATTAGTTTGCAGGTACGGCAATCGCGAACGAAGTCGCAGGTACAGCTAGTTATTGATAAAAATCAAATCTCTGATTCAATACAAGTGGCGAATATATTTGTTTTTTTTTTTCTACCTTACCCCTAGAAGCCACTAAGTCATTGGATTCTTGTCCCAATGTAGCAGAAACTCTGTTAAAACATAATTTTCCCAGCAAATCACCGGACTATTCTTTCAGACACACCACAAGATTTGAAATTATAAAAACATTTAAAAGTTTAAACATAAAGAGTACCGAAGACTTGTGGGATATGTCAGTAAAAGTAGTAGAGTCTATAATTTACATTATTGCACCATATTTAGAAACAATATTCAATCTTTGTGTCGATAGAGGAAACTTCCCCGATTTAATGAAACAAAGTAAAATCACTCCAATTTCATTATTCATCAATTTAAAGTCGGAGTCTACATCTGACCCTTGCAATTATAGACCTATTTCCATCTTACCTGTTCTGAGTAAAGTATTCGAAAAAAATATGCTCAAACAACAACTATCCCATTTTAATAAGCATAATTTATTGAATGAGAATCAGTTTGGCTTCACCAAGAGCAAATCCACAACGGATGCAGGTGTTCAATTGATGTCGCATATACTGGAAGCCTGGGAGAGTTCACATGATGCTATTAGCAAATTTTGTGATCTTTCCAAGGCATTCGTGTAGTGCACTGCACTCTGATTCGTAAACTTTTCCACAATGGTATTCGTGGAAAAGCTCTGAATCTTATAGAGTCATATCTGTCAGACAGGCTACAGAACAGGTTGGAATAAATGGCGATACTTCTTCCGGGTCATTGGTAAAAATGGGAGTACCACAGGGATCAATTTTGGGACCTTTTCTGTTTCTAACATATATTAATGATCTGCCTTGCATGGTCAAAGATTTCTGCGATATTGTTTTATTCGCAGATGATACCTCTCTGATTTTTAAAGAAGATAGGAAAGGCAATGAACTGACGCATGTAAATAATGTATTATCTAAGATTTGTAAATGGTTCGCCGCTAATAATATTCTCCTAAATTCAAAAAAGACGAAATGTTTAAAGTTTTCTTTACCAAATGTTCCTTATGTTGAACCAAACATAAAGCTTGGCCCAGATAAACTCCCTATTAACAAAGCGACAGTCTTCCTGGGAATCAAAATGGATTCCACTTTACAGTGGGATCCACATATACATGATCTCTCCGAAAGACTTAGTTCTGCTGCATATGCAGTTCTTTGGATAAGACAGTTAACAGACGTAGCTACTGCTCGCCTAGTTTATTTCGCGTACTTCCACAGTATTATGTCGTATGGTGTATTGCTGTGGGGAACTGCTGCTGAGATAGAGACAATCTTTATCATAAAAAGCGTTCAATTCGAGCCATATATAAATGGGTCCTAGGGAATCTGTGAGGGATCTTTTTAAAGAAATTGATATTTTAACTTTACCAAGTCTGTATATATTTGAAAATATTATGTATGTTCGTAAAAAATTGAGTAAATTTATATTAAACAGTGACAATCACAATTACAATACTAGGAATAAAGATAAAATAGCGGTGCTAGGTTTTAGATTAGCAAAGACAAGTAAAAGGTCGTTCTTAGGTAATTGTGTACGGTTTTATAATAAAGTTCCCAAACCCATATTACAACGCTCACAGAAGGGAAATTCAAGTAGCATGTGAAAAACATATTGATAAAAAAATCTTACTACACAGTTTCTGATTACTTAAACGACAAAAATGCCTGGACAATTCCGCCTCCGCCAAGCTATTGCCTGTCACCTACATAATTTAAACAAATATAGTAATAACTCTATTATATAGTAAGTATGTAACACATTGTTAAAAGATGTTTAAAAGAATGGCCCTGAGTATCTTGCCCGTTCTTCTCGCAGTGGCTCTATACAATTTATTTGCTGAACGTGGCAGTACAATGTAGAATATTTCAATACTAAAATTTGTAATTGACCTTCAAAAGAGCGTCGTAGACGCCTAAATTCAATAAATGATTTTGACTTTGACTTTATTCAATCATTATAAAATTAGATACTGAAGTGTGCACCCTAAAATAAAACAATTATTAGGTATTATTTTATTATTACAAAGTACTCGGGGCTCTGAGTTTTGTAGTGTCTGAGATGAGTCGTGCAATAGAACATATTATATAATACTAATAAACCTAAGTGGAACCCAAGTACGAATGCAATGTGTGAAGTAAAAAATACCTTAAGGTAAAAGTTGAAAAATGTACGCTGCGGTCATTGCTTACTTCCTTCCTTCCGGCCGTTGCCTTAGGGCGGCAGTCATTATAGCAAGGTGAAAGGGGCAGCTGCCGGAACTCATCGTTAGGTGCTTGGCGACAGATTTTCTACTTGAGGGTAGTCGCTATCCAGCCGAGCATTCGCAAAATGCCCTTACACCATGCGGTGAAGCTCAAGCCCGCGGCGGGATTCGAACCATAGACCTGTTGCGTGGCAGTCTATAGCCAATGCCACTGAGCCATCACTGCTTCAAAAATATATTATATAATATAGCAGAAAGTGTGTTTTAGCATTTGTCGTTGAGAGGTACAGTTTCAATGTTAGGTTCAGCCTGCTCAGTAGGTTCGATTCGATCGCACATTTAGTTTACATCACGTGGTCAGATTGTGTTTAAAGGCGCGCCGCACCTACCGGTAGGTTATTCCTATTCAAAACCGCGTATGTGGCTCGAACATCGACAAACTAATTTAACGATGTGTTGTGAGTTTCAACAGTCTAAATAATAATCATTTGATCATTGTCAAGCCGGCTTCAAGTATTCAAAAGTCAAAATCATTTATTCAATTTTGGCGTCTACGAGTATTGAAATATGCTACATTGTACTGCCACGTTCAGCAAATAAATTGTATAGAGCCACTGCGAGAAGAACGGGCAAGAAACTCGGGGCCATTCTTTTAAACATCTTTTAACAATGTGTTACATACTTAATATACACTTCTGGACTCATCTATTGGCCCACCTTGTATTTTCAGTTTCGTTTGGTCCTAGCTAAAATTTTATATTAGGTCGAGCAAAAAGTTTTTATGCAGTTTTGAACCTGGCACATTTTACCATCTTTTTCGATCGTATTGTTTTAAATTTGAATTCGGAATACCATACGACATGGAGCTACGCCTAACAAGTCGGATATGCGCCTTGTTAAAGGCAATTGATTTTTGAATAAAAAACATGTTTTATCAAATAAAGGTTTAATTTAATAACGCGTGTTGCCTCCATGGGCATCTACCAAAGCTCTCATACGATTAGGCACAGAGTTTATCAACCGCTCTATGAAATTTTGGGGGATCATCTCCCATTCCTCTTCTATGGCAGTTTTCAACTCCTGCATCGTCTGGGCAACTGGCTGACGAGCCCTAACACGTCTTTTTAGCTCGTCCCACATGTGCTCAATAGGGTTCATGTCTGGGCTTCTGGCTGGCCAGTCCATAACTGTGATGTTCACATCCCGAAGATATTCCCTGACGATGCCGGCCGCATGGGCTCTTGCATTATCATGCATAAAAAGGAAATTTGGGCCCACATAGTCCGCGTATGGTATCACGTGAGGTTCTAAGCACTCACGAATGTACCTTTCAGCATTTAATGTTGGCAGCCGTGGTCCTGTAACAACCTCAAGTTGAGTTTTGCCGCTCGCGGATATACCGCCCCAGACAGTCCATGAGCCACCGCCATAAGCAACCCTCTCTTCAAAGCAGCATTGTGCGAAACGCTCCCCCTTACGTCGGTAGACCTTCTTCCTACCATCATTGCCATGTAACACAATTTTAGACTCATCAGAAAAGAGTACACGGCTCCAATCTTGCTGTGTCCAATTTAAATGACTGCGTGCGAAATGAAGGCGCGCTGTTCGGTGGGCTCGCGTTAGTTTGGGCCCATTAGCTGGCTTGTGTGGTACCATATCGCGTTCTTTTAACCTTCTCCGAACAGTTCGAGCGCTCACAGATACTCCGTGGAAGTCGCGAAGTTGGTTTTGTATCTCAATGGAGGTAAGGTGACGATTTCTCAAGCTGGTCGTCACGATGAATCGATCCTGATCCGATTTGTTGCAAAACCAAAAGATATCAATCACTTTTTCAAGAATTAAATCCAAGTAAACCAATAAAACCAAGTTTTCTTAGTATTCGATTGTTTGATATAAACAAACAGGCTCCAAATTGTCTTTTGTTTCTTTAAATTCTGTGTTCGAAATTCAAAAAAGACTATTGAATGAAATTGTGAATGTGCCAGGTTCAAAACTGCATAAAAACTTTTTGCTCGACCTAATATAAAATTTTAGACCGACCTAACTGAAAATACAAGGTGGGCCAATAGATGAGTCCAGAAGTGTATAATAGAGTTATTACAATATTTGTTTAAATTACGTAGGTGACAGGCGATAGCTTGGCAGAGGCGGAATTGTCCAGGCATTTTTGAAACTGTGTAGTAGGATTTTTTATATGCTATTGGAATTTCCCTTCTGTGAGCATTATAATATGTTTGGGAACTTTATTATAAAACTGTACACAATTAAAGGATATTACAGTAGACCTTATCCTATTATCAGTTTATTTAAATAAGTATCGTATTCTAACAGAAGTAAAATGTAGGTTGACCAGACTTGTATCCATTATTTATAACATTGTTTGCGATAAGCCCTAACTGCGGTCGGCTTTCGGATATTGCCTGTCTCACCGAGGCGGGACGAGGCGGGACGAGGCGGGACGAGGCGGGACTGGGCAGCTAAATATCATATTCCGTCCACGCGGTCGCAGTTCCGCAGTCCAGTGTAATGCCACTATCCGTGCAAATATAAAGTCCTCGATAAAGGCGACGACCTGCCGAGCGACGACGCGACGGTTCAAAGCGGTGCTAGTTAAGAGTTGAGTCGGATTTGGGTCAATTACTCGGTGAATTTGGAAAAGTGTAGCACTTTGTGGTTCCCGGCGAGGCGACGCGACGCGGCGACGCTTACGGGACGGGAATTGAGAGCCGTACCATAGCCTAGGGAAGGCGATCGATCGCGCCGCAACCGTCTGCCCCAAGTGCTTTATAAAGTTTTACAATATACAATGCGATTAAAATAAGAATAGGACGGGCTCTCGGCTAACTTCACTCATATTCACCCAAATAAGGACAATCAGCAAAACAAACTCAAAAATAAAGCAGTGCCATATATTTGTAGGTAATTTTAAATGAGTGACCCGAAATTATTAATTTTAATAAATTCATATTTTTAAGGTTGACAGCACAGACGCCATTTTGGGTTGATGAAAACGCGGGCGTCAGGGTCTTATTTCTCCGACAGTGTACTACTACTACGCGACACGTTTCCTAGTGTTTATGGATTTTCTCGTTTAACTGTTTAATTTGTTCTTGTTAACTGTTTAATATATTTTTGGTGATTGTTATATTTTTTTTGTTACCCGTTAAGATGATAACGATGAGTCTGACTCAGTGGGCCAATAAAACATGCGACATCGAAGAGCTAAGCGATTCAAATTAAGATACCTAAGTACGAAATATTGCTAACAAATAAAATCAGTTCAAATTATTTCTGCGTTTGCTGTACCTACAGTCACCTACAACTTCGTTTACCTACCTATGACTACTTGTTTTTTTACACGACTGCCCACAAAAACGTGTGGTAAGTTTACAGGTTTCATGTATGTATGTATGGTTGTGAGTTTCTTTATTTCACCATAACCTCTAAACGGCTTAACCGATTTTAATGTACGAGATATCGTTAGATTTATCTTGATAGCTCAAGTGACACTATGTACATAAAAATATAAAAACAAACTGGTCAATTTTAGACGCCATATAGTGTGAAAAACAATTTATTTTTTCTTCCAAAGCCATCGAGTTGGGTATCAAAATGATTGGCTTTTCATAAAGATTCCATAAATATATTAACTGGCAGTTTTTAATTTTTTTTATAAATTTATACGTGTTTTATCATTTCTTTTTTTGTACACTGTACCAAGTTCTAGTTTTGACGTCACAACATGGCGCTAGACCGATCCTATTCTTATTTTAATCGCATTGTACATTGAGGTTGCGGCAGACGGCGCGGCTCGACCCATTAACGATGGTTCAAACCTGCGACGACGTGGCGGCGGCGGCGCGTGTGGGAGAGGTGATCGCTCTGCAGAAAGAGATTCTTTCGACGACGACAATGGTACACGTTTGAATTTTCAATCTGATCTTAAAGGTACATCCAGATTGTGTGCATCAAGTAACACAAGCGCTGAATTCCTGTCGACGGTGCAATTTTCCGATAAACAAGATAATTACGTTTAAAGCGATGGCATCCGCCTCCATCAGGAGTTGAGATTGACTTGTAATTAGATGGCTCGAACACGAGATAGGACAAGGAGATTGCACGCGATCGATCCGCTCACAAACGATTAACTTTATATATTGAACACTAGAGTTTCCTAGTTTCGATTGTTTTAGCGTTGATCGTTCAGAAGTTTGATATAGACAGTTTTGAAAATACGTACGACCCTACATACTATATTTTGTCAATATGTCACTTAAAAAAGTACTATAGCCAAAACCAAAACCGTGTATTCTAGTACGTGAGATGCCACTCTTCTCTTTCCGTGGGACTAGTAGGACACGACGCAAGGAAAATGCCTTCTGAAATACAACTATCTTACAAAAAACTGTCAAGCTTTATTATACACGGTACAACTATATAAGGAAACGCTTCTCGTATAAGAGCAATTTCGAAGTGTCGAGACAGTCACGGTGCAGGTGGTATAATGTGGGATTATCGCAGCTCCGAAGGTTGGAGCAGGATACGATAGGAGGGATCGTGGCAGGCGGTGGTCTCTTTCTGCGAAGAGGTGATGGCGCAGAAAGAGGCCGCGGAGCGGGCGAGGGAGGACGACGTCCTCTCAGACCCGCTCCGGCGTAGACGAACTGGTGGAAGGAGAAGGCGATTCGGGCGCCTTCTCGCTCTATCCTAGTGCTGTGCGGATCATCGGTGGAGAGTCGGGGGATTCTCCACTGGCTTGCACGATCCCACACGTCTGGGGGATGGCCCTAATGAGCTGGGTCATCCCTCCCTTGGCCGGGGCCCGTCACCGGTGACGGGCCAACCGCCGGGGCGAGATGGTGATTGCTAACGCTACCCCATCTCGCCCCGACTAGGCGGCAGACTGCTCATCCCGGGTTTTTAGTGGGTAACCTCACTTACTACCCCCCCGTGGGGGTAGTAAGTAAGGCCCCTCAGGCGAGGACTCCCACATAACCACTCTGCTCCCCCCGGAGCCGGGTGGTATCCATAAAGGATTTTCCCGGGTCAAAAAAAAAAAAAAAAAAAAAAAAAAAAAAAAAAGGATACGATAGGAGAAGTCAACTCGAAGCAGCCATAGGAGGAAAAGATGACCATTAATTGTTTGGTTGTTTGAAATGCTAGCGTGACGTAGCCGTTCTATCCGCATAACAACATCCCGGCTCACGACGCGACGCGTACATCAGTCCTTCGGTAAAAGAGAGATTGAGTGCGTCTGCAGCGTCGAAATATAATGTATTACGTGTTTTGTTAAAATAATGCAAGGAATCCTTGCATTATTTTATTAAAGGACAATGATATTTTCCTTACCAAAGAAAAAATTAACTTGTTTTAGTCAAAACTCTTTATGGGTAATTCATGTTCTTAGTACACTGCCCTTACAACTCTTATAAAAACACCTACAGAGTGACTTGATAAATAACCATATTATTTTGTTAAGATTGTCAGCAGCAACTTAAGTTAGACTACCTACTCAGTATCATGGGATGGAAATACGATGATCCCAGCCCAGCAGATGAAGAGGTACTTGAAAAAGCGGCAATTTTTAACTAACTTCTACTATTTACTATAATTATGATACAGCTAACCCGCTAAGGGTTACATTTAGTCGCACACCTACAGACTTTTGGGAAAGGTGTAAGGTGGAATTGAAAACGCCAACGATACAGATAGATTTCACTATAATATCAGGCTCTATAACACATCACACCATCAATATATAATAACTAAGATACAATCCGATGTACACGTCCTACTTTCTCAAAAGTCTCGAACGTAATGCGCTCTTGATCTTTCGTTTTCCTTCCCCGCGTGGCGGAGTGTTGTTCGCACCGCCCATCTTACAATATTGCCAACATTATAAAACAAATTTACAAGTTTAAAAAGTAAGCGATAAATAAAGAAATTGAATGTCGCAAGTACTGTAAAATAAATATTTATATTTTATACTTTTACTTAGGCTTAAACATGGCACAAAAAAATATAAGGTCCACTTGCGCCTGGAAACGCGAGTTAAACTCGAGTTAAGTGTAAATTCTCATAATACCAAGTTAACCCGACTTTAACCCTCGAATTTACGCGGCGCGGTGTGGTGTGGTGTGGTGGTGTAGGAATTAAAACGCTGTATGTATGGGCCGAATGCCTACACTGTACCCTACTGCCTGTACTGTCAGTGCTCGCACACACACAATAGCTACACCGCCGCGTTGCCGTATAGCCGTATATCTCGGATATTCAAGGAACTCTAATTAGCCATTCAATCATATTATAGTTATAAGTAGAGACGCATTACGTTTTACCCGCAGAACATTACTCCCATATAAAAGCATTTTGTTTCAGGAAAGTATTATATATCTAAATATGTTTATGATTTTATAGCTCTACGGGAAGGTATAATTCTCTTCTTAGTCGCTACACTCTTGACAGAGTGGTCGTGGTGGTCACATCAGGAGTGGACGATCTAGAGCAGCCTTCACTTGGTCCGTCCAACGCATGGGTGATCTGCCGGAACCTCTTTTGCCATCCACTTTTCCCTGCACTACAAGCCGTTCCACAGACATGGCTCCTTGCCGCTAAACATGTCCAAAGAAACTGAGAATTCGACTCTGTACGATGGAAGAAAGGCGTTGTATGACATTGAGTTCGTCAAGTATGGAAATGTTGGTTCGATGTTGAGTCCATGATATGTTAAGCAGTTTTCTCCAACACCACATTTCCAGAGCGTCTACTTTTTTTTTCTCAGTTTCTCTAAGCGTCCATGTCTCAGCATTGTAAAGAAATATAGGAAACACTAATGCCCTAACAAGTCGCATTTTTGTGGCTTTTGTGATGTTCCTGCTACGCCATATTTTCCCGAGGCTATCCATAGCCGACCTTGTGATAGCCATGCGTCGTTTAATTTCTTCTGCGCATCCACCGTGCGTTGTTAGAAACCAGTGCTCCAAGGTATATGTATGATTGAACGACGTCGCAATTCGCAATTTTGGTAACTTCGGGCGAGTTTTCATTTGCTCGGTCGACAATCATCATCTTCGTCTTGCTGTCAAAAAAGTCGGGGTCTACATCTGACCCTTGCAATTATAGACCTATTTCCATCTTACCTGTTCTAAGTAAAGTATTCGAAAAAATTATGCTCAAACAACTACTATCCCATTTTAACAAGCATAATTTATTAAATGAGAATCAGTTTGGTTTCACCAAGAGCAAATCCACAACAGATGCAGCTGTTCAATTGATGTCGCATATACTGGAAGCCTGGGAGAGTTCACATGATGCTATTGGCGTATTTTGTGATCTTTCCAAGGCATTCGACTGTGTAGAGCACTGCACTCTGATTCGTAAACTTTACCACTATGGTATTCGTGGAAAAGCTCTGAATCTTATAGAGTCATATCTGTCAGACAGGCTACAGAGGGTTGGAATAAGTGGCAATACTTCTTCCGGGTCATTGGTAAAAATGGGAGTACCACAGGGATCAATTTTGGGACCTTTTCTGTTTCTAACATATATTAATGATCTGCCTTGCATGGTCAAAGATTTCTGCGATATTGTTTTATTCGCAGATGATACATCTCTGATTTTTAAAGTAGATAGGAAAGACAGTGAACTGACGCATGTAAATAATGTATTATCTAAGATTTGTAAATGGTTCGCCGCTAATAATCTTCTCCTAAATTCAAAAAAGACGAAATGTTTAAAGTTTTCTTTACCAAATGTTCCTTACGTTGAACCAAACATAAAGCTTGGCCCAGATAAACTCCCTATTGACAAAGCGACAGTCTTCCTGGGAATCAAAATGGATTCCACTTTACAATGGGATCCACATATACATGATCTCTCCGGAAGACTTAGTTCTGCTGCATATGCAGTTCTTAGGATAAGACAGTTAACAGACGTAGCTACTGCTCGCCTAGTTTATTTCGCGTACTTCCACAGTATTATGTCGTATGGCGTATTGCTGTGGGGAACTGCTGCTGAGATAGAGACAATCTTTATCATACAAAAGCGTGCAATTCGAGCCATATATAAAATGGTTCCTAGGTAATCTGTGAGGGATCTTTTTAAAGAAATTGATATTTTAACTTAACCAGGTCTGTATATATTTGAAAAAATTATGTATGTTCGTAAAAAATTGAGTAAATTTAAATTAAACAGTGACAATCACGATTACAATACTAGGAATAAAAATAATAATAGCGGTGCCAGGTTTTAGATTAGCAAAGACAAATAAAAGGTCCTTCTTAGGTAATTGTGTGCGGTTTTATAATAAAGTTCCTAAACATATTACAACGCTCACAGAAGGGAAATTCAAGTTGCATGTGAAAAACATATTGATTAAAAAATCCTACTACACAGTTTCTGATTACATAAACGATAAAAATGCCTGGACAATTCCGCCTCCGCCAAGCTATTGCCTGTCACCTACATAATTTAAACAAATATTGTAATAACTCTATTATATAGTATGTATGTAACACATTGTTAAAAGATGTTTAAAAGAATGGCCCCGAGTTTCTTGCCCGTTCTTCTCGCAGTGGCTCTATACAATTTATTTGCTGAACGTGGCAGTACAATGTAGAATATTTCAATACTAAAATTTGTAATTGACCTTCATAAGAGCGTCGTAGACGCCTAAATTGAATAAATGATTTTGACTTTGACTTTGTGGTTGATTTTAAAGCCAAAATCATGGCTCACTCGTTCCATTTTGCGAAGTAGATCTTCCATTATTCTTATACTTGTTGCGAAGAGGGTGGTATCATCAGCGTACCGCAAATTAGAAATTTTATAGCCTCCGATAGTGACCCCGTCAGTCCAGCCTTCAAGCGCTGTTCTCATTATCATTTCTGTATAAATGTTAAAAAGCAGTGGTGACACTATACATCCCTGACGAACTCCACTGGGGTGAAAATGATTACAGAATACGTCATCCGCTCTGACTGCCGACCCCTCTTCGTACAGCGTTCTAAGTAGGTGAACAAGATGTTTCGGCGTTCCCATAGCCATAAGTGTCTCCTATAGTACCGGCTACTTCACCGAATTAAACGCCTTAGAGAAATCGACAGAGCAAATATAAGTATACTTATAAGGTATATTTTATAAGGTATAATTAGGTATCTAGAAACAAATCGTTTCATATTGTAGTAATTGTGCCCGGCCATGGTCCTTGTGATGTGAATAGACGTTAGTCACAATACCGGCCAGAGAGCGGTTAATCCTAATTGTGTGATCTGGCGGATTTGGTACAATGGAACCGGAACGATCCGGCTGCAGGCCGCCGCCACCGCCGCCGGCCCTCAATCGCGCCAGTTACCTATGTCATTAAAGTTAGGTAGATGCAGCGAATTCGCAAGAACTTGTATTTCACGACAATGATAACGAAACTTTGTACACCCACGCGACTGGGGGTAGCAGGACGGGGTGTGGGCCGGGGGGAGGGGGGGGGGGGAGGCGCTCGTTGCCTGTGGGGGCATATTTATTATTCCTCGGGTATCTCGTGTCGTACGAGACGAAATAGCAACACTTATTTGCTGTGCATTTTGTTTCACAGGTAACCTAAATAGCGAAAGGTAGGTACTTGTACTAGCTCGTTGCTGCGTGGCTTAGATACTTCGCGATTGCACCTGACTCGCGCTCTGGTTCATTGTATCACAGGTACAACTGAAAGCCACTCCTGTGGGTAAGTACTACCTAAGTCATGAAGTCTCTCAGAATTCACCATGTGAGGTGGCAATAGATAGGTGACGTTTCTTGAACAACCATTCAACGATAGATACAAATTAAGAGTCTGAAAAACACACATTCAAAAATGTGTGTTTTGCCCCACTACATCAAGGAAAATGCTATTGGTGCAAGAATAAAAGGTTAAGATATAGAGATATAAAGAAGTTTTATTAGCCCTTTAGTAATTTTCTTTACAGGCAAGTCCAAAGTACATTTAACACATATTTATACTACTTAAATAATTCTAATTAGGTCTATGTAAATAATTTTAATTGACTAAAATTTTATAGTCGTAACATTTTTACACTCAAATAGTTAAATAATTTACAGTTATCACGTTTGCACTTGTCCTAAGAACAAAGGTTCTACAAGCTGCATTGACATATATTCTTTTAACGTGTAGAAGGGATTGTTTATAAAAAAAGTTCTAAGTTTTAGTTTGAACAAACTATATTTTAAGGTGGTCAAGTTTTTTGTAATTTATTTTACATCAGTATTTTCGAATAACGACCTTGTTTCTGAACTTTAGAGAATCTGATTTTTGGTACAACCCGAATTTCATTATTTTTTATAATTGGCTTTTCGTTATTACGCAGATTGTAAGGTAAAACTGCTTCCTGCTTTTTTGGAATATCCCTACCCTCATGATGATTTCTAATAAACAATTATTATATATGTAAAGAGAAACAACTGTCATAATTTTGTCTTTCTTAAAGTGCTCCCTTGCAGGGCTACGCTTTTAAAGTCCATTTAATTGTTCTTATTGAACGTTTTTGACATTTGAGAACACTTATTATCTCTGAAGCAAACAGTAATGGAGTATCTTATTATTGAATGTATATATGCATAATACACAGATATAAGTGTTTTTTTTATCTAACAATGTTTTAAGTTTAAAGAGAGCGTAATTACCGCTCGCCATTTTTTTACAAACTTAATCAATATGTGCTTTGTGACTAATTGTGTTGTCTAGTTTTAAATTAATAGTTTATTAAAAATGTGTAAATTGAGAGCTAACTGTCATCTGAAGTAAGCTCACAAACAAGACACCGCAGACAAACTGCTTATTCTTTATTATAATGCTGATTGGAAATGTATGTAGTTTTTCTATTGCATCTACCGAATCAAGATAGTTTAAGGATTCAACTTTTGATTCAACAACAACAATAAACACGGGCTCAGTAAAAGGAAAATACGTAATTCTCTGCTCGTTTTAATTATTACATCATTTTAATTAAGAAGTTTAAAAACCTTTTTTAACACTTATTTTGTGTAAGATCCGTGAAACATTTTTGCAAATCGTAGCATTGTAAATATAACTCTAAAGTAACTCCTTCCACTGTGTATTTAAACATATAATAAACGAATTTAAACAAATAATTCATTCACTACCTAAAGTTGTACTTTACTTTATTCTGTAGTCTCGAGTTAAAATTGGTTTGTGAAACAACAATACATGTACGAACATTAGCATTATCCATTTTTCCCAAAACTATATTAATGGGCAGATACAGTTATACAAAATATGTAGTAAAAATTTAAATCAATGTAATTTTATCAACAGATATAGTTCGTTTCTTTCTGCATCGGACATATTATGCCACATTATTAATCCATAGCCAAGAAAGTGATATAGCGATGATAACTAATCCGGTAGAGCTGCCTCTACTGAAACACACAGTTTGTCAGTACAAAATGCCTACTCCACATTCTTTTTCCAATTTGAATGTACAGTATTCGCGGTTTCTTTATTCGCGGATTCAGCATTCGTGGGTGATAAATTTGTGACCCACTCTTCGTAGTCGTGGTTAAAAAAGTTCTGTGTTCGCGGATTTAATGATAAATGACGAAAAATCTGTGCAAATTCCAACTTTAACTGCAAACAATGCCGAAATTGCCAATGGAATAGAACAAGATAGGTTTGAATACATATTCAGAAGTTGCTTGAATTGCAAAATGAAGATTTGAATTTTTTTTGGAGGCAAATTGCTAATTCTACTACTGAATATCGGTTGAAATTGAGGAAGTATTTAAAAACTGCCAAGCGAATAATTATAGAGCATTATTTAGACGATGTTTTAAAGGCCTGACTATAATATAATTAATCAATTGGTCAAAAACTCAAAAATAATCAAAAAATTATATGGTTTTTGTAAATTTTGTTTCTGCGGCACACAACAGTTACAAATGGACCAGCACTAACCTGCACGCTGCACGCGCCCACCACTGCGCCGGACTCGTACCTTATCTGTATACTCTCGTTATCACTTAGCGTTACCACTATCACACACATATTTAACCAAGTGTAGTGAACTACTTTGAAGTATTTCATTTTTAACAGATTATTTACAGACAAGAGACAGAAATAATTAATAGATTTGTGATAATCAATATACAAGAAATATAAATGGTTTTCCACGGCCAAGAAGGGTTCTCTGTCTTTGAAACAAATTGAGTTAACGCATGCCCCAACTAATTATAGTTAATTATGGCTTTGTAACGACATGATAATGAAATATTTATTTCGTAACGACATGACAGCGGAGTAGGTATGAACATTAAAATCTGCTGAGAACACAAATGTTTGGCATCAACAACTCATGCAACCATCAAAAATATAGGTAGGTATATCATTAGCAGTAGGTATCGGTGCGAGAACAAATTAGGTCAACTGTAATGGGTTATGTTTTACACAGATAAATAGCTTCATAAAACTTAACGGGAACTTGTATTGCACGCAGGATTGGTTAGGTAATGACAAGATACTAGTTACTAGACACGCGTTTGGAGTCGATGCGACGCGACGCGACGCGACGCTAGGTCGCACAGCAGATTGTCAAGGCGGCATTAAACTCGACACTTTTATTTACTAGCGGTTTAATTTATAATCCCGTAGATGTTAATGTTTCTACTGATGTGATGGTGGCACAACAGTAAGTTTTAGTGTTTACTTTAGTAAATAAAAACATAAGTGAAGCGGAAAGTAGTTTCTTGAAACATAAAGATAAGTTATTGAAGTTGTTCAAAATATTTGTAAAACAATCAGTAACAACGTTAATAAAAAAACCAACTCCAAGGTGGATCCAACTCTGTACTTGTGTGAAACTGTGAAGTTGACAGCATTCCTCCTAAGAAACATGTTAGGAAGCGATTTCACGCATGCTTTAATAAGGAAATAAAATTTCCGTTCAAAGCAATCATTTATTTGCAAAAATACAATACTTGCATATTACTTGCGATTTTACATATGACAGTTAATAAAATATAATATATTACCTACATTTAAGAACAAAAATAAATGCCTAGGGAATTCGAACCGGTGACTTCAGGTTCAAAGCGTTGAAATCCCGGTAGTAAGGACCTAATTATTTTATCGTGCGGTGGCAGATGGGCCCGCTAATGGGCACCTGCCTCTGTACAACTGACTCCACACGTACATTTGGTATAATTATCTATATACTAACTACTTATGAATAATCATTATCTTAATAAAATCTACTGATGAATATAAATTTCAGGCCTTATGACTACTCTTTGTGTATTATCTAATCTTTGGAATACCGATTATAACCATCTGAGGCTATCAGGACAACTGACATGCATCCTCCTCATGCAAGTTGTTGACAATGGAAAGTTATTTATAACATCATCAAAGACTGTACTTGTGCCTCTACACTAGTACTCGTTGTTCACGTAACTAGTTTTACTATCAAATTAATATATAATAAAAGATGTATGTTGGACTTGTTACCGTGCACCACCAGCACATAGGTTGGCTGTCAAACAGCACAACACGTGATGCAGTCACCAGCGCATCGAGCGGCATTCGCGGGCACATCGAGGGAAACCCAAAACCACTTTCAGATAACTTCTGTGTCTTGATACTATACTATAGGATACTAAAATATATTTTCCGTAGGGGAATATCTAGTTATGCATCCGCCCGAACCATCTATATTAGATTAGTAAGCGAATATTCTGCTGACTTAACATTGTCAGCGGAAAGTTCCATAAAATGTATCCCACGACGATGCACTCTTGCATCGTCGCATGACAGTAATTGTAAGCCAGAATAAATCGAGCCTCTATATCGGCTGGACGTATTTCATAGTTTTTATTTTAAATTAGTTTTTAAAAACCCTTCCTTCCTAAAGGGAAGCTTGACTGGCGCAGCCGGTAGGATTGTTTCGTAAAGGCTGCACCGTCCTTGTTCGAATTTTGGGTATCCGAATATACCCGGAAAACGCGAGTGCGGCGCGATTGGCTGTGAAACAATCCACGAACCACAAAAATTCGTCATCTTCCAAATGGTGTCGAGTACGGGAATAGCGATCGGTTGGTGAGTAAAACTCTTTGCCTTCCTAATAACCTCCCGTATTTTTCATAAAAGGGTTCTAGTTATACATTTGTTATTCTGAGATCGAAACACTCTCATTATAGCGTATCTGGTTGTTTGGTATAAAACTCTACCGAGTGCCTATCTTATTCTAAGAACGTCTGGACAAAACTGATAAGCTTTGAACATAGAGCTACCAATGAATGGATATGACAAATAATTATTTTATTAAATTATAATTATCAGTGGTAAAATATTTTAACACTAATTCTATCCAATTAAAATTCTTCAAACAGCTATGTATAGATAATATCACCTATACAGAATATATGATAGTTTTATTTTTCTAAAACTATTATCTGGACTTTACATTTTTATTACTGTTATATTGTTCTATTGACTGTTTTTATGTTCTACTTTAAGTGTCTTTTGATATTTGTATTTTATTTTGTGTGTTGTATTTTTGTGTAAATCGTTGTGCGTCGACAGTTGTTTTTTTTAATATTTTGAAACTCTACCAATATGGAACCGTTTCCACACCAAATTCCGTTGCCGGAGTCCCCTGCTAGTGTGCAAATTGTGCCTATTCCAAATGAAATGATACGACTCATTCCATTATATAGTGGTGATAAACGCCAAAAACACACAAAGCTTTAGACCGCAACAAAATTTTGGATATAAGCCTCAATTGGGCTATCGGCCCCAACAACAGTTAGGTTTTCGTCCCCAACTTGGCACTCAGCCACAGTTTGGATATAAACCACCACAATTTGGGTACAGGCCGCCACAGTTTGGTTATAAGCCTCAACAAAATTTTGGTACGACCCCACAACAATTTGGCTACAAGCCACCTCAGGTTCAAAAACCACACTTCCAATCCACTGACATATCTATGAGAACGATGCCGCCAAGGCCGCAACCTCAAGTTCCACAGCAAGGCTTTAGGTTAAACGAACTTACCTTAGAAAACGACGACGCACAATATTATGACGACCATAACTACTACTATGACCATGGATACGATACGCATGTTCATGACGCATACTCCATCGATGACGTAGAATGGACCCAACCTCAGGATTATAGTGACGAAATATCGTCAGACGAAAAAGACGCAGCTAATACTGAGACAGAAAATTTTCACATAGAAGCCTCTCGCAAAAACGAGAAGTCGTAGAATTAAACTGTGACGCTAACTTAAAATTACCTTACGTCTTATTACCAGAGATCAGTGCGAAATTTATGATAGATACGGGGAGTACTCGATCTTTTATAAGCCCTCGCATTGCCTATCAGTATTTTTTAGACTATATTAGACACGAACCATTCCAAGTCGTGAGCACTCACGCAAGTAGCCAGCATGACCAAGTGATAGAGATCCCATTATTACCCACATTTAATAGTAGCGACTACCATAAGTTCTACTTGTATGACGTAGACGAACGATACGAAGGGTTGATCGGTAATGACTTACTTAAACAAATAGATGCAATTATCGATTTGAAGGATCTGATCTTGAGGACTAAAACCACTTTCATACCAATTATAAATAATCAGAATTACGTCATTGAATTACCCCCACGATGTGAACAACGCGTTAATATCCCAACAGACCAACACTCAGGTGAAGCTATTGTTGAGTTTAAGGAATTTACTTCTGGCGTGCGAATGCCTTGTGCCCTGGTTAATTGTATGAATGGATACGCATTGACTGTTATTCAAAACACTTCAGACTTACCTATGACACTAACAATAACGAGACCTTTTACGGTTACACAATATGAAACGGCGAATTGTAACTTAAATTATACGGGACACAGTAACGACATCAAGACGGAACAGTTATTAGAACAAAATTTACAAAAGCTTAGACTTGACCAAACTAATAACGAGGAACGCGATAAAATACTGCGGCTTTGTAATGAGTACAAAGACATATTTTATTGTGATCAAATCCCTTTAAGTTTCACAAATCAGGTCAAACACAAAATACGGACAAAAAACGAAGATCCTATTTTCATTAGACCATATCGGCAGGCAGTTGCACAGGTAAGTGAAATAAATCAACAGGTAGAGAAGCTCTTAAAAGACAATGTCGTTCGAGAATCTCATTCTCCATGGAACGCACCAGTACATCTTGTTCCAAAGAAAGTTGATGCATCAGGAGAAGTAAAGTGGCGAATGGTTGTAGATTTTCGACGACTAAATGATATCACCGTGGACGATCGATACCCGTTACCTAACATCAATGACTTATTTGACAAATTGGGAAAGAGTTCCTACTTTAGCACACTTGATTTAGCTAGCGGTTACCATCAGATTGAAGTCGAGGAGCAGGATAGGGAGAAGACTGCCTTCAGCACACAAAATGGTCATTACGAGTTTCTAAGAATGCCATTTGGTCTCAAAACGGCCCCGGCGACATTCCAACGAGCCATGGATAATGTTTTGAGAGGTCTGCAGGGACTCCATTGCATGGTTTACTTGGATGACGTCATTATATTCTCTGCAAGCTTAGATGAACACATCCTAAAACTCCGAACCATATTCGATAGACTTAGGACCACTAATCTTAAGGTTCAGCTAGATAAGTCTGAATTCCTAAGAAAGGAAGTACTTTACTTAGGTCATACCATTACTAAAGACGGCCTTAAGCCCAATGACGATAAGGTCACAGCAGTGTTAAATTATCCCTTACCTAAAACCACTACTGAAATAAAAAGTTTTATCGGACTTATTGGCTACTACCGCCGTTTCATCAAAGACTTTGCACAGGTAACCAAACCTTTAACAGCGTGCCTTAAGAAACGTAATAAGATAGTTACAGACCAGGCTTATATCGACGCGTTTAATAAGTGTAAGGAACTTCTGACAAATGCCCCACTTCTACAGTACCCCGACTTCGATAAAACTTTCATTATTACGACAGACGCATCAAATGTTGCACTTGGCGCAGTTCTATCTCAAGGCCAAATAGGCAGCGACAAGCCAGTCGCATACGCTAGTAGGACACTCAGTGACACGGAGTCACGTTATAGCACGATAGAACGGGAATGTCTGGCCATTATCTGGGCTGTTAAACATTTTCGTCCGTACTTATATGGCCGTGAATTCACCATCTACACCGACCATATGCCTCTATCATGGCTTGAAGCTCAACAAGACTCTAGTAGCAAACTTACCCGGTGGAGACTAAGACTACTTGACTATGACTACGACATCGTTTATAAAAAGGGTAAACAAAATACGAATGCCGACGCGCTATCTAGAATAAAAATTAATGCCCTATCCGACACTGACGGAGGCCAATCTATGAAAGTTAACGTTGACAACAAGAAACAACGACTTCAGGCACATATAAAAGAAGTAATAAATGACATTACAAGACTTACGACTAACAAGAAAACGGTACGTAACGACTCGTCAACCATAAGCATATCTCACCCCAGCTCCACAGCAACAGTATCAGGTTCCGATACAGCATCCATATTAAGTCTAGATAGTGAACCCCAATTCCCTATTCGGGAACCGTCTGAATCAACAAAATCAGATACTATACACTCAGCCATGGACGTAGACGTAACCGACATACCAATCCTTAGAGAAGCGATAGACACAAAACCACACCAGATACTTGTGTTTACATGGTTAAAAAATGATATACAGGTTAAAGACATTTCTCGCGCTAAACAGAAGGTGCTAGAAATATTTTTACCCATAGATAATACAGAACTTATAAAGAAATTTCTTAAGGAATATATTAGACCTAAAATAAAACACTTTATATACTTTGAAGACGAAGAGCATCGTAGGCAGTTTAGCCGTACAGTAGTAGAATTATTTCGAAAGGGTACCGTACAATTGATTGAATGTACGGAGCGTGTAGTATACGTAGAAGATGAAAAAGAACAGCGAGCGATTGTGGTAAAGTATCATGAAGGGAAAACGTGTCACCGAGGAAGCAAAGAAACATTAGCTAAAATACGTAGGACTTATTTCTGGATAAACATGCATGAAACTATAGCAGCCATAGTTAATGCCTGTGAAATATGCCGTAAAATGAAATACGATAGAAAACCACTTAAGCCCATTTTGCAGTTAACTCAAACACAAGATGCCCCGTTTCAAGAGTTATTTATTGATCTGTTCCAAATTGAAGGACAATATTTCCTTACAATTATAGATGCCTTCAGCAAATTAGGTCAGGCAATACCAATATCAAATAGATCAACACCTGAAGTTGTAAGAGGCCTTATGAAGTATTTTTCTTTTTATGGCATACCAAAAAGGATTAGTTCAGACCCTGGAACGGAGTTTAACAATGAATTAATAAAATAATTCGCTAGTCTACACAAAATTGAATTACATATTGGCACGCCCAATAATCCCAACTCAATGGGCCTTATAGAACGATTACATTCAACAATCTGTGAAATCTATAGATGCGCTAAATATGAGCAAAAGTGTACAGATGTGGCGTCAGTCATGATGTACTCTATTATAGCGTACAACCATTCTGTTCACTCAGTCACGGGACTAACTCCATTTGAAATAGTATTCGGACACACTGACTCAAGTAATCCCTTCGGTATAGAAATGAATAAACAGTATATGCAACAATTGGTGAAGGATCATGCTAAACGAACTAAATTTCTTTACAACCAAATAGCAAATAAAATATCAGATAGCAAGGAAAAGATTAGGGAGAAGAAAGGTGGTGAGCAGAGAATAGATTTTCCAGAAGGAAAAACTATATTTGCTAAGGATGTTAACAAAAGAAAAAGTAAAGACAAACCCAGATATACCAAAGCAAAAGTTGTAGGACAAACAGAAAGAAATGTAGTACCAATAAAAATAGGCGAACGTACAACAAAGGTACCAATTAAAAATATAAAACGCCCTCCACAGGTGGAGCGTCCTGATGGTAATGATGCCGGCGCAGGGCCTTCATCTGCAGTCACTTGAGGCGAACCCAGGCATATTACCAGTAAGGGAAGGTCAAGCTTACGTACAAACGGATCATTGGATAATTATTAAGGTTATTAATTTAGAAAAGGTTTATGAGAACCTTAATTTTATAATAAAAAACTATGCTAGACTTATTGATTTGATACAGCGAAACGAATCATATTCCCCTGATTTTGTTACCCTAAGTATGCATTTAGATTACTTACGCGATATAACTATCGAAAAATATAGACAACTTGTACCGCAACAACGATTTAAGAGAGGTATCCTTAACCCTTTGGGTTCCATTATTAAAGTAGTCACGGGAAATCTCGATCATGATGATGCATTAAAATATGATGAACTCACTTCTAAACTTGGTCATAATCAAATTGTTATTTCAAAGAAGTTAACTCTGATTTCACAAATAATTGATAGTTTCATTAATACTACAGATATTGTAAGCCACAATTCGGGTCTATTGGAATCACGCTTTAAAATCCTTGAGTCTATTGTGAAAGAGTTGGCTTCTCAGAAGAAACGATGGGACCAGTCTATATACATTGTAAGTTTCTTTAATCTTTTTATGAGCAGCTTCCGAACAATATATATTAAATTAGAAGAAATTGAAACTGCTCTAGCTTTTAGTAAAATATCCATTTTACATCAATCTGTAGTCAATTCCACAGAATTATTGTACCATTTGAATTTGATTGCGAACACTGAAAATTTGATTTATCCTGCTACAGAGAAAAATTTAGTGAAACTCGAAGAAACTGTTAATATTAAGTCTTATACCAAACACAACCAGATTACGTTTATAATAGAGGTACCACTTACAGATAATAATACTTACAATTATTATAAACTCTACACCTTACCGATCTTTCGTGAGACTGAGAATAGAACCTTATCCATATTCCCCCAATTCCCATACCTTTTGGCAAAGGGAATGAAATACCTTCCGATCATAAAACCATGCCGGTCTCTTGGTGCTGGAGGCCACTATTTATGCGCTGACGACAACCGAGCTCTTTACCCCGAGCTCACCTGCATTGAACAACTCATGAGGTTCGAAAACAACCTTACTCGCTGCGTGCAACACCAAATTCATATCGAAGATGTGAGAATCCAACAAATATCTACATCAAGTTGGATTTTATATACGCGACTTAAAGCAGTATTAACTACATACTGTGACTCTGAAATCGCTAAGCATCCAGTCATCGGTACTTACGTAGCAACCCTGGACAAGCCGTGTGATTTTGAAATTGGCGGCATTAGAATTCGACACCATCGTGCCTTCACCGAGAGTGATCTGGTAGAGCCTGATCCTATTATAAATCTACCTACGTTATATGCTGCTGTGAGTACGGGCGCACCCTTACCTGGTGGTGAAGTGATAAACAGTGTTTCAAGAGAAAAGGACTCTAGCTTCAGTGTAATTTTATATGTTACTCTATTCCTAGTTTTGATCTGTCTACTTATAATTTTAACATATGTGTTACGAAATAAGATTATTTTAATGTGTGCTAGAAATTATCGAAACGTTATTAAAAATGAACGTACCGATAATTTCCCTCTTGGGGAGGGAGGAGTTATGCATCCGCCCGAACCATCTATATTAGATTAGTAAGCGAATATTCTGCTGACTTAACATTGTCAGCGGAAAGTTCCATAAAATGTATCCCACGACGATGCACTCTTGCATCGTCGCATGACAGTAATTGTAAGCCAGAATAAATCGAGCCTCTATATCGGCTGGACGTATTTCATAGTTTTTATTTTAAATTAGTTTTTAAAAACCCTTCCTTCCTAAAGGGAAGCTTGACTATCTACTCGGTAAAGTTAGTAAACATATCGTATCAAGTCAAAAGCAGTTGGTCCGGCTAATCGGAAATCTAGATGACCGAAGTTTGAACAATCGAATTTCTGCTGTATCTATAGAACGTTCCAATTTCATTGAGACTGATGGTGGTCTATCGTCATGGCGAGAGAGCTGCGGACTTAGTTAACCACAGAAATGAAGAAATATGTTTCGTAGTTCTAGATTCTATTCTAGATATTGTACTTGTGAATATTTGACTGCCAGTTTGAGCACCATATTTTCACCAGTAGGTATTTGCCATGGATACATTACAGCCACATGGGATGGGCGCAATGCAGGGGTCCAACTCACATCTTTTACCAAACCATCACGAAAAGGGAGCGTTTTGTTTAATGCTTAAAATAATAGTGCGTAGACACGAACTATCACCAAAATAACGTCAAGCAATAAGTATTGGTTTCATCCTATTTAGAGAACGATTGAAATATGTATCACGGAGGTGCAAGCGAGATAAAAGATGTTTATATTATGGCGTTATCCCACTCGCACTGTTCCGAACTACAATGATTTTTGGAACGGTTTTACCATAGTTTTCCGACATTTTATTGTATGCTGCACAACAGCTGTCTGTACCTTTTTTAGTTTCATTTTGCCGCATTTATATTTAAGAATAATAGATATAAAAATGTACTTATTATACACATAATTAAACCCACTTTTATCGTAAAATAGCTTAAATAACTTTTTTAAGTTGGATAAATATGAAGGATTTGTCGTTGGAACAGTAATAGTTCGTATCAAATGTCACGTACCCGAGTACTCGAAAAGAGTGAACTATTAGTTGTGACGTCATCAAAACGACGAGCGATTCCAATACCGATTGTAATCTTGCTTAATTGACGTGGAGGTATAACATTTAGCAGTAAGATTTAAGTTATTATCACCATAAGAGGTGAGAGTTGGCCCCAGGTCGTCACTTGTAACAAAATACATCTGAGTATAGGCATATGTTACCGCTTAGCACCAAGAATGGTATCTGTACCATCACGATCCCACAACAAAATTCTTCAGTCATATCAAGCTCTTGATTTCCCTATCAAAGCCTGCCTCTTTCGACCGAAAACGAACTGTAACTGGTAAGTGTAGGGTTTATTTTTGATAAAAGAAGAGCGAGCAGTGCTTGTTAACAAACAGCCATTTATCTAGTTTCCGAGCGTAGGTCAACATACCAGGAAGAGATATAGAGAGATAAGCACGGCGCGGCGCGGCTACAACCCCCGCCGTCGCAGCGCCGCTACCGAACAGTTGCGTGACTTCTTACCTCCGTCAGCTATATTGCATTTCTATAGTTCCCGCCCTTCTGTCTATCAGAATAGTCTCGGAGGAACAACGCTCCAACATCTCCTTAAACTACTTTATGGAAGTGCCGGATGATGTGCCAGTTGTACGCACTGCGTTGCCTGCTGTTACTTATGTTTTGATGAAATATATTCCAACAGGCTCGCTGGGACGAACTTGTTCACTCTTCGTGAACGACTTCTTCCGAGGAATTACTGTCACCATACCTACTTCTATCGCCAAGCAGTAATGTTTGCGTATTACTGTTTCGGTTTGAAGACTTTGGACGCCGATTCAATTCAGGCATTTTACGCCGCAAGGTGATGGCCATAGTGCAGTTCGTTACTTGTGACTAAGTGCAACTGTTTTGGGCACAGGTTACCGCTTTTAATGCCAGGTGGGTATCGTGCATATTGCGGCACCCGATCCAACACATCACCTTCATCGACAGCCACTGGCATGGCTGTGCAGTGTGCAGTGAGCCGATAGTTAGTGGCGACTCATGCTTACCTCATAGTGTCTACGGCATACATATTTTTCTTCACTAGGAATAAATCATTATTCCTTAGTTCCCCACTATTCTGTTGCTGGTTATCTTACTGCGCACACACATCTCGCACACACTATAGCTGTATCCTTCTTTAAGCAATCAATACATTTCGGCTTTTCTCAACCTCTATTCAACCTAAATTCAAACTTATATTTCATCCACCTCTTTCTTTGCCTAACATTTAGGTAGATCGATTTAATAACGGAGACACTATGAATAGCGAACAACGGACCTCATTTGTCACACATAATATTAGACATTGTAGAGATAGGATTTATATTTAAGTGCGTAACCTACAAACTGCAAGGTTGGAAGTATTTAAAGGATTATGGACATAATGGAAGGAGTAGCGCTGGAATTGCAGCACATTTAAAGATATCTGCTTCAATCTCATAAATGATTACAATTTGAATAATATTAACCTCCTCTCTCCCCTGATGACAAAGAAGTCAGAGGGCACAACCAGCAACTTCAGCGTGTACATGCTAACACAAACACTGTACACTATATCCTCAGCAACAGAGTGGTTCACAACTGGAACAGGTTGCCCGAGGAGGTTGTCTCTGCTACATCTGTGAACGCATTTAAGAATCAACTAGATGACTGTATGCGTAAAAGCAAAAAATCTGTTGCCAACTTGTAACCAGTACTAAATAACAAATGTGTGGACACTACAAAAAAAATTCGACACAGTATGATATAGGCACATCAGCATTACGCTGCTCGCCTACAATCAAATAAATAAATAATGATCCCCAATAGTCAGCATAGTTCATTTATATAGCGTTTTATTTTTATATAAAATGGGTCTCTGAGTAGTTGAGGTTTGGGCTTCATCACGCATTTAAAACACAGGACTCAGTTCGAGAATTGAAGCGCATACAATTAATAATAATAACGTTATCCTACCAGAAGATTGTAACACAATCAATAACTAAATAAGTGAATAGTTCAAGTATAAAAACTAGCTCCCACACAAGGATTCCCTATGCGATATAAGTGTCCTGAAGAGGCGGTCGCCGTTTCGTTGTCGAGTTAGTAAGTACGTATCGGATCGGGCAGCGTTGGCAATGCTGTCGACGCGGATTCGGTCCGGAGTGGTCGGTAGAGACGCGGCGGCCAGCGGGGAGGAGCTTTGCTGCCGTACCAGCGCAATGGTTATTTTGAGAACCGTAATAATAGCCTGGACCGGAGCTTTGTTTCTTTCGGTCGGCGTGCAACCGTTGCGGCATCACATGTGCTGTTCCATTCCAACTACCTATCTCTTACCGTTTACGTACTTACACACGCGGCGCTGCTGGTCGGTGCAGGCGGCTACTGTGCATTCCGCGTTACTATTTGGCACACCAGCTTTAATATGGTTCCCGTTATGTAAAAAACATTATTGTTTCTATCACCCCACACAAGCTCGGAGTGGTGTTGTTTGTCATTCGAAATCTGCGTGGAAAACTCCTTTTTATCAGCTAGCTTGGAAAAGGTGGAAACTTTATAAAAGTTTCATAATTATAAATTTACTTCAAATATTGTCAATTTTAGTAATTTAGCTTATAAATTTTACTGTAGATTAACTCTAACTCTCTACATCATTTAAAGTGTATTTTATGCACCAAGAATTTTCCTCGCTGCAGTGAGAGAAAATTGTGTATTGCACTCGACAGCAAAGTTACTTTGCATCTCGTACCTTGGAAGGAAACATTCGGTAAGCTCGCAGGATTCTATATTTTGAACACGAGTGGCTTTGCTCATGGTTCAATCCTAAAATCCTTCGCTTCGATTCTGTACTTATAGTTATCTTAATTTGAATCGCTTAGCTCTTCGATGCCGCATGTCCTAATGGTCAACTGAGTCAGACTCATCGTTGTCACGGGTAACAAAAACAAATATAACAATCACCAAAAACATATTAAACCGTCGACTGCAACAACAGTGAAAAAAATTTATTAAACGAGAAGATCAATAAACACTCGGAAACGTGTCGCGTAGTGGTACACTGTCGGAGAAATAAGACCCTGACGCCCGCGTTGTTATCAAACCGAGATGGCGTCTGTACTATTGTTAATTTTAATGAATTCATATTTTTAAGGTTGACTTAAAAATATGTATTTATTAAAATTAACAATTTCGGGTCACTCATTTATAATAACGTATAAATATATGGCACTGCTCTATTTTTAAGTTTGTTCTGCTGATCGTACTTATTAGAGTGAATATGAGTGAAGTTAGCCGAGAGCCCGTCCTATTCTTATTTTAATCGCATTGTACAAGTGTATTGACACGCAATTATATTTGCAGCCGTGTGCGTGCACAGCGTGCAATGAATCTCTCGCTGCAGAGGGCCAACTTGATTGAAACGAGAAGTATTCGCGTGGACTATTATAGGAACTTTCTAGATAAATCTTATTTGGTTTTTATCACTTACGAAATTAATCAATACTTGAAATTGTCAATGTTGTAGGCAGGAATTTAAATACCGCTTCATAAAGGTTACCACTTGAAACGATAACCGTATGTGTGTGTAACAGATATAAACGGTAACTTTGCGAATGCCCGCCTGGCTAGCTACCACCCTCAAGGAGAAAATCTGTCGCCAACCAATTAACGATGTATGTCGCTATGTGTCCTTGAGAACCAGTAATTTTGGATGGTGGAGGGCATTTAACGAATGCCCGCCTGGCTAGGTACCACCCTCAAGTAGAAAATCTGTCGCCAAGCACTTCACGGCTTGAACTGCTATGTGGCCTTGAGAACCAGTAATTTTGCATGGTAATAGGGCAAAACTTTTGGCATCGTAAAATGTTTGTTAATGTTTGGTACTTCTACAAATATTTTAATTTTACCCGTATATTAAATAGCGAAAAATAAAGTCCTGTGATATCATATTTTACAAATTATTAGATATAATAGTCCTGAGATATAATAGTAAGTAGGCATATGCTTAGATCCCTATTAAAATGAAAGTGTGCCTACCTACCTAAAAACATCCACCTTACAACTGCGGATACTCACTAGAAACGTACGGTTTTTTTATTCGAAATAGTTTCGAGTTTAACGACACCCTGCCTGATGTTAAGCATTGATGTGGTCTAGGTTGGACCACGCTTACCTAGAAGAAACCTATTTACTTTCGATTTGAAGACACCCATATTGTATTCATCCCGAAAGACTGACCACGGTAAGGAGTTCCACACTTTCGCAGTACGCACGAGAAAAGTGGAACCGAAGCGCTTCGTACGAGTCTTGGTAATATCAACCATGTACGGATGGCGCCTCTCCGTTTGTCTGGACGTCCGATGGAAAAAGGGTGAGGGCGGAACCAAGTCCTGCAGTTCTTGTGCACATTCACCGAAATGTATCCGGTAAAAGACCGACAGACAAGCGACTTTACAGCGGTGCTCGAGGCTTTGCAGCCGATCCTCCTTCAGAAAGTCGCTGCCTATTAACCTCTTGGCGCGTCTCTCAATCGACTCCAGTGCCTCAAGTTGGTATTCGGCAGAGCCGTCCCAGAGGTGAGACCAGTACTCGACACAGGACCTTACTTGCGCTTTGTACAAAGTTAGCATCTGTTCCGGTGTGAAGTACCGTCTCACCTTTGAGAGGATACCAAGTTTCTTGGCGGCTAACTGAGCCTTTGACTCAATATACGAGCCAAAGTTTAGAGTCGATGATAGAGTGACACCAAGGAGGTCTAGGTGGTCTGTGACGGGAACGGATACATCTCGGAAAGTTGGAGACAGTTGAAATGGTCTCCATTTAGCGGAGAACAAACACGCCTGGGTCTTATTGGCATTGAACTTAACCAGGTTGGCATCGCCCCAGACAGAGACTGCCTCAAGCGGTCGAACATAGCTTCTCTGTGTCTCTGGATTTCTGGCTCACTGGTTCGTGCGGTAGATGTATAGCTCTCTACAACCGTGCTGTTGTCTGCATACCCAAAGGTACCGGGCTTTAACAGATCGTTGATATGCAGCAGGAAGAGCGTCGAACACCGGCATCGATACCCATTTGATAAGCCGAGCAGCCGTCAATGACTACTCGTAATGATCGATTCCTCAGGAAGTCTGATATCCACGCACAAAAACCAGTAGGCAGGCCGTATGCGGGAAGCTTGCTAATAAGGGCGTCATGCCAGACCTTGTCAAAGGCCTTAGAGATGTCCAGGGAGACGGCAAGCGCTTCCCCTTGTTTCTCAATGGCTTCACTCCAGATATACGTGGCATACGCTAGAAGATCCCCAGTGGACCGATTTCGGCGGAATCTGTATTGATGGTCACTGAGGAGATCATTTTCACTTCTAGGTATGCCAGGAGCCGGCAGTTGAGAACACGCTCCATACTCTTACAGAGTATAGACGTGATAGAGATGGGTCTATAGTTAGCAGGGTCGGCACGACTACCTTTTTAGGCACGGGTTGCACGTTAGCAAGCTTTCATGATTTGGGCACTTCACCAGTCTCAAGAGACAGCGGAAAAAGGCGTGTTAGTACAGGAGACAACTCAGGCGCACAAGTTTTTAATACTATTGCAGGTATACCATCAGGACCACTGGCTTTTTTCACGTGTCTTACGAACATCCTTTGGTATATGTATGTCATTCATGACAATTTCGCTTCGAGGTAGAATTGGAGGAGTCGCAGTACCAGAATCAAGACGTGAAGACTTCGCAAACAGAGAAGCAAACAAGTTTGCATTCTTTCATATACGGTAGGCATATAGAGTGCACTACCGGCGCATCGCGCATCTGCATATTCTTTGACCGTAATAATGGTGTAGCGAGCGCAGAACCTACAATGATTATGAGCTTCGATGCGTGGGTAAAGTAATCTTGATTGGGCCCAGATGCTCAAGGCCATTGACGACTCTATTCGCCTTAACGATCGCGGACGCGTGTAAATGAGTAGAGCGAAGCCGTAGAGGGCGGCGCGGCTACCTACCTACCACTACTAGTAAGTAATGCTATAATCATTATCAGGTAAGTATTATAGAACCAATGCCCGAGGTGTGTTGATGACGCGACGTAGCTGCATGTTCAGTACCGTGTCCGCGCCAAAGGCCTTCAATATAAAAGACAAACGAAGGCGCGCGCCGCATGCCACGGCTCTCTCTACTCACGTTCATTTCGACGCAGAATAAAAAAACACGCTGCTAAATTGGTCTCGCTCCACGTGGGACGGGCAGCGCGGCCGCTGCTGGCGGTTCCGGCATGTTCACGCAAAAACAGACCTTGTAGCTCTGCGTTACCTTGACGGAATTCTACTACGACTTTATCTTTATTATATGTACCCACATTAGCAGTTTCTACGTTTTATAATAACAAACAAACTTTTAATCAGTCGATTACAATTACAACTTACGTACCTAAATACGTAAATTAATAATAGGAATGCGTCTTCTAACGTTACATTAGTATAAAATCGATTTCTGATTTGATCAGTTACAATTGAAAGGAAAACCATAAACATATATAATTTGAGGAATTCATTGAATCGTGTTATTGAGCACTAATGAAAGGCGGGCAGGAATAATTGCGTCTACATATATAGTTATTGTCATATAAGGTAAGCTTTCGTCGCACGATGCCTAAGGTAGGCACCTACTATTGAGCTTGGTTTACATTACAAAACTTTCAAATACCAACCTAATCGTTAGCACAATGTCAACACTTTGAGTCCATCATACCTATCTACCTATTATGTACCCAGGCCTATGACCGCACTATGCCTGCTTTTTCGTTTATATCCCAGTATAATAACTTTATGAAAATTGTAATCCTATGATAGCTCAATTTCTATTTTAGTATCTGCTTTAGCTTCAACAAAAATGCTTTTGTGTGTCCGGTTGTTCTCCTCTACAGGTCGCATTTCTCAAACGATTCTCGTAAAATTTTATCGATTCAGTATTTAGATTTTTTTCAAAATATAAGAGATATGAGGTTTAAATTTAAAACCTTAAATAACAACATAACTTTTTTCTCTAGTGGTAGTGGCACGCTGTAGCTCTTCGGGTTACAGCTGCATGGGCCGGCACGACCGGGGAAGTACCACTCTCCCACGTGATATAGTAGTGGCAATAAAATCTTTAAAAGCGGTTAATACGGCCTTTGAAATTGCTTCACAATTGAAGACAACTTGGCAGTTAGGCAGGTACCATTCATTATGGAACACTTTCTATGTCCTAAGTTGAACTTGTTAGGTTTGGAGCGGGTACACTAATCCGAGGCTACTCGCAGGTGCCTACTGTTTGACCTAGATTGTAAGTGCCTTGCCGTGCTAAGTATTTATTATGTAGGTTGGGTAATATTTTGAGGCTCTGCTGCTTTGCCTGGTTCATAATGTTCTTACAAAATTATATAAGAGACTTTACTAGTAAAAATAGTAAAAAAAATTCGAAGATCTTAGGAAGTGCCTCCATAAAGCATTATTAGAAATACATAATATGTAACTTAAATAAGCATTTTGGAATCTAACAACAGTGTCTTTAAATCACCTTAAACTACACGTAATAAACTATTTACGTATTTTTGATTACTTTTTACCATATCAGAGCTATTAATAACAAAAAAAATTAAGAAGTACCTACACAAATGACTAAAATAATGCTACTTTTCTATGAGTAAATATGAATGTATGCAGCTAATTTGACTATATCATCGTATCGTTTGTTTATTGCGTTATGTCGCTGTCGAACATCACTGTGATATAACGGTAGCTTACTCGGAGTGCTTTTTAACTTTTTGTACAATATTCAAATAGAATGCCTTTACGAATGAGTGCATTTTCCACCAGAACCACGACCATCTACTTCTAGGGACTCATCCACACTAACTAGTTCAATTCTGAATAATAAGAGTACAGAAATGTCATCCCTCAATAATATTTAATCAACTAGGTGCATAATATTTTAAATAAGTAGAAATAATAAATAGTTTTAAATAAGGCGGCGGCGGCGGCGGCAGTATGTAATGTAATAAGTAGGACCGGGCCCCAATTCTCTTAGCTATTGACCAAACGCCACACTACTGCGATGCTTCTGCGATCGAACTGCTGTTAATGTCAAATGCGGTAGTCTGCTAATTCTAGCTCCTAATCGTAGTTTTATAGCAATCGCGTCGCTATCGTATGGATGTGCTATGGTTTCCAAATGTTGGCACTGAATTAATAATGAAAACTTCTATCAATTAAGCATCAGTCAAAACATCAATACAGTGGTTTTCTAGCAAACAATACATTAAATAAATATATTTAAATCATTTTGCTATTTTTTTATCTAAAATCCTCCAAAATATTGTATGCCACTGTAGCAACGCAATCGCAACAAAATAGCTTACAGCATACCAAATGTGCCAAAAACTATTGAAAGCAAGCCACTGACTTGCGATCGAACCTAAATAGCGGGCAGACTACGGATACTGTCAAAAACTACAATTTTCACGCAAGTAAGTTGCGTTAACGCCGTTCAATAGCTAAGAGAACCGGGGCCCGAACTGGCGTTGCAACTGTGTGGCAATGAGCGCTTTGCCGATTGCACGAACTCGGACGGCAGAACTAGGTATAGGAGCTACAAGTTCTACGGGTATCATTAGATAATACTACAATAAATGGGAAACACTTCAACTCTTATAGCTGTCGGAGTATGTGAAAAATCACATACCACCCGTAGCTTATGCAAAACATCTTTGCACAGATCTAAAACCCTATGAGACACGTGCCGAGCTGTTGATAAGGCCACTGCGACGATAAATTATACTAAACAAGTCCTGGGAACACAGTTCACTCCAGATGTTTCACAACTGGTAATCTAATACTTACCTACTAAGTTTAGTATCATTCAAGTGAAGGTGCCTAAAAAAATTTTGGATACAGTTTATCCTAATCGTTTACGCTTGCTTGTGGTGTTACAATTAAAACGACACCATCTTGTATGTTTGTGGCCTGGATGCACTTACATATTTAGGGACTATTTCGGTTTCATGGTATCTTCTGCATGCTCTCTACTGGTGATAGATCCCGTCATACAGAGAAATGAATATTTTTGGGAATCCAGAAAACTTAATTTAAGCCTTGTTGATCGCACTTCGAATTCCTTTCGAAGCAGTGATGGCTCAGTGGCATTGGCTATGGACTGCCGCGCAGCAGGTCCATGGTTCGAATCCCGCCGTGGGCTTGAGCTTAACCGCATGGTGGAAGGGCATTTTGCGAATGCCCGCCTGGCTAGCGACCAACCTCAAGAAGAAAATCTGTCGCCAAGCACCTAACGGTGTGTTCCGGCAGCAGTCCTTGAGAGCCAGTGAAATTATAGGCACGTGAGGCTTAATAACTATGTCTTAAGGTGACGGGCGCAGTGCAATTCAGGACTTGTGACGAAACGCATCTGTTATAGGCAGAGGTTAGCCCGCTTAACATCAGGAGGACGTCGAGCTTGTTCCGTCAGATTATCGTATAAAAAAAAACTTTCATTGAAGAACTGGTATTCAGAAAATATTTGTAGCCCTCTTCAGGAATGCGAATATTCAAAGTAAGTACTTATCCTAATTGAACTTTACACCACAACATTGTGTTGCTATGATTCACTACAAAACGTTTCGTTCCTACTGATACTGAAATTGGACACAAAACTGATATAACGAGTGTAATCAGTAATCCGGAGATGGTAGAACAGGTCGCGCGACTAAACTCTGTGTCGCATCGCATCGCACTCAAACTGATACCACAAAGTTGTATCTAGATTGTAACCGAAGCGTTAGTTCGTGCGACCCACACGTAACAGATGGATTTATAAAAACTCGCAAACAAAGAATCCCTCAAAAGGAGATAAAAAAAGATTTTTAATTCGATTCATTTAGGTACTTATTTATATATTTTGTCTGGGTATAGTCTTAGTATTTAGAAAATATTTTTGAGTTAAACTGTGTTTTAATCTTAGATAAGTAGTTAATTAACAATTTAATTTACATTAACAAATGCTACATTTGTACGGTTTGTACTTGTTTTGATGATTAGAATATATAGATAATTTAGTTTGATATTCCAAAAATAGTAGGATTTTAAATTTTTGGGCGCTTTGTGAATGCACTTTTGAATACTTGTTTTTTTTTATACTTTTCAAGTTATTTGGATATGACAAGGCACCAAATCCGCACCCTTAGGATAAAGAGTTCTGATTTTTTTATAAACTAATCAATGCTGAAGATTTTTTCATAACTGTATATATATAGGTCAAAAACATATACAGAGCTTTTAAAGTATTTTCTGGAACTCCTCAACGATAACCAATTTTCATATCTAACTCACGCTGAATTATGTCCTTAAGGCCCAGTATATAAGAAATAATGCTAACAAAATGTAGAAAATCTCATAAACCAGATACCGCATGGTACTGCAATTTATATACACAATACTCAAGGATATAGGTAGTGTGCTCATAGCACTCAAAACATGTTTCCTAATAATTGGCTCGATACAAAAAATTGACAAAAATCCCTCTGAAAATAAAGGTTTTCTACTTTTTCCGCTAGATTTTAATGTATTAAGATATGATTTATTTTCTAAAATATAGAATTTTTAAGTGCAATAAAACTTGCTGTTTTATTTTTTACAAAAAAAGCATGGTTAATGTGTAATTAGTCTGTTTCTAAAATGTCGCATACGCCCTTTCATTCCAAGAAGCGTTAACATCATGCCGCACTATTTTCTCCAGCGATCCACGTATAGCGCTATCATTATCGTTCAATCCGCGGCCAGCCGCGTTGAGCGTCGGACCTGTGTCGCTTTTCTCAGCGATCTCGATTAAATAAAAATATGGGTAAAATTACAAATAAACGCTTTGTAGGTACAACAAATATTTATACAAATCGCCAAAAACGCATCTTGGACATAATAAGGCAGGCATATATAGTTTTACCTCCATTTATGTTTACTATCATGAATGTAATTTTCTAATTTTAATTAATTCATCATATTACTGTAACATTATCACAATAAAATAAACATGCAAGATTTTATAAGACGTAGGAACTACTTGAGCTACCTAAAGTCATTATGAGCGTTATTCTGAATTTTTCATAATATGAACTTTTACATAAATTTACAAATTCTTCTGACAGTATGGCACAAAAGTCTGTAAATATCTCTTATTTTCGATTTCAATCGCTATGTCTAAGTGGCGCAATCTTAGACAGGTCAGACCAGAATCTGAAAGAGCTGAGTTCGAATCTGACGCATTTATTTTTTGTCTGCTGTTTTTTTTTTTATTAATATTTTATACGTATTTACATATAATTTAGTTATCTAACGACTTTTCAATTCTTGAATGTAAATCTTGTACATTTTTACCTTGATTTCGTAGTTAACCTACGTTGGCAACTCTTTAGTTTTTACGTTGCCGTATAAATCATATCGGTTCGGAAGGCCGAATCCCGTGGCTCGAAGCTCATGATCTGTCACTGTGATTCTTTTTGGTCAATTTTATTTTTTCCTCATAATTATAATATTATATAATAATTACGTGCACCATAAAAATAAATCAATTATATTATTACAAGCTCTATTGCGTACTATGCGAAAATAGTATTTTACGAACTATTGGAGCACGAAATCGTAAATATCTCTTATTTTCGAATAGTGTCGTAATGTCTGAGTGGCGCATTCTTAGAAAGATCAGACTAGTATCTGGCAGAGCGGAGTTCAAATCTGACGCACTAATTTTTTGTCTACTATTTTTTTTTTATTAATTTTTTTGTCATATTTACATATAATTTAGTTATCTAACGACTTTTCAATTCTTTAATGTAAATCTTGTACATTTTTTCCTTCATTTCGCAAATTTATAAGGTACCTTGAGTTTCTTTGTTTTCATATCATTAGAGAGTTTAGTATATCTAATGTACGTGAATAATGTAAGTACTTACTACTTAATCTAGGTACACCTACCCATGTTCTTTTTGTAGATCTCGGAAAAGAATGTCCATGAAAAGAATCCTGGATGGACATGAGTCAATGGAAACAATGGAAAGGTATGAAAAACATGAACATGCTGAAATTATACCTAGGTATACCTACTTACTATGATGAAAATATTGTTGCGGTCACAGCGTAACAGTAACAGTAAAACTAATATGATCATACAAATCTATGTTGTCATGGAGTGCCTAAACACCGTCCCTCTCTCCGTCCACTAATATAAAAAAAAAACTTTCAAACATGAAAATGTATTGAAATATTCATGTTATTATTATCGAGTACATATAAGTTAGTAGGTTATAAAAAGGTGGCTGTAAAAGTTAGATACGATATAGTGATACTGAAGTTTTTGTGTTAAAGTTACTATATGAGTGATATGGTCTATTATTATTAATTACATACAATTTAGTGCGCTTTGAATGTGTTTATAGTTCTGAACTCATGTCACTGGAAAACTCCTTGGAGAGCGCAATAGTTGATGACACATGCACCACTCCAACATTTGGAAGGTAAGGCAGATTGACATTTCGTAAGGCGTGTTTATATGCATTGTCATTTAATTATTTTTGTATTTTGTGTACCTATATATATATATTTATTGCTGATAGGTAAGCCTTTGACCACTATCTCACCTGATGGTAAGTGATGATATAGTCGAAGGTATATAACAAGCTTAACCTAGAATTACTGGCTCTCTAGGACAGCTGCCGGAACACACCGTTAGGTGCTCGGCGACAGATTTTCTAATTGAGGGTAGTCGCTAGCCAGGCGGGCATACGCAAAATGCCCATCCACCATTGCGGTGAAGCGTAAGCTCAAGCACAAGGTCAACTTCATATAGCTAAGCGAAAAACTTGTGTCCTTGGAATTTGGATGGGTGAAGACAGACCACTGCATGTAGAGCTCATTGAAAAGGATTCCGATTTTTTCTTTACAAAAATGCTTCTGAAGTTGAAAGTCTTCTACTTTGACCATATTTTGCCAGAACTTCTAGATCCCAGACACACCAGAAATTTGCCACTTCGAGGATTACCTGACCCTAATAAACTTAAAGAAAATATATCTAGCCTTAACTCCGAGTCTGAATTGATGGCTTGTGAAGATGCATTCGAATTATGCATTGGCATGGATAGTTTTTAATGTTCATCGTATATTTTGGCCTCATCATCTTTTTAAAGTCAAAATCAAAATCTGAGGAAGGATGAAGGTCAATTACAATTTTTTGTATTGAAATATTCTACATTGTACTGCCGCGTTCAGCAAATAAATTGTATAGAGCCACTGCGAGAAGAACGGGCGAGAAACTCGGGGCCATTCTTTTAAACGTCTTTTAACATTGTGTTACATACTAACTATATAATAAAGTTATTACAATATTTGTTTAAATTATGTAGGCGAGAGGAGATAGCTTGGCAGATGTGGAATTGTCCAGGAATTATTGTCGTTTAAGTTATCAGAAACTGTGTAGTAGGATTTTAAATCAATATGCTTTTCACGTGCAACTTGAATTTCTCTTCTGTGAGTGTTGTAATATGTTTGAGAACTTTATTATAAAACCATACACAATTACCTAAGAAGGACCTTTTATTTGTCTATGCTAATTTAAATCGTGGCACCGCTATTTTTATTCCTAGTATTGTAGTCGTGATTGTTACGGTTTAATTTTATTGTGTTCCGCGTGTCTCTCAACTTTGTAAATTTTGTGTTCCGTGAAACCATTTTAGGTTTGTAATAACTTATAATATTTATATAAGAAATAGATTATACATATGTACGAGTATGGGTCGGAATCAGAGAGGTGAGCATTTTAGGTTTTCAAATATCTAAGAAATTAAGTTTTATTTTGAAGAAAACTAACAAGTGAGGTCTGTTGTGTTATTTGTCATGAACGCACAAAATATATATTTTAGAAATTATACCTGTTAATAAGTATAATGCCAAGTCCAAATGTCATTTTGGGAACACTTTTAAATATTTTTTTTATAAATAATAATATAACCAACGAATTTAAGAATCACCTTCACGATATTGTAATTAACATGTTCCTAAATCGGAAAATGTTGTTATTTTGTATATTTTTATAATGAAAACACGTGCCTTATTTTTAAAATTACTATCCATAAATTATATATATAGTATGCATATGCATAATGTCAGAAGTTTTTAATATTAAATATATGTAGAAAAATTTGTTAAATGGTGATAATATGCAACGACGTGTTTTATAATATATCATGTCCATTTTTAATCAGTATCATTTTCCTACCCTTATCTCACTTATATAGAATCGGTATAGGTATATCCCCCATGGGGCGCCTGGTTTGAGTGTCACCCCCCCATCTCTATCCTTGAGTATCGTAAGAGCCGACTAAGAGTAACACACCAGAAGATGGGCAGCAGCGCTCTCTGAGGAACTGATATCTCACAGCGATCTCCAAGACTATTTCACAAGCGTGGGTATTATGGCAAATCTCCCCGATGGAGAAGACCTCGTTCAACGGTGGACGCTACGGTTGATGTGATGGTGATGATATTTAACAAAACCCTATGCACTATATGAGCGGCCACCGTCTCCATGAGATTTTTTGTTGGCTATCGTTTGATCATAAATATTGGTAAAAATACCCAATAGTATACCATCTATCTGTGGTTTGATCGGAGGGCATAAGAGCTTTTTGAGTCTCGATTTTGCACGTAATACTTCTTTCAGTAATCTTTTCTGTAATACAATTCATATACCAACGCAAAAATTCGAAAGTTAAAAATGTAGTGATAAATAATCAAGGTTAGAGTTGTACTACCGTAGGTATGATAAATTTATTAACTGTGCCACGCTAACATTGTCAGTATATTTTTTGGTATCATAAATATGTGGTAGACGGCGCTTCAGCACATACTATCGTGTGTGACAAGATAGTTTCTACTAATTTTACTAGATGGCGCTCCAAACAAATTTTAATTAATAAAATATCGCCACTGAATCGCGAACGTGGTGGTGTGTGACAAGATAGTTTCTACTATTTTTACTAGATGGCACTCCAAACAAATTTCAAATAAAATAAATATCGCCACTGAATTGCGAACGTGGCGCCATGTACTCGGCGAACAATAAAACGCGCGGAGAATTGGAGACAAAATCTAACATCTTTCCCTACAATGCAGCCCCTTAATGAATTCAAGCTTAACATATTAATATCGCACAAGCGAATCAATGTAAAAAGTATTTTTTACTAATTTTAAACGCGCTTTCGTAGCCGCCACGTGCAGCGCGCATTCACATTAAACTTTGTTGCTCTCACATTTGGTTTTATTTTAGATTAAAAACTTCTAATTGAACTGTAAAAATCACTTTGTGACAAACAATGTTCTATTTAGTTCCCACAAATGTATTAAATAGAGTCGTGATTCAGGCCGATACACTGTAGACGTGCGCGTGTCCACGTCCACCCCGATGCAGTGCAGTTACAGTTCGCGTCCGCCTCCACCACCTACTCGTATAGCAGGCAGGTACAGGTATGGATGTATTACATTAAAAATCTAAATATTTCTATAGTTTCTACTGCAGAATACAAGTTCACTGCAGCCAAGATACTTCTGGAAATTACTCGTTTTACAATGTCTTGTATTAGTAACACTTAACCCCATAGTGGATTATTAGTTTATTCTGACAATAGAAAGTTATTCAATTGTAGCGAACCTAAACATAGACCTATGTAGGCACTAATGTGAAACATACAACTATACATACTCTCTTACCAGCGATAAAAATAACAGGTAACGGACATATAAACACTCACTACATAATCTATAAAAATTAAACTATATGTACCAATTAAAAGTAGATTTGCTGCAATTGTGCAGTTTTGTTCGTGAACCACAATCCCTCACGATCGCAGTAGAAATCGATAAATAATAAATATCTACCTATTAATACGAATATTTTCTGTGTCAGGTCAAAAGTATACTAACATGAATGTGTGTGATGTGGTTAGGTGTAGCTCGATACCTATTATTAACATTATAATTTACCTTCCTTCCCCTATCGAGCGAGTGAGTGGTCGTAACAAAACAAATCGGTAGAGTGATGCATGGCACATAGGTACCTGAGGTACATAGGTACATAGGTATAGGTAGGTATGTTTAGTTCAACGAGCGATGGGAAAACACGCCGATAACGCTCACCCCCGCGAAGAGTTTAACTGAATCATACAACAATACAACAATCATTAGCAACACTTCGCTATTCGATACCTCGATTACTTCTTTGCTTCTGTAAACTATAACAATATAGCATTATCTTTTAATTTGTCCTAGCTTATATAATATATAAGTAAGTATTTTACACTAATACCTATTAACATACATGTGTGATAAGTGCATGCCGAACGAGTTCTGTTACAATGACGAATTAGCTGAGTGGTAACTAATAGCTATAATAGGTTTAGGTTTAAAGATATTTATTATCATAAAGACAAACACTTTGTCACTTACATGATAACATAATTACAAAATATTTTACAATTTTAGTCGTACCTATTTATCACATTTAATTATCAAAATAAATTAACTTATTGAACATAACAACAATACAATGAATAATATAGACTTACTTCACACTTCTTTTCTTTTACTTACAAGTATAAAGATACATGTTCTGTGATGTATTCGGCTAGAGTATTTTTAAAGGCATGAAGTGAGTTAACATGTTTTATGTGTGAGGGTAGCGAGTTATAAAGTCGGGCACCTTCATTTGTGAGCATTGTCTTACCGTAATTTGTTCGATGCTTTATATATTATAATAGACTGCGCTGCCGCAGGTCCACGGTTCGATCCTCACCGCCCGCGCCGCGCCGGCTGGAAGGACGTTTTGTTAATGTTCGCCTGGCTAGTACCTAACCCTCAAGTTGACAATATGTTGCCAAGCACCTAATACTCTGTTCCGGCAGTAGTATTTGAGAGCCAGTAAAATTATAGGCATATATAATGAGGACGCATATGTGATGCATTGTTATTGGCAGAGGTTGCCGCATAACATCAGGTGGGCCTCGTGCTTGTTACATCACAAAATAGCCAAATTATTATGAAATCAACCATCCAAAAACAAATTAGAAAATTATTAAGGTTAAAAACGTGTCCCTATTACTAAGACTCCACTGCCTGCCTGTTACCAGGCTGTATCTCATGACCGGCGACAGGTGGACAGGTGACAATGTCACTGATGATCTATTTCTGTTACCGCTAATGTAGTAAACGTCGGCCAAGTGCGAGTCGGACACCTTCGTGAGAGAAAGGTTTTAATAGCGTCTAATGTTGTATAATATAATGTTTATGGGTTCTGTACGCATCGTGCGCGAGTCCGATAACTCCAATGTGTTGTGAAAATTACAAAAACTGAATCATCAAATAAAAATTCAAATTATAGAACAAGCGGTGCGACCTGTACAGGAGAACAACCAAAAATCCGGACCGACAAACGAAGGTATTATTGCCCAAGCTGAAACGAAGACGCTTTACTTGTAATATTGATCATATACCTACTTCATTATTATTTTGTACTTCGATGTCTGTGACCAGATTTTTGAAAGTTACTATTTGGCAGAGATACCCTCTGCCTGTAACCCTACAATGCATGACATCATGTCTGGATTTCCCGTCGGGCGCTTCCACGCGCCACCCTCCCGCAGCCCGCAGCCCGCCCGAAGCCCTAACCCTACCCATTAGTTATTCAGCACCGCTAGCAGCTAAAAGCAGTTATCTATCTACTTAACTTGCCTGAATAGAATTCATTGCGACAAAGGATACTTCGCTTCGCAGTGGGCCCGCGCCGACACTCGACACGCTTTAACAACGTTGGCGGAGCGCCTCTCCGCTGCTATTCGCTAACTTATTACTATTAGGATGCAGCTTTACAGCTGCCCGCCTCTTTGAGGAGAACATTAGTTTCTTGCATTTCAATTGAGACAATCATGTTATTATTTCCCGGATTTCTATTTTTCGAATTGTTTGTAATGTTTAACGCCTGAAATACGTGGATATTGCTGAAAGCGTGATAATTGTAGAATGATTAGTGATGAGTTGTATGTTTTTAAACCGCCTCGTTGGTATTGCGTGTGATCCTTGGATTGTACAAGTTACATGTTGAGTTTTTCTAACCCAAATATTCACATAACAAGCTAACAGTACTCTGCAACAGTTTTGCCTTCTATAACGTGAGCCCAAGGCAAGTCTGGCAAAATGAGTGTATTTTGACACCTCTGCCTAACCTCGATGGCCTAACACTATGGAGCATGGGCTTGTAGGTTAAAAAAAACCGATGTTCAACCCACAACCAGCCGATCCTTCGAACCCATTCATTTACGTGTACGTGCATTACGTAACGTACGTCGTGTATTAATGAACATTAGTACGCGACGTACGGTATTGTTACGTAAAGCGCAGTTGCGATTCCCTCGATATTGAATCTTACGTAACTAACACACGTAGCTACTTATTTAATGTATTGAAATCGAGTAAAAGCGAAGTTCTCGGGCTGCCGTCACGCCGCCGCCCCGCGCCGCCTCCGCCCGCCCTCGCGTACTTTATAAATGCATACGAGTATAATATTATGTGAAATATCTGTGGATGTTCAGATATATGAAGGCTTACTTGTAAAAATGCTTCTTCTTCTTGTAACATCATTAAATATTTGTGAGACATAATCCTTTCAGTTTGACAAGCAGCAGAAGTCGACTCTACCTCTAGTATTGAGAGAAGGTGCAAGCCGCGCGCCAAACAACCGGAGAGAGAGAGCACTTCACTTCATTGCAATCACCAACATAATATCTCAATACAAATTGTGTAACAAGATCACTTTATAAAATAATTATTGTCGTGTTAAACGACATCTTCAATACCTACTGATAAGTTAAGTAAGAACCGCTGCTGCTATTCCATTTCAAATTAGTCACACCAACTGAACTATGCAAATGGCCAACAACATATTTGGAACATTGTCATTATTGTATTAACGACTGCTAAGCGGCACTAAACTACAACGAAAGTAAAAAACATAATTACGAGCGGGATACGAACCCGCGACCATCCCTATAGTCTTTCAATTGAGCTATACCTCGTACCTAGTGAGTGAGTCACAGCTGTAATTTATCCTTTCGTTCTTTTTGTTCAACAATGTTCAGCCTAAAAATGTGTTTTCTTTGTGCAAGACGTACAAGACAAAACTGTTTCAATTACCCTTTTAAATTCGTTTTCAATAAGGCAATGTCATAATTCTAACATTGTATTTTTTACAATAATGCCTGCTAGCCGACAAAGGGGCACCAAATTACAATGAAAGGAAAAAATTGAAGTATTAGCGCGATACGAACCCGCGACACCGCGACCAATTTGAAATTTGACTATAAGGTCGATAGTCGGCGCGTGCTCTTACAAAAAGATCTATCGTACTAACTCATAGCTCAAATTTGGCTACAGGGACTGATGGTCGCGGGTTCGAATTCCGTTCGTAGTTCAAATTGTTTCTCTAGTTTTAGTTTTGTGATACATATTTCAATTTTTCACTTGACTAAAGTCTAAAACTTGTGTAACAAACGTTGTAGATGCCGATGCAGTAAGTAGTTGTAGAAACTTACCTAAAGCTAAAATGTATCCACGAAACATGGAACATAATAACCAATAAAGCTTTAATTGATGACAAATGATTATAGAACGTCGACCGCCATATTCCGACTACCTGACGACTAAATAATTATCACAATTTCAACCGCATTAGTCAATTCCGTTTTTGTTTCATGTCGATACCGTGGGGTAGAAAGATCGTAAAAGCCACTTTTGACGAAAATGACTTAATAATGCAGTTTTGTTCAGTATTTTTCGCTCCATCGATCTGTATATTTAAAGTCTCGAAATTATAAAAAAAATGTCCTTTACCCCCCGGTTTTTTATATGTCCTAAACAAGTTTTGAAGTAAAATAATGACGTAAATTCCATTTCAATCGTAACTTTTTAGTAACTTGGGCGTATCACTATCGTAATCAAAACAGTTTGACTGTAACAGTGAATTGAATTGCTTTTACGCCCTTTTGACTTTGTTAAAAATACTATTATCCTTTTTATGCCCTGAAATATCTGTGCATCTGGCTTTTTACTAGTGTGCAAAGTGGTGAGTTACACAGTTTGCGAATTTGTAATAAATCAAAAATTCAGGCTCACCTATTGCCAATTTAATTCAACAGAATTATCTTTTCACTAATAGCTGATTAGAAACATAAGTTTCGACATTATGGCCTTTGTAATAACGTATTATGTTTCATGCCCATTTTAGGGATAATCCATTAGTATTGCACTTTTTCTTAAACATCTAGTAGTTTCTAATATCAGAGCGAGATGAATAAGTGCACTGCGCGATGTCACTTCATTGCACGTGCTGGCTTGTTTTTTATTGTTTTTCTTCCCCACAGTCTTTGTTATTGCAAAGTCGTAATGAAACTTAGTTATTGGTGGTGAATTTTAGTGTATAAAACCTTAAATTCTTTACAAAAGATAACAAAAATATTTCAGTCATTAACGGGATACTCACAAAATCGTAAAAAAGTAAGAGTTTACTTTACTTTTGTTAACGTGTATTCTCTTAAGTTTTAGTAAGTGCTAGTTTTTAATTTACTACTTTGTTAGGTACTTATGTGCCTACACTGTATTTTCCTATAAAAATAAGTATGTTGCTTAACTTTTGCCTGAGAGTTAACGCGAGTGCGTAACCTAATAATTATAGGGATTTATGTAAGTAGTACCTGTTCTGAACCTCCCGTGGGGTGCCGGGCTAGAATGTCACCACCCCATTGCTACCTGTGGATGTCGTAAGAGGTGACTAAAGCTACAATACCGGAAGGTGGCAGCAGCGAGGAACTCATCAATCAACAACGGCAATTCCCCCCTTAATAGAGGAGGCTGTGTTCAGCAGTGGATAATCTAGCTGATACAGTACAGTACCTGTTTTGAAGAAAATACCTGATTCTCTAATGGGCAGGAGAAGCTTGAATTATGAGTATTTCATCAACAATGAAGAAGACCGCCAGAAAGTTTGCCAAAATTCTTTACTTCAAAAACGTTATAATAATAATTGTACTTCATACGTTTGTTCTTGTTTATTTTACTTAATAAATCTATCATGCATGACTTGAGTTGCTTTTTTATTTATTTACATTTAGTAAGCATAGTTATTTAAGCCCCAAACTTACATAAGTAAAGTAAAATAATTGTAGTTATGCCCTTATTACAATACAGAAATCGGATTTTACAGGGCGTATCCACAACTTTTTTGTAAATTTTAGGTCGTAACTCCAATCTAACTTTTAAATTACACAGTCTATTCAGATTATAGTTTTTTCGTTATGAAATACATTAAAACAGAAACATTTTACAGTATTTGGTATTATTATAAGTCTAAAATTAAAAAAGTTATGATTTTTTTTTATTTTTTTTCTGCGTTTTTTGCTTCTCCTGAAAAGTTTGTATTTTGGCTTTTACGACCTTTCTTCCCCACGATATCGATGTGATTTGTACTGTCGCGTCGCGTCGCGTCGTGTCGCGTCGCGTCGTGTCGCGTCGCGTCGTGTCCGTAGGTACGAGTATGTATTGTAAGTAAATGTCGCATATCACGTTTTGAAATGTAAACAACCGTAGCTATTGTTAATATCGTATCAATTTAATATAATGGTAAGTAAGGCTCTATTGTTACCAACCGTTCTAGGAACGGTAAGCGTATCAAATTATATAGTAATTATCTAAGTATTATGTTTTACTGAACAAAGGAATCACAAGGTATTACATTTGAGTTTGTTTGGCTTTAAATTTACTTACCTGGTTACTAGGTACAAACGCATACGTAAATATTGTATTAAAATTAATAGTTTGATTTCATTCGATACGAACAAATTTCAGGTGGCTATAACAATGTCTGGTAGCGATTCGTGAGTCATTCGTTATAGGTACATGTCAGTATGGGTTTTTTATTTTTCTATTTTATTTATGTTGTTGTGACGGAACAAGCTCGAGGCCCACCTAAGCGGAATAACCTCTGCCTATAACAGATGCACTTCATCACAAGTCACGAATTGCACTGCGCCCGTCACCTTGAGACATAGTTGTTGTCTCACGTGCCTGTCATTTCTCTGGCTCTCAAGGACCACTGCCGGATCACTGCCGGAACACACCGTTTTAGTGTTTAGTGACCTTTCAAAATATCTAAACAAGTAAGTAGGTACTGTCATAGAGCTATTAAGTACATACCAATTGTAGAAATGGCAAAAGTGTTGAATAATTAATGTATTTTTGAGATCACTAATTTATTTAATGGTTAGTAAAGCACTTACGTGCCACGATATCAAACAATATAACATTTATTTATACTCACACGTAAAAAATTTTTAAAAATCCTTTTTCCTTAGTTCAAGACAAGTACAGTTGCCAAACATATTATAGAACATTTGTGAGGATAACAATACAAAATCAGATATTTATATTTGTACTTGCACAAACAGTTGAATTACCGCGAAATATATGTATAAGTGAAATGAGCAATAGTTAGGTAACCTACTAAGGTACGCGCGCACGCGGGGGCTTCCACTCATCGGCAACAGGGCTATAGCCCCCCCCCCCCCCCGCAGGGGCATATGCGGCCGTGAACGTCTAACTTACCTACCTGTGAACTTGTTTATATTAAATAACTTTCAGCTACAAGTTTCAACGTTTACGACGAATGATTGAAATCAGCATTAATGCATTACCAACTTATACTAAAGACAGATTTAGAAATCAAACGCTGCTTTAGTGAGATGTTTGTCGTAGCCCGTAGGTACTATCTCATCGGCAACTGATACTTATTATTGCTCAAAACGTGCGACAAGTAATGTCCGATTAGACTAGGAGGCGCATTTACCTACCTAACTAACTGACGAGTTTTTTAAACATGTGCCTACCTACCGGCGTAACCATGACTGCTATTTAGCGTAAGTATGGAATTATTATGTAGAGATAATTATGATAAAGTTTATAAATTTACTATTATCATACTTAATTTGACTTAATTTGCACAAAAAAACGCTACACCTACTAAAACCTAAGCATTAAGCCAACCTAAAGGCCAATGCAGGCGCCCAGGCGGTCCAACTAAACTGGCTTCAACTTTCAGTTCATCTGAAATATTGGCAATTTCATTTGACGATACAATTTTATAAACAACAATGTTGAGTTGATAGTTTAAATCTAGGAGTCGAGTTTAAAGTGAGTCGGTTATTCGCTTCAGGACAGCTTCTGAACTTTTATAAAGTCCAAGTCTGGTATTGTTTGGAACTGCTCCCATTTCCGGGACGTCTCGTTTAAATACCTAGTAGCTCGAGATGTTATTCCCTTTAAATAAAGCTAGGGAGATTCCAGAGCAACGAGTATCGATACAAAGTTGCCAGCATCATGCAGCCTACACTAGATACTTTATAACTAAGTATAGGTATCACCTTTGAACGACAATAAGACGCACAGGGACGCACCATCTTCTGTTGGATATTCCAAAAATACGCTCGTAGCTATTTAATTCGACATTTATTATCCGCACGAGTGATTTATGCAACACCGTACTGGCGTGTCTAGTGCCGGTACACATACTCTACGAGTCTGCAAATAGGTACCTTCTGGGCAGCCGTTCAAATACAGTGTCTACCGACAAGCAGTGATGCTCACATTACTGTGTGTGTGTGTGTCAGGGTGATGGGGGCAGTGCAGGTCGCCATTTGTGAACAACTGCATCTGTTACAAGCACAAGCTTGAATCCAGGTGGGCCTCGTACATGATACATCAAGAAACCATAAAAACCAGTGTTTATCTTCTAAGCAGGCATGTCCCAGAGTAGTAGAGAGAGTGAGAGAGTACACCGGGGCGGGCGGTGTATTCCATTGACCATATCCCCATCAAAGGGGACAGCGGGAATTGAATAAAATAATATGAAAAACATTCCCGATGTCCCCATAGCCCAAAGTGTCTGAGCAATTATAAGGTTTTTCTTAGAACTTTGTCTTTTAACCTATTTGCGATGAAATATTGATATAATATGTATATACAAGAGCGTGTCGCTAGTTGGTATTGTATATATATGTAAATATGTATATATTATATATGTATGTAAATATACAAATATATTATTTATACACACTTATTTTTTCCACTAACAGCAATGTCACAAGAGCCGCTGTCTGGTTCATCAGAGGTGAACAGTGATTTAATATATATACGTTTATATGGAGACCGTATACGAGCAGGATTTCAGTACATGAAAAAAACGGTCCACAAAAATGGAGCAACTATATCAGCATGTCACTTAAGGAAAAATAATGTACTGAATCAGTAACAAATCATCTAAGTATTATTTACTACTCCCAAAATATTTCGCTGCTACTGTTATTACCGTAATAAAAAAAGAAATCCAGTATACACTCTTTCGGTATATTTTTGATTCTATTATTTTATAAAAAAAAGTTAGTAGTGTAAGCAGAAATTATTTTTATATTTTTGATTAGGTTCTATTTTGTATCGTTTTCATATTTTATTCAATCTAAGAGTTGTTCACGTCAACACTTTATTTTTTTAAATGGCAATAAATGATATATTTATATTTTTTCTTACATTCAAAGTATTTTTAACTTATGGGCCGAGTGTCTTGCCCGTACTTCTTGCAGTGGCTCCATAATTTTTTTTTGCAAACCTTAGGCGTACAATGTAGCATATTTCAATATTAAAATTTACTTAGTAATTGAAGGTCAATTGACCTTCATAAGAGCGTAGTAATAAGCGTAGTAGACGCCTAATTTGAATAAATGGTTATAACTTTGACTTTGATCACTAAACCCATATTAAATAATACATTATATTAACAAAACAATTGTTTAAAGCTTTAACCTAGTTTGTCTATTGTCTGTAAACACTAAGTGAAATCATGTACACGTTAAATAAAAAAGTAACATTTTCTGAATGAATATAAAAATGATTATTAAAGATTGTTTGATTTTTTCATAATTTATTACGCTATGTGTGGTTGACCTAAAGTATATTTGATAAAGGATGGTAACATAGTAATAGCAAGGAGGTGAGATTGCGTGGACCATACATGTAGAATACATAATCATTATTTTATATTACTTATAATTCTTTGGTATTAAAAGTGATCAGTCAAGCAATGGGGACAACGGGAATAAAATTACCGACTTCTAGCTGTCCCCATTAATGAGGACAGACAATGGGGACAACGGGAAGACAAATAATGTCGTCTCGCTGTCCCCATCAATGGGCAAGGCCAATGGGGACAACGGGAAGGAAAAAAAACTATCGTCTCGTTGTCCCCATAAATGGGGATAAGTCAATGGGGACAGCGGGAACACACCGGGCGGGCGAGTGCGCGCCGCCGCGCGGGGACTCGGAATGCCGACCTAAAGGAGAAATCGCATTCCGCCGAAGTACACACATATTTTGTCCTGGTTGTAAGTACCATCAAAAACTTAAAATAAATATAGTCCATGATTCAGTTGATACATTAGAATCAACGAACTCAACGTCTAGAAAAATTCAAACGCAAAAATCAACCATAGTAATAATAATTGAATGGCACAGGACTAAAAAATGTTTACCAAAAAGTTTCACACATTTGAGTGTTGAAGTCGCTTAAAGAATGTCGGTCACTTTCTATACTGATCTGGACCTGACAGGAAGAATCTTTATCTTGGCATTATTATTAGTTCTTTTGTTGTGTTAAAGTATATAAAAAACCATCATATATTTATATTTTTGACCAAGGGCCACAGTATTTAATAATAAAGAAATGTGATTGAGGTTAGGATTTAAATGAATATTCAAATTATTCAAATGTCTAACTACTTACGTCGTATCACATGCAGATAAAGAATTAGGAATAGAAAAAATACAATTTAATGCTGTACAGATACCGACTTAATTATTTTAAAACTTACCTGACACTCCTGCCCTACAGTACATGCTCGAAAGATTTTTTTTCATAGGTAGATATCTCAATAAATGTAGCTAGAATCAAGGTCACAGTTTATGAAATGATAGGCAATCAGCACAACCGACAAGCGTCATGTAGGTATGTAATGGTCAAATTATTCAAGAAATCAAAAACAGAGTATGGGTTATTGTAGCAAGCACAAGATAATCTGTGAAGGAAATCGTCCGTCCGCCACAGATGACATAGAGAATATCACTTGAACATTCGATTTTTTACGTTCCATTCTGCATATAGTTTTTACATTAATATGTTTTCAATATAAAATGTCACTTTAATACTTATGTATACGATTAAGCACGTACTGTGCATTATTATAACATTTATAACAATGTTTTTACAATTGCGGTACAAAAATAATACATCGATGAAGTTTAGAATATGCAAAAAAGAACGTATTTAAAAATAAAAAGCGCGTTCGGAATGTTTGTGTAGTATTAATCGGTGTACGAAATCATTTTGCAAGAAAAGGAATATCATTTTCACTAGGGCTTGTCTTGGAATAATAAGGTTTGTTCTATCTGATAGAGAAAAAAGCGTCATATTTTTTCAACATGCTTTCATTTTTAGACACTATCTGGATCTAGGATCTTTTTTGGTAATAAAATTTCCCCTTTTAAGTGACCTTTGCTACATATGGGATCAATTGTCATTCACTGTCAATGACTATATCATCAAGATAGGAATAGTAGATTGTTATACAAGGGTCGAAAGGAACCAATTCCCATACGAGGTATTTAGATGCCCGAGCGTAGCGAGGGTGGCTATAGTCCGAGTAAGAATTGATTACTTTCACCCGTGTTAAGCACTCTACTTTTTATTTCGAATATAAGGAAAGTAATAATTAGTAGTTTTTCTAAATTATTCATTAAAAATAATAACATGAATAGGCAACTATTGAACATTAAGTAATTGTGATATTAGAAATATTTCTGAAATGTAAAGTTAAATTTTGCTTGCAATATTTAAGGCCGGCTATCGTTTGAATATGAATTTAGGTATGACTTTCACCCTTGTGAAACACTCTACTTTTCACTACGTATATGAGTAATATAAAAAATGATTTCCTATAATATTTATTGATAACACGAACATGAGTAGAAACTATTTAAAATGAATGCATTTGTAGTCAAAATAGTATAACTTACATCCGTGTTAAACACTCTAATTTTCAATAAAATATGAGAAAAGTATATAATTGTAGTTGTTCAAAAACTCTATGAAAAAAATCTAAAGTATTTACTGAAAACCACAACACGAGTAGAAGAAGGATATATATAATTAATTGAGGGTTAAGAACAATATGTAAAATAAAGTAAATTATTGTTATATTTTTTTATAATTCCGTCCTACCTGGCAATTTATATATTTATCTAGTCTTTTTTAAATTAAATACATGGCTCACAAAGCGTCTGCCGCGGAAGCCATACCACTTAAAAGGTATTTTATTAAAGTTGTTTTTAAATTTACCCTTATAATCATAATTAGTGACTACAATATTCATATAAGATACACTAACTGGAGAGAGTCACATTAATTCTGTTATAAACTAGTTCTTTTAGCTTTTACATAAACACAAATGTAGTCGTAATTAGTTTTTATAATACAACAAAGTATTTTAGAACGACAAAATATAGACGTCTTATTTTGTTTACAACCTTGCCATGGTTACAAGTCATTCCGGCCCAAGAGAGGGAAGCATTTTCTATGAGTTTTTCCCACTCTTAGGTGCGAAGCAGCGTCTTCCACCCGCTACTCAAATCAAATAAACACTATTTTCCGAGTATGAGAAATGAAAAATACTTTTCAGTTATTGGAGTGTAACATAAAAATGGCTTGACCAATTTTGATAAAATTTAAATGGGACCCACGGCAAGCATCAGCTTTCTTTAAATAAAAAGAATCATCAAAATCGGTTCACCCAGACACAAGTTCAAAAGTTCTGTGATAACAAACACAAAACAACAGACGAATTGAGTACCTCTTTCTTTTTTGAAGTCGGTAAAAATGATGAGGGGCCAATAAATACTTTTTTTATTATTGTTTGTTGAAGTATTCAACGAGCTTTATATATTTGCTAAAGAACCCCACACTTCAACAATACCAGTCGCGAATTATTTTAAGAAGAATGCTTTGTGCTACGAAACATAATTAATTAATCAATCATTGGCATTGTTTTATAAAGACTGAAAAATTTATGAGTGTCCTCCATTTCAGCGTAATACTAAATTAACTTAGGAGCTAAGTAATCAAGAACAATAAAACTTGAATATTTGTGTTTTTTTATCCGATAGAATAGAATATAGTTATAATACCCAATAATAAATACCATTGTTAAAGTTATAATTGTATGCGTTGTTACGTAATAATTATGCGGCGTTATGACATGTTGCGAATGCCCGCCTGGCTAGCTGCCACTCAAAGTCTATGCGAATGCGAATAAATATAATGATAACAATTGAATTTAATTCATAAATGGACGATGTCGACTCCGCGTGTTACGTAAGTAGAATATGTCGCCAAGCAACTAACGTTGTTTCGGAAGCTGTCCTCGAGAAAGTAATTCTAGGTTAGCTAAAACAACATCTTTGACCACACCGTTACATGAGATAGTGGTCAAAGGCTGAACTATCAACCTGTAATAAATAATTAAAAAACATTCAAGCCTTTCTGTTGTTCAATTATTAAAGTTAAAATTGTGGGGAATGCCTCAGCACTTATGTTATTTTTTACTGTTCTGTAGAGGAAAGCAAACTAACTCACAAATCATCGAGAAGAACAAGGAGTTTAATGTACCATAATATTGCTATTTTATCGACTACAACAAAGCATTTGACTCAATTGAGCACGATAATATCAGGTATTGTCTAAAATACCAAGAAGTCGAACAAAAGTACATCAGAATAATAAATAACGAATATATACTAACAGTACAGCTAAAATTAGGTTATAGAAAGAAATAAAAATAAACAGAGGTGTAACAGCCATCTTAGAAGAAATCTTTCAGAAACTAAATTGTGATAATGACGGGCTCAACATAAACGGATAAAGACTAACCCACTTACGGTTCACTGACGACATTATATTATTCGCTGAGAGATACAGTCGCAAGGTAGGGTTAACGATGAACGCATCCAAAACCAAACCACTAACAAATGCACCCGAACACCCTATAACAATAAACGGCGTACCAATTGAGTACGTCAAAGAATAAACAACAAACTTCAATGAATGATAATTATAATGACAAAGGATATAGCCATTAGAGTTGGGAATGCATGGAAGTGCTATTGGCGGCTAAAATAAGTTATGAAGAACAAAGAAGTCAAGGTGCATGTCACAGCAAGACTGTACAACACCTGCGTGCTATCAGTTCTAACGTATGGATGCCAAACCTGGGCCCTCACCAAAGCGCAAGGCAAACAACTAGAAACTTGCCAGACAGCTATGGAGAGAAGCATGCTCAATATAAGAAAATCGGACAAGAACGAAGTCATCACAAGTCGCACTAAAATACAAAATGTTACAACTAGTATACGGAAACTAAAATGGCAATGGACAGGACATGCAGTAATAAACCAAAGTCACAGTGATAACATGATTTTGTTTGCTCTTGTGCAAAATGGGAATGATTGAAGAGCGGAGTGGTCCACGCCGCATGGAGTGTGTGCTGTGGTGGTGTTGATAACGTATTCTTTACTCGGCGACAGTGTGGCACTTGTGTACCTGCCTCGCGTCGGCACACAGCCACTGCGTTATCGGCGTGAGGCGTCATCCAGCGCGATGCCGCATCGCCGCTATCTAACGCAACATATGCTTACTTAATTATTGCGCATAACCGGGCCTTACTCTCACATACATAACCTTCAGTAGTATTAGTGGGAGACGAGCACGGAACGGGTTCTTAGGAAAACACGAACAGGATGTGATCGGTACGTTCAGTAGGATCCACAATCAGGGTGAACCATAGGGTTAACTAATCCTTTCATCTAATAAACGGCCGAAATCAAGCTTATGTTTTAAAACAGATGAGCTTATTTAATTTTACGTCACATTTCAAGGTTTAAATAGAGTGTTGACTTGCGCACTATTGCCTCCTGCCTCCAGCTAATGGACAGGGCAGCCACTGAGGTATCGAGTCATGTACCAGCCGCAACAATGGGCCCCCCGACGCGACACCCGACCCGACGTCTATTCCACTCGCATCACTTGATCCTCCCACTCAGCTGACGGACGACGCTCAGGGTAGAGAATGTCGATACCTACTTATATAATATCCGAATCACTATCGCTATATATGATTATATCACCAAGGGATATTGACCAAGCCCCGTCTAGAATATAAAATTCTCAAGCGAAGAAAATATAGTTTAAGTTGAATTAATCTGTTGAATAGACGCTTTTAAATAGCTATGCAAAAATATAACATAAATTTAAATATAAAAAATATACGTAGTGAAAATTCCGCCCAATTTACTTGCTAAGCCGACGTGACGTCACAAACGCCACGCAGCCAAACCGGAAGAATTTTCGTCGCTTCAACGCGAAGCATCCTCAGGACTCTACGAGCGCACAATCGAGAATTTCTCGATCGTGCGCTCGTAGAGTCAATAGAGCCTCGGTTTGGCTGCGTGGCGTTTGTGACGAGACGTCGGCTTAACAGGTAAATTGGCCGGAATTGTCACTAGATATATTTTTTAAAGTTTTTTATTAAAATATAAATGTAATGTTTTCATAACATAAATTTGACGGTGGAGTGAGGAAAACGTAAATATTAGTGAGTATCACACATACTGATAGCCGGTGCACATCTCCCATTTGCGAGATTATTACTTAAGTTGCAGTTTGTGATATCGCAGTAAACACACTGCAACCAACACTTGATTGCAACCCATTCAAGGATGGAAATCAAGTGATGGTTGCACTGTGTTAAACCATATGTTTTCCAGTAATTTCACTTAGTCATATCAGCTATTGATATGACTAAGTGAATGACAGCAGTCACACAGAGAGAGGAAAAAGCTTGTGGCAAGCGAAACAAAGCGTGGAATCCCAATTCAGTTATTGGTTTATTTAAAAGAGTGATTAGTTCTCCGGGTTTACTGTTACAGGAATACATTCAATATTAATCAGTTCAGTTTCACTGAAGTATCTCGTTTGCGTGATCTGGGTTTCATTGTGGATCATCAAGAGACTTCAAGCAACATTTCGAACACATTGTCCAAAAAGCAGCCAAGTTGGCTGGATTCGTTATTAGACAAAACAAAACTTTCAAGGACCCAGAAAAACCTATTATAATGTTTAAACTGCTACGTCCGTCCTATAATAGAATATTTCAGCCAGATTTGGAATCTGTCTTAGGCAGTACATAGCACCAACATTGATGAACTACAATAACAGTTTTTATACCACCACGCTTTCGCTGACAACTGCTGTCGTACCAATCTCGACTCACGCAGGTCCACACTTGGGCATAGACGTAAAATTGCAGACGTCTTGTTCCTTTATAAAATTATTCACGGTCTTATAGATTGTCCTGACATTGTGGCAAATATCTTTATATATATTTCACAAATTAGTAGCCGGCTTATAAATCGCAAAACGTTCTTTTTACCCACACATCGCACTAATTATGGTCGAAATTCACCACTGCCTCGCATGTGTTCTTACTATAACGATATTTGTCATGAAGTAGACATATTCAATTCATCGGTCAACAGATTGAGAATTCTATGCAATTTGTAACATCGATAAATTGTATTTATTTTATAAGTTTCTCAGATTTTTGTTCCGAAATTTTAGTTTTAACTTTATATTGAGTGAACTATTCGTGCGCAGGCTGTGTTCGCTTATAGAAGGCCGTTCGCCTTGCTGTATTCGTGTTTATGTTATGTTTATGCTTTTTTGTTGTAACGTTCATTTTGCAAAACTAAATAAAAATAAAAATAGCTCCGCAAAGACAAACCCTACGCAAATCCAATAAAGTATGTATCAAGGAAGCTCTGCCCTAGTGTAATAATTGCGTAACGATACCTGTGCATAACTAACATATGCTACCACTATGTGCCACTGTGGTTCTATCCGTGCCCGTACAGTATCGCTCATAAATCCTGTTTGCAGGCCGGTCAATAAGACTACCTACATTAAAATTACCATGGTGGGCTCCTGCTCAGCCAATATCGAGAAATTTACATGACAAATAGCTGTTCGTGAATATTGACGTGGTAGGTTCGGTATTGGGTGTTATGCGAGTATCATCGGACAACGGACTTTGATGTGTGCACCTTGTTTTCTTTCGTATTGATTGTCAGTATCGAGGTTATTTTCGAGACCGACATGATGTCGAGTGGTGTCGCTCTCTCACCTAAACCACTTGTTTACTCACTACACCAGCCGGCAAAAACAACGATAACCAGTAAAGGTACACGCAGGTCAGATGTAATTATACTTATATCCATCAACCTGCCCGAGGTACACAACACGTCAGTTTCTTGATTGTTTTTCTTACACAAGGATATTGTTAAAATAGTGATATTATGCCCATATGAGTGGCGCTTCGTTCGGCTCACTCGTCGTGGTTCCTGCTCGCTTCGCTCGTAGGCAGGTAACCCTATCGTGACTAAGCTCGGACTAAATACTCGACGTTATCCGTAAAGAGTTAAACTATTTAAACCCCCACTCAATTCAAGTCCCACTCCAGTATCTTTACCAGCTATTAATATATTAGATATATTACTTGGGTATTTTTGGAATGATATTGTAGGATGAAATAACCGCCTAAGTTTCTTTTCGGCAGGGTTCAAGTTTATAGTAATTACATAAACTTACCAATACGTAATTTAACCTCGTGGGGTGTAGTGCTATAGCTGCCTGAGTCGTAACAGTTGGTGGAAGGAACAATACCAGGAGGTGGGCGCCGAGGAGGCGCCTTCTGGAAACCTGCCATCTAACAGTGCAATTCCCAAGGCGTCGGACAAGCGTAGGGATATTGCTAAATAGCCACTCGCATTTGTTCAACGGTAGGTAAACGGAACGTTGATGAAGTTAATACCGAAAAATAAAACAACGATGCATAATTTTTTTTAACTAATCATGAAATCTAAACCTTTTTAATGTTTTAATAGCAGATGTAATAAATATTACCCACGTATTATGTACATAAACATAAAGAGTGAGACCAGCACAAAGCTCAGTGACACCATTTTGTAGACATAGGCACTTAATAATATATAAATGATTGTTTCATGTGTTAGTTTGTTCTATATATATATGTATCTTTCGGTTAAATAATGTATAAAGAGAACAGCATAGAATGCACAATGTTCTAATATCCGAAATAGATTTTGGTCAAGGTTAGCGTGTTTTCGTTGTATGTTCACTACTCTTCACTGATATGTTCAAATCTATTTATTTTATTAAGAATTTTTAGTTATTATTTTGTTATATGTGGAATACAAAATCACAATGAGGTCTGGTTATACCTATGTTACGTACCTATGTGAGTGAGTGTTTGAAATTAGAATATTAATCAGATAAAGTTTGTAGTATATTCAGTGCTTTGGAACCAGCAAGCGGCAAAGGAGCATTGTACCTGATTGTAATAGTCAAGCTTTCGATAGCTAGCATCTCGGACAGCATAGCTTCCACCACTCTCACGGTACCACTTAGTCAAATCACTACCTAAGGTAATATGGACTCATATACCTAATATGAACTGAAATAATAAAATGGACTAATCAACAAGAACTCCACAAAACCCGCTAAGTTTATGAGTTCCCGGAAATTTACATTTTGAATAAAGATAAGTTATCCTATCCATCCTTCGTCTCCCACAAAGGGACATAATCCCTTATACAAACCCATAAATATATTCAGAAAATTTCATAAATTGACTGACGTAGCTAGTTACATAAAGTCCTGAAAAACGATAAGTTAAATATCTAATAAAAGTGGTCTAGCGGATTCAACACAGTAATTAGTACATATGTCCAAATGTAGGAGCATGCGGCGCGGCGCGGCGCGGCGGCGTGCGGCGCGGCGCGGCGGCCCTCGCTGTCTCTCAGATGATTAATTACTCTCTTATTTGTTGATTTTAACGCGCCGATGTCGTAGTGCGGATAGTAGGTAGTGTAAACTACTTACTTACCTACTACCCGTCGCCGAGGGAGCAATGCTATTTATAAATAAGTACCTACCTTTGTTCGAACATAGATGCAATGCAACTAGGTAGATATATGTTAACTCTTGAAAATATAAAGCTGCACTCAGGAGTTTCTGCATCGAGCCGCGTTGCATTTGTACCTATCTCTCGAACTTAATTTGCAATTATTTTTTTTCTTAGACAATATAGGTATAAGTACCTACTTATTATTGTCACAGCACATTCTTATACGAATTTTCATATGTATGGCATCAGCGACTACAACGAAAAGCTAACTTTAATTTATGCAGCAAACAGGAAGAAGAAATATTATGTAAAAAGCTGCAAAATAAATGCACAGTTCAAGTTCTATCAAAGCTATCACATTTTGTCGGAAGTCGAGCTCCTATCCTGTCAAGAGTAAACACGAATAAACATTGTACCTGCCTGCCTGCCTGCCTAGTAAACACGAATAGTAACGAGTAGTACCTAAGTAGGTAGGTAGTACCTAGCTCGTCAAAATGTTTAATTCACGCGTTGCGCCGCACAGTGAACACGAGTAATCTTTTAACTTATGCGATAATTTATAAAATGTGATATTATTAATGATTATAGGTGGTATGTAGTATCAATGGCAACGACAGATAAGGAATGGAGCACGGTAGGAGCCGACGACTGATCGGCACCTTTTACTATCAACCAGTAAATAAACGTGGTAGGTATTGTACCCAACAGTTTGATTTCCAAAATCAGAACTGGCTTCAGAGTCTTACAAGTAGTCAGCATGTGATATGACTGGAGACTCGTAGATAGTAGTGTAGTGCAAGCCGAGTTTTCATTCGTTTCAACAACTGGCGAGCTGCGCCGTGAGACAGACGCACGATGTCACGCGGTTCCTTACAGCTTAGTATCTCAAACAGCCAAACTTCATCCGGTTTTTGAATTTAAGGTCACCGGGTATCGATCCGCGGCAGCTGGAGACCGCACCGTGCCACCCATCTCGCTTTATCCGCATCGGCATCGGCGTTCGGTCTCCACGCACGCGACCCAAGCCCAAACCCCTATTCTCTACGGTGCTCATTATAGCGTGGCCTTTAATGGAACTTACCGCAACGTTCTTTTGTACAGATTCAGTACCTATAACTGTTTCGATTCCTACTAAACACAGATCAGAGAGAAACACGTGCAATAGGAAATTGAAAGAAAATCGGGAACGGGTCGATCGAATGTACCGCAGAAGCGAATGCGGCAAAGTGAAGCCGCGCGGAGCAGTCAGCTGAGCGCCTGACCCAGTGGCCGAGTGGTCGAGTGCGGTTCGACGCAGTACCACTCGGCTCGGCTCGCATGGCGCCGCGGGGTCTCGTCTAGTGCAGGGTAGGTACTCACCGTTTCCGTTTATGAGGGGGTAGTCGTCGTCGTGCCGACCGATGTACGTCTTCAGCGGAGTGTCCGTGAGGGAAGGCGAGGACCTGTCCCTGTCGCTCATAATAGTCACTTCGTGCCAAGGTCCGGGTCAGGAAGTAAGTAGGGAAGTATCGCAACAACACTGGGTCGGACGCGCCGCCGCCGGCCCGCACTCGGCACTCCGCACTCCCGACTCCCGCGGCTCGCGCGGCTAATAAATAACTGAATAGTGACTTTCCGCGGTCGGCGCTCGCCGCTCGCTGCCGAGTGCCGCGCGCTGCGAGTGCTGCGAATCAATCGCGACGCTCGGCTACACTCCGCCGCGGCGCCGCCACGCCGCAGCGGGAGCGCGCCGCCCTCTGCCGCCGCAAGCGACCACTCGAGGTGCGTGCAGACCGACCACAGGTGGCGCTTATATCAATACCTACCGACTCAGTACAGACAATACAAATATCACTTTTTAAATCACTTGGGATGTAGCTAAATTGATTCACTAAATTTATTGAAATTAAAATCAAAAGTCTGAAAAGGAAACAAAAATATTAATACAATGTCACCCTAATTTCAATATTGTATAGTACGAAATAACTTATGAAGCCTATACCACGCTGATTCAAAATAAGAGTGTTTTGAATGAGCGTGGTATAGAGCTCTCATTTTCATAGCCGAATTACACAAGTTTTTTTCATACTTCAGAATCAAGAGTCAGTTCCGTTTTTATTAAAAAGTTCACTCTTTTCTGTGATAACTTTTCTTACAAGATCGATTCTTTCCCGCCTACAATACTTACGGGTCACCATCGACAGATTACCTACTTGACATCATCCAGACATACCTAGGTAGGTACCTACCTAAGCTTATTGGCAATAAACATTTTCAGTTAATTGAGTGTTAGTTAAAAATTACTTAACCAATATTCAGAAATGTATATGGGTTCAATAAGGTGAATAGATACATTACTGAAAATGAAATAACAAGCTTGAATGTTCCAGAATCACTATCACTATCATCACTACATAGTATAAAACAAAGTCGCTTTCTCTGTCCCTATATCCCTATGTATGCTTAGATCTTTTAAACTACGCAACGGATTTTGATGCGGTATTTTTAATAGATACAGTGATTGAAAAGGAAGGTTTATATGTATAATAACATCCATAAAATAGGGGAGAAATACTGTTATTTTTGAGGTTTCTAATGTGATGTCGTAAATAATTAATTTTTTTCCGCTTACATTCCAAACGCAGGCTGAACCCTACGAGATTTATCAAAATAATGTACTAAGTATTGTACATATTGAAAAGGTCTACATAAAACTCCTATATATGTCTATCTCTTATGGATATCCCACAATATTTGTTTTTGTCATTTAATTTGTACAACAATTAAGGGCTAATTTTCGAAGCAATTTTTACCGATACAGCATTAATCCTTATCTAATTAAATACTTTAAATACATTGTTGATTTTATATAGATCCTTTACAGCATATGATTTAAATGAATATTTTCGAAAATAGTATAGATTAAAAAATTGCGGGACGCAGCGTTTGCGGCGGTTCCGGCCGGCCCGGGCGGCGGCAGCGTGTAGTACTGTAAAAATATAAAAAGTAAATATCTAAGTAAAAATGTATGTATAAATTTAGATATTCCAAAGATAGCAGGAAATCTTCATGGTTTAGGGAAAGAAGAATTGTTTTACTCTAAATTTAACGCGTGCGGGCCACGGGCAGTAATGAATAAATCAAATCTACTGGATCGATTTTAATATTTTTTTCAGTGAATGACATAGGCTATATATATTTTATACCCGTGCGAAGCCGGAGCGGGCCGCTAGTAATATATAAGACGTGTTCATACATAAAAAATATTTAATTAAAAAACATAGGCGAAGACTTAAAATCTCATTAAAATTAAACAACGTACTGCAGCTGGTTGCTTCCTTTGTAGAGCACAAAATGAAATAGAACATTGGCTGTCAATAGTTCTCATGCATGTGGTGTGAAGATGATATTTCTGTAGGGTAAAACCAGGATAGATGCCCCACTTTTTGAAACGGCCTCATAACTTTAAAACTATTTATTAATTTTGAAAAATTCTTATGATTATAGCTTGTTTAACGTTTTATCTTGCATAACAAACTGTTTTTGTTTAGAAAAAAAATACTGATTATGCGGAAATTGCGTTTTTGCAGAACCTTTTTTTAGAGGATAGGTGCCTACCTATATGGATAGATGCCCTACAGTGAAAATGCTAAGGAGGATAGATGCCTGTCGGTGAGGATAGATGTCAAATAGAATACAATATATAATATTTATTTTAAATATTTCTATAATAGTAAAGTATTTATCTTTTTCGTAATCTGCGACCTTTATTGACTTTTTAATAATTATATTTTTCTTTGAAACCAAAATCAGTTACCATTATCTTCTTCCTCTGTAAATTAATGTATTTTTATTGGTTTAACTTACTTAACTTTCTTATCGTATCTTTAGTTCCTTTATTTTCTCTAGTTTTTCTTTTTGTTTAGTAGTTTCAGTCTTGTTTCTATAAGATTTATATAAAAGTGATTTTATATAAATCTTGTTTTTTTTTTCCTTTTCTTTAATGTTTTCACTTAAATTCAGAATATCTGCTGATTGCTTGACCCTCTTAGCTATAGTCAAAGGAATTTGTGGTAGGTACCGGTGACGCTTGAATAAGAATTGTAGACAGTGTTTCTTATTCTACTGTGCTATCTAAAAATAATTGTATAATGAATGTTGCGGACGCCGAACTTAGATTAAGAATTGTATATTGTGTTTGTAAATATAGATATAGAATAGGATACGTAAACTAAGATGTTTAGCTAGCTCACTAGTACACTAGTTGTTAAATAAAGTGTTAGACTGAGACAGGCAACAAGCGAGACGCAATAGGTGCTCTCCGATCGGTAAAGCTTGGTTGTTAAATAGTAAAAATGTGTGTGAGCTAGATAGCAATATTTCTATCCTTTTCTAATGTGATTAGCCAATAGTAGTTAACTATAACGGGACATAACGGTAAATTTGTCAGGGCCAACTGTATATAAACAGCACAATTTTAGTCGTAAGCATGCAGTAGCAATCCGACATTCAAAGAAGTAAGATCAAGGAATAAAGGAAGAATAATATCGAAGGAATTGTTTCATTCGGGGAAGACATCCTATACAGGTCCACCACAGCCTCTTCGAGCCGGATTCTAACCCCGGGTTGAGGTCTCAAGCATGGTGTTGACAAGAAGCCAAGTCGACGCGACAGAACAGGAGCGACGTGACGACGAACGGCAGCAACTGGAACGCGAGTTGCGGGAAGTGTTACCCATGGCGAGTGACCTACAGCGCATCGAACTTGAACGTCAGAGAAGATTGTCACTGGATCCGCCGGCGTCACCGGCGCCACGTACGATGGAGGTTGCACATACCTCAAGGGTACCGCACACGGAGGGCAGACTAAGAAGATCCCCCGTGCGGTCTGTGCGATCACTACGATCGACCGCCAGTACTGTCACCAGAACGAGGGTGGCGGAATTGGAAGCGGCAGAGAAGCTCGCCGCCTTGAAGAAGAAAGAACTAGCGATAGAAGCGGAGCTGATAGAGAAAAGGCTAGCCGTCGACCTAGCGGTTATGCAAGACGACCGGGACAGCGAACATGAAGACGCCACTGCTGACCACCAACAGAAGGTGGACGCCTGGTTCCAGACCAACGCCCGCACCCCACGGGGGGAGAAACGAGGTGCCACGAAAACACCGGCAAAAGACGAACGACAGCTGCGGTTCACCGTGCGGGAGAGATCGACCACTCCTATCCGATCGAGGAGCAATATCGACGCCTTAACGGAAGCTATGGAGAAGATAGCGCGACCGCGGGTCAAGTGTCCTGACCTGCCAGTTTTCACCGGTACGCCGAGCGAGTGGTTGGCATTCAAGGCCGCCTTCCGGGACTCTACGGACATCTACCAGCTGACGCCTACAGAAAATCTGCAGCGTTTGAGAAGTTGCCTGAAAGGGGAGGCACGTGAACTGGTTGCCGCCCTACTATTCACGACAACTGAACCGGAAGCCATTATGAAGACTCTGGAGCAGTGTTTTGGAAGACCGGAGATCATCATCGACCGAGCGCTTGATGACTTGAAGAAGCTTCCGAAACCGGGGTCATCTGCGATAGAGCTGAACAGCTTCGCCGTCAAATTGCAGAACGTCGTGTGTGTGTTTAGAAGCATTGGCCGACATGGGTATCTCTTTAACCCCATGCTGGCCCGGGAAGCTTTAGAGAAACTGAGCCCACACATTCGGTCGCGTTGGTGTGACTACGCGAACGAGCATGAAGGAACGGCGGACCCGGAGATCGTAACGCTGTCGCGCTTCCTTATGCGAGAAGCGGATCGAGCGCTACGTTACAGCTACGCTCCGTCTACGAGCAACGCAGCAAGCACTTTGGCAAGAAGGGAATCGAGACCTACGATTCTCAATGCAAACAAGAAAAAGATGACCGCCATGTACAACGTAACGGAAGAAGAGCAACAAGATTTGTGTCCTTGTTGTGAAAAGCCGCACAAATTGAACGAGTGCCCTAAGTACAAGGCGCTTAACGTAGAACAACGCTGGGATATCGTGCGTGAAAGCAAGCTATGTTTCAACTGCATTGCGAAGAAGCATCGACGATTCAACTGCAAAGCGAAGTCGTGCGGCATAAACCGATGCCGGCGCCCTCATCATGCAACGCTACACAAGGAAGAGAAGTCCGAAGAGCGCAACGACAACGCGAGGCCTACGACGCAAGCTACGACGAGCAGCACCGAAGCCGTTATGACGGTGACCGCTAACACCAAACGAAAAGCGGTGCTGCTAAAGATGTGTCCTGTTACCGTCGTCGGACCTCGGGGGGAGGTCAACACACACGCTCTGTTGGACGAAGGAGCGACCATCACGCTCATTCATGAGGGGCTGGCAAGAAGCATCGGCGCAGACGGACCGCTACTACCGCTAAGCATGCAGGGAGTCAACAGTGCACGACACGAAGAAGAAAGCAAGCTAGTTACTGTACACCTGAGGAGCGCAGACAACGTACTGCACAAGCTACGTGCACGTACGATCAGGGATATGAAGCTTCTCCGGCAGTCAATCCCTAGTGTACTACTAGAGCAAGAGCACCTGCGAGACTTACCGCAAGACGAAGTGTGCTACGATGCGGCGCAACCCGGTGTCCTAGTTGGAGCGGACCACTGGGAATACATCGTATCACAAGAGCTGCGAGTCGGCAAACCGAACCAACCGGCCGCATCACGAACGCAGTTGGGCTGGGTGATACACGGCACAGTACCACGCAGCATCATGGAAAGCCAGGATGGAGTGCTGCATGTCTACACTCCTGAACAATGTGTAGAAGGGAACGAGCAGCAGAACGAACGCCTCCACGACCTGGTGGAACACCACTTCAGAATAGAAGCTCTAGGCGTCGCGCACAAACCACGCGTGAGCGACGCAGATATGAGAGCGATCAAAATAGTTGAAGAAACCACGAAGACGACAGACAATGGTTACGAAGTTGGACTGCCATGGAAGAAAGATGACATGAAGCTACCTTCAAGCTACAACATGGCACTTCGTCGTCTTCACAAGATCGAGCAGAAGATGGATGCCGATCCCGACTTTGCGAGAGAATATTCAAAACAGATAGACAACTTGCTGCAAAAGGGATATGCCGAGCCATGCGATGGTACTGAGAAATCAAGTCCTATCAGCTGGTACCTACCGCACTTTGCCGTCCAGAATCCGAACAAGCCTGGCAAGCAGAGACTGGTATTCGACGCAGCAGCAAGAAGTCATGGAGTCAGCTTGAACGATCATCTTTTGGAAGGACCAGATCTGTTGAAGTCACTGCCCGGAATCCTGTTTCGATTCAGAGAAAAACGCATCGCAGTTACGGCAGACATACAAGAGATGTTTCTACAAGTTAAGATACGCCCGCAAGATCAGCCGGCGCAGCAGTTCCTATGGAGGGGCTCGGACAGAACGAAGCCGCCTCAACACTTCAAGATGACGAGTATGATATTCGGCGCCACAAGCTCACCCTTCATGGCGCACTACGTTCGTGACTACAATGCGAGAGTGCACGCACACACGCACCCACTCGCCTGCGAAGCTATAACGCAAGATCACTATATGGATGACTTGGTGGCTAGTTACGACGACAGCGACGAAGCCCGCCGTGTCGTGTCAGAACTACGCACGGTACACGCAGTCGCCGGCTTCACATTGCGAGGTTGGAGCACGAACGAAGATGCAATACTACAAGAAGTGCCAACGGAACTACGTGCGACTACGCCTACACAGTTGGGAAGGAACGGGCCTGAAAGCAAGATACTCGGACTCTACTGGAACGCCGAACGAGACGAATTGGGTTTCAACGTTTCGATGAACCGAGTGCCCACTGAAGTACGCGCGCGAGAACGCGCACCTACGAAAAGAGAAGCGCTCAGTGCGGTGATGTCCATATACGACCCGCTTGGACTGTTAAGTCACTACACAATACGAGCGAAGATAATTTTGCAAAGCTTGTGGAATTTGAAGATGTCTTGGGACGAACCGATACCTGCAGAAGAGAATGAACTGTTCGCCGCATGGTTGGGTCATCTTTCCGGCCTCTCCTGCCTCCGACTAGAAAGAAGATACGCCTTGGAAGAGCGGCGAGACATAGAGCTGCATGTGCTATGCGACGCCAGCGCACAGGCTTACTCTGCAGTGGCCTATTGGCGAGTCGCACGGCCTGACGGAAGCTACAGCGTCAGTCTCGTTGCCGCTAAAGCTAAGGTGGCACCACGGCGCGCACAGACAATTCCACGCCTAGAACTACAGGCGGCAATCATCGGTGCAAGACTGGCTGACGCGATAAAGAAAGAGCATCGAGTTGAAGTGAAGAAAACTACCTATTGGACCGACTCGATGACCGTCATCCACTGGGTACGACACGATGCCCGACGATACACTCCCTTCGTTGCGCATCGTCTGGGTGAACTGGCTGAACTCACCCACAAAGAAGAATGGCGATGGGTGCCCACTAGTGAGAACGTGGCTGACGACGCGACGCGGTTCGCGAACACACCCATCTCCGCCAACGATCGATGGTTTCAAGGGCCAGAGTTCTTAAGAAGAGCAGAAGATCAATGGCCAACAGAAGCGTCAGGCGATGAAAATGATGAAGAGGTGATCATGTTTGCCACTGAAGATGACAAGACGAGCTGCTACGACTGGTTACCAGATCCTGAACGTTTCTCTAAGTACGAGACACTGGTTAGAGCATCGGCACGAGTATTGACATTCATTGATAAATGTCGACGCCGAGCTACGAAGATGGAACATAAACACATACAGGAAGCAGAACGCGCATTGATACGCCGCGCACAAGAAGAAAGCTTTCGAGATGAGATCGAAAGGCTGAAGACATCCCGTCCGATCAGTAAGGCGAGCCGACTGTTCCGGTTGGACCCGGTGTTAGAAGATGGAATTCTTCGAGTGAAAGGACGCATTGGAGCTGCCGCCGCACCTCTAGAGATGAAGCGACCTATCATCCTCGACGGCCATCACCGGGTCACAAGGCTCATCGTGCTTCGGGAACACTGCGCGTCAGGTCACGCCAACAGAGAACGCGTGACGAACGACCTGCGTCAGAAGTACTGGGTCATTCATCTGCGACCCACGGTACGCGCTATTGAAAGATATTGCGCACTCTGCAAAGTACGAAAAACGAAGCCACAGATTCCAGCAACGGGAGATTTGCCACGCGCCCGACTCGAGCCCTTCCAGCGCCCCTTTTCTAACTGTGGGGTGGACTACTTCGGGCCAATGATCGTGAAGGTCGGAAGACGTCGAGAGAAGAGATGGGGGGCCCTATACACGTGCCTCACGACGCGCGCGTTGCATCTGGAAATCGTGCCTTCACTATCAACGAGCTCTGCGATCATGGCGCTCCGAAGGATGGCGGCGCGAAGGGGATGGCCGAAGATAATATATTCGGACAACGCCACCAACTTCCGTGGAGCTGACAAGGAGCTGAGAAACGCATATAGAGAGTGGGCACCTGCGCTTGAAGACGAAGGACTGCGGCATCGCATGGAGTGGCGCTTCATACCGCCTGGCGCACCCAATCAGGGTGGCGCATGGGAGCGACTAGTGCGATCAGTCAAAACCGCGCTGGCCGCCACACTCAACGAAAAGGAGCCTACGGAAGAGGTATTGAGCACTCTGCTGACGGAAGCTGAGTTCTCGATAAACGCAAGACCGCTGACCCACGTCAGCGTGAGCCACGACGACCCAGAGGCCTTGACTCCAAACCATTTTCTTTTGGGGTCATCCAACGGCCTACCCCTCACCGGACCGTGCAGCGAGACCGACCGACGCACCTGGAGGGCCAGCCTAGCACTCGCCGACCACTTCTGGCGACGCTGGGTAAAGGAGTACCTACCTACGTTGGTACCCCGTGGTGAACCCACAAGTTATAAGCGGCCACTTCGGGTTGGAGACATCGTCGTCGTCGTCGACCACACTCTGCCGAGAAACGTGTGGCCGAAAGGGATCGTCGAGCGCACATACGAGGGACCAGATGGAGGAGTTCGAGTCGCGGACATCCGAACGAAAACCGGCACCTTCAAGCGACCAGTGAGCAAGATCGTCGTCCTGGTAGAAGAAGAGGCTACGCAGGCTGCGCCGGGGGGAGGAATGTTGCGGACGCCGAACTTAGATTAAGAATTGTATATTGTGTTTGTAAATATAGATATAGAATAGGATACGTAAACTAAGATGTTTAGCTAGCTCACTAGTACACTAGTTGTTAAATAAAGTGTTAGACTGAGACAGGCAACAAGCGAGACGCAATAGGTGCTCTCCGATCGGTAAAGCTTGGTTGTTAAATAGTAAAAATGTGTGTGAGCTAGATAGCAATATTTCTATCCTTTTCTAATGTGATTAGCCAATAGTAGTTAACTATAACGGGACATAACGGTAAATTTGTCAGGGCCAACTGTATATAAACAGCACAATTTTAGTCGTAAGCATAGGATAGTCGTTGATCGTCGTTCGGACCAACCATACTTACGCAAGCGGTGTCTCCTAAATTTTCTGTGCAAAATTTCGGTGACCGCGCCCGTAGCCATCGTGTAGCTGCGGAGGGGATTGTTTTGTTAGCGGAAGCCGGGGTTAAGTAGTGATGTTGGAGTAACCACCAACACCTACTTTTCCCCTGTGGTCACGCGGATCATCTCCCACGTAGCTGCCGATATGGACCCGTCACCGGGACCTTCCCATACTAGTGCCGATCGAATGCAATCGACTATGAATCCCAAAAAAGGCCCTTTTCAGGGCCAACCCAGTCCTTCTCAGGACAGCGCTGTAACCATGCAAGTGCAGTGCAGTTCAGTGACGCCCCGCCAAGAGGAGCACAAAAGCCCTTCTCAGGGCTGGTATGTGACCACGCCGACGTCGGCTCCCAGTAGCCCGTCGTACGCAGTGCCACCCATGGAAGCACTTTCCCCGAAGGGACAACACGAGAGTGATATTCTCACTCTCGCCCGGCTTGTCGAAATCGGGGTCCTTTCCGGGGGAATGCTATCATGGATGGCACTGTACCTACGCCTCCAAGAGGCCGAACTAGAGGAGACTGAGCTGAGCGGGGAGGACCGGACCATTCTGGAATTCGCCGCTAACTCAGTTCTTTCACTGCCGCCCGTCACGGAAGCGACGTTTAAACTGAAACGGCAGATGATCGCCGCACCTCCGGCATTATCTGAACAGACTGAGCGCGCAGCAGCGAAGCGCCCACGCGCACGCTCGCTATCCGCCTCCCCACCGTCAGCTAAGAAGCCTCTTCGCAGGGCAGCGAGCCCGATGGCCCGCCCTACGGAAAGCGTTGAGCGAGTGAGTAAGCCCTCAGAGTCTGCAAAAGAGGCATCACGCAGCATGCAGGTCGACGCACCGAAGCCTCAGAGACAGCCTAGGCAAGCACCTAAGCAAGCACAGCAACCGCCTAAACCAGCACAGCCTCAGCCAAAAGCCCAGGGAGCCACCCAAAAAGCGACGAGGTCGTTCGCCGAAGCCGCGCAGCTAGCCAGGCCCGCAGTTAGCGCAATCCACGGTCGGCCAATCACAGCGCAGAACGCTAATATTGGAATCGAACCGACTCAGAGTACTCAGAAGGAGTCACAAACATCCCAAGCGAGCGCAGCAAAGGCCCAAGAGGCAAGCGGACCTAGGTACCCGCCACTGATTGTTGAGAAAATAGATTCTTGGACACGCCACTTCAAGATACTAGCTACCAAACTGGGACGCCCGCCGAACGGCAGGCCTTTCAGACAGGGAATACGGTTCACACCGACGGAAGAAAACGAATACAGAGTTATTCAAGCGTACCTCACGGAGTTAGAGAGAGACGAGAACATTTCATGGTTCTCGTACTCGCTCCCCGCTGAAAGGAATTTGAAGGTAGCGATCCGCGGCCTGCCGGCGGACACTAATCCGGAAGAGATAAAAGAGGCCCTGGAAGAGAAAGGATTCTCACCAGAATATGTAAAATGTATCCAGGGCCGAGAAGGGCGTCCCGGCTGCATTTTCTATTCGCAGCTAAAGAAAACAGCTAACCTGATCCCGGCAATATTTGAAATAGAAGAGCTCCTATTAATGCCGGGAGTCACCATTGAAGCATGGCGTGGGAAGAAGGGACCCGCGCAGTGCCACCGCTGCCAAAAGTTTAGACACAGCTCCCATAACTGTCACAGACAGCAAGCCTGTGTCAGATGCGGCGAGCCCCACATGGCAAAGGAATGCCCGCGCCCCCTAGACATGCCGGCAACTTGCGCAAATTGTGAGGGCTCGCACCCCGCTAACTTCAAATCGTGCCCGGTATTTAAACTTGAAATCAGAAACAAGAAGGCGGGCACGATCGCAGAAACCAGGACACTACGCGGAAAGAAAGGCACTGCGCCGGTCATCCCGGCTACGGTGGAGGAGACTGCGCCAACTACCCTTATGGCGCCAGCCAATCTACCGAAAATGACGGCAGAGCGCAGAGGCAAACGCGCCAAGAAACCCAAGGCCAAGAAGGCAGAAAACACGGAGAAACCGAAAGCTCCCGCAGCTCCCACAAATACCGCAGCTCCCACCGATCGCCGGGACTCCCTCGGGCAAACCATAGGAGTCCTGAAGGACATCTTGGAGGCTGTGCAGACGGGGATGGACCCCGAAACCGCCACCCTCCGCGGTCTAATGAAGATTTTAAACGCCCATAATGGATCACAACAGTAACGTAATATGCTACTGGAATGCCCAGGGGCTCGCGAGGGAAAAGACACGGTTGACCACTTTCCTTCGCGAGCACAAGATAAACATTTTCCTGGTCAACGAGACTCTACTCAACCCCAAGACGGCATATAAAATCTCAAATTACCACACCTACAGGTAAGATGAGACCAACGCGGAGGGCCGAGCAATGCGCGGACTCGCAATATTGGTTCACCGCAGGATAGTACATCAGTTACTGCCGATCGTGGAATACAGCTCCTTCCAAGCACTGGGTGTGCTTGTGAGCCTAGCGGGGCAGGAATACCGTTTTTACGCTATTTATCGACCTCCAAATAGCGACCTAAATGCCACTGAAATAAAGAAGCTTTTTGAAGGGGACACGCCTACGGTCGTAGCCGGCGACCTCAACTCCAAGCACACCCACTGGAATTCCACGAAAATCAACGTGCACGGAAGACGCCTATATAGTGCCGCGGTGGACCATAACTTCGACGTCATTGGGCCCAGCGAGCCGACGCATTACTCACCAACAGGCGAGGGTGACGTCATCGACGTCGCCTTGATGAAGAACGTCACAGCGATGCCTATCCTCACAGTTCTACCTGACCTCACATCCGACCACAGACCCGTGCTGATGACCCTCAATGACCTCCCAGCCAGAGTCGCCGCCCCTACGGGGAGAAGGAAAATCTGCTGGGAGTCTTTCACGAAAGAGATACACATCAGCACGGAAACGATGCCTATAGAGTCCGCCGCCGACGTCGATAAGGCAACGGAAGTGCTCACCACAGCGATGCAGAAATCCCTCAACGCCGCATCTCACACCTCCGCACCGGGAGCGAGTACCGACCCCCTCCCGCGGCGGATAAGGGACACTATAAATGAGAAAAAAGAGACCCGCAAACTGTGGCAAGCAACCCGTTGCCCACGCCTCAAGACTAAGCTAAACAAGCTTATAGAAACTGTGAGGATAGCCCTCGAAGAATACTCTGAAAACACGTGGGAAGAGCACATCGAGAGTGTGAGAGACAGCATGCCGTCAGTGCACCGCTTGTGTCGCCACCTGTCGGGAGCACGCCCACCGACAAGACCGCTATTAGGCAGTGACGGCTTATTAAAGTTTAAAGCAGCCGATCGCGCCGAAATCTTTGCGGAACATTTAGAAAGACAATTCCAGCCGAACGAATGTAGCGACGCCGAACACCTGCAACATGTCAACAGCCACCTGCAACAGTACTTTGCAAACACACAAGCTGAGTGCACTGACGTGACAGAGACGGCGATAGAGGAACGTATCGTCTTCTCGCCAGGTCAGGCCTCTCGCATGATAGCGAAGCTACCCGCTAGAAAAGCGCCCGGAATAGACGGCATTACGAATGCCGCACTTAGACACCTACCATTGAAGACGGTGGCGGCTCTCACCCGCATCTTCAATGGAATAATGCGCACCGGACACTTCCCATCCTTGTGGAAGACTGGAAAAGTGATAATGCTGCCTAAGCCCGGAAAAGACCTCAGAAAACCGGAGAGCTACCACCCCATTACGCTGCTAAGCACCCTCTCGAAACTCTTCGAGAGGCTACTGCTTACGCACATGACGCCGCACCTTAAACCCCGAGACGAACAGTACGGGTTTAGGCAGGAGCACTCCACCACGCTCCAGATCACAAGGATGGTGAATGAGATGGCAACAAGTGCCAATAAAAAGGAGTATGTAGCAGTAGTGCTACTTGACATGGAGAAGGCATTCGACAGGGTGTGGCACGAGGGCCTATGCTACAAACTGTCGAAGTCGGCCGCACCCCGGAAGATTGTAGCAGTGCTGTCATCCTTCCTCCAGGACAGATACATTACTGTGGCAGTAGAAGACGCCTTATCGACCAAGAAGCCAGTGAAGGCCGGAGTACCCCAGGGAAGCTGCATCTCACCCGTATGCTACGCCTGGTATACCAACGATATCCCGGTCGTTGGGCAGGCGCAGCTCGCTCTCTACGCTGATGATGCAGCGTACTATGCCTCCTCGTACAGACCAGCCTTCGCGGTCAGAAGACTGCAACCCACGCTGGATGCCTTGCCAGAATGGCTCACGAAGTGGAGATTGTCTGTGAACGTGGGAAAGACACAGGCAATGCTCACGGGAAACACGCAGCTGCCGCACGAACTTCAACTCCTGGGACAAGGCATCCCGTGGAGCTCGAAGATTGACTACCTGGGCGTCAAGATAGATAGACGTCTCAGCTTTAAACACCACATAGACGCCACGATCGGCAAGGTGAAAGGCGCGCGAGCAGCGCTAGCTCCATTGCTGAGATCCAAACTGCCGCTCAAAATCAAAACGGGTATCTATAAAACATACCTTAGACCCCGCCTAACTTACGCAGCACCAGCATGGTACGCATATGCCTCTACAACAAATCGCAAGCATTTACAAGCCCAAGAAAATCTATCGCTACGGATGATCGTTAACGCGCCGCGCTATGTGCGCAACGCTACGATAGCACGAGATCTCCGCCAAGACAAATTAGACACCTTCATCACAAAGCTGACGACGGACATGTTTAAGAGAGCAGACGAGTCGCGGCAGGAACACCTGCGGGGCATTGCCCCGCTGCACGCCAGACCACCCGACGAGAAAGGAAGACGGAAAATGAAACCTTATTCACGTGACATCATAAAGAAACCGGACGAAACAGAGCGAGACATCGCCAAAGAAGACAGTGGTACAACAACAGGTGCGGGGCCGCCGGCCGCCGTGGCTTGTGTCGCTGATCGGTCCACTGGGCTTCCCCCGTGTAGGCGGGGGTTCCACCTGGTGCGGCCTGATCGCCCTGGCTAACTAAGCGGCGGCCGGGTCTAGGCCGCCCTGTTGTTTCAACATATACCGCCAAGCACCATTGAAAAGGTGCACAAGACCTGCCCGTTATAACGGGCAGCGAATGAAGCCTAGGGAAGAGGGCGAAGCCCTGAACCCTAAAATGCCCCAACCCACATGGGATGGGAATGACCAGAACGACCGTCGTAAGCATGCAGTAGCAATCCGACATTCAAAGAAGTAAGATCAAGGAATAAAGGAAGAATAATATCGAAGGAATTGTTTCATTCGGGGAAGACATCCTATACAGGTCCACCACAATCACCAATATCAACCACATTAATATCAGCTAAAACCTCAGAGTCGATCAAAAGACCACTGACACTCTCTGTCCAATGAAGTTCGTATCGGATATGGGGGTGTTTGTTTATTTGGTTGGAGATGTATCGAAGAAGAGGAAGTCTGAAGCTTCTGGGGTGTTTGTGGTTCAACTTCTACAGGTTCACAAGGTTCTTCAATTTCTATTCCATTGACCAGCTCTGGTACGCAATCCAACGAAGAAGATGTCTGAGGCTGGGGTGTTGATATAAGGCGTTAAGCTCCATTAATCTCATAAGCTCATAAGATTCGCCAGGATTTTGTCTGCCTAGTGCAATATTTGATATCATGAAATGGTATCTGACTGAGTGGATAAATTCCGCTATCTCTGAAGCCACCAAGAGTATTTGCAGTGGTATTTCCAGTATTGTAACGGCTGATCAAAAATAACAGAACAGAAAACTATTTCAAAAACACGTTGAAATTTGTATGAAAGTATGGAGGATTCATGGCCACCTATACCGCCAAAAATTGGGGCGGCTATCCTTTTTAATATGGATAGATGCCCTTTTATTTTTAAAACAAACTAAATTCAAATGAGCTATTATTGTCACTTAGGTGTGTAGTCGATGAACCAGTTTATAATTGTAATGGAAATAGAACTGAAGTTGTTGCTACTTATAAAGTTATACAAAAGTAAAAACTCGCGTTTGAAAATTTTACACACTCTTCGCGTTTGCCGCGGAGATTATTCCACGTGTGATCTAAAGAGGTATGTTCCTCACAATCGCCTGCAGGGGACTTAGGTGTGTGGTGCCCAGGCTCTTTATTTAACCTATTAATTCTCTGTTGGGATTTTGGGAAGTTAGCTATTTTGAAAACCAGGCACCTATCCCACTGCGGCACCTATCCGGGTTTTACCCTATATCATTTTTATAAATACTTAGAATATATGTAGATGTCCGAAGTTATACACTGTTTATTAATAATGGGTAAAAGTATATAAAGTAAATATGTAAACAAACATTTACTTAAACTTAAATGAATGAAAAACATACTTATTGTAATATTACTATTATTACTAAATACAATATTATTCACACAATTTAAACACATTTCTTTGGAAAAAAGGGCAGAGTTGCGATTTTTCTACATTATCTATTGTTATCTATACCTACTAACATTATAAGGAGAAAATATTTGTATTTTTGTATGTAACGAATAAAAAATAAAAATTGCTGGACAATTTGCAAAATTATTACACTTTTAGAATCCTACATTATCCCTGAGTCCCTGAGGAATAGAATAGTAGATATCAAAAAGTTTAATAATTTATAGCGGGCCGCTAGTCGTGTATAATTAAGTTCTAAACAGGTTTTACTAGCCAAACCATAGACGTAGGATTTTTCGCTCCAAACTATGCTACCGGCACTAAATTTAATAAAAAGTATTGGTATGAAAAAATTTTATTCCCAATTTAAAACTAAAATAAAACCCCATTTTTAGTTTGTGATTTTTTGCTTACTTTTTGCGCTTTTGCGGTTAAAAGGTTATCAGGCAACTAAAACTAACTTCTCGTTATGTTTAATAGACTGAATGAATGAATGAATGTTTCTCGCATAATCCCCACCCTTAAACTTATTGTCACTTAAGATAGATATATTTGTGCCATTTGTAATAGCAGATAAAGCAATAAGAGCTAGTAAAGTGATAGCATTGCTGGAAGAGGGGTGTAGCCAATGTTACGTCTCTCAGCGGTTACACCACGTGACACGTTCAACCATCCAAACAACCAAGGGACAGGTTCCGCTCAGAGAAGCAACGTTATCTGCTAGGAAACGTTGCATACAACCACGACTTGACCGCTTTTTACTCACTCAGGAACCACAAATGCACTTACATACACCTCAAAGGAAACCTTGAACACGTATAGGTATGAGGACCACAAGTTAGCCTATGGACTGTGAGGAGGAGGCTTTTAGCGGCTGAAATAGTAGACATTCATTAAAAATGGCTCCCTAAATGCTCAAAGATATATAACAGAAATCCTTTGTCAATATACACAACCCGCACTGACTGATTGGTGAAGATGCGATTTGCCCGGACGAAAATGCTCGGGCCCTCCATTCTGGCAACGCAACGTAAGTAGTAGATATGCAAGAAGTCGGTATTCGTCGTTTGGATTAGAAGTATGGTCCTCCTAAAAAGGCGAGTACGACCGGAGCAACCACCTCCACAAAACATCGGGGAGCTTTGTAATTGTAGCAGGTGTGATCTCGGCTGAATCGGAAATCATTCCATATATCTAACTCTATCAACAGTCTGGTGGAAAGCGTGCCAACACATGCCGTACCTATTGGCTGCAAACAGGAGCTCATACTCGTTATTAATTTTTATTATTTAATGTCCTATTTTTTATTAAAAAGAACATAAAATACTAGTCGTCTTACTTTCATTGTACCCATAAAATTGACAATTTGAACACGGCTCTCTGTTTACATTGTCTAAAATACCGATTCCAGGATTTAAGTGTTAAATAACTATAGGTATATTCTTATTGATAATATATATATAATTGTTCTAGTCATCTAAGTTGTCTAATGACATACTAAAAATATTAATGTTAACCACCGAAAAGCCAATGTCTGTAGGCGCCCCGTATTTCTTGTAATGGAGTCTAGTTTTAATCTACCTATATAAAGTAGACAGCAGTATGGTACCTCACTAATATGAAGCTTCTATGAAAGCTTATAGTTTAGTTATTGCACGGTGATAAGGTACCTATTTTACGAATGCCCGTCTGGCTAGCTACCCCATGTGATTTGTAGGGTTATTTAAAAAATAAATTTTCTTCAACATTGCCCAAATATATCAATGTACATATTTGGGTAACGTTGCAAACGCCACGATCGCGAAAGTTCCTCCGATCGAACGCGACGGTTGTAACATATGTCCCGTTTCTATCTAACGCACATTTTTATATAGGTACTTACTAAACTAGCTTTCCAGCCGCGGCTCCGCTCGCTTTTTTTTTGTTAATTGCGCAAAACCATTAACCTCTTTTTGAGCAGTGGGATAAAAATTACATTATGTCCTTTCCCGGGTCTAAAACTATTTCCATACCAAATTTCATCCAAACCGGTCCAGTAGTTTTTGCAAATAAAAATACAAATAGGTATGCAAAAATACAAATCTTTCATCTCAATGTAGTGTAGATGAATAGAGAAGGTTTTCACCGCAGAGTCCCCCAGTGCGGTGGTCGGTGTAGGAGCATGCCGGCTCACTGCTCACTCATCAGGTAGTACTTGAGGACGGAGACCCCCCGGTTGTATCGATCGTAGCAGGAAGACGCTCATATTCACTGTGAAATGTAAACGCTTCGTATTGTACATACTTTTGCAAAGGACTCGTGCGTGGCTGCTTTGAGAATATCGACCGCGTGAGGATGCGCATTTACATGTATTTTCAAATAATAACAAGTTGATGGATGGATGTACTCATGGCTGTGTAGCTCGACTGTCTCTCCTTGACAAGGAAGGTTTCCCGGATTATCGCCAATGAGCTGTTTATTGATTAATATCGGATTTGATTAACGTTCAGAGATTACCTACCATGAAGGTCGGCGAAGTCCTAAGAGAGAAATTTTCAAATATTTAGGAAGTATGCTAAATGAGATGTTACATTACAATATATACAACATCAAAATGTTAATAATTATAAATTTTCCCACTTTTTATTGAATGTGACTTAGGCACACTTAGTTATAAGAATCATAAGGTCTGTATAAACCAGAAATCTGTAAATAAAGTGGTTTGGGGAGAGAGAACTGCTGAACAAATCGAGTTTTATACGCAACTATGCCACTCTCGTTTGAAGAACATTGACTTTCCAGCAGAGCTCTCTCAATGTTGTGACGGACGATGCTGTAATGACGAGCACAGAATTATTATTGGCCGCATGTACTCGGATGTTGTCACCATCCTTTCAGAGGCCGCATCTCCTTCATGTGTACGTGTTCAGGCACGGAGGAGAGGAGGTTACATCGCACGGTGGAATAGGCATGTAGCACCATTTCACAGGGAGGCCAGGCTTAGGTTCTTGGCCTGGATTGATGATGGTAAACCAAAGTGTGGGCAGTCATATGAAAAAATGTGTGAGAGTAAGAAACCTTTTCAAAATAGACTAAAGTGGTGTAAAAATCAACAGGACCAGATTAAAACGGATATTCTTGCATCACATCACGCTGACAAAAAAATTTAAAATTTTTTGGAATGAGATCAATAAATTGAATGTGAAGCCTGGCCTCCCTGTGAGTATTGAAGGGGTGACTGAACACAAAATGGTCGCTAATCTCTTTAGAGATCACTTCAGAGTGTCACCAGGGGTTGAGTTCAGTGGGTGTGAATTGCTCTCTGAGGAGGCTGTCGGTCCAGAACGAACTGTAAGTTTTACTACAGATAAAGTAAGAAAAATAATTCATACTACGCACAAAGGTAAGTCTCCTGGGCACGACAGCCTCAGCATAGAGCATCTTAAGTATGCTGGGGTGCACATGCCACGTGTGCTCTCTTTGTTTTACAACTTGTGTCTGTGTCATGGTTACGTGCCGGATGAGACGCATCGAACAAAAATAATTATCGTCCTATTTCTCTGGCAACCGTGCTGGCCAAGGTACTTGACAGCCTGCTTAACGACATATTGATACAACACGTTAAACTGCACGATGCACAGTTTGGCTTTACGGCCGGACTCTCGACGGAAAGCGCTATATTGTGTCTCAAAGTCAAAGTCAAAGTCAAAATCATTTATTCAATTTAGGCGTCTATGACGCTCTTATGAAGGTCAATTACAAATTTTAGTATTGAAATATTCTACATTGTACTGCCACGTTCAGCAAATAAAGTGTATAGAGCCACTGCGAGAAGAACGGGCAAGAAACTCGGGGCCATTCTTTTAAACATCTTTTAACAATGTGTTACATACATACTATATAATAGAGTTATTACAATATTTGTTTAAATTATGTAGGTGACAGGCAATAGCTTGGCGGAGGCGGAATTGTCCAGGCATTTTTGACGTTTATGTAATCAGAAACTGTGTAGTAGGATTTTTTAATCAATATGTTTTTCACATGCAACTTGAATTTCCCTTCTGTGAGCGTTGTAATATGTTTAGGAACTTTATTATAAAACCGCACACAATTACCTAAGAAGGACCTTTTATTTGTCTTTGCTAATCTAAAACCTGGCACCGCTATTTTATCTTTATTCCTAGTATTGTAATCGTGATTGTCACTGTTTAATTTAAATTTACTCAAATTTTTACGAACATACATAATATTTTCAAATATATACAGACTTGGTAAAGTTAAAATATCAATTTCTTTAAAAAGATCCCTCACAGATTCCCTAGGACCCATTTTATATATGGCTCGAATTGCACGCTTTTGTATGATAAAGATTGTCTCTATCTCAGCAGCAGTTCCCCACAGCAATACGCCATACGACATAATACTGTGGAAGTACGCGTAATAAACTAGGCGAGCAGTAGCTACGTCTGTTAACTGTCTTATCCTAAGAACTGCATATGCTGCAGAACTAAGTCTTCCGGAGAGATCATGTATATGTGGATCCCATTGTAAAGTGGAATCCATTTTGATTCCCAGGAAGACTGTCGCTTTGTCAATAGGGAGTTTATCTGGGCCAAGCTTTATGTTTGGTTCAACATAAGGAACATTTGGTAAAGAAAACTTTAAACATTTCGTCTTTTTTGAATTTAGGAGAAGATTATTAGCGGCGAACCATTTACAAATCTTAGATAATACATTATTTACATGCGTCAGTTCACTGTCTTTCCTGTCTACTTTAAAAATCAGAGAGGTATCATCTGCGAATAAAACAATATCACAGAAATCTTTGACCATGTAAGGCAGATCATTAATATATGTTAGAAACAGAAAAGGTCCCAAAATTGATCCCTGTGGTACTCCCATTTTTACCAATGACCCGGAAGAAGTATTGCCACTTATTCCAACCCTCTGTAGCCTGTCTGACAGATATGACTCTATAAGATTCAGAGCTTTTCCACGAATACCATAGTGGCAAAGTTTACGAATCAGAGTGCAGTGCTCTACACAGTCGAATGCCTTGGAAAGATCACAAAATACGCCAATAGCATCATGTGAACTCTCCCAGGCTTCCAGTATATGCGACATCAATTGAACACCTGCATCTGTTGTGGATTTGCTCTTGGTGAAACCAAACTGATTCTCATTTAATAAATTATGCTTGTTAAAATGGGATAGTAGTTGTTTGAGCATAATTTTTTCGAATACTTTACTCAGAACAGACCTAGAGATAAACCTAGAGATTCAACAGACATATGTTTAATCTCTAGGTTTATTTTTACCAGTTTCACTATTTATAGTCTTCCAAATGGTTTTTATTTTATTTTTAGACTTGCTAATTTTGTTTCTAATAAAAAGAGATTTAGCACACAAGCAAACAGACTTGAACATTTTTGAATACTCCCTAACATAATCATGAAACTGTTTGCCTGTTGTGGCCCAATCACCGAACTTCAACTTTCCATCTATTTGTTTTTTTATTTTTGGACATACTTTTTGAAACTCAGTGTTTACTAAAGAAAATAAGCTATTATAAATGTCATTTGGGTCACTATGAGAAAAACTTGTAATGCCAAGCTTAGCTTCTATGTTGGTACTGAGTATTTCCAGCCTACTAGTTGTTAATGGTCTATGTTCAATTTCATACCTCTCTGTTTTTCTGATTCCATCAAATTTTTTCGCTAGGCCCTCATGATCAGATCTAACACCCTTCATTATTGACTTTTCTTTAGTCTTACAGTTTGAGTATATATTGTCTATACAGGTAGCTGAAGTGTCTGATATCCTAGTGGGCTCACAGAATAGAAATTTCAAATTAAATGACTTAAACAATGAAATAAGATCAGTCTTATTTTTAGTATTCAATAAATATCTATATTAAAATCACCACATACAAATATGGGTTTTTTGCATTTTGAAATTTTCTGTAGTATATTTTCCAAAGTGGATAAAAATTCTGTAAAATTTTGAGCACGACCTTCATCTGTTGGTGGTCGATATACGCACAACACGAGATGCCTGTCCACCTCCACACAAGCAACCTCACAGACACGCTCGACAGAACATCTGACCAGGTCACGGCGTTCTTTAAATTTTAAATTATTTTTTACTAGTATAATACACCCTCCTCCTTCTGCAGATGATCTGTTAAACGCACTACCCACACTAAAATTCTTAACATTAAATAACATTTTATCTGCTCTAAGCCAAGTTTCAGTGAAACATAATATGTCAAATGGATATTTATCTAAGAATATTTCAATTTCAAGTATTTTGCCAGGGAAGCGATTTATATTTTGGTAGTATAGTGCTATATCAGAACACTTCCCTGTTGTCTCTCTTAAAAGTTTAAACTGTTTGACTGAACATTAGTACATGTACTAAAATCTGTAGCGTCAAAACTAGACTTAGTTATATTTCCTATAACCGACTCAATATTATAAGCTTCCAAAGTAGCAATTAAATTTTTATATTTCTTAGGTAGGTACATCCTATCCTGAGTCAACATAAAGTGAGTAATAAATTTATTACAGTCAAAAAATAAAAGTTTGTCTCCATGACGACATGTCATATTATATAGAATTGTATTTAATGAGTGAATATGCTCATTCTGGCTTTGAGTCAGTGCATCTGAATAGGGAAATGCACATAACATGATTTGATACGCATCAAGATTTAACAATGAAGTTATACTTGCTATTAACTGTTTCCTGTCAATACCCAAACTTTGGCCTAAGTACACAATAACTATGGTATTTTTATCAATTTCAGAAGCCATAATTTTCTCCTCAATCTGTGCATAAGAAGCACCAGGCATGCAGTAATTTTTAACCGAGCAGTTTAGTGAATTACCAAGTAATGAACCAACATTTTTGCCTATTGCGTCTGAAAAAACCAAAACTTTGGTTACCATATCCTGGTTAGTGGTGATACCCTGACTCTCCCCCCGCACTGCTTCAGTGCATGTTTTGTTTAATGGCTGAGCTATTGTTGGTATTGAATGGGGCTCTCTGGTTGCTTGCGGCTTACTATGAGACCTTGAGCATGCACACTCAATATTTCTCACACTCTCCACATTGGTGGTCACAAGATCCATTAAACTTATAGCTTCCTTGTAGTGATCACTAAGATGGTTTTGAGCTGATAAGTAGCTAGAGAAAATATTTTGCAATAATTTCTCTTTTTCTAGCAGCTCAGAGCGAAGACTCAGAGTATCATCATCATACAGTTGCTTAGTAATTTCTAATTCATCTAAACAATTTTGAAGATTTTCCTGTAAAAGTAACTTATCTTTCACCAAATTCACATTTCTCTTGAAATAGTTCCTGTTTTTAAGTTGTTTTTTGCACTTCCACATCACTTTTTTAAGCTTAAAATACTTTTTGATTTTCTTATGGCTCTGAAAGACTGGAAATTGACTGCATGTAGTGTTCTCATCAGTCAAGTCAATAGTGACAATAGGCTGCAGGGAGCTTGCTGATTCCATGCCACTACCGACCAGCTCATTGTATAAATTTAAGGTGTCAGCGGCCTGTTCATTGAACTTTGTCGAATTTAACAACATGATTTCATGTTGAGCCTTACTTAATTCAAATTCAAGTTCTGATATACGGCTCAAGGCCTGTTCATGCGTCTCACTACATTCTTTAAATGACAGTACAATGTTCTGTAGCTGTTCATTTTGTTGGAGCACTTCTGAGTAATCAGTGTACAGACTGGCAAGTTCACTCTTGAGTTCAGTGTTTTTTGACACAATTTTGTTCAACTCAACCTCACTGTCTTCTCTTTCTTGTAGAAGCTGGTCAGAGAGGTCTTTGTGCTTTTGCAGGTCCTGCAGAGCAACTCTGAGTTTCTCTTCCAGTTCTCTTGCCAAGGTTTTCCTTGTAGTTACAGGCATAGTGAAGTACCAACAACTCCGAACAATTACTGGAAAACAGATAAAAGTAGCTAAGTTTCTGTTTCAAGAAGTATTCTAGGTATGTATGTATTCTTTACAATTCAAACTCAAAGCTACAATTATTTCCTATATTAATTATATACTATAAACAAAATCAACAAATCAAGTCAGAATACAGTTATTAATACACAAAAAAATATTATTTGTTTACATTTGTATATGCAACAGATAAAAAGGGAAAAAGAAACTGAAAATTTGTTAGAAATACAGAGAAATTAGTTTAATAGATGATGGTCAGAAACAGATTGGAGAGAAAAAAGTATGAAGCTTTTTATCTGCTAACAAAAGCAACAAATGATTGATGGTAATAGGTATACCTTATTATGTTTCTTCTTTAATAGATAATTTTTGTGGGCTTGACTACTATAAATATTGAAGTGTAAAGTTATTAGCACTAGCATCCAGAGCAGACCGGTGTCCTCTAGCAGCACCCGTTCACGAGTTAATGCATGTGCCAGCCATCGCCTTCTTCAACCATTTTTGAGGGAGGATGGCGACCCGACACACAACACCACCACTAGACAACACCTTTATGTGAGCATGACCGTTCTGAATACCCGTGCCTACGGATACTACTACAAATTCACAACTTTGAGACTGAGTTGCAAACCAGGATTAGGAGTCAAATAGTGTTGAATGTCTGAGGCAAAAGAAAAAACATCAACTTTGCTCCACTATTTTGTCTAGCAAGATAGTCAGTACACAGCCAATTTGCGATTATTAACGTAGCACCAAGTGAGTGATAACGGAAATGTGTTAAATGTGTACTTAAAGTTAGATATTAGACATTATACTCCCCAGTAAAAATCCAAGATGTTTGAAATCTCAACCGCTGCTGTAGGATGACGTACTATGATATTTATTCACTGTTTAATTAATATGTCACGAACTAAATTATTCACACTATAAAGCTACTTTTAACAAACATTAATTATGCAAAAACACTACAAATTAGCCTTATTTTCTATTTAAAACAATTATTAAAATACGGAGAAAACATTATGACCTCTTAAGCGGGCTGTCGATTACTACACGGATAGGAAGACACCGGTGTACGCCTGCTTCCTTGATCTTACCAAGGCCTTCGATACCGTGGTGTATCAGAAGCTTTGGGACAAGTTACGGGCTGCGGGTGTGCCGGAGGAAGTAACAGTCATGTTAAAGTGCTGGTACGGCTGTCAGAGGAATCAGGTTAGATGGGCGGGGACGTTGTCCGATGAGTACGCCATGGACTGTGGTGTGAGACAGGGTGTGATTTCCTCTCCTCTGTTATTCAATTTATATGTGAACGACCTCATCGACGAGCTCAGCGGCACTCATACGGGTTGCATTATTGATGGTATAAGCGTAAATAATATTAGCTATACGGATGATATGGTGCTGCTGGGCCCGTCGGTGGGTTCGATACGAAAACTGATTGGTAAATGTGAGGCATATGCAGCGGAACATGGATGTAAGTATAACTCGAAGAAGAGCGAAGTGCTCATATTTAAGAGTGGAAATATTGTACCCGTGCATGTTCCGCCTATTATGCTTAACGGTGCGGCTCTGCAGGTGGTGACTAGTTTTAGGTATTTGGGGCACATTGTTACTTGGGACATGAAAGAAAATATTGACATAGAGAGGGAGCGTAGAGCACTGGCAGTCCGTGGAAATATGATCGCACGCAGGTTTGCTCGATGCTCGAGGGAAGTGAAGATAACTCTGTTTAAGGCGTACTGCCAATCCTTCTACTCGAGCGCTCTATGGATTAACCATACCCACCGGGCTGCCAGTGATCTACGCATACAATATAACGACATTTTCAGGGTGCTACTGCGGCTGCCTCGCTTCTGCAGCGCATCTCAGATGTTTGCTGAAGCGCACACGGATGACTTTCATGCGATTATTCGCAAGAAAGTCGCGTCTTTACGGCAGCGAATACGAGCCAGCCGCAATGGTATCCTGCAAATGTTTGCTGCCCGTTTTGACTGTCCCATCCAGCACAAATGGATGTCTGTGCTCATGGGACAGAAGTTATAGTTATGTAAAATGTAACCAATAGTATATTTTTGAAATGTGTGTGATTATTATAATGTATTTATGTTATCAATGAATTATTTAGTTTTATGGATTCTTGTGATCTGAAATAAATGACATTATTATTATTATTATTAATCCGACTACACCACCACTGATGAGATTCAATTATGTGCAGGTAGTACACGAACTAGGAATGTAATTGTACTGTTATTTGGCGGATAATTTAATATTTCTTTGTCTTCAAATCAGTCTCGCTACAAAGTTGACTACATCCTCAAATATAATTGTAGCTTGCGCGGTGTTACACAACATGAGGACGAAATGCGAAGTATTTGACACCACATTTGATTTGGAAGGGGCAACCGATAGTGAAGAAGCTGACAGCTCATATGTAGGTACAGACTAACCCTGCATCTTTTTTTATGTTATTGTGACGGAAGAAGATCGAGGCCCACCTGATGTTAAGCGGACTAACCTCTGCCTATAATAGATGCATTTCATAAAAGTCACAGATTGCACTACACCCGTCAGCTTGAGACATATTTGTTCAGTCTCATGTGCCTCTAATTTCACTGGCTCTCACTGCTGCCGGAACACACCGTTAGGTGCTTGGCGACAGATTTTCTACTTGAGGGTGGTCGCTAGCCAGGCGGGCATTCGCAAAATACTCTTCCACCATGCGGTGAAGTAAAACCCGCGGCGGGATTCAAACCATGAGCCTGCTGCGCGGCAGTCCATAGCCTGATGCCACTAAACCATCACTGCTTCAAAACCTGGACTTGCATACAGAAACTCAATAGTGGAACAATATTATAATCAAGTCCAATATTGTTATGTGGGTTAATTGAGTATACAGGGAAGATTCAAATTCAAAACCTCAATTTTGTGCTCTGTTTCACTTACTCTCATAACTTTTTTCTATGTTTGTCCCTTTCTAACATAATGATACCAGACAAGAATAAAGAAAATTAAAACAAAGAAGTTGAACAATATTTGTCTATGGCTGGAGGCAAACTCGATGGAGCAGGTATGGAGCTATCGTTCGTTCTCAACTGTGAATTTAAAATGGCGGAGTAAACTCGTCAAATCTGGAGTTCGAACCCCGGTGAGACCGGTCGAAGTAAACTCGACCCACTGTCTCTGAGGCTGACATTCAGAGACAGTGGGTCGAGTTTACTTCGACCGGTCTCACAGGAGTTCGAACTCCAGGTTTGACGAGTTAATTTTCTTTATTGTTGTCTGGTATCATTAGGTAAGAAAGGGACAAACAGAGAAAAAAAGTTATGAGAGTAAGTGAAACAGAGCATTATGAAAGGGCGCGAATTGAGGTTTTGAATTTGAATCTTCACGGCATACCTACCTAATTAACCAGAATTAAAGATGTTACATTTGAGAAAAACTAATGATATTGAAGATAAAATTCTGTTAATTTAATTAAAGCACAAACAAAGATTACTGGATATAGCTGAGGAAGAACATATGAAACTTAGCAAATTATAAAACAATTATGCTAGTCTATCATAATAGAGTTTCCCAACCGGGAGTCCGGTAGGGCTGTTTTCTGTCCCAACCCTGTTGATCACAGTTGCTTCAAATTTTTCAAAATCATTGCTGACTCTTGTAACTACCCATGTCCGTTTTACGGTATTCTTACAAGCGTGTACCTACATTACAGTTATCTACATTCTGGCGCCATTATGTTTTTGGCGGGATGTCGTTTGTCAATAATCATAATCTTATTGCTATTTCTATACTAGATAACCTTGGAAACAATACATTTCTTAATGTAAAGTTATCGAGAAAGTAACATCAAAACATAAACAAAATATTGTAGTATACTTTTTTTTAAATTAAACCTTTCCTGCTATTTACCGTCATGTTTTAGGATTATTAAGATTATTTTAGCAAACTTATTTAGGTACTTACGTACCATAAAAGTGTCTTCGTCAGTTATTTTCATAAAGCTATCATGAAAGAAAAAACATTGCCTGTAGGAGATTGCTGCCAGCAATAAGGCCGCTGATTGTACTATTTTAAGATGGAATATTTTGTAACTACTGTTAATTGTAATTAGAAAGTTCAATAAAAAGTTAGCTATCTAACATGACTCAGTTTATGAAAACCAAATACATAATTATGGTAATGATACAGGATTATAACAACTTTTTCTGCTAATCAATAATTTCATAACTTTGAAAATTAATATTCTATTAGTTACGACAAAGATTAAAAACACCTAAATAAATAATATTATAAGTTGAAACTAATAAGGTCCAATTAAATCAGCATCTGAATAAGTACCAGGAAAATATCCGATTTTATATCAGCTTAAAAAATATATTCTAGCACCTACTGCGTGCTCAGATGATACATGGTATACCTACTTTAAGATTGTCATATCTATGTGAGATAAACTCTAAAAAAAATATTAAAATGGTCACAAACTATCTACGGCCGTCAAAGTCGATAGGTTTTAGATATTCTTGTTTTTTATTTATTTTTATAACTAGATAAAAAGTACAGTGTGTAGACTTGTCTCAGATCAGTTAGGTAAAAAAGCTTTGTTTTTTTTTTATTTGAAAGGAAATGTCGAAATGTCATACTTAAATATAGCTGTTTGTTTCTACATATGATGTATTTTTTCTATTTTAACACACCCTTTACAGCTAACATAATAAGAAATTATCATACACGCTATCGTCAACTTTAACCTTTTACTATAAGGGTAAAGAAATATTAAATTTATTTATAGAGATATACTTCAGACTAAATATGATTTTCCAATAATACAATCCTACAAAAACATTGTATAGTAATTAAAGGAACAATGGTTCGGCAACCATTAGCGGATAAATAAAGCGGATGAAATGCGGATGTATAGATGATAGTTTGTACTATCGGTTGCCACTTCCAAGTCATGTGGTGTCAAATTCTTTGCAGTTCATCCTCATGTTGTATAACACCGCACAAGCCACAATCATATTTGTGGATATTGTCAATTTTGTAGCGACACTGATTTGAAGGCAAGGAAATATTTTATCCATATACCAAAAAACCGCTCAACTACATTCCTAGTGCGTGTACTACCTGCACATAATTGAATCTAATCTGTGGTGGTGTAGTTGCGTAAATGAATGGTGTCAATATATACGTGGCCGCTGTCCCCAACTAAGATGCCTTCAAGTTGATTTTGGAAGTTACTAAATACCTCTTATAAGTTTGCAGGAAAATTTAAAATTAATCTGCTAATCCATCAAGTTTGGCAGGTATATTTTTAATTATTCGGCTGACTGAGCTAAGATATGCAGTGTAGGTCACAGAAAACAACCTAGAATATTAAATTAAGTACTTATTAAAAAATATGACATTGGCACCTAGGTACTTACTACCAATATCATTACCATGTTATGTGAATAAACAGTATTACAGCGCAGGTATTGTGTAAACAGTATTATATTCCGAAAGGAAGCGTTTGAGAACCTGTAACGGTTTTGGAACACCGCGTCGTCATAATATGTGAAGGGATCCTTTATAGCGCGAATGTACGTGTTAGAAAATCTTGGCAGGATCTATTTGCTCTAAATCTGGAAATACTTCATCCCTATAATTAGTTTTCGTAAAAATATTAAATACAAATCATATCTCAGTTCCTACTATATAGCAAGGCGGTTTTGCGCCGCGTGACGTTTGAGTTCGACTGGAGTCGCCGATTTCGCGACTCAGCCCGTCTCATTCTCCGCTGAGCATATACTCGTACTTCATTAGGGCGAACTCGTCTGTGAATAATAAACTGCTTGGAGTTTGAGTCTAGACTCATATTTTGACATAAAAAAGTTTAAGTGTAAACTCGAACTCGTCTATGAATGTCAGCCTGAATTTTAGCATAACAGTCTCGCAAGTTCCACAAAATGCCACACAGCTATTATTAGAGGGAGCTACCAATAACAAAATTCCTAACAAATTAGCGACTAAGCCAAAATTATTAATCTACGGAACCCAGTAATGTTCGGGGTTAACATTTATGTTGACTCAATTTAGACATGATTTTTGTAAAGATTATGAACATTATGATATTTTTGCATTAACAAAACCGTTCGCGACGGCAGAAGAAATTCTGAAAGACTGTCATAAATTGAAACTAAATAAAGATCAAGATCAGCTGATTTTATGTATAGGTGAGAATGATAAAAATCCTAATAAATTATTGTATGAGCTCTCAGGAGCATTTAAGCGCTTGGAAAAAATAAAAATTATAATATTGAATGTAAAAAGTTATTTATATTTAAATGAAGAAAAGTTGAATTGCAATATTAAAATACTATGTAAATATGTACCCAACTGTGACTTTGTAAATGTTGATAAAAATAATTTGTCCAAATTTTACTATTTATTAGAAATTTGTAAAAAAATATGTTTTTTATAGATTGTCAGTATTATAACAAGAACTATTTGAATGTAGGCAAAATAAAAAAGCACCTAAAAAGCGAAGTCATTGTGAAAAAGATATATGAGCCATCAAGATCAAAAAAATTTGTACAAACTAAGCTAACTCGATACATTGAAAAACCCATGCCTAAAACGAATGCTGCTACTTCTGCTCAGGTAAAATCCCAACCAAAAAAAACCTTGTTAGATTATTTCTGTGTATCCAAACAGTACAGTACAGGTGTAAATAATACACACATCAATACTAAAAATGATTGCATGTTTTTTCGTCCCCAATAGTAGTAATAAGTTTATAATATTTCATCAAAACATAGCTGGGCTACTTGGTAAACTTAACTCTTTAGAATTATGTATAGATTTTTTCCAAGCCAAAAACATTTACATTGACCTGATATGTTTATCAGAAACTTTTGTTTAAGCTGGAACTGAGAGTAATATTCTTCTTAAAGGTTTTCAATTGGTATCATTTTACTCAAGGAAAACAAAAAGGGGAGGTGTATGTATGCTCTTACGAAATAATATAGAATGGAAAGAATTGCCCCTAAGTAAAAACAATTCCGTTGAAAAGTATTTTGAATGTTGTGGAATTGCTATACCTACGCTTAATCTAATAATTTTATGCATTTATCGGATACCGACACGTAAATCCATCTATTATAATATATTTTTCGACAATTTTGAAACAATTTTGCAAAAAATTTCAATAAAATATCCTAATAAAAAAATTGTAATTGCAGGTGACTTAAATATAAATATTCTAAAAATTACTAATGTATATAATCGCCTACGTGACATAGTTTTAAATAATTATATAATTTTTCACATGACTGGGCCTACACGACTAAATTCTTGTATTGATCATTTTATCAGCAATATTCAGGAAGCCAAAGGAGAAATTCATGAATTGTACCTTTCGGACCATAACACCGGTAATATATTGAAAATTCCTCTGTTTAAAAAACTAGCCAGGCTTAATCACTGGTATATATTCTCAAGACAGTATAGTAAAGAGAATATAAGAAAGTTTCAAGAATGCTTGTTCTCCCTAAAATGGTGTGAGGAATTTGACACGGATAACCTAAACGAAGCTTTTAACAGTTTCCATGATATTTTTTGTTTATTTTATGTGTTTCCCCATAAAAAAACGTAAAATTAATAGACGTAACGCACCTCCGTCTTGGATCACTGCAGGCATACGAAAATCTAGCAAACATAAGAGAAACTTGCGTCATCAGTATTATAAAAATAACTCGCCCGAAAAAAAGATGGAATTACAAAAATATAGCTCACTATTAAGATAATGTGTAGAAACTTTACAACGGAAAAATAATTTGACTCACATAAAAAATGCAAAGAATAAGTGTAGAGCCACATGGCAAATTATAAAAAATAAAACAGACTCTCTAGCATCATATTCAGGAATCGATTGTGTTGCGGTAGACGACATGGTCCTACATGATCCGAAGAAAATTGCAGAAGCATTTAATAAATATTATTTAAACATTACAAACAGTTCTACTCATGAAAAGAAACCAGATCAGATAGAATACAAAATAACAATTTCAAACAACAGCTTGTTTCTAAAACCATGTAGTCAAGATGAAATAAAGAAAATTATCATGTCACTTAATAACACACGAGCTGTAGGATTTGACGGAATATGTACAAGCATTATAAAAGATAGCATATCAATCATATTTCCCATTATTCAACATTTTTTTAACCTATCTTTTGTCAAAGGTTTGTTTCCAGACCGTCTTAAGAAATCTGTTATACGCCCACTCCATAAAAAAGACGATAAGCAAAGCTTAAATAATTATCGTTCTATAACATATGTCCATATTTTCCAAGATTTTTGAAAAGGCTATGCATCGGCGTATAAATGGTTTCTTTGTAAAATTTAGAATTATAAATGAAGAACAAAATGGATTTCAAAAAGGGAAATCAACAACACTAGCTGCTTACAATCTTATCAGTCAAGTAGTAAGGCAAATTGATAAACGTATTCCTATATCAGTAATTTTTTTCGACATGAGCAAAGCATTCAATTTTGTCAATCACAAAATTCTTCTTTGCAAATGGTAAAAATATGGCGTTAGAGGTCCTGCTTTGATTGGCTTCAAAGTTATCTATATGACCGAAAGCAATGTGTAGAAGTAACATCCCTAGATAAGAACCATGCTTCAATATCCTAAAGATCTGCTTTTTAAGTGAATACCTGTGGCGTGCCACAATGTAGTATTTTGGGACCCTTACTGTTTCTGATTTACATTAATGACTTGCCTTCAGCAATGGACCAAAAATGTTTACTTTTCGCAGATGACGTTTCGGTTGTAGTAACTGACAAAACTAAACAAACAATACATAATCACGAACATCTAATTTCTGCTGCTGGTGATACAGTCATGAACTGGTTAGATTCCAATAATTTACAAGCGAACATAATAAAAACCAAGTGCGTTCATTTTCATAACTATAATTCAACTGAGAATACTGTAAATGCTTTAATTGGAACGCAACATGTAGAAACTACGGAGATGTATAAGTTTCTAGGTATCATTGTGGACCAACACTGTAATTGGAAGTCCCACGTAGAACATGTTTGTGCTAAACTGAATCGTTTCGTATTTGCATTAAAAAAGCTACGTCGTGCAGTCAATATAAGCGCTGCACTTACGGCGTATCTGTTTTAAGGTATGGCCTCTTGCTGTGGGGAAATTCCACAGACATAACTAAAGTATTTTTAGTGCAAAAAAAATGCATAAGAGCTGTATGTGGCGTGGGCCCCCTAGATTCGTGTAGACCACTGTTCAAAAAATTAAATGTTTTGACCTTGACCGGATTATATATCATGTAAATAGGATTTTTTGTTAAGGAGCATCCTGAAAAATTTGAACAGTTTGACATATGTGCCTATACTGAAAGTCTGAAACACAGAGTAGAGACCCAAGTAGATTAAGAGCAATTTACTGTAAGACGGCTCTAATGGGACGAAACTGCAATGTAATGGCTATTAAGGTTTTTAATAAAATTCCAAGGACTTTTAGGGAGCTCCCTCTAAAATATTTTAAAATAAGACTGCACAAATGGTTGGTCGAAAAGTGTTTTTATAACGTTACCGAGTTTTTTAATTGTTACAATTAGCCATAGATAGTAATTATCCATAATTGACATACTATTTTATTTCTTAAGGTTGAATATATTTTAATTTTTACTGACATGTATATTTGTAATGTAATAAATTAATGTATTTTTTTTATAATTATGATGATTAAAAATTGTAAGCTAAGTTAGGTAGCATAACAATATTTGTGTGACTTTAAAAAAAAAAAATTATATGCCAGATAATGGTGAAACATGTATAGATCTGTTAATTGTATTACTAAGACCACCTTGTTATAACCATGTTTCTTGCAATAAATTTCATTTCATTTTCATTTCATTTTAGATTTTTCAGAAGCAAATCTAAATTGTCAGACGAGATCTAGAACGTGTCAACCCGATTATCACTACGGGCTATTGGAAGTACACCAAGATTTACCAAAAAACGAATAGATGCGAAAAGAAAAAAGATGTTAGTATAACCTAAGTAAAAAATATTTATGCAAATGACCTACGTGAAGGATTTTTTTTCCTAATCAGAAATCACGACTTTTACTATCAAATTCGCTCCCCAAGACGCCTGCCAAGCGTGGGGATATATATTATCAAAATCCTGACTCAATGACTGACAGACAACGCACAGCCTAAACCGCTGGTCACAGAGACTTGAAATTTAGAGGGTGTATTCGTCTTGATGCGTAGAGATGTACTAAGAGAGGATTTTTTGAAATTCAACCCCTAAGGGGGTAATACTGGGTGAAAACGTTTGTATGAAAGTCCTTTGTAAATTAACTTACAGTTCTGAAAATTTGTATTCCGATACATAATTTAAAGTAAAAAAATCCATTTTTAACATATTTTTGACAAGGATGACTTAAGTGGTTGAAATTGGGGATGAAACTTTGTATGGATATGTCATGTTGTTTTTTAAGTGATGGTGATGAAAATTGGTATCTGGGTAGACTTTTAAAACAAAAACATGCCCCAATAATATTTTTGCTTGGGTTAATTAGAAGGAGTGAAAATGAGGAGGAAAGAATAATAAGAATCATATACATATTATTATAAGCTAATAAGATGTATATAATGTAAGATTTACCATTTCTAGTGTCTATATATTTTATCAATGACTGTTGTAATGTCAAATAAGTCATTTATATCAAAAGGGACGCCCCTTTTCATATAAATGTCTTATGTATAACAAGTATTGATATCAATTACTGCAGTTGCTTACTACCTATTGCTTGTCTGTGTAAAATGACCTTCCACCATAGTAGAAAGATAGGAAGTAGGCCATCTCCGGCCCAATCCGCGATATAATTACCTACCAGACTTGCCTGTCTCAGGGTTGTCACTTTTATCAAAACTTTAATTCAGTGCCTAAAATTTGGCAAGGGCCGGGAAGTTGTATTTTTTACTTATGTTGTGTGGGTTCAAAATTTTTATTATTATATATATTATACAACTCAAAATATGATTTTCTCTTACCACGCGATAGTGCTTGTAATGATATTTCGAAACATTAGTATCTAGCATAAGAAGTAGAATAAACTGATTAAAACACATCGTAAAACAACTTTAAAAACTAACGCCTGTCTCTTAGACTATAATTAATATTTGTTGTTGTTACGAATGGTTACGATTCGACCTTTGCTCTATTTATCTGATTCACAATTACGATTTTATAACTGTAAGTATTTAGTTACTATACCTACCTACAACACTGATAAATCGGCATGACTAAACGTAAACAATAATATAATAATGCAATAATAAATAAATAAATAAATAAACAAAGCAATAGCGGCATTTAATTGACAGATCAAAAATACCTAGGTAATACATTCTAGTGGGAAAGTAGACCTGCCTACTTTGTCTGTCTGATAGAAAACTACCTAATAAAATCTATAGGTATCTCACTCATCATCAAGTAAAATTTATAGGTATGCTAGAATAAGTGACTTGCTTACCTTTCCTGTTCAGTAGATAATCTGAACAGAAACAACTCTGAAATAGATGAATTGTTGAAACAGCCAAACACACGGCAGTTCTCCTGAGATTACCTATCACACATTTTTAATTTATTTAGAGGTGCCGAAAACCCGTGACGCTCAAAATTTTCTGCGGTGTTAGCCCCGGCTGGCGCACTGAGAAACGAGTCGAGATTTTGTTAGAGTGTGCGTGCGCGACGCATAGATACTATGGCGCACATATAAGCCGCGTGAGGTGCGTTTGTATGAAGATAACTTACTTCCCACTCTTTCTACTATGCTTCCACCGCCCCTCTACGGGCCTGATAGAGAGAGAGTTGCTGCTCGTTACATTTTTAGGTAAATTTTTTGATTGAATTTAGTTCCGCGGCAAACCTCGTTTCACTCCCCAAAATGTAACAGAATGTTTTGTTATTGGTGTCAATCGCTCGAATAATATGTATTCCAAGCTTGTACGTTTTATCATTTTAATTTTTATATTTGATTTCATAAACAAATCGTCTTTAAATAAACACAGTTTTAGCGCTAAAACAGGGCTGGTTAATATGCTTCTAACATCAAAAGTATTTAAAAAACTGCAATAACTAAAACGTAGAATTTTGATGTGTAAAAAAAAACAATTGACAAATGAATTCACGGCAATTTTTTTTATTACTAAAAATATAAAATTCGAAATTCAAATAGTTCCGATTGAGATGTGATTGATTGAGATGAGAAGTGCAAAACTTTTAGTGTGTCCCATGTATCAGCCAAATTGTCTACTAATGAACACAGCCTCCCCTATTTAGGGGGGGTGAGGGGATTTTGCCATAATCCCCACACTTCTTGGGGATCGCAGTTTAAGATATCAATTCCTCAGAAGGCGCTGATGATTTTACTTTTTCGGAATTATTACACATTTTGTACGTTTAAAATAATTCCTTCGTACATTAACTTCATTCACAAAAAAATAATAATTTAAATATGTGGTGTAGTTCATCGCGCGCGCTCCTTGCTGTTTGCAACGAGTTGCGTCTACTGGCTGCTTTCGGCCAACTGGACCCTGACGAGCAGGGGAGGCTGTGTTCAGCTCAGCAGTGGACGGTCCGGCTGATATAGTAATAGGTACGAGTAGGTACTGCGCTATTACGATCTTTTAATGAGCAAACGTACATGCGACTAGATTTCAAAGGCGTATGTTGACTAATTGAACATTTCTCAAGGAAATAAAAATATCTATCTATATTCTTAGGAATGAGTTTATTAAAACTATAAATGCGGCATATGTCGAGAGCGTGCGCGTGCTCTGTAGGGAGCCGGCAGAGGCTGCTATGAAGTGTTGCCACTGGTCGGCGAGCGCGGCGTCTACGGTGTCGGCCGGCAGCGTGGGGAGCGTCGCCGGCGTGGAGGGTGGCGGCTCGGGCAGGCCGGATGCGGGCGGCGCTGCCTGCGCGGGAGGCGGCGCTGCCTGCCCGGGAGGTGGCACTGCCTGCGCGGGAGGCGGCACTGCCTGCGCGGGAGGCGGCACTGCCGACACAGGCGCTTCCTGCCGCCGCCGGTGTGCTCCCAGCGCTGCGTGCAGCTCGCGAACAGCCAGCCTCTCCATGCCTGTCACACAAACGTGCCACTATTTATACACGGTTATTAGTAAAATGCTAACAACCTCGGATTGACTTCTGCTAGTCCTAACAAACATTTTGGGTTTTTTTTGGAAAACAAAAAAAAATTTTTTTTTGTTTTAATGCCTACTTCGAGCCTAGAGCACATTAATAAATAACCGTACAGAAAGCTTCACCACTACACGCACAGCTATATTTGTGCACCTTGTCGCGACAAGACGCGCGGGGGTTACCGGGGCGTCCGCTCGGCCGTACTAAACCGGATTGAACCAGCTCAGCCTGGGGACAAAGTCAACGTGTGCCACAAAGCAATATAACGCAGACGTGCATGTAGTTTCTAGTTTGATTTATCACAGTATTAATATTGGATTGTAAAACCATAATAGAACCAGACAAGGAGTTTTTGTCTTTTAACATACTAGAAAGAGTGGGGAAGCAAGTTATCTTCATACAAACGCACCGCGCGCGGCTCGTTTGTGTGCGCCATAGTATCTATGCGTCCCGCACGCACACTCTAACACAATCTCGACCCGTTTCTCAGTGCGCCAGCCGGGGCTAACACCGAACAAGGACCGAGCGCACGGCTTTTTGGCACCGGTAAATAAATTAAAAATGTTTGATAATCGCAGGAGAACTTATTGATGTGTGTTCGGCTGTCTAAATAATTCATAGATTCCAGAGTTGTCTCTGTTCAGATTACCTACTGAACAAGAAAGGTAAGCACTTATTCTACCAAACTTATCATTTTTACTTAATGATGAGTGAGATGCATACTTATTTTTTGTTATATTAGGAATGCCCCGCGTCGCTCGTCTCTGGCCCTGCAATCACATAGGTATCGCCTGTCGCTCTTTATTTCATCGTTAAAGGTTTCATCATAGTTTAGGTAAAACCGACCTCACTAACTCTGAACCCAGACAACACAAGTAAAAAATACAACTTCCCGGCCCTTGCCTATCTCTAGGTACTGAATTAAAATTTAGCATATACGAGTACATATAATTTTTTTTTTTTTTTTTTTTATGTTATTGTGAAGGAACAAGCGCGAGGCCCACCTGATGTTAAGCGGTATCCTCTGCCTATAACAGATGCATTTCATCACAAGTGACGAACTGCACTGCGCCCATCACCTTGAGACATACCTGTTAAGTCTCATTTTGCCTGTTATTTCACTGGCTCTCAAGGACTGCTGCCGGAACACACCGTTAGGTGCTTGGCGACAGATTTTCTACTTGAGGGTGGTCGCTAGCCAGGCGGGCATTCGCAAAATGCCCTTCCACCATGCGGTGAAGCTCAAGCTCTGGGCGGGATTCGAACCATGGACCTGCTGCGCGGCAGTCCATAGCCAATGCCACTGAGCCATCACTGCTACATAAATATATATTATAAATAAGTAACAACCCTGAGTCAGGCAAGTACGGTAGGTAATTATATCGCAGATTTGGCCGGAGGTGGCCTACTCCCCACTCTTTCTACTATGCTTTTAAGGTGGGGCCGTACATAATTTGCTCACCTAAAACCACATACAACTTTGTATTTCCGAGTCCTACGGGCAAAATGCTATTTTATATTGAAATTTGGTAGTTTTTTCTTTGGTTCCTAAAACCTCAAAACACGATTGGAAATAAAAACCTCGATAGAAAAAAAACTTGAAAAATGTGTGTTTTACACACGTTTTGTTATATATCTCATAATCTCCTTGATAATATAAAATAATTCTTACATTGATAAATAGAGAATAACTATGCCCTTAGTTCTTTAAACCAGTTATATTATTAAATGTTTAGTTTTCTCATAATTAACAATTATTTGATGTGGCGCTTTTGACCTTTTTAAATACTGCAGGCGCTAATCGCAATGACACAGTCTGTCCCTTTCGTAAGCATTCGTTACCCATTGCACGCTATTTCTTTCTATCTTTCAGTCAGTATGCCCCGGCATTCCTGCGAGGTGGACGTATTGTTCGGCTTTCTAGCACCGCGTTCTAAATAATTAACGTATTTTTTTCTGTGTTGATTAACTAACAGGATATAGTAAGTAGGTATATAGATTTTTGTGCCGGTGACGATGGGAAAACCAAGAAAATTTGGTCCTAGACAATATAAAAAATACCTAAAACAGAGGGCCAGTGAAATGAGAAAGAAAAAAAGTAAGTATACTCACGTAATTGTATTTTTTAAGTTTCCATATACAATTATTCTTTGAATATTTTTTGTGCTGGTTCATGTGGTTTGGTGTTAGTTTTTAGGAAGATTGGGTTCGATATCTAATTATTGGTAGGTAAGCTAACTTTTCCTATAATTACCTACTTATGTACTACTAAATTCTTTATAGAAACCAAAACGGTACGTCCATTGAGTTTGTGAATGTGACCGATGCTGCTCAAGCACAAGCGAGCGTGGATAACGCACGGGCGGCGTCGTCTGATCGCCCTGATCATAAGACGATGGGGTCGTTGACCTGTCTGCCGGAACAAAATAGTCCGGTGATGACTTTGGCAATGGACTCGTCGGAACTGGACAATACAAATGTTGGTATCTTGCCTGGTATTTTGTACTGACCTTCCAGGAACCACCTATTGAATAAAATTTAGAAACCTAGGTTTATATCTAAATGCCTTGTGTTGATTGTATACGTATAGGTACCTACCCACCTACCTGACTTACCCCCACGGTATTTCCCCTATCAACAATTTTATTTTGATAATGGATAAAAAATACTTTTAGGGTATTCAGATACTAATACCTAACCTATGAATTATTAGGTAGGTGCATACCTTCACCAAGATTCGTTCAGCCATATGTAGGTAAGTTATAACCACAGAGAAGACTATAGCATAAGTACATACTTAGGTAAGTTTACTCATTATAACGAAAGTAAAACTATATTTCTTACGGCTAGCTCCTGTTGGTGAAGGTGTTGTCGAGGATGGTAAACGGGTTGGGCCTATAATAATTCCTGGCTCTCAAGGACTGCTGACGGAACACACTGTTAGGTGCGTGACAATAGATTTTTCTACTTGGGGGTGGTTATAAGCTGTTTTGCATACTGCACGTATCCTACCTATTATTATGATATTATGTAGAAAATAGGTAAGTAGGTACCTATGTAAGTTTACTACTAATATATATTTACACTATCAAATATTTTGCAGAAATCAAAACGATTCATTTATTGAGCTCGTGAATGTGAGTTACGAGCCCATTCAAGCACTCGATAGCTAGGATAGAGCGCAGGCGGTGGCGGCGGTGCTATCCAGTCAACTGGCCACAGAAAAACAAGCCATAACGACAGCACTGCCCGAGCAGAATGCGTCGGCGACGACGAATTTAGCAGTGAACTCGCCAGTACTAGAATGTGTCGACATAAAACGCAGGTAGGTACTATACCTACGAGTCTACTTATGGAGATACCTACCTACATATAAAATTTTCTTATAAATAGTTTTGTAGTGATACATGATAGTACTACCTCCTTCATATCATTATAATTTTTCACCATTGATCACGCGGTTGAAAGAGCGGTACGCATCAATCATTAGGTAGATTCCTATGTTGTGACTTCGCTTTCAAACGAAGTCTTAGTGAAGGTTTAGTAGACAAAGTTGAAATGATTACTACTTTGTAAAAAAGGGGAATAATACAAATTGAAAATTCCAACAATTATGTGAGCGGGACTTTTTCTACCGGGGTTACCAGGGCTTACTATACCGCTATTTTATCATAGCGTTAGTATTGCAAATCACACCTATTTGCAATACTAACGCTATGATAAAATAGCGATACCGATATATTAGCACCACCGATTATTTATTATTGTTTTCTTATTGAAATCATAAGATTTATATGCTAATGATACTGTACATACATACATACATAAAATCACGCCTCTTTCCCGTAGGGGTAGGCAGAGACCACGGATTTCCACTTACTACGATCCTTACATAATTCTTTCGCTTCATCTACACTCATCAATCCTTCATACTACTACATAAGCGTCGGTTTAGGGTACTCTTGACCTGGCCTTTTTTCAGAACGTCTTCAATCAGATTTCGGAACGTTCGCCTAGGTCATCCACTTCCAAAACTTCCGTTCACTTGTCCCATGTATATCTGTTTAGTCATTCTTATTTCATTCATTCTCTCCACATGTCCAAACCATCTTAACAAACCTTTCTCGATTTTTGTCACTACATCCTCATTCACACCACATCGTTTTCTTATCACACTATTCCTTATCCTGTCACTCCGTTTGACTCCAATCATGCTCCTCAATGCTCTCATCTCCACGGCATTTATTCTACTTTCATGCTTTTTCTGCCACACTCAACTTTCACTATCATACATTAGTGTCGGAACCAACACTCCCCCATGAACAGCCAGACGAGCCTTTTTAGACACCTTCTGACTGTTCATAAACGCGTGCAATGCTCCGTTTACCATGTTTCCAGCGTTCGCTCTCCTTTCTATATCTTTTTCACACTCACCATCTTTTGTAAACATGGATCCTAAGTATACAAACTCTTTCACTTGTTCCACTTTTTCACCTCTGATCACAATATTGCAATCGGTCACTCTATCATCTCGTTCAAACACCATAACTTTCGTCTCACTTGCATTTATTTTCATTCCCTTTCTTTCTAAAGCCTCATGCATAACATTTACCATCTCCTGCAACTCTTTTACCGACGACGCAAGTATTACTTGGTCATCAGCGTAGAGAAGACATTTGATGAGTAACTCGTTCATTCTTAATCCACATTCACTGTCTTTCAGGTTTGTCAAACAGTCACAAATATGTAGTTCCAACAGGACGGTGCCACTTGTCACAAAGCATGGGAAACATTAAATTTATTAGATGAGAAATTCGAATGCTTCGTCATCTTGCGTGATGTCGACTTCAACTGGCTCGCTAACACGCTTAACACCGCTCGACTACTTTCTGTGGGGTAACGTGAAGTCTCTAGTCTATGCAGACAAACCACAGTCAATTGCCTTGAGGGACAAAGAACGGTTAATGCAGAATGGTGTGCTAGCATTTGTTTGCCACAGGTCGTTTCTGAACTCCGTAAAGAGAACTGCAACCGCCGCATCATCCTCCATCACGACAATGCGAGTTGTCTCACCGCGCACAGAACAAGAGTTTTTAGAGCAAAAAAACATAGAATTATTAAACCATCCGCCGTACAGCCCCGACCTAAGCTCTAATGATTTCTATACTTTCCCTAAAATAAAGAATAAATTGCGTAGTCAGAGATTTTCATCACTTGAAGAAGCTGTGGACGCCTACAAAACGGCGATTTTGGATACCCCAACTTCCGAATGGAATGGTTGCTTCAATGATTGGTTCCATCGTATGGAAAAATGTGTCAAATTTCGCGGAGAATACTTCGAAAAGCAACAAATACATTTTTAAATAGTAATGTTGTGTCACTTCCTTGATTCCCGAAATTTTCAGTGCCGCCCTCGTATACATATAAGTTTTAATTATATTATAATTAATATACCTACATATGTTTAACGTTATTAGCAGTAAGTACATAATGACATTAGTATAATTACGTAATTTATATATTGTGTTGTAAAGTATTTTGGTAAACGCAATATCTGTTAATCTTCAAAATATACCGTTATTTCTCTTTTCGTAGACATTGTCGATACTTATAAGTCTTATAACGATACTATATCGTACTTATTTCCTACTCATCATAATATTATTTTAATTTACCTGTACATCCTACGATACTTTATAATATACTTATAATTATACTAATAATATAATTATACTGAATAATATCGATAGGCCATTTTTACCACTTCACAGTCCTTAACTGTGACGCAAATTGCAATATATTTAGAGAGGCACGTATTCTTTGCACAAAACACATCACGATGGGTGACACCTAAGTATATTTCATAATATCGGAAAATATCCATTTTTACCAGTTTTTCAGGCCCTACCTGAGACTTACTTGGCAATTTATTTCGAGTAGCAGACTAACAATGCACAAAGTACATAATATCACAATACGTACCTAGGTAGGTTGTTACTGCATACGAACCTACGTATGCTGGTATTATACCTACCATGATTGATAAGTACCTACCTTTCTTGGTTACGTGCTTGTTCATGGTTATTCTTTTAGAACTTGTATTATTTATTACCGAATATCTAATAAACTGTTTATTATTATAGAAAACAATAATTAAGTACATAGGTTCACTAGGTAGTTGCTAACTTGTTCGATAGATTTCTACCAGTTTTTAAAATACCTACAAAGTAAGTTTATATTATGTTTTTGCAATAAAGTTATTATAATGTTAAATTAAAGTACTTTTATTTTAATATAATTATACCTACTTTTACATGCTCACGTAAACGTCATGTATATATGATTTACTAAGATATATATCTATCTATAATTTTCTAAGGCAATAGAAGGAAATCGGACAATAAAATCACAAAGTATTTCATTTACCTGCAATCACAGATTATATACTAATTGCTAGCGCCCTGCGTACGTACATTAGATCTGCGCTTACTATAATCCGGTCAAATTGCGTTGCTTGCGAAGCGGGACCCGAACTTGTGCATTCGGTCGCATTTGCGAAATCCATCTTTCCGCGCTGGTATGGCGCGTCCTTAAGCTATTGCATAGCTTCTATCGCGGGCGTTGAGCGTGGAGACCGAATCCATAAATTCCGTAACGAAAATAACATAACACCCCCCCACTCCGACCGGCACATCGGTGATACTTTTTAGTTTTGTCATCTATCGATGAATAGCAGAACTCTTAATGACTTTTTGAAATATCACGCTTGTCTCTTTAGTTCAGGAACTCGCCTCTAGGTGGCATAAATAATTATAATTGCATAAGTTGATAAAAAATGCTATGCAATAGCTTTACCACGGCAGTTTGTAAGTGCCACACGTCTTTTTTTTATTTTTATTGTGACAGAACAAACACGAGGCCCACTTGATGTTAATCGGACTAACCTCTGCCTATAACAGATGTATTTCGTCACAAGTCACGAACTGCACCGAGTCCGCCACCGAGTTTTGAACTTTATGTGATAAATGTATTGTTAGGTATTTTAATATAGGTTAATACTGCATAAAGATGTCGTCTGCCAACTGAAGAAAGTTGCTGCGATTTGGCTTAAAATTAAAATATAAGTTGTTCTGGACGTCCTCATTCCGAATTTGGACTTTATTTTTCCGATGGCGTCTGCCAAGTGAAAAATGTTACTCCGATTTGGTCTAGGTGGTTCTTGACGTCCTCATTCCGAATACGGAACTTTTTTCCATGACGTCTGCCAAGTTATAAAAGTTACTCCTATTTGGCTGAAAATCGATATCTAGGTAGTTCTGGGCGTCCATATTACGAATTTGGAATTTGTTTTTCGATGACGTCTGCCAAGTGAAAAAAGGTACTCCAATTTGGCTGAAAATAGATGTCTAGGTTGTTTTGGACGTCCTCATTCCGAATACGGAACTTTTACGTTGACGTCTGCCAAGCGAAAAAAGTTACTCCGATTTGGCTGAAAATCGATATTAAGGTTGTTCTGGACGTCAATATTACGAATATGGAATTTTATTTTCGATGACGTCTGCCAAGTGAAAAAAGTTACTCCAATTTGTCTGAAAATCGATATCTAGGATGTTATGGACGTCGTTATTCTGAATATGTAATTTTTATGAAATCAATATCGAGAAATATGATAGATAAATCAAATAGATTTTGATCACTACCTACATATAAACTCTAAATTGATAACAAAATCACTTGCGCAATCATGTGCGCATTTAAGTCATGCATTCCGCACATGACTTAAATTTTTCCTATCGTATATTATATACAAATATAAAAATCACAAGATTTTGTAATGTAATCCGCATAGCAGGCGTTATTGCAAACCTAACAATATTAAAATCTAAATTGATAAATTTGTCGTCAAGTGTCACTTTGAGAGCTGCTATAAAGGCATTTTTCCTATTAATTTTTAGAATATTTGCAACCCAAATATTCAATGGACTCAAAATCGTGATATATTACAAGTGTCAATATGACATCTGTCACTTCTGAGATCTATGGCCCAGTATTTTTTAGGATATTTGGTATACAAATATGCAACTAAAATCTAGGAATACGTCATCAACTGTCACTTCGACATCTGTCATGTCTGCCCATCGTTCCGTCCGTTCATTTGCTCGTATGTACTGATTGCTGAATCCCAACCAGCACTTGCCCAGTATTTCATTTTCCATGTACTTGTGACAGCCCTATGAAAAAAATGTTAGAATTTTGGACTTTGGAAGCTTTCTTTCTGCACGGTTATTTATTCATGTGCCTAGAGCGCCCGCCGCGGCAACACTGGACCGCGCCGTGGTCTCTTTGAATAGGGTTTTGAATATTTACATCGAGTAAAGTATTAAAAATATGAAATAATACATTACAGGCACAAGAGACTTTTGACATCAGGTGGTCCTTGTGCTTATTCAGTCAAAAACATATAAAAAAACACAAAAGAAATGTCAACTAATTTTTTTTTATCAAAACAAAAAATAATTTTCTCAAAATGTTTCTTAGGGCTGACAGAAGCTTCTGCAAATAAACATATCGCCGCCGATCGGTCTACACTCTGGACTGCCACTAAATTAATTTTGTATAAAAAGTCGTTTGCCCCTACTGTTTCTGTACCTAGACGTTATATACAAAGTGACGTTTTATGGCAATAAATAAAGCAGAATAATATAATAAAGTTACATATTGTATCTAAGAATGAAAAAAACTGCTTCTTCTTAAATAAAGAAGCCTATTATCACCTAAATATACCTATAAATAGTGTGTATATTTAATACAAACATTTGTGCTCAATACTGAATTACCTATATACGTATATAATATAGTTACTTGTGGGATGCCGGGTTCGAATGTTACCCCTATGTCAGTGTGTCGGTGTGTGGGTGTCGTAATACGCGACTAAAGGTAAGGTAATACCGGAAGGTGGGCTGCAGGGCCTTCTAAGGAACTGATATCTTAAATTGCGATCCCCAAGACAACTGCCGGGCGTGGGGATTATAGCAAACCCCCCGACGGTGTGTGTATGTGTGTTATATGAATATGTGTCTGTGAGTTGTGTGTAAAAAGAAGAAACCTATAGTAGTGAAGAAAGTTAATGTACCGATTATGTCTTGTAGTTTTTATTGCATTTTTGATAATATATCTTCAACTTCATCATAGTTCATTTTATTTAACCAGTCATTGATTATGATTTTTACGCTACGCCATACTTTATGTATAATTATGTTAATATCATTTAACTTATTGTAAAAAATGGAAGCAAGATGGTCATAATATCTCCTAGCAACTTCACTATTCCATCTAGGGACAGCACAAACGTCACGATGTTTACTGTTTTTAGGGAGATAAAGTACGGTATCTCTATGATACCGTTCAAAGCACTGAAGTATAAAGAATTTTCTGACTGTGAAAACTTAAAATTTTCATAATCTTCAGTGGTAGGATATCTAAAGTTGAGCCCTAAAGTAACTTTAAGCAAAGCTCTTTGTGCTCTTTTAGCTTCTAAAATATGCGTCTTGGCTGCACCACCACAAGAACGTATGCAATAGCCGATAAAACTCTCTGCTAAAGCTTTATACGTCATCAGCAGAAGTTTCTCATCGGCAACTGTTTTTAGGTTTTTGAAGACGTATATTAACTTCCTAGTACGCTTTGACACTGTCTCTATGGGCCGTCCAGTTAAGTTTGTAGGCAATCATCACACCTAGGTACTTGATGGTATCAGAACATGTCAGGGCGGGACAGTCACAATTCGTATATAATGGAGCAGAGTTAAATGGGTATGTATGAACATGAATTTTAAGATAAGATGATGGTCAAGTAGCGTTCGTTTTACTAAACGAAACGTATTTGGTTTGTGAAGTATTAAGGGATAGTACGTAATCTTCTAGCCATGCGATGGTTTTAAATAGCCCCGTTTCTGCAAGTTTGTACAAATTTAGCCAACTGGAATGGTGAAAAAGAAGTAAAGTGTCATCGGCAAACATGATTGTGTCTGCAGATATGGAGTTAATTTTACATAATTCATTAATGCCTTACCTGGACCTACCTTTTTTTAAATTTATATTTAAAAAAAGGTAGGTCCAAGCGTGGAACCCTGTGGTACCACATAACTACAGCCAGCACTCTCGCTTACGTGATTTTCTACTTTCACTTGTTGACTTCGATTTGATAAATAATCTTTGAACCAATTATGGGTAACTATACCAATATACCAAAACAGTTTTAACGTGCCAAAAGTATAGGTATTGAGACCGTATCAAATGCCTTTTGCAAATCTAAAAATACACCGATACTTTTTTGACCTTGATCTAAATATTTACTAATTAGTCTTGAAAGTGACAGAACTGCATCATCTGTGATTATTTGCTAGTAAGTTGTACTTCTCTAAAAAGAACACTAGTCTTTTGTTTGCTGTTTTTTCTAATATTTTGGACAGTGTTGGCAAAACTGATATGGGCCTATAATTAGATGGAAGGTTTTTATCCCCTGATTTGTAAATTGGTGTTACCACCGCTTTCTTCAAAGAAGTTTAAAATACTCCAGAAGTAAAACTCAGATTGCATAGATGCGTTATAGGTTCTGCTAGAGGCTCTGAGCAAGCTTTGATAAGAGCAGTTGATATTTAATCATGGCCTGGTGCAGTACTATTTTTTAAAATAGATATTACACTAGCTATTTCTTTGGCAATATTATATTATTTATTTTATTTTAATCCTATTATTAAGTAACTCATCTAATGACTTAATATAAGCTGTATGGTTTTTGAAACAGCAAGGACGATATGTGCATATGGCAGAATATAACTTATTTATTTCTAGAACTAGACAGTTTCCTTCACTTATATGTGGTTGGAAACAATTTACGGTATAATTGTCTTTGACATATGCAACTACGCCATCGTTTTGGTTATAGTTATGTGTTGTATGAAACAAGTTGCATTACTAAAAAATATGCTAATATAAAATACAAGTAATGAGTCCATATTTTGTTAATACTTCGTATGTTAAGAGATGGTATATTTAATTTTTTCTGTGATTTTATATCATACTGTAAAAATTCCGAGCATTTTAAGGCATTATTATATCGTCTACATTTAATATTGTCAGAGTTATCCAATTCGTTGATCAAATATTTATTAAATAAACCAAATTTGGTAGATATCTTTCAAGAGAGATCTATTAAATTGGTTCAAGTTTTAAGTTCTTGGGAACGTCGCAGGCACATGATTAACATAAAATGCACCATTTATTAAATTTAAACTGTTCGTATTGTAACCGTTCAAAAAACGGTGAAAATAATATTATAATAAAATAAAATATATTTCATGTAATTAATATTAACGCCATCTATTCAGTTACCGCAAAATGGAACTATCTATCGAATCACAATGAGATCTCACTACCTGTGCTACGCGCTGAAGTAGTTCATCGATAAACCGATAGAGGTCTCATACTCTAAAGCCTTAGTCCCTTCAGATTGAAAGAAAACTGACAGTTCTGCACTGTCAAACTATCGAATGTCAGAAAAAAAAATCACCACGACTGATTTTGAACTTCCTATTCGAGGAACGTGTGTTTTGAAAATCGTTTAAATAGACTTGAGTGATTGGAAAAATGACTCCAACGGTTTTGTGGCCTTTTGCATTACCATATATGTTATCGAAATGAACCTCGAACATCCGGCGAACTTAATGACCGTCCTCCAAGAGGAATCGGCATCACTTCGCCACGAGCCACGCACTGACAAGCTCCAATAATTACTACGTTTGAAAGTTGTTTATAGAACTTATTAAAGTCTTATATTTTAACTTCTGAAAACCCCAGACACTGGGTAAGTTGTGAAAGTGTACTTGACCACAAAAATACTAACCCTCTAAAAAAAAGCTCTTCTAGCTATTAGCATAACTCTATTGTGTAACTTATGTATATTTTTCTGTGATTTTCTGTGCTCTTCAACAATTCTATTCGTATTTTTATCTACGCCCTTCTGGCAAACTTTAAAGGGTGTTGCTGGTAGCTCGCAATTCACGAGGGACCTAGGCTAGTCCCTTTATGCTCGGTAGCGAACGGACCTCGTGGATTGTGCGCATCCTGAACAGCAACACACCTACTTGGCCCTTCTGGCAATTCTAATGCGGCTGGTGGTTCGCATCCACGAAGGGCCTAGCTAGTCACTTTATGCTCGGTAGCGGAAGCCTTAGCGGATGCGAATTCTTCACCAGCAGCATTTATTTCTTTGGCCCTTATGGCATCTGTTGTTTGCTGGCGGGCCACATCCCTAAAGGCCCTCTGCGAGTCCCTATATGCTCAGTAGCAGAGGGACACCCACCAACCAACCCATGGTCTTACCAACCTTGCGGTTATGAAGACCGAAACAGCAGACACTTTGACTTGCGTCAAAGTGTCCTACAAATTATCCCACCTACTATCTATCCTGTACACTCTCCCCCTTCTGGGGCTGTCAAATGACGGCACTAACGACCTTCGTCGTCGGGCAGTTCCTCCGATTCGCGCGCAGAGCGCGCGGCGTGCCAACAATGCGCGAATTCGCGCAGGCGCCCGAAGCTGTTCGAATCCTGTACCAGCTCCGCGTAGTACACCGGTCCCTCAGCGAGACGGGAGACCCCGTCCATCAGTCTGCCACGCATCTCCTCATACAGAGGACAGTCCCACAGAACGTGGTGCCTGTCCTCCTCTGCCGCACCGCAATCACACATCCCTTCTTCTCGCAGATTCATACTAGCGAGCCGTTTGCTGAAACAGCCGTGCCCCGTCAAAAGCTGCGAACCTGCGTAGTCCGGCTCTACCCAATGTGTCTTAAGGCGCTCACTGACATTCGGGAAAAAAGCGTGTAATTCACGCCCCTTCTCCTCACAGGTCCACCTTTCCTGCCAGAGAGCAACAATTTCCGCGTCGATAGCCTTTCGCCGATCCAGCACCTCCTCCCGTGTAAGCCCCTCGCATTCCACTGCGCGTCGACCAGCACGGGTTACCTCGAGGTCCGCTGGCAAAACTCCTGCTAACACCGGCAGTGCCGCCGTGCTACACGAGCGGTACGCCTTTGTCAGCAGGATCAGCGACGGCCTCTGAGTCCTCTGCAAGACGCTGCGGACCACGTGGAAAGCGGTGCGTGCGTAACATACGGCTGCCGCGTACGTCAAGACTGCGACATAGGTGCCCTTGTACAAAATACGAAGCGCCCTATGCCTCACCCCCCATCTTGGAGCCGATACTCTGGACATCTTGCCAAAACAATAGCTCGCTCTCTCGCCAATGGTCACCGCGTGAGGCCCAAAGGACTGGACGTCGTCAATTATGACGCCCAGTACCTCCGCCTGTTGGACATTTTTGACTGAGTGACCGACATGCTTGATCACGGGGGGACGCTGTAATTTTCCCTTCAGGGTTATGGTACGGGACTTGGTCGGGGCGAAGTAGCAGAGGGACAGTGGACCCACCAGCTCAATACTTTACTGGACCCATTATGACCGGAGCACATGTCCAGGGTTCCAGTACGAGGCTTCCAGTACGAGGCTGGTTCCAGTATCCGGTTCCAGTACTAAGATACCAGTACCAGACTTCCGGTACCTGACTTTCTCCTGAACTCCGGCCGTCCCCTGACCTCCAACACCGACCACGGCCAACCGTCTCTACAGCTGGCCTACCTAGCTGGGACAGTCTAGCGGCGCGGCAGTGTGGTGCTGAGCCACTGTACGGCAGACCTGCTGCTGAGCATCGACTCATATACTAGCGGACCGGAGATAAGTCCTAAAACAAGGAAGCTTGCCAAATTGCCATACCTGTCTGTAATCCACGACCCTTCTCTCTAATATACTTCACTCTAAACTCTTCTCTTGTTTCTATTTTTATGCTCCCTACTACCCTGAATAGGTAGGCAGGTGACAGTATTAAATCTAAAATAAGTATTGAATGAGATAATTCTGTAAATATAAAAGTAATTAATAATGCATATTATATTGATAAGCCGTGTGTGTGTGTTTTGAACTTTGCGTGTTTTATATATTATGTGTTGTTCAAGTTGTGTGAATGCATATTATTGTTTTAATTACTACAATGAATATGTTTGAATGGAAGCGTGATTAACAAATAAAAACATACTAATTATAAAATTCATAATTAACTCATGAAGACTAGTTAGATTATACGACATGAAAAGATAAAAATATACTGGCCATAGTCACTTATTTCTTAATTTTTCAATGTCAGCTTCACATGTTATGCGAGTTGGTGCACCACCCTCAAACTTTTTCAAGTATATTTTGCCGTATGATATCTATCAAAATGAGTACCCATTTCCGCTCGCAAATTCGCGTGCAAGATAGAATAGTCTTCTATCCCTCTGGGTCTGGTTTTTTGAGATATTAATTGGTTTCGGTGGCCCACCGACTTTAATACTCGTGGTATTCAGCTTCATATCACGATGCTCTCTATTGTATTTCTTATAAGAGTTAACAAAAATATCTCGTGTCGATACTGTGGTAAAATCAGCTACGATAGGCTTAGTGGAGGCCTTTGTGTTAATTCTGTACACATCCTTTACCTCTAAATCAAGAGGAATATCCAGCGTTAAAGCCGTATTTTTAATAATTTCCGTCAATTATTTTTTTGTTTCACTCGAGCCTTGAGGCATATTTCTTATTTCGATACTGGTACATCTCGCGTTCCTATTTAATGTTTTCAGCTGATTTTTTAAGGTCTGTAACTCTTTGTTTAAAGATTTGTTTCCTTCTTCAACGGATTCCACTCTTTTGACAACATCATCATATTAATTTTCACATTATCATTTTTGCCGGGGTAATTTATAATACACTCGAGAGCAATGAATCCGGGTCACTTAAAGAATCCTAAAAATCTCGGAAACTAAAAATGCTAGGTTAATGCAATAAATTGTATTTAATAGACAATGTAATACTCCTTAAATGAAGGTATTAAAACTTCTTAGTTATTGTAAAGTTATATCATAAAAAAATCAAATTTGAAAAAGGGCCACTTTCGAAGATGGAACTACGAAATTACAGCATTTGGTTTTGCTTTTGTTTGTAATCTGTCATTTATGTGGGTACATAAACCATGTTGATAGTGCTCTATATTCATTATTCAAGCTGAAATTATGTCGCTTACGCCTGAAGAATGCACCAGAATACTTACAATGCTGGAAACCGGCCGGAGTCAGCGCGATACAGCCAGGACTGTCGGTGTGTCGCTGTCAACAGTACAAAGAGTTCTCCGACGTTACGAAGAAACTGGTTCTAACCTACGCAGACCAGGAACGGGCAGAACCAGGTGTACCACAGCACGAGAAGACCGATACTTGGTGAACACCATGCTTCGAAATCGCTTTCTCACAGGAACTGAACTCACCAATCAGTTTCGACGCCTCGGAGGAAGTAACCCAAGTGCATGGACAGTAAGACGTCGGCTTGCTGAATCTAACTTAAAACCCCTTAGACCTGCAAACGGCCCTAAACTGGAGCGTGGGCATCGTATTTCGAGACTAAGATATGCCCAGAGCCACGTAAATTGGAGTATTGAAGATTGGTCAAAAGTTATGTTCTCCGACGAATCAAAATTTATGCTCTACAAGCACGATGGAAGACACAGAGTGTATCGATGACCAGGGGAAAGATTCAAGCAAGCATGCATCGAAGAAAAAGTAGCCTACGGTGGTGGGTCTGTACTTGTGTGGGCCGGAATTTCTTCTGAAAGTCGCACAGAGCTGGTGATCATAGAAAACGGCTCTTTAACTAGCGTAAGATATGTGGAAGAAATCCTCAATGATCACGTTGGTCCATTTATGGTCAATTTAGGTGAGGATGCTATATTTATGCATGACAATGCCCGACCTCATACAGGTAGGATTGTGAATGACTACCTTCAAGAGATGAACATTACTCGTATGGAGTGGCCAGCGCGCAGCCCGGATATCAACCCGATCGAGCATGCTTGGGACGAGCTAGGCAGATGCGTAAAACAACGAAACCCTCCCCCAATCACGCTTCGTGAGCTCAAAATTGCTCTCACAGAGGAATGGGAGAATATTCCCCAAAATCGTATAAGGAACTTGGTGTACAGCATGCCAAACCGCGTAAACGCAGTAATGGAAGCACGAGGAGGCAATACGAAGTAATAAAATTCAAGAAAATCGTAATAAAGTTCAAAAATTTCATGTTTCCTATTTTTGTTTTAAGGAGAGATCAGCAGTTTTTTTCTTTATGTAATTTTGTGTTAATAAAATGTATGGTGACTCATATTTTTTTTACTTTCATTTAAGGAGTATTACATTGTCTATTAAATACAATTTATTGCATTAACCTATCATTTTTAGTTTCCGAGATTTTTAACATTCTTTAAGTGACCCGGATTCATTGCTCTCGAGTGTATTTCAACATCATCATATATAGCAGTCATAAAGTCCAATGCTGTTTTGATCTCATTGTTCGATTGTAGTAATTCTGAAAATTTGACCTCATGATCCTCCCGTAACTTTTTGAACATATCCATAACTTCGCTCTTAGTAACATCATCAGTGTCTGCACGCTTCCGCTTAGTTATATGTTTCAAGTAAATAAATAATAAATTATAATGTGTACTTAGAAATACCGCGTCACTGTTTTGAACTACAATTTACCAGGCGTACAGCAATTGCAAGTTGGTATGAATACGCACACTAAGCAATCAAAGCACGCAAAGGTGGCAAATGCGAGCACACTGGCGCAGCGTACGGGTGTGTATGGGTGTGTGCTATTACTCAATTAATGCAGATTAGTATGCGTGACGTTTACTAGCGCGTGCGCGTGTGTTGTTCTATCGATTCTTACTTGCTTAGTGCCGTAGTGTGCCACTGTTATTCCATTCAGTTCTCAGGTGCAGTTGTAGGTGTATCCCTTCAGTCTTTATGTTCTCCTATTTTTTCATCCAGAATACTTTTCTGTTAAACTTTATTTAATATTAATAAAAAAGAAATATAAATATCTAAGCACACGTCCACTCGATACCGAGGTCCGGAGGGAAGGGGATAGTGTTTGATTTGTTGGTCTTTGGACATAAACTATTCATATATACGATGCAATTATTTATTCACAAATATATCAACATGTAACAATTTATGAACAAGCTTCCAGTAATTATTGAAGAAATTCATCAACTCCAAAGAATATAAACACATTGTATGCAACATGCAACACATAAAAAGCTATATGTGAAGAGCGACGTAGACGCTTTGTTCTGAAGCATGGAGACGTCGATGTAATCGCAGACAGTGTCATCCCAATCGTCGGTGAGGTCGCGGATACTCTTGGCGTTGGCGACCAGCTTCTGGCGCATCAGGCGCTTTACCTTCTCGAGCGTCTGCGGCGAGTCGCCGGCAACCTCGCGCGCGCGCAGCCACGGGTCCGCGCTAGTCGGCGGCTCTACCATCACCACAGTGGGCAGCCGGCTCGTCACCCGCAGCAGCACTGGTGGCTTCTGTGTCGCTGTGTCTTTCACTCTCTCCTTCAACTTTGCCTTTTTCAAAATGGATAATCTAGATTTGTCCGCTAGGGAGAGTTCTGTTGTGTCACCGGAGTGAAGGGTCGCAGTAGTGCCAGTGGTGGTCGAGGTGGTGGTTACAAGTTGGCTGGAGTCAGTAGAGGGCAGCCACGCGAGAGGAGAGGAGCCGGCAGCGGCGGGCGCGGAGGAGAGCCCCAGCTCTTGGGCCGCGCGCCTCGCCGGCCACAGCGCCTGCACCAGCTCTACAGGGGAGGTGCGGCCGCCGGCCCGCCTCCGCGACGCTGAGCACACATAATACAACACTGCTGTTAATACTCCATCGACCACCATTATTTAAAGATAATATGTGACTGATAAAAACACTGGCACATGCACAATTTAAAAGAAATAACATCCATTAGTATTATAGATTTTATGACGCATTATTATTCTGCGAGCAATTCATTCTCTCAATATTCAAAAACAAAATAGTCTTATATTTTTTATACACATCTAGATAAAAATTTGAATTTTGTTAAAAATAAAGCTCACCGAAAATTTTATAATAACGATATAACCCTTGTACTTATATCAAATTTGACTGGGAAGGAAAAGCGAAATTAGGCCCTATATTATACAGTTGATGCAAAGACCGCGCTTGTTGTGATGTGCAAGAGATCACTGAGACGAGGAGATAACGAGGATGATTAGATCAGATATAATTACTTAATAGCTGTTGTTAGGCTAGTTTATTTTATGTACTTATTATTCCGTATTATTTATTGCTGTGTTCTCTAATAACACATTATTTACTTGAATTAGTTCACTATATTTTCTATCTACTTTAAAAATCAGAGACGTATCATCTGCGAATAAAACAATATCGCTGCTACCTTTGACCATGGCAGGCAAGGCAAATCATTAACATACATTTTCTTTTTTTTATGTTATTGTTACGGAACAATCTCAAGGCCCATCTAATGCTAAGCGGACTAACCTCTGCCTATAACAGGTGCATTTCGTTACAAATCACGAATTGCACTGCGCCCGTCACCTTGAGACATAGTTGTTAAGTCTCATGTGCCTGTAATTTCACTGGCTCTCAAGGACTGCTGCCGGAACACACTGTTAGGAGCTTGGCGACAAATTTTCTACTTGAGGGCGGTCGCTAGCCAGGCGGGCATTCGAAAAATGCCATTCTACCATGCGCTGAAGCTCAAGCCCGTGGCGGGATTAAAACCATGGATCTGCTGCGTGGCAGTCCATAGCCAAGACCACTGAGCCATCACAGCTTCAAAATAAATCAAATATACATACGCTAGAAACAGAAAAGATCCCAAAATATATCCTTGCGATACTCCTAGTTTTACCAAAGACCCGGAAGAAGTATTTCCATTTATTCCAACCTTCTGTAGCCTGTCTGACAGACATGACTCTATAAGATTACACAAATAACAAAGTGTTAAAGTTTACTGTAAGTTAAGTACTAACTTGTTTCTAACGTATATTACTAAGTTGTTTCTAACGTATGTTAATGATCTGCCTTGCATGGTCAAAGATTTCTGCGATATTGTTTTATTTGCAGATGAATCCTCTCTGATTTTTAAAGTAGATAGGAAAGACAGTAAACTCAGTCATGTAAATAATGCGTTATCTATGATCTGTAAATGGTTCACCGCTAATAATCTTCTCTTAAATTCAAAATAGACGAAATATTTAAAGTTTTCTTAACCAAATGTTACTTATATATGTTGAATTCGTGGGGAGCTGCTGCTGAGATAGATACAATCTTTATCCTAAAAAAGCGTGCAAATCGAGCCAAATATGAAATGGGTCCTAGGGAATCTCTGAGGGATCTTTTTAAAGAAATTGATATTTTAACTTTACCAAGTCTGTATACATTTGAAAATATTATGTATGTTCGTAAACATTTAAATAAATTTAAATTAAACAGTGACAATCACGAATACAACACTAACAATAAAGATAAAATAGCGCTGCCAGGTTTCAGATTAGTAATGACAAATAAAAGGTCCTTCTTAGGTAAATGTGACCGGTTTTATAATAAAGTTCCCAAACATATTACAACGCTCACAGAAGGGCAATTCAAGTTGTACGTGAAAAACATATTGTATAAAAAATCCTACGACACAGTTTCGGATTACTTAAACGACAAAAATGCCTGGACAGTTCCGCCTCCGCCAAGCTATCGCTTGTCACCTATACACATAATTTAAACAAATATTGTAATAACTTTATTATATAGTAAGTATGTAACACATTGTTAAAAGACGTTTAAACGAATGGCCCCGAGTTTCTTGCCGGTCTTCTCGCAGTGGCTCTATACATTTGTTTTTTTGCTGAACGTGGCAGTACAATGTAGAATATTTCATTATTATAATTTATTGACCTTCATAAAAGCTTAGTAGACGCTTAAATTGAATAAATTATTTTGACTTTGACTACTCAGAGTGCGGTGCTCTCACCGTTGAATGCCTTGGAAAGATCACAATATACGCCAATAGCATCATGTGAACTCTCTCAGTATATTATGTGACATCAATTGAACACCTTCATCAGTAGTTAATCTGCTGGTAATGCTCATACAATATATGATGCTCATTAAAATGGGATAGAAGTTGATTAAGCATATTTTTGTCGAATATTTTACTCAGAACAGGTAAGATGGAAATAGGTTTATAATTGCAAGGGTCAGATGTAGCCGCCGCCTTCAATCTTGGAGTGTTTTTACTTTGTTTCATGAAATCGGGAAGTTTCCTCTATCGACACAGATATTGAATATTGTTACTTAATATGGTACAATAAAGTAACGTCAATTATCGACTCTGCCACTTTAACTGACATACCCCATAAGAATTAAGCACTCTTTATATTTAAACTTTTGGGTGTTAACTTTATAATGTCGAAGGTTGTTGTGTGTCTGAAAGATAAGTTCGGTGTTTTACAGGGAACATTATGTTTTAACTTTTAACAGAGTTTCTGCTACGTCAGGACAAGAATCCAATGGCTTAGTGAGTTTAGGGGTAAATTATCTATACTTATAATAAAACTGTAGCAGGTCCAATTCTGTACATTGCAGATATTTTAAAAATAATTTTTGAGCGAACTCTGTAGCTGATACTGATGCAAAAACTGTATTTTCTTTTATTTTTGTCTGTCTGTCTGTATGTTTGTATCAAAGCCGCGCATCACACCGAGACAGTATTATACAGAATTAATTTTAATGAAACTTGGCATGTTTTGAGTTCATACTACGAAGAAGGACATTGATTACTTTTTATCCCGAATATCAGCACGGTTTCCTCGGGAAAGGGGATGAAAGTCAAAATGTACACTTAGTTGTAATTTATTAACGCGTAGTCCGATTTCAATCATTCTTTTTTTGTTAGAATAGTGACGAGTGCACGACGGACAGCCCGGCAACCTATGGGCAGCCTGGAACCCCACGGCCAGCTCGGCAACCCACGGGCAGCCCAGCACCCCACGGGCAGCTCAGCACCCCACGGGCAGCTCGGCATTTCGGAGACTGCGCAATGGAAGTGCACAATATAATATACCTTCGTTCTTCCGCCAAACAAGGAGAGCATTGGCGAAAAGGCACCGCGCCGTTTTAAAATCGAAATTACAAAGACACTCACTAAGTACTTTGCTTATAATTCGCAATATATATTCGCAAAGGAATTCTCTGAGTACCCTTTTCCTCTCTTTGGATTTGAAAACTCTCAGGTTGTATATTCCAGAAGACAGTAGGTAAAAAGCCTAAAAAGCTCTTTTCTAAGCTATGTTTTACTAAGAGTGCTTCACCGCAGATCACAGTGTTGCTTAATATGGGATAAACAGTGCTCAAATGTTAGACGGCAATCGCGAACGAAGTCGCAGGTACAGCTAGTAAAAAATAAAAACATATATATTCGCCACTTGTATTGGATCAGAGAACTGATTTTAATCAATAGTTGAGACATAATTATGTTGAATCTCTACTTTTATTTCCACACGTCTCAGTATTTCTAGTCTTCCAAATGGTTTTATTATATTTTTGGATTTGCAAATTTTATCCCTAATAAAAAGAGATTTAGCACACAAGCAAACATACTTTTGAATAGTTTATAATACAATCAGGAACAGCTTGCTTAATATTTATATTTTTCTGCGATGCAAATCAAACAATTAATCTCTGCTCTTTCGAATACCTGTAGTTGCCCAATCAGCAAACTTTAACTTTCCATCTATTTGTTTCTTTATTATTGGAGAATGTTTTTGAAACTCAGTATTTACTAAAGAAAATAAACTATTAAAAAAATATATTAAATTATATTTTTATTTATTAAAATTAGGTATATAATATTTATATTATTGTCATTTGATGTAATTCGGGTCACTGTGAGAAAAACTTGCAATGCTTAGCTTTTATGTTGGTACGAGTATTAGGCCTGTGTTCAATTTCATACCTCTCTGTTTATCTGTATCCATGAAATGTTATCGCAATGCCCTCATGGTCAGATATAACACCCTTCATATAGGTTAATAAAGATCCTCCCAGAAAGCCTTAACATCATTATACAAGTTCATCTTTAGGCAAACCCCATTATGAGTATAAGAGCAAAAGTAAATATGTGTATTTACTCATATCCGTCCAATAACCGAATAAATATAGTTAAAAATTTGTTCATATTTAATATAGAAACTAACGTGATTGATCTAAGTCAGATAGGTTGGACTATAGTTTCGACCATATCCGGTGATATTTCACAGGGAGAGGTCGGGACGCCCGCGCTTTAGTCTCCATACGCGAAACACTCTGTTTTGCTAGTTTTACTAACAGATAAATGTAACTACTGTCCATGTTAATACTTTGGCATACAAACCAAAAGTAAATCGCTTACTCAAGGACTGCTACACCTACAAGAAACTGTGATATATCTAATCCCACTGACAGAGTCATCAGCAAGCTAAAGTCAATTTACTTCTGAATGGCCTTACCAGATGGACTGTATAAAACTTGCGCTCATTAAAGCCGACAATCATCCGCCCATTTCATACAATTACTACAGGACATAGAACTAGGTGAAGACGAAGAGATGGTGAGCTTCTATATTGTATCGATAATCACAAACATACCGATGTACAAACATCATATCTGAACTAATATGACAGCATTACGATAAGGTCTCCTCTATCTCCTGTAGCCGTTAATATATTATATTTTTGCAGTAATGGCTACGATGAACATTAATTATAAACCTATATACCGGCGGCACTGTGTTGATGAGGTGTTTGCCATTCTAAACAAAAATTACATGGATTCACTACTAGAACACCTGGACAGAGTTCATCTATTTTTTTATACGGTGGAACTGCTTAAATATGTACCCTGCCTTCTCTACACTCACCCGCAAAAATAAAAGGTCACCTAGTTAACTCCAAATTACTTTAAAACTACACAAGCTAGTTATAAAGTATCTAAAAGAGTATTTGATTACGCATAAAATAAACTACAGTATAATTCAAAATAACCAATTATTAATTTGAAATTACAGTGGAAATGTTTAAAGAAGGGCTGCATACAGTCTGCATATTATTATCCTCTTTTGGTTTAATTTTATATGCAAAATATGTTATCTTGATTATTTCTTGAAAATATTGCTGTTTTAATAGGTTATCCTTTATTTTTGCGGGCGAGTGCAGGTGTATTGGTATAACGTGGCCCATTAGGCTATTTATCGAAACTACTATACCGCAAGACAATGTAAAAAAAAATTTTTCAAAGCCAATTTTAACTGATACTTAGCGCCTTACCTTTGCCTAATTATAACCATTACTTTCCAGAACATCTTTGATTTGGTTTAGCTAAGTATACAGTAAACACGTATTCAGGATTGCATATTCTTAATGCAGACGTTTATAAACAGAGACGTCCGTGGTATAGATACCACGGACAGAGTGAGCTAGACCAAATCAAAGATTTTCTATAAAGTAATGGTTATAATTAGGCAAAGTTGGCGTATTGCAACAGTGGCATCTGAAACATGACCAGTATCGGTGAGAAGAGCGGCATTTCTCCTATAGTCAATAAAGGCCAGTGTCCCGAGCTCTCCTTGAATAAGAGCACAAGATGCCGTCGAAACTATAGTCGGAGATAACGGAGCATAACGTAAATAAGTCAGCTTACATATTCACGTGAGTTATTCTGTATTAGTTACTGTTTTTTTCTTAATTAACTAATTAGTTACCGAGGGAATTTATTCTACTTAATTTCGACGCGGGTGCAACTGCTGGCGTAAATAAATAAAAGAACTTACTTGTAGTCCTTCGAAGTAAAAGCGGTATGTCACTTTTTATATTAAAATGTCTCATATTAGAGTAATCGGTGTAATCTTGATAAGCCACATTATGTTTAGGCGTGCCTCTCAACATGCTCGCATTTTTTCTAATTAAATCACGTATTGGCAGAAGGGGTCTAACATGAACGTCGGATTCGTCACCCTCACTCTCAACGCCACTTGAATACTCTAACTCATCGCTTTTATCGAGAACTGGTCGATCAGGCTTCATTTGCTGATGTTCTGATATTTCATCTCTCATTGATTCTTCACCTGGTGACGCTGGAGGCGCCGGGGCAAACACTCTATCTCTCGGTTTCCTTCGAATAATTTTGGCAGTTGTATCACTAAGTGGAGAACGGTCGTCGTTTTCTAAATGGTTGTCAGCGTAGTCCCGATAATCAACGTTATCTATATAATTAGTATCTTCATTATCGTGCATAGCGCGGCCATAGCGGGCGTTCCGACGGCGCGGGGGTGGTGCGTCTACTCGCCGCGCCTTTTCCCGCCTACCGCGCGTTTTCTTCTTTGGCCAGCGATGACTAGACTTCCGATCGATATCGGTTTCACTATCAAAACCTTGCAGTTCTAATTCCTCTTTCCCGTCCTCTCCCGTTCGCAGCGGGCGTCTCTGTATTCTTGGTGATTTCCGCCAACGCTTCACATTGTCGACATACTTATGTGGATTTTCGGTCTCACCTGTAATATATATAAGGGTTGAAAAGTAATCGATTGACGTGGTATGGATATGTCCATACCACACCATATTATGATCAGCTCGGAGGAAAAAAGTACGAGTAAGTTTGGACGAATATAGGGGCAGAAGCCTTCTTCTACCCCTAGTAAAGGCGTAAACGATTGTGTTAAGAATGCGTAAGATATGTGTGCGAATGGTGTAAGCTGTCACAAAATAGTGGAGGAAATATACATGTTGTGCCAATTCCACTTTGCATAAGGTAAGGAAGGAGAAGAATAAGAATGAGATACAAGTGCAAGATGAGGTGAACGCTGAGGTAGGTAAGTAAGGCAACAAAAGAGGTAGAACAGAGTACCTGGCGGTTCTTCCTCATACTTGTAATCGAGCGGCGCGGGCGCGTCGGGCGAGTGGATGCGGTATTCGTCGGAGGGCGGCGGGTAGTCGGGCGCGGCCGCGCCGTACTGCGGCAGCGCGCCGCCTCCGTACTGCTCGGAGGCGGCGCTCAGCCGCACGGCACACCACGCCAGCGCCACCAGCATCGCGCAACCCATCGCCGCACCACTAACTCTGCTATAATCCACACCTCCGATTCACACTGCTATTTATATAATAAGAAATTTCATCCATATTTTTATTGCTAAAAACTAAGAATTTGACATTTATTGATGTTAGGAGGGGGCGTATTTCGCATAGATAGTTTTTAAACTAGTTATTTATATACACTACAATGATCACTTGTAAAGAATGTAGAGGTTACAACGTTTACTCTTTGGATTGTCACCATAAACCGTGGAAGTAATGAGTACTGTTGTACGTAGTACATATTACTTCCATGCCATAAACATTATTGTTGATAAATTGACGTTCTCATACAAGTCACGAACAATAATGTTTATGGTGACAATCCAAAGAGTAAACGTTGTAACCTCTACATTCTTTACATCCCACGATATCCAACGGTCAAAAACTATCTAGGTATTTCCTGCGACGAAACGTTTCGATCGCTATAAACTTCACGTCGTTGCGGCTACTTATAAAAACGTTCGTTCGAACGCCTGCTACTGTTACGAGTACATATAAAGGAACTTTTTTAATACGCAATTAAATATATTAATTTCTGCAGCCAGTCATAAGCCTGAAAATGTATAAAGGATAGTTCAATTGTATTAAAAATATATATTAAATGCTCATGCTGTAAGCCGAGTATATTCGAATTTAAAACCGCTAATTTACGTCCTTCGTTATAAAATAACGCATATATGCGTTACCAAAACAGGCGATTTACTAAAATAGATAGTTTTTTCAACGTTATTCAAACGCAATAAAGTGTTACGTTATGTTATTTAAAAATCACGTAACGCCCCACACCTAATTCATGTGGCGTACAGTTTTCGTCTATGAAAATCTATGGTCTATGATATAGAGTAACTTTGTGCCCACTGTACAAAGGATCTTCTAAGTGATCTGAAGTACATCTGGATCGAGTCTGTTGTCAGAGAAGTGTACCAGGTGAGAGGCTCTAACTGACCACGTTGTCTCTGTTCTGACAAAGGTGACAATAAAACGCTTTTTCAAAGTAAAACAAAAATGCTTTTTTATTCTAGTTGACAGACCATAAATGATAATATTGTATATGTAATAATAATAATATAATAATAAATATTTATTTTCCAAATAAATATACAGTTTGATAACAATTTTCAGAAATACTCGTAGCTTCTAATGAAACTCTGGTAAACATTGGTACCCAAACTAGGCGAGTGCCTGTATCTTGGGTATCTGGGTACGATTTCTTTACTAATAATTATTACAAGACATTTGTAATAATTCTTTCTTCATTATACAATCAATTTAAGATATTTTATATTGTAAGCATATTACTATGCTTACAAAAAAACTGTAACAGATGAAATTCTGAAAATGGCAGATATGTTGTAATAAAAAATATTTGATAGCAATCTGTAGCTGACACTTATGCCAAAACTGTTTTTTTTTGTCTGTCTGTCTGTCTGTCTGCTTGTATCCCGGCCGTGCATCAATTATTCTGTTTTTTAGAATAATGCCGAGTGAGCCTGGCACACCACAGGCAGCCCGGCAACCCACGGGCATCTCGGCACCCCACGGGCATCCCAGCACCTCTCGGGCATCTCGGCACCCCACGGGCATCCCGGTACCCCCATAGGCATCCCGGCACCCCACAAGCAGCTAGGTACCCCACGGGCAGTTTGGCACCCCATGGGCTGCCCGGCACCCTTATTTAGTTTTTGCAAACTTGTTAAGATAATACTCTAAAATCTGGAACACTCTTTTTTCTTTTTATGCTTGGCAGTTTAGCCTTTGACCACTATCTCACCTGATGGTAAGTGACGATGTGGTCGAAGATGTTGTTCAGGCTAAACTAGAAGTACTGGCTCTCAAGGACAGCTGCCGGAACACACCATTAGGTGCTTGGCGACAGATTTTCTACTTGAGGGTGGTAGCTAGCCAGGCGGGCATTCGCAAATTGCCCTACCACCATGCCATAACGACTGCCATCCAAGGACGACAACCGGGACCGACGGCTTAACGTGCCCTCCGAAGCACGGAAGAGCTCAGTAGTAATGTCACTAGCGGTCACCCATCCAACTCATGACCGCGGGCGACGTTGCTTAACTTTGCTGATCGGTTAAGAACAGCCAAGCAAACTTTGCTACGAGCGCTTCAAACATTCGCGTCAATCAGTTATTTTAACTATCTATCTCTTGCCGGATACATTTTGGAGACTGCGCAATGGAAGTGCACAATCTAATATACTAATTATATTCGTTCTACTGCCAGACAAGGAGAACATCGGCAAAAAAAACGCTGTTTTAAAATCGAAATTACAAAGAAACGCACAACGTACCTTGCTTCAACACGAACCGCAAAGGAACTCTCTGAGTTATTTAACTACTGTCTTCTGGAAAATACAACCCGGGAGTTTTTAAACCCAAAGTAAAAGCTCCTTTCTGAGCTAAGCTTTACTAAGAGTGCTTCACCGAAGACCACAGCGTTGCTTAATATGAGATAAACAGGTACGGCAATCGCAAACGAAGTCGCAGGTAATCAACTCAGAAAACAGAATATACAGTGTTGTGGACAGGGGCCCTTGTTAATCCCCGTAGTCCCACACTTTACCACTGTGTCGAGGCTTATTCGACTGGGCTCCTGGAATGTCACAGGAAGACACCAGCCGATATATATGCTACGAGGCACGTGGGTATAAAACGGTGGGAATGACCTACCTTCGTGCTAGTCGCTCCGTCGAAAGGGAATTCTCACTAAACACCCTAAAGCTAGGCATTCATGTGAGACTTCCCCTTTTCCTGCATCTCCCGCCGAACCGCACTCCGTGGCTTCCACCGTTCACTAGTGCTGAACGCCTGGCGTCCCAATAACAATCCCTCAATTTATCACACACAGCACTTTATGTTTATCATCAACCCACGTCCACCTTATTGTCTATTGTCGCCGCGAACTCGTCCTGTCTCGCGCACATCCGAAAACCGTATTCTATAGGCCACCTCGGCCTATTGCAAACAACGGAAACTGACCGCCTCGGCCGAACACAAACACCGGAATATATCTGACCGCCTCGTCCGACTACAAAAAACGGAATGCGACGCCGGCGCCGCGCTCGGCTGCACGCACCACTTCATATGTAAACAACGTGTCCGCGCGCACTCAGAAACAGAATGCATTGCTTACCCTTATTTACCGAACATACAGTTAAGCCGTTTTCAGATTTGTTTTGCATAAAATGATTATAATCTGTATGAGGAAAAAAATTTCCATGTGAGTAAAATATAATTTGTAAGAGGAGTAAGGAAGGTGTGTGAAAGTGGATGTGTGGTGCGTGTGTATGGGAGTGTGTGGATAAGTGAGTGTGTAGGGGTGATAGTGATGCCAAATTGCCTAGATCAAGGGAATGTTTGTTACATTAAAATTTTTTAATGTTAGTATCGAACTTCCGGTCCGAAAGATAGATATCCGCAAAAAACGTTTACTTACTTTTGTTTAATTTCATTCGTAGCATAGACTTGCAAGCATTTGCCTGTGTAGATTCTGGTTAATATATTTTTTTAAATCATTTCAAATGGTTTGTAATTTTTCTAAATATGAAATTATAATTTATTCGAAGTATACTGGGAAGGAAAGAGCATGAGTTCACATGAGATCAATATTGTCAGATATTACGATATCAGTTTATAGTTCTAAGGCAGTTCCTTACACGCCAGTCGTAGGTACGTATTAAATTATTTTATTGAATAGGAAATTAATTGAATAAGAATACCTAAATATTTCATTTAATTTAACTATATTAAATATAACCATATTTAATATAGTCATATCTTACCAAAAATAGGCAGGGGATAATATGCCATCTAGTCTCAAACTCGATAACTTACAGATACTTTTGTTGTTTTTTTTCGAATTCGTAATACTGGTGAATTTTTCTTCTGATAACTCCTGAATCAAAATCAGCCACAAGATGTTTTTTCTTTATAACTTTTTTTTGGTCATTGAAATATCAATTGGCTTTAATTTTCAATTGCTGAATTACCCGCTTTAATCACATTTCTCACGTTTTCTTTGCAGTACCCCGTAGCGTCCGCAACGATTTTGGCAAAATTAGTATCACTTTAAAATGCAAAGCTTTCTTTGTATGCTTCTTCTTATTCTTATTCTATTTGGGGGCGATATGTCCTGCATTGACGTCCTGCTTGGGGTGTATTGTGCATTTCCCCCGCCAGCTTCTACCCAAGCCATCCCAACTCCTTGATGTAGCGGAGAATGACTTTGGGTCGCTGGCATAGCTGCTGATGATGGTGGTGAGGATGTCGTCGATGAGAATGACTCTTGTAGTCCGGTTGTAAATCTTGTTTGCGTGGCTTCGCAGTGCAACAGTTCGTGCTCCACGGTCTCATCTTTTAGCATACAGCCTCTACATAGAGGACTGTCTGTTGCTCCAGTTTTATGCAGAAAGTTATTCAGGTTACAATGACCTGTAATAAGGCCTGCTACAATGCGTAGGTCCTCACGCTTTAGTTTCAGCAGGTTATTTGTCAGCTTCTTGTTTAGAGTTGGGAACTTTGTTTGTTTACAATCCTCTGTCTTTTCCACAGGTTTTGTTGTTCTTTCTCGGTTTGACGACGTAGTAGTTCCCGTACTTCCATTGCTGATGGCTTGCAAAGGTTCCTTACGTCATCACAAACTGGTTTTTTTGCTCTTTTCTTTGCCAGAGTATCTGCCATGGTGCTACCCGGGCATGCACTATGTCCCTTTGTCCATGTTATCATAATTCTGTATTTTTTGACAGCCTTTGTACGGCAGCATGACACTCAGCTATGACTCTAGACCTGGTTGTCTTCTGAGTGCATATATTACAGCCACACTGTCTGTAGTGAAAAGCAGGAGCTTGCTCACTTTCTAAACTGGGTGTTATGTCTAGATGTGATATTACCCTCGCAGCTAGCAGTAAGCCCTCTGCTTGCATTACTGTGGTAGTCTTATTTAGCCCTTTTGAGTCTGAGATTTCAAGTTCCGGTGAGTAGTAACCGCTACCGGCACCACTCTTGCTTTTTGCGCCATCTGTATATATATTGTATGACGGCACTAGATCTGTCAGGGCACTGTTTTCAGTAGCCAGTTTGTACTTTTTACTGTGAAGGTGGGTACTGGCTACTTTGTCAGTGCCTGCCAGTGATTCAGGGATTATTTTAGTGGCCTTGTGTAGTATTCGACAATGGTTTGTGATTTGTCCCGTGCCTATTCACTGGTTTGTTGACTCTATTCTTAGTGCTGCTGCCATCGCTTCTTGCTGTATATGAAGATGCAGTGGCGTCAGGCCCAGGATAACATCAAGAGCAGCTGATGGTGTTGATTTTATACAAGCCAGTCTTTGGGTTTACTGCAGTTTCTTTATTGTAGTCGCCAGACTTGTTCATGGCCACCACACTACGCAACCGTAGGTGAGGACAGGTCGTACTATGACTGTGTAGACCCATTGACAGAGCTTCGGTTTAAGACCCCAGTCATTCCCTACTGTTCTTGTACATTGCATCAAAAATTTTGTAACTTTTTGTTTTCCCCCAAAAGCTTACTGTCAAGCCAAATGCCTAGATATTTAACCTCCTTACTTAGGGTCAATTTTGTTCCAAACAGCGTAGGAAGGTTACATTTGCTAACTTTGTTTTTCGGGTAAACATGACCTATTTCTGTTTTCTGTGGGTTCACTGATACTCTGACGTTGACACCATTTCTCGACTGTGTGAAGAGTCCTCTGCATTTTTTCGCAGAGTGTTGCCTCAAACAGTCCAGAGACCTTTATCACTAGGTCATCTGCGTATCCTACAGTGACCATGCCATCCTTGTTCAGGAGTTCCACCAGCTAATTCACTACTACTACCCATAGTAGGTGACAAAACTCCTCCTTGTGGGCAGCCTCTCGTAACACGACAACGGGCTGTTCCAGAGGTTTCAATTCTCGCTGCTCTCTTAGAGAGCAGGTTGGTAACAAAAGTATTCCCTCTATCATCAATACCCCTATTTCTCAGTTCATCGTTAATACTTTAAAAGGTAGTTTTTGTCAAAGGCTCCTTCAATGTCAATAGAGGTGGCTAGGCTGGACTGCTTGTTTTCCAGTGCTGATTCGGTTTTGTGTCCCACATGGTGGAGAGCAGTCTCTGTAGACTTGCCAGATTGGTACACTTGTTGATTTTTGTGGACAGGGTTTTCCACTAGAGGTCCACTTCTTCAGCATTTATCACAAAGTCGCTCCAAGGTTTTTAACACTGTGTGCTTTTCTTTTCTTAAAATATTCGGCCACCTCAAAAATGACGGTCTTAACATCACGAGATAATGCACGACCCATTTTTGAATATTTATCTCATGTGCTTCTGACATAGACAGTCAATGACATTAGCGACCGCCATGAGCGTTGACCGAGGACCATAGAATAATACTGACAGAGTGCAACAGCCAATGATAGATCGATAGATAAGGCATTTATTTGACTCTCCAATACACACGTACATTCAACTAAAGCTCACAGACAACGGTACTCTTAACTAATTCCTAATATAAAATAAATTATTTATACCTACAGCTTTGCATCGGTCATTCTCAAATTAGGCGTTCTTTGCTCAAATACCCATTTTTTTTTTACTAATTTGACTTTAACACACTAAAATATAAAACACATGAAAGATACGAATTCAATAATTAATGAGGCATTAACTATTAATGGTGGTTTTCTAGTTATAGTGACCTAATTTTTTTATGAGAATGGTAATTATATAAGTTTAATATATAATGCAACGGTAATTGCCATGCAATGTAAAATATTAAAAGTGATAATATCACGTATTAATAATTTGTACATAAGTATATTATAAGTAACGATCATAACCAACACTAATTTAAAAAAAACTTAGCCATATGTTATTAAAAATTATACACTTTCGATGAAAATCAGCTAAATACAAACTAAATAAAAAAAACTTCATATCTTTTTTTTTGATTTGTTGAAAAGATATTTAGTAAAAAAGTCAATCAAGATGAAACTTATAAGACTTATATCCAAAATCTTCTTGGATAATAAGGGTCAATCAAATAGGTTTAAAGCTCTTTTAAGTGCAAATAAAATGAATTTGGATAGCGGGGAAAGTTCATCCTCTTCTGCCTTTTCTAAGAGTAAAATCCATGATGTCTATCATATTCACATTTGATTGCTTACATACACTGTTGTATATTACAGCTTAACTTTTGCATTGCAAGTAGGTTCAGTTTTGATGAACTCCAAATGACTTAATGAATTTTCATTGTGCCCTTATTTCTTTAGGGATCACCTTTTGAAGAACATCTGCTTTTTTACCATATTTGTAATGACAACCTTGACATTGGATCTCAATTTTTCAGAAATAGTTTCGATATCTACAATATCGCAGGCCATCATAGTTCTTTTAATCGTTGCTCCTTCTACCATGACCACTTTCTGTATCTTCAGTCAACTTCTCTTAGATTAGGAAAGTGCCACTGTAGTTGCGTGATGGCGCAAAATATTTTTTTATTTTGATATTGGTCAGTAGGACCGCTATTGCCAAACCGGCTAAACCATGGCGATCTAATTTCATTATATTATTCCAGCATAACACATATTGTACCCATGTTTTGCAAAATAAATATTTTGAATTTTAGAATCTGATATGAAATATAGGACATTTTCATGAGGAGCTTCACTTTCAATGAAATTTAAAATAGGTTTGAGATGACTCCAAACTGCAACTGCGTAAAGGACTCAAAGTACAAAGCGACTGCCAGCTTTCTCTTTTGTATTACCTCCTTTTTGATCGTTTTGTGTTTTCCCATCCTAAAAATTAACTTTATGAATAGTCTGCATAAAATATTGACGTATTTACGCACTACTATTAATATTCTACGAACACCGCGACACAACTTTCCATTGATACAACGTAGCGGCTAGTTTTTTTTTATGTTATTGTGACAGAACAAGCCCTAGGCTCACCTGATATTAAGTGGACTAGACCACTGCCTATGACAGGCACATTTCATCAAAGATGAATTGCACTGTGCCCGTCACACTGAGACGTACAGTTGTTAGGTCTCATGTGCCTGTAATTTTACTGGCTCTCAAGGAATGCTGCCGGAACACACTGTTATTTGCTTGGCGACAGATTTTCTACTTGAGGGTGGTAGCTAGCCAGGCGGGTATTCGTAATATTAATTTTTAATACAACGGTAATTATAAACACATGGTAATTAGTATACGGTAATATGAAAACGATAGATTTTCTTCAAAATTTCGAAAATCGACACAGTATGAATATACTGGCTTATCACAACGTGAGTACTGTCTCCATTTACCTGATCAACTACGGTGTAACTCAAAAAATCAAGTATTAAAATTACAACGATGTTTTTGCCGGTTTAATTGTATAATATTTAAGTACAACGGTAATTAGAAAAGTTTTTAACGCAGGCTATGGTAATTATATACTCACATGCTTCATTGGCAGTACTCTAACCTAAGAGACGTGCAACTACTGGTGGGCCGCGGCACACATTGAGGGGACGCGATGCATACGGTAGTGATGTGGCAAATACTGTTATTTATGGATGCACCCCAGAACAGATAATGTCACGGCAATTATAACTTTCCATCGGACATGCAGTTACTTAATGATAAATTATTTAGACACTGATTCTATTGAGTTGATATTTTGTTATGCGATACACGTTGCTTAATATCGTTTAAAACGTTGGAGTGTGTGTGCGATTTTAGCCGGCGTATTAAGTACGTTATAGTTAGCGTACGAAGTGTTTGGGAATGCCTTTTTAAATTTTCCTATAAGATAAGCTAGGAGATTAGATTTAGAGGTGAATTTTGTATCGAGGTTTCTTATGGGGGAGGGATGTTATTCCAACATTTCGTCGCCAAATATCGGAAACTGCTGTGCTGCGGTTTTATGACTGTGATATAGGAGTGCTGAATTTATAGACCTGAGGAGATTTCTAGAGTTTTTATTAACAAATTTAATCTTTGCATGCAAGTATTCAGGGTTTTTAAACTTTACAACGTCGAAAACAAGTCCCGCTAAATGCAGCTCTCTACGAGATTCCATATTGAGTATAGAAGCATTATTTAAGATGTGAGTAATATCGCTTTTTGGAGGTACATTAAAACAGTACCGGCAACATACATTTTGGACGCGCTGTACTAAACGTTTAGTCTTGCCTAATAATCGAAGGCCATAAACAACATCTCCATAGTCAAGGCGCTGCGATTAGACATATTGTGAATTTTCGGAAGGAAAAAATAGTACTTTAGAACAAGCTATGACTTCCATTATTTTATATATGTTTCTTCGATTCTTTCTTAAGATGGGTGAAAAAGCAAAACACAATAGCTTAAAATTTTCCCGATACAATATTTGATTTAAAACTGTATCTTTTGAATTTTACTAGGATATATTTGTAAAACTACTGTGCATATCAAAATGGGACTTACACAATATGATAGGTAATGAGATTGCCTAAATTTTTTACAAAGGTTTTCTTGATACGTCTCATAAATATAATACAAGACGCATTATATCATCATCCAGGGATCAGCCAACGCGGCGGCGCGGCGTAGGTACGCGTCGGCCGCCTATCAGTACTACCGTGACCACTGTCAACGTAGGACGCGTGTTTGACTTTCGCACCAGAGACTCGTACAAATACCAGTTATTTTTTTAATCATAGTAGGTACTATTATTATAATAAGAAAACTGTGTTAACGTGTTTTTCAAGTCAAATAGGTTAATACCATGGGTAACCACAGTAAAAAGTTGTGAAAAAGAGCATGGTTACGAGTTCAAAGAGAATAACTGAAAAAAATAAGAAATAAGCAATTATCCTTTGCTACTGTTGAAATTGATAATTGTATGTATGTAAATGTATTTAAAATGCAATTAAGTTGATTCCCGGGATCCCGGTATTAAGTTATGAATGAAATTTGTCAAAAATATCCACTCCATTCTATTTTAGATACGTATACTACCTACTTGCATGTTTGTCAACCATTAGGCCCCTTTATAGTGAATCAGTAGGCAAATATAGCGTGCGAGAGTTGCGGGCTATGGACACTACGCGGCGCGGCGCTCTAGTCGCACAGCTTGCGTCAACACGCTCACTCGAACTCCCCAGCCGCACGCTATTAGCGTCACAGTGTAACTAAAATAGTTGATCAACTTTAGGTATCTGCTACTAAATCCAGAATTGCATCTAAGTAATTATTTTATTAAATAACCGAGTTTAAAGTTAGGTAGGTAAGTACTTACTCTTCAAGTGTGTTTTTTTGTAAACACTCCTTTAGATCTATTTTTTTTATTGCTGATAGGTATGCTTTTCACCACAATCTCACTTGATGGTAAGTGATGATGTGGTCAAAGGTATTACAGTAACAGGCTTAACCTAGATTTACTGACTCTCAAGGACAGCTGCCGGAACAGACCGTTAGGTGCTTGGCGACAGATTTTCTACTTGAGGGTGGTCGCTAGCCAGGCGGGCATTCGCAAAATGTCCTTCCACCATGCGGTAAAGCTCAAGCCCCCGGCGGGATTCAAACCATGGACCTGTTGCGCGACAATCCATAGCCAATACCACGTCTTCAGATCAGATCTGGGTATCTTTAAATTGAAACAAAAGTAAAAGAAACTCAGCATAAAATCTACCTATGTTTATTAGTTACGCTTCTGTTACGTGTATAAACTGTGATATTAAAGATTGAGGAGCCCAATTCGATCAATTCGAAGAGACAGTATTTTTTGATTCGCTATAAATGAATTGTTATTATAGTATGGTCAAAGTTATTTTTGATGTTAATCAAATATCAAATTTGAAAGTAGTGTGTGCAAGTGATACAATTGTGATATTTGCCAATCGTTTATTACCAATATTCAAAGTTATCATTAAATCAATATTGATTAAGGCGGTGATTTGTCAAATATGGACGTGCACTGTGGCAATTGTGTCTCTAGTTGCAAAGCGCTATTAAAAACTGTATCGACCTGCGAATGCAAAAGTCTGCAGTACTCTTAAGTAAGCTAGGTAAGCGAAGGAGCAGTTTACAATGTCGTTAATATACAGAGAGAAAAGTGCTGGGCCAGGTATGCTCCCCTGAGGGACGCCAAAGTCTATTGGAAGAAGGTCACTATAGAGAAAACCACAGAAAAGAAAAAGCAATAGAAAGGTGATGGGGGCGTGGCACGCGTGCCAAGCATGCTCCTCAACAGGAGTATTTACGTCAACGAACTATAATGCTACTGACAGTCGTTCCGCAGTTAGCTCACATGCATGCAGCTCCATCAAATTAATTAAAAATGCCGCGGTGTTCTGTTATAACTTGCAGGTTAAATAGCGATGTCGCAAATGTAAAGAAAGGAGAAATATTCTTTCACCAGTAAGCGTAAAAATTTGTTCAAAATGTTTCGCCGATGAACAAAGTCAGTGCAATCTGGCATATTATTAGTCGCCAAATGACATCTCATTCCAAAATCTAATTTGCAGCTTTCCGAGTGATCCCCCTGTTAGATAGAAATTGATTGACGCAACAAGCGATTGATTCCGACGAAAACAAGCACTTAAACCATTTAACACACAACTTCGTTATCATCAATAAGGAGAATATCCCATCGACTGCCTGTCAATTTATTTAATAAAATGTGTAATTGAGACATATACATATACATCAAAGTACATCTTTTGCTAAAAACATCAACATCTCAAAATTGCAAACGCCAATTGTTCAATAAGTTGATTTTGTTTCAAGGGAAATTAAATTATTTTTAGTTATGTAGCTCTTTATTAATATGAGATCCCTTATTCGTACATAGTGATGGCTTGATTTTTATTATATTCTTATATTATGTTCATACCTACCCATCGAAATTTTAATATAAAAGAGATGTGAAAGAAGCAAGACCTCCATTTGGTATGCACCGACTAGAGTAGCGGGGGCATAACTCCACCTCTTTAATATTATTATTTCTTTAAGCTTAAAATATTCACACTAAAACAAACAATAAAAGAGATGAAAAATGAAAGCAACGAGCACCTGACCTACATCAAAACATTAAAAAGCAAAGTGGATAATTTGCAGAGATGCCTAAAAGCATCCACGATCGAAATCAGAAATGTGCCTGTATCAGAAAAAAGGTGGAAGCCAGCTTGACTTAGCTGAACTTGTACGAAAGACCTGCAGTGTACTCAATGTGGATATAAAAACACAAGAGACACACAAACACAAGACTTAAGAGATGTGTTTCGGTTGAGCACTAAATCTAGCAAACATGTTATTGTAGCTGAGTTCGGGTCTGTGCTGATGAAAAATCGTGTGATTCATAGCGCCAAACTGTATAATAAACATAATGGGCAAAAGAAGCTAAGTACGTCAAGTATTGGCGTAAAAGGAAACTACATGCCTATATTCATATCGGAAGCTTTAACTACTAAAAATAGGACGCTGTAATGGAACTACAATAAACAACTGGTATTATCTGGGCCGGGAATTTGCAAAAAAACATAATTACAAATTTGCTGGACTTTATATGGGAAAGTTTACTTACGGAAATGTGAAGGATCGCCTCGAATTCTACTACGCGAAGAGCGTAAACTCTGACTGAACCCTACGTGACTAATTTACCAATATTGTACATATAAGTAAGAGTTTGTCATTAAGGTTAATTATTTTTATAATACCTATAAGCTACCTAAGATATTTAATAATTCCAATTTTTTTTTACTAAGATTATATCGCAACCCCTCAATCTAAATGTGTACCAGCTGTGTTTATGGCACCATACTGCTAATCCCACTTCTGATACACAACAGCAGCGCGATGACGCATGCTATGTTCGTAGCTGACTCGAAGCGTATGTTTACTCTCAAATAAATCGCGGACTACCCCCACTAAATTTATAAAACACAATTATTCACTTCAATAATATTCATTGCAGGTCATTAACAAGACATACTTACATTATTTTTACTACGATATTAGGTAGATTAATTAAAAAAAAACCGTTAGTACTCATTGATTTACGATAAAAGTAAGGCACGGCTCTATTTTTGTCTGTCAATATCGTAACAGCAAAACATATTGTTTACCTCGTCATATTTTACTTTTGTGACTTCTACGTAAAGATGAGTGAACTATTCTCACACGTAAACTATTACCTTGATATCATGATAACCATAGTAGGACAAAGAGTTATTTACAGTTATTGTAAAACAATTACTTTAAAATTTGTTTATACGAGTACTTGAAGGTTTTACAGAGTACTATTTTTTTTTGTGATCCTACATGTTCACCCATTAAGTAGTACTTATCTAGTAAACTGTATCTACTCACAGTTTATACAGAAACATATTACGTATATTTTGCTAATCTTGAGCTCGATAAATGATTTATAACCGTTATTCACGCAGTGAGTTAATAGGTATAGGATACAGGTCAGACGCGTATTGTGCGTCCTGAAGACAAACCATGTATTACTTTATTATGGCTGATAACACATTTATTTGAGAAATAGACAATTTTACTGTTATCGAGTCTTATACCTGTGAGCCACGAGAATGTCTGCCAATATTAAATAAACCCAACCAATACGTAAAACAATTACAGCAAAATATACGTAGTGTAAATAAAAATTTAGATAATTTTTGTGTTCTGCTACAACAACTTAATTTTAACAGTAATATAATAGTAATATCGGAGTGTTGGCTTTCATGCGTAAATAATATTCCTATTCTACGCGGTTATAATTCGTTTCATACGACAAACAACTACAAACAAAATGGCGGCGTAGTGATAAACATTAAAACTGATATTTTTCCAAATAAACTGGTTCATCTACATGAACCAGTTTCATTGGAAACAAACTGCCTAGTTATTAGACTTAGCTGTGAGGTGGCCATTACAGCTGTTTATCGCCCATATTGTTTTAAAAACATTGAACCTTTCCTCTAATCACTGGAAACTATTCTAACAAGCCTTACTTCATTCAAGAATGTTGTGTTAATTGGCGACATTAATATAAATATATCTGAGAGTAAAACTGACTGTCTTAAATATCTTGATTTGTTGAGTTCTCACGGGTTTATTGCTTATAGGATGCATTTAAAATTAAAAAGAGAACCTAACAACGATACCCTAAGACTAACATATAAGCGTTACAGAAATTATTGCAATAATATCCTTAAGAAATGTAAACAAGAATACGAACGCAATTGTCCAAAGCCAAAAATAATAATAAAAAGTTATGGTCTACAATTAAAAATATTACATATATGAACGCACCTAAAGCATAGACCATATAATAATACTACGTATAGAATGGACACTCCTCTCCCCCCACCAAAACGAGTCTTCCTCACCCCGCCACCGATTCTGAGCTGTCGCTGAGCTGACCCGAGTACGGGACGCGCAACTCGTGCGCGTTGACCTGACGACGAAGCGTGTCGATTTTACAACAATTTTTAAAGTTGAGTTTGGTACTCTTGTGCTGTTTACGATTGCTTATCAACTTATCGAGAAAAGGATTGTTTGATGTGAATAATGATTTTTTTATTATACGAGAAGAACATAAATTACCTATTATTGTGATTGTAATTATTATCATTACTTGTATATAATGTGAACTTGGAATGATATTTTTTGTATAGTGTAGGTATCTATTATTGTATAAGTAATGGAGTGAAATGTGAAGTTATGTTACCTACCTACTCTGTTGTGTGTTGCATATTCCTACGTCGTACATGAAGTTGGATTGTTGTGCTTGAAATGTTTCTGAAGGTAGGTAAGGTACGCATAACCTATGAAATCTAATAAGTCATAATAACAGCATCAAAAGATTGTTAGGTAGATAAGTACAACAATTATTCATAGGATGACAACCTTAGACTTCACGCACACATTTATGCGTGTACAAAAACAACATTTGTGTAGTGTCTGTGTAATAGGTAGTTAGAACGCGGCTTTTGTATAGAGAATGAGTCGAGTGTCCAGGCTGTGCCTAAAGAGTCCCCCTCGGCTTTACTCAAAATTAAAGTCACGCATAAAACATCCATTAATGAAGTTAATTGGTTCTTCTCTTATAAAGAGACAAAGCTGGCAAATAAAATACCATACAATATACCTCCTTTTACAACTAGTCATAATGTCCCGGGCTCATTTGTTCTGTTTGAAGTTACTTGTGAAGAAGTAGCGACATTGATAAAGCACCTCAAAGAAAAATGCTCGTTGGGATGGGATGGTATCGACCCACAATTTCACCGCGCATGTAAACTTTGCAACTCGTGTCACCGCCATCTGTAATTCCACACTTGACCACTGCTTTAGTAACATAGATGACTGTCGTATAAGCGTCAGACCTATAGTTGCCCCTGTTAGCGATCATTATGGTCTACGAATAGATATAACATGTGCATTGAGTAAGAATACAAATTCTAGACCAGAAAGAGTCATGAAGAGGCAGTATTCGGTTAAAAATCGTGCTCTTTTCATAAAAACATTACAAGCTATTGACTGGCAGACGTTACGCTGTAAGTACCGATACAACACTAACGATTATGCTACTGGCTTTATAAATATTATGACGCGAGCTACTGAAATTAGTTTTCCGCTTAAATCTGCACCTACTAAGACAAACGATAATAATTGGATTAATAACGAAATAATAGCAATGAAATACTTTCTTCAGGATTTGTGTAATCTACAAATTGTGATCCTTAATAACGAGAGATTGAAAACGTTTATTGAATCCTACGTAAAAAAAGTATGACACATGTTTAGCCAAAGAATGCGCTGCATTTTATTCGCGTATAATTACAAATACAAATATTTTTATTGTAAAACTTATGTTATGTTAAAAAATTTAATTTGTACTCTGCTTTTTGTTTTAGTTATATAACTGTGTTACAAAAGGCAGCGTCTTCCCAAAGTTTGCATATTGTTTAAATTTTTTTATATAATACACAATTGAATAAAGGGTGATAGTAACTTAAACATATTTTTGACGTATTTGATTAAACTTCTGCTCTTTTGTATTATTTGTTGTGTGCGTGTGTGTGTGTGTGTGTATGTGTGTGTGTGTGTGTTTGTGTGTGTTATATGAAGAACCGATTATGTCTTGTTTTTTATTGCATTTTTAATAATAATTCTTCGACTTCGTCATAGTTCATTTTATTTAACCAGTCATTGATTAAGATTTTTACGCTTTGCCATACTTTATGTTTAATATCATTTAACTTATTGTAAAAAATGGGAGCGAGATTGTCATAATGTCTCCTAGCAACTTCACTATTCCATCTAGGGACAGGACAAACGTCACGACGTTTACTGTTTTTAGGGAGATAAGGTACGGTATCTCTATGATACCGTTTGAAGCACTGAAGTATAAACAATTTTCTAACTGTAAAAACTTTAAATTTTTCATAAACTTTAGTGGTAAGATGTCTAAAGTTGAGCCCTAAAGTAACTTTAAGCAAAGCTCTTTGTGCTCTTTCAGCTTCTAAAATATGCGTCTTGGCTGCGCCACCCCAAGAACTTATGCAAAAGCTGATAAAACTCACTGCTAAAGCTTTATACGTCATAAGCAGAAGTTTCTCATCAGCAACTGTTTTTAGGTTTTTGAAGACGTATATTAACTTCCTAGTACGCTTTGATACTCTCTCTATATGAGCTGTCCATTTAAGTTTTTAGTCAATCATCACACCTAGGTACTTGATGGTATCAGAACATGTCAGAGCGGGACAGTCACAATTCGTATATATGGGAACACGGTTACAAGGGTATGTATGAGCATGAATTTTCAGAAAAGATGGAGGTCGAGTAGCGTTCGTTTTACAGAATGAAACGTATTTGGTTTTAGAAGTATTAAGGGATAGTAAGTTATCTTCTAGCCATGCGATGGTTTTAGATAGCCCCGTTTCTGCAAGTTTGTACAAATTTGGCCAACTAGAATGGTGAAAAAGAAGTACAGTGTCATCGGCAAACATGATTGTGTCTGCAGATATGCAGTTAATTTTACATAATTCGTTAATATAAATTAAAAATAGGGTAGGTCCAAGCGTAGAACCCTGTGGTACCCCATAACTACAGCCAGCACTCTTGCTTACGTGATTTTCTACTTTGACTTGTTGACTTCGATTTGAAAAATAATCTTTGAACCAATTATGGGTAACTCCTCGTATACCAAAACTGTTTAAACGTGCCAAAAGTATAGGTATTGAGACCATATCAAATGCCTTTTGCAAATCTAAAAATACACCTATACATTTTTGACCTTGATCTAAATATTTACTAATTATCCTTGAAAGTGACAGAACTGCATCATCTGTACATTTTTTATTTTGAAAACCGTATTGATTATTTGCTAGTAAGTTGTACTTCTCTAAAAAGGACACTAGTCTTTTGTTTGCTGTTTTTTCTAATATTTTGGACAGTGTTGGAAAAACTGATATGGGCCTATAATTAGATGGAAGGTTTTTGTCCCCTGATTTGGAAATTGGTGTTACCACCGCTTTCTTCAAAGAAGTTGGAAATACTCCAAAAGTAAAACTCAGGTTGCATAGATGCGTAATAGGTTCTGCTAAAGACTCTGAGCAAGCTTTGATAACAGCAGTTGATATTTAATCATGGCCTGGTGCAGTACTATTTTTTAAATTAGATATTACTCTAGCTATTTCTTTGGCATCTGTTAAGAAAAAAGACAGGGAGCTAGTTGGACTTTCTGGTAGGCATGAGACTGCTGAAGCTAAATTTAAGTCAGTTGTGTTAAGTCTCTTGAGTGTATTATTAGCAAGTTCCATTCCTACGGAGGTAAAGTATTTGTTCACCTCATTCAATGAGTCGTTTGGATTGTTTTTGATATTGAGTAACGGCCTAGGTGACACACGTTCTGGAGTATAGTTGGTAAGGTCTTTTTTCGATTTTCCAAGTTTTTTTCGTATTTCCTAATGAAGATTAAACCAGTTTCTTATATAAAATTTGTTTTTGTGATTTTATGATATTGTAGCAAAGGTTCCTATATTTTTTAAATTTGTTGTGGATTTCTACATCATCTGGAAACAATCTGGTTTGTTTTTGCATTTTGTTCCTCTTTCGAATAATAATAATAATAATAATAATCATTTATTTCGTGACCAATCGTTGTGCTTAAATTATCTTAAATTTCTAATACATTTTATTCATATTAATAATAATAGGTGTATATGTAGTGGTGAATAGAGATAAGCTCTAGTCCTCACGGTAGGATACCCTGAGTCTGTGAGGACTAGTTCACTTCCAGGGTGTTGGTAAGTTAGTGCACGATGTAGTAAACATGAGCCGTGTTTATGTCTATGTAGGAGGCGTGAGATAGTTGTGAGTGCAGGTTTTATAGATAAGGCACATACGAGAAATTAACTACGGGAAAATAAAAAATAAATAATAATAAATTAATATTCATAATAAATTAAGTATCATTGTAAAGCCTTAATTAGATATTTACATTCGTTAAATTAGTGAAAAGTATAATAATTGGAAAAAATAATATATGTATGAATAATATAAAATATTAGGTTTTTTACTTTAAATTTCGATTAATAAATAGAATTTCATAATTGTTTTTATTCATAAATGTAATTATGTTCATATATTTATTCTTAGCAGTTTTTCCGTGCTAGTATAATCTAGTGATAAAAGGTAACTTATTAGTTTCATTCTACATACGCGTGAGGTATCGTTAATTATATTAAGCGTCATATTTAGCTGTTTATATATGTATGGTCCTAAATATTTGTGACACTTCTGTCCTATCCTTCCATATGTCTTTATTGTATCCCATTTAGGTTTCCTCCTGGATCTGATAATATTGGTGGTTACTAGAGCTGTTTTGTGAAATCTTAATGCAGTGGCCAAAATAAAAAGCTGACGTACCCTAAGTTCTTCGGTTTCTTTGTATAGATCGTTAGTCGGGTATCGAAAAGGTTTTTTGTAAGCGACTTTAAGAACTGCGCGTTGCGCTCGTTCAGCTTTAACAAGATGTGTTGCATATGCTGAACCCCATGAGGTTATACAATAATAAATAAGTGACCTACAAAGTGCAGAGTAAACCATTCTTATTGTTTTTACGTCTGCTATTGCTCTAAGCTTTTTGAATATAAATAGTAGCTTTCTTATGCGATTGCTGAGTGTCTGTATTTGCTTTGTCCAAGATAGAAGTTCGTCTATATATATGCCTAAATATTTAATGTCAGTGACTTGTTCTAATTTCGGGCAAATATCAGAGCAATGGTGTTGTGAATATATAGCACATGTGTGAAGTTGAATACATGGCGGCTTAGTGGGCGCGGAACGGCATGAGACTCTAAATGCAACAAATTTCGTCTTGTCAGCATTAAGTGTGAGCAAGTTGTAGTTAAGCCACTTAACTATTTTGCTTAGTCCCTCGTTAGTTATAGTGGAAAGCTCATTCCAACTCTTCGCATGGAAAATAATAGAAGTATCGTCAGCAAAAGAAAAAAGTTGAGCTTGGGGGATTTCAAGTTGACATAAATCGTTAATATAGTGTTGGGCCGAGTACGCTTCCCTGTGGAACTCCAAAAGCTACTTTCCTATAGTCACTTAAGTGCTCATTGACTTTAACCCGCTGCCTTCGGTCCTTAAGGTATGACTGAAACCACCGTAATGCTATTCCTCGAACTCCGAGGCTATCCAGCTTTTTTAAGAGAATAGGATGCGAGACAGTATCGAACGCCTTCGCCAGGTCAAGGAAGACGCCGATACATCTCTGACCTGCGTCCATTTTGTTGCCTACGAAGTCAGCTAGAGAAGTAACTGCATCCTCCGTTGATCTTCTAGCACGGAAGCCGTATTGATTGGGTGACAATATATTTTCTCTTTCCAGAAAGCTCATGAGGCTTTTGTTTACCACTCTCTCTAATATCTTAGATAATGAGGTCAGCAGTGATATAGGTCGGTAGTTCGATGGTAGTTCTGTGTCTCCCGCTTTATGGATAGGGCAAACATTCGCATCTTTCAAGGAATCGGGGAATGTACCCAATTCTAAGCTCAAATTACAAATGAATGCGATTGGGGCAGACAGATTGTGTTTAGCAGATTTCAGTAAGTGATTAGAGATGTTATCAGCACCTGGGGCGGAGTGGGATTTTAGGGAGACAATTATTTTAGAGATTTGGGTTGGGTCAGTTGGAGCTAAATATAGTGAGTTTGAAGGGCCATTTTTAAATGTTACTAAGTTTGCTAATTCATCCTGAGTAGTGTTCAATTTTACAAGTATGTCATTTGTTAGATTTTCTCCAATTGTGGCAAAGAAATTATTAACTTGATTTAGGGCCTCAGTAGGATTAGGCGAACTTCTAAGCAGGTCTGAGTTTTTAGTTTTTGCAGTATTAATGCTACATACATCTTTTATTGAATTCCATAACTTTTTGCTGTCATGAATATTCATTTTAATTTGTTTGGAATCATGCTCATTTTTAAGATTCTGTAAAAGATTGTTACAAAAATTTCTGTATTTTTTGTATTTATCCTCTGCATTTTTATCATTTGGCTTCATTTTTGCTTTTAACTGTAGTGCATCCCTCTTTCGAATACATTTGATTAAGCCTGGTGTGATCCAGTCCTTCCGTATGTATTTGGAATTTTGTATTAGTTTTACTGATTTATGGGTATTTATAATTCCGTCCATGATTTGCACAAAATCAGTAACTGCCTTGTTTGGATCAGTGTGTCTATAAAAAACGGACCAATCAATTTTACTCAGGTCATTAATGACCTTAGAATAGTCAATTTTCGTGACCTGTCTACTTTCAGCACATATAATATTTGGTTTCCCTGCAATAGCAACAAGTGTAGCATCGTGGTCGGTCACATTATTGCAGCAAACTATTGTTGTGGACTGCAGGGAACTTTTGATGAAAACATGGTCCAAACAGTTAGCAAAACGCGTTGGAAATTGATGGCCTGGTGTGAATCCATGATATGCAAGTAATTCTAGATACTGTTCAGCTCTGGGATCTTTGGTAGTCAGCTTAATGTCGATATTCATATCACCGAGTACAATACATGACCGACCTGTCATTCCGTCTAGTATTACTTCTAGTGAGGATAAGAAATTATCAATACCATAGGAAGAAGGAGATCTGTAAATAGCCAAAATTGAGTATTCATTTGCAATGTTGACTAGAAGGCCAGATGATTCCAACATAGAAGGTTCCGTAATGCTAGCTTGTATGCCAATTTTAGACAGAATGACAATACCATCATTTTGGTTAACATATTGGGTCGTGAAAGCACAATTATAGTTGTTTAGCGAGACTCCTGTGAAAGATGAATTAAGCCAACATTCGGTTAGTATGATCAGATCAGGTAAAAAGTTTAGGCGATTGAGAAATATAACGAAATTATCAAAGTTTTTACGAATGCTTCGAATATTTTGCGAGACAATTAGGAGTTGTTGCTGATTTTTATCGAGATCTAGATATATTTTACACATTTCGGGTACGAATGTTTGATGATTAGCGACAAAATTAGTGCTATCCATATTTTCAATTACACAGCGTCTACTATCCATATAATAAAAGAAGAATTGATTTTACAATGCGAGCGTTGACACATTTACTAACGTGCGTCTTAGTGAGTAAAAATATGCGTGATAAGCTTAACATTCTAATATGCGTATACGCGATTATAAGTAGATACATTGTACTATAATGAAGGGCGTAAACAAAGTAATTTAGTTTGCATGGAACTTGCTGCGGTTCGGTCGCGTGTATAGCAAGGGTTATTTTAATGTTAGTAAAATTTACCGTTAGATAAGTAATTTGTACTATGACTGTTTTTTTGCTTAAATGGGTGTTAGTCATGTTGTAGTAGTGTAAGTGTAACAGTACATGACAATACCTAATAATCGTATATTTGTTTCTAAGTGAACATGATTTCAAGTGTGCAAAAATGGTGATTGCAATTTCGCGACATAATATGTACAAGTATAGTGCAGTTTGACAATTCCTATGCAGGTATGTAGTATTACGTTTGTCTATAGATTTCTGCATTAAAGATGAGCTAATGTCCAAAAATAAGGAGCTCAGGCCCGTTCTATCAAAAGACGTGTTTATATTTTTTCTACATATGTATGTTTTCAGCAACGACACATATTTTTCTCCATATTTAGAGTGGGTACTCCCATTAATAACTATATTCTTGCCTGTTCCGCAAAGCAAGATAATCACCAAAAATGTACATTCATAGTCATAAATGTGGGTAGAATCACCAGTAGACATGATAACCTTTTTGAAACGTACCAAGGATTCATCAAATATGCAAAACTTTTTTATCTTATAATTCATGAACAATGCACATATTATGACGACACAAATTACACCAACTGCAATAAACCAATGCTTGTTTTTATGTTCTCGGATAATTATTTTAGGAATATCGTCAATATCAATTATTAAGCACTCAGAAATACTACAGTATAGTTTGTACTTAGATATTTTACCCAGATATTGTTTGTGATAAATATAATCTGCACACAATATAGACATTTTAAAGATATATAATTTAGTGCATTCAGTGTAGCAAATAATTGTTTCCACAAACAACAAAAACACGATCTTGCCAGTTAACCGTAGGACTATAAGATAGTTGTATAGGCATGCTTTACCGCTTCGAGAAATATCACTCGCTATGACAGGATACAAGTACCTTTCCACATATATTGTAACGATCATAAACATATTTCCATGACAGCAAACGTTTGTATGTGCAATCAAAAAGCATATTATTGTATATAATAATAATAATGCATACATGGCATTTGCAATTCTACATTTCATACATACACATTGTAGACTTTTCGTATCGTAGTATATAGTGTAAGTGACGTATCCAATGGGTTTTTGTTTGGTACATTGAAAATAAAGTTCTTTTATTTTTAATTCATAAGTAGTTATAGCATTCCTATGCATAATGCTCCCATTTACAATTAGATGTATGCAGAGACAAGTGAAATCAATTATTGAGTTATAAGCATACTCAACCATAAGTAGGTAAGTTCCAATTATACAACTCGTCACAGATTCTACGTACAATTGTCTAACGTGTATCAGTAAATATAAAGCTACTATTATCGTGAACAGTTTTATCACATGTAGGTTAAAATTTACAATATTATTCCTACTATAACATGTGATTGTAGTTTTAGAAAACTGTGCATTTACGAATATAATATGGACACTATCGATCCAAGATTCAGCCAAATTATTGAGAATACATTTTATTACTAAAATGGCAAGGTATAGATTAGAATTGCATAAAAACAATGTTATAGTATTATAATAACGAAATAAGTTGACTGAGCAGATTTCAAGAGATAGTTTTATGATACCAGTAGGTACAAATAGGATACATTTATACCTACTCGCATGTATAATGGAGTCACAGGAATTACAAGCAATTAATATGAGGAATAAAAACCGTCATGCATTCTTTCTTAGTGCTTCCAGTTGGGCCTCATCCTTAACGAGAATATGTGGCATGCCTTCACTCTTCCGCAAATAAATATTCCCGTTTGACGTCCAACAGTACGAGAAGTTCTGCGATTTGGCTAAGTCTCTTGCTAGGTAATGTAGTCTCCTAGATTTAGCCGTTAGGTGTTCTGACATGAACAGCAGTGTGGAAGGTCCTTCAAGGCCGAGGTGTCTCGTACTAATTTTGGACGAATCTCTGGCCATGTTGTGCTTTTTAGCATTGCTAAGAACAGTGCTTTTCATAAGTGTGCTCGAGAACTCCACAATCAATGTGGAAATATTACTGTTTGTTTTGTTAGGTACTCGGTAGACATCTCGCAAGTCCGCTAGTGAGTACTCGATTTTCAAGTTCGTTAATAGGTTTTTAACCATCGAAAAAAGTTCATTTTTGGTCTCACCCTGTTTTTTTTGGGACGCTCCTAATTTCTATGCACGTTTTACGTGAGTTTCTTTCGATGCCTTCTATTCTATTTTCTATCTCAGTAATTTTACTGCTTATTTCTTTCCGATCCCCCTCCAGCTTGTCTATTTTTTTTTGCATGTCTGCGAGTTGGATACTCATGAAACCTAGTGATTTCTCAATATCAGCGATAGGTGAAGTATGTGTTTTCACTTCGAACAACTGCTTTTCTAAAGCTTTCATGCGGTCATTTTGGTTATTTGTGAACGTGCCAAACATACTAGAAAGCATGTCCTTTATCTCGCGCTTGAAATCATCCAGATCGTCGTAGTCCTCGTCAGATAAACGTACTCGTTTTCTTGGAGCATTTTTCTGTTTTTGGCCTTTCTCCTCAAGTGGCGTAGAGGCCCTAGAGCTAGGATTCGAATCGTATGTGGGTGGGTTATGTTTTTTGGTCGGCGAATGGTGTGTTCTAGGCATTTTTTGTTTCCGCACTAGACTCTGTCTTGTAGGCCTAAATGCGTGGAATGACTTATGAGACGGACAGCGGCGATATCGCTTGATGCGTGCAACCACAACTTGATTTTGTCAGTGTGTGCAAGATGCGCTCACTCACACTGGTACTTGGTGGGCGTGGCTTGATGTTTGCATACGTGATCGACCATTCAATCTCCAATGGCAGCTGATAAGGTCGTTGACCGATAGGTAGCAGCTGACTTGTTATTCGCTTCTAATAATATAGTGGGTACGCACACACACACATGAACACAAAAACACTATCACACTTAGCTATTAGTGGAACTTTTACTGGTCTTGCACTGCGGTCACGACTTCTACGTGTGACGTCCGAGGGAGAAGTGCGAATGCATTTTACAAGACCTGTGGTAATCCATGGTTTGATTGTTTTATCTAAATATATATATCTCAAAGGTGACTGACTGACATAGTGATCTATCAACGCACAGCCCAAACCACTTGACGGATCGGGCTAAAATTTGGCATGCAGGTAGATGTTATGACGTAGGCATCCGCTAAGAAAGGATTTTGATTAATTCTACCCCCAAGGGGATAAAATAGGGGATGAAAGTTTGTATGAAACTTTGTCAATTTTAAACCGATCGGGCTGAGACTTTGCACGCATAAAGCTTTTGACGTAGGCTTTCCCTAAGAAAAGATTTCGATATGCAGGCTATATAAGATTAGTAACTTTTCAGTTTAAAATACACAAATTTCTGTAGCGCCATCTACATTGAGTTATTTTGGAGAGAACTTTGAATTAACCATTTTTGTGCACAGTGCATAGATAATATATGTAGCGGATTATATTTTACGACTAGCTTTTGCGCACGGCTTCGCTCGCGTTAAGAACTATTATTATTAACTAGCTTTTGCCCGCCGCTTCGCTCGCGTTAAGAAGTATTATTTTTAATTAGGTATATATATCAGGTGAGTTCACGCGTCTAAATCGCGGCGATGACTCCGCGCAACAGGACGTAAAAAAAAAATGAATCACTCTAGCACATCGGTATTCCTGGCCTGATATGTGTTTCAGGGTTTGCAGCCTGGTAGGTGGCGACAGCTTGCCCATACCTAATTAATAATAATACTTCTTAACGCGAGCGAAGCCGCGGGCAAAAGCTAGTATTTACATGAGACCCGTTTGAGATAAGTGTTTTTTTCGATAGCTGTTTGTAGGATATTGATTAAGAAAGTAGTAGCTTTGTTAACATTGGGTATTTTATAATATTCGTTCCATGACTGCTGAGATAAAAACTCTCTAACCGCGTCAATGCTTGTAATCATATTTTGTTTACTTTGAGTATGTATTTTTAACTGAGAGGTATCAATAGATAGTAATAAGGGCGAGTGATCCGTGAGGTTTTCAAAAACTACTGTTTCCAATTTGCTACCTGACTTAACCATAAAATGGTCGAGGCAGGTATCAAATCGAGTTGGCAAGTTTATACCTTGCACGAGACCGTGTAGTGCCATTAAATTAAGGTAGTCGGAGGCAAAACCTTTTGTTCATTGTCAGCTCCTGGCAGTATATTGATGTTAACGTCACCGGTTAATATTATATTATTTTTTATTTTAATCCTATTATTAAGTAACTCATCTAATGAGTTAATATAAGCTGTAGGATTTTTGAAACAGCAAGGACGATATGTGTATATGACAGAATATAAATTATTTATTTCTAGAACTAGACAGTTTCCTTCACTTATATGTGGTTCGAAACAATTTACGGTATAATTGTCCTTGACATATGCAACTACGCCATCGTTTTGGTTATAGTTATGTTTTGTATGAAACAAGTTGTATGTATAAATGGGTGGTGGAGCTTATTTTTTAGTCCAACATTCACTAAGTACTATAACGTCAATATCTATATCTAAGCTGCTCAAAAATACAAGTAATGAGTCCATATTTTTGTGAATACTTCGTATGTTAAGAGATAGTATATTTTTTTTTTCTGTCATTTTATATCATACTGTAAAAATTCCGAGCATTTTAAGGCATCATTATATCGTTTACATTTAATATTGCCAGAGTTATCCAATTCGTCGAGCAGATCTTTATTAATTAAACCAAATTTCGTACATATATTTCAAGAGAGATCTATTAAATTGGTTCAAGTCAAAAAACAAGTATTAAATGTGGTAATTTTGTAAACATAAAAGAAATAAATATGGCATATTATATTGATAAGCCGTGTGTGTGTGTTGTGAAAGTTGTGTGAATGCGGAATGAATATTAAAGTTTGAATTACTCAATGAATATGTTTGAATGGAAGCGTGATTAACAAATAAAAACATACTAATAAAAAAAAATATAATTAACTCATAAAGACTAGTTAGAGTAGAAGACATGAAGAGATAAAAATATACTGGCCATAGTCACTTATTTCTTAGTTTTTCAATGTCAGCCTCACATGTTATGCGGGTTGGTGCACCACCCTCAAACTTTTTCAAGTATATTTTGCCATATGATATCCAACAAAATGAGTACTCATTTCCGCTCGCAAACTCGCGTGCAAGATAGAATAGTCTTCTATCCCTCTGGGTCAGGTTTTCTGAGATATAAATTGGTTTCGGTGGCCCACCGACTTTAATACTCGTGATATTCAGCTTCATATCACGATGCTCTCTATTGTATTTCTTATAAGAGTTAACAAAAATATCTCGTGTCGATACTGGTACATCTCGCGTTCCTATTTAATGTTTCCAGCTGATTTTTTAAGGTCTGTAACTCTTTGTTTAAAAATTTGTTTTCTTTTTCAACGGATTCCACTCTTTTGACAACTTCATCATATGTAGCAGTCATAAATTCCAATGCTGTTTTTATCTCATTGTTCGATTGTAGTAAAGCCGAAAAATTTACCTCATGATCCTCACGTTACTTTTTGAACATATCCATAACTTCGCTCTTAGTAACATCATCAGTGTCTGCGCGCTTCCGCTTAGATAAGCTGCCCTTACGCGCTTTTGTAATGCTTATCGACGGCGCTGAACTGTTTCCAGTTTCATGTTCCTGCGGTTCTGAAGTGTTAGAGTCAGACGCATATTGTAACGGCGTTTTAAAGGAAAGCGGTGATTCAGTTTTAGGTAGAGTACGTTTTAGTGGCATTTTTTCTATTAAATTTTTCAAGAAAATAGATAATAAATTATAATGTGTACTTAGAAAGAAACACAATGTCACTGTTTTGAACTACAATGTACCAGGCGTACAGCAATTGCAATTGAGCAGAGCGATAATAAATGTAAGGAGGTATGGCAGATTGTGCGAGAACGCACCAAACCACATCTTAAATACAAGCCTGATGTTACCGATGATGTAAGAAGAAGCGGTGGATCAATGTTTGAATCGAAATTAGAAGTAGTGAACTATAGATGATCAAACGAACTTCAAAGTGAAGTTCGATCACTATTATATAAGTCATTTCATTCGAAGATATAATTAAAATATTGTTTAACAGGTAGTCCTTTTTATCCTACAGGCAGTCGCACGATTTTTAAAGAAAGTAATTTCACACTTTTTTTTTTTTTTTTTTGTATATGGTCATACTTAACCTCACCGCCTGGCGCAGCGGTGCGCTCGACTTCATTTTTTCAGAGAAGAAATTAAATTGTTTAGGGATTTGGGCCTTAGTTTTAAGGGTGGGTGATTTTATATCTTCGAATGAAATGACTTATATAATAGTGATCGAACTTCACTTTGAAGTTCGTTTGATCATCTATTAATATTACGTCATTTCATTCTTCAGATATAATTAAAATATTGTTTAACAGGTAGATGTTTAGAGCATTTTTTATTAGATAATCAATTTAATTTCCTAAATAAAAACCAAAAACTTAAATCATTATACAACTTCTTAGTTATAAGAACTTATAATAAATTATGTTATTTTAATGTATAGTACGTAGAAACAATTTACAAAACATTCTGGTTTGTTAACGAGAAAACTGATCGGGCAAAGATTCCATCTTCTAATATCGGTCGATTATAGAATCTAGCGAAAGTTTGGGATGAGCTGGACCACCCAGCTGTTTTCCTTATGGAATCTATGGAAACTCCAGCAGAGGAAGCGGCTGACGTAGAGGCATGTCTTGTACTATGGGCACCGAACGTGCTTACGTCGATGCCGCTCTCTGCCAAAGTTTGTTTTATCCACCTACTGATAGATTGTGAAGAAGCTTTTCTATGAGGTTTTTTGTAGGTGAGCAAAAGATTATCTACACTATTTGGTCTTAAACTAGATGTCATGAACAGGTAATCGTCTAACGCGGTGGCTGGGCATATATTAGGGTTTTCCCTAAAATATGGTAAAATCAACACTGGTGGTTCTCTTCCTACAGCCGAGGTTTTTATAATGTCTATAATTGGGATTTGTAAAGAATCAGCACATTTATTTATGTTTGATACTCTAATTAACGACAAAGTTTGTACTCTGTGAGCTGTACAAAGGGCTAGTAAAACGCATAGTTTCTTAGTTATCTTTTCCAACGTTAGGTTCCTGTTCGGATACCAGTTGGTAACAAAGTTTAGTACTATTTGAGGCTCCCAGGTGCCTACGTACTTGGGAATAGAAGGTTTTTGTTTATAAATACCCTTCATCAAGCGTTTTATACTGTCATCTGATCCAATATTACCCCCTAAGAGTAGTGACAGTGCTGATCTGTGAGAATTAATAGTTCCGTAAGATCCCCCCTTATGGAATTGTTCTGCCAAGAATGATAGAATATTAGCTAACTGGGGATCATACCTATCAATAGAGTGAGTATCGCAAAATTGCCACCAGAGTTTGTACGACGTATTGTACTGTTTTAGAGTACTATTAGAGACGGAAGACAACATTAAGTCCAACGCAGGTGGTGGGATGTCTTTCCTTGCAAATGCGAACCTGAGAGCATCGCGGCTCCCAGGGTAAGGCTCCGGTACAATGGGTGTTGCGATCTGTAATGAGATTGTAAAAGATCTCTGTTAGGTTTGAAAAATATTATTTTAGAAACCAGTATTTTCTCAAGAAGTGGGTACCAAGGCTGACCCGTCCAGTATGGAAAGACCAAAATACCTGTCGCTTTGTCATTAATAATCTTTCTTACACATTTCAGAACTAATGAAAAGGGAGGGAATGCGTAAAAACGATAGGAAGACCAACTAATTGTAAAAGCGTCTACCGAAAACGCGTCTGGGTCTTGCTTCCACGAAATGTAAACTTCACATTTAGCATTGGTGCGAGAAGCGAAAAGATCTATATCAGGTTGGCCCAGATCGTGAACGATCGTTTGGAAAGCCCAATCGGATAGTTCCCATTCTGTGTCAATGTTGACTTTGCGAGATTCCTCATCTGCTTCAACATTGTCTTTTGTATTGATATACGACGCAAACAACCATATATTCCGCATCTCGCACCACTGCCAGATGGTTTTCGTTAAGTCGTTAAGATACGGGAATTGAATTCCGCCCATGCGGTTAATGTAACTTATAGCGGTTGTGTTGTCAACTCGCAGTAGAATAGCACAGTCATGGGTATCACTGGCGAAACATTTCAAACCCATAAATATGGCAAGAAGCTCCAGATAGTTAATATGGAAGGACAGTTCAGATTCCTTCCATCTACCATTTGCCCGTTTACCATTACAGTACGCGCCCCAACCAGTTCTAGAAGCGTCTGTAAACAGCTCAATCATAAATGTTTCATCAGGCCTCATGGAATTGGAAGTTGAATGGATGTTCTCTTTCCACCATTGCAAATCTGGCAGAATTGCTGAAGGCAATTTAATTTTAGTTTCAAAATCATAATATTTTTGTAAAGCCAAGAATTTATGCCGCTCGAAGGTTTTGGTATACAGCCAGCCATATTTTACAGCTGGGCAAGCGGCTACTAGCACTCCTATAAGTTGCGAAAACTCTCTTATTGTGCAATTTGGCAAAGAGAAAAACTTTTCGATTAACTTAGCTATGTGACTTCTTTTATCGGAAGGCAGAGAAAGAGACAAATCAGCAGAGTTAAGTATAAAGCCTAAAAATTTGCAACTTTTTTGCGGTAACAATTTACTCTTTTCGAAATTGATTATGAATCCTAAACATTGCAATATTTGGATAGTTTTCGTTACATTAGCGCGACATTCGTCGTATGTGTCACCTACACAGAGTATATCATCTAGGTAAACCACTGATTTGTAGCTTCTTTGCCTTAGGTAGATTATCACTTCCTTCATAATTTTTGTGAAAACCCTTGGGGCAGCACATAAACCATATGGAAGGGCATTAAATTCATAAACAGTATCTTGAAAAATAAAGCGTAAATACTTTTTATGATTTTCATTAATTGGTATTAAAAAATAGGCCTCTTTAAGGTCTATTGTGGCTAAAAATCCGTTAACAGGTATTAATTTTGCTGCAGTTCTATGGTCTTCCATCTTAAAATGTGACTTTTGGATAAACTTATTTAATGGTTTTAAGTTTAAAATAAAACGTTTACCCCCATTTGGTTTAGACGTCAGAAAACAACTTGATATAAAGTCTCCTTTGGAGCGCTTACACGCAGAAACTGCCCCTAGGTCAACTAGTTTGCTTATTGATAAAGCCATATCAGCTTCCTCGTTAGAAGACAATTTATTAGTAGGAATGTTAGTTTGCCTAATATTACTGCAAAACTGGATAGAATAGCCTAATAGACACCAGTCAAGTATTAACTGATTTTTAGTAACTTTTTGCCAACAGTTGTAAAAATTTCGAATTCGACCCGCATGTACCTCTATTGCTGCTGAGCTTGGGCACGTATCTTGAACTGGTTCTGGGGCTGTATTGGTTGCTTCGATGTCGATGCTGGGGGTCCTTTCCGGCCGACTGGACCGGTCTTCTTGTATCCACCTCGTCCCCCCCTGTTCGATGTGTGACGAGGGGGACCGTTCCAGTTTCCCTGAGGGCGTTGACGGTTAACTTGCTGAGGGGTTGACACAGGTGCCTTCGCTGGCACAGCTTTCTTTATTTGCAGACTCTGCTTTTCTATAGCTTTTGAAGCTTTAATTTTATCTGAAAGCTTTTGTCCAAATAAGGTGTCATCTCTGTCAACATCTTGGATCAGATTAAGGAACGCTTTGTCTAGGCCCGGTGTCACAAACTTCCTGCGAACGTCGGTTTCGACGAAGTGGAGGTCGCAGAGAAGGCGGCAACTATCGCTTAAAAACTTGATCGCGTTCACTCTCTCTTTGTCGTTCTCGAGGAGCGACGATAGGCCTCTGTTGAGAGCAGTAATGGCCAAGCCTAGCTGCTGCTGGGCGCTCTCAACCCGTTTATCTTTAGTTCTGGTAAAGTCAGAGGTCGCAGCTGCGATTTCAGGATTTAGTTTGGGGGCTTTTCAGAGAGTGCAGTTCTCCAGGATCAGGTACTGTTTTTTCAGCTTATCTTTGGCTTCTTTGTCCATCCCCTTTCGGAGTATTGGAAGCCACAGTTGCGCTAATTTGTCGTGAATTTTTTCGCCAAATTTGGGAGTGTCCTCTTCCATTTCTCCCAGAGCCAATAGAACATCCGGGTCAAGATCGGGAGTCGCAGGAAGTTCCTGAACATGCTCGTCTGTTGTACTTACAGGCCCTTCCAGGATGTTCTCCGGCAGAACTGTCTCCAACGACGGTATAAGAACGTTTTCATCAATGGGATCTGGCAGCTCATTTTCTAAAAGAAAAAGAAAACGATCCCTTTGTTAGTAATTATAAAATTTTACCATCATATTTGTGAAAACGTATATTTTATGCCTCACTAAATTGAGGTTGAAAAATGAGTGGTTATTTTTTACAATATTTTCACATGTTAATTATGAACCATTGTATCGTCCCGCGGACAATCTCCAGGCAAGTACGTAAGTACAATGAAACTGGTACATAAAATAAGTACAAGTATTTATACTTCAAACATTTGTCGCTTTCGTGGTAACCCGCGGTTACCCTCTAAGCATGAAAATTTACAACTGGGTTGTAGGTAGGTTGCGATAAAATTTGTTCTATATATAGCTTCGTGGTAACCCTCGGTTACCCTCCAGCATAGAACCACCATCGTTTTAACCCTCGGTCAACTTACCCTCTAAGCATGAAAATTTTACCACAGGGTTGTAGGTAGGTTGCGTTGTTAAAATTTGTTCTATATATAGCTTCGTGGTAACCCTCGGTTACCCTCCAGCATAGAACCACCATCGTGTTGACCCTCGGTCAACCTCTAGGTAAAATAGAATCACAACCCATGTGATTTTTATAACACTCAATTATCACTTTAATAAATAACACTTTGTTTACCTGAATCATTTTCTGAAGAATCCGACGAATCTATAATTCGCTGGCGCCTTTTCTTTTCCCTTTCTTCCAGTTTTCTTATTTTAGCATGGTATTTCTCCATCTTTTCTTCGTAACGTCTTTTTGACATGATTTAAGTTTTCTTTTTATGGTGAGCGAAGGTAGGACGTGCGAACACTGCCGCGCACGAAAAAAGAATGAAGTCGAGCGCACCGCTGCGCCAGGCGGTGAGGTTAAGTATGACCATATAAAAAAAAAAAAAAAAAGTGTGAAATTACTTTCTTTAAAAATCGTGCGACTGCCTGTAGGATAAAAAGGACTACCTGTTAAACAATATTTTAATTATATCTGAAGAATGAAATGACGTAATATTAATTTCAATCATCAATACGCGAACGCAGCAAAACTAGCAAATGCGCCTGACGCGAACTTGGTTGAAGCTATCAAGCTCCTTGCTAAAGGAAAGCCAACGTCATTAACATCAATTAGACTGACCCGTTTCACTATTCAGGAAATTCGAAATATACTTAACTTAAAAATCGCACCTAAAAATACAAAAGACCTTTATGGTTTATCATGCAGTCTGTTACGTAGCGCTGTAGATGAAATAGCTCCGCCTTTAAATGATCTGTATAACAACATTTTAAAACAAAAAATATTCCCGAAAGCCTTAAAAAATATAAAAGTGATACCTGTTTATAAAGGAAAAGGCAGAAAAGAAAACTGTCAGGACTATAGGCCCATAAGCATAATACCTGCAGTAGCGAAAGTTCTAGAAATCGGTATTGTACTAGACTTCAAAAACATTTAAATATAACAGAAGCATTGTCCGACAAACAATATGCCTACCGGTCAGGCCGCTCCACTACAGACCTAGTACGTGAAATTGTTTCACAGGTGTTACAGGCGCGGGAGGCGGGGCAGCAAGTCGCTGTTATCAGCTGTGATCTTCCGCGCGCTTTTGACGTTTGTAGCCATCGCCTCCTTGAATTGAAATTACATCACTATGGTGTGAGAGGTCCTGCATTGTCATTCATGAGTGATTTTATGCAACAGAGGGAACAAACAGTTGTGGCGGCAGTTGGTGAAGTCAGATCGGAATCGTTACAGTTGAAGGTTGGAGTAGCTAGTGTATCTAACCTCACCTTCAGCCTTCTGATGAATGATCTACCAAATTCCGTCCCTGACGCACGACTGCTCATCAGCAGTCGTGCGTATGCAGATGACGTAGCTGCAGTTGTAACAGCAACAGATGTGAATGAGCTAGAGAACAAGTTGAACAACGTAGCTCGTCAGCTTTCTTACTGGTTTAAAGTCAAAGTCAAAGTCAAAGTCAAAATCATTTATTCAATTTAGGCGTCTACGACGCTCTTATGAAGGTCAATTACAAATTTTAGTATTGAAATATTCTACATTGTACTGCCACGTTCAGCAAATAAATTGTATAGAGCCACTGCGAGAAGAACGGGCAAGAAACTCGGGGCCATTCTTTTAAACATCTTTTAACAATGTGTTACATACATACTATATAATAGAGTTATTACAATATTTGTTTAAATTATGTAGGTGACAGGCAATAGCTTGGCGGAGGCGGAATTGTCCAGGCATTTTTGTCGTTTATGTAATCAGAAACTGTGTAGTAGGATTTTTTAATCAATATGTTTTTCACATGCAACTTGAATTTCCCTTCTGTGAGCGTTGTAATATGTTTGGGAACTTTATTATAAAACCGCACACAATTACCTAAGAAGGACCTTTTATTTGTCTTTGCTAATCTAAAACCTGGCACCACTATTTTATCTTTATTCCTAGTATTGTAATCGTGATTGTCACTGTTTAATTTAAATTTACTCAAATTTTTACGAACATACATAATATTTTCAAATATATACAGACTTGGTAAAGTTAAAATATCAATTTCTTTAAAAAGATCCCTCACAGATTCCCTAGGACCCATTTTATATATGGCTCGAATTGCACGCTTTTGTATGATAAAGATTGTCTCTATCTCAGCAGCAGTTCCCCACAGCAATACGCCATACGACATAATACTGTGGAAGTACGCGAAATAAACTAGCCGAGCAGTAGCTACGTCTGTTAACTGTCTTATCCTAAGAACTGCATATGCAGCAGAACTAAGTCTTCCGGAGAGATCATGTATATGTGGATCCCATTGTAAAGTGGAATCCATTTTGATTCCCAGGAAGACTGTCGCTTTGTCAATAGGGAGTTTATCTGGGCCAAGCTTTATGTTTGGTTCAACATAAGGAACATTTGGTAAAGAAAACTTTAAACATTTCGTCTTTTTTGAATTTAGGAGAAGATTATTAGCGGCAAACCATTTACAAATCTTAGATAATACATTATTTACATGCGTCAGTTCACTGTCTTTCCTATCTACTTTAAAAATCAGAGAGGTATCATCTTCGTTTGTAGGCGGATATGTTTTTGTATACATATACACCAACATGGTACAACATACAGAGCTGGCAACGTCATTATCTTCAGGTCCTTAAAAATTGCCTTAGATGGTGTATTTGGCGCAACTCTCGCAACCACGCGCACAGCTCGCTTCTGCATGACAAATGCACGGGCCCATCTGAGGAGTGACCCCATAGATCAACACCATAGGCTAACAGGGTAACTACAAGTTAATGGTATGGCACTTAATCCGAGTAAGACAAACGTCATACACTTCAACTTGTCAGGAAGGCGATATCGCGATTTAAGCGTAGTTATGGACAAGGTGACTTTGACACAGGTTGATGTGTTTCCAATAGTGGGTTTCCTACTGGACAGATCACTCACCTCGTCCATTCACCTAGATACGCTATGTGAGAAGCTAGGACGAGCTTGTTTTGCTCTGGGCCGGGTAGCTCGCGTCTTGTCGCACCAAGCGCTACGCGATTGTTACTACGCCACCGTGCATTCCCTGTTAGCCTATGGTGTTGATCTATGGGGTCACTCCTCAGATGGGCCCGTGCATTTGTCATGCAGAAGCGAGCTGTGCGCGTGGTTGCGAGAGTTGCGCCAAATACACCATCTAAGGCAATTTTTAAGGACCTGAAGATAATGACGTTGCCAGCTCTGTATGTTGTACCATGTTGGTGTATATGTATACAAAAACATATCCGCCTACAAACGAAACTATGATGATCATAACATAAATACGAGGCGCGCACACAACCTTATAATACCTCGTCATACGCTCACTAAATCGAGCAAATCTACTAGGATTTTTGGGGTTAAAGTGTACAATGTCTTCCCTGAACCTATACGCAATGCAAAAACGCTATCAGTTTTTATAATTAAATTTAAAACTTTCCTCACTGACCTGGCACCATACACAGTCGAGGAATTCATTCCAAAAACATCGTAATGGACATGATAGGTATGTAATACGTATATTATTTCATGTACTGTTGATTGAATTAACTATTATTAATTTATTTCACGATTTATATTTTAATTAATTACTATTTTTCAGTTTGACTATTATATAAATTTTAATAATTTGTATTTAAATTGATGTCTATTTGAATTATTATATTCATTTCTTTATTTTTATAATGTTTTGTACATTAATCGATTGTAATTATTGTTAGGAAACTACATAATTATTAATATTTATTATGCACATTAGTATGCATACAACAGTAAGTATTATCACATAAATATTTTTATATAAGTATATTGTGAATTGACTTGTAATTCCATTATTACCAATAAATATTATCATTATCATTATCTCCGCTATGGACTTAAAAATGATGCAGCAATCGATCGTGCCCTCTCTCACAACACTTTTTAATAAATGTTTAGATCAAGGCGTGTTCCCTTATGCACTAAAAAAATCAATAGTAATACCAATACATAAGGGAGGGAAAAGAGACTGTATAAATAATTACAGACCTACTTCACTATTACCGATATTATTAAAAGTCTTAGAAAGAGTTATAAATAATAGACAAACTATATAGAGTCCAAAAACCTATTATCAGATGCCCAGTATGGTTTCCGCAGAGGTCGAGGGGCAGAAGACGCCGTCCATGAGTTTACTGATTTCGTTGTAAATAAACTTGACCAAAAGTATAAATGTATCTCCATTTTTATCGATCTTGCAAAAGCATTCGATACAGTATCTTTTCCCAAGCTTTTCAATAAACTTTATAAATTGGGTGTAAGAGGAGCACAACTTACATTGCTAGAAAGCTACTTAACATGTCGAACACAAGCTGTAAAAAATTGTGAAGTAATGAGTTCTTACTCTCAAATCAGTTGTGGTGTGCCACAAGGCAGCATACTTGGCCCACACTGTTTTATGCTATATAAATGAACTATGTGATCTTAATCTTAGTAACTGTAAAATTATAGCATATGCAGATGATACCACCCTTACTTTCTATGCAGATACTTGGGAGGAAGTATTTATTATAGTTCAAGAAGGTATCAATAAGGTGTGCCACTGGCTAGCAGCGAATTCTTTAACTTTAAACGCTGATAAAACTAAATTAATAACTTTTTCTGCTGGGAATCCACCTTCTTGTGAAATCGTAAATAATATTATTTAAGGCACATTCTTGCTTTCCAAAAACGCCTGAGAATTGTATTTGCACAAAATAAAACAAACAACAAGCGTAAAGTATCTAGAAGTAATTATTGACCAAACCCTTTCATTCGCAGATAATGCAAAATATCTCGCCCACAGAGTATACGTAAAGTAACGCACATATTTAAAAAGTTAAGACATATAGCGAAAGAAACGCTTATGAAGACACTGTTTCAGACACTTTGTCAGTCAGTTGTCTCTTAATGTATTTTACATGAGGTGGGATGCCAAAAACACACATTTTAAGAGTAGAAATAGCCCAAAGATTAATCTTAAAAATAAGTCTTTTCAAGCCCAGGTTATTCCCCACCGTAAAGCTATATAGTGAAACAGGATAATTGACAGCGAGATAATTATACATCCTGGCTTTGATATTAAAACAACATGTGACAATAGCATACATTCCGACCTCTAACCAAAAAAGGCTAATAGAAAAATCCTATTTTGCACTAACAAAAAAAGAAATCAAAAAGATTATTAGTAAATGGTTACAAGCATACACGTATGATGAAACCGAAAACCTACTTGCAGTGATGGAGTAGCTTAAATTTGTGATAAATAGAACAATTACATAAAAATATTTTGAGAACCAGTAATTGTAGTAATGCCTGTACACCATCTTTGGACACATCATTACTTACCATCAAGTGATATAATAGTGGTCGATGATGGCTATCCTTAATCTATATGAAAAAAAATCTGTTGTAAATATAATTTTAAATTACATCCGTATGTATGTTAAGAATTTAATTGTCTAAATATTTAAAATATTTTTAAATAATTTATAAAAATAACAAACAAATCTAATTGTGAGGATAATGCGCCATGTAAGTTTTGAGATGCTGATTACGGATACGCGGGAAGTGTACCTACTATATTTTTAGTTATAAGAAATCTACTTATTTTATTTATTTATTTATTCCACACAGAACAAAAAGCAATTAAAAAGAAATAATATAACAATGTAATGTATCAGACCTGAATTGCAGTTCAGATACCTGCGTGTTACAGCAAATGTATAAAGTAAACGTGTTTTGAGTAATGATGCATGTTAATACAATTTAAAATATTAGGCTATGGACGATACAAATATGATCATAATGATGATGACACACATAATGATGATGATGAAGACAATATAATTAAGACGCAGAATGCACCCACCTACGCAATATATATCGCAGTTGAATGCAATCGGCATGAATTGCACTTACTGGGACGTGTTTGAGACGGCCAGACTCAACACGGAGGTTGAGTTTGACCGGTTGGGTTTGGGGTAGAGGATATCTTTTAGAGTTTTTCGGAATAGTGACAATTTTGGGCAGAATATATCTATTTCTTGATTATGTTTAGTTAAATCATTATATTGGCGAGCCATTCTGACTAAAGGATTGTAATAGGAAATGTTATTTTTATAAATTTGCAAAATAAAAAGATTTGAAAGATTAGACCTACGTGCGCTATATTTAATGTTGAAATTTAACTGAGAAAGTAACTGAGGTATATCCAATATAGAATGAGTTAGTTTGTACCTACAGATAGATGAAATCGAAAAACCTTCGACGAGTTTCAAGCTTTTGTACGTTATATCTAATCAATCTTCCTTCGTAAGTTAGGTTAGAGCGACCCAATTGTTGACGGTAACATATCATTCTCAAACATTTCCTCTGGACCCTTTCTATGCCATCAATATGTACTTTATAGTGCGGTGACCAGATAGTGCTACCATATTCTAAAATGCTTCTGGCAAGAGTAAAAAATAAGTAAAGTAAAGAATCCGATCTTTTGAAGCCTTTGGTTGACCTAAAAATAAATCCTAACAATTGATTTGCTCTAGTAATGATATGTTGGTATTGTGCACGAAATGAAAGTTTCTCATCAAACAAAATACCCAAATCCTTTGCGGTATTTGATCGTGCAAGAACATGGCCCTTAATTGTGTAGTCATTAACGATCTTATGAATTTTGATAGTGAATGTTATTACAAAGCATTTCTTGATGTTGAGGTGCATATTGTTGGAGTGGTATTGGAAGTCGATTATAGTACGATTAGGTACATCTCTAGATTATATTGTCTATGGAAACATTTTGTAGTGTGTCTTATCTCTTTCTTCCTTAAAAAATATGGCGTAGGGTGAAGACTTTAGTTCCATGTATTAAACTGATCTCTCTTGATTTGGGTGTTTCTCTTTTATATCTAATAGGTTATGGGCTCCAGTGCCCAAAATCAGTCAGATCGACAAAGATTAGCGTAGTATTAGGAAGTTTAAAAGAAATGTGCTAGGGGGTTGGGATCTTTTTTTTTCAGGCATTTTCAGCTACATCAACAAAATAGTTACAACAGAAACATGGAAATAAATGCGTTGACGGCGCAATTATACAAAATCCCTCCGTTAGAGAAGGGAAACTTCCATAACTGGTTATTCCGCATTGAGATTGCGTTGGATGAAAAAGGTTGTAAGGATGTCATAAAAGAGACAAAGATAGATGAAGCTGATCCAGATGCTACAAGACAAGACGCAAGGGCAAGAAACCTTATCATACAATCTCTGCCGGACAAACATTTGGAATATGTCAAAGACGCCAAATCGGCACATGAGATGATAGAAAACCTCAAAAAAATATTTGAAAGAAAAAGCACAATATCAACTTTGTATCTTCGGAGGCAATTAATGAGCCTGAAATGCAAAAAGAATGAAAGTCTTGAAGAACACTTCACCAAGTTTGATAAAGTCGTAAGAGAGATAGAAACAAACGGAACAAAGCTAGAAGAAAAAGACAAGGTATGTCAACTTTTATTGAGTGTAGAAGATGCATATCAGCATGTTGTTAATGCTCTTGAAACATCGAACATAGAACTAACGTTAGATTTTATAAAGAGTAAAATATTAGACGCAGAGCTCAAAGAAAAAAGTCATAATTCAAAGCCATCCACGTCAAGTAATGAATATGTCTTTCAAACAAATTCATTTAAATGTTATTCCTGCGGAGAGGCCAATCATATAGCAAGGAATTGTCCAAATCAAGGCAAGAGAGGCCACGGAAATAGAGGAAGAAGCTACCAGGGCGAGGTAATCAAAAATATAGAAAACCAAGTGCCCATATCGGAGAAGCAAAAGATAGTAACAAACAAATATCGTTTGTAGCAGCAAAGGAAAGCTTTATGATGAGTAAGGATAGTGAGATAGAATTTGTAATCGATTCAGGAGCCTCATACCACATGGTTAACCAAAAATATGAAAAATTCATGACTAATACAAGAGAAATACATGAAATTAAAATACAAGTAGCTAATGGAAATACCATTTCAACTAAAAAGATGGGTTCATTGTCAGTAAAGTCACAAGAAGGCTATATAGTCAATATAGAAGATTGCTTGATAATTGAGAAGTTATCACACAATCTGATCTCTGTAATGAAGTTAAATGAAAAAGGATTAAAAGTTATATTCGATAAGAAAGCAACTTCTATCAGCGGTCAGAAAGTAAAAGTAAATAGTCAAAGTAATGGGAAGTTGTTTACAGTAAAAATGAGTTTGATGAAAAATGATTGTTTGGTTATGGACAACAAAGATCCAAATTTATGGCATCGAAGAATGGGCCACTTAAACTATGGTGGCATGAAAATACTCGGTCTACCATCATCTAATGAAAGATGTAGTGTGTGTATGGAAGCCAAAGGTGCCAGATGCTCATTTACCGCAAATCCAACACCACGTACAAATCGAATCGGAGATTTAATCTACTGTGATATAGGAGGTCCAGTTACACCGACAACTCAAAATGGAGAAAGATTCTATCTAACAATTATAGATGACTATTCACATTTTACAGAAGTACATTTACTGAAATCGAAAGATGAAGCAAAGGAATACATTATAAAGTATATTAATATAATGAAAAATAATGGTGTAAATGTGAAAAGAATCAGAACAGACAGAGGCAAAGAGTTTGTAAATGAAGCATTAAAAAGATTTTATGACAACAATGGTATTATACAAGAAACAACTTGTAGTTATACACCTCAGCAAAATTCAATATGTGAAAGAATGAATCGTACACTAAATGACAAAGTGAGAGCACTATTATTGGAGACAAATCTACCTAAATGGCTGTGGGGAGAAGCAATAAGATGTGCAGCACATACAGTAAACCGATCACTCACAAAGGCATTGAAAGGAGATATCCCTGCCAACATATGGTATGGAAAAACTAAATTAGACAACTTGAAAGTATTTGGATCAAAAGCATGGAGCATAATACTACCTAGACAAAGCAAATTGGAGCCTCGTGCCAAGCCAATGATCATGATTGGTTACAGCGGATCAGGCTACAGACTATGGGATCCAAAAACAAATGAGATCATAATTTCAAGGGATGTTCGATTTGATGAAACAAACTATAAATACAATAATGAAAATGAAGATACGGAGACATACGTTGACTATGAAGTAGACGAAGACTGAGAATTGTATTTGCACAAAATAAAACAAACAACAAGCGTAAAGTATCTAGAAGTAATTATTGACCAAACCCTTTCATTCGCAGATCATGCAAAATATCTCGCCCACAGAGTATACGTAAAGTAACGCACATATTTAAAAAGTTAAGACATATAGCGAAAGAAACGCTTATGAAGACACTGTTTCAGACACTTTGTCAGTCAGTTGTCTCTTAATGTATTTTACATGAGGTGGGATGCCAAAAACACACATTTTAAGAGTAGAAATAGCCCAAAGATTAATCTTAAAAATAAGTCTTTTCAAGCCCAGGTTATTCCCCACCGTAAAGCTATATAGTGAAACAGGATAATTGACAGCGAGATAATTATACATCCTGGCTTTGATATTAAAACAACATGTGACAATAGCATACATTCCGACCTCTAACCAAAAAAGGCTAATAGAAAAATCCTATTTTGCACTAACAAAAAAAGAAATCAAAAAGATTATTAGTAAATGGTTACAAGCATACACGTATGATGAAACCGAAAACCTACTTGCAGTGATGGAGTAGCTTAAATTTGTGATAAATAGAACAATTACATAAAAATATTTTGAGAACCAGTAATTGTAGTAATGCCTGTACACCATCTTTGGACACATCATTACTTACCATCAAGTGATATAATAGTGGTCGATGATGGCTATCCTTAATCTATATGAAAAAAAATCTGTTGTAAATATAATTTTAAATTACATCCGTATGTATGTTAAGAATTTAATTGTCTAAATATTTAAAATATTTTTAAATAATTTATAAAAATAACAAACAAATCTAATTGTGAGGATAATGCGCCATGTAAGTTTTGAGATGCTGATTACGGATACGCGGGAAGTGTACCTACTATATTTTTAGTTATAAGAAATCTACTTATTTTATTTATTTATTTATTCCACACAGAACAAAAAGCAATTAAAAAGAAATAATATAACAATGTAATGTATCAGACCTGAATTGCAGTTCAGATACCTGCGTGTTACAGCAAATGTATAAAGTAAACGTGTTTTGAGTAATGATGCATGTTAATACAATTTAAAATATTAGGCTATGGACGATACAAATATGATCATAATGATGATGACACACATAATGATGATGATGAAGACAATATAATTAAGACGCAGAATGCACCCACCTACGCAATATATATCGCAGTTGAATGCAATCGGCATGAATTGCACTTACTGGGACGTGTTTGAGACGGCCAGACTCAACACGGAGGTTGAGTTTGACCGGTTGGGTTTGGGGTAGAGGATATCTTTTAGAGTTTTTCGGAATAGTGACAATTTTGGGCAGAATATATCTATTTCTTGATTATGTTTAGTTAAATCATTATATTGGCGAGCCATTCTGACTAAAGGATTGTAATAGGAAATGTTATTTTTATAAATTTGCAAAATAAAAAGATTTGAAAGATTAGACCTACGTGCGCTATATTTAATGTTGAAATTTAACTGAGAAAGTAACTGAGGTATATCCAATATAGAATGAGTTAGTTTGTACCTACAGATAGATGAAATCGAAAAACCTTCGACGAGTTTCAAGCTTTTGTACGTTATATCTAATCAATCTTCCTTCGTAAGTTAGGTTAGAGCGACCCAATTGTTGACGGTAACATATCATTCTCAAACATTTCCTCTGGACCCTTTCTATGCCATCAATATGTACTTTATAGTGCGGTGACCAGATAGTGCTACCATATTCTAAAATGCTTCTGGCAAGAGTAAAAAATAAGTAAAGTAAAGAATCCGATCTTTTGAAGCCTTTGGTTGACCTAAAAATAAATCCTAACAATTGATTTGCTCTAGTAATGATATGTTGGTATTGTGCACGAAATGAAAGTTTCTCATCAAACAAAATACCCAAATCCTTTGCGGTATTTGATCGTGCAAGAACATGGCCCTTAATTGTGTAGTCATTAACGATCTTATGAATTTTGATAGTGAATGTTATTACAAAGCATTTCTTGATGTTGAGGTGCATATTGTTGGAGTGGTATTGGAAGTCGATTATAGTACGATTAGGTACATCTCTAGATTATATTGTCTATGGAAACATTTTGTAGTGTGTCTTATCTCTTTCTTCCTTAAAAAATATGGCGTAGGGTGAAGACTTTAGTTCCATGTATTAAACTGATCTCTCTTGATTTGGGTGTTTCTCTTTTATATCTAATAGGTTATGGGCTCCAGTGCCCAAAATCAGTCAGATCGACAAAGATTAGCGTAGTATTAGGAAGTTTAAAAGAAATGTGCTAGGGGGTTGGGATCTTTTTTTTTCAGGCATTTTCAGCTACATCAACAAAATAGTTACAACAGAAACATGGAAATAAATGCGTTGACGGCGCAATTATACAAAATCCCTCCGTTAGAGAAGGGAAACTTCCATAACTGGTTATTCCGCATTGAGATTGCGTTGGATGAAAAAGGTTGTAAGGATGTCATAAAAGAGACAAAGATAGATGAAGCTGATCCAGATGCTACAAGACAAGACGCAAGGGCAAGAAACCTTATCATACAATCTCTGCCGGACAAACATTTGGAATATGTCAAAGACGCCAAATCGGCACATGAGATGATAGAAAACCTCAAAAAAATATTTGAAAGAAAAAGCACAATATCAACTTTGTATCTTCGGAGGCAATTAATGAGCCTGAAATGCAAAAAGAATGACAGTCTTGAAGAACACTTCACCAAGTTTGATAAAGTCGTAAGAGAGATAGAAACAAACGGAACAAAGCTAGAAGAAAAAGACAAGGTATGTCAACTTTTATTGAGTGTAGAAGATGCATATCAGCATGTTGTTAATGCTCTTGAAACATCGAACATAGAACTAACGTTAGATTTTATAAAGAGTAAAATATTAGACGCAGAGCTCAAAGAAAAAAGTCATAATTCAAAGCCATCCACGTCAAGTAATGAATATGTCTTTCAAACAAATTCATTTAAATGTTATTCCTGCGGAGAGGCCAATCATATAGCAAGGAATTGTCCAAATCAAGGCAAGAGAGGCCACGGAAATAGAGGAAGAAGCTACCAGGGCGAGGTAATCAAAAATATAGAAAACCAAGTGCCCATATCGGAGAAGCAAAAGATAGTAACAAACAAATATCGTTTGTAGCAGCAAAGGAAAGCTTTATGATGAGTAAGGATAGTGAGATAGAATTTGTAATCGATTCAGGAGCCTCATACCACATGGTTAACCAAAAATATGAAAAATTCATGACTAATACAAGAGAAATACATGAAATTAAAATACAAGTAGCTAATGGAAATACCATTTCAACTAAAAAGATGGGTTCATTGTCAGTAAAGTCACAAGAAGGCTATATAGTCAATATAGAAGATTGCTTGATAATTGAGAAGTTATCACACAATCTGATCTCTGTAATGAAGTTAAATGAAAAAGGATTAAAAGTTATATTCGATAAGAAAGCAACTTCTATCAGCGGTCAGAAAGTAAAAGTAAATAGTCAAAGTAATGGGAAGTTGTTTACAGTAAAAATGAGTTTGATGAAAAATGATTGTTTGGTTATGGACAACAAAGATCCAAATTTATGGCATCGAAGAATGGGCCACTTAAACTATGGTGGCATGAAAATACTCGGTCTACCATCATCTAATGAAAGATGTAGTGTGTGTATGGAAGCCAAAGGTGCCAGATGCTCATTTACCGCAAATCCAACACCACGTACAAATCGAATCGGAGATTTAATCTACTGTGATATAGGAGGTCCAGTTACACCGACAACTCAAAATGGAGAAAGATTCTATCTAACAATTATAGATGACTATTCACATTTTACAGAAGTACATTTACTGAAATCGAAAGATGAAGCAAAGGAATACATTATAAAGTATATTAATATAATGAAAAATAATGGTGTAAATGTGAAAAGAATCAGAACAGACAGAGGCAAAGAGTTTGTAAATGAAGCATTAAAAAGATTTTATGACAACAATGGTATTATACAAGAAACAACTTGTAGTTATACACCTCAGCAAAATTCAATATGTGAAAGAATGAATCGTACACTAAATGACAAAGTGAGAGCACTATTATTGGAGACAAATCTACCTAAATGGCTGTGGGGAGAAGCAATAAGATGTGCAGCACATACAGTAAACCGATCACTCACAAAGGCATTGAAAGGAGATATCCCTGCCAACATATGGTATGGAAAAACTAAATTAGACAACTTGAAAGTATTTGGATCAAAAGCATGGAGCATAATACTACCTAGACAAAGCAAATTGGAGCCTCGTGCCAAGCCAATGATCATGATTGGTTACAGCGGATCAGGCTACAGACTATGGGATCCAAAAACAAATGAGATCATAATTTCAAGGGATGTTCGATTTGATGAAACAAACTATAAATACAATAATGAAAATGAAGATACGGAGACATACGTTGACTATGAAGTAGACGAAGACTATGAGCCTAAACAGTCCAGAGAAAGACCAGAAAAACGACAATCACCGATTTATAGAGAAAAAACAAGGAAATTAACTGAAAGAAAAGATACACAGAAATCACCACCTTTAAGCATAAATGAAGAACAAGAAAGTGAACCAGAAGTAACTGATGATGAAGAAGAAATTTCACAGGAACAAATAATTCCTATTAAAACAAGTAAAAGGCTAAGAAAACCACCACAAAGATATCAATTTTCTGACTTGACAAATATAGCCTATGCATTGATGTCAGAAGACCCAAATAGCTACAGCGAAGCAATAGAAAAAGGAGGATGGTCTGAAGCCATAGAGATAGAGCTAGATGCTCACAAAAAACTTCAAACATGGGAAGAATGTGATTTACCTAAAGGATGTAAAGCAATTGACACAAAATGGGTATTTAGAACAAAACCTGATAACACAAAAAAGGCGAGACTCGTGGCAAAAGGATTCCAAGAAGAAACCACAATAAATGTATATGCACCAGTAGCCAGAATGACTACTGTGAGATTATTCCTTAAAGCACTTCAAGAAGACTTGACTGTAAAACAATTAGATATTCCCACAGCATTTCTAAATGGAAAATTGAAAACTGATATCTATATAAAATATCCTGAAGGCTTACAAAAAAGGGAAGGAAAAGTACTGAAGTTACAGAAAGCTTTATATGGTCTAAAAGAGTCACCCCGATGTTGGAATGAAAGATTAAATGATTTTCTCATCAAAAATGGATTTCAACAATCACTCAGTGATTTTTGTCTATACATAGCAAATGATGTATACATTTTGATATTTGTAGATGATATCTTAATCATTGGAAATGGAAAATCAATAATAAAAAAATTGAAAGAATTAAGTTACAATTAATTAAATATTTTAGAACAAGTGTCAAGTATATTTTTTTGTATAATTTTGAAAATGAAACTTGAACTTGAGGCGGGATATTGGAAGTCGATTATAGTACGATTAGGTACATCTCTAGATTATATTGTCTATGGAAACATTTTGTAGTGTGTCTTATCTCTTTCTTCCTTAAATATATGGCGTAGGGTGAAGACTTTAGTTCCATGTATTAAACGCTAATTAAACTGATCTCTCTTGATTTGGGTGTTTCTCTTTTATATCTAATAAGTGGCACCAATTAGAAACAGCGTTCAAATCGTTTTGCAGCATGTGTATGTCGCTTGAGGAAGATATTGTTTTAAATATTTTCAAATCGTCTGCATATAATAGACATTCACAAGACAAGTTTTCTATGAGATCATTGATGAAAATGACAAACATAAGAGGGCCCAAGTGAGAAGCTTGAGGCACTCCGGACGTAACTGAAATTGGGGATGAGAGAAATCCCTTTAGAGCAACTATTATCAAGATAAGAGGTAATCCAACGGTACAGACTGCCGTGGATCCCATAGGCAGCAAGCTTAGCACAAAGTATTCTGTGGTTGATTTTGTCGAAGGCTTTTGAGAAGTCGGTATAAATAGAGTCTAAGTGACCGCCTTTAGCGAAAGTTTTACAAAGGTAGTTTTTGTATTCTAAAAGGTTCGTGACGGTAGACCGACCTTTGACAAAACCATGCTGTTTAATAGAAATTAGAGGCTTTAAATGGCTATACAAGTAATCATAGACTATGGACTCGAATAATTTAGCAAAACAGGATATACTAATTGGCCTATAATTTTCACACCGGGATTTATCACCACTTTTAAAAATGGGGATTATATGAGCTGTTTTCCATTGTTTTGGAAAAGTTCCATTAGCGAGAGATTTGTTAAATATAATACATAAGGGCAAACTAAGTTCCGTACAGCAAGTTTTAATGAAAGAAGGTGGAATTTGGTCTGGTCCAGCACCTTTATTATTGTAAAGTTTTTTAATTTTAGTAGTTACTTCTTTTTCGGTTATAAATATATCTGACAATGTATTAGTAGTTCTAGCTTTAATTGAATCATACTGGGTTAGGTGAGAAGATGAACTGCTTTGTGCGTCATTTTCAAAAACTGAACCAAAATAGGAAGAAAACAGTTCACAAACTCCGTGCCCAGCAGACGATGAGGAGTTACCAAAACTCATAACATGTGGTATTGACACGTGACCTTTCCTGTTGTTCACAAATCTCCAAAATAGCTTAATATTTTTATTTAAAGAATTTTCAGTTGACGTAATATATTTTTTGTAGCACTGGTCAGCCATTTTTTGAAATCTCTCTCGTAATAATGAAAATGTGTCGTAGTCCCGTGGGTAATTAAATTTTTTATAAAGTTTATGAAATTTATTTTTTTCCTCGTTACATTTATTGAGGGATTTACTGAACCAAATTGGGTACGACTGGGGTTTTTGAGTCATGAACGGTGTATATTTTTTAATAGTTTCGAAAAGTATTTTATAAAAAATGTCAATGCATGCGTCTACATCGGAAGTTGATAGAGTGGTATGCCAGTCCACTAAAGTTAATTCACGCCGTAAATCTGGATAATTACACTTAGAATAATTAAGTCGCTTATTGTTAAGTTTTTTTAAGCTTTTTAATTTATTATTTATCAGAGGAAAATCAAGTTGTATAGCAGGGTGAGGCCTATCCAATGAACTCAGCGGGTCAGCCTCAATTACTTTTAGAGACTCAACTTTCGATAGGACTAGATCAAGGAGGCGCCCGTTAACATTAGTTATGTTATTATTTCTACTAACCAAGTTTTTTAGTTTCAGGATACTATTGTAATGCTCTTTCACTAGTACGCTAGTATAATTCTTATAATATCTTTTAGAGCCTACGAAATCATTTTTTTATTAAAAACGGATTATTAAGTAAAAAGGTTCGAGGTGGGGGGCCAGGAGTGCCATAGCACAGACTCAACCTAGTTTGGGCTCCTGTTCCTTCCCAAGAAATTTCTTGTTTTTTTTTGTGTTTTTTTTTTTTTTTTTTTTTAATGTTATTGTGAAGGAACAAGCGCGAGGCCCACCTGATGTTAAGCGGTATCCTCTGCCTATAACAGATGCATTTCATCACAAGTGACGAACTGCACTGCGCCCATCACCTTGAGACATATCTGTTAAGTCTCATTTTGCCTGTTATTTCACTGGCTCTCAAGGACTGCTGCCGGAACACACCGTTAGGTGCTTGGCGACAGATTTTCTACTTGAGGGTGGTCGCTAGCCAGGCGGGCATTCGCAAAATGCCCTTCCACCATGCGGTGAAGCTCAAGCTCTGGGCGGGATTCGAACCATGGACCTGCTGCGCAGCAGTCCATAGCCAATGCCATTGAGCCATCACTGCTTCAAAACTGCTTGTTAGAAGTCCTAAAGTAATTTCAGCATTGTCTTATGGTTCTTAAAACTATTGTGGAAGGAAAAAAAAATATAACAAGATCCGTACCATAGCAAAAAAAATGAGTGCAGCCCACTCTCATGTAAAAACTTAAAGTTTGTTTACTTTAATTATATTTGGTGGTGCGAATTAAAATTGTAAATTTAAGGTAAATCAGACTGAATTAAGTGATGTTAGTTATACATATACCAGCGAATAAATATGCGAATATACCAGCGGTAGACTCTACTTATGCACCCAAAAAGACTCAATTACACTAGGTAAAACTTTAATTAGAGAATCCTTAAAACAAATACTACACTATTAATACTATATTAAATATCCCGTGGGGTGCCGGGCTAGAATGTTACCCCCCATCTCTTCCCGTGGGTGTCGTAAAAGGCGACTAAGGGAATAAATACCGGAAGGTGGGCAGCAGCGCCTTCTGAGAACTTTAAAACTATAACTGCGATCCCCAAGACGCCTGCCAAGCGTGGGGATTATGGCAAAACCTCTATATAATAAGCACAAACAAAACTCGGCCCCCAGTCCCCGGCAGCTCTATTGTTCCGCATTTTTTTATCGCTATCATTCGCACTCAGAAACGGCGACCCTTGCAATACACAACGTACGTACGCTCATGGAGGACCATAAGATTGTCGAGCTTTAGGTTAGGTTTAGGTTAGGTTTAGGTTAGGTTTAGGTTAGGTTTAGGTTAGGTTTAGGTTAGGTTTAGGTTAGGTTTAGGTTAGGTTTAGGTTAGGTTTAGGTTAGGTTTAGGTTAGGTTTAGGTTAGGTTTAGGTTAGGTTAAGGTTAGGTTTAGGTTAGGTTTAGGTTAGGTTTAGGTTAGGTTTAGGTTAGGTTTAGGTTAGGTTTAGGTTAGGTTTAGGTTAGGTTTAGGTTAGGTTAGGTTTAGGTTAGGTTTAGGTTAGGTTTAGGTTAGGTTTAGGTTAGGTTTAGGTTAGGTTTAGGTTAGGTTTAGGTTAGGTTTGGGTTAGGTTTTTTTTTTTTTTTTTTTTTTTTTTTTTTTTTTTTTTTTTTTTTTTTTTTTTTGATGAGGTACCTGGGTCTCATCCTGGACGGGCGGTGGACTTTTGGGGCCCACTTTACTCAACTGGCCCCAAAAGTCATAGGCGCCGCAGCCGCCCTTGGGAGGCTGCTGCCCAACGTGGGCGGCCCGAGCGCCACATGTCGTCGCCTGTACTCCGGAGTGATCCGGAGTATGGCCTTGTACGGGGCACCTGTCTGGGTGGACGCCCTCGGTCGCGCCAATAAGGCCCTGCTGCGTCGTCCGCAGCGGGTCATCGCGACGAGGGCGATACGCGGGTACCGGACGGTGTCCTGGACGGCGGGATGCGTGTTGGCCGGTGATCCCCCCTGGGAGCTCCAAGCGGAGATCCTCGCCGAAGTGTACCACTTCGTGGCGGCGAGGAGATCCCGCGGGGAGCCTCCAGCGTGGGAGGAGGTCACGCGCATGCGACGGCAGGCGCGGGCCGCCCTGTTGCGGCGGTGGACGGAGGACCTGGCTCCACCGGTCCCTGGACAGAGGACGGTGGATGCCATTCGCCCGGTCCTTCGGAGGTGGGTAGGGCGGCGATTCGGGTCGCTCACCTTCCGTTTGGTGCAGGTGCTTTCCGGGCACGGATGTTTCGGAAGGTACCTGCATCAAATCGCAAGACGTGAGGCGACCCCCGCCTGTCACGAGTGTGGAGCGCCAGAAGACACGGCGCTCCACACGCTGGAGGAGTGCGCCGCGTGGAGTCCCATGCGGCGCGCCCTCACAGCGGTCATAGGCGCAGATCTGTCGCTGCCGAGCGTGGTTAACGCTATGCTCGGCAGCGACGGATCGTGGCAGGCGGTGGTCTCTTTCTGCGAAGAGGTGATGGCGCAGAAAGAGGCTGCGGAGCGGGCGAGGGAGGACGACGTCCTCGCAGACCCGCTCCGGCGTAGACGAACTGGTGGAAGGAGAAGGCGATTCGGGCGCCTTCTCGCTCTATCCTAGTGTTGTGCGGATCATCGGTGGAGAGTCGGGGGATTCTCCACTGGCTTGCACGATCCCACACGTCTGGGGGATGGCCCTAATGAGCTGGGTCATCCCTCCCTTGGCCGGGGCCCGTCACCGGTGACGGGCCAACCGCCGGGGCGAGATGGTGATTGCTAACGCTACCCCATCTCGCCCCGACTAGGCGGCAGACTGCTCATCCCGGGTTTTTAGTGGGTAACCTCACTTACTACCCCCCCGTGGGGGTAGTAAGGCCCCTCAGGCGAGGACTCCCACATAACCACTCTGCTCCCCCCGGAGCCGGGTGGTATCCATAAAGGATTTTCCCGGGTCAAAAAAAAAAAAAAAAAAAAAAAAAAAAGGTTAGGTTAGGTTAGGTTAGGTTAGGTTAGGTTAGGTTAGGTTAGGTTAGGTTAGGTTAGGTTAGGTTAGGTTAGGTTAGGTTAGGTTAGGTTAGGTTAGGTTAGGTTAGGTTAGGTTAGGTTAGGTTAGGTTAGGTTAGGTTAGGTTAGGTTAGGTTTTTTTTTTTTTTTTTTTTTTTTTTTTTTTTTTTTTTTTTTTTTTTTTTTTTTTTTTTTTTTTATTACTCGTTCCTTTGATGTTAAAAATAATCAAAGTCTGTTTGCATTTCTTTATATTATCGATGGGATGCAATAATACTATCCCCTGTTTGGGTTTAGGGAGTCTTACTCTATTTATTTAATATTCCTATACATTACTAGTTTACTTATATCTTGTTCATATATTTGTTACATTTATTTCTTAACTGAGCTACTGAAATACCTATTTTTATTTACTTTGTGTTTTATGCTGTTTATATATATTTTAAAAATATATATTCACCATAATTTCATGCCTATTTATTTCTGTTACCAACTTTAATAACAATATCAGTGCAGAAACTTAAAAATTTCTCTCTCGTATTTTTGTTTAACATTATTTTGTTCGCGTTTTCTACGATAATGTCAATATCTAGTAAAACACTGGTCTCGTGTCTTTTTAGAGCGAAGACGGGGCACTCGAACAAAACATGGACAGCTGTTTCACCTACATCTGGATCACAGATGCACGATGGATTCTCCTTACACTTGAACCGGTTCAAGTATTCGGAGAACCCACCGTGCCCCGTGAAAGCTTGCGTCGTTTGGCTGGTGGGAACGAAGTTACGGACGATTTTGTAGGCCTGTATGGCATCTGGGAAGAAGACTTTAGTGACTCCAGCTGTTGTTCCGGCCTTGTACCGCTGGTTCCATTCTTCGAGCGCTCCAAGACGAATCAGCCGCTTTGCGTAGGAGACCGGGAAACTGTCGTAATCGGGCCGTCTTTTGGTGTTCTGCGCGGCCTCTTTCGCAAGCTGATCTGCACGCTCATTACCCTGCAGTCCCGCGTGGGCCTTGATCCAAAATAAGGAGACTTCCTTATTTTGGATTTTGCAGGTTCTGAGGTTTTCCCGTGTCTCCTCGGCCAAGGGGTGTAAGGAGCCATTGTTAGTGATTGTCTGGAGCGCTGAACTGGAGTCACTGTATATCCCGAACGTCTGTTCCGAGCGTTTGAGGATCTCTCGCGTGGCCTTGCATATTGCCAATAGTTCAGCCTGATAGACCGTGCAATATGATGGCAGTTTGAATTTGAGGGCTTTGATCTCGGCATCACCGGACCATAAGGACAGTGCTGCTCCGACCTCACCCTCCATCTTGCTGCCATCGGTGAAGATTTTGACCTCTTGGGAGTCGTGGAGGTCCATTTGTTCCTGGTCTATCAGGCTGACAAAGCCCAGGCTGATATGCTCTGCGGGATGCTTCGTTTGAGCGTATGGTATGTGCCGCTCCACCTCCCTGTCCACTAGCTCTGGTCGAGGTACTCCCCTCTTCACCTCGTACAGTGCGGCTGCCTCCTGTATCCTGAGGTCGAGTGGGAGAATCCCGGCCAGAACCAGTCCTGAGTTCAGGGAGACGGTGCGGTACGCTCTTGTGAGCTTCTGGGCGAAGCCTCTTTGTACCGCGTTAAGTTGCTTCTGGATACATATCTTCCTCGTTGCGGGTCCCCAGACACCTGCCGCGTACATTATGACGGGTTCCACAGCCGCTGTGTAGATGATCCTTATGATCTCCGGGCTAAGGCCCCAACTACTCCTGGCGGCTCTAGACAGTTGCTTGTATATATTAATGGCCTTCTTGCAAACATTCGCAGCGTGGCCATTAAAAGTTAGCTTATCGTCTATTGTGAGCCCCAGGATCTTTACATCTTGCGACATGCCGATGTCGACCCCGCCCATGCGCAGGAGTGGTGTATCATACTTTAGTTTGCGAGTGATGGTCATAGCTTTTGTTTTGCTCGGCGCAAATTTGAGCTTGTTTCTGATACCCCACTCCCTGACATAAGCGAGGGCGGCATTCGCTTGTCGCTGGATCTCCACGGCTGTGTCCCCGTCAAAGACTAACACGACATCGTCCGCAAAAGCTTGTGCGTAGTCGCCTCGTTCCTCGAGCCCTTTCAGGAGGGGATCCAAAAGAAGGTTCCACATAATTGGACCTCCGATGGAACCTTGGACGCATCCTTTGTGAGTGTCCTTTGCGTACTCTTCTCCAGCATACCTCACTCGAACTCTCCTGTCTTGCAGGTAGCTGTCGATGAGTCGCCTCACGTTTACAGGACAGCTTTCCTCAGCCAGTCTGACTCTAATGGCCGGCCACCATGCGCTGTCGAAGGCTCCCTCTATGTCCAATGATATAACGGTAATGATTTTCTTCCGGTTTAATTTTCCGTGGATGTACTGTATCAGGTCATAGAGGGAGTCTTCGGTGCTCCTCTTCGGCATAAAGCCATACTGGCGAGTACTCATCCTTGGTATGAGGTGCCATTTCATCCTGCCCACGATCAGCTTTTCCAGGATCTTCCCCATGACCGGTAGCAGTCCTATTGGTCTGTATGACTTAGGGTTCGTATAGTCGTCTTTACCTGGTTTCCTCAAGACCACGACTGTGGCCTCTTTCCAGATGGTCGGAAAGTGTGAGAAAACCAGGCACTTGTTCGCTAATGCGAGGAAGATCTCTGGATCGCTACTAATAACTTGGCTGCAGATATCGGCAGTGAAACCATCTGCTCCCGGGGCTTTTTTCGGATCAAAGCTTTCCACCGCAGTACGAAGCTCCTCTGATGTAAATGGCGGATCATGGTGTTCATTATGTTCCGCTTCATTTATTCTCTGGGCTTTTACTCTGGTCTGACGGTGGTCTGCATTGTCTTCCTCTACATTGTCCTCCGGGTAGAAGATGTCAGCAAGAACTTTTGCCGAATCTTTCTGATCGATCTGCCGACCATCTTTCACCAAGGGTATATCCTCCTGTCTGGTGGACGTCCTCCCTATCACTCTGTAAATCCCCTCCCAAACGCCTTCCCTATCCTGTTTTTCACAAAACTCCTTCCAACTCCGGGTCTTGGCTCTCTCCACTTCACTTAAAAATGCTTCTTTTGCTTGCAGGTACTCATCCACGACTCGGGGCCTTCGGGACAGCGCTGCACATCGTATTCGACGTCTCAGGGTGATAGCTCTCCTCTTCAATTTGGCGAGTTCTTCGGACCACCACGGCGGTTGGGTAAGTGTCTCTTTTTTCTTCTTTTTAGGTAAGGTGTGTGTGCATGTTTGTGTGATAACGCTTGTGTATTTCTTGACTACTTTTTCTAATTCTATTTTATTTGCTATTTTGTCTATTTCTATTTTGTTTATATTGTTTTCGGTTTTTAATTGGTCCAGTTTCTCATGAAACTGGGCCCAATTAGCCTTTTTTGTATTATATAATCTTGTTGTCCTATCCACACTTACCCCCTTTGATCTTTTCAAAGAGATATTAAAGGTTATGCCGTTATGGTCCGAGTGTGTGAGATCGTCCAGCACCCGCCAACCATCAATCAGGTGCAGCATGTCGATTGAGCAGGCTGTTACGTCGGGATGGCTGGTGTAGGAGATCCCGCCTCTGATGGTGTCAAATGTGGGAATATCTCCCTGGTTAAGTACCTGCATATTAAGTTCTTCGAGGGCCCCCGACATGTCCTCTCCCCTGCCGTCCACTATATGGCTACCCCACCAGGTACTCTTCGCGTTTGCATCTCCGCCGATGATGATTTTTGCTGGTCCGAGTTCTTGCACTATTATTTTAATCTGCTCCAGGTATGGCTCTATGGGCTGGGTCGGTTCAAAGTAAAAAGAAACAGCAGTGATCTGCCAGGCACCGGTCCGGATCTTTATCACCACAATGTTATTCGTGGTGAGTTTTGGGTACTGTTCGACGTCCAGGTCGTGATCAAAGACGGCTATCGCCGCTTTGACCTGTCCGTCTCCCTGCTCGGTGCTCTGGTAGATCCTGGCTCCTCTGTATCCCTTCACCCTCCCGACCCTGCCCACGTATGGCTCCTGGAGAAGTGCGAAGGCCACCTTTCTTTTTTCAGCTTCTATCATCAGCTCGTTTGTTGCTGTTTGCATTCTCTGGAGATTTACTTGCAAGGCGCGGTACAACTTTTCGCTGGTGGAGTTTGCGGCGTGGTTTCCATTTGTGGAGCCCTTAGCAATAGGCCACGGAGGCTCGTGCCATTGCATCCCACTTCCTTCTCACGGCACATTCTGGGCTGAAAGCATTATGCTCCGTAGAGTCAAGTTTCGCCTGTCTGCAGTTACAACAAGATGGAGCCAAATTGCTGAGCCAGTCCGCGCAGTCGGCTCTCATGTGCGGGCCACCGCAATGACTGCACTTCTCAATGCTTTCTCTGCATTGGCGACGGCCGTGGCCGTATCCTAAACAGAGAGAGCACTGGATCAGAGGTGATTGGTCCCCTATTTTGACTCTTTGGAGATCTATGTGGGCTTCTCCCGCCTCTATCATCAAGTTCCAGATTTTAGGGGACACTTTTATGACGACATGGCACATATGGGGGTTCCTAGCCTTCCTTCTGAAGCGGATCTCTATCCTGTTGTCCTGCTTATCGAGGTTTTTGAATATGTTTCCATTTTGTTTCCTCAGAGCGTTTGTGATGTCTTCATCACTGTGAAACTGTAGAACGTCTCTGAGGATCAAAAGAGGGTCTTTATTTTTCATCTCCTCGACATTGAGATGCGCTTCTGCTTTCTTGAGCCTTTCCTTGACCTTTTGTCTTTCTCCTTCGGTCCTGCATCCCACTATAATTTTCCCGTCTCTCGCTTTCCTCACCCTATCGACCTTTATTCCTCCTTCTGTGGCATTTACAGCTTCCCTTATCCTGCTGAGAACTTCCTCCCCTGTCTCCTTTTCATCCCTTGAAGAAACCACCACGGAGTGTAGAGCGGCACGTTCGTATGGTTGCCTCCGAGACGGGCCTGCTACCGCGGCGGCGTAAGTGGTTCCCTCAAGGAACTCCTTCTGTCTTTCCATCGCCTGCTTAAGGCTTTCCATCTTTTCATTATTTTCTCTCAGCAGTTTGCTGTGTTCTTCCATCTGTCTCTTAAGGTCTTCTTCCCCATATCTTATTTGGCTTTGGCTTTCTATAAGTTTCTCTTCTTCCCTCTTTCCTGTGCTTTGTTTCTCTGCAGGGATCTTTTCGTGAGCCTGCCTGGCCTCTGATTCCTTAACCAACTCGAACAATCGGTCTATGGCCTGGATGACGTTTGACTTAATGTCGGTCCGCAAGTTTCTCGAGAGTTCGAGGTTGGTCTTGGCTTTCATGAGGCAGGCTTTTGCCTCCGCTGCTCTGGTAGGGAATTTTTGCCATTTGGGCGGGCTTCCATGGGTCTCCGTTGGTGGCCTGCGTCCTACCGTCTTGCCTTCCTGTGAAGGCAGAGTCGTCGGTTTTTGTTTGGGCAGTACCACCGGAGCTGTCCTCCTCGGTGGAGTCGGGCTTTTGGGTTGTTGGGAGTTCGACCTTCTCTTCTTCACTTCCTCCCACTCTCCCACGCTCCGCCTCACGTTGGAGGTAGTAGCCTGTTCGCCCACTTCTTTAGATGGGCCTGCCAGTTCTATCAGAAGTGGGGATTTCTGAGGGTGTTGTACGCCTTCATTGTCGTTGGCCTTTTTGACCGGTGTGTATACGGCGGCGAACATCTCGTCACAGGAACAATAAAGTAAACCTAACCCAAAATTAAATCAATAATTAAGTAAAATTTTAAAATAAAATGAATCAAAATATATTAGGATGTAGCAAAATTTTGTTGTATAGGTTGAATATAATATGTCTAATATCCTAAATTTTGGGGTAAAATATCAGTAAATAATACTGCCCAATAATAATTTTTCACAAAAGTGATGTCAGGTGCTTATATCTAGTCACGAACGTCAAAAGAACGTATAAAAATCATCCAATAAGATGACTTAAGGTCAGGCACAACCTGTGCAATTGTCTGCTTTTCACTAAAGTGAAGGTCTAAGTTGTCAAAATAAAATAATATGTAAAAATATAATTAACAAAAAGTAGATATATTTATAGCCCAAATAGTGGGAGTCACGTCAATCTACAAATTTTTTAATAATTTAATTCAGAGCCCCTATGCTTGCGCCTATATAGGAAAATTATAAAAAGTTACAAAACTAATAAAAAAAATTTTTAGTCATATATTCAATTGTTTACCTCCTCAATGTCGGTAAACACAAAGGGGTGGGTGGGCGGGCCAAAATTTGAAAATTGTCGTCGCTTTTTGGGGTTTTTGGCGCTGCGGGCGGGTGCGCGGGGTGCGTACGAGCTCCGCAAGCGAATTTGCACTCCAAAAAAGTGACAAAGGGGTGAAAATTTACGAAGTTATGCCTAAAATTTGAAGATTTTCACTAAGATTTTGAGGAAAAAACGCTATTATTTCTAAACTGTTATACTAATAAATTTTATTTTTTGCAGGTTGTGTAGGGGGGACGGAGCTGCGTCTTGGATGGTATCACACACCCAGTCGGACTGTAGGGGACTCTAATGGAAATGTTTACAAGTTGAATTTTTGATATTTTCTGTCAGATTCTACTATATATGCTATAAAATTTTCCCTATTAAATATTAATCGTTTTTAACTATTTAGTTGTGTTCGGGACGTGAATCCGCTTCTATAGAGGTATGACACACCTATGTTGGGGAAAGTTTAGAAGAAGATATATCTACTATGGATTTAGGGTATGTGACCGCCTATGAAGACTTTTTACATACAAAATGTACTGAGATGCCAAAATTTGAAAATTGTCGTCGCTTTTTGGGGTTTTTGGCGCTGCGGGCGGGTGCGCGGGGTGCGTACGAGCTCCGCAAGCGAATTTGCACTCCAAAAAAGTGACAAAGGGGTGAAAATTTACGAAGTTATGCCTAAAATTTGAAGATTTTCACTAAGATTTTGAGGAAAAAACGCTATTATTTCTAAACTGTTATACTAATAAATTTTATTTTTTGCAGGTTGTGTAGGGGGGACGGAGCTGCGTCTTGGATGGTATCACACACCCAGTCGGACTGTAGGGGACTCTAATGGAAATGTTTACAAGTTGAATTTTTGATATTTTCTGTCAGATTCTACTATATATGCTATAAAATTTTCCCTATTAAATATTAATCGTTTTTAACTATTTAGTTGTGTTCGGGACGTGAATCCGCTTCTATAGAGGTATGACACACCTATGTTGGGGAAAGTTTAGAAGAAGATATATCTACTATGGATTTAGGGTATGTGACCGCCTATGAAGACTTTTTACATACAAAATGTACTGAGATGCCAAAATTTGAAAATTGTCGTCGCTTTTTGGGGTTTTTGGCGCTGCGGGCGGGTGCGCGGGGTGCGTACGAGCTCCGCAAGCGAATTTGCACTCCAAAAAAGTGACAAAGGGGTGAAAATTTACGAAGTTATGCCTAAAATTTGAAGATTTTCACTAAGATTTTGAGGAAAAAACGCTATTATTTCTAAACTGTTATACTAATAAATTTTATTTTTTGCAGGTTGTGTAGGGGGGACGGAGCTGCGTCTTGGATGGTATCACACACCCAGTCGGACTGTAGGGGACTCTAATGGAAATGTTTACAAGTTGAATTTTTGATATTTTCTGTCAGATTCTACTATATATGCTATAAAATTTTCCCTATTAAATATTAATCGTTTTTAACTATTTAGTTGTGTTCGGGACGTGAATCCGCTTCTATAGAGGTATGACACACCTATGTTGGGGAAAGTTTAGAAGAAGATATATCTACTATGGATTTAGGGTATGTGACCGCCTATGAAGACTTTTTACATACAAAATGTACTGAGATGCCAAAATTTGAAAATTGTCGTCGCTTTTTGGGGTTTTTGGCGCTGCGGGCGGGTGCGCGGGGTGCGTACGAGCTCCGCAAGCGAATTTGCACTCCAAAAAAGTGACAAAGGGGTGAAAATTTACGAAGTTATGCCTAAAATTTGAAGATTTTCACTAAGATTTTGAGGAAAAAACGCTATTATTTCTAAACTGTTATACTAATAAATTTTATTTTTTGCAGGTTGTGTAGGGGGGACGGAGCTGCGTCTTGGATGGTATCACACACCCAGTCGGACTGTAGGGGACTCTAATGGAAATGTTTACAAGTTGAATTTTTGATATTTTCTGTCAGATTCTACTATATATGCTATAAAATTTTCCCTATTAAATATTAATCGTTTTTAACTATTTAGTTGTGTTCGGGACGTGAATCCGCTTCTATAGAGGTATGACACACCTATGTTGGGGAAAGTTTAGAAGAAGATATATCTACTATGGATTTAGGGTATGTGACCGCCTATGAAGACTTTTTACATACAAAATGTACTGAGATGCCAAAATTTGAAAATTGTCGTCGCTTTTTGGGGTTTTTGGCGCTGCGGGCGGGTGCGCGGGGTGCGTACGAGCTCCGCAAGCGAATTTGCACTCCAAAAAAGTGACAAAGGGGTGAAAATTTACGAAGTTATGCCTAAAATTTGAAGATTTTCACTAAGATTTTGAGGAAAAAACGCTATTATTTCTAAACTGTTATACTAATAAATTTTATTTTTTGCAGGTTGTGTAGGGGGGACGGAGCTGCGTCTTGGATGGTATCACACACCCAGTCGGACTGTAGGGGACTCTAATGGAAATGTTTACAAGTTGAATTTTTGATATTTTCTGTCAGATTCTACTATATATGCTATAAAATTTTCCCTATTAAATATTAATCGTTTTTAACTATTTAGTTGTGTTCGGGACGTGAATCCGCTTCTATAGAGGTATGACACACCTATGTTGGGGAAAGTTTAGAAGAAGATATATCTACTATGGATTTAGGGTATGTGACCGCCTATGAAGACTTTTTACATACAAAATGTACTGAGATGCCAAAATTTGAAAATTGTCGTCGCTTTTTGGGGTTTTTGGCGCTGCGGGCGGGTGCGCGGGGTGCGTACGAGCTCCGCAAGCGAATTTGCACTCCAAAAAAGTGACAAAGGGGTGAAAATTTACGAAGTTATGCCTAAAATTTGAAGATTTTCACTAAGATTTTGAGGAAAAAACGCTATTATTTCTAAACTGTTATACTAATAAATTTTATTTTTTGCAGGTTGTGTAGGGGGGACGGAGCTGCGTCTTGGATGGTATCACACACCCAGTCGGACTGTAGGGGACTCTAATGGAAATGTTTACAAGTTGAATTTTTGATATTTTCTGTCAGATTCTACTATATATGCTATAAAATTTTCCCTATTAAATATTAATCGTTTTTAACTATTTAGTTGTGTTCGGGACGTGAATCCGCTTCTATAGAGGTATGACACACCTATGTTGGGGAAAGTTTAGAAGAAGATATATCTACTATGGATTTAGGGTATGTGACCGCCTATGAAGACTTTTTACATACAAAATGTACTGAGATGCCAAAATTTGAAAATTGTCGTCGCTTTTTGGGGTTTTTGGCGCTGCGGGCGGGTGCGCGGGGTGCGTACGAGCTCCGCAAGCGAATTTGCACTCCAAAAAAGTGACAAAGGGGTGAAAATTTACGAAGTTATGCCTAAAATTTGAAGATTTTCACTAAGATTTTGAGGAAAAAACGCTATTATTTCTAAACTGTTATACTAATAAATTTTATTTTTTGCAGGTTGTGTAGGGGGGACGGAGCTGCGTCTTGGATGGTATCACACACCCAGTCGGACTGTAGGGGACTCTAATGGAAATGTTTACAAGTTGAATTTTTGATATTTTCTGTCAGATTCTACTATATATGCTATAAAATTTTCCCTATTAAATATTAATCGTTTTTAACTATTTAGTTGTGTTCGGGACGTGAATCCGCTTCTATAGAGGTATGACACACCTATGTTGGGGAAAGTTTAGAAGAAGATATATCTACTATGGATTTAGGGTATGTGACCGCCTATGAAGACTTTTTACATACAAAATGTACTGAGATGCCAAAATTTGAAAATTGTCGTCGCTTTTTGGGGTTTTTGGCGCTGCGGGCGGGTGCGCGGGGTGCGTACGAGCTCCGCAAGCGAATTTGCACTCCAAAAAAGTGACAAAGGGGTGAAAATTTACGAAGTTATGCCTAAAATTTGAAGATTTTCACTAAGATTTTGAGGAAAAAACGCTATTATTTCTAAACTGTTATACTAATAAATTTTATTTTTTGCAGGTTGTGTAGGGGGGACGGAGCTGCGTCTTGGATGGTATCACACACCCAGTCGGACTGTAGGGGACTCTAATGGAAATGTTTACAAGTTGAATTTTTGATATTTTCTGTCAGATTCTACTATATATGCTATAAAATTTTCCCTATTAAATATTAATCGTTTTTAACTATTTAGTTGTGTTCGGGACGTGAATCCGCTTCTATAGAGGTATGACACACCTATGTTGGGGAAAGTTTAGAAGAAGATATATCTACTATGGATTTAGGGTATGTGACCGCCTATGAAGACTTTTTACATACAAAATGTACTGAGATGCCAAAATTTGAAAATTGTCGTCGCTTTTTGGGGTTTTTGGCGCTGCGGGCGGGTGCGCGGGGTGCGTACGAGCTCCGCAAGCGAATTTGCACTCCAAAAAAGTGACAAAGGGGTGAAAATTTACGAAGTTATGCCTAAAATTTGAAGATTTTCACTAAGATTTTGAGGAAAAAACGCTATTATTTCTAAACTGTTATACTAATAAATTTTATTTTTTGCAGGTTGTGTAGGGGGGACGGAGCTGCGTCTTGGATGGTATCACACACCCAGTCGGACTGTAGGGGACTCTAATGGAAATGTTTACAAGTTGAATTTTTGATATTTTCTGTCAGATTCTACTATATATGCTATAAAATTTTCCCTATTAAATATTAATCGTTTTTAACTATTTAGTTGTGTTCGGGACGTGAATCCGCTTCTATAGAGGTATGACACACCTATGTTGGGGAAAGTTTAGAAGAAGATATATCTACTATGGATTTAGGGTATGTGACCGCCTATGAAGACTTTTTACATACAAAATGTACTGAGATGCCAAAATTTGAAAATTGTCGTCGCTTTTTGGGGTTTTTGGCGCTGCGGGCGGGTGCGCGGGGTGCGTACGAGCTCCGCAAGCGAATTTGCACTCCAAAAAAGTGACAAAGGGGTGAAAATTTACGAAGTTATGCCTAAAATTTGAAGATTTTCACTAAGATTTTGAGGAAAAAACGCTATTATTTCTAAACTGTTATACTAATAAATTTTATTTTTTGCAGGTTGTGTAGGGGGGACGGAGCTGCGTCTTGGATGGTATCACACACCCAGTCGGACTGTAGGGGACTCTAATGGAAATGTTTACAAGTTGAATTTTTGATATTTTCTGTCAGATTCTACTATATATGCTATAAAATTTTCCCTATTAAATATTAATCGTTTTTAACTATTTAGTTGTGTTCGGGACGTGAATCCGCTTCTATAGAGGTATGACACACCTATGTTGGGGAAAGTTTAGAAGAAGATATATCTACTATGGATTTAGGGTATGTGACCGCCTATGAAGACTTTTTACATACAAAATGTACTGAGATGCCAAAATTTGAAAATTGTCGTCGCTTTTTGGGGTTTTTGGCGCTGCGGGCGGGTGCGCGGGGTGCGTACGAGCTCCGCAAGCGAATTTGCACTCCAAAAAAGTGACAAAGGGGTGAAAATTTACGAAGTTATGCCTAAAATTTGAAGATTTTCACTAAGATTTTGAGGAAAAAACGCTATTATTTCTAAACTGTTATACTAATAAATTTTATTTTTTGCAGGTTGTGTAGGGGGGACGGAGCTGCGTCTTGGATGGTATCACACACCCAGTCGGACTGTAGGGGACTCTAATGGAAATGTTTACAAGTTGAATTTTTGATATTTTCTGTCAGATTCTACTATATATGCTATAAAATTTTCCCTATTAAATATTAATCGTTTTTAACTATTTAGTTGTGTTCGGGACGTGAATCCGCTTCTATAGAGGTATGACACACCTATGTTGGGGAAAGTTTAGAAGAAGATATATCTACTATGGATTTAGGGTATGTGACCGCCTATGAAGACTTTTTACATACAAAATGTACTGAGATGCCAAAATTTGAAAATTGTCGTCGCTTTTTGGGGTTTTTGGCGCTGCGGGCGGGTGCGCGGGGTGCGTACGAGCTCCGCAAGCGAATTTGCACTCCAAAAAAGTGACAAAGGGGTGAAAATTTACGAAGTTATGCCTAAAATTTGAAGATTTTCACTAAGATTTTGAGGAAAAAACGCTATTATTTCTAAACTGTTATACTAATAAATTTTATTTTTTGCAGGTTGTGTAGGGGGGACGGAGCTGCGTCTTGGATGGTATCACACACCCAGTCGGACTGTAGGGGACTCTAATGGAAATGTTTACAAGTTGAATTTTTGATATTTTCTGTCAGATTCTACTATATATGCTATAAAATTTTCCCTATTAAATATTAATCGTTTTTAACTATTTAGTTGTGTTCGGGACGTGAATCCGCTTCTATAGAGGTATGACACACCTATGTTGGGGAAAGTTTAGAAGAAGATATATCTACTATGGATTTAGGGTATGTGACCGCCTATGAAGACTTTTTACATACAAAATGTACTGAGATGCCAAAATTTGAAAATTGTCGTCGCTTTTTGGGGTTTTTGGCGCTGCGGGCGGGTGCGCGGGGTGCGTACGAGCTCCGCAAGCGAATTTGCACTCCAAAAAAGTGACAAAGGGGTGAAAATTTACGAAGTTATGCCTAAAATTTGAAGATTTTCACTAAGATTTTGAGGAAAAAACGCTATTATTTCTAAACTGTTATACTAATAAATTTTATTTTTTGCAGGTTGTGTAGGGGGGACGGAGCTGCGTCTTGGATGGTATCACACACCCAGTCGGACTGTAGGGGACTCTAATGGAAATGTTTACAAGTTGAATTTTTGATATTTTCTGTCAGATTCTACTATATATGCTATAAAATTTTCCCTATTAAATATTAATCGTTTTTAACTATTTAGTTGTGTTCGGGACGTGAATCCGCTTCTATAGAGGTATGACACACCTATGTTGGGGAAAGTTTAGAAGAAGATATATCTACTATGGATTTAGGGTATGTGACCGCCTATGAAGACTTTTTACATACAAAATGTACTGAGATGCCAAAATTTGAAAATTGTCGTCGCTTTTTGGGGTTTTTGGCGCTGCGGGCGGGTGCGCGGGGTGCGTACGAGCTCCGCAAGCGAATTTGCACTCCAAAAAAGTGACAAAGGGGTGAAAATTTACGAAGTTATGCCTAAAATTTGAAGATTTTCACTAAGATTTTGAGGAAAAAACGCTATTATTTCTAAACTGTTATACTAATAAATTTTATTTTTTGCAGGTTGTGTAGGGGGGACGGAGCTGCGTCTTGGATGGTATCACACACCCAGTCGGACTGTAGGGGACTCTAATGGAAATGTTTACAAGTTGAATTTTTGATATTTTCTGTCAGATTCTACTATATATGCTATAAAATTTTCCCTATTAAATATTAATCGTTTTTAACTATTTAGTTGTGTTCGGGACGTGAATCCGCTTCTATAGAGGTATGACACACCTATGTTGGGGAAAGTTTAGAAGAAGATATATCTACTATGGATTTAGGGTATGTGACCGCCTATGAAGACTTTTTACATACAAAATGTACTGAGATGCCAAAATTTGAAAATTGTCGTCGCTTTTTGGGGTTTTTGGCGCTGCGGGCGGGTGCGCGGGGTGCGTACGAGCTCCGCAAGCGAATTTGCACTCCAAAAAAGTGACAAAGGGGTGAAAATTTACGAAGTTATGCCTAAAATTTGAAGATTTTCACTAAGATTTTGAGGAAAAAACGCTATTATTTCTAAACTGTTATACTAATAAATTTTATTTTTTGCAGGTTGTGTAGGGGGGACGGAGCTGCGTCTTGGATGGTATCACACACCCAGTCGGACTGTAGGGGACTCTAATGGAAATGTTTACAAGTTGAATTTTTGATATTTTCTGTCAGATTCTACTATATATGCTATAAAATTTTCCCTATTAAATATTAATCGTTTTTAACTATTTAGTTGTGTTCGGGACGTGAATCCGCTTCTATAGAGGTATGACACACCTATGTTGGGGAAAGTTTAGAAGAAGATATATCTACTATGGATTTAGGGTATGTGACCGCCTATGAAGACTTTTTACATACAAAATGTACTGAGATGCCAAAATTTGAAAATTGTCGTCGCTTTTTGGGGTTTTTGGCGCTGCGGGCGGGTGCGCGGGGTGCGTACGAGCTCCGCAAGCGAATTTGCACTCCAAAAAAGTGACAAAGGGGTGAAAATTTACGAAGTTATGCCTAAAATTTGAAGATTTTCACTAAGATTTTGAGGAAAAAACGCTATTATTTCTAAACTGTTATACTAATAAATTTTATTTTTTGCAGGTTGTGTAGGGGGGACGGAGCTGCGTCTTGGATGGTATCACACACCCAGTCGGACTGTAGGGGACTCTAATGGAAATGTTTACAAGTTGAATTTTTGATATTTTCTGTCAGATTCTACTATATATGCTATAAAATTTTCCCTATTAAATATTAATCGTTTTTAACTATTTAGTTGTGTTCGGGACGTGAATCCGCTTCTATAGAGGTATGACACACCTATGTTGGGGAAAGTTTAGAAGAAGATATATCTACTATGGATTTAGGGTATGTGACCGCCTATGAAGACTTTTTACATACAAAATGTACTGAGATGCCAAAATTTGAAAATTGTCGTCGCTTTTTGGGGTTTTTGGCGCTGCGGGCGGGTGCGCGGGGTGCGTACGAGCTCCGCAAGCGAATTTGCACTCCAAAAAAGTGACAAAGGGGTGAAAATTTACGAAGTTATGCCTAAAATTTGAAGATTTTCACTAAGATTTTGAGGAAAAAACGCTATTATTTCTAAACTGTTATACTAATAAATTAGGTTAGGTTAGGTTAGGTTAGGTTAGGTTAGGTTAGGTTAGGTTAGGTTAGGTTAGGTTAGGTTAGGTTAGGTTAGGTTAGGTTAGGTTAGGTTAGGTTAGGTTAGGTTAGGTTAGGTTAGGTTAGGTTAGGTTAGGTTAGGTTAGGTTAGGTTTTTTTTTTTTTTTTTTTTAGCCGTCCTCCTCCACAATATGTCTCCCCCGATATTTTTCGGGGACCTTTTTTAGGTTTCACTTTAGTTTCAATAAAATTTTACTAGATAATAGACTTCAAACTAAGTCTACTTGTTATAAAAAAATTTATAATAATAGTACTCTTACATAAATTTATTTAATATATCATACCATACAAGGTAAGTCATAATTGATAGGTATAAAGAAGGTATACAATATAGTTTTAGATGTTTGTTATTTCTACTTTGAAAACTGACCTTGATATATTTTTTTTTTTTTTTTTTTTTTTTTTTTTTCTGTTTTTTTTACTCGTACTGACAACATTAATTTAATTTAGCTATTTTTAACAGCATATGTGCAATCATCATAGTTCTTAAGAACTATGTGTTACACATATTTTTTTCAGGTTAAATGACGATAGCACACGATGATACTCAGTATCACCGTGTCCTATTCCTATTAATAACATCCTGTGCCACCTTCGTACAGAAGGCGAACAGGTACGGCCTGGAATCTTTTCCGGCCATCATCTCACACAGTGAGGCTTCGGTTAACTTTATATTTGTTACAGATTCCAGGTCGCACCTGTCCGCACCGTATTTGGGGCATTCGAGCAGCAGATGGAGAATTGTCTCATCTTTGCTGGAGTCACAGATACAAGAGGGGCTGTCCTTACACTTGAACCTATTCAAGTAAGCAGAGAACCCCCCATGCCCGGTCAGCACCTGTGTCAAAATTGGAGTAAGTCTGTTTTCTTTTAGTATCTTATATGCCTCAGTAACATTGGGAAGAAAAGTCTTTGTTACTTCCGCTGTTGTTCCCGCCTTATATCTGAGGCTCCAAGAATTAATGGTGGCTTCTCGTATTTGGTTTTTGATAAACGAAATTGGGCATTTGTCGTAATGTGCCGAACACTTGGTATAGAGAGCAGCCTGCTTTGCCAGCTCATCCGCCCTTTCATTGCCGGGAAGTCCAGCATGTGCCTTCACCCAATACAGCTTTACGTCACACCCCTTGGTTTTCAGACTGGCAAGATTGCGTCTTATTGCGAAACCCAAGGGGTGGAAGGTTTCCGGGCTTTGAATCATTTCCAAAGCAGATCTCGAGTCGCTCAGCACAGCCACCGCGTCTTGCTTCTCCTTCAGCAGTAGTTCTGTAGCTTGGTACATTGCGTAGAGCTCAGCTTGGAAGACTGTGCAGAACGACTCGAGTCTCATCTTTTTCGTTTTTATTTCCCGCCCATTTCTCCAGTACGTATATGCTGCGCCGACTTTACCCTCCATCTTGCTCCCGTCTGTGTAAATCCGGGTGGACGGGATATCAGATAGTTGTTCCAGGGTGTCGGGCAGCATATCGTTGAGACAGGAGAAAACAACCTCCTGCTCGTGGGCCGGATGCTGAGCTTTAAGGTAGCAGACACTTTTCTCGATTTGCCATTTGTCATGAGGCAGTAACGATGGTTTTCCTCTCTTCGCTTCGTAAAGCTGGGCTGCTTCCTGTATACGAAGGTCTAAAGGAAGCAGTCCCGCCAACACTAGCGCTGCGTTGAGAGACACCGTCCGATAGCCTCTGCAGATTTTTTGTGCAAACCTGCGTTGGATGGTGTTTAGTTGTTTCTGCACCATGATTTTCTTCGCTGCCGACGCCCATACGCTCGAGGCGTACATAACTGTAGGCTCTATTACGGCCACGTATATTATTCTGATGATGTCCGGGTTCAGCCCCCATTCGATTTTTGCCGCCATTGCGAGCCGCTTGTATATGTCTGCGGCCTTACGACAGACATTTTGCACGTGTTTATTGAAGGTGAGTTTGTTGTCTATCGTAAGGCCGAGCAGCTTAATTTCTTCGACGACAGGTATGTCAAGCCCACCCATGTGCATGATTGGAGTATCAAATTTAAGCTTTTTGGTAACGACCATGGCATTTGTTTTATGTGGCGCAAATTTGAGCTTATTTTTGACACCCCAATCGCGCACATATGCAAGAGTCTGGTTGACCTTTTCCTGAATTTTGAGGGCTGAGTGCCCGGAAAACATCAGAACAACATCGTCGGCAAAAGCCTGCGTGTACACTCCTTGAGCAGCCAAGTCATTGAGGAGTGGATCCAGCAGCAGATTCCAAAATGTTGGTCCCCCTATTGAACCTTGGACACAGCCTTTGTTGGTGTTCTTGCCATATGTTTTTCCGGCGTAGGTGACAACTACCCGTCTACCTTCAAAGTAGCTATCCACGAGTCGTCTCAGGTTCAGGGGGCATTTCAGTTTGATCAGCTGGGATTTGATGGCTGGCCACCATGCACTATCAAACGCACCTTCGATGTCAAGTGACACAATGACCACCATCTTCTTGCTCCTCAAGTTGGTCTGGATCTGTTCCATGAGGTCGTACAGCGCATCCTCTGTGCTATGTTGGGGGACAAAGCCGTACTGTCTGGGATTGGTCTTCGGTAGAATATACCATCTGAGTCTTCTTACCATCATTTTTTCTAAGACCTTTCCCAGAACTGACAATAGCCCAATCGGTCGGTACGACTTTGCCTGGCTGTAGTCGCTTTTCCCGGGTTTCCGAAGCACTACCACAGCCGCCTCCTTCCAGGGTGATGGGAAGCAAGACAGTGACAAGCACTTATTGAGGATCTCCAGGAAGACTTCTTTCGCAGCTAATATAGCTCTCAGGCATATATCCGCCGTGAATCCATCTGATCCTGGAGATTTCTTGGGGTTGAGGCCACTTATTGTCCAATTTAGTTCAGCCACAGTGAACTGTGGGTCGTTGGTATCGTCAGACGTTGAGTCGCATAGCGTTTCCGCTAGTCGTCTAATCCCTTCGTGGATCTTAAGATCCTCGAGGTTATTGTCGTCCGGGAAGAACGTTTTAGCTAGCAACTCAACCGACTTTTCCGCAGATAGAGTGGCTCCATTTTCCTCCAAGAGTTGATCTTCACGTCTCTCTGTCTTGCTTCTGATCACCCTGTAAATGCTGTCCCACATGCTTTCTTTTTCTTGTTTGGTGCAATGCGCTTTCCAACTATCAGTTTGAGCTTTACTGGCTTCATATTCGTATGTGCTTTTATGTTCCAGGTATTCCTTTACCACGTGCTTGCGTCTTCGGGGAGCGGCGCCTTTAATCCTTCGTCTCATCGTGATTACAACACCCTTCAAGCGTTCCAGTTCATCGGTCCACCAAGGTAAGTACTCCTTTTTGTTATTAGGTCTTAGTAGGGGAATAGTGTTTCTACATGCCAAGTGTATAGACTCTATGTAGCTTTGTATTAAAAGTTCTAGCTGTTCTTGACACTCTATTTTGGCTATGTTTTCTGCTGTAACTTTATTCCCCTCCAGAGCATTTTTGAGTTCCTCGGTGAACCGACTCCAGTCGGCTTTTCGGGTGTTGTAAACACGAGTAGACTTTGGCTTCCTCACTTCCAGAGGCCTATCCAGTTCGAGATGGAATGCTATCGCGTTGTGATCGGAGCTTGTGACAGACTTATCTACTCTCCAGTCCCTGATATATCGCAGCATGTTTGGAGAGCAGACAGTTACATCGACACAGCTCGTAAAGACGCGGTCACCTCGGACTGTGTCAAATGTAGGGTCAGCTCCGTGATTAAGGATATGCATATCCATCTCGTCCAGGAAGCCCCTGTAGAGTTCGCCTCTGTCGTTCTCGCATATACTACCCCACCACGTACTCCACGCGTTGATGTCGCCCCCTATTAGGATTTTGTCCATTCGCACTGTTTCCATGAGCAGTTTGAGTCTGTCCAGGTACGGTTCAAGCGGCAGGCTGTCCTCGAAATAGACCGAGACCAATCCGATGGAACATTTTGCCGTTTTCACGCAAGTCATAACTATGTTCTCGGTGATCATTGTCTGGTCATATAGGACTTCGATGTTGTCGTCGAATACTACAATGGCTGCTTTTACCGGTTTGGTCCTGTTCCGCTCACATTGTAATATTCGAGTGCCTGTGTACCGCTTGAGTTCCCCTTCAGAACCTGTGTAGGGCTCTTGGACGAGTGCGAAGCTAATATCCCTTTTCCGGGCTTCTAGGAATAGCTCCTGGGTCGCCAGTTTCTTCCTTTGCAGGTTTGCCTGCAACATTTTGTATAGCTTTGGTGCGTCCGTGGTTCTTTGAGTGCCCTTGTCTTAACAGTACGCAACACTCGATCTCGCTATTGCGTCCCATCGCTTGCGTACTGGGCACTCCCCATCGAACGCGTTGTGGCCGGTCTCAAAGGATTTGGCCAACCTGCAGTTGCGGCATGTTGGGGTCTCCCCCGCCATGTATGCCGGGCAATCCGCTCGGTGATGTGGGCCGGCGCAGAAGCTACATAGGTCTGCTGGCTCCTTGCATAGCCTGCGCCCGTGCCCGTATCCCAAACATCTAGTGCACTGTACGAGTGGAGACTGATCCTGCACTACCACATATTGCAGGTCGATATGAACCCGCTTGGCTGTTGTCAGTTTTTGCCACAACGTCGGGGACACCTGTAGCACCACGTGGTTTTCGTGTGGGTTTCTCGCTCTACGTCTATACCTCACTATGGCCCTAAAGTCATTTTCTGCCAGGTCACCCAGAAGACCTGCATTCTGGGACCTGAGTGATGACACTATTTCATCATCTTTATTATAAGATAGGAGGTTTTTAAGTATTATAAGCGGGTCTTTGTTTTTCGCCTCCTCAACTTTTAAATTTTTATTTTTTTCGGCGATTTTTTCCGACAATCTGGTCGCTTCGTTTTTTGTACTACAACTAATGACGACCTTTTGGTTTTTAATTTTTCGCACCCTGGTTACTTGGAGACCGTTTGTCTTGGCGTCCAATGCTTCCCGGACCTTACCTAGCACTTCCTCACTCGTGTCTTTTTCAATGTCTGAAGACACTATGATGGAGTGCTTTGTGCTGAGTTTCGCTGGACTACTCGTGTTGGTCGGTCTGCATAGAACTTCGGCATACGAGGGCACAGATTCCTGCAGAGAAGAGACTTTTCTCACCGTCTCCTCGGAGGTCTTGCGCATCTCTTGCACTTCGCTCAGAAGCTTTTCCATATTATTAGCCGTGTTTGCTCTTTTTAGGTCATCGGCTCGGTGCTTCTCTAGCATCTCTTTCAGTGTTCCTAGCTTTTCACTGTGTTCTTTGAGAAGTGTCATATGCTGGTCTATTTTGTTTCCAAGTTCCTGGTCCTTTTGATTTTGCTTCTCAATATCAATCTCATGCTTGGAGTCGGAATCTTGTAGGAGTCTGTTACTCTGTCCCTTTACCGAGTCCGTCTCCTTCACCAGTTGATAGAGACGGTCAATGGCTTCCGTAACTCCAGCTTTGATGTCTGTCTTTAAGTTCCTAGAGTTCGTCAGGTGGGCCTTAGCTTTACAAACCCACGATCTCGCTTCTGACACCCGGTCAGAGCACTTTGAAGCCGTTTTCTTGGGTGGGCTCCGCGCTGCCTCCGTCGACAATCTACGTATTGCCAGTGGTTTGGGCTTTGGAACTCCAACCGTTTGGGTCTTTTTGGGAGATGGAGGGATGGTGCTAGCCTCCGGTTGTCCAGACTCCCATTCCCCAATACTTTTACGGACGTTTTTCGACTGTTCCGAGGGTCCTGCCTCATTGTCGGACTCTATTGCGACTAACTCCGGGTCAGTCTGATTTTTTGCGGGCGTTCTGAAGCCGAACATTTTGAAGGTCGCTTAGGTTAGGTTAGGTTAGGTTAGGTTAGGTTAGGTTAGGTTAGGTTAGGTTAGGTTAGGTTAGGTTAGGTTAGGTTAGGTTAGGTTAGGTTAGGTTAGGTTAGGTTAGGTTAGGTTAGGTTAGGTTAGGTTAGGTTAGGTTAGGTTAGGTTAGGTTAGGTTAGGTTAGGTTAGGTTAGGTTAGGTTAGGTTAGGTTAGGTTAGGTTAGGTTAGGTTAGGTTAGGTTAGGTTAGGTTAGGTTAGGTTAGGTTAGGTTAGGTTAGGTTAGGTTAGGTTAGGTTAGGTTAGGTTAGGTTAGGTTAGGTTAGGTTAGGTTAGGTTAGGTTAGGTTAGGTTAGGTTAGGTTAGGTTAGGTTAGGTTAGGTTAGGTTAGGTTAGGTTAGGTTAGGTTAGGTTAGGTTAGGTTAGGTTAGGTTAGGTTAGGTTAGGTTAGGTTAGGTTAGGTTAGGTTAGGTTAGGTTAGGTTAGGTTAGGTTAGGTTAGGTTAGGTTAGGTTAGGTTAGGTTAGGTTAGGTTAGGTTAGGTTAGGTTAGGTTAGGTTAGGTTAGGTTAGGTTAGGTTAGGTTAGGTTAGGTTAGGTTAGGTTAGGTTAGGTTAGGTTAGGTTAGGTTAGGTTAGGTTAGGTTAGGTTAGGTTAGGTTAGGTTAGGTTAGGTTAGGTTAGGTTAGGTTAGGTTAGGTTAGGTTAGGTTAGGTTAGGTTAGGTTAGGTTAGGTTAGGTTAGGTTAGGTTAGGTTAGGTTAGGTTAGGTTAGGTTAGGTTAGGTTAGGTTAGGTTAGGTTAGGTTAGGTTAGGTTAGGTTAGGTTAGGTTAGGTTAGGTTAGGTTAGGTTAGGTTAGGTTAGGTTAGGTTAGGTTAGGTTAGGTTAGGTTAGGTTAGGTTAGGTTAGGTTAGGTTAGGTTAGGTTAGGTTAGGTTAGGTTAGGTTAGGTTAGGTTAGGTTAGGTTAGGTTAGGTTAGGTTAGGTTAGGTTAGGTTAGGTTAGGTTAGGTTAGGTTAGGTTAGGTTAGGTTAGGTTAGGTTAGGTTAGGTTAGGTTAGGTTAGGTTAGGTTAGGTTAGGTTAGGTTAGGTTAGGTTAGGTTAGGTTAGGTTAGGTTAGGTTAGGTTAGGTTAGGTTAGGTTAGGTTAGGTTAGGTTAGGTTAGGTTAGGTTAGGTTAGGTTAGGTTAGGTTAGGTTAGGTTAGGTTAGGTTAGGTTAGGTTAGGTTAGGTTAGGTTAGGTTAGGTTAGGTTAGGTTAGGTTAGGTTAGGTTAGGTTAGGTTAGGTTAGGTTAGGTTAGGTTAGGTTAGGTTAGGTTAGGTTAGGTTAGGTTAGGTTAGGTTAGGTTAGGTTAGGTTAGGTTAGGTTAGGTTAGGTTAGGTTAGGTTAGGTTAGGTTAGGTTAGGTTAGGTTAGGTTAGGTTAGGTTAGGTTAGGTTAGGTTAGGTTAGGTTAGGTTAGGTTAGGTTAGGTTAGGTTAGGTTAGGTTAGGTTAGGTTAGGTTAGGTTAGGTTAGGTTAGGTTAGGTTAGGTTAGGTTAGGTTAGGTTAGGTTAGGTTAGGTTAGGTTAGGTTAGGTTAGGTTAGGTTAGGTTAGGTTAGGTTAGGTTAGGTTAGGTTAGGTTAGGTTAGGTTAGGTTAGGTTAGGTTAGGTTAGGTTAGGTTAGGTTAGGTTAGGTTAGGTTAGGTTAGGTTAGGTTAGGTTAGGTTAGGTTAGGTTAGGTTAGGTTAGGTTAGGTTAGGTTAGGTTAGGTTAGGTTAGGTTAGGTTAGGTTAGGTTAGGTTAGGTTAGGTTAGGTTAGGTTAGGTTAGGTTAGGTTAGGTTAGGTTAGGTTAGGTTAGGTTAGGTTAGGTTAGGTTAGGTTAGGTTAGGTTAGGTTAGGTTAGGTTAGGTTAGGTTAGGTTAGGTTAGGTTAGGTTAGGTTAGGTTAGGTTAGGTTAGGTTAGGTTAGGTTAGGTTAGGTTAGGTTAGGTTAGGTTAGGTTAGGTTAGGTTAGGTTAGGTTAGGTTAGGTTAGGTTAGGTTAGGTTAGGTTAGGTTAGGTTAGGTTAGGTTAGGTTAGGTTAGGTTAGGTTAGGTTAGGTTAGGTTAGGTTAGGTTAGGTTAGGTTAGGTTAGGTTAGGTTAGGTTAGGTTAGGTTAGGTTAGGTTAGGTTAGGTTAGGTTAGGTTAGGTTAGGTTAGGTTAGGTTAGGTTAGGTTAGGTTAGGTTAGGTTAGGTTAGGTTAGGTTAGGTTAGGTTAGGTTAGGTTAGGTTAGGTTAGGTTAGGTTAGGTTAGGTTAGGTTAGGTTAGGTTAGGTTAGGTTAGGTTAGGTTAGGTTAGGTTAGGTTAGGTTAGGTTAGGTTAGGTTAGGTTAGGTTAGGTTAGGTTAGGTTAGGTTAGGTTAGGTTAGGTTAGGTTAGGTTAGGTTAGGTTAGGTTAGGTTAGGTTAGGTTAGGTTAGGTTAGGTTAGGTTAGGTTAGGTTAGGTTAGGTTAGGTTAGGTTAGGTTAGGTTAGGTTAGGTTAGGTTAGGTTAGGTTAGGTTAGGTTAGGTTAGGTTAGGTTAGGTTAGGTTAGGTTAGGTTAGGTTAGGTTAGGTTAGGTTAGGTTAGGTTAGGTTAGGTTAGGTTAGGTTAGGTTAGGTTAGGTTAGGTTAGGTTAGGTTAGGTTAGGTTAGGTTAGGTTAGGTTAGGTTAGGTTAGGTTAGGTTAGGTTAGGTTAGGTTAGGTTAGGTTAGGTTAGGTTAGGTTAGGTTAGGTTAGGTTAGGTTAGGTTAGGTTAGGTTAGGTTAGGTTAGGTTAGGTTAGGTTAGGTTAGGTTAGGTTAGGTTAGGTTAGGTTAGGTTAGGTTAGGTTAGGTTAGGTTAGGTTAGGTTAGGTTAGGTTAGGTTAGGTTAGGTTAGGTTAGGTTAGGTTAGGTTAGGTTAGGTTAGGTTAGGTTAGGTTAGGTTAGGTTAGGTTAGGTTAGGTTAGGTTAGGTTAGGTTAGGTTAGGTTAGGTTAGGTTAGGTTAGGTTAGGTTAGGTTAGGTTAGGTTAGGTTAGGTTAGGTTAGGTTAGGTTAGGTTAGGTTAGGTTAGGTTAGGTTAGGTTAGGTTAGGTTAGGTTAGGTTAGGTTAGGTTAGGTTAGGTTAGGTTAGGTTAGGTTAGGTTAGGTTAGGTTAGGTTAGGTTAGGTTAGGTTAGGTTAGGTTAGGTTAGGTTAGGTTAGGTTAGGTTAGGTTAGGTTAGGTTAGGTTAGGTTAGGTTAGGTTAGGTTAGGTTAGGTTAGGTTAGGTTAGGTTAGGTTAGGTTAGGTTAGGTTAGGTTAGGTTAGGTTAGGTTAGGTTAGGTTAGGTTAGGTTAGGTTAGGTTAGGTTAGGTTAGGTTAGGTTAGGTTAGGTTAGGTTAGGTTAGGTTAGGTTAGGTTAGGTTAGGTTAGGTTAGGTTAGGTTAGGTTAGGTTAGGTTAGGTTAGGTTAGGTTAGGTTAGGTTAGGTTAGGTTAGGTTAGGTTAGGTTAGGTTAGGTTAGGTTAGGTTAGGTTAGGTTAGGTTAGGTTAGGTTAGGTTAGGTTAGGTTAGGTTAGGTTAGGTTAGGTTAGGTTAGGTTAGGTTAGGTTAGGTTAGGTTAGGTTAGGTTAGGTTAGGTTAGGTTAGGTTAGGTTAGGTTAGGTTAGGTTAGGTTAGGTTAGGTTAGGTTAGGTTAGGTTAGGTTAGGTTAGGTTAGGTTAGGTTAGGTTAGGTTAGGTTAGGTTAGGTTAGGTTAGGTTAGGTTAGGTTAGGTTAGGTTAGGTTAGGTTAGGTTAGGTTAGGTTAGGTTAGGTTAGGTTAGGTTAGGTTAGGTTAGGTTAGGTTAGGTTAGGTTAGGTTAGGTTAGGTTAGGTTAGGTTAGGTTAGGTTAGGTTAGGTTAGGTTAGGTTAGGTTAGGTTAGGTTAGGTTAGGTTAGGTTAGGTTAGGTTAGGTTAGGTTAGGTTAGGTTAGGTTAGGTTAGGTTAGGTTAGGTTAGGTTAGGTTAGGTTAGGTTAGGTTAGGTTAGGTTAGGTTAGGTTAGGTTAGGTTAGGTTAGGTTAGGTTAGGTTAGGTTAGGTTAGGTTAGGTTAGGTTAGGTTAGGTTAGGTTAGGTTAGGTTAGGTTAGGTTAGGTTAGGTTAGGTTAGGTTAGGTTAGGTTAGGTTAGGTTAGGTTAGGTTAGGTTAGGTTAGGTTAGGTTAGGTTAGGTTAGGTTAGGTTAGGTTAGGTTAGGTTAGGTTAGGTTAGGTTAGGTTAGGTTAGGTTAGGTTAGGTTAGGTTAGGTTAGGTTAGGTTAGGTTAGGTTAGGTTAGGTTAGGTTAGGTTAGGTTAGGTTAGGTTAGGTTAGGTTAGGTTAGGTTAGGTTAGGTTAGGTTAGGTTAGGTTAGGTTAGGTTAGGTTAGGTTAGGTTAGGTTAGGTTAGGTTAGGTTAGGTTAGGTTAGGTTAGGTTAGGTTAGGTTAGGTTAGGTTAGGTTAGGTTAGGTTAGGTTAGGTTAGGTTAGGTTAGGTTAGGTTAGGTTAGGTTAGGTTAGGTTAGGTTAGGTTAGGTTAGGTTAGGTTAGGTTAGGTTAGGTTAGGTTAGGTTAGGTTAGGTTAGGTTAGGTTAGGTTAGGTTAGGTTAGGTTAGGTTAGGTTAGGTTAGGTTAGGTTAGGTTAGGTTAGGTTAGGTTAGGTTAGGTTAGGTTAGGTTAGGTTAGGTTAGGTTAGGTTAGGTTAGGTTAGGTTAGGTTAGGTTAGGTTAGGTTAGGTTAGGTTAGGTTAGGTTAGGTTAGGTTAGGTTAGGTTAGGTTAGGTTAGGTTAGGTTAGGTTAGGTTAGGTTAGGTTAGGTTAGGTTAGGTTAGGTTAGGTTAGGTTAGGTTAGGTTAGGTTAGGTTAGGTTAGGTTAGGTTAGGTTAGGTTAGGTTAGGTTAGGTTAGGTTAGGTTAGGTTAGGTTAGGTTAGGTTAGGTTAGGTTAGGTTAGGTTAGGTTAGGTTAGGTTAGGTTAGGTTAGGTTAGGTTAGGTTAGGTTAGGTTAGGTTAGGTTAGGTTAGGTTAGGTTAGGTTAGGTTAGGTTAGGTTAGGTTAGGTTAGGTTAGGTTAGGTTAGGTTAGGTTAGGTTAGGTTAGGTTAGGTTAGGTTAGGTTAGGTTAGGTTAGGTTAGGTTAGGTTAGGTTAGGTTAGGTTAGGTTAGGTTAGGTTAGGTTAGGTTAGGTTAGGTTAGGTTAGGTTAGGTTAGGTTAGGTTAGGTTAGGTTAGGTTAGGTTAGGTTAGGTTAGGTTAGGTTAGGTTAGGTTAGGTTAGGTTAGGTTAGGTTAGGTTAGGTTAGGTTAGGTTAGGTTAGGTTAGGTTAGGTTAGGTTAGGTTAGGTTAGGTTAGGTTAGGTTAGGTTAGGTTAGGTTAGGTTAGGTTAGGTTAGGTTAGGTTAGGTTAGGTTAGGTTAGGTTAGGTTAGGTTAGGTTAGGTTAGGTTAGGTTAGGTTAGGTTAGGTTAGGTTAGGTTAGGTTAGGTTAGGTTAGGTTAGGTTAGGTTAGGTTAGGTTAGGTTAGGTTAGGTTAGGTTAGGTTAGGTTAGGTTAGGTTAGGTTAGGTTAGGTTAGGTTAGGTTAGGTTAGGTTAGGTTAGGTTAGGTTAGGTTAGGTTAGGTTAGGTTAGGTTAGGTTAGGTTAGGTTAGGTTAGGTTAGGTTAGGTTAGGTTAGGTTAGGTTAGGTTAGGTTAGGTTAGGTTAGGTTAGGTTAGGTTAGGTTAGGTTAGGTTAGGTTAGGTTAGGTTAGGTTAGGTTAGGTTAGGTTAGGTTAGGTTAGGTTAGGTTAGGTTAGGTTAGGTTAGGTTAGGTTAGGTTAGGTTAGGTTAGGTTAGGTTAGGTTAGGTTAGGTTAGGTTAGGTTAGGTTAGGTTAGGTTAGGTTAGGTTAGGTTAGGTTAGGTTAGGTTAGGTTAGGTTAGGTTAGGTTAGGTTAGGTTAGGTTAGGTTAGGTTAGGTTAGGTTAGGTTAGGTTAGGTTAGGTTAGGTTAGGTTAGGTTAGGTTAGGTTAGGTTAGGTTAGGTTAGGTTAGGTTAGGTTAGGTTAGGTTAGGTTAGGTTAGGTTAGGTTAGGTTAGGTTAGGTTAGGTTAGGTTAGGTTAGGTTAGGTTAGGTTAGGTTAGGTTAGGTTAGGTTAGGTTAGGTTAGGTTAGGTTAGGTTAGGTTAGGTTAGGTTAGGTTAGGTTAGGTTAGGTTAGGTTAGGTTAGGTTAGGTTAGGTTAGGTTAGGTTAGGTTAGGTTAGGTTAGGTTAGGTTAGGTTAGGTTAGGTTAGGTTAGGTTAGGTTAGGTTAGGTTAGGTTAGGTTAGGTTAGGTTAGGTTAGGTTAGGTTAGGTTAGGTTAGGTTAGGTTAGGTTAGGTTAGGTTAGGTTAGGTTAGGTTAGGTTAGGTTAGGTTAGGTTAGGTTAGGTTAGGTTAGGTTAGGTTAGGTTAGGTTAGGTTAGGTTAGGTTAGGTTAGGTTAGGTTAGGTTAGGTTAGGTTAGGTTAGGTTAGGTTAGGTTAGGTTAGGTTAGGTTAGGTTAGGTTAGGTTAGGTTAGGTTAGGTTAGGTTAGGTTAGGTTAGGTTAGGTTAGGTTAGGTTAGGTTAGGTTAGGTTAGGTTAGGTTAGGTTAGGTTAGGTTAGGTTAGGTTAGGTTAGGTTAGGTTAGGTTAGGTTAGGTTAGGTTAGGTTAGGTTAGGTTAGGTTAGGTTAGGTTAGGTTAGGTTAGGTTAGGTTAGGTTAGGTTAGGTTAGGTTAGGTTAGGTTAGGTTAGGTTAGGTTAGGTTAGGTTAGGTTAGGTTAGGTTAGGTTAGGTTAGGTTAGGTTAGGTTAGGTTAGGTTAGGTTAGGTTAGGTTAGGTTAGGTTAGGTTAGGTTAGGTTAGGTTAGGTTAGGTTAGGTTAGGTTAGGTTAGGTTAGGTTAGGTTAGGTTAGGTTAGGTTAGGTTAGGTTAGGTTAGGTTAGGTTAGGTTAGGTTAGGTTAGGTTAGGTTAGGTTAGGTTAGGTTAGGTTAGGTTAGGTTAGGTTAGGTTAGGTTAGGTTAGGTTAGGTTAGGTTAGGTTAGGTTAGGTTAGGTTAGGTTAGGTTAGGTTAGGTTAGGTTAGGTTAGGTTAGGTTAGGTTAGGTTAGGTTAGGTTAGGTTAGGTTAGGTTAGGTTAGGTTAGGTTAGGTTAGGTTAGGTTAGGTTAGGTTAGGTTAGGTTAGGTTAGGTTAGGTTAGGTTAGGTTAGGTTAGGTTAGGTTAGGTTAGGTTAGGTTAGGTTAGGTTAGGTTAGGTTAGGTTAGGTTAGGTTAGGTTAGGTTAGGTTAGGTTAGGTTAGGTTAGGTTAGGTTAGGTTAGGTTAGGTTAGGTTAGGTTAGGTTAGGTTAGGTTAGGTTAGGTTAGGTTAGGTTAGGTTAGGTTAGGTTAGGTTAGGTTAGGTTAGGTTAGGTTAGGTTAGGTTAGGTTAGG